>OY856409.1:1016763925-1018151425 GCA_963693085.1 Alisma plantago-aquatica | reverse complement strand
CTTGATCATGATTCCAAAAGTAGGGTTAATGTTTGTTTAAGTAGTGATTAGTGAATGGAAACTCTAGAATTGTTGATGCAGGTGTTGAATACCTTAAATGTTTTTATTCAAGTGGTAATATGTTATTTCTAAATATATAAGTTATTTCTAAATATAATGATAATCCTAGAGGATCATGAACATAATGATGAATAAGTAAGGTTTCTAAAGAGGATAACGATACATGTGTACAATTAGGGTTGTAAAACCAAATATCTGCAAATTTTAATGAACTTAATTTTATCTAAGTATCACAGTGCAAGTATATGATGGATACAAAAATAAGGGTTTCACATAATGCGATAGAATTAGGGTTTGTATCCTTATTCCTTATCCAAACTTGAGACAACCCTAAACCCTAGATCAGGACTCGAGTAGGGTTTAATTTGAATAATATGATGGAGACACTTTAGGATATACATACATGCAAATTAAATGTTGATTGCTTGGATCTGTTGAATGGATTCATTGAACATACTCGAAGTATTTACTGCATGATGTCTGCATGACTCTACAAAAGGTACGTGGTTACGATTATGACTACTCGTAATATCAATTGCCTAAGTTTGTTGAGTGTTTCTCATAGATTCTTCAAATAAATTGTTGGTTGTTTATTTACATTATGTTCAATTATAATGCGACTATGAGTATCACAAAAAGATGAGAACATGGGAATAAAATGTCAGTTCTTATTTGAAAGTAATTGATTGATTGTGCTACAACTCGTTCCTAGCTTTGCTGGTAATCCTAGAGTTTTAAGATAATCTTAATGCTTGTCATATTTTTGTTGGTAATATTTTATGTTGTGCTTTATCTTAACTTCGGTAACCTTAAATACTTGTTTGGGAAACTCATAATCATGACTTAAGCATGCTATAAAGATCTGAGTTGGAGTTAAAATAGCATTAACCCATACATGTATGCAAGAAGAGAGTTAATGACATTGGAGGAATAATTAATAAATGATTTTCCATTTGAGAATATCATGAAAATAATATTGTAGGATTGTAGAAAATTCAATTATGAATCCAAAAAAATAATAATGAACCAGATCGGAGTTAAAATGAGAGAGTTACGCCTTTTTTAGTGAACATATATACAGTACCATGACCGACGTTGTGTCGACACCGCAACTGTGGTCTACACTGCCACCCGCAATGCTGCGTCGACACCACAATCCGCGACGCTGCGTCGACACCGCGACTGTGACCGACGTTGCCCAGAACAACAAATCATAAAATGATCTTATGTCGATCTATATTTACCCGTTTTCAACGAAACAAAGTGTGTTGGAACCATGATTCAATCCTTTATCATCCCAGACATTTTTTTCTATGAGAGGGCGACTTGGAGGGAAATTTTTGGGGAAGAACATGAAGAATCGTGCAAACCCAAAAGGGTTGCTATAGATGTGACTTAGTAAGTAGTTTTATCTGTCAATTCTTCCTTCACCTTGTTTCCCCTTGTTCGGAGTCCCTGGTCCAACGAATTTGAGGTTTGGGTTAACCTCTGATCTTCATCTTCTACCTACAGCAGACCCTCTTTAGGGATAAAAGGAAGAAGAAACTGTGGATTTTGCTAGAGATTTGATATGGATTTGAGATCTTCAGAAACGGGCTACATTTTTAGGGTGTTTTCACACCTTAGGGTGAGTGGTTACTTCCTTTAAATAGTAGATTGCATGAAAATGAGTTAAATTATCAATAATCTTCAATTGTTTAGTATGTGAGTACAAACCCTAAGTTGCCTTTTGATCTAGCTTTTATAAGATGATATGATATGGGTTATTCCTCTATTGTGATGAATTTCAGAATATGAAATCACATTAGAAATGATTGCAATCCATCTAAATGAGAATTCTTAAATTAATTGTAGAGGTTACATGATTATACTGAACTCTAGGATTTTTGGCTATGACTGGAATTATTGTATAATTGAATAAAGAAGTTTGCCTAGTTGAATCTCCTTTGTTATGAATAATTGTTTTATTTGTATATGTATTACATATATGTCAGATAACATCTTGGATTTCATTCGATGATATCAATATTTGCTTGATATATCAGTAAGGAGGGTGAAACCCTAAATGAATGGAAAGTTATAGGTTTACAATTAGACATCTTGATTCAATGTTATTCTTGATGTATGATGTATAAAATCCTTATGTGAGTTATGTGATAAGTGAATGAGGTAAATGAAACCCTAATGATAGGGTGTTCAGTGAAACGAGTATTGTGATATCAATGTTTCTCAGTTTGAGATGTGGTGATGCTTAACAGTTTAGTTGTGGTAAATGTTATCAGATGGTTTATGAAATGAATGGTTTACGAAGTTGAACAAAGATATGTTGATGTGATGATTAAATTGTGAATTGAAAGAGTGAATTAGACATGTAGATGCCCTAAACACTATAGAATCCTCATAGGATGAGGCCTGCGCTGTGAGGAGGAAATGGTTTCCTCAATGGAGATAGTCCAGATCAAGGTAAGCCAGAGCGCACCAGTAGGATGTGGGGGTCTTGACTAGTAGGGCAGACTCCTCACAGTTGTGTGGTACCCAACACCAACCGAGGATGTCGGTAGTGCCTGTGTTACATGTTGAGTGATCACTGGTCAGTAGGTCCACTGATGCACAATAAGCATATGGGCTTTGACTCACCGCCTGAGTACCCAGGTTGAGAGGTGGTCTGAGATATCTGGTCGCTCATGTTAGCCGCCGAGAGGCAGACATGCCAAGGCCCACTGCATATGGGGTCTTACTCAAGAGAGAGTTTTAGGAACTCAAGCATGCTTCTAAGCCTTATACAGTGAGATCATATCTTGTTGTGATTCTTTCACATGTTGTGGTACACCTCATGTGGGTTTAGGGTATAATAAGATGAATGAGAGGTTAAACAAGTGTGTGCAGTTATTCAATCATTCGTTGTTTGTTTCTGAATTATTAGTCCTCTTTATGATCAATCAAGCATGTTCATATATTGATTCACTCTTGTAGATATGTAAAGTAACCTGCCATATTAATGATTGTGAATGATTAGACTCTTTAAAGCTTACTGTTGTTATAATTGATATCAGTTACTTGACAATATATCTGTAATTATATAAGTACTTTAAACTATTTCTTTGAAGTACTCATTCACTGAGTGAGTAGGCTCACCCCTCTACTCACATTTTTTAGGGAAATCACGTGGACTTGAATAAGGTCAAAGCATCAGAGTAGATCTACCACATGAGTTAAGTATGAGATTAGTTAAGTTCAACTGGTCCCTGTCACTCTAGGACCTTGTATAGATGTGAGAGAGTTGTAAATAATGTTTTGTATCTTTGTTTATCTAATAATAGAGTATGTATCTGGTTATCATGTCGTATGTACATGGAAGTGTGAGAAACATAATAAATTTATGGATGTGTATCATTAATGTTGAGATCATATTAGAGTAATCAAAGTTTAATTCTCTTATAATGATTGTTTAAGTGATTGAATGTAAGAAAACAAAGAGTTTGAAATAAAGGAAAAGGAAAAAAAATTGGGAGTGAACTTTGTATTAAGTATAATCCTCAAACTCATGGCCTAATCTCATGATTAGTGGTAATCGTGGGATGCAGGCTTAACAGCTTTGGCATCAGAGCTTAGGATGAGTCGTCAGGGACCATTAGGAGTTATAAGTGTGGAAGATAGGAGGTGATGTGTCTATAGCTCTGCGAGGTCTGAGTATTTAGATACCCTGGCCCGGTATTGGAATACTTAGGTTGACCAGTATCAAGCTACTTTGTCTATTCTTCTCTGGATGCCCTGGCCAGGTATGCAGAGGAAGGATGGGCTAGAGAGAAACCCTAGAAATCTTAGGGTTATGAGACTGAAAAGTAATGAAGGAGTAAGAGATTAAACATAGAATGTGATACAACTCTTACTTTAGATTGCTTCTTTGATTGGAGATCAATAGAAATGCTCTTATATATATGAATTCAGATTATCAGTTTGTAGAATATATCTGGTTCTTTTATATTGTTGTATATCATGAAGTGATTTAGTTATTGTTTATATTCTTTGTATCAAGTAGACCAGAAGTTATGTTTAAATGAGTTTGCCCTAAGTGGATATTCTCTCCACATGTTTGAGATTAATAGGAGTTGGTTAATCTTGAGTAGCTCTTGGCTTCAGGACTGTAGGTTTGGCCTGGTCCAGCGGGCAAGATGTGTTACTGGGATCTAATGACTCCTATTGAATATATAATAAGAGTAGACTCTGGATAAATTAGACCCACATCATAGTGAGAATATACATACACTAAGATGTTGAAACATATGGGAAAGATTAGAATAGCTAAGAATCAGTTGGAACTGATATCTGAGATCCAACTTTGGAGCCTCGTATGAGAAACCCTTAATTGTGAATAAAGGAACATGACATAAGGTTCAGATTAAGTTTAATTATTAGTATTATATGAACTCTAAATATGAAATATGGAAAATATATGAGAAAAGTATGTAAGGTTCGAGATAGTAAGAATAAATCATGAGAAATGGATCATATAATCGAGTACAATGATTTTATGTACTCCAAAGCAAAGGGAAAATATAAGAAAAGAGTTAAGTATACAATAAGTAGATAGAAGTGAAGAGTCTTCAGAAGAGTTAAAGTAAAGAGAATTAGATAAACATGTAAATCATAAGACCAGGACAAGAAACTTAGTTGAATCAAAGAGAAATATTGGAAGTGATGAGTTTGATTAAGGAATGAGGGTTACATGATATGATTGAGAGCATGGGATGTATAACTTTATTATAAAGTTTAATACATGCATCCTTACTACCTTTGGATTCTAAGTCTCTATAGAACAACAAACTAGTTTCTAAAAGAAGGACAAAAGTGTAGCTTAAAAAATGAATAAGTCATACAAAGGTAAACTATATTCAGGTAGGAAAAACTTGATTGAAAGAGAAACTAAGTTTGACCCATGCATGAGTCATTTGATTCAAAATGAAGGATATATAATGTATTAAATATGAGGTGAAACTAGTAGAGACATTATTGATTTGGAATTTCAACTTCACATTAGTAGAAGGATAAAAAGAAATATGTGCAACATGGTATACATGATCATACACATGAATAAAAAACATGTCATAAGAGAAAATTAGAAGTTAAAGATGACAGGTGGAAGAGTAGTATATGGTAAGAGGATTATGGAAAGTAAGGAAGGGTTTGAAACATTATGGAGTAATATAGATTATAAAAGAAAGAGGTTAGGAGATTCAAGCATGTGCTAATTAGTCAAGTATCCTTGTTGATAACCAATTAAACCTACATATGAGAAATGTATTAAGGGAATGTTTGAAGATAAGAATTCCAAGTCTCAGAATCATCCTCTCTTTCATATCTTCCTTAATGAGAACAATGTGGGAATGAAGTGATAAGAAAATGAGTCATATATGATGCATAACCACCATGGTAGAGACATCTAGTGAATGTTATAATGACACACAATATGATGATGAAACCCTAATATGGTAAATTGAGACTGTAATCTATTGGAATGGCCAAGTAAGAGAAAGGAAATTCAATTGATAAGATAAGGAAGACTTTAGTAAAACTTGTGAGATCTAAAGTTTGAATTTCAAATTGAGGGAGCAAAGTCACATCACAATAACGTCATGCTACTGATAAGGACCAAACCCTAGAATGTTTAGAGTTGTAGTAGTTCAAGGGATGTCACTAGTGATTTGACCTTGAATACTAGCATCTCTGTAAAACAAGATTATGAGATCTGCACTATGAGAAGTAAACTAGCACTGATAGTAATCCAGGGTTTAAAGGTAGATAAACAATATGGAAATTATTCAGAGCAAAGGATAAGAAATAGATTTGAAATATAAGAGGTGTAATTTGAATAAAAGGAGAAGTGCAAGATGAGCAAAGTGTAATCTAAAACAAATTCTTACAGTGATATCATGATGAATAATCTATTCTTACCTTGTATGTTTCAATTTTATGGATGTTTATTCTATATGATCCAAATGAGAAGGATAAGTAATAAGAAGTAAGTAGTAATGAATGAGGATATAAGAGAAAACAATGGCTTTCAGTAATACATTATTTGTTTTTAGAAGTGTAATTTGTTGAAGGTATAATGAGGGATGTAAATTGGTTCTACGTATGATTTCAGTGGACATGTGCAAGCAATATGTTAATTAAAGGTGTCTGATAGTTGTAGTCATTCATATCAGTAATCTATCTTAGTATTGTACAATTGTTGTATGGTGATATGGGTTGAATGATGATGGAAAATATGGAGGGTTACCCTGAATAAGGTAGTCTTACCTATTCACTCATTTGAATAGAAGGGATGATAACCATATTGTATTGATGTGTAACCCTAATGAGGTATAGCTTGTTATACCTTGCTTTAATATAACTAAGTGATGGTAACTGGGTATGAATAATCCTTGAATGACTAATACAATCATGGAGTACTCCGTTACTATTGTTGAAACCCTAGTATGCTATAACCCAATAGTTACACCTTGATTTATGTGTGGGTTCATACTTGAGAATAGTATGGAATGTGATGGTGATGCTTCACCTTATACATCCATGATCCAATGGGGATGTTGTGAGTAAGGGTTTGGGTATAAGTACTGATTAGTAACATTAATATAATTTATCTTGTGAACCTAACTCGAATACAAATAGATAAAGATGAGTATTCATGTTTAACATTCTTATATGATGGCATGATGGTGGAATAACCTCCTTAATATGATCATAACCTTAATATGGTAATTGGTGGTTATCATAGCCACATGGTTAATACTTTCTTATGCTAAACATGTGCATTATGAATATGATGAGGGTTACTCATATCTAGATTCCTTGCATGTTGATGTAATAAAGGAATGTTCTTATATTAACCCTGTTATGATTGTTTATGAATATCTTCTAGCTCATTAATGCAATATTGTGTTGATCTAGTATATTATATGTAAGTGATGTTGTTGAGCCTTGCTATAAGGCATGCAAAGATAACGATGATCTTGTAGGGAATAGTATGATGGTCTTAATGACCTTTGGGCATGGTTGATCCCTGGATGAGGTGTCATCCTCTTGTGTTGATAAGGGTTGATACCCTGTGATATTGTGAAAAGGATTTATATCTTGTGATAGTATGATGACTAGTGTGGTCTCAAGAATGGCAAGTAAATAGTACCATGTGATGATGCGATGAGAACTTATGTTTCACACATTTTATATCTTTTAAAAGTTGTGATTTGAAGAGGTAAAAATGACTCAATGTTGAAAATAAAATTCTAGACCATAGTATTTGAAATCTTAAAGGGAGAGAGATTCCCCTAGTAAAGGTTTTTTAGAGGAATCATGTATATAAGAAGTTACTTGGAAAGTAAAATAGGAGATGTTGAACATGTATCTTTTCCTCTTTTAGAAATTTTGAGATGAAATTTATATTAGAGGTGGAGAATTGTTACAACCCATTCTTAGATTTGCTGGTAATCCTAGAGTTTTAAGATAATCTTAATGCTTGTCATGTTTTTGTTGGTAATATTTTATGTTGTGCTTTATCTTAACTGTGGTAACCTTAAATACTTGTTTGGGCAACTCATAATCATGACTTAAGCATGCTATAAAGATCGGAGTCGGAGTTAATATAGCATTAACTCATACATATATGCAAGAAGAGAGTTAATGGCATTGGAGGAAATAATTAATAAATGATTTTCCATTTTATAATATTATCAAAATAATATTTTATGATTGTACAAAATTCAATTATGAATCCAATAAAAAATAATGAACCAAATCAGAGTTAAAATGAGAAAGTTATGCCTTTTTAGTGAACATATATAGAGCATTGCAACCGCGACCGACACCGTGACCGATGCTGCATTGACACCATAGCCGCAGTCTACAATGTGACCCACTATGCTGCGTCGACACCACAATCCGCGACACTGCATTGACACCGCGACTGACACCGCCCAGAATAGCAAATTGTAAAATGATCTTATCTCGAGTTATACTTATCCATTTTCAACAAAACAAAGTGCGTTGGAACCCCAATTCAATCCTTTATCATCCCAAACATCTTGCTCTATGAGAGGGTGACCTAGAGGGCAATTTTTGGGGTGATTTTTGGGAAAGAACGTGAAGAACGGTGGAAACCCAAAAGGGTTGCTATAGATTTGACTTGGTAAGTAGTTTTATCCATCAATTCTTCCTCCTCCTCATTTCCCTTTGCTCGAAATCCCTGGTCCAATGAATTTGAGGTTTGGGTTAACCTCTGATCTTTGTCTTCTACCTACTGCAGACCTTCTTTAGGGCTGAAAGGAAGAAGAAACTACGGATTTTGTTAGAGATTTGATATGGATTCGAGATCTTCAGAGATGGGCTATGTTTTTAGGGTGTATTGACAGCTTAGGGTGAGTGGGTACTTCCTTTAAATAGTAGATTGCCTGAAAATGAGTTAAATTATCAATAATCTTCAATTGTTTAGTATGTGAATACAAACCCTAAGTTGTCATTTGATCTAGCTTTTGCAAGATGATATGATATGGGTTATTCCTCTGTTGTGATGAATTTAAGATTATGAAATAACATTAGAAATGATTGCAATCTATCTAAATGAGAATTCTAAAATTAATTGTAGAGGTTACATGATTATACTGAAATCTAAGATTTTCGGCTATGATTGAAATTGTTATATAATTGAATAAAGAAGTTTTCCTAGTTGAATATCCATTGTTACGAATGATTGTTTTATTTATATGTGTATTACATATATGTCAGATAACATCTTGGATTTCATTTGATGATATTAATATTTGCTTGATATATCAATAAGGAGGGTGAAACCCTAAATGAATGGAAAGTTACAATTTTGCAATTAGACATCTTGATTAAATGTTATTCTTAGTGTATGATGTATACAATCCTTATGTGAGTTATGTGATAAGTGAATGAGGTAAATGAAACCCTAATGATAGGGTGTTCAGTGAAATGAGTATTGTGATATCAATGTTTCTCAGTTTGAGATGTGGTGATGCTTAACAGTTTAGTTGTGGTAAATTTTATCAGATGGTTTATGAAATGAATCATTTACAAAGCTGAACAAAGATATGTTGATGTGATGATTAAATTGTGAATTTATAGAGTGAACTAGACATGTAGATGCCCTGAACAGTGTAGAATCTTCACAAGATGAGGCCTATGCTGTGAGGAGGAAATGATTTCCCGAATGGAGGTAGTCTAGATCGAGGTAAGCCGGAGCGCACCAGTAGGGTGTGGGGGTCTTGACTAGTAGGGAAGACTCCTTATAGTTGTGTGGTACCCAACACCAACTGGGGATGTCGATAGTACATGTGCTACATGTTTAGTGATCAGTGGTCAATAGGTCCACTAATGCATAATAAACCTAAGGGCTTTGACTCACCGCCTGAGTACCCAGGTTGAGAGGTGGAGTCCGAGATATCTGGCCGCTCCTATTAGCCACCAAGAGGCATATGTGTCGAGGCCCACTGCAGACAAGATCTTACTTAAGAGATATGCTTAGGAACCTGGGCATGCTTCTAAGCCTTGTACAGTGAGATCGTAGCTTGTTGTGATTCCTTCACATGTTGTAGTACACCTCATGTAACAACCCCGCCTCCCGGTAACCCCCAATTAAGGGAGACCCGAAGGACAGAGCCGTTATTCAATTACAGGATCAAAGGTTTGACAAATAATCAATAACAATTAATAAACTTTACCAACTAAACCGAAAACTGGTATAAAATAAAACTTTTCTTCCCTTGGAAAAACTGGGATTTCTAAACTTCTATCCATGAAGATGCTAAACTAACTAATCCTCCTGTGCACATTATTTCTCATTTAATTCCACATCTGCCACTTTACTGTTTGTTCTTTTCATTTATACCTAAAACGCCAAAAAACAAAACGTTGGTCACCAAGAAGCTGGTATGTGGGGGAAACAATAATCATGCAACTATAATAACAAAGCAATCAGCCAATTATCATTTAACAGCCAAGATTACAATTTAAACCATACTACTCAATCCTTTCCTATCCCCTATCTCTGTATTGTCCCTGCAGCAGACTGAGATACTACCTCTCTCTAGGTAGATCCTTATTAGACCCCGCGTGATCCTACCTAACAGGTAGATCAATATCTAGGGTTGAGTCACATGGCACTACCCATAGGTAGTCCAATCTCTGACTCAATGTGACTTGATGGACCTACCCCATTGGTAGCTATTTACTAAGTCATTCAATGACCTGATGGGTCTACCCCATTGGTAGCCATTTACTAGGTCAACCCATTAGGCTACAGAGGGGAGTAGGATCTGAGCTAGTAGGCATATCTCTTATGTGATAGTCATATTCACTTTAGAATTTGCATGAATTAAAACATCCAACAGTTTAGTTCAAGTTGCGATGAAAACATCGACAAAATCTCGAAAAACTAATTCGGGTAGTCATAAGCGTAACCATGGTACTAAACATCCTCGACATCTGGCGATATATCCTCGATGTTACATATGTCTACGCCTGTCGACGTCGAAACCTAGTAAACTTCCTCGACATCGATGTTGCCTACTTGTTGACTTGTGTCAATGAGTTCAGCCTACTTGGTGATGAAATTGACTTAGCTAGCTCAAAGCCTCCCATCTTTTTTATTATCTTTGTAGTTATTATTGTTGTGCATATAGTGAAGGCATAAAGAACTTGTAGGAAACCATTCTTCACATTGAGATGACTATTTCTTTGGTTTTTAACTAGAGAGTAATGTTAAGTTTATTCCTCTATTAGATATCCACAAGTTTTACAAAATTTGGTGTAGACCTAATAAAATTTCACCTCTGTTACTTTTTCCCCTCCTGACAATTGATGTATTTGAAAATAAGCTCATGTTTTTTAATTCTAGAATGTGATCCAATTGGGATTTCTGTACATACAGAACACATATATAGAACAAATCTAAGTTCTAAACATTTCGTATAGAAGATTATAGACGGAGTATGTGTTTACTACAAATTTGATGTTTCATGCCAAATTCCCTCTCAGTCTCATTATTTTTTAGCTCATTTTACGTTGAAGTGTTAGTCCAAGACTTCCTCAAAGTTTCCTTACATGTTCCACAAACTTCCACTTTCTTGCCTGTCAAAGTTGACACTAAGACATCTTTTACATTTGCACATGACTGTGTTTTTCTTTATATGTAAACATGTATGGATGACTATATACAGACATATATTTATTTTTTAAGATAGATTTGATGAAATCTATCAAATTTCATCATGAAATCACTATTTGAGCTTAATTTTTGTCAAAGATGTGTCGAAGTTTGGTTGTAAAAATCCTCGAAGTTTCCTCGATGTTTCCACAAACTTCCACTTCCACACCTGTCGAAGTCAACTCGAAGTCGAAGTCCTGTTCCATGAGCGTAACCACATACCTGTAAATGTAGATTCAGGTGCAGGAATAATCCAAACAACAATGAGCAAGCAAGCATTCAATAAGATCCTGAAACAATTATACAATTTCCTTTTATTACTCATGTCATTAAGATCTATTAAATCTAACTTGCTTTTAGTGTTTCTAGTCCACTTTTAGGGTTTCCATTGTAATTAGGGTTTCCCTTCATCTTTTACTATTTTAAACCCTAATTTAACGCAATTGATTACAAACCCTAATTATCTCAACATCTAATCCCCAGTTTCAGATTAAAGGCATAATTATCCATTAATTAAGCCCCTTAAACCTCTTTTACATTAAAGCTACTATATTTTAATCCATGACAAGATCATTATACGCATTTATCATCAATTCATAGTTCATTATGGTCCAAATCACATATGAACTCGATTTGCTATTAATTCCACCTTTTATCCATAAAAAAACCCTAATTACTACACTTAGGGTATTCATCCACAAATTAGGAACTTTAATGCTCGAAATAGTTTAGATTCAGTATATTCCAACTTTAATCATGAAATTAATCAATTAAAGCCATTAATAGTCAAATTAGTCAACATTAGGGTTTCAAGGCCCATTAAAGTATATACATGCATATGAAACTCTAAATTAACTAATTATATGCAAAGTTCATCCTTTTTTCTTCCTAATATTCATTTTTATCATTAATAGGATAATATCAACTTTAAACATCTATTGAACCCTACTAATCACTTTAATCATATCAAAATAGGGTTCCTTAATCATTATTACATCTAAAGCTAATAACCTCCATTACTTTTCGAATTTCAATCAGAATTAGGCTTCAAATATATTTTATTTAGATTGCTCTCGATTTTCTGATCAACTTTCATGTATAACATGTCCTTATTCGACCTACCATTTATTTACTATGAATTAAACAAATTTCACTTACTCTGGCGAATCAGGAGCTGCCACGTAGTTGTCTCCATGCAACGTCGCTCGGTGGTTTTGAAATCATGACGAAATGACGGGCTTGCCCCCGCGTAAAACGCCAACTCTTCATACCCCAGGGGGTATATTTGTCCAACACCGCTGGATCATCTTCCACCTCGCGAGGGTTCAGCCGCCGCCGTCTGGAGCCGGCCACGGAGCCGTTTCCTCTTTCCCCAAGGTCCGGAGATCACAGGGGACCAACACCCTGTCTCTGCCGCCTTCCACCACGCCCAGAAACACCTCGACCCATGGCCGAGATGTCCAAACTTAAGAGGGCCAGAGCTGCGATCTGAAGCTAGGTTAGAGACCCCTTGCAGGAATTGCGTAGGGTCAGAGGAACAAGTCGAGGGCAGAGCTTCCCTAGATCATCTACGGAATCACCATGCCCACCCCTTGTAATCCTTCACGACTCCCTGCTACTCTAGGGATAGAGCTAATTCAAAGGTTAGGGTTTTGAGCAAAATCTAGGTGAAGAAGAGGATGGAAAAGAGAGAGAGAGAGAGAGATGTGAGATTTCTCCTGAAGTTGAATCAAGGCTTATCCCTTTATATAGGGGTGAGTAGCAAAGCCTTAGGTCGGATATCCACGAGTTACTAAGTCCTTCTCCCAATAGGAACCCTTTTTCATTTAATGAGAAGAAATCTTTTCTATCCTTCTTATTTCCTTGACATTCTTTATTTCTTGGATACTAATAAATACGAAAAACCTCTCACTTATTCCCTTTATTCTTTCCTTTTTAATCCATGGGCACGAACTTCTATTTTCTTTTAGAGAATATTTTCCTTTTTAACAATGCTACATAATCCATTAATTATGTATTCCTATTATCCCATTATTTTGCAATTTGGTATTTTATCTTTCTTTCCTCTTCATTGGGACTCCTTGGATCCCAAGAAACTCAAAGATTTCGAAATTCCTCATTAAGGATACTCATTATCCTTCTAGATGCATATAAATGCATTATTCTTCTTTATCTCTCATTATCTTGTTCATTTCTTTTTAAAATATTTCCTTTTTGAGGATTTCTCTTTATTTCTCTTCTATTTTCCTCATCAGTATTCCTTTTATTATTAGGAATCCTTGGGATATGAAATTCCCCCAAGGATAACTCAGTTATACCTTTTCCACTTATTTTCCACATATTACCATTATTTTCAATTTATTTCTCGATAAGGAAATATTTAATTGATATTTTCTTTTATTATTGTATTCTCTATGCCACCTTGGACTCCTTGGAACCCAAGGGGCACGAAATCCCTCTCTGAATTTTCCTTCTAAAGGTTTCCACACTTTTCCTTTTTCTCTATTTTCTTATTTACTCGACAATAGTGGAATTTCTTTTATCCCTTCCATGTTATTGGGCCCAATAGCCAATAAAGCCCAAAAATAAATCAACAAGGCTATTTTAAACAAAAAATCATGCATTCATTCATTATTTGTTCATTTATCTTTAATATGAGAAATTACATTTCTCAGCAAATGAACCCAAAACTGGGGTTGTAACATCCTTCCCCTCTTATAAGAATTTTGCCCTCAAAATTCCATCAAGTAAGCAAACAAACATGATAATCCTTTCTTATGTCCATCATGGCTCCCATGTGGCTTCACCCTTTCCATGGTGCTTCCCAAGAACCTACATCATCTCATATTCTTCCATCTGAGTTCTTTCTTACCTTGGTATATCGTACCCTCATAGGTGACTCAGGACATTTCAGCCTTTCAAAAGCTGAATAGGTTCAGGGCTCAACACATGGCTTGGGTACCTCACATAGTGCTCTAGATCGGACTCATGGAACACATTTATTTATCAAGTTACCCTGAGGGGTAAGGCTAAACACAACCTTCTCTACCAATCCATCTCAAAAGGGCCCATATATTGGGGATTCAGCTTTCTCAGCTGTAGTTCAGAGGGGTCGGATTTTCACGTCACATATTCTCCAACAGTGAACTGCATGTCAGTCTGTTTTGCATCAGCTCATGACTCTGTCACCCTTGGGCTCTCTCTCAGCCATTGCTCGATCAAGCGATTTCATCTGCACACATTGTGGTTCTTTTCTGACCTTCGAGAGGCCTCCTTCACCAACATCATCCTAATGAAGTGGTGACCGACACTACCTCCTTATGGAACTTCTTGCATCCCAATAAAGGCTATGGTGGTTAACATCACATCTTAAGAGTTGTCTCCTTGTATCCCCCTGAACAAGTGCACTTGCTCTCATCAGACCCTCTAGTCTGGACCATACCAAACATTAGTTAGGGGTGATAAGCGGTAAAAAAACGAGTTCTTCATGCACCTACTTCCACCGCATGGAAGTAAACCTTGGTCATACTCAAGAACTTTTGAATTTGCATCATGGTGTAGCTGAACCATCTTTCTCTCTTAAGTAGCTCAACTGAATCTGTCCCATGACAGTACTCTTCCTTTCTCATGTCATCTAGGTAAGGCGATCTACCATAACCCATATTGCACCTCGACCCTCATTGGTCTAGGGGAGTCTTACCACCACATCCATAGTAATGAACTCCCATTCCCTCTCAGGGACTCTTTTATCCTCTATATTGATACACTAGGTTACTGGTGTTCGTCATTCACCTTCTGGCTTGCATGGCCACATTCTACATGTAACCTTGTTTTAAGCATCTCGGGTGCTACCATCACTTACTATCTTTGTAGTACCAAGGTATATCATGACCTCCTGTATTGTTATGATTCCTCAAGCTGGATACCTCGGTGATCCTAAACCACTCTCAAAAGGGTTTTATTACCTTCCTATCCAAAGAACTGTATATGAGGTTCTATCACCATCCTTTTACTCCATCAAGGACTAAACTGGCTAACCAAACAACCATTAACTTGTGCAACATATCTTGTTACATCTATGTGTTAGCCAAAACACATCCTCTTTCCAAACATAGGGTTAGTCGAACAACCTCAACTTCTTCTAGCTTCCAGCTAACTAGGCAGCTATATCTCATCGAGAGCATTCATTACCACTCCTTATCCTTAGGTGTTAGGTAATGTTGAAAAACATACACCTCCATGTATTCTACTTATCATCCCATCTCAAACTCTAAGTTTGTCTTCATCAAGCAACTCTGAGCTCATCCTAATTGTGATCAAACTCAATCTTGTATCAATTGCAAAATCCACATAGCTCATGTTAAAAACATCCTTATAAGATGACTACTTTATTTCTCTTAATGTTTGTAAACCATCCATGTATTATTCCTTCCACAAAGGTATGTTATCATCTCTATCCTCATACCTTGTAGCAACGTTCCAACTTACATCATCTTTATCCTTGGTGTAAGGCATGCGTACTGTCCTATCTCTCACTCCCATAACAAGAAGAAATAAGCATTTGGTGGCCGTCCAAATACAAATTTCTTCCCATTCCAGGAGTAGAGATGGTACACCCCACCTTGCCAGTACACCTTCAAATCTAAGTTGAAACGTGCAACTCATGTCTCCACATCACAAACATCATGATATCAAAATTTACTTCCATGGAAAACTGGTCTCAAAACTACTGGGGTTTACACACAATCATTGGTCATCTCCTCTAGGTCTATAGGGTGCCGGCACTTTTGGGGTCATCCCTATTCCCTCATGCATCCAGAGAGTGCCCTACTCATTTGCCCTTTGGGTCCCATGATTTTATGAAGGTGATCAATCTCCTAACCCATGGCCCTCAGACAATGATAGTTGTTACCTCCCAACCCTATGGTCATGTGCAACTAGGGAATTAGGCAACTCCTACTTCCATAGGTCTTATCCCTACTTGACCCTAGGATAGACTTAGGATTTCTTATAGTACATGTTCAACTTAGAACCTTACACAAGCCTTCATCATCTCTCTCTGCATTCACGACTGACTTTCATCCCTTCATAGGGGTCATGGCAACCTGCCTACCTTGATCAAGCCCCATACCGGTTACCTCCATGGTAACACATCCACATGCACATAGAGATGGTTATCTATGGGTATTACAGGTTCATTCTCACACTATGTACTTTTCACTTAGCTTCTCAAGATCCTATGAACCTCTTTTAGGTTACCTCAAAACCAACAAAACTGGTATACACCCTACCAAAGGGTCCCTCTCCTAGGATGGGAGGAAACTACAACTCTTGACAACAAGGTCACAACCGTTCTTGAGGTTTACATTCACATGAGCATGCTTAATCCAACAACTACTAAGGCACAAGCGTAACTACTAAACCATGCTAGGTCACACTTGTTCTCATCCTCAACATTAGACCAACTTAGTTGTGAGGGGTTCATCAAACATACCCTTAACTTAAGGGGTTTCCTTTACCTCTAAACATGAGGAGTTCCATGAAATTATAGCGGCTCAGATCTCATCATGAGCATTGGGTACACTGCTTCCCCTCTTAGACCTAGGAACCCTAGGTTCACTTTCGGGTGTCCAATTGCATGCTCAATCTCTTAACCAAGTATTAGGCATGTCCAAGATATGTCATGTACTTCCATGACCCTTTTACTTAAGCAACACTTCAGAGATGAGTCCTCTTCCAGGACAACCAACTAGGTATAAAGCCCCACAATTGGTCACTTGAACCTCT
Source organism: Alisma plantago-aquatica (assembly GCA_963693085.1). Taxonomy (NCBI): domain Eukaryota; kingdom Viridiplantae; phylum Streptophyta; class Magnoliopsida; order Alismatales; family Alismataceae; genus Alisma; species Alisma plantago-aquatica. The sequence continues at coordinate 1,018,134,354 of OY856409.1, read as the reverse complement.
TCAGGGTCTAAGGCACTCTTTGTCTCATCTCAGCAGGTAAACTCTTATACCATAGGCACATAGGTTCCAGAAGCATCATCCTCTCTTTAGGGTTTGGTTCCCCTAAGGCCACCAAGATAATATCATCCTCCATGGATCAAGCACGAGGCAACCACTATCATCCACTTAGGTCGCATCATCCTCAACCTTCCGTTGTTCCTCAAGTTTTGGGGTTTTAGGCTTCCAACCTTCTTGCCTGAGGTCTGCTTTCTCTCTAGAGATAATCCTACAACCAACCTCTCTATAAGAGGTCCTTTCTTCATGAAGGATCAAGCTCATAAGAACGCCCCTACCCTGTGTAGCCTATGCTCAAACTTATGTTTACTTAAGATTATCCTTAGCTCTTTATGTTTATCTCATAAGACGTCCATCATGATTCCTTGTCCAGGGTTTCATCCTACTGTCAGTACTATTGACGTACTCTGGGTGCAAGCTACACCCTACTTGCACAAGCCCATAGGGTTTTGTAGGTTCTTATCTAACTTCATCCATGATCTATCCTTCGCTCAAACATGCACGACCCTCCTAGGGTTGGGTTGCCAAAGGTGCTAGGCCATTTAACTTCTCATGGCTCATATGACATCCAAGGCATGTCTATCCAAACACCTGGTCTACCATGACATCTAACTCATCATGTCATCTCTCTTCTGTAACCTTCACTTAGGGTTAGGGTTGACATCATCCGCAAAGGATGTGCCAGGTCTCTACTTTTAATGGAGATCTCTACCTCCATGACTAACTCTCTCTACTCCTCCTGCCAAGGAGGTCTATCCTCAGGTCTCTCCCGAGGGCACTGACAACTCGTGTCATACGACCTAAGCATGTATCCATTTCTTTACGCTTACTCTATTAAGCTTATGTCCATGACATCTTATTTACATGCTTTTTATTAATTTTGTGGAGGATCCCTTAATACTTATCAACCTTATCCATACCTCAAGAGGGCAAGGAGAAGAGAGGAAACCCTAATCCTTAAGGTCCTTAATAGAATTTGAGTTGAGAAGGGATGAACAAGATGAGAGAGTCCTAAAAGTATCTTATTTCAAATCATACCCTAAGACTTTGGCCAGGAAGTCACACGGATCTGGGAGTCCTCGTATTCTGACTAGCGATGCGGAGGAAAATATTGCCAGCCCTTAGTCGTGATCCTTTTCTAGACACCTCTGTCTTTCAAATAATCCTCTAATAACTCCCTTGGGTTCTACGGGATTTGTAAAATTTAATAATTATTAAAGATTAAGTGAGGAACCTTCGCTCTGATACCAATTGTAATGACCCCGCCTCCCGGTAACCCCCAATTAAGGGAGACCTGAAGGACAGAGCCGTTATTCAATTACAGGATCAAAGGTTTGACAAATAATCAATAACAATTAATAAACTTTACCAACTAAACTGAAAACTGGTATAAAATAAAACTTTTCTTACCTTGGAAAAACTGGGATTTCTAAACTTCTATCCATGAAGATGCTAAACTAACTAATCCTCTTGTGTACGTTATTTCTCATTTCATTCCACGTCTACCACTTTACTATTTGTTCTTTTCATTTATACCTAAAACACCGACAAACAAAACGTCGGTCAGCAACAAGATGGTATGTGGGGGAAACAATAATCATGCAACTATAATAACAAAGCAATCAGCCAATTGTCATTTAACAGCCAAGATTACAATTTAAACCATACTACTCAATCCTTTCCTATCCCCTATCTCTGTATTGTCCCTGCAGCAGACTGAGATACTACCTCTCTCTAGGTAGATCCTTATTAGACCCCGCATGATCCTACCTAACAGGTAGATCAATATCTAGGGTTGAGTCGTATGGCACTACCCATAGGTAGTCCAATCTCTAACTCAATGTGACTTGATGGACCTACCCCATTGGTAGCCATTTACTAAGTCATTCAATGACCTGATGGGCCTACCCCATTGGTAGCCATTTACTAGGTCAACCCATTAGGCTACAGAGGGGACTAGGATCTGAGCTAGTAGGCATATCTCTTATGTGATAGTCATATTCACTTTAGAATTTGCATGAATTAAAACATCCAACAGTTTAGTTCAAGTCGCGATGAAAACATCGACAGAATCCCGAAAAACTAATTCGGGTAGTCATAAGCATAACCACATACATGTACCTGTAGATTCAGGTGTAGGAATAATCCAAACAACAATGAGCAAGCAAGCATTCAATAAGATCCTGAAACAATTATACAATTTCCTTTTATTACTCATGTCATTAAGATCTATTAAATCTAACTTGCTTCTTAGGGTTTCTAGTCCACTTTTAGGGTTTCCATTGCAATTAGGGTTTCCCTTCATCTTTTACTATTTTAAACCCTAATTTAGTGCAATTGATTACAAACCCTAATTATCTCAATATCTAATCCTCAGTTTCAGATTAAAGGCATAATTATCCATTAATTAAGCCCCTTAAACCTCTTTTACATTAAAGCTACTGTCTTTTAATCCATGACAAGATCATTATACACATTTATCATCAATTCATAGTTCATTATGGTCCAAATCACATATGAACTCGATTTGCTATTAATTCCACCTTTTATCCATAAGAAAATCCTAATTACTACACCTAGGGTATTCATCCACAAATTAGGAACTTTAATGCTCGAAATAGTTTAGATTCAGCATATTCCAACTTTAATCATGAAATTAATCAATTAAAGCCATTAATAGTCGAATTAGTCAACATTAGGGTTTCAAGGCCCATTAAAGTATATCCATGCATATGAAACTCTAAATTAACTAATTATATGCAAAGTTCATCCTTTTTTCTTCCTAATGTTCCTTTTTATCATTAACAGGATAATATCAACTTTAAACATCTATTGAACCCTACTAATCACTTTAATCATATCAAAATAGGGTTCCTTAATCATTATTACATCTAAAGCTAATAACCTCCGTTACTTTTCGAATTGCAATCAGAATTAGGCTTCAAATATATTTTATTTAGATTCCACTCGATTTTCTGATCAACTTTCATGTATAACATGTCCTTATTCGACCTACCATTTATTTACTATGAATTAAACAAATTTCACTTACTCTGGCGAATCATGAGCTGCCACATAGCCGTCTCCATGCAATGTTGCTCGGTGGTTTTGAAATCATGACGAAATGACGAGCTTGCCCCCGCATAAAACGCCCACTCTTCATACCCTAGGGGTTATATTTGTCCCACGCCGCTGGATCATCTTCCACCTCACGAGGGTTCAGCCTGCCGCCGTCTGGAGCCGGCCACGGAGCCGTTTCCTCTTTCCCCAAGGTCCGAAGATCACACGGGACCAACACCCTGTCTCCGCCGCCTTCCACCACGCCCAGAAACACCTCTACCCATGGTCGAGATGTCCAAACTTAAGAGGGATAGAGTTGCGATCTGCAGCTAGGTTAGAGACCCCTTGCAGGCATTGTGTAGGGTCAGAGGAACAAGTCGAGGGTGGAGCTTCCCTAGATCATCTGCGGAATCACCATGCCCACCCCTTGTAATCCTTCACGACTCCCTGCTACTCTAGGGATAGAGCTAATTCAAAGGTTAGGGTTTTGAGCGAAATCTAGGTGAAGAAGAGGATGGGAAAGAGAGAGAGAGATGTGGGATTTCTCCTGAAGTCGAACCAAGGCTTATCCCTTTATATAGGGGTGAGTAGCAAAGCCTTAGGTCGACTATCCACAAGTTACTAAGTCCTTCTCCCAATAGGAACCCTTTTTCCTTTAATGAGAAGAAATCTTTTCTATCCTTCTTATTTCCTTGACATTCTTTATTTCTTGGATACTAATAAATACAAAAAACCTCTCACTTATTCCCTTTATTCTTGCCTTTTTAATCCATGGGCACGAACTTCTATTTTCTTTTAGAGAATATTTTTCTTTTTAACAATGCTACATAATCCATTAATTATGTATTCCTATTATCCCATTATTTTGCAATTTGGTATTTTCTCTTTCTTTCCTCTTCATTGGGACTCCTTGGATCCCATGAAACTCAAAGATTTCGAAATTCCTCATTAAGGATACTCATTATCCTTCTAGATGCATATAAATGCATTATTCTTCTTTATCTCTCATTATTTTGTTCATTTCTTTTTAAAATATTTCCTTTTTGAGTATTTCTCTTTATTTCTCTTCTATTTTCCTCATCAGTATTCCTTTTATTATTAGGAATCCTTGGAAACGAAATTCCCCCAAGGATAACTCAGTTATACCTTTTTCCACTTATTTTCCACATATTACCATTATTTTCAATTTATTTCTCGATAAGGAAATATTTAATTAATCTTTTCTTTTATTATTGTATTCTCTATGCCACCTTGGACTCCTTGGAACCCAAGGGGCATGAAATCCCTCTCTAAATTTGCCTTCTAAAGGTTTCCACACTTTTCCTTTTTCTCTATTTTCTTATTTACTCGATAATAGTGGAATTTCTTTTATCCCTTCCATGTTATTGGGCCCAATAGCCAATAAAGCCCACAAATAAATCAACAAGGTTATTTTAAATGAAAAATCATGCATTCATTCATTATTTGTTCATTTATCTTTAATATGAGAAATTACATTTCTCAGCAAATGAACCCAAAACTGGGGTTGTAACACCTCATGTGGGTTCAGGGCATAATAAGATGAATGAGAGGTTAAACAAGTGTTTGTAGTGATTCAATCATTCGTTGTATGTTTCTAAATTATTAGTCCTCTTTATGATCAATCAAGCATGTTCATATATTGATTCACTCTTGTAGATATCTAAAGTAACTTGGTGTATTTATGATTGTGAATGATTAGACTTTTTAAAGTTTACTACTGTTATAATTGATATCAGTTGCTTGACAATATATCTGTAATATATAAGTGCTTTAATTTTTTTCTTTGAAGTACTCATTCATTGAGCGAGTAGGCTCACCCCTCTACTCATAATTTTTAGGGAAACCATGTGGACTTGAAGAAGGTCAAAGCATTAGAGTAGATCTACCACATGAGTTAAGTATGAGATTAGTTGAGTTCAGTCGGTCCCTGTCACTCTAGGTCCTTGTATAGATGTGAAAGAGTTGTAAATAATGTTTTATTTCTTTAATAATAGAGTATGTATCTAGTTATCATGTGGTATGTACATGGAAGTGTGAGAAACATAATAAATGTATGGATGTGTATCATTAATATTGAGATCATATTAGAGTAATCAAAGTTTAATTCTCTTGTAATGATTGTTTATGTGATTGAATGTGAGAAAAAAAAGAGTATGAAATAAAGGAAAAGGAAAAAAATTTGGGAGTGAACTTTGTATTAAGTATAATCCTCAAACTCATGCCCTAATCTCATGACTAGTGGTAATCGTGGGATGCAGGCTTGACATATTATATGTTGTTATATTACTTGAACACTTTTGCATGCACCCCACGTACACAGTATATTTTGATATGTTGATTTGTGTTTGTTTCATGCCGCTATAGGTAGATGCAATATATGAAGATATTGATGCTTGATGAATCAGATGAAATCTACCTGAAGACATTAAATCTAAGTACAGAATGATTAGTTAGATGCTTCTTCTCAATGTGTACAAGTTGATGTTAGAAATTCATGTAAATCCATCATCGTACAACTTGTAAACAATCTTTTTTTTAATAATGGAAATTATTTTCTATTATTTTTTATTTAGTTAAATCTAGATCCTAGAAAATTTTAGGTAATGGCTCTCAACTTTAGGTTCCTTCTTCAATTGGGGGATGTTGAAATTGAGGTCGTTGCATTTGATATCAGAGCCCCAAATTTTTTCAAATAATATTTATAGTTTATAATTTCAAGTAATATGTAGAAATCTAAGGAGAATTACTAAGGAATGACATGATAGTAATGGTGTATAGAAAGGACCATGGTTTTGGGGGCTGGCAATATTTTTCTCTACACCATTAGTTGGTATACAAGGACTCCCTTAGCCAATGTGATACTGGCATGGTCAAAACCTAGGTTTTACATGAAGTATTGTTTCCTCTAAGTTTTCTCATCTCAAATTTCATCCACTTCTTATCCTCTTGCTTAATAAACCCTAAAAGATACTTCCATCCTCATCTCAAGTTAGGGTTTTGAGAAGAAGTAGATTAAGGCATCCTCCACCAATAATGTACATGTAATGTGGAGATAATGAGAAAGTAAAATTGTTTTAGGGGTTTTTCCTTGAAAAGGTAACCCCTAGATGAAGCTAGGGTTTTTTTAGGAAAAACATTGGTGAGTCAAGGGAATCATAAAACCCTAAAGAGTAGGGGACATCCCTAACCTGAACTCTAAATTCTAATCCTAGGGAGTGGAAGACATAGTCACCCTACTCATATGCACCCTAATTAGGGTAAGAGGACTAAGAAAAATATAAATGAGTTTAGGTGACCAGTTTCTTATGCAAGCATGCATGTGGAGAAATTCATTCATGATTCGTGTGAAGGGTTTAAAGAAACATAAGAACCTATGAGTACCATGTGATATAAATATAACATGATCGAACCCCCCATGCTATATTTGGAAGTTTGATATGGATAGAAAGTCATTGAGATGAATATGATCAATCCCTTAGAGGGGCAGGTCACAAAAGATCAATCCCATAGACGGGAAGATCATAAAAAGACCAAGCTTGTGGATGGGAAGGCTGACATTGTACCAAGCCCCTGGAGGGGAAGGTCAAGCCCATGGATGGTAAGGTCAACACGTCAAGACCTAAAAAGGGAAAGTGGCATGAGTCTGAAGTGTAGACGACCAAGAACTAGATAGGGAAGGTCACAGAAGGTCAAGCCCCAAATTGGGAAGGTCGGTAAAGCACCAATCCCATGGAGGAGAAGGTGGCCCAAGTTCACTATAGGGACAAAACCCCATGAGGGGTATCCCAGATATTGAGCAAATAAGGGTTGAGAAGTTTTAATGGAAGATGCATAATTAGGTTGCATTTGAAAATATGAAAATTGTAGGGTTGGTGTCTAGACTTGGGGTGGGTCAACCCAAGAGTAGGAAAAGGACCTCTGGGGGAGGTAAACCCTAATCTCATGGTGTCAAGTTGTGTTTGGAGAGCCTAACCTCCTCCTGTGAGTCAAGAAGATACCTCATGATAGGACCTTCCCTATAAGGGTGAGTTCACAATTCAATTTGAGAAATGAGGTACCCTTGAATGTCACCTAAAGCTTGAAAAAAATAAAGATGTGATTTCTCAATAAACCCTAGGAAGGGTAGAGCCCTAAGTCAATCATAAGGTCAAGTACATTAGACCTATGAGGTTAGGAGGTGATTGTGCCTATGTGCATAAGACCATAGGTTCAGGAGGTAGCCAGCCATGTTTGCTTGAGACCCATGGATCAGGAGATTGTCCACCTTCATGAGTTCATGAGGCCCAAGGGGTAAATATGAGAGGCAATCCCTAAGTGCATTAGGCCCACGAGGCCAGGAAGGGGTCACTTCAAAGGTACATGTACCCCTATAGAACTTGAGGAAATGACTAAGTATAATGATACATGAGGTGTAAATGTCAAAGATACAAGAAGTCATGTAATAATGAAATTTTAAAGAAAGTTGATCACAAATTTAAGAGTGAGAAAGGCAGTTGAATTCATGAAACATAAGATACTTGTGGGATTAAAAGTAATTTATGGTTTTGAATCATTGATGAAAATGATTCAGCCTAAAATGTGAAATTTTGAGATAATGTTTGGATACACCATCTTTGTTCTTAGAATGGGATGAATTTTGTTTTGGGGAAGCATTCAAACATTTATTTCATCTCATTATGAGTGAGAGAGATTGGGTAGACACATGTTATACTTAAAATTGATAAATGCTTAAAATTTACACTAAGTTAGTTTAATGAAAAGATCTACGATTCGAGGTGCTACCTCACCCTTATGAAGAAGTAAATGAATACTAGGTTGGAAACCTAGTTGAAAAGATAGTCATCAAGTGAAACTAAAACCACCAATGAAAATTTAATCACCAAGAGATTATATCATGCAATATTAAGGATGTGGATAAGCCCTAAATTGAATTCAAGAACTAATCATAGAAATAATGCAAACAATTTGCAATATCTAGGTAGGGTTGCTAACCCTTAGGTTTGAAACTAAGTTGACTAATCATTTACCATAGCCTTACTAGCGTTGAATTTTGGGGACAAAATTCCTTCTAAGGAGTGGTGAATTAATACCCTCAAATTTTGGTGAATTTGATATATATAAACATAAGACTCAATTTGATAAACAAATTGCCTAATTTTATTATTGATGTATAATAATGTTAACCTTTGTGTAATGGGTGAAAACCATGGTCCAAGTGAGGCCCATGAGACTATTTGTTTTGCAAATAGGTCCTCGGGGCATAAGACAAAGAAATAAGAGATTTTATGCTAAATAAATAGTAATGGCTTTATGAATTGATGGATAATAGAAATATGAGATAATAAGTAAGTTTCTAAAATAAAATGAGATATATGATATTTTGGATAATTAAGGGATTAATTATCTAACCAAGAGTGGAAACACAAGATTTGGGCATCAAACAAGAATAAAATGGTCATACTTTTGGTATACTTGAAAAAAATAATGAAAAGAAGAGATTTCTAGAATTTGAGAGAAAAGTTCCATGAGGTGGTTAATTAATTTGATAATATTGATAAAGAAGTAAATTTTAGCTACTTAACTTATTCCAATGAAACCTAAAAATTGATCAATGGGAAAGGAATTAATGGGTTTCCCTCCAAATTCCATAGTCATAGGACTTTCCTAGTGGCCTATAGGAAATAGAGAAGAAAGAGGGAACGTATTGCAATAGATACATGTGATGTTGCTTTTAGAAAATGAGTAAAGATGACAAAATTTAGTGTTGGAAACAGTCATAAACCATGGATCGATGTGTCATGCCCTCTGTGATCAGATCTAAAATTAACAGATCAACAATTGTCTTGTACCCCTTGCCCAAATAGGCAATTCCCGCTACTGTATAACTGACCCCTCCCTTCAATTCTCTATCTCTCTGGTCCAACACCCTGATCGAAAGTGTTCATATTGAAATAAAGAGTGAAAACCTCACTAGAACCTCCCTTGGGTCCACCTTTATCTTGGAGTATGGGGTTATCGAGCGCACAAGAGAATCTTGTCACAGTCGGACCTTTTTCCCCAAACTCATCCTATAAGTTTAGTCGTTGGTCTTTGATCCCAGGAAAGATTGCTTTAATGAGGACGCAAAGTAAGGATAAATTCCTTAAAAGATCCTTAAGCCCCTGTCTCCTCTCCCTATTTCCATGCACGCCGCCTTCGAACTAGGCTTCCTTTTCCCTGAACTCGCTCTCTTTGACTAACTCAAGGGCGTTATCACAATCAGGAAGAGACCAAGGATGTGCTAGCACCTCTACATGATCTAGTGATGGCCAGAAATGTGGAGTCAACACTTAGGTTGACTCGTACAGACGTCTATTTCATCCCATCGCGAGGTTAAAGACAAACAAGCGTGGAAGGACGCTTTTTCCCTCGTCTCAAGTGTTACGAGGAAAGGGTACGGATGAGTTTTTTCTAAGGGGCTACATACCTAGACATGTTGGCACGAGTCACTGAAACGGTGTGTGTCCATTGGCTGGGGCCTGGCCCACGTTTGACCCAAATATTTGATAAGTCCAGGGTTTTGGCACTTTCTTATTGGCCAATGTATGTTTATCTTGTAAAAATTGTGGATAATGATTGATAGCTCTGAATATAATGATATTATATATCATTTTGATCGAGAAAATAAGAGGAACAAGAATAAAATATATGTGTGACCTAATTCTGATCCCAATTCCAAAAGTAGGGTTAATACTTGTTTAAGTAGTTATCAGTGAATGGAAACCCTAGAATTGATGATGTAAGTGTTGAATACCTTAAATACTTTTATTCAAGTTGTAATCTATTATATCAGAAAATAATGATAATCCAAGAGAATAATGATCATAATAATGAAGAAGTAAGGTTTCTAAAGAGGATAACAATACATGTGTAGAATTATGAAGAAAACCAAAGATCATAACTTGTGATAATCTTAATGAACTTAACCCGGTCTAAGTATTCATAGTGCAAGTATATGATAGATACAACACTTAGGGTTTCACTAATGTGATGGAATTAGGGTTTGAACCCTTATTCCTTATCCAAATCTGAGACAATCATAAACCTTCGATTGGGACCCGAGTAGGGTTTAGTTTGAATAATATGATGGTGAACTTTAGGATGTGCATACATGCAGATTAAATGTTGATTGCTTGGATCTGTTGAATTGATTGATTCAATATACTTGAAGTATGTATTGCATGATATCTACATGGTTCTACGAAAGGTACGTGGTTGCGACTCGCAATATCGATTGACAAGGTTTGCCGATTGTTTCTTGATGATTGTTCAAATAAATTGTTGGTTGTTTATTTACATTTTGTTTAATTATAATTTCACTGTGAATATCACAAAAAGATGAGAATATGTGAATAAAATGCCAATTCTTATGCGCAAGTAATTGATGGATTATATGTTCTAATATTTTGCATGCACCCCACGTACACAATATATTTCAACATACTGCTTCATGCTTTGTTTCACACCATTTTAGGTAGATGCAATATATGAAGATATCAAGACTTGATGAATCAGATAAAATCTACCTGAAGGCATTAAAGCTAACTAAAGGAGGATTAATTACATACTTCTTCTCAATATGTATGTAGTTGATGTTAAAATCATGTAAATCCTTAGAATATCGACGTTGTACAAATTGTAAACAATATTTTTAAAATAATGAAAATTATTTTCTATTATTTGTAATTTGGATAAACTTGGATCTTGCAAAATTTTAGGTAATGACTCTCAAATTTAGGGTCCTTCCTTAATTGGGGGATGCTAAAAAATGAGGTCCTTACAGCAATCCTCCTTCAACTCTAACTAGACTAGGAATCTTGGGGCACATGTTTCATGTCCTAAATCCCCCCCCAACTTGTGCTAATGTGGAGGAAGTATATGACGAATTCAAAAGGAAACCGGTTGAGACATGATGCACTCCCACATTTGTTCTTCAAGAAAGGAAGTGGCTAGGGAATGACTCCTAGAAAGTAGAAGGATCTTCTAGGTTTAATTGCCTCCCCCAATCTTCCTTCATCGCATGTTGGCCATTTTCCTTCCGTTTTTAAAGAGGAATTAACTCTTGGTGAAGTTTGATCTTATAACTAAGTGGAACTTCGACTTTCATCACCCAGTGCCGCAACTGCAATCATGTTCATTCACCACACCTTCACCAATCATCCTCTATCAATTATTCACAAATCCCATACATTTGGGAACAATTTGTGGATTGTTCTTGGCTTGCAACTCACTTGTGGTAAATTCTTATCCAAGTGCAAGTTCTATTCCATTCATTTCCCATCCATCCATTCTCACCATGTTTTATATATCCACCTTCCACGTTCACCCGGCAATTATCCCCACCACAAATCCCATTCATTCCGCTCATAAAACATCCATTTTTAGTCGGTTTTTCTCTCCAACTAATCAAAGGACCATTCCAGTTTCCCGTCACAATTTACACTCTTTCATATCATCATGCCCATTGAAGGTTTGGACACCCATCATCATCCTCCCGTGTCTTCTATTGGAAGATGTATGAAGTATGGATACACTACATCAAACCAAATTGTATTGAATAAATTCTATAGCTTGATCTTGTTTTGACCAAAAAGTGACGCAATACACAGGTCCAGATAATACAAAATGAAATCCATGTGCTTAAACTCCTTTCAACCAAACAAATGGTGTACTGTGTGTGTGTTTTCAAAAATAAAATCCATACCCCAAGTAGATCCGGTCAAACAAGCCCTAATGGTAATACTTCCGAAGGACGCAGTTCCAGTACCTTTAGTTACGTAATGTACCAACAGTTAGTCAAATAAAATGATTTTTTTCATGCGTGGGTGATTGAGAGTTTTGAATGTGGCCTTTTTTTAAAAAAATTCATATTTTTCTATACCGTTTACATTAACTTTATCATACAAACATGCTTCTAACTTTGATGTAAAACAATTCGTATAAGGAGTTTCAGATGTTTCCCTATTATTTACAGATCCTTGTTTCCATGATCATGAAACATCCCCAATTGACTTAAATGAAAAGTCAGATTCAACTTAGATAGGCAGCCAACGAATAGATTGAAAACTCTGTGCGCTGTTACCTAATGTAATGTTCAGGCTAATAACAACACAAGACCAAATTACTCGTTTTTATATGTTTTGATCTTGCAACGAGCCGAAGCACTTTATTATAACTTGCTGGAATTTGTAACAAAAAAAGGGTTGGAGACTTGATACTCTATTGCTTTGTTTCTCCATTCGTGATGATCTGTTCTGTAACAACTACAAACTAACCAGATGAAGAGAAACGAATATCAAGGAGCAGAAACAGAGGCCCTATCAATTTCATTTATCAATAAACATTGTTTATTACGTACTTCAACAAAATCTTCATGGATTTCCTCATTCTTGCGTAGAGGACAACGGTATTTGGATTTGCCCCCATCTAACATAAATACAATTTCATTATTTTAAAAATGTCCTTCAAAGAGCCTACTTGCACGTGCAGTTTGCTTGCTCCTGGCTCAACTTCTGCAACAAGAATTGATGTTTTCGGAAAGAAGTTAAGACGGGGGGGTATTAAAGGCACCATAATGTAAAGAAAAACATACTTACCAAAAATTCAAAAATCCTAAATGGGATACCAACTACTAACTCGTTCGCATAAGGTAAACCATAACCTACTAACAAATTTCTATAAAAAAATCCAAAAAGATTCAGTCCAAGGTCTTACCACTAAACTTTCTCTAATTATACATTAATACAGAAACTAAATGATTTTCTTGTATTAATCATGATTCACTTTTTATTTGTGTATTGTTCCTTATTTTGGGTGTCTAGTATTATTCATGTATAATATTTTTTCAATCGTGTTAGTACTCTATACAAGGAAAGTTTGGTACACTTTATTTAATTATCTCTTGTTTGTGGATATTAATATTCAGGTTTTCATTTTATTGTGCTGTCACTCGAAAGACGTGAATGCGCAGTTGGCGCACATGTGTGTGAGAGAGAGAGAAAGATGTAAATTGGCCCACAACTATTTACTGTGCAGTTGTACAATAATTATTGACTTTTCCGCATTTCCCGCATTATACCTTTATTTTCTGAAATTTTCAGCTTGACACGAGTTAAGTTCATATATATAATATGAGCAGAAATATTGTAAGGAATCAGTGGATTAAGATCAGTTTTCCAACAAAAGTAACGAGAATGTAAGATCCTCATATGCTTAGAGTTACTGCAATAGAATGGAAGGCCGACAGATATATTACTAAGTGAACTGGATCACAATACCAGCTCTTGGTATTATGTCGAGAAGCAATTCAAATTAATCTGTTGTATATTCAATGGAGGATAACTATATGCTGAAAGAATTTGGAGACATTTGGCAAGAAATTGGGACCATGGAACAAAATTTCAATCGAAATTGTGAAATTTTGCACGAAATTTCATTTTTTTTTCAATCGGACATCAAAACGTCCGTTTGTATGAACTGGTCGGCAATTTCGCAACAATGTCGCAGCTACAGTCAAAATTCGCAAAACAGCCCAGTTTGGGCCTTAATATTGCGAAATCAGTGCGAAATGCAGCACCTATTTCGCAAAATAGTGTTCCATCGACTGGGTTTGTTGGGTTTTTGATCTTTTAGCAATTTTTTTGTGATATCTTGCTCTCGAAGACTGCTTTACTTGATTCTAAGGTATGTAAACCCCCTCCCTAGCCCATCTACTACTACTTTTTGTTTTACTCCCTGTTAGACATATCTTAATAAGTACTCCAAAAATCCTAAATTTCTAAGTGATATTTCTCTTAAAATTCTCAAGATCTTGAAGTGAACTTGTAAATCTAAGAAACAATAGCGTGAAATGTGTGTATCTATACTTATTTTGAGAATCTAATCAATATATTTCATATTTATACACAAAAGGTTACAAAAGTTTTTTTAATGGAAGTTCTTATATTTTTGTATTTTTCACTTATGTAACCCTATATATATTATAATAGTAGCCTTATACAAAATGGTGTAAGTTGTAACTTGTAACCCTAAATATTTTTTTTATTCACTTATGTTACCCTAAATATATTATAATAGTAGAATTATACAATAAATATACTGACCTACAATATTGTAAAATATATTATAATAGTAGACTTATACAATAAATATACTGACCTACAATATTGTAACTTGTAAGTATTAACTCTAAGTTATGAAGTCTATTACTCTAGTTGTTTTAACTTGAAGTTTGCAAGTTTGTAACAGTCTAACTGTCTAACATACTGGACATTTCTGTTCATTTGTGCACTCACTCATCAAGACATGGATCCCACCCTAACCTCTAAACATATAAATTTATTATACAATCTAGTGTGTCTATGTTCAAACATTGTGTTTACAAAATTCCATAACTTTATTCCTTCATTTCATCATCAAAATTGCCATCGAAATTCTGTTGAAATTGTTCAGCTTCCTTCATTTACAAATGTGGGAGATCCCACCCCCCACATATCCAATATGAAATATTATTGCATATTTGAGTAGATCTTGGTGATTAGGACGTCCTGGTAAATTTTCATAATTTATTTCGCTTATTTGGTCGTTGAAATCGTTAGGGCCGTAAATATCAAAATTTCGGCCGAAATTTCGAAAAATTTCTATTTCTGGGCCATCGGACACGACATCGAAATCGGACACTTCATTCTATGATTGGGACTGAAAAGGGAGATGATGTATTCGAAATAATCTCAGAACAGCAGTTTTCAGGCCTAGGCATCCATCAGTTCATATTTCAATTTTTGAAGGCACCACCTATCCGAAATATAAATTTTCATCGTACTGAAATTTGTGTTACAGCCATCATAGAGACCAACTCATTTGAAAAAGTGTTAGGTGGGGAGATAAGCATATAGTCTCAAGTAAGAAATTAATATCAAAAGCATCGATTTGAATGGAAGATAAAAAACAATTTCGGACAATTTAAGTGAATGAACCCTTATACTACAACCTTTTACTACTGAAGTCATAAATTTGATAATACTGAGTTAAAAAGATATAAAATCATCCTAGTATATTACTTGATTGGAATGTGATTTGAAACAGCATCACGTTTAAATTGACTAGCTGACAGTGACAGGTGACAAGACGGCATTATCTGAGGAACAGCACACAGTTGCTGATTTTCCTTCATTTAACGTACCTGAACCTGACTTTGAAGGATTTTAATATGCTCCACTGCCAAATCCAACATGTCGGCAGTATTAGTTTGCTGCATTCGTAGGATAAAAATGTTAAAGTTGTTTTGCTACTTCAGTCTCTCAAAAACAAAAGAAAATAGCAGATTCGTGGTCAAAAACACTTTTGTTGGGAACACATTGAACTTGGAAATTTTAGATTACAGGTAGAGCTGAATCAGGCATACCAAGTCTAAAATATTTGTGCTTTATATATTGGAGCGAACCAGAGCATATAAGATACAAAGAAATTAGTACCTTATCCATGTTTGGAACAAGATCTTGAAGCCTCCTTAGCTTCTGACTGATCTTTGTTCGCCTTACCTAGAAAACAGAAACGATATTAACATGATTTGCATAGAATGAATATTTGTACAAAAATATTTAGGTTCATCCCAACCCTCTCTGCTATGCTTCTTGGATGTGTTGCACAGCCACGCTTTGCGCGAACTCTACAAGCAACGGTGTCTTGCTGCATCTGGAGGAGCTGGTCAATATCTAGTGACGTCTTGGCTAGGTTCAACTGAGCAGAAGACAAGGAAACCCAACATTGGCATAGATAAAATAACATATAGATAAATATTTAATAGATTCATCATACTCCATGGAAGAAGTCGGCATTATGGAATCATTGACAATTATTACCTGCGAGTCTAAGCTGCCTAGAGAAACAATAATGTCTCCATTACTGTCCTTTGCCCGTTTGCTCAATGGAGCCAAAAACGTGATGGAATTTGGATCATCCCACGATGCAATCTGGAACTCAGAGGAGCCCATATAGGGGTTTCCAGTGGCTTCATTAGTGCTGCGTCCTCCTGTCAGAACAGTGCTCTCACTGATGTCTGGTATGCTGATCTCAGAGATAGATGAGAGAGAGTCCTGCCTGGAGGAGAAGCTCAGTTGAGACTTGAGCTTGCCGTTACCCAGGAAGTTAATCGCATCAGCTCCTGTGTGTGTGAACCCTAGACCACTGCCTCTTGTAATTGGAAAGCCTGCCAACCAACAGATTGTTGTTAAAGTCTGATTCAACAACTATTTGAAGTAGTGATATGCAGAGGAAGTTAATTACTGGGAGCACTTAATTTCAAACAAATCGAACTACAAACATGAAAAAAAATATTATGGAATAGGAAATTTGAGCATTATGTATCTCGTTATTAGAATTATAGGCTAATAGAAAGTTACAGGCATTTTTCCCTGATATATCTCATTATTGGAAATAGCATTACAAATATCATTATAATAATAATTTAAATTTTGGAACATAGTAATCAGTATAATATTCTTAACTGGGAGGTCTGTTTGGTGGACAATAGCTCAAATTACTGTGTTCAGAGATAACATTGTTTCACTGTGAGCAATACCGAAATTCAGGCATTATATATTTATTTGTTCACTTAAACTCCCTCTTTTCCAGATCTAATTTTCCACCATGAAGCTATGGTTAGGCTAGGGCATGGCACGTTTTCTAGTAAAGATTTTCCATAGCTAGCCTTGGTGACAAGTCGGGGAAAATATATTTAAGGACCCAAATTTTGGCGTTTGAGAGAAAAGAGACCCCAAAGAAATGCCTCCTGTTTAACCCCTTTCCTGCCAACATTGCACCATCAGTTATCTCAGAGCCAATCCAGATTCTAGTATTTGATCACCCCAGTCCTCCTGAAATCTAATTCTCAGTCCCTATCATTAGCTTAGCTAATGTCATCTGCCCATCAGCATCCTTGTTAACATAATGTTCCAAACTATCGCGATTAACTCCAATGATCCTGAGTAGATCAACCGTTTCCTCGGCTAGAAAAATAGGCAAATAGTTTCTTAGCATAATCAAAGAATCGGGCGTTACTGAAATGAGTCATAATCCTTGAAAAATCCCATAAATGGCTGTTTACCAAGCAAACATGAGTGGAAACTCTCGAGGCATAGTTGCCAAAGAAAATTCCAGATTGCATGTTTTGTTCCAAAATTCACTATCCTCAACATCATCCACTTGTAGCCCACCACAGCCTGCATCATAGGCGTCACAGACACTAAGGAACCCTTATACAGGTCTCATTATCATCATATGATCCTTGTAGCATGTTCTTGTCACCACCTCCAGTTATTTTTGTGGGCTACACTGCCTCTCACTTCCAAGGTCGTCACCACCACCTCATGTCCCTCTATATCATATTCCTTATCTCCCTTTATTGAGCATGGAGAAGGGGAGAAGAGCACTAGGAGGCAACAACATCAACATTGTGGTGCTAGCAACAACATGGATGGAGAAACTATATTTTTTGTTGAGGAAAGATTGTGTGAACTTCTTTAAACCATTTCACAGGATATGGATCAAGTACAAAAGTATACACACAGCATCATATACTTAAATGTGGGCTCCAAGGTTGGAATATTTTTTCAAGAAATTCAAACCGGAAAACATTATCTTTTGTGATCTCCGCCTGACCGACTATAAACATATCATTCTCGTGTGTTATCCAACATACAGTAGATAAATACTCGCTCTTCCACACCACTGTACCACTTATGCAGCAAGCAGCACAAAGCATGCCTCTACTTTCCAGAAATAACAACAGTTCAAAGACCAGGACGGATCATGTAAATTCTAGTCAATCACACCCTTGTTCCCTAATTACAAATTGCTCGTCGCTAAGCAAATACATTTTCACATAGCGCGCTCCTTAACTCTAGTATGCAATGCACTTTCATGCAGTGACCTGGGAGCACTTCCTTTTTTTTTTTGACAAGTGGTTGGTCCTTGTTTGGCTAAGAAATGCTTAAGGAACAGAAGCCAACAGTCTTGGACCATAAAGTACACACAATAGAGCAACCTAGTTGTAACTTGCAGAAGTAACAACCTCAAGCTCATGTTAGGGGCTCAACACTTGTGTCACTGTTTACATCAATGTGATGTTGGCAATGCATATTAAACCAATCATGGACTTCAGAGAAAATGAGGAAATCTAGTGATTCTGATTACTTTGTGAAAACTTTATAATCAATCAATTTTAGATGAAGCGGATTAGTGGGGGTTACATGGCTTCAACTGCAAACAATACTTGGTGAACAAAAACCTGATACAGCGTGATAACTTGTAGTTGATATTAAGCATGAGTATGATGTATGTTGAGAACCTTTGATGAATGATCAACTGTTCATATACATTGTTAAATCAATGGTTAGATTATTCTTATTGATGCCAGAAATAATAAACCCCTTTTATATCCAGTAAATAGTAAAGCTACCAAATATGAAGAATCAATGATAAAATTGTAACTAATTGCTAATACGTTGTTATGAAAACAAGACCATTTCCTTATGCTTTTCGAAAAAGATGGCATATAGGTGCCGTCTATTCATGTAATACATCATTGTATCAGTATTTGCGTTTTCTTTGAGAGAGAGACGAGAGTTTAATGTATGTCAGCCAGATCAAATGAGGGATCATATTTTTTACATGATTATTTCTTCTCCTATGAGTTTTGTATATTTCTATTACAATATATTCAGCATCACACTTAATCGTCAAACAGAGTCATATATAAGCAACCAGTGCCAATAATTTTTTTCCTGAGACCCAATAGTAATAAATCGAAGATATCGTCCTAAGTTATAAGGGAATGTATTATTCCTTCTCCCAGCCACTCAGTTTAACTTTCACTCAAACTCCAAAAAGGAAGTAAAAAAAACATAAAATTAGATGAAAGAAGTTATGTAGCATTAAACTACCAAAAGTTGACTAGCAACACAAATGTTACATGGGGAGTTCAATACCCAGACCGTAAGTATCCTTACAAGATATTAGGTAATTACGGCTTGTCTGTTTATCAAGCATAACTAATTAGAATAGACTCGTTTCCTTGATTTTTACTTTCTTTTTTACACATATGTTCAGAAGATAGTTTTATTTGACTTAAACAATATACCAAATGTTTGACCATTTCGAAAATTGAACAGAATATTCATAGCACAAAAGATCACACATAGTTACAGATATTTTATTTAACTACACATAGATTATATGTACATTTTATGACTAGAGGTGAGTTTAATTAAAGTTATAATATAACGTAGTTATCTTTGAGCTTGGTGGACATAAATGTACCTATATATTCTTCTGAATATATTTGTATAATATTATCATACAAAATTTCTGTCCTAATAATTGTTTTTTGATAAAAAAATGAAATATATCTTTAGGATGATGCAAAGCGTAGAAGATATTAAAACCTCAAATGCCACACTTCCACTATTTGAATAGGTACCTCAAGGTTTCTTTGGTCACAATATAAGTATCCTGGTCTGATATTTAGCCAGAGGACAAAAGACATGCTTCAGATTGTATCAGTTTAGAAGACATGGAACAGTTTGGAACAGTTTGAAGCAGTACTAAACCCAATAAAACTATTTTTTGGGGTTACATGTGTGGTTAAAACCAGTATCGAACAAACCAGATTAAACTCTGCAAAACAATGCAGCAGCACAAATTATAATGCCCTAGTGAAACATTAAAGATAAGGCATGTCCCACCCTGCAATCTGGCAATCTGGAAACAGATGTGAAAGTTTCTCAAAACTTGCAAAAGCCACATAACAATGAAAAAATTAAAGCTCACAAACCTGGTTCATTTGGGTTTTCGCGCGTTCTGAGAGCCGAACCAGGTTTGGGTTATAAACCAAGTAGAAAGTTCTGGATTTGAATTAGTTGAAATCAGCTGTCTTTAAAAACATCTTGCAAAATGCCAATCCAGGCACACTGTCACCCCCAATATAGTTTTACAAAAAAAAAATGAATACCCTTTCATTTACTCATTCACTTGATTCCAATCCCAATCCGGTCCCCGCCTATCATCTATCTCTATCCATATCTCCGTCTTGCTTGGACAGCCCCCCTCACGCTAGAATCCAGTTTGGACAAGGACATGCAATCTTTTACGATGGAAGAAAGCTCTTGTAATATCAGGAAAGAGACAAGAGGACCACTTCAATCCAAACAAAGGACGTGAAAAAGAAAGAGATAAGCTAATGTTACCATTAGCAAAAAAAAAGGAGACGTCCGTGTGAATGAACAGTGCAAGGAGAAACGAGGACCACTTTAATCCAAGCAAGGAGGGGCGAAAAGGAAGCGACAAGCCCATTCCCGTTTATAAACAAATTCCAGGCTTTTGCTCTCGATCAGGCTTGGTGTCTGTTACTCCTGTTCTTGAGACAAACGCAGTCCCCCACAGCGAGACTGAATCATTGTAAAGGTTCAAAGCACCTGTCAGGAGAAGCGGGCCACACCAGGCCTGTTCCCGACCCCAACCTAGAACTTGGTCCTGCGGCTGTGCTATATTCGTTTGGGGACCGCCCTGAGCGAGACGTGACCACAGCTTGGGTTCCGGCAGCTGGAGTTGTGCAATCCTGTATATTAGTACAGAGGCGGGATCTCGGATCATTGTAATCTGAGGGGCAGCAATGTATCTGGGCACCGTTGCATATCATGGTACAGGTGGGGCTTCCGTGGTCAGAATGCACGAGTTGGCCGGCATAGGTCGGGTCGTGTACTGAGTCGACTAAAAACGGGATTGAGGGGCCGGCCTTCCAAATGTGAGGTCCCGCGGTCCAATTGAATGGTCACATGTGCAGTTTTCAGTTTTCTCCCTAGGAATTGCTAGCCATGGAAATCATACTTCTCCATCCTCCGTGAAATTCAAAGGCTAGCTTTTCTTAGGGCAATAAGATGGGATATTTATACTAATAGAAACCCATAGAGAGACGAATTCACCATTTGAACTTAATTGAAGATCTATACCAGACCAAATAGTTACTATAACAAAAACTCAACATGAGACCTCCAAGTAAGCATTGTAGTGGGACCGTCACTGTTCTACGCCCTCGCCCTTTAATTTGTTAGTACCAAAGCAGCTTCTAACGGTGGCTTGATATCGGATGGCGCAGAGTGCCCTATACATTTCTCCTTAGATCAAAATTGTTGAAAAGTCGTCTCTAACCACATCCATTTGAATGCATTTGTCAATTCTAGTCTTGTAATATGTGCTTTTGCAAAAAAGAAATCCGGTTTTCATATGCAATTTTCCATATAGTGCAAATGTAACTGACTAATATTTTTAGTGGGTGGGGAGCCACATAACTTGTTGGTCATCCTGCGGGCAGACCTCCATCATTCACGACGACCCCATGTGAACTGGACACAATTGTTAGCCTGATGTAAACAAACGATTCTTGGCAGGCCGTCTCAAGCAAGCAGACCAGACAGAACAAGAAATTAAACTCCCTAAGAAGAAGAGTAACTAATAGGGTGAACAGCAGCGTGCGGATAAGATACCTGAACAATTAAATGGGCTGAAAATAAGAACACAAGCAACGAACTGGGAACTCGGTCGACCAACTTAATTATACAGACGCATCACCCTCAAAAAAAAAAAAATTTACACAGACGCACACAAACAAAATGAACAATTTACTTAGGATCTATCTTAACACCTCGTAACTGAACCTCATCCACACGATCACGGGATACATGCGTTTGGTAATTAAAGCGGTTGTCAGGTAGGACTTGGTGTTACTAAGAAAATAATAATAACGAACACATGGCCCGACTCCCCCACTTGGGGATCACACCAACCATATGACACCCGGGCGGTGTAATGCTGAGCACATTTATTGGAAACATACTGGCCAACACAAGATTCCCAAGTGCCAATATTCTGGCTTCGCATGGTGTGAAATAATTTTATTCTGATTTTTTTATTATTTCATTGTAAGGAAGAGAAGACAATCCTTATTACAAAAATTGTAAAATATTTTTCGGGTGTTTGAACTGTGCATTCAATTTGAAGCAACTGAGAAGGGTTCCGTGTTGAGCAATAGTAGTTACACACGTCTGTTGAAGTTTTTTGGATATGTGTCAGAGCCCGGATGACCCAAGAGGCGGCACGTTTCGAACCCGGGACCCCCGGGGGGGCCAAGCTGTGCCTAACCAACCGAGCCACGTCTGTTGAAGTTGAAGATCACACGATAAAATTAAATACGGTATGCTTTGGTTAGGCTGCAATTTTTATTTGTCTTAATTAAAAGGGTAGCAATATTAGGAATAACTAGACTACCTTCGTGGTGTTATAGTAAAAAAAATTCAAGGTAAAAGCGTTTGGTATGGGAGTTGATGTCTCCGCTCGGGTGTGAATTACACCGGGCTTTCACGAGAACATCTTAGCCAAGTATATTTGTAAATTTAAATAGAAGTGATGAAGCAAGAGGAGGCGCATCAGCGTCATTAGATCAGACTAGTGAATTAGCAAGAATGGATTTCCAGATGAATATAAGAAGCGGATAAGGAAAGGTGAATAATCAAAGCACCTCGAAAATGTGCGGCGGGTGGGGTTGGGGGAATTGGCTTGCGGCATCATGTCCGCTTCTTCCCGTCGTCCTCTTGGTCAACGTGTCTCGTGATTGCTGGCGTTCTCACCTGGATGGATGAATAGGGAGATGTCCACGTCCCGGGATCTGAAGGATCCGTTCCTCTTACTTTTTTGACCTTTTGTTGTACATGTACTATTGTTCGATTGATGGTTTGTTCTTCACCAATCAAGACGCAACTCCAAGGGCGTGGTATGAGGAGTAAGAGAGAAGATGAAGTAGGAGAAGAAGTCAAACACGGCACATCCCTCCACCAACAAAAACGAAGAGCCTGATTGGAAGCGTCATTCCTTAACCTTGTTTTTGTGTGTTAGTACAGCATGATTTGAGTAGTGTCAATGATAAGCGACCATCACAAACTCCCTAGCCAAGTAATGTCTCAGCCTAGTGCCTAATAAAGGCCCTAAAACTAGCCACACCGACTCCACCCCACATGGAGAAAGCCCGCCTGACGGACACCTATCCTATAGGAGGCCCCCTATAGAAAAATGATAGGAGACCAATCAGAATTTTTTATAGTATTAAAGAATTCATTTTAATGCTGAAAAAATAATTTCTCTCTCCATTAACTTTTTTGTGGGTTGGATTTTTGATGTTCTCATTGGTTGTCATATACAATAAGTATAAGAGGCCTCCTATAATATCAGTTTTGCCGCCTTAGGAACCACTTCAACTCACCAAATTAAAACTCTTGCCTCTCACTCCCCCTTCTAAAGGGGTCGTGTAGAATCATTATTCTCAATTTAAAACTATCATTATTCTTCATTCAAAAGCACATAATAGGAATAACACGAAGCCTCAGTGAAAGTTGTTGAATGTGAAGAAATAACAATAGAAGAAGAGGAAGAGATAACAAAAGAATAAGCGGACGGACTAGTTTGGAATGTGGCGATGGCTCTCTTTCAATGTTTTCCTGTTTTGTTTTGTGTATAAGAGATCATATACCACAGAAGAAGAGGACGAAGAGGTGCGGGCGTGGTGTTGATGATGATAATGATGGCATTGATTTCCTGTTGTGTTTGTGTCCGTGAGTTTAATTTTTATGAGAGTGCGACCCAAGCACATTTCAGTGCGCGGGTGATAGTGGGTGGGCACTGTGAATTAATATAGGCGTGGATAATAGTAACTGCCAATCGACATGAGCCACTATTTCCCCCTTTTGTTACTTCACTGTTTGGTTTCTTAATTTGTAAAATTATAAGCTACACGAACGAACGAACGACTACTGGCGCGACTGGTTTGGATCCAAACCACCACCACCGCGACGCACGCATATCTGGCGGAAGGGGATTCTTGTTTGATTGTAAACAAAATATGTGAAGACTGTTACCGTTGTCAACGGCCAGGAACCCCGCCGGGGAGCTGCGTTGCCGGATCAGGTGGCTACTGGAGCTAGACGCGCCACCGCCCCCACCTCCGCTGCTAACATCGTACGCCAGTCCTCCAATTCCCATCGACATGCCTGACCCACCGTGGTGACCAGCGCCACCTCCACTGCTGCCGCTGGTGACGTAGGGACGGCCGAGATCAGGGCCGCGGCAGCTGGATTCGGAAGTCAGGCACGGCGAATCACCCGGGGATGGGAACAGGCGCCGGCTCCCTCCTCCTCCTACGCTACTAGCGCCGAATTCCGCATCGGCAGAGCCTCCGGCGCCCACGACGGAATCGACTAGGCTTGAGAGGAACGTGCCGGCTGGGGCGGAGCTGTACCGGGCGAGAGGTGTGCCGGTGGGGCGGCCGGAGGAAGGGTGCTGGTACATGGCTGTGGAGAGAGTGTGGCGGGTGACTGCGGAAGGAAGACTGGCCGGCTGGCTGGTTCGGTCGCCCTCTGCTCCCGCTGCTTGTCTCCTGCGGACTGGAGGAAGGAAGGCTGGCCGGCTGGCTGGCTCGCTCGCTCGCCCCGCCCTTTCCTCCACAACCTCTCGTCCGTCTCCGGGGGTGTTGGGAGGGGTAGCACTAGCAGCGGCCAAAGGGGAATCAAGAGAAATGAGAGGGAATGGGGTTGGGTCTCCTCAACTCGGGCTGCCCAATGTTTCGAAGGAAGGGGGGAAAAGGGAACCGCAAGGGGGAATGTATCGAACATACTTTAAAAAAACGGTAGATTGTATTTTCACTTTTCTTTTCTTTTTCTGCCTCTCGTCTCTCTCAAAAGTAATTAATTCCATTAATATGAATATATTTATTTTCTCTTGGCGGGCGTGTGCATTAGACGGTGTGGAGAAAGTGAGGTGGGTAAGTAAAGCTGTAGTTGGGTTGTGCTGGAGAGATTACAAAATATCAGCACGTGCTTGGAGTTTGAGAGAGTAGTAAACAAGGGAGGGAATGAATGCAAAGGAAGAGTACAAATACCAGCCAGTCAGTCAAGTTTGTCGAATCTAACATCCCTAAGTGGCAAGTAAAGCCTTGCTTGTTTCACCCACTTATAAGGGCAAGTGATTAAGGCCAACTGAGGGCAGACGTAAGTGAGGGGGGACACAACTAATAATGAACACTTATTAACACTAGAGCAACTCAACTCAATTCAAATGATGTGCCACTTGCTGGATTTTTGACATATTGATCGGCTTTTTAGATTATGCCAACCGGAAAGGCAAATGAAAGATAGACCTTCCTATTTGCCAAGACCTAACGGTACCACTACAATATCATTTTTTCCAAATGAAATTGATTACATGATACTAAAAGTTGTTCACCACAACTGCAAGTACATCTATAAACGAATCCAATTCGAACTCGATATTAGTATATCCGATATTTGAATCTGACTTTTCTTATCATATCCATAATCCGAACCCGAGGTACCCAAGTCTAAATTTAACAATTTTAATATTAAAAAAAACTCCTATATTTAGTTTTGTGCTTTGCAATAGTAATATTGAGATTTAGAACTGATGGAATTTTTCAGATCAGGTCCGGATCAAGTTGACCACTATTTTATTCAATATCCTATTTACCGTTATACGTACTATAATTAAATCAGGTGCTTATTATAGAACATGTCAAAATCCTTGCTTACGTGCCTCGGTAGTCACTAGTCAGTTAGTAAGTACTAAGTACGTCTCTCGTCCCTAAAGTGGCAAGTATAGTGTTGCCTGTTTTTCCCACGTTTAAGGGTAAGTGATTAAGGTCAGTTGGGGACAGACGTGAGTGAGGGGGACAACTAATAATGTACACTAATTAACACCTGAATAACTTTAACTCAATTCAATGATATGCCACTTGCTGGATTTTTGACATGTTTATCGCCTCACTAGATTATACTCCGGAACCAACCCGGAAAGGGCAAAAGGCAACAAACCTCTTATCGCCAAAAGCCGAACGGCACCACATCACCACACCAATAATGCGCTTTGTTTATCATTTTTTTTCTTCCTTTCTTTCTATTATACTATATTGGTGCTACCGGTCCTTCCAACAAGCTAAGGATGCCACATATATATCCCTATGCTCACATGGGGAAACGGTATTGTGAGTTAAGGTCAACAAGGCAAAGCTTTTTTTTTTCCCTTCTAAAGAACATTTATATGTGAAATATTGTTCTATGTTTCAGATAATGGTCATGTCTGCAAGGATATTATTGTGTATAATAATGAGTATTGTTATGAAAATGTGTATTATCATGAATAAAAATGTGTACTACAAGATATTGATGTTATAGATTCATGTGCCCTGCTCCCCTCTCCATGCTACCATGACTTTTTATGGTAAATTTAAGCTTTGTATGTGTGATGAATGAAAGTAGCGAGTGAAAGACTAGAAAGTTGGCTTAGAACTTCACATAGCGAAAATGGTTAACAACTACAAAGGAAAAGGAAGGAATGAGGGAGACATCATTTTTTTTATATATTGAAAAAGACATAATACATAGCGGGTAGATCGGTAATGCGATTGTGTGAGCAGTAGAAAGTAAAATCTTTCTTTTCCTTCTCTAGTAAGATGGGACAATAACCAACAAAAAACATAAACGTGCTTCATTAATAGTTGAAGTAGTAAGCTCATGCGGGAACTCTATAAAAGAATATGGAATTGGTCCATAGTTACTTTATTAATTTCACAGTTAAAATGTTTAATGATTTAGTTCAATGAAATAACCAGTCACCATTCACATGTTAATCACCTAGTACTAGGTTAATCAATCAACTTAATTAATTCTTTAAAATGTTGTCTCAAGATTCACCCTTAAATATACGATGATAAGATTTCGCCTCTTATTTAGTGATATGATGTATTTATGATTTGAGGTTTAAGATTAGGATTATTTACCTTAGTGAATTTGAGGCATGCAAAAAGTAAAATCTCTTAGAGGAATGGAGCTAAAAAAATTACAAGATTCCTACTATTAAGGTGAGTGTTAATCAAATTTAAGATTAGTTAATTGTAAATTCACCTTCTCTCGACTGGATTTATAACAATTAACAAACTCTCGTTATAAAATGAATTTAAAAGAAATTTGGGGAAAACATGCATACCCTAATTGTTATTGTTGTAGAAAAAAAAGAAATATATGTAAGAAGGCTTCTGTACTGTTCACATGCCTATTGACATTGCTAACGGGTTAAATGTTGACCTTTTTGTCAAAGTTGATAGAAAATTATGAGTGATAATAATGACTATTGTTATGAAGGATATTATTGTGTATAATAATGACTATTGTTATGAAAATGTGTATTATCATGAATAAAAATGTGTACTGCAAAATATTGATGTTATAGATTCATGTGCCCTGCTCCCCTCTCCATGCTACCATGACTTTTTATGGTAAATTTAAGCTTTGTATGTGTGATGAATGAAAGTAGTGAGTGAAAGACTAGAAAGCTGGCTTGGAACTTCACATAGAGAAAATGGTTAACAACTACAAAGGAAAAGGAAGTAATGAGGGACACGTCATTTTTTTTATTTACTGAAAAAGACAGAATACATAGCGGGTAGACCGGTAATGCGATTGTGTGAGCAGTAGAAAGTAAAATATTTCTTTTCCTTCTCTAGTAAGATGGGATAATAACCAACAAAAAACATAAATGTGCTTCATTAATAGTTGAAGTAGTAAGCTCATGTGGGAACTCTATAAAAGAATATGGAATTGGTCCATAGTTACTTTATTAATTTCATAGTTAAAATGTTTAATGATTTAGTTCAATGAAATAATCCGTCACCATTCACATGTTAATTGTTGACTCAAGGTCAATTAGGTCAATGTTGACTCACATCTAAATTGACTAAACCCTTGTTTTGATGATGACTAACCATTCCACATATTGGTGTCTAATGCTTCTACATTGAGTGATTTCAGATTAGGTTTAGACACACTCCAAATGCCCTAACTTGCGCATATCAAATTGGAGAAAAGACAAGTCTAAATAGCTACAAGTGTGCAATTTGGGATCTCTATGTAAATGACCTTAGAATTGCTTTGTAACCACTTGTAATGATTGTATGACTTGTAATTAAGCTTAGAAAAATTATTGGGACACAAAAATCCATCATTTGTATAGTCAAACGAAAATTTCAAAATACCCATAACAGGGATTTTGTCGGCCGAATTCCAAACTCGGCCGATCCATATATTCTGGAATTTTTGTTGCAATCGGCCGAGTTACAAACTCAGCCGATTCCCGTTCGGTCGAGTTTCTAGCTAGGAAACTCGGCCGATCCACTGATCGGTCCAAGATGAAAGTCGACCGATCGGCCGAGTTTCTCCAAAGGAACTCGGCCAACAGTCTAGCTTTCAGCCTTGTCTTTTAGTGGTTCGGCCGAGTTACCTTTATATAAACTCGGCCGATCAGACTGTACTGGAATGCAGAAAAGTGCTACTAGCCGTTGTGGAGTTGCAACAAGTGAAAATAGATCCGTTGCAAGCCACAAAATGGCTAGTTTTCTTTCTTAAGTGTTCCCAAAGGCTAAGAGGCATCCCCAGCTATAAATAGGACCCCTTGGGCTTCATTCCAAGGTTGAGCATTCATTGCAAACTCTTTGTGAGGTTCCTATTCTATAGTTGAGTGCTTCCTACAGCCTCCTCTCTCTCTCTAAGCTTAATCACTTGCTACATCCATTAGAGTGAGTAGGAAATCTGTAAGAGAGCTAGTCCCATCTGTATATCTTGTGAAGCTCTCACTTCCACAACCTCCCCATCTCTCCATTTCAATCATGAAGATGAAGGTTCTCTCTCTTGTCCAAGAGAGGTGAAGAAGAACAAGGGAAGGAGTCCCTTGGTGAAGATCAAGGCTGAAGACTTGGAGATAGAGTGGGTAAGCCCTTGGAGAAGGCAGAAGACTCAAGCTCAAGTAGGTAAGTCCTTGGTGGAAGAAGCTTCTCCGAGTGAAGGTGAAGTCAAAGGCGGAAGATCCAATAAGAGTGGGTAATTCCTACAAGGATGAAGACTAGTGCAAGATTGGGTAAGTCCTTGGAGAAGTCCGAAGAATCTTGCAAAGTGGGTAAGTCCTTGGTAAGGTTGAAGACTCTTTGTATTGGATAGGTAAGTCCTTTGTTGGGTCATGTATTGTATGTCTTATGAATTAATATAAGAGTGCAATTGTTTGAAGTCCTAGAGGTTGACCTCTCTAGGCAAGTGGACTGACACACTTCTAGTTTTAAGTGTGGAACCACTCTAAATAGCTTGTCTACATGTGTATGTTCAATCTCTCTCATCCTTGCTATGCATGTTTTAGTTGCACTCAAATTACCTATTTAGCAACTTTATCTTGTGATCTATCTTGAAGGTTTAATGAATTTTGTTTAAGTGCTTTCAGCTCTATTCACCCCCCCCTCTAGAGCATCTAAGTCACCTATCTAGGATCCAACAAGTGGTATCAGAGCAGGTCTTCTCCAAGCATACTTCAACAAGTAGGAGAAGATGGGTGACTACCAAGGAGGAAGATTCTCAACTAGCCTTCCAATCTTTGATGGGAGCAATTTCCTCTATTGGAGAAGAAGGCTCCAATTCTACATCCAAGGTTTAAGTCTTGAGATGTGGCAAATGGTGAACAGCCCATACACGCTACCAAGGACAAGGATTGAAGAATGGGATGATGCCACCTTGAAGAAAGCAACCTTGAATGCTAGAGCCATAAACATCCTATATGCCTCCATGACTCCCGCCGAGTTCAACCGGATTTCTTCATGTGAAACAGCCTATGAGGTATGGAGAAAGCTTTGCATCACTTATGAAGGGACGGATCAAGTGAAGGAAAGCAAAGTCTACATGCTCAAGGGGCTGCTTGAGAACTTCAAGATGGGAAAAGAGGAGAGTATAGCCAACATGTACTCAAGGATCAACACCATTGTGAATGGTCTTGCTATTCTAGGTCATCCTATGTCTAGTGGAGAGATCAACTCAAAGATCCTTAGAACTCTTCCCAAGAGGTGGGAATCCAAGGTGACTTCCATTGAAGAAGCAAGGTCACTTAAAGACATCCCCATTGAAGAGCTCATTGGAAATCTACAAGCACATGAAGCTACACTTGACAAGAGGGAGGAAGTAGAAAGACAAGAGAAGAAAGAGCTAAAGAGAATGAAGAAGGCTGAAATGAAGGCTCAAATTGAAGCTATCATGGAACAAGTCTCTCCATCCTCTCAAGCCAAGGAAGATGCCATGTACTCCAAGGGTAAACTCTACAAAGGCATGTCCTCCTCCATCCGGTGCTTCACATGTGGAAAGAAGGGTCACTACAAGGAAGATTGCCCACAAGGCAAAAAGACACATCTTCACAAGAAGAAATGGCAATCAAGCTCAAGTGGCTCCTCCAACTCAAGCTCAAGTGAAGATTCAAGTGAAGGATCAAGCTCAAGCTCTAGTGATGAAGGAGAATGCCATTTTGCTCTTGTAGCATCAACAAGTGAAGAATCAAGTGAGGTAAATCTAAACACTTTAGATAAAGAATCTTTGATTGATCTTATTCATGATATTTGTGCCTCTCTTAAGTCTTCTCAAAAGAAAAGGAAAAAGCTTGCTAGAATTGTTGATAAGTTGCATGTAGAATTAAATGATCTTGAACATGCTAATTCTTGCTTGCTTGATAAAAATGATTGTCTTAGTCAAGTAGATTCTCTCAAACTTGAAAATGCTAATTTGCTTGATAAGATTAGATTTCTAGAAGCTCAACCTCTCATGCCTAGTTCTAATGAAGAGCTTACTTTAATTGTTGATTCTCTCATGCATGACATTGATGTTCTTAAATCTGAAAACAAGGACAAAGATTTTATTTTGCATGAATTAGAAATAGAAAATGCCTCCTTGCTTGCTAAAATCAATGGGCATGAATCTTGCTCTAATTCTACTAGTAGAGAGAATGACGTTGCTTCCCTTCACATTAATTGAGATTCTTATTTAACTAAAACTCTTTGCTTAGAAAATGATCTTTTGCATGCTAGAGAAAATATTAATCAATTGTCTTCTACTATTGCTTCTCTTAAGCATGATAATGATAGTTTGAGATCTTCTTTGCAAAGATTCTTAGTTGGCAAGAAGAGTCTTAATGACATCCTACACCATTCTACTAAACAAATTGGTAGACATGGTTTAGGATATGATAGTAGTCAAGGGAACAATAAAGATAAAGGACCTCCAATCTTCCATGGAGAATCCTATAGTTCCAAGACTATGGGCACATGCAACTATTGCAATGAAATTGGTCATTATTCTACTTGTTGTCCTTGTAGGAAAGCACCCAAGAGCAATAGGACTTGGGTTGCTAAACTAACCCCTCCGGACCCAAAAATATGATTGGGGACCATTTCATCTTTCTTCTTGTAGGTACTTGCAAATGGATTGACTTGAGCTATTGAATTGCAAATTGACTTCTCAATCCACATGAAAGAAGAAAGGTGAGATGTACAGAGGGTGACAACAAGTGGAAAAGCAATGGTAAGCACAAAGGTAATGTTTTTATTGCTTATAACCTTTTCTAACTTGTTTTTGTCAAGTTAGTGTGAACTATACATATGGTTTTTGAGTCAAAAGTGGTATTTTGTGTTTCTCTTCACACTCTTGCTCAAAAACTATTTCTAATGCTTCTATAGTGCATTACTAACTTGCTTAGACATGTTTGGATATGGTTTGTATATTTAGCATGCTTTTGAATATGTTTTCATGAAATATATGTGCCTTTTGACAGCTGCTCTGTCAGTCGAGTTTGCCCTATTAAAACTCGACCGATGGGTACCATGGGTGTTGCCAACAGCTGTCATTCGGTCGAGTTGTCAATGCACAGAACTCGACCGATTACACTGTGCACAGAATATACATATTGGCTTATTGAATGAGAATTTCCCTCTCAAGTAGATTTTCTCAACCAATAGCCTTATTCTTTGGCACTCTCATTTGGTACCTTTATATATGCATTTTGCCATGTTCTAAATTGCTTATCTTGCATACAACTCTATCTCTTTAATTGCTCTAAATTGGTATATCTATATCTTGCAGTTATTTGCTTTGAGTTGTTTTGTAGGTTTTGATGATGATCTCTTTGGATCTCTTGGTTGTGTCTAAAATTGCTTCCGTTGTGCTCTAACTTGCTACATATATCTAGGTGTATATCTTGTTTTGATACAACCTTGAGGTTCATAGGGGTAATCATCTTATAGTAAGGATGCATATCTAGTGAGTTATATCCTTTCATGCTTCTAACTTGCATATCTCCTTGTTTGGATATATCTCTTCATCTAATCATAGCTTGCTCTATCTTGTGTATCTTTTGGCATATCTTGCTATGATCTAGATCTTACTAGTAGTCCTAACTTATGATATCATCTACTAGTAGTTCATATACATGTAGTTCTAACCCTGTCAATAATTGCCATCTTTGATCATCTATATGTTATGCTTGTATCTTATCTCATACATGCTCAAGATTGTTCCTTGAATTGCATATCTACTATCTTGAGTTACTTGCATAACATTGTGATGCAGGGCACATAGAGCTACATTATATGTAGAAATTGGAGTATTTTTGGATTTTATGCAGGCTTTGCTCCAATTTCAGTTTTTGCTGCAAGTATAGAGTTTTTTATGCAGAAACACCCTTCTGAGCAAGACTCATCGCTTTGCCATGAGCTCCGATGGTTTTTGGTCAAATTCCATCATCTTGAGGGTTAAAATTGTGATTTATTGTTTTTCTGCAACACTTTATCTTGCATTTTTGGGTTGTTCAAGTATATGCTTTAACTTGCTTTTCTTTCTATGCTTGGACAAGCCCCTATCTGTGCTCTTCTACTCTCCTCATATATTTTTTGTGTTATCTCCTTTCTCTTTAACAAGTGATGTTTCTTTTTTTCTTCATCACCCCCACCTTTTTGAAATGACAAAGGGGGAGAAAGATATGTCTTCTTTTGACAACAGGGAGAAGGCATTTCTTACATGAAGCAAAGAAGCGTGTCCATGTAAAGGGGAGAAGGTAAATGGGAGAAGACATATATGTGTAGAACATATATGAGTAGAAGACATAGTTTCTATAAATGTTATGAAAGCTAACCATGCAGGAGAAATAGCATCAATTGAGGGGGAGTATGAGAACTCCATGCGTATCAATTGAGGGGGAGCATATGAGCTCAATCCTATTGAAACCACTAGGTTTCTCCGAAGGTATGATTTTACGTACAAGCTTTCAATACATTTATGGAATGGTTTGTCATCTTCAAAAAGGGGGAGAATGTTGACTCAAGGTCAATTAGGTCAATGTTGACTCACATCTAAATTGACTAAACCCTTGTTTTGATGATGACTAACCATTCCACATATTGGTGTCTAATGCTTCTACATTGAGTGATTTCAGATTAGGTTTAGACACACTCCAAATGCCCTAACTTGCACATATCAAATTGGAGAAAAGACAAGTCTAAATAGCTACAAGTGTGCAATTTGGGATCTCTATGTAAATGACATTAGAATTGCTTTGTAACCACTTGTAATGATTGTATGACTTGTAATTAAGCTTAGAAAAATTATTGGGACACAAAAATCCATCATTTGTATAGTCAAACAAAAATTCCAAAATACCCATAACAGGGATTTTGTCGGCCGAATTCCAAACTCAGCCGATCCATATATTCTGGAATTTTTGTTGCAATCGGCCGAGTTACAAACTCAGCCGATTCCCGTTCGGTCAAGTTTCTAGCTAGGAAACTCGGCCGATCCACTGATCGGTCCAAGATGAAAGTCGACCGATCGGCCGAGTTTCTCCAAAGGAACTCGGTCGACAGTCTAGCTTTCAGCCTTGTCTTTTAGTGGTTCGGCCGAGTTACCTTTATATAAACTCGGCCGATCAGACTGTACTGGAATGCAGAAAAGTGCTACTAGCCGTTGTGGAGTTGCAACAAGTGAAAATAGATCTGTTGCAAGCCACAAAACGGCTAGTTTTCTTTCTTAAGTGTTCCCAAAGGCTAAGAGGCATCCCCAGCTATAAATAGGACCCCTTGGGCTTCATTCCAAGGTTGAGCATTCATTGCAAACTCTTTGTGAGGTTCCTATTCTATAGTTGAGTGCTTCCTACAGCCTCCTCTCTCTCTCTAAGCTTAATCACTTGCTACATCCATTAGAGTGAGTAGGAAATCTGTAAGAGAGCTAGTCCCATTTGTATATCTTGTGAAGCTCTCACTTCCACAACCTCCCCATCTCTCCATTTCAATCATGAAGATGAAGGTTCTCTCTCTTGTCCAAGAGAGGTGAAGAAGAACAAGGGAAGGAGTCCCTTGGTGAAGATCAAGGCTGAAGACTTGGAGCTAGAGTGGGTAAGCCCTTGGAGAAGGCAGAAGACTCAAGCTCAAGTAGGTAAGTCCTTGGTGGAAGAAGCTTCTCCGAGTGAAGGTGAAGTCAAAGGCGGAAGATCCAAGAAGAGTGGGTAATTCCTACAAGGATGAAGACTAGTGCAAGATTGGGTAAGTCCTTGGAGAAGGCCGAAGAATCTTGCAAAGTGGGTAAGTCCTTAGTAAGGTTGAAGACTCTTTGTATTGGATAGGTAAGTCCTTTGTTGGGTCATGTATTGTATGTCTTATGAATGAATATAAGAGTGCAATTGTTTGAAGTCCTAGAGGTTGACCTCTCTAGGCAAGTGGACTGACACACTTCTAGTTTGAAGTGTGGAACCACTCTAAATAGCTTGTCTACATGTGTATGTTCAATCTCTCTCATCCTTGCTATGCATGTTTTAGTTGCACTCAAATCACCTATTTAGCAACTTTATCTTGTGATCTATCTTGAAGGTTTAATGAATTTTGTTTAAGTGCTTTCAGCTCTATTCACCCCCCCTCTAGAGCATCTAAGTCACCTATCTAGGATCCAACATTAATCGCCTAGTACTAGGTTAATCAATCAACTTAATTAATTCTTTAAAATGTTGTCTCAAGATTCACCCTTAAATATACTATGATAAGATTTAGCCTCTTATTTAGTGATATGATATATTTATGATTTGAGGTTTAAGATTAGGATTATTTATCTTAGTGAATTTGAGGCATGCAAAAAGTAACATCACGTAGAGGAATGGAGCTAAAAATTTCACAAGATTCCTGCTATTAAGGTGAGTGTTAATCAAATTTAAGATTAGTTAAGTGTAAATTCACCTTCTCTCGATCGGATTTATAACAATTGGCAAACTCTCATTATAAAATGAATTTAAAAAATTAGGGAAAACATGTATACCCTAATTGTTATTGTTGTAGAAAAAAAAGAAATATATGTAAGAAGGCTTTCGTACTGTTCACATGCCTATTGACATTGCTCATAGGTTAAATGTTGACCTTTTTGTCAAAGTTGATAGAAAATTATGAGTGATACATGGAATTGCATTGCAATGGGGAAATGTGAATGAATGTGATATGTAAAACATTACTTATATGATTTTACAAGGAGAATGAGTCCAAAAAATATTTACCTTCATAGTTACTTATGTCATCGTTTTATGTACACTTCAATATCAATTCTTCATGCAGCCTATTTGTCATGGAACTATTCATTGACCATTGGGCGGATTTGGGTTTTAAAATGTGTTTTGTGCAATATGTTCCTTGATTTATAACACATGACATCATGGCCTCACTATGGCTCCCTTTTAAATTTGTATAAACTTGCTCAAATCTCCATGCTCGCATATTTTTTTATGGAAAACTTAAGCTTTATGTGTGTGACAAACAAAACTCTATTATAGAATATAGAATTGGTCCCGATATATTGTCCATCGACTATCAACATAAGTAGGTCATGATTGGTCTTCTCACTTTTCTAGACATCTTGTTACACATATTTCTTTTGGTGGTATATATCCTTTGCTTCCTTTTTTAACTTATTCTCATATTAGATTTATAACATAGTTTTTCTCACATAGTTATCTTGTAATCTTTCTTTATGATCATATGAAACTCTAGTTTCCATGTAATAGAATCATGTGAATACACCATTATACTAGAAAATCATTAGTTGTAGGATTTTCTGTTAACAGTGATATGTGTGGTAGTTAAACATCAAGTAATAAATTAGTTTGATGAACAAGTATAAGTAATGGATCCATGGTGAATTATATGACTTAATGTCAATAAGAAGGATATAAGAAACTGGGGATAAATATCATTTCTTAACCTTATCAAGTGTGGAAAACAAATCAATTATTACTTTAGGGGATGGTACACATAGTTTGAGGGTTGTGTATGGGTTTAGGATAATTGTAAGGGTGTTTTGAGATGTTGAACGCAAAGACATGACCAAATTTAGCCAACCTCTAAATTCAAATGAAGGTCCAGTGGCCAAAAGTAGAATGACTTGTTGTCTAGTCAGACTAAAATAATGACTGACTATCTAAGAATTCAAAAGGGCTTCAAGGAAGCGACCTATTTTACTAGAAATGATTTTGACACTAAAAAGTTGTGGTGGTAGTGGCCAATAATTAATTGACTAAACCCATGGGTCAATAATCCAACTATGAATTCCTAGTCTAACCTGATCAGACTAGAGTTTTACTCTAAAAGATGCTTGCAACAATATATAGAGTCTATTGTAATAAATAGGGTTGAACATAGGGATTAAAAAGTTAGAAAATCATGCATTAGGCGTGGTTAAGACATGAATAAACAAGAAAACATGTTATAAGATATAATAAGAGGTAAGAACATGCACATGATTGGGAGGGCCTAACAACTACTCCCAACCCAAGTTTTATTGTCGATCCACTCATGATGAAGATAAACATCATTACACTATAACTTGAGATGACTGTATTCTTGAAAAAGACATAAAAATAAAGAAAGAAAGCTAGAAATGAAAAGGGGTAGGAAGGGGAGTCGAACATAGGGTATGTCTTCTTAGATCTACCCACCTTTGGTTTTGATTGCTTTCCTTAGAGAGGTATTGAGGTGCTCTTAATGGCCCTCGATAGCTATATTAAAGAGGGTTTCTTATTGTCTACAAAGGACGGGGAGCCTCATGGGTGGTCCTATAACATATTGAAACTTGGGTAAAGTTATTCTTGTGATATAACACCGTGGTTCTAGAGAGAATAAGACTAAGATATAACTCTTTATCAAATGGTATTCTAGCATGGACCAAATCTCATTAATACACCAAAGTACATATATGGGTGGATGTGTTTACATATTCCTAAATATGTATATTACACGTAAACATCCAAATGTACATTACTTAAGTACATAAACCAAGTCAGATAATTTAA
Source organism: Alisma plantago-aquatica (assembly GCA_963693085.1). NCBI lineage: Eukaryota > Viridiplantae > Streptophyta > Magnoliopsida > Alismatales > Alismataceae > Alisma > Alisma plantago-aquatica. The sequence continues at coordinate 1,018,096,899 of OY856409.1, read as the reverse complement.
CTTTCCATTAATTATGCAAAAACTATAATACATAAGTTATGGTCTAAGTTATATGAAAATAACGTTTTACATGATGAGTAAATATAATAGAATATTATAATAGTTAAAAATCCTAAAAGTAGTTAATTTCTAGTTGTTGACTAGATATGGAGCATGTTAACATAAATTGTGTATAATTAAGTAATTCCAAGATAACTCAAGAAATGACCACATATCCTAATTAAGAAACTAATTTTGTTTCTCTTATAATTTAAAATATTGTATAAATTAATACAATGTGTTTACCCACTAAAAATTTCAATGAATATATATTAATTCGAGAATAAATTCATTTGAAACATTCTCTATCATGAATCATTTCTGATTAAACCATCTTCCTATTTCATAGTAGTTGATGCAATCTCGCTGTTATGGGGAATACAGATAGATAATTTTTTTTATTTCTGCTGCCTTATTCTGTGTCTGTATTTCCCAACACAACCTTTATGGAAACCCTTCTTCAAGGTCATGTTCAATGGTGTAACATCCCTGACCTGGGTTATGAATTAACCCTAGGTGTTTTGCTTTATAAAAGTGATTATATGTTTGCTCTTGTCTTTTGAAAAGTAATTAAGGCTCAAGAGGAACTTATATTATAATTTTAGTCCTTTTTGAATATTATTGAAATCAATATTTTGCCTACTTTGGACTAAAGTGTAAATTACCCAAGTTGAGGGGTATATTTGCAAATTGTGCATGATAATATGTTGCTCATGTGTTAAAGCATCATGAGAGTGAAGATGATGCAGAGGTATGGCTTGTGGTAGCCTGAATACCAAGAAAGAGCTGATAATGCAATGTTTGTGCATGAAAACCTAGTTTTGGTGTAATGTGCAATTTACCCAAAACCTAGGGTGCAATATGTAAATTACCACTTCAATAAGGTCCCTAATGTTTCTTGGCATCATGTGGAGCAAAGAAAATGAGAAGGGCGCCTCATTTGATTTAAGTTGGAGGAGAGAGAATCTTGATATTAAAATAATCAAGATTTAAGCATAATGGAAATATTAATGCAAAAATAAATAAAATAATTGAAGGGCCTTCAACCAAAAATTAAAATGGTGGAATTCAGATGTTTGTGGACGTCCTTGAGCTTCTTTCAAGGACCGAAAATATCCTAAGGAGGTGAAATTCCATTCACCTTATTATAAGGAAAAGAATTTCCACTCAAAAAGATATATTAATATTATAAGGGATTAAGGTGCTTATTTTCTTTTCCCTTAATCCATGGATAATGGAAGGGAGCTCGGTGGGTTTGAGTCACCTTTGCATGCAATAAAACCAAGGAGGAAGTGGTGGAAATTTTTTTTGAATTAATTGATTTTTATAAAACATTTTCTCCTTCATCAATTTTCTTATAAAAGAGCCTTTTCCAAACCACCTAAGGATCTTTTTTGGATTCCTTTCTTCTCCTTGCTTGCAAAATCGACCAGGAGATCTAAGAACATCATGAAGGACGCCCCCAACCTGTTGGTAAGTCTTTGACCTTCGTTCTTCTTGATTTCATGGTGAAAATCATAAAACAATGCATGATTCCTTTATTTTTTTCACTCCATCTTCAACCCTAGTCGATCCTTTCACTCCAAAAGCTTGAGAAACGACCTTGGGAGGTTGCTAGAGCTTCAGATCCGTGAAGTTTGGAGCTTGGGATCAGATTTGAAGGCAGGTTATATAACTTAAACCCTTAATCTTTGTCATTGAATTCGATTTCTTCATGCAATTGATTTAATTGGTATTATTGCACTAGCCTTGTTTGATTAATGGAGTTGCCATGGAAACTGGTAGTAGTTCCGTGAGTCTAAAGGTTGAAGATGATAACTTGTTCATAAGCTCACACCTTAATCAAAGATCAATAGCAAATGATCTTGGACCTTTGGTCCAAACAATTTTACCAAACCGTTTGAGACCAAACGGTTTGCAAACCGTTTGGTGACTTGGACTCCAAACCGCATGGAGGAGTTGACCGTTTGGCTTAGTTGACCATTTGAGGTCTGAACTTAATCACATGTTGGATGATGATCCAATGGACTCAATTGACTGATTCAATGTGTGCATGATCTTTTAAGTGGAAACCCTAATCAAGTTGATTGAAGAATCCTTGATTGGTCCTAACGTTTTCAAGACAACTTGGGTCAAACGGTCTTGAGACTGTTTGGTGGGTTAGTGGTTGATCCTTGACCCATGGATGATGAACTAATGGTTTAGAATTGATGAATCCTTCAATTGAATAATCAATAGTCAATATAATGGTGCAATTGGAAATCGATTTGATGGAGAAATGACCTAGTGAGCCCTTGCAGTTTTGGGACTGATTTGGCCCAAACGGTCTTGAGACCATTTGAGACCAAACGTTCTTGAAACCGTTTGGTGGCAAACGGTTTCAAAACTGTTTGGTGATGAAACTTCAAAACTGCATGAAGGTTGATGGTGATTCAATTACTTGGATATTGATGATAATGATAGTTCCAATAATTCAATGATGGTTAGTAATGTTAACCAATAAAGGTACAAAGGTTAAAACCCTAATAGTACCTAGGTGATTAGTGTCAATTAAGGGATGAACCCTAATTGCTTATAAGGGCGATGACTTGGTACACTATGTCATTCATAGTTGTATGAACTTAACTAAGGGTTGATATGACCTAATCAAGTTAAGAGGATGATAGCATGGAATCCATACATAAAGTATGATTTAGGTAGTGATTAAGGATATGATCCTTAAGTAAAGAGATCATGAAACCCTAATCATGAACATAAACCCTAATTGACAAGGTTGTTGAACCTTAACCCTAATACAGGGTATGGTTGTAACCCTAATCCAGGGTGATGATATATGTGAGTCTAATTTAGGGTAATGTGATGCAAAACCCTAATTGGGATGAATAGTAAACCCTAATTATGGGTAATGGATCATGAAACCCTAATTGGGATGAATAGTAAACCCTAATTATGGGTAATGGAAAATGAAACCCTAATTGGGATGAATAGTAAACCCTAATTGTGGATTATTGAATGTAAATCCTTTTCTAGGGTGAAAGTTATGTGAAACCCTGACTAAGGATGGTTTCATGAGAAACCCTGATGTTTTGATGTTCTGTGAAGATCAAATCCAGGGTGATGCTATGTAATGCTTAATGAACCCTAATCTTGGGCAATATGGTGATAAACCACAACTATGATGTGGTAATGAGATGATTATCCTCATATGATATGAAATGGGAAACCCTAACCCTGGTAAGGGAATAATGGTGTTACCCATGAATAGTGAATTCATATTTGATGTACATGGTTCTGATATGCAATTGATATCACTATTACCATATGTGCTAACCATGAAGGTATGTTGAAATGATGATCATGGACAGGTATGAGCTATGATGTTTAATTCACTATTGTGATTATGCCTTGAGTGTCATAATATACCCTGTTGCCTGGTAAGAAGTAACAAGAGAGTTAATGGGCCTCAAGTACCATGTGTGATGCTTGTAATAGCAAGTGTCATGTTTGACTTGGTCAATCGACTTGAAGGTGATGGTTACCTGGAAAAGTGGTGACAATGCTTAATGATGAATCAAGGGTTTAATTACCCAGGGCCATAAGATTATGGTGATAAGATTGTGGAGGGACGAGAATTCCCAGTTTTGAAATAAGGGATTGAGTTCCCAATATCTTTTAAAGATAGTTGAGTATTTGATGAAAATAGTACATGTTTCTTTATAGCATTGTCCTAATAAGTTTTGTTTGAAACTTGCCTGATGCTAAAAGAATATGAAAATGTACTTAATTAATCAAGTGAAATCTATTCATGTAGTGCTCTAACCATAGATCCATCATTGTCAGAAGTTGGTGATGGTGAAATAGGTTTTCCTATAGAATTCCTGGAATTCACATATTCTGAATATATGGGGGTAAATGGGCAAAAATATCCTTACGTCCTTGTGAAGAGATCGAGGGAAGATAAACATTAAACCTCTCAATCCTTCATTTGTCGGGATAGATGTATCATAAATCTCCCGATGGTTGGGATGGATGTATCATTAATCTCCCAATGTTATTTTATGCCAGGTCGATGGAGATAAACATTAAATCTCTCGATTGTCGATGAGAGTGTATTTGATGCTGTAACTCTATAGCGAAGTTCCAATATACCCTAGAAAGCTATTTGAACAGTTAACACAGTCCTGCTTGTGGTCCCGTACTGACCGGGATGTGGGAGGTCATGGGAATCCGGCTCTTCCATTGACCTATTTATGGTATCGATTTTGATTCTAGAAATGGTCGGTTGGAGTATGAGCGGTATACCTCATCTCCTTGGAGCTTAAATATGTTCATAAAATGTAATCAGCCGTGTAGAGTATTTGCATAAGATTGAAATATGATAATCATTGGTTGATGATATACTGCTTAACATGTCCTTGATGCACAAAGGTTATTTATGATCATCTATTCCTTATTGAATATTTGACATGCTGCTTATCAAGTTATAGTTGTAATACTTGTATAAGAATGTTGCTCTCATCTACATAGATAATTGATTCATCTGCTACTGATTTATATTATCCCACTGCTCAGTTTACTTCTATTAAACTGCAATGATAATGTTTTGGCAGAGAGTTATATCTCCCACTGGGGCAATTTTTATAATTGTCTCACCCCCGTGGGATTCAATGTTTTAAGGTAGACTCAGACATCAAGGCAGAAACTCTTCTGTACGGGAAAAGCAGCAGTAGTCACAGGGACATCAGTGATCCAACAGGTGGAGACATTGGCTGTCTGGTTTTGTGTAGATAGTCCTATAGTCGTCTCTTTACTCTCGGGTCCTAGGAGTTAGTGTTTCGATACTTTGATTTGAGATTTTGTGCATGTATGCCTCAAGGTGCAATGATGCATGTTATGTATATATGAACCAGGATGTAATGCTTTACTTTGTTTCTAAAGGAAAGAGTTTTCTTGTGAATGGATCTCTTGATAAATGGTTTTAATTTTTAGTGATTTTTAGTAATTCCGCTGCTAATAATACGCTTCCGCTTTAGTTAATCTTGTTATATGAGTTGTATGCCACAAGTAAAAGTGGTATCAGAGCTCTAGGTTTGCTGAGTCTACAGAGACATAGGATTAAGGTTGTTGAGTCTGTTCTAAGTGTCTTCCAGTTTATCTGATAGTGTCTTCTTCTCATATAGGAGGAGAAGAACTAAATATGTCTGGATTACATGATGAACACGCTGTTGAGAGCAGTGTTGCTGCACCGGGAGGAGGTGCAAGAGACCAGGACAGGGAGGAACCTGTACCTAAACAACCCCAGTTTAACCCAATTGATATGGGGAACCCAGCCCTCCAGGCTATGTTCAGGCAGTTTATGGCAGCTATGACCCACATGATGGATAGAATGCCAATACCTGCATCTAGGGCACCAACCCATGATAAAAGACATGGTGCCGGAAAGACTTTTGAAAGGATTAAGAGGGTAGGAGCCTTAGAGTATGCTGATACAGCCGATCCAGCAGATGCGGACCTATGGTTGACCGAGTTGGAGAAAGCCTTCAGGATCCTCATGATTCCTGATGATGAGAGGGTCAGTCATGTTGTATATCTCTTAAAAGGGAGTGCTAGCCACTGGTGGACCATTGAGGAAAGCAAAAGACCTGGAGTTGTGATTGGATGGGGTGAATTGAGGTGTGAATTCATCACTAGATACTTTCCCAAGACGTATCTAGATGAGAAGATCTCTCAATTTGAGAGGATTAAGTAAGGACCGATGAATATTAGCGTGTATGAGGCTAGGTTCATGGAGTTGTTGCGGTTCTGTCCGCACATGGCATCTAATGATGAGGAGAGAATTCGGCATTTTGAGAAGGGGTTAAACACTGAATTAACCACTCCGGTGTCTGCTTTGGAGAACTGGGGGAGGTTTGCAACTTTCGTGGAGTCTGTAAGACGCATAGAGAGGTATGTAGTTGAGAAGCGACAGACTAAGGGTAAGAAGGAATACCCACAGTTTCAAGGACAGAGTGCTGGAAGTTTCAAGGAACCAAGGTATTTCATGCCTACACCACCACCAAGGTTCAATACTCAGACGCAGTGGATGTCAAGTAAGGGTAGAAACCGTAGTTTACCACCGAAGAGAGCTCACAGCTCAGCCTCTATGTCAGTAACAGGACCACCTAGACCACCGAGGGGGAATGTAACCTATTATAGATGCGGGAGAGTAGGCCATGTGGTGAGGGACTGTCCTAAGAAAGTCAGGAATGTGACCCAGCAACCGAGGCAGAGTCAACAGGGCTCTCAAAAGCAACATCCTGGAAGTGGAGCTAGAGGACGTGGACAAGCATCCCAAGCTGGTTCTTCGACATCCAATAACTGAGCATAGGGTCAACAGTAAGCAACAACTAGGTTCTATTCTATGAACCAGCCTGAAACAGTAGTCAACCCTCGAGTTGGACAGGTCAGATGGAATTGCTTTATTCTGATATGTCTTTATCCTGCTTCGTATATGTGTTAATGGATCCGGGTGCTACACACTCTTTCATCACTCGAGAAGTGATTGATGATTGCAATATGATTGTCAGTCATAGAGCAGATAGTTTGCTGTTAGAGACACCTTTGATGGGATCTGTAATGTTGCGGGAGGTGTGTTCTCCCTGCAATATTTTCTTTTCTGATCACCACATTCAAGTGGATCTTATACCACTTGAGATGCAGGGTTTTGATATAATCCTTGGGATGGACACCTTAGAGAAGTATAAGGTTGTCTTGGATTGTAGTTCCAAGCAAGTTGTGTTCTTAGATGGTGGTGACACATGGATCTTTCAGGGAGATAGAAAGATTCTTCCAACATGTCTTGTGTCAGCCATGGTAGCTGAGAAGTTGATGAGACAAGGATGCCTTGCATTCTTAGCCCATGTGGTTGATACCACAATGGAGGGTCCTCATCCTTTTGAAGTTCCTATTGTCAGGGAATTTGAAGATGTATTTTCTGAAGAACTTCTAGGTGTTCCACCGCCCCAAGAGATAGATTTTGAAATTAATCTAATCCCGGGCACGCAACCAATAACACAAACACCGTATAGGATGGCGCCTGCTGAAATGGAAGAACTCAAGAGACAACTACAAGAGTTGCTTGAGAAGGATTTTATCTGACCAAGCACTTCACCATGGGGTGCTCCGGTCCTTTTTGTTAAGAAAAAGGATGGGTCTATGCGATTATGCATCGAATATAGACAATTAAACAAGGTAACTATAAAGAACAAGTATCCTCTACCAAGGATTGATGACTTGTTTGACCAGTTGCGTGGTGCGACTGTCTTCTCAAAGATAGATTTAAGGTCGAGATATCATCAGTTACGTATTAAGGAGGGTGACATACCTAAGTTTGCCTTTAGAATAAGGTATGGTCACTATGAGTTCACAGTTATATTATTTGGACTAACTAATGCACCAGTTGCATTTATGGAACTCATGAATAGAATCTTTCGACCTTTTCTGGATCAGTACGTTGTCATCTTTATAGATGACATCCTGATATATAGTAGAGATGCTCAACAACATGAGCAGCACCTTCGCCAAGCTCTGACTTTGTTGAGGGAGCATAAGTTATATGCTAAGTTCAGCAAATGTGAGTTCTGGTTACTAGAAGTTTCTTTTCTTGGACACGTAATATCTGCCTCAGGTATTCATGTTGATCCTAAGAAGGTAGAATCTGTCCTACAATGGGAACAGCTGAAGACACTGACAGAGATAAGAAGTTTCCTAGGACTGGCGGGCTATTACAGGAGGTTCATTAAGAACTTCAGTTCAATAGCCTTACCCCTAACTAAGTTGATAAGGAAGGAGATTCCTTTTATCTGGAATGACAAGTGTCAACAATCTTTCCAGTTGTTAAAAGAAAGGTTAACAAGTGCACATGTGTTGGTGCTACCTGAGCAAGGAAAGGGGTATATAGTCTTCTGTGATGCATCTAAGAATGGCTTAGGATGTGTGTTGATGCAGGATAAGCAAGTGATTTCTTTTGCTTCTCGACAGCTTAAGAAACACGAGGAAAATTATCCGACGCACAATCTAGAATTAGCTGATGTAGTCCATGCCTTGAAGATCTGGAGGCATTATCTCTATGGAGAAACATTCCAGATTTTCATAGACCATAAAAACCTAAAGTATATCTTTTCTCAGTATGAACTAAACTTGAGGCAACGCCTCTGGATGGAGTTAATCAAGGACTACGATTGTACAATTGATTATCATCCAGGGAAAGCCAATGTGGTTGTGGTGTGTCCCCGCTAGTAGTGCTTTTACACCCCAAGAGGTCGGAGCGCACGTGATATGGGATCTTATGCTTTCGAAATTTATGTTATCCCTAACCGATTTGATCACTAAGACTAAAATAGGTCGCTCGCAAGCGTACAAGGTACTATTGTAGTATAGGTGATTGGCAAGATAAGGGGTCAAACCACAGAGATAGAGGGGGTGCTAGAGTTAGACAGAGTATGCTATGTTCCTTTTGCGGAGCTTAGGGTTTTAAAAGGTTTGGGTTGTTGATTAAGCTAATTGAACATGTAAGAAATGCAAGATGGAAACTAAGTTATGGAAGAGCAAGCAAATTAGTAAACTAATTTAACAAACTAACTAAGCAAGAGCAAGAAGAGATACACTAATCTAGCAAGGCAAGAAGCAATTAAGAACTAAAATAACCAATAGCAAGAGCAAGAGCCTAAGTTAACACTAAAGAGCAAAACTAAGCAATTAACTAGATTAAGCAAAATCGACTAAACTAGACTAGCATGAACAAGAAAACAGAGCAAGATGGGTTTTAAGCAGTTGATTAGGGTAGGTGGGCCATTTGGGGGATGTAACTTTGATATTAGCTGGGGGAGATCATTAAACATGAAAGGTTCTCATTTCATATCTAGATTACCAAACCAAACAACAAGGACAATGACATTAGAATGTACCCTATACTACTAGTAGAAAACCAGGGTTAGGTGTAATTCTAATGGGATTATCCAAATCTAGGTTTTTAGGGTAAGTGATAGTGAGCAATTGAGGGTTGAGGGTAGAGATGGGAGTAGAGATGAGGGTATTTGACCTCATGCCACTAGCCACTCTAGCCTTTAGAAGGCCCTAGGCAATTGCATCACTCTCACTTACACTAGCTACTTAAATCTCACACTCACTTGTAGAAGGAGGAATGTGTATCTAGGAACAAAGGGGGCTAGCTAGGGATCCACTAATTGGACCTAGGAGCCAATCCTAAGATTGCCACATACACTTCAATTCCTCCTAGAAGCTAAGTGTCATCAAACATCTCAAAGCAATCAATCTATGTTATAAGCACAAACCACATGCAATAAAATAGGAAATGAGATTGAAGCAAGAGGCAATTGTGGGCTCCGATCTCCAAACGGCGGAATAAACATAGCGGAAGCGATTCGATTAACAACGGAATATGAAAAATCACTGGAAATTAAAACTTTTTGAGACAAGATCTTGAAATCATAAAACTTCTTTTGTAAGAAAGAAGATAAACAACTTATATCTCTGTTAAATCACTTCTTGAGTGATTACACACAACCAGATACAAAATCTCAAGATTCAAAACCAAAATCTTAGACCAACTAACTCCAAGGACCTGAGAGTACAGAGACGGCATAAGACTAACTAACTACATGACTCAGTAGTCAGTATCTCCACCTGAGATTCACTGTTGCTCCTAATGCTGCTGCTGCTGATACTGTTCACCTACAGATTGGTTCCTTCGTTCTCGACGTCCACCTAAAAAGTTGAAACCTACGGAGTGATACAATCTGAATAATTGCCCCAGCGAGATTTATAACTCTCCGCCAGAAGCTTTGTTATAGAATTTAAGGAATAACATAAGCAAGGTAACTTAAAACATCAATAGTAGGTTTGATAAAGTAAAGCAACTACATTAAGGAGTATGAAGAACATGCATACTAATATAAGCAGTGTAACATCAATCAATACTTCTCGTAGTTCAACCTAAGCAGATATACTATGTGATTGATTATGTTTTACAAACATTAATATGCCATGCGGAGAAGAGGTATACCGTTCATACTCCAACCGATCACTATTAAGTCGCATCGGTATCATACTTAGGTCATCAAAAGAGCCGGATTCTTATGACCTCATCTTCCTCAGTCAGTGTGAGGATCAACATGAAGGACATCTAGTGTCTCTGCTACTATAGCTTACCAGGGTATTCTGGTACTTCGCTATTAGAGTCACAGTGGCATACTGTACTCTCTTCGCCATCGAAAGATATCTTGTTTATCTCTCATCGATGCGGTATTTAAGAATTCCTCGGGAGAATAATGATACATCACCCCGACATAAATATATATAGTGAAGGGTTGATAGACTAAGGTACATCTACATCAATTCCTACACTAGGATGTAAGGATATACACATCCATATTCCCCCACATACTCAAAAGTATGTGATCCAGGAGTTCCCTTAGGAAAACCTGTTTCACCATCATTTAGCTTCTGAGAATGATGGATCTATGATCAGGGCTCTACATAGTATGATTATACTTGATTAGTTAGGTACATTTCAGTATTCTTTTAGCATCAAGCATGTTCTCAAACATTAATCATTAAAATAGCAGCTATGAAAGTAGAATACTAAATGTATCAGGTCTAACTCGCATCAGTTATCAGTTCTTAATCATCTCATCACAAGTCATCTAATTAGCATGACCTTGATGATACTCATGGCTCTTTCAGCCTATCATCTCATATGATGCCACTTGAACTTAGGCAACATAGCATATCACTATTCATAAAGCTAATAACATTCTTTCAATGAATATGATATCATAATCCTTACCTGGATATGATCATTCTCTTATAAGAACTTGCATGGTTAATTCAATTAACAACAATAAACAATTCATATCAAGAGTTGTACCTTCATGCTTAAAAGTATAACCCAAAATTAGGGTTTATTGTACATTTCATCACATCACCCTCAATTAGGGTTTACTATTCACATTACATGTTATCACCCTAGATTTAGGGTTTACTATTCACTTTATGGTGAATTAAACTCATAGCATCATCATGTATGAGAAACATCATCATTGATACCTTCGAATTAGGTTAAGATTCATCAATTATTATAATTAGGGTTTTCATGATCTCACATAGATGGATCATACCCTAATCATGCATATTCATATACATTGAAGGTATTTTACTTGAGTTTCAACCATAAATGGCACCTTCTCTCTCCTCTTACTAATAGATGGTGATTACATCACTCTAGATTGGGTTAGGTTAAGTCAATCTTGATTATCATAAGCTAATTCACCACTATCATGTCATTAGGGTTTTGATTAAACAAAGGTATCATTTACTTGAACCCTTTAAGGGCACATTGGTAATGTACACCATTAATCATCACATGGTTCAACCTACTAATCACTTCCCCTTATTGTCTTTAGGTATCATTAGGGTTTGAATTAGACAACGATTGAACCAATTCAGCCTTCAAGTGACTAAGCAATCATAGCCCTAAAAGTCCCCAAATAGTTTCACACCTTAACCTCCAAATAGTTTTGAAACCGTTTGGGGGCGTTGACCGTTTGGACACTTTGACCTCCAAGACCGCATGGCCTCCAAGACCGCATGAGTGCGTTGACCGTTTGAAAGAGTTGACTTTGAAACCGTTTGAATCTATGTGACCTTGAAACCGCATGAAATGAAACGACCTTGAGATCGATTGGACCAAACGACCTTGAGATCGATTGAGCCCAAACGGTCTTGAGACCGTTTGATCCAAATGGGCTCAAAACCGCATGGACCTCAAAGGTGCATCAAAGGTTATAATCGATTAGGGTTATCTATGTTGGAGCCCTCAATTGGTCACATCCTTGTTAATCACTTATCAATTGGGCTTATTAGGGTTATCCTTAACCAATTGAACACTCAATTGACCTTTAATTGCTAGCCAATTAGGGTTGAAACCGATTCAATTAGGGTTTGCAATCGGTTAACCATCAACATTCATCAATTTGAATCAAATTGGAATTGAACCCATCAATTGACATTCAATTGGGCCCAAAATTGGCCCAAACGGTCTTGAGACCATTTGGACACCCTCCAAACGGTCTTGAGACCGTTTTCCCAAAGTTTCATCAAAATCCAAGTCGATTTGATAAGGGTTGAACCCTAATTAGGTCTAAAATCATCACTTTTATTCAATTTATCAACCTATTGTGTTTGGACCCTCAATTAATCAAATTACCTTAACCCTAGACCTCCAAACGGTCTTGGGTTGTCACCAAACGGTTTTGAGACCGTTTGAGTGAACCTCCAAATGGTCTTGAGACCGTTTGGGCCCTTCAACCCAAAGTTCACCAAAATTGGTCATTGAAAACAACAATTCAACCCGATTAGGATTTAGAGGGTTGAAGTGCCTTCAACTTATGATTGGTTTGCAATTAGATCATGATTCTTTGTAATCGATTAATTCAACATGTGTACAACAGACCTCTAAATGGTCTTCACTTGGTCAACCCTACCAAACAGTCTTGGAGACCGTTTGAATCTAAACGGTCTTGCAAACCGCATGAAATCAAACAGTTATGAGACCGTTTGATTTCAAACGGTCTTGCAAACCGTTTAGACCTAATGGTCCAAGGTCGTTTGATAAAGTAGCCTAGGAAATCACGCCCATCATCTTCAACCTTAGAACAGGTCATTTACTTTGTGGTTTTGCTTGCAAAAGTGCAAGGAAAGATGGGGAAGAAGAAGAACTAACTACTAATTGCAAAAACATGTATATGCATAAGAAAGCAAAAGGTTTAGAGTTATAAAACCCTCATTATGGTTGTTCCTAGAGATCCAAGCTTCCAAGATTCAAGCCTTTAATGGCGTCTTGAGCTCCACAGGTCGGTCAAAGGTGTTTCTCCAAGAAAAGGTTGGGGAAAGTCAGCTAGAACAAGAAAGCTAAGTGAGATAACCATAAAACCAACCTTATAATCCACTTTCCTCCATGAATTCGAGCAAGAAGATGGTCCAAGCTTACCTAGCTTCTCCTTAGACATTCTCCTCTGTTCCTAAGCTCTTCCTTAGTCGGTTTAGCAAGGGGGATAAGTGAAGGAAGAAGAGAAACGTTCCTTTGTTTGCAAAGGAAAGTTGTATATATATCTTTGGGTGAAACTTCAACATAAGGACATCTAAATCTCCATTTCTCATCTAGGTCCCTCCTTTCTTGTTTTAACGTCCCTTATTATTATTTATAAGGCAAAACTACTTCTAAGACCAAGAACTAAAGGCAAAGAAAAGCAACTTATTTCTAAGGTGCACACATATATATATAAGGGTCTCCTTACTTATAACTTGGTGATTCAATCACAAAGATTATTCTTCTTATCTGATTATTTAATTGAAGTGCCCCCTTCATAATTTCTAATCTAAATGGTGTCAAGGGTCACAAAAGATACTCTAAAAGGTGTATTTTACAAGTTGCACCTCACATTTTGGGTAAATTGTACTTTACACCAAAATTAGGGTTTTAAGCACCAAGATTGCTCCTCAAGCTGCATCTTAATGCCCAAGCTTGAAGAATCCATCATACTTCATCATATTCACTCATATGATATATAATCACCATAGGAACATCTCAACATGTGTAAATTGCAAGTTAACCCCTTTTAATTGGGTAATTTGCACATAGGTCCTTGTATTACAAAACAATACTAAAACATTGTTTAAAAAGGACAGAAATGGAAACATATGTTCCTCAAGAGTTTTAATTACATAACAAAAGATAATAACAAGTATCTTAATTACATATTTAGGCAAAACATCTAGGGTTAGTTCATAACCCAGGTCAGGGACGTTACAAATTCTCCACCCCTTACAAGGATTTCGTCCCCAAAATCGATAAAACGTATTAAGAGAAAGGAGCAGGGTATTTCCTTCTCATATCTTCCTCTAGTTCCCAAGTGGCTTCTTCAACACCACGGTGATTCCAGAGGACTTTTATAAGACTTATATCTTTCTTTTTCAACTTTTTAATTCTGTTATCAAGGATTGACACTGGTCCTTCCTCATAAGTTATATCATCATTTAATTCTACTTCCATAGGTTGTAGAACTAACTCAGTATCAGGGTGACATTTCCTTAGCATAGAAATGTGAAACACTGGGTGTAACTTCTGTAACTCAGGTGGTAACTCTAGTCTATAGGCTACCTTCCCAATTCATCCAATGATTGGATAAGGCCCCATAAATCTAGGAGCTAACTTCCCTTTCCTTCCAAAATGAAGAACTCCTTTCCAAGGCGAGACTTTGAGATACACTCTGTCTCCAACTTGGAACTCTAAGGGTCTATGACGTCTATCAGCATAAGACTTCTACCTATCCTGTGCAGTCTTAATCTGTTGTTGTATAACTTTGATCTTCTCTGTGGTTTGCTGTACAAGATCAGGACCTAACAGTTGATATTCACCGGTTTCATACCAACATAGGGGTGATCTACAACGTCTACCATATAAAGCTTCATAAGGTTCCATGTCAATACTATGTTGATAGCTATTGTTGTAGGCAAACTCTATCAAGCTTAGGTGTAGATCCCAACTCCCTATAAACTAGAGAACACATGCTCTCAACAAGTCCTCCAAGGTTTGTATAGTCCTTTATGTCTGTCCATCAGTATGTGGATGAAAGGCTGTACTAAACCTTAACTGGGTGCCTAAGGCTCTGTGCAACTGTTCCCAAAAATGACTTGTAAACTGGGGGCTCTATCAGAAACTATAGTGACAGGAACTCTGTGCAGTCACACTATCTCTTGAACATACAATTGTGCCAACTTTTAAGCATAATAGGTTGTTTTGATAGGTAAGAAATGTGCTGTCTTTGTCAACCTATCAACAATTACCCAGATGGAATCATGTCCTTTGCTTGTCTTGGGTAGGACAACAACAAATTCTATAGTTACATGATCCCACTTCCACTGTGGTATGGGTAAAGGTTGCATTGTTCCTGCAGGCTTCTGGTGTTCAGCTTTAACTTGCTGACACACATGACACCTCATCACAAACTCTGCAACATCTTTCTTCATCCCAGGCCACCAATACATATCTTTCAAGTTTCGATACATCTTGGTGCTCCCTGGATGCATGGCATACATCGAAGAATGAGCTTCTTCCAGGACTAACTTCCTCAAGTTGTCCTCATCTGGCACTATCATCCTCCCATGATAACATGCCACTTGATCATTTGAGTCATGGAAACCATCTCTCTTCTCATCACCATACTCCGATCTGATCTGCTGGACTACATCATCAACTTGTTGTGCCTCCTTAATCTGCTCTCTTAGGGTAGGTTTAATATGCATCTCAGCTAACAAACTGGATAACAATGACACCTTCAACTGTACATTGTTTTGCCTCAAGGAGATAAGCATATCTCTTCTAGAGCATACTAAAGAGTTTAGTTGTGCCCTATCCATGGTTGATGTTGCTGATTTTCTACTCAAGGCATCTGCAACTACATTGGCCTTCCCTTGATGGTAATCAATTGTACAATCGTAGTCCTTGATTAACTCCATCCAGCGACGTTGCCTCATGTTAAGTTCATGCTGAGAGAAGATGTACTTAAGGTTCTTATGATCAGTGAAAATCTGGAATGTCTCTCCGTAGAGATAATGTCTCCAGATCTTCAAGGCATGAACCACATCAGCTAACTCCAGATCGTGGGTCAGATAATTCTCCTCGTGTTTCTTAAGCTGTCGGGAAGCAAAAGAAATCACTTGCTTATCCTGCATCAACACACATCCGAGTCCATTCTTGGAGGCATCACAGAAAACCACATATCCTTTGCCTTGCTCAGGTAACACAAGTACAGGTGCACTTGTCAACCTCTCCTTCAACAGCTGAAAAGATTGCTGACACTTGTCACTCCATGCCAAAGGAACATCTTTCCGGGTCAACTTAGTCAAGGGTAAGGCTATAGAACTGAAGTTCTTAATGAACCTTCGGTAATAGCCAGCCAACCCTAAGAAACTACAGATCTCCGTCGGTGTCTTCGGTTGTTCCCATTGTAGAACGGATTCTACCTTTTTAGGGTCAACATGAATACCTGAAGTAGATACCACATGTCCAAGGAAAGATACCTCCGACAACCAAAACTCACACTTGCTAAACTTAGCGTATAGCTTATGTTCTCTTAGCAAAGTTGGAGCCTGACGAAGATGTTGTTCATGCTGCTGAGCATCTCTACTATAGATCAGAATGTCATCTATGAAGACAACAACACACTGATCAAGGAAAGGTCAGAAGTGTTGGGTTTTAGGGGAGGTAGAGAAGGCAGTGCAAACAAAAATTTTCTCCCCCAAACCCAGCACGAGGAAACGCGTCAACGTCTATATAATAGGAAAGGATGGTTTGTGGAATCATACCTTGTCCCGAGGCTTGCTCGGAGACAATACCTCGCGCCTTGCGTGGTCTTCAACTCCGGTCTTGGACGGTGTCTGTGCAACTCCTGGTCACACCGGGACTGACGACTCCTCCTCCTACCGGACTGTCAGATGACAGTTGTCCTCCTAAGCGGCAGTGACCTCCCGCCTCTGTAGTAGTCCACACAGACCACATGGAACTCCACACGCCTTGTCCTATAAGGAAGTGGAAGGAGTCACACCCTCCTGTTGATGTACTAGTCACCAACACACTCTCATGCCTCCAGTTGCAACTGCAGTTGTCCTTCCCTTGCTGCACCTCCCTTTTGCGGGAAGCACTTGCTCGGGCTCTCTCTTGGTTACCAAAACCAGAGAGAACGACAACTTTCCAGAGCAACTGGTTGCACTGAGTTGTACTTTGAGAAGCCCCCAATACCCCTATATATATAGGAGGGTCATGGGACAGGGTTCTCTGTCCCCGGCAATATGGGACTAAAAGCAGGAGTAGAAGGGTTCAAGATTTTCCACAAAAGCAACCAAATCGCAACTTGAACCGGTCGGTTGGAACACCAACCGATCGATTGGGACCCATGAGCCGATCGGTTCACTTCTGAACCGGTCGGTTCGTAGTTCTGATCAGTTCCCGATTGACTTTCCTTCTTTTGTTTCTAATTGGTATCGAATACCAATCCTTGTTCCAATCAAATTGGGCAAGTGAAACACAAGGAAAATTCTCACCGACCTGGCTTTCCCAACTTGCCCGGTTGCACCAGTTGAACCGATCGTTTCAACACTTGAACCGATCGTTTCACTCTGACCATGAGCCGATCGACTCAACACTTGAGCCGACCGGTTCAGCAACCTCAGCCAACCGGTTCAACACTTGAACCGATCGGTTGGGAGTACAGGTTGTGCAGAATCAGTCAAATGTGATTTCAATCAATCTGATACTCCAATCAATGCGTCCAACACCTTGAACCATATGATATTGAGCTATCAACTGATTGAGTGTTTAATTGAACTACTAAACTCATTTAGTAATCAATCTAAACATTGCTTTGTGGACAAAACTCCTCTTCCAGGTTAAATCCTATGTGTGTGATCCTGTAGGTCCATTTCACGTTGGCAGTGAAAGTCCATAACACTTATGACTTCACAAGCAAAGAGCGGTGCCTAGTCACACATCAGTGCTACCCAAGTGAAAGTAGAAAGTTGGAGAACAACTTTCAATCCTACAATCCGTGAATGGTGTTACAGCGAGTGTATAATTCATTTGTCACTGATATCCCGAATGAACTCAAGGCATGGAACAGTCATCCTGTCAACGTTCATTCACTTTCTTGATCTCAGAGTAGATTGAACGAGATATGTATGACATCAATATCACATATTGATTCACACATGTGTGCGCACACCTATCTCAATCCTACTCATCAAGTGGCCTTGGATATCAAACTCCCTCAGGAGGGACAAATCCCATATCTATCACTCACCCCTCAAAAGCCCCATGTGTCAAAGCCACCCAATCATCACCTTTATAACAACCCATGTTTCAGGACTGCGTTTGATGATGTCAAAGTGTGCCCAACGACATGTGTTGAGTGTAGTGATTTTAGGTCTAAGAATCACACTCACCACCATCACTGCGAGTACTGACTGTGACTACCATGTCATGGTTCCATGTGTCAAACTCACGGTGGGTCTGTCCGGTACACTTGTTCTCTAACAAGTACCTATGTGTTTGGTTTGATATCTCTATATCATGACTAATGAGATTCTGTCATCAACCAACACCACAATCTAGTCTTGTGTGTCATTGCTGTCTGTCTACCTTCCACAATGACATCCGACTAGGGACATAACAAGAATGTACAAACTCTTAGCATCTGTATGATCTCATCGTTCAGGTCCTCAACCTGAAAGCATACGTCATTGAGTACTGTCATTCTCTAGACATTCAATCTGTTCTATCACTATCTCATATGACTAAACCAAAAAGAATTGGAAGCTTGCCTTTGATGTTTATCAAATCAATCTTAATGTATCCCACCAATCATCCCATGATTGGCTCTCAGGGAATACACACCAACAGACTCCCACTTGCACTGCGAGCCAATCACCCTTGAATCATATTCATAGTGATCTTCAAACAAGTCCCACATGTCACTTTGCTCTAGTGCCAACATAGTGAGTAATGGCAACACCTTGCCAAAGTCAGTTTTAAATTGCATGTCTCTCATCTCTTCGCTGTACGTCATACGTATGAGATGGAGTTGCCGTAATATGCGATCTAGTATTCCTTTGCTAACCTTTAGCCACATTTCATGATCAAGGATTCTAGACTTGTCATCAATGAGCGGAATATCTATAAGTTCTCATGAATTTGCAGATCCATATAGTATCTACTACTGTTCACTAACACATAGATACTCGACATTTTCTTTTAAATGGTTTTATTGGAACACTTCCAATCAACAAACCTTCACTTTTATATATCCTATATATATTTTGCGATTAATTTTCTGTCCTTTCGGAAGTTCGCATCAATGTAACTCTTTACATCGAACTCTTCCTTATCTCCATAGAACTAGTACTTCTCAAGTACTTATCAAGTTCTTATGGTATTCCAGTAACCCTTACTGGAAGTAGACAGACATCCACTCGTCATGTTCCACATACGAGTTATCAGGATGAGCACATCATATTGTCATGTCAGACATACAAAATGATGAATGCATTTTATTCTTGCCATGTCTATACATGCAAGATAATGGGATGATTACATACATGATAGATCCTTATCTATTCTTAGTTTTCCCATTCTTCATAAGAATTGGACACTTGGCCTTGGGATACTAACTCCATGAAACATGGACAAGTTTTCTCCCACTGAATCTGTGCATACTGAACACTTCAGTACAGATTGCCAATGTATGCTCTCTCTTTTCAAGTCAAGAGGTTTTTCTGAGAACTATCTCTATAGATCTCTATTCCTATCACATAGGAAACATCTCTATCTTCCTTAAAGATAATTTCCACTTTTGGATTTCCATTTTAGAATATTTCCATTTCACATCAACATGTGGAATGTGAATACGCTCCCACTAAATCACAGATCCCTTCTTTATCTTTGACATATCAGTCAAACCTTTTAACTATATTATCAAAGTAAAGATCCAATTCTGAGTTGCTTGTACTCAATCAATCACATTGATTAGTCCACTGTAACTTATAGACTTCATTTGCATTAGTGGATTCATAAACCTTATAGGCTGTGTCATGTACACATCCTTGTTTTATTCCTCATAGGAATGCAGTTTTAGTATCCATATGCCAAATGTCTCAGTCATTAAGTTGCAATCAACAAGCATCATCCTTCTCATAATGTTATCCATGTGTCTTAACATTTAAGACTTATTTGCACTTATGGATTTCATCCCAATGGGTGCTACCATCAAGGTCATACCTTATGGTTCACATGGATGTCATTTAGGATGTAATGGTCATAAACCATAACTCAAAATTTGATTCCTCATATTCATCTAGATAGTTGACTCATCTCATGAACAACTTATCACATAGATAATTGAGGTGTATCTGTTAAAGATATAAGAACTCACAACTCTTGTGATTCTTAATTTCTTTTATTAATGTGGAGTATTCATTTATTAAGAAGAATTCAGTTATTTGATAATCATTCTCTAACTCCTTAGAGTATGATTCCTTCTTGATTTAGACATCACCATGCCTTAATCATGAGTTCACTATGATACACTATCATAATCACTCAAAAGGATCTCAAACATTTGGTCCAAGTATTTCATTCATTGATCTCATCAAGAATTAACACTTTACCAAATTTGTACTTGATCTATGATAATCTTGAACACTTCAAGATACTCATATTGGTATTTCTCTAAACACCATTTGAAGTATTAGCATTTGTCCCAATAGGTATGTAAATGCATCACATGTATTATACCTAATAGGATAATCACTCTCCCACTACCTTTAGTGAAGATTGATTAATCATGTCCAAGATATTCATGTCTCTTTCTGGTTCTAAAACCAAAAGAGTCTAGATTTATCCATCACATGGAAACTAGAAATGAATTTCTCATGATTGATGCTAATTTGATTGTTTGAGTTATCTATAACTTTAGGTATCATTTTATCTTATGCATACCATGTATCACAAGATAAACAAGGCATTGCCACAAAGATCATATCTTTAATATTGAAACATCAACTTATTAATTACCATCATTGTCATACAATATGCAATAATAAAGTGTTTCTATCTATTGGCAACATATGAAATAGCAATTCTCAACTCTATTTCGTGCCCTTTAGGCTGAAAATAAACTGAAAGATACTCCTATCTATGGCAGCAACACTTGCTCCAATGATGGGTACTCCTTTCTTGGTCCTTTCACAAAGGCCATCACTTCTTTGTGGATATTGCATATCATATATGACATATCCATATCTTGGTATCATATACCTCAGATAAAGAAGCGGTTCATTTCATGATACCTTAGGTGGAGATTTCCATCCCCTCCTTCATCTTCTTTTGTTCTTCTAGATATAGATGGAAATTCCCTCATACACCCTTTCCCCATGTACCTTGAGGCTGAAGACGGCTTGGATTGCTGGCTAGCATCAGAACACTTCTTTGCTTTGCCCTTGTCCTTGCCCTTAAGAATTACCTTTTCTTTGATCACATCAAAGATTATGGTTTGTCTTTCTTCATCTTTGCCTCTACTATCCTCAACATGTCCAACAACTCTGTCAAAAATTGTCAAAGTTGTTCATGTTGTAGTTTACCATGAATTGTATGATTCTCGCAACATTTGTAGTATCTTACCAATAGCTAACTCTTGGCTCAGAAGGAATCCTTGTTTGTCAGGTTTTCCACATACCCAATCACATTGAGTGTGTGAATACCTTACTAGATCTCCTTCTGTCATGACATACTAGGATAGTGTCCTTGAGACATCATATGTCTCATGTTGTCTCTGCAACTCATAGTTCAGAGAAAACAACATTAAGCACTCCTCATCAATGTCATCCTTGGTATGCTTCCATAAGCATACTTTCAGCCATTGATGTGGTGGGATCGAGTTCATCTGATTCTTGGTATAACTAGGACTTAGAGCTTTCGCTCTTTGAGAACACTTCTCATCATCCTAACCAGTCGTGGAATTATTCCCATTTAATTTGTTAGTCTCAAAGACCGATCGCAAATAAAGTGATTTGTTGATTAACCATTTATTTTAATAAAAGGAAATATATGCAATTTTAGTCCAAAACTCTTTTTGACCTTTTGATTGATTTGAAAAGTTGACGATAAAATTAGGCCTTTAATTAATAATCGCTCCCACTATTTTACTTCAAATTGATAGCCCTCACCATCAATTCGGAAGATTGCAGCGTACAACCTTCTAGTGGGCAAGATCCTAAAATCCTCTAAGTCATGAGTCAGCTTTGGCTGATCGCCCATAACTTAGATCTCTTAGGTAGGCAACTCTTTCCAATTGCATCATATGCAACTCTTGTTGAATGAACATGCACAACACCTTGCCATGAACATTCCTTGCCTCTGGGCTTAGACACTCTAAGAATCACCAGTTAAGTCTGACCCAAAAGCCGACACGGTAAACATGCACCCTGCTTTGGCAGAACCTACATGTCTACCCTTCACACTTCCACAAGATAGACGGCGCACCACGCTTTGGCGTAACCTATGCTTGGTCGATCGAGCTTTTCATGTGTGTCGCTAATGGAAGGCATATAAGACTTAATATTTTAATGAGGGATTTGGTTTTTATATACATATACATATCCAATCACCACAATACATAGTACGTATCATATACATGCTATATCCCACATAAAACATGCAAAAATGATAAAAAGTGATGATTATGGCCATCCTAGTGTGATTCCTCGAGCCAAGAGGAATCACAGTCATCTAGGTCTACATCACATGCAACCTGTACAAGATGAACATCTGTGTCTTGCCATCCGAGTTGATCAACTCATCACATGAATGATCTGTACTCTCCAGCCGGTCGTCTGGCTGCCACCAGCCGATCGATTGGCTCCTCCAACCGATCGGTTTGCCTGGTGTACAAGATGAACATCTGTGTCTTGCCATCTGAGTTGATCAACTCATCACATGAATGATCTGTACTCTTCAGCCGGTCGTCTGGCTGCCACCAGCCGATCGATTGGCTCCTCCAACCGATCGGTTCGCCTGGTCGTCGTGCATCTCGTCATGTCCGCCACCCGCTCGTCTCGCTCCTCGAACCGGTCATCAACCGATCGGTTCACTCCTTGAACCGATCGTTTGGAACGTCAACCGATTGGTTCACGCCTTGAACTGATCGTTTCAGCTATCGTCTTGATGTCCGCCGGTCTTCGACATAACAGGAAATAAAAATCTATCCTATTTATTACATTGCTTTAAAAGGGAAACCCCGAGTTACATTCGGGGGGAGCAAAGGTAGGAAAGAATCTCGAATTATTTCGAGTTACATTAGGAATAAGAGAGGGAAGATCGGTGCGCAGACCGAGATGTAAGCAACCACAAACAACCACACATAGATAGGGGTTTATAGGCCATAATCATGCTACACACATCCAACACAAAACTCGTTTAAGGGTGACGCGTATCAAGTGCATTAATAATACATATCATATATGTAATTGGGATTTGTGGATTTAGGATTGGACATGCATAAAGCCAATTTTATTCACATCGTATGCAATAAATAAAGGCGACAAACCAAAATCGATCATATCGATATTCCTAAAATATAGAATAGTTGACGTGGCTCTGATACCACTGTTGGGTTTTAGGGGAGACAGAGAAGGTAGCGGAAACAAAAATTTTCTCCCCCAAACCCAGCACGAGGAAACGCATCAACGTCTATATAATAGGAAAGGATGGTTTGTGGAATCATACCTTGTCCCGAGGCATACTCGGCGACAATACCTCACGCCTTGCACGGTCTTCAACTCCGGTCTTGGACGGTGTCTGTGCAGCTCCTGGTCGCACCGGGACTGACTCCTCCTCCTCCTACCAGACTGTCAGATGACAGTTGTCCTCCTGAGCGACAGTGACCTCCTGCCTCTGTAGTAGTCCACACGGACCACCTGGAACTCCACACTCCTTGTCCTACAAGGAAGTGGAAGGAGTCGCACCCTCCTGTTGACGTACTAGTCGCCAACACACTCTCCTACCTCCAGTTGCAACTGCAGTTGTCCTTCCCTTGCTGCACCTCCCTTTTGCGGTAAGCACTTGCTCGGGCTCTCTCTTGGTTACCAAAACCAGAGAGAACTACAACTTTCCAGAGCAACTGGTTGCACTGAGTTGTACTTTGAGAAGCCCCCAATACCCCTATATATATAGGAGGGTCATGGGACATGGTTCTCTGTCCCCAGCAATATGGGACTAAAAGCAGGAGTAGAAGGGTTCGAGATTTTCCACAAAAGCAACCAACTCGCAACCTGAACCGGTCGGTTGGAACACCAACCGATCGGTTGGGACCCATGAGCCGATCGGTTCACTTCTAAACCGGTCGGTTCGTGGTCCTGATCAGATCCCGATTGACTTTCCTTCTTTTGTTTCTAATTGGTATCGAATACCAATCCTTGTTCCAATCAAATTGGGCAAGTGAAACACAAGGAAAATTCTCACCGACCTGACTTTCCCAACTTGCCCAGTTGCACCAGTTGAACTGATCATTTCAACACTTGAACAGATCATTTCACTCTGACCATGATTCGATCGACTCAACACTTGAGCCGACCGGTTCAGAAACCTCAGCCGACCGGTTCAACACTTGAACCGATCAGTTGGGAGTACAGGTTGTACAGAATCAGTCAAATGCGATTTCAATCAATCCGATACTCCAATCAATGCGTCCAACACCTTGAACCATATGATATTGAGCTATCAACTGATTGAGTGTTTAATTGAACTACTAAACTCCTTTAGTAATCAATCTAAACATTGCTTTGTGGACAAAACTCCTCTTCCAGGTTAAATCCTATGTGTGTGACCCTACAGGTCCATTTCACATTGGCAATGAAAGTCCATAGCACTTATGACTTCACAAGCAAAGAGCGGTGTCTAGTCACACATCAGTGCTACCCAAGTGAAAGTAGAAAGTTGGAGAACAACTTTCAATCCTACAATCTGTGAATGGTGTTATAGAGAATGTATAATTCCTTTGTCACTGATATCCCGAATGAACTCAAGGCATGGAACAATCATCCTGTCAATGTTCATTCACTTTCTTGATCTCAGAGTAGATTGAACGAGATATGTATGACATCAAT
Organism: Alisma plantago-aquatica; assembly: GCA_963693085.1. Classification (NCBI taxonomy): domain Eukaryota; kingdom Viridiplantae; phylum Streptophyta; class Magnoliopsida; order Alismatales; family Alismataceae; genus Alisma; species Alisma plantago-aquatica. The sequence continues at coordinate 1,018,072,089 of OY856409.1, read as the reverse complement.
ATCACATATTGATTCACACATGTGTGCGCACACCTATCTCAATCCTACTCATCAAGTGGCCTTGGATATCAAACTCCCTCAGGAGGGACAAATCCCATATCTATCACTCACCCCTCAAAAGCCCCATGTGTCAAAGCCACCCAATCATCACCTTTATAACAACCCATGTTTCAGGACTGCGTTTGATGATGTCAAAGTGTGCCCAACGACATGTGTTGAGTGTAGTGATTTCAGGTCTAAGAATCACATTCACCACCATCACTGTGAGTACTGAATGTGACTACCATGTCATGGTTCCATGTGTCAAACTCACGGTGGGTCTGTCCGGTACACTTGTTCTCTAACAAGTACCTATGTGTTTGGTTTGATATCTCTATATCATGACTAATGAGATTCTGTCATCAACCAACACCACAATCTAGTCTTGTGTGTCATTGCTGTCTATCTACCTTCCACAATGACATCCGACTAGGGACATAACAAGAATGTACAAATTCTTAGCATCCATATGATCTCATCGTTCAGGTCCTCAACCTGAAAGCATACGTCATTGAGTACTGTCATTCTCTAGACATTCAATCTTTTCTATCACTATCTCATATGACTGAACCAGAAAGAATTGGAAGCTTGCCTTTGATGTTTATCAAATCAATCTTAATGTATCCCACCAATCATCCCATGATTGGCTCTCAGGGCATACACACCAACAGGAAGATCCTATTCATGAGTTCCATGAATGCAACTGGTGCATTAGTTAGTCCAAACGACATAACTGTGAACTCATAGTGACCATACCTTGTTCTAAAGGCAGACTTGGATATGTCACTATCCTTAATACGAAGTTGATGATATCCAGACCTCAAGTCTATCTTCGAGAAGACGGTTGCACCACACAACTGGTCAAAGAGATCATCAATCCTCGGCAGAGGGTACTTATTCTTTATTGTTACTTTGTTTAATTGTCTATAATCAATGCACAACCACATTGATCTGTCTTTCTTTTTAACAAACAAAACCGGAGCACCCCAAGGTGAAGTGCTTGGTCGGATGAAACCCTTCTCAAGAAACTCCTGAAGCTATTTCTTGAGTTCTGCCATTTCAGCAGGCGCCATCCTATACGGTGTCTGTGCTATAGGTTGTGTGTCTGGGATCAAATTGATTTCAAAATCAATTTCCCGAGGCGGTTGTATACCTGGAAGTTCTTCAGGAAATACATCTTCGAATTCCCTGACTATAGGAACTTTAGCAGGGTTAGGACTCTCCATGGTAGTATCTACTACATGGGCCAAGAATGCATAACATCCTTGCCTCATCAGCTTTTCAACAACCATAGCTGACACAAGATAGGTGGGTAGAATCTTTCTTTCTTCTTGAAAGATCCATGTGTCACTATCATCAGCAAACACATCTTGCTTGGATTCACAATCCAAGACAACCCTATACCTTTCCAAGGTATCCATCCCAAGGATTATATCAAATCCTTGCATCTCAAGTGGTATTAGGTTTACTTGAATGTGATGATCAGAAAAGAAGAGGATACAGGGAGAATATACCTCTTGCAACATAGTAGACCCTCTCAACGGAGTCTCAAGCAACAAGCTATCTGCCCTATGACTGACTGTCATATTGCAGTTACGAATTACTCTTCGAGTGATAAAGGAGTGTGTAGCACCCGGGTCAATCAAAACAGATACAACACAAAATGTAGACATATCAAAATATAACAACTCCATCTGACCCGCCACGACCCGTGGGTTGATTACTGCATCAGGTGGGTTCATCACATAGAACCTTGTTGTCGCCTGAGGTTGATTCAATGCTGACGATCCAGCTTGGGACGCTTGTCCACGTCCTCTAGCTGCTCCTTGAAACTGCCTCCTCTGGGATCCTTGTTGACTCTGCCTCTGTGGCTGTGTCACACTGACAAGCCTAGCTCTGTAGTCCTTCATCAAGTGTCCCACCTTCCCACAGTTGTAGCAGCTTCTTTCCAGTTGTTGTGGTCTTGGTGGTCCTGTGACTGACATCAATGCTGAACAGCGAGCCCCTTGTAGTGGTAGGCTTTGTCCTCTACCTCTACTCGGTGTCCACTGTGTCTGAGCACTAGGTCTAGGTGGTGGTGGTGTCGGTGCAGAAAATCTAGGCTTCTTGAAGTCTCTAGATGAAGATCCCTGGAACTGAGGATATCTCTTATGGGTTTGCCTTTTCTCAGCTACAGACCTTTCTATCCTTCGAACTGACTCAACGAAGGGAGCAAACCTTTCCCGATTCTCTAGGGCAGACACGAGAGTAGTCAACTCAGCATTCAACCCTTCCTCAAACCGCCTTATCCTCTCTTCATCTGTAGCAGCCATGTGCGGACAGAACCGCAACAGCTCCATGAACTTAGCTTCGTACTCGCTAATGTTCATCATACCTTGCCTTAACCTCTCGAATTGAGAGATTTTCTCGTCCAGGAAGGTCTTTGGAAAATATCTATTGATAAATTCCCGTCGGAAGACTTCCCAGACAACCTCCACACCAGGCCTCTTCTGCTCTTCAATAGTCCACCAGTGACCGACACTCCCCTTGAGAAGATAGACTGCATGTCTAACCTTCTCAGCTTCTGGGATGTTCAGGATTCTAAAAGCTTTCTCTAACTCGGTCAACCATAGATCGGCATCTGTAGGGTCAGCTATTCCAAAGTATTCGGTTGCTCCGATACGACGAAGTCGCTCGAATGTCTTACCGATACCTTGTCCTTCAGGTTGGGTAGGTGCCCTAGGTGCAGGCATGGGCATCCTATCTGTGATGTGTGTCATGGCAGTCATAAACTGCCCGAACATAGTCTGAACAGCTGGGTTTCCCATGTCAGATAGGTCAAACTGAGGTGGTTCCATAGGTGGCTCAGGTACATGTTTTTCTATTTTTGGGTTCCTTGCACCTTCTCGAGGTGTAGCAACACTACTTTCTGCCACATACTCATTGTGTGGTCCAGACATCCTTACTTATCTTCTTCTCCTGAGGAGCAGAAGACACTATTAGATATACTGGAAAACACTAAGAATAGATTCAACATCCTAAGTCCTATGTCTCTGTAGACTCAGTGAACCTAGAGCTCTGATATCATGGAATTGTGGGCTCCGATCTCCAAATGGCGGAATAAACATAGCGAAAGCGATTCGATTAACAGCGGAATATGAAAAATCACTGGAAATTAAAACTTTTTGAGACAAGATCTTGAAATCATAAAACTTCTTTTATAAGAAACAAGATAAACAACTTACATCTCTGTTAAATCACTTCTTGAGTGATTAGACACAACCAGATACAAAATCTCAAGATTCAAAACCAAAATCTTAGACCAACTAACTCCAAGGACCTGAGAGTACAGAGACGGCATAAGACTAACTAACTACATGACTCAGCAGTCAATATCTCCACCTGAGATTCACTGCCACTCCTAATGCTGCTGTTGCTGATACTGTTCACCTGCAGATTGGTTCCTTCGTTATCGACGTCCACCTAAAAAGTTGAAACCTACAGAGTGAGACAATCTGAATAATTGTCCCAGCGAGAGTTATAACTCTCCGCCAGAAGCTTTGTTATAGCATTTAAGGAATAACATAAGCAAGGTAACTTAAAACATCAACAACAGGTTTGATAAAGTAAAGCAACTGCATTAAGGAGTATGAAGAACATGCATACTAATATAAGCAGTGTAACATCAATCAATACTTCTCGTAGTTCAACCTAAGCAGATATGCTACACGATTGATTATGTTTTACAAACATTATTATGCCCTGCGGAGATGAGGTATACCGCTCATACTCCAACCGATCACTATTAAGTCACATCGGTATCATACTTAGGTCATCAAAAGAGTCGGATTCTTATGACCTCATCTTCCTCAGTCAGTGTGAGGATCAACATGTAGGACATCTAGTGTCTCTGCTACTATAGCTTACCAGGGTATTCTGGTACTTCACTATTAGAGTCACAGTGGCATACTATAGTCTCTTCGCCATTGAAAGATCTCTTGTTTATCTCTCATCGATGCGGTATTTAAGAATTCCTCGGGAGAATAGTGATACATCACCCCGACATAAATATATATAGTGAAGGGTTGATAGACTAAGGTACATCTACATCAATTCCTACACTAGGATGTAAGGATATACACATCCATATTCCCCCACATACTCAAAAGTATGTGATCCAGGAGTTCCCTTAGGAAAACCTGTTTCACCATCATTTAGCTTCTGACAATGATGGATCTATGATCAGGGCTCTACATAGTATGATTATACTTGATTAGTTAGGTACATTTCAGTATTCTTTTAGCATCAAGCATGTTCTCAAACATTAATCATTAAAACAGCAGCTATGAAAGTAGAATACTAAATGTATCAGGTCTAACTCGCATCAGTTATCATTTCTTAATCATCTCATCACATGTCATCTAATTAGCATGACCTTGATGATACTCATGGCTCTTTCAGCCTATCATCTCATATGATGCCACTTGAACTTAGGCAACATAGCATATCACTATTCATAAAGCTAATAACATGCTTTCAATGAATATGATATCATAATCCTTACCTGGATATGATCATTCTCTTATAAGAACCTACATGGTTAATTCAGTTAACAACAATAAACAATTCATATCAAGAGTTGTACCTTGATGCTTAAAAGTATAACCCAAAATTAGGGTTTATTGTACATTTTATCACATCACCCTCAATTAGGGTTTACTATTCACATTACATGTAATCACCCTAGATTTAGGGTTTACTATTCACTTTATGGTGAATTAAACTCATAGCATCATCATGTATGAGAAACATCATCATTGATGCCTTCCAATTAGGTTAAGATTCATCAATTATCATAATTAGGTTTTTCATGATCTCACGTAGATGGATCATACCCTAATCATGCATATTCATATACATTGAAGGTATTTTACTTGAGTTTCAACCATAAATGGCACCTTCTCTCTCCTCTTACTAATAGATGGTGATTACATCACTCTAGATTAGGTTAGGTTAAGTCAATCTTGATTATCATAAGCTAATTCACCACTATCATGTCGTTAGGGTTTTGATTAAACAAAGGTATCATTTACTTGAACCCTTCAAGGACACATTGGTAATGTACACCATTAATCATCACATGGTTTAACCTACTAATCACTTAGCCCCTTATTGTCTTTAGGTATCATTAGGGTTTGAATTAGACAACCATTGAACCAATTAAGCCTTCAAGTGACTAACCAATCACAACCCTAAAAGTCCCCAAACAGTTTCACACCTTAACCTCCAAATGGTTTTGAAACCGTTTGGGGTCATTGACCGTTTGGACACTTTGACCTCCAAGACCGCATGTCCTCCAAGACCGCATGAGTGCGTTGACCGTTTGAAAGAGTTGACTTTGAAACTGTTTGAATCTATGCGACCTTAAAACATCATGAAATGAAACGACCTTGAGATCGATTGGACCAAATGACCTCGAGATCGATTGAGCCCGCATGGACCTCAAAGGTGCATCAAAGGTTATAATCGATTAGGGTTATCTATGATGGAGCCCTCAATTGGTCACATCCTTGTTAATCACTTATCAATAGGGATAATTAGGGTTATCCTTAACCAATTTAACACTCAATTGACCTTTAATTGCTAGACAATTAGGGTTGAAACTGATTCAATTAGGGTTTGCAATCGGTTAACCATCAACATTCATCAATTTGAATCAAATTGGAATTGAACCTATCAATTGACATTCAATTGGGCCCAAACTTGGCCCAAACGGTCTTGAGATCATTTGGACACCGTCCAAAAGGTCTTGAGACCGTTTGCCCAAAGTTTCATCAAAATCCAAGTCGATTTGATAAGGGTTGAACCCTAATTAGGTCTAAAATCAGCACTTTTATTCAATTTATCAACCTATTGTGTTTGGACCCTCAAATGATCAAATTACCTTAACCCTAGACCTCCAAACGGTCTTGGGTTGTCACCAAACGGTTTTGAGACCGTTTGAGTGAACCCCCAAATGGTCTTGAGACCGTTTGGGCCCTTCAACCCAAAGTTCACCAAAATTGGTCATTGAAAACAACAATTCAACCCGATTAGGATTTAGAGGGTTGAAGTGCCTTCAACTTATGATTGGTTTGCAATTAGATCATGATTCTTTGTAATTGATTAATTCAACATGTGTACAACAGACCTCTAAATGGTCTTCACTTGGTCAACCCTACCAAACGGTCTTGGAGACCATTTGAATCTAAATGGTCTTGCAAACCGCATGAAATCAAATGGTTATGAGACCGTTTGATTTCAAACGGTCTTGCAAACCGTTTAGACCAAATTGTAACACCCCTGACCTGGGTTATGACCTAACCCTGGAAGTTTTGCCTAAATATGTAATTATTATACTTGTGAACACTCCCTGGCATGTAATTAAGTCCCTCAGGGACATTCACTTTCATATCTTGCTCCTTTTGCATAAAGTTGTAGCATTATGTTGTATGCAGGGACCTATGTGCAAATTACCCAGTTTAAGGGTTGAACTTGCAAAATTCACAAGATAAGATTTTCCTTTGATGTTAAGACATCATGGGGATGTCTATGATGAGGTTTGAGGGATTTCCCAAGCTTGGGCACCAAGGTGCAGCTGTGGAAGCAATCCCCAAGCTCAGAAACCCTAATTTGGGATAAATTGCAATTTACCCAAATTGAGGGGTCCAACTTGTAATTTCACCATCTAGAACATCTTTTATGACTCTTGTCATCATTTAGAGTAGAAATGATGAAAGAGTTACATCATTCACTAATCATATAAGAAAAATGATCTTTGTGGTAGAAATCACCTAAAATGGGTACAAGACCCTAACATGTATGTACCCTAGTTGAAGGTTGGATTCCTATACCCTTAGATCTTGAGTTTTTCTAAGATTTGCATAAGGTTAGATGGGATTGGACGTGCCCTTGAGCAAGGAGGGACCTAGATGCGAATTTTGGCTTTAAAAGGTCATTATGTTAGAAAATAGCCTAAAACTATAAAAGCCTTTCTTTTGCAAACGAGCAAACGATCCTTCCCTGTTCCATTCACTTCCTTTCTTTCTTAAACGGCCAAGGACTTGCTCTGGAGAACAGGGAGACGAAGTAGCTTGCTCTAGGTAAGAAACCTCATGTCTAGCTCGAATTCATGGTGGTTTTCACTTTCTAGGGTTGGTTTCATGGTTAGCTTAACTAGTCTTCTTGTTCTAGCCAACCAAAGCTTCGATTCCTTGGAGTTTTCATCCCTGATCGAGTTGTGGAAGCTCAAGGACGCCATTAGAGCTTGGACCTCAGAGTCTTGGAGCTTTAGGATCAAACTTGAGGCGGGTTTTATAACTCTGAACTTGTGCTTTATAATCATGCTTTGTTCCTTGCAAATTTGCTAGTATATCTCCTTCTATCTCCCTTCTTCTTTGCACGATTGCAATTGAACCAGTGGAGAAACCGACCTTGCAAGAGGTTGAAGATGAGGGGCGTGATTCCCTATGTTGCTTTTCCAAACGGTCTTGGATCTTTTTGGTCCAAACGGTTGCAAACCGTTTGGGTTCAAACGGTTTCAAACCGTTTGCTCTCAAACGGTCTTGCAAGACCGTTTGGATTGAAACGGTCTCAAGACCGTTTGAGGGCGTTGACCAAGGGACGACCGTTTGAGGGTCTGTTCCCAACAGGTTGAATTTCATCCCTGCAAAGAATCAAAGCCTAATTCTTAACCAATTGGGAGTTGAAGGCACTTCAACATGGAACCCTAATTGGGTGAAAAAGTGCTGATTTAACACATAGATCTTGTTGAGTTTTGGGTTGAAGGACCCAAACGGTCTCAAGACCGTTTGGGGATTCCTCCAAACGGTCTTAAGACCGTTTGGGCACAATCCAAGACCGTTTGAAGGTTTAGGGTTGAGTTAATCTAGTGGTTTGAGGGTCCAATTGTAGGAAATTGATGCTTTGATTGAAAAGTGCTGATTTTGACCTAATTGGACTTCAACCTGAGTCAAAACGGTTTGGATCTTGGTCAAACTTTGGGAAAACGGTCTCAAGACCGTTTGGGTGATGTCCAAACGACCTCAAGACCGTTTGGGCCAAGTTTGAGCCCAATTGGAGGTCAATTGATAGGTTCAACCTTGAATTGATTCACACTGTTGAACATTGATGACCAATCAATTTGAAACCCTAATTGAGAACGATTGAACCCTAATTGGTTTGCAATTGAGGGTCAATTTGATGACTAAGTGGCTAAGGCTAACCCTAATTGACTCAATTTATAAGTGGTTAGCATAGCTTTAACCAATTGAGGGCTTCAACACACTTATCTATAAATATTGGTGATCTTTGAACCCTTTTGGAGGTCCAAACGGTTTGAGCCCATTTGGGCCAAACGGTCTCAAGACCGTTTGGACCCAAACGGTCTCAAGACCGTTTGAGACCAAACGGTCTCAAGACCATTTGGGCTCAAACAACCTCAAGACCGTTTGGGCTCAAACGACCTCAAGACCGTTTGAGCTCAAACGACCTCAAGGTCGTTTGGTCCAAACGACCTCAAACCGTTTGAGGCTCCAAACGGTTTGGAAGTCAAACTTCCCAAACGGTCCTCACCTCCAAACGGTCTCAAGACCGTTTGAGACCAAACGGTCTCAAGACCGTTTGAGACCAAACGGTCTCAAGACCGTTTGAGGATCAAACGGTCTCAAGACCGTTTGGATGGTTGAGATCGTTTGAAAGTTGGAAACCACTTGGAGATTTGTGGTGATTTATGCTTAACCATTTGATGGTGCCAATGGCTTAATGATGACTCCATCTAAACCCTAATGGTAACCTAGGTCATTAAGGGACTCTGTGATTAGTGAGTTAACCCATGATGGTGATCATGTGGCAAATTACCAAAATACCCTCGAGGGGTCTAAAGGGGTAAAACCCTAATCTAATCAAACCCTAATCACATGATGTTGATGCTTTGGCTCATATCAGTCAATGGAGACTTGTCTCAACCTAATCCAGAGTGGTGTTGCCACCATCTACTAGAAAGAGGAAAGAGAAAGTGTTTCTATAGAGAGAAAGTATCCTAGAGAGAGAAAGTGCCCTTTTTAGGAGGAATCTCTAGTAAGATACTTCTTTTACACATGAAGGTGCATGATTAGGGAATGACCCACCTATGTGAGGTCATGGAAACCCTAATGATGATATCTAATGGATCTTAATGATAATTAAGAGTCTTAATGATGATGTTTCTCTTACATGATGATGTAATGAGTACAATTCACCATGGAGTGAATAGTAAACCCTAATTTTAGGGCGATGACATGAAAGATGAATAGTAAACCCTGATTGTAAGGGTTATTAAGTGGAACCTAATGGAAGGTGATTCCATGTGAAACACTAGTTGAGGGTGAATCCAAGTGAAACCCTAATTGGGAATGTATCCCTATTTACTAAATTATTTACAATTATCTGTTGAATTAACCATGCAGGTTATTATGAGATGATGGTCACACCCAGGTATGGAATACCATGTTATATTCATTGAAAGCATGTCTTATGCTTTATGAATAGTGAACCATCTTGATGCACTATTAAGTGACATCCTTTGCGATTTATGGGCTGTAAGAGCCATAAATGTTATCAAGGTCATGCTTGACAGATGACTTGAAGATGAATATCTGATAATTGTGATAAGTTAGGCCTGCTACATTTTGTATTCTCATATATAGCTGTGTTACTGTATGATGATTGGAATACTGAATGTACCTAACTAATCAAGTGAAATGTAGAGCCCTGATCATAGATCCATCATTGTCAGTTGTCTAAATGATGGTGAAACAGGTTTTCCTAAGGGAACTCCTGGAGCACATACTGTTGAGTATGTGGGGTACATGGATGTGTAGAACCTGACATCCTAGTGTAGGTATTTGATGTAGATTCTCGTAGTCCGTCATACCTTCACTATAACAGAAAGGGTGAGTGGATGATGTAGATTCTAGTAGTCCATCAGACCCCACCCCAAAGTTTTAAAGGTGAGCTGTATCTCTACACTCCCTTAAAGACATAAACCCCGTATCGGTGAAAGATAAACAAGAAATCTTCCGATAGCGAAGAGAGTACAGAATGCCACTGTAACTCTAAAAATAGCGAAGGACCAGAGTACCCTGGTGAGCTATTACATAGACATCCCGCCAGATGTCAAACAATCAATCCTCTAACTGACTGAGGAAGGTGAGGTCATAAGAATCCGGCTCTCTTAATGACCTATGTATGATACTGATGCGACTTCTCAGTGATCAGTTGGAGTATGAGTGGTATACCTCATCTCCACAGGGCATAATAATAATGTTTGAAAAACGTAATCAATAGCGTAGCATATTTGTTAAAGTTAGCTACGAGTTATTTGATTGATGTTATCATTGAATAGCATGGAGGTTCTCATATTGTTAATATTGATTGAACTCTGCTTATCATAGAACTGCTAGTGAATATCTTGAAGGCTCTTAATGCTTTAGTTATTCCTGCCTTGCTTATAAAGCCTAATGGAGAGTTATAACTCTCGCTGGGGCAATTGTGTATAATTGTCTCACCCCGTAGACTTCTACTTTTTAGGTGGTCGTCGAAGACGGAGGAATAAGAACTCAGGTGAACAATCCCAGCAGCAGCAGCATCAGGAGCAGTAACTATCTCAGGTGGAGATCTAGTCTGCTTCATGGTGTAGTTAGAGTAAAGTCCTAGATGTCCTCTGTACTCTCAGGTCCTGAAATGTTTTGTGGTTCATTCTTGAGAAAATTTTGTAAGCATGTTGCATGTAATTGATCAAGAAGTAATTGGTCTGAGTTGTAAACAGTTAAATCCTTTTTCTATGGAAAAGGTTTGTGGTTTCAAGCTCTAATCTCAAAAAAGTTTTATTTTCCCGTGATTTTCGTCTTCCGCTGTTTACCGAATGCTTCCGCATGTGTTTAAATCGGGATTAATCCATGGTTTGGAGATCGGAGCCCACAATTAAGTGGTATCAGAGCTCTAGGTTCGCTGAGTCTACAGAGGCATAGGACATAGGAAGTCGAGTCTATCTTTAGTATTCCTTCCTTATCTAATAGAATCTTCTACTCCTCAGGAGAAGAAGATACTTAAGATGTCTGAGCCACATGATGAGTATGTGGAAGAGAGCAGTGCCAGTGCACCTCAAGGTGGTGCAAGAGTACCAGAGGTGGAGCAACCTGTACCAGAACAACCCAGAGAGCCACCCCAGTTTGACCCAGCTGACATGGGTAATCCAGCAGCCCAGATGATGTTCGGGCAGTTCATGACTGCCATGACACATATAACCGACAGGTTGCCTATGCCTGCACCTAGGGCACCTGTCCAGCCAGAAGGGCAAGGTATCGGGAAGACGTTCGAGCGACTACGTCGTGTCGGAGCTACCGAGTACCACAGGACTGCTGACCCCGCAGATGCAGATCTGTGGTTGACTGAGTTAGAGAAGGCTTTCCGAATCCTCAACATCCCTGAAGTTGAGAAGGTTAGACATGCTGTCTATCTTCTCAAAGGAAGTGCTGGTCACTGGTGGAACATGGAAGAGCAGAAGAGGCCTGGAGTAGAGATCTCGTGGGAAGATTTTCGGCGGGAGTTTGTTAATAGATACTTCCCAAAGACTTTCCTAGACGAGAAGATCTCTCAGTTTGAGAGACTGAGACAAGGAATGATGAACATTAGTGAGTATGAAGCTAAGTTCATGGAGCTATTGCGGTTTTGTCCGCATATGGCTGCCACAGAGGAAGAGAGAATCAGAAGGTTTGAGAGGGGGTTGAATGCTGACATGTCTACCCCTGTGTCTACCTTAGAGAACGGCGAAAGATTCTCTACCTTCGTTGAGTCAGTCCGAAGGATAGAGAGATCTGTGGTTGAGAAGAGGCAGACTCAGAAAAGATATCCACAGTTCCAGGGTTCTTCATCTAGGGACTCTAAGCAGCCTAGATCCTCTGCACCTAACCCTCCACCATCTAGATTTAGTTCTCAGACTCCGTGGTCTCCTAGTAGAGGTAGAGGAAGAAGACAACCGCCTCGGGAGACACAGAGTTCTGCCTCAATGTCTGTCACCGGACCACAAGAGAGAAGATGTTACAACTGTGGAAAGGTGGGACATTTGAGGAAGGACTGCCGATCTAGACCCGTCAGTGTGACACAGCCTCCGAGACAAGGACAACAGGGATCACAAGGAGGACAATCTCAAGGAACAAGACGAGGACACGGGCAAGCGTCTCAAGCTGGATCATCAGCACCACCTCAGCAACAGGCTACGGCGAGGTTCTATGCTATGAACCCACCAGAGGCAGTGGTCAACCCACAAGTGGTGACAGGTCAGATGGAACTTTTATATTCTGATATGTCTAAATCTTGTGTAGTATCTGTTTTGATTGACCCGGGTGCTACGCACTCTTTCATCACTCGAAGAGTGATTCGTAACTGCAATTTGACAACTAGTCATAGGGCAGATAAGTTGTTGTTGGAAACCCCGTTGAGTGGGTCTGCTGTTCTGCAGGAAGTATGCTCTCCTTGCGTACTTTCCTTTTCTAAGCATCGCATTCAGGTGGATCTTATACCGCTTGACATGCAAGGATTTGATATAATCCTAGGGATGGATACCTTGGAAAGGTATCGAGTTGTCTTGGATTGTGAATCCAAGCTGGCAGTGTTTGCTGATGAAAGCAACACATGGATCTTTCAAGGTGAAAGAAAGATTCTGCCCACTTGTCTTGTATCAGCTATGGTTGCTGATAAGTTGATGAGGCAAGGATGCTACGCATTCTTAGCCCATGTGGTAGATGTTACCAAGGAGAGTTCCAACCCTGCTGAAGTTCCGATAGTCGGGGAATTCGAGGATGTGTTTCCCGAAGAACTTCCTGGTATACCACCACCCCGGGAAATTGATTTTGAGATCAATTTGGTCCCAGATACGAAACCCATAGCCCAGACTCCGTATAGGATGGCGCCTGCTGAGATGGCAGAACTCAAGAAACAGCTTCAAGAGTTACTTGAGAAGGGTTTCATCCGACCGAGTACCTCACCTTGGGGTGCTCCGGTTTTGTTTGTTAAAAAGAAAGATGGATCGATGCGGTTGTGCATTGATTATAGACAACTCAATAAAGTAACGATAAAGAATAAATATCCTTTGCCGAGGATTGATGATCTTTTCGACCAGTTGCGTGGTGCAACAGTCTTTTCTAAGATAGACTTAAGGTCTGGATATCATCAACTCCGCATTAAGGACAGTGACATATCTAAGTCTGCCTTTAGGACAAGATATGGTCACTATGAGTTCACGGTCATGTCGTTTGGACTAACCAATGCACCGGCTGCATTCATGGAACTCATGAATAGAGTCTTTCGACCTTTCCTCGATCAGTGTGTTGTCATCTTCATAGATGATATACTGATTTATAGTAAGGATGCTCAGCAGCATGAGCAACACCTTCGCCAGACTTTGACCTTGCTAAGAGAGCATAAGCTATACGCTAAGTTTAGCAAGTGTGAGTTTTGGTTATCTGAAGTATCCTTCCTTGGACATGTGGTATCTGCCTCGGGAATTCGTGTTGACCCTGCAAAGATAGAGTCTGTATTGCAATGGGAACAACCGAAGACACCGACGGAGATTAGAAGTTTCTTGGGGTTAGCTGGTTATTATCGAAGGTTTATTAAGAATTTCAGTTCTATAGCCTTACCTTTGACCAAGTTAACCCGGAAGGATGTTCCTTTTACTTGGAGTGATAAGTGTCAACAGTCTTTTCAGCTGTTGAAGGAGAGGTTGACAAGTGCACCTGTGCTTGTGTTGCCTGAGCAAGGAAAGGAATACGTAATCTTTTGTGATGCCTCCAAGAATGGACTTGGATGTGTGTTGATGCAGGATAACCAAGTGATTTCTTTTGCTTCCCGACAGCTTAAGAAACACGAGGAAAATTATCCAACACACGATCTAGAGTTAGCTGCTGTGGTTCATGCTTTGAAAATCTGGAGACATTATCTCTACGGAGAAACGTTTCAGATTTTCACAGACCACAAGAACCTTAAGTATATCTTCACTCAGCATGAGCTCAATATGAGGCAACGTCATTGGATGGAGTTAATCAAGGACTACGATTGTACAATTGAGTACCATCCAGGAAAAGCCAATGTGGTTGCTGATGCCTTGAGTAGGAAATCAGCAACATCAACCATGAATAGGGCACAACTAAGTTCTTTAGTATGCTCTAGAAGAGATATGCTTATCTCTTTAAGACAAGACAATGTGCAGTTGAAGGCATCATTGTTAGCTGGTCTGTTAGCTGAGATGCAGATTAAACCTACCCTGAGAGAGCAGATAAAGGAGGCTCAACAAGTAGATGCTTTTGTACAGCAGATTAGATCTGAGTTTGGTGATGAGAAATGAGAAGGTTTTCATGAGTCAGATGACCAGGTGGCATGCTATCATGGAAGAATGATAGTGCCAGATGTGGATAACCTGAGGAAGTTAGTCCTGGAAGAAGCTCATTCTTCAATGTATGCTATGCATCCAGGGAGCACCAAGATGTATCGGAACTTGAAGGATATGTATTGGTGGCCTGGGATGAAGAAGAATGTAGCTGAGTTTGTTCTAAGGTGTCCTGTGTGTCAGCAGGTTAAGGCTGAACACCAGAAACCTGCAGGAACAATGCAACCCTTACCCATACCACAGTGGAAGTGGGATCATGTGACCATGGACTTTGTTGTTGGCCTACCCAGGACAAACAAAGGACATGATTCCATTTGGGTAGTTGTTGATAGGTTGACAAAGACAGCCCATTTCTTGCCTGTCAAAACAACCTTTTCTGCTGAGAGGTTATCCCAGATATATGTTCAAGAAATAGTACGTTTGCACGGAGTTCCTGTCACTATAGTTTCTGACAGAGGTCCCCAGTTTACAAGTCGCTTTTGGGAACAGTTACACAGAGCCCTAGGCACCAAGCTAAGGTTTAGTACAGCCTTTCATCCTCATACTGATGGACAGTCAGAAAGGACTATACAGACCTTAGAAGATCTGTTGAGAGCATGTGCTCTCCAGTTTACCGGGAGTTGGGATCTACACCTAAGCTTGATAGAGTTTGCCTATAACAATAGCTATCAGCATAGCATTGATATGGCACCATATGAAGCCTTATATGGTAGACGTTGTAGATCACCCTTGTGTTGGTATGAAACTAGTGAACACCAGTTGTTAGGCCCTGATCTTGTGCAGCAAACTACAGAAAAGATTAAAGTTATACAACAACAGCTGAAGACTGCACAAGATAGACAGAAGTCGTATGCCGATAAACGTCGTAGACCCTTAGAATTCCAAGTTGGAGACAGAGTGTATCTCAAGGTCTCACCTTGGAAAGGAGTCCTTCGTTTTGGGAAGAAAGGGAAGTTAGCTCCTAGATTTATGGGACCTTATCCAATTGTTGAAAGAGTTGGAAAGGTAGCCTATAGACTAGAGTTACCCCAGGAGTTACAGAAGCTGCACCCTGTGTTTCACATTTCCATGCTGAGAAAATGTCACCCAGATACTGAATCAGTTCTACGGCCTATGGAAGTAGAGTTGAATGAAGATATAACATATGAGGAGGGACCAGTATCAATCCTCGATAACAGAACCAAAAAGTTAAAGAAGAAGGATATAAGCCTTGTAAAAGTCCTCTGGAACCATCGTGGTGTTGAAGAAGCCACTTGGGAACTAGAAGATGAGATGAGAAGAAAATATCCTACTCTTTTCTTATAATATGCTTTATCGATTTCGGGGACGAAATCCTTTTGAGGGGTAAAGAATTTGTAACACCCCTGACCTGGGTTATGACCTAACCCTGGAAGTTTTGCCTAAATATGTAATTATTATACTTGTGAACACTCCCTGGCATGTAATTAAGTCCCTCAGGGACATTCACTTTCATATCTTGCTCCTTTTGCATAAAGTTGTAGCATTATGTTGTATGCAGGGACCTATGTGCAAATTACCCAGTTTAAGGGTTGAACTTGCAAAATTCACAAGATAAGATGTTCCTTTGATGTTAAGACATCATGGGGATGTCTATGATGAGGTTTGAGGGATTTCCCAAGCTTGGGCACCAAGGTGCAGCTGTGGAAGCAATCCCCAAGCTCAGAAACCCTAATTTGGGATAAATTGCAATTTACCCAAATTGAGGGGTCCAACTTGTAATTTCACCATCTAGAACATCTTTTATGACTCTTGTCATCATTTAGAGTAGAAATGATGAAAGAGTTACATCATTCACTAATCAGATAAGAAAAATGATCTTTGTGGTAGAAATCACCTAAAATGGGTACAAGACCCTAACATGTATGTACCCTAGTTGAAGGTTGGATTCCTATACCCTTAGATCTTGAGTTTTTCTAAGATTTGCATAAGGTTATATGGGCTTGGACGTGCCCTTGAGCAAGGAGGGACCTAGATGCGAATTTTGGCTTTAAAAGGTCATTATGTTAGAAAATAGCCTAAAACTATAAAAGCCTTTCTTTTGCAAACGAGCAAACGATCCTTCCCTATTCCATTCACTTCCTTTCTTTCTTAAACGGCCAAGGACTTGCTCTGGAGAACAGGGAGACGAAGTAGCTTGCTCTAGGTAAGAAACCTCATGTCTAGCTCGAATTCATGGTGGTTTTCACTTTCTAGGGTTGGTTTCATGGTTAGCTTAACTAGTCTTCTTGTTCTAGCCAACCAAAGCTTCGATTCCTTGGAGTTTTCATCCCTGATCGAGTTGTGGAAGCTCAAGGACGCCATTAGAGCTTGGACCTCAGAGTCTTGGAGCTTTAGGATCAAACTTGAGGCGGGTTTTATAACTCTGAACTTGTGCTTTATAATCATGCTTTGTTCCTTGCAAATTTGCTAGTATATCTCCTTCTATCTCCCTTCTTCTTTGCACGATTGCAATTGAACCAGTGGAGAAACCGACCTTGCAAGAGGTTGAAGATGAGGGGCATGATTCCCTATGTTTCTTTTCCAAACGGTCTTGGATCTTTTTGGTCCAAACGGTTGCAAACCGTTTGGGTTCAAACGGTTTCAAACCGTTTGCTCTCAAACGGTCTTGCAAGACCGTTTGGATTGAAACGGTCTCAAGACCGTTTGAGGGCGTTGACCAAGGGACGACCATTTGAGGGTCTGTTCCCAACAGGTTGAATTTCATCCCTGCAAAGAATCAAAGCCTAATTCTTAACCAATTGGGAGTTGAAGGCACTTCAACATGGAACCCTAATCGGGTGAAAAAGTGCTGATTTAACACATAGATCTTGTTGAGTTTTGGGTTGAAGGACCCAAACGGTCTCAAGACCGTTTGGGGATTCCTCCAAACGGTCTTAAGACCGTTTGGGCACAATCCAAGACCGTTTGAAGGTTTAGGGTTGAGTTAATCTAGTGGTTTGAGGGTCCAATTGTAGGAAATTGATGCATTGATTGAAAAGTGCTGATTTTGACCTAATTGGACTTCAACCTGAGTCAAAATGGTTTGGATCTTGGTCAAACTTTGGGCAAACGGTCTCAAGACCGTTTGGGTGATGTCCAAACGACCTCAAGACCGTTTGGGCCAAGTTTGAGCCCAATTGGAGGTCAATTGATAGGTTCAACCTTGAATTGATTCACACTGTTGAACATTGATGACCAATCAATTTGAAACCCTAATTGAGAACGATTGAACCCTAATTGGTTTGCAATTGAGGGTCAATTTGATGACTAAGTGGCTAAGGCTAACCCTAATTGACTCAATTTATAAGTGGTTAGCATAGCTTTAACCAATTGAGGGCTTCAACACACTTATCTATAAATATTGGTGATCTTTGAACCCTTTTGGAGGTCCAAACGGTTTGAGCCCATTTGGGCCAAACGGTCTCAAGACCGTTTGGACCCAAACGGTCTCAAGACCGTTTGAGACCAAACGGTCTCAAGACCGTTTGGGCTCAAATGACCTCAAGACCATTTGGGCTCAAACGACCTCAAGACCGTTTGAGCTCAAACGACCTCAAGGTCGTTTGGTCCAAACGACCTCAAACCGTTTGAGGCTCCAAACGGTTTGGAAGTCAAACTTCCCAAACGGTCCTCACCTCCAAACGGTCTCAAGACCGTTTGAGACCAAACGGTCTCAAGACCGTTTGAGGATCAAACGGTCTCAAGACCGTTTGGATGGTTGAGATCGTTTGAAAGTTGGAAACCACTTGGAGATTTGTGGTGATTTATGCTTAACCATTTGATGGTGCCAATGGCTTAATGATGACTCCATCTAAACCCTAATGGTAACCTAGGTCATTAAGGGACTCTGTGATTAGTGAGTTAACCCATGATGGTGATCATGTGGCAAATTACCAAAATACCCTCGAGGGGTCTAAAGGGGTAAAACCCTAATCTAATCAAACCCTAATCACATGATGTTGATGCTTTGGCTCATATCAGTCAATGGAGACTTGTCTCAACCTAATCCAGAGTGGTGTTGCCACCATCTACTAGAAAGAGGAAAGAGAAAGTGTTTCTAGAGAGAGAAAGTATCCTAGAGAGAGAAAGTGCCCTTTTTAGGAGGAATCTCTAGTAAGATACTTCTTTTACACATGAAGGTGCATGATTAGGGAATGACCCACCTATGTGAGGTCATGGAAACCCTAATGATGATATCTAATGGATCTTAATGATAATTAAGAGTCTTAATGATGATGTTTCTCTTACATGATGATGTAATGAGTACAATTCACCATGGAGTGAATAGTAAACCCTAATTTTAGGGCGATGACATGAAAGATGAATAGTAAACCCTGATTGTAAGGGTTATTAAGTGGAACCTAATGGAAGGTGATTCCATGTGAAACACTAGTTGAGGGTGAATCCAAGTGAAACCCTAATTGGGAATGTATCCCTATTTACTAAATTATTTACAATTATCTGTTGAATTAACCATGCAGGTTATTATGAGATGATGGTCACACCCAGGTATGGAATACCATGTTATATTCATTGAAAGCATGTCTTATGCTTTATGAATAGTGAACCATCTTGATGCACTATTAAGTGACATCCTTTGCGATTTATGGGCTGTAAGAGCCATAAATGTTATCAAGGTCATGCTTGACAGATGACTTGAAGATGAATATCTGATAATTGTGATAAGTTAGGCCTGCTACATTTTGTATTCTCATATATAGCTGTGTTACTGTATGATGATTGGAATACTGAATGTACCTAACTAATCAAGTGAAATGTAGAGCCCTGATCATAGATCCATCATTGTCAGTTGTCTAAATGATGGTGAAACAGGTTTTCCTAAGGGAACTCCTGGAGCACATACTGTTGAGTATGTGGGGTACATGGATGTGTAGAACCTGACATCCTAGTGTAGGTATTTGATGTAGATTCTCGTAGTCCGTCATACCTTCA
Source organism: Alisma plantago-aquatica (assembly GCA_963693085.1). NCBI lineage: Eukaryota > Viridiplantae > Streptophyta > Magnoliopsida > Alismatales > Alismataceae > Alisma > Alisma plantago-aquatica. The sequence continues at coordinate 1,018,052,654 of OY856409.1, read as the reverse complement.
CTATAACAGAAAGGGTGAGTGGATGATGTAGATTCTAGTAGTCCATCAGACCCCACCCCAAAGTTTTAAAGGTGAGCTGTATCTCTACACTCCCTTAAAGACATAAACCCCGTATCGGTGAAAGATAAACAAGAAATCTTCCGATAGCGAAGAGAGTACAGAATGCCACTGTAACTCTAAAAATAGCGAAGGACCAGAGTACCCTGGTGAGCTATTACATAGACATCCCGCCAGATGTCAAACAATCAATCCTCTAACTGACTGAGGAAGGTGAGGTCATAAGAATCCGGCTCTCTTAATGACCTATGTATGATACTGATGCGACTTCTCAGTGATCAGTTGGAGTATGAGTGGTATACCTCATCTCCACAGGGCATAATAATAATGTTTGAAAAACGTAATCAATAGCGTAGCATATTTGTTAAAGTTAGCTACGAGTTATTTGATTGATGTTATCATTGAATAGCATGGAGGTTCTCATATTGTTAATATTGATTGAACTCTGCTTATCATAGAACTGCTAGTGAATATCTTGAAGGCTCTTAATGCTTTAGTTATTCCTGCCTTGCTTATAAAGCCTAATGGAGAGTTATAACTCTCGCTGGGGCAATTGTGTATAATTGTCTCACCCCGTAGACTTCTACTTTTTAGGTGGTCATCGAAGACGGAGGAATAAGAACTCAGGTGAACAATCCCAGCAGCAGCAGCATCAGGAGCAGTAACTATCTCAGGTGGAGATCTAGTCTGCTTCATGGTGTAGTTAGAGTAAAGTCCTAGATGTCCTCTGTACTCTCAGGTCCTGAAATGTTTTGTGGTTCATTCTTGAGAAAATTTTGTAAGCATGTTGCATGTAATTACTCAAGAAGTAATTGGTCTGAGTTGTAAACAGTTAAATCCTTTTTCTATGGAAAAGGTTTGTGGTTTCAAGCTCTAATCTCGAAAAAAGTTTTATTTTCCCGTGATTTTCGTCTTCCGCTGTTTACCGAATGCTTCCGCATGTGTTTAAATCGGGATTAATCCATGGTTTGGAGATCGGAGCCCACACAAATCGTCCAAGGTTGTTTGATAAAGTAGCCTAGGAAATCACGCCCATCATCTTCAACCTTAGAACAGGTCGGTTACTTCGTGGTTTTTCTTGCAAAAGTGCAAGGAAAGATGGGGAAGAAGAAGAACTAACTACTAATTGCAAAAACAAGTATATGCATAAGAAAGCAAAAGGTTTAGAGTTATAAAACCCACCTTATGGTTGTTCCTAGAGCTCCAAGCTTCCAAGATTCAAGCCTTTAATGGCGTCTTGATCTCCACAGGTCGGTCAAAGGTGTTTCTCCAAGAAAAGGTTGGGGAAAGTCGGCTAGAACAAGAAAGCTAAGTGAGATAACCATAAAACCAACCTTATAATCCACTTTCCTCCATGAATTCAAGCATGAAGATGGTCAAAGCTTACCTAGCTTCTCCTTATCCATTCTCCTCTGTTCCTAAGCTCTGCCTTAGTCAGTTTAGCAAGGGGGATAAGTGAAGGAAGAAGAGAAACGTTCCTTTGTTTGCAAAGGAAAGTTGTATATATATCTTTGGGTGAAACTTCAACATAAGGACATCTAAATCTCCATTTCTCATCTAGGTCCCTCCTTTCTTCTTTGCACGTCCCTTCTTCTTATTTCTAAGGCAAAACTCCTTCTAAGACCAAGAACTAAAGGCAAAGAAAAGCAACTTATTTCTAAGGTGCACACATATATATATAATGGTCTCCTTACTTATAACTTGGTGATTCAATCACAAAGATTATTCTTCTTATCTGATTATTTAATTGAAGTGCCCCCTTCATCATTTCTAATGTAAATGGTGTCAAGGGTCACAAAAGGTACTCTAAAAGGTGTATTTTACAAGTTGCACCCCACATTTTGGGTAAATTGTACTTTACACCAAAATTAGGGTTTTAAGCACCAAGATTGCTCCTCAAGCTGCATCTTAATGCCCAAGCTTGAAGAATCCATCATACTTCATAATATTCACTCATATGATGTCTCATGACCATAGGAACATCTCAACATGTGTAAATTTCAAGTTAACCCCTTTTAATTGGGTAATTTGCACATAGGTCCCTGTATTACAAAACAATACTAAAACATTGTTTAAAAAGGACAGAAATGGAAACGTATGTTCCTCAAGAGTTTTAATTACATACCAAAAGATAATCACAAGTATCTTAATTACATATTTAGGAAAAACATCTAGGGTTAGTTCATAACCCTGGTCAGGGATGTTACAACAATCATCATAGATAGAAATTGAGTTCATTACAAGCAATTTTTCCCCAACATAGTATCAAAGTTACATTTTAACCCCAAACAGCCCACCACTAGGGGCTTAGCTACACATGATCAAGGAAACAAGAAAAGAAAGGGGTAGAAGAAGTAGGGACTCCATGAAGCTTGATGTAGAAGCCTCATTCTTCACCTCCAAGCTTGCTGTAGACGTCCTCCCTCCTCCAAGGGTGCAGGGGTGCATGAAATGGTAGGGGATTATGGATGAAAACCAAGGGAACTAGGTTTCCATGGTGGAATGAGGGTGGAAATGGTGGATGATGAGCCCAAAATGCAAGGAGATTGCACAAAGAGCTCAAGGGTGGAGAGTGGAGGCTAAGAACAACTAGGGGGAATCTAACCTAGTGCTATGTCCTCCACCCATGTATATATAGGTGGTGGTGGAAGCACTAGGGTAAGTAGGGGTAGTTTAGGAAAAGTAGTGAAAAGTAGGGTACGGTTGGTGGACCACCACGACCATGGTGGTGTGCCACGATCGTGGTGAGGGTGGTGGAGAACGTTCGTGGAGTGGTGAAATGGTCATGGTGTGAAGGAATTTGGAAAAAGGTCAAGTATGGTGGTAGCCACGGCCATGGCGGGATGCCACGGTCGTGGTGGGTTAGGGGCACCACGATCGTGTTGGGTAACACAACCATTTTGGAGGAGGAGGAGGTGACCGTGGGGAATCACCACAGTCATCTTGAGCTTCTTCGGCCACGGTCATGGTAGGTGGCCACGGTCGTGGCATTCTGGGGTGACAACCTGTAACTCTGGCCAAATTGGTGCAATAATTCCCACGACCATGGTGGTTGCCCACAGTCATTTTCTCTTCTTCGTACAACGACTGTGCTGATGGCCACAGTCGTGGTGTCTTCAGTGGCCACGGTTGTGGCAGGTGGCCACAGCCGTGGGATTCTATGGAAAAACCCTGTTGGAAAGGGCACGTCATTGCTAATAAACACACGACCGTGGCATTGTGGCCACGACTGTGGTGAGGCTTGCATCACTTTATTACACTTCAATCTTTGTCATTCTCAGATGTCTTTGCTTGGGGACGATTCTTGACCATTGGAGGTAGGTTGAGGGAGACTTTGGGGCCTTCTTTGGGTCCCTCCATGAGTGGGGGAACCCTAGAACTCCTTCTTACTCTCTCTTCCATCTAAGTATGGGTCAAGTACCTGAAAAACAGTGCAAAGAACATCCATAATCATATTTGCAATGATAACCATATTAGGGAAAAAGACTTGTAATCTAACATGTTTAGATGCAACTTAAGTACAAAATGGCACAAGATGGAGCCCTAAAATAGGGCTACATCACCACCCCAAACTTAAAACATACTTGTCCTAAAGTATGCTCTAACTCAATCTCTTTACAAATTTTCCACAAACAAGAAATGACAAATGCAATGTAAAAGATGATTATTGCTGAATGGTATCAAAGATGACTGAGTGCATGCATTTCATCTCTCTCCTCTCCTACTTTCACAATCCAATCATGAAAAGAGCATAAAGCACATGAACTTCAAATATAGCGCATAGAATGTACAAGTTATCCATATCTCTTTCATTAAGTTCCAGGTAAACCTTTTCATGATAGTGTTAATCGAGGATGACTAGGAGTGTTGTTTCACATTCATGCATTCAGTCTTATATTTCAAATCATACCAGATGACCCACGTGGCTGCGGAAAAAGGCAAAATGAGCTAAGTTTGATGCTTCTTAGCTCAATGGGTATGAAAGTGGAAGAAAGGGTTGCGGTAAGATTTTTGGAGTTTTTTTACACACTCATCTTTTCTTTATTTGAATGCTCTTAAATAGGAGCATCCTTTTATTTTGTTTTTGCTTTTCTTTTTCTTTTCTTTCTTGCCCTTGGTGTAGATAGGGCAAATGGTGGATAGAGTGAAGCAGGGAGATAAAAATATGGCCAGCCCAAATTTTTGGAGGTGGCCAAGGCTAATTTTGTGCACTAGGGCATCTTTTTATGAGGCGGAGGGGTATGAAGATGGTGGAAGAAGAATCGGGTCAAAGAGGGGCCATTGGTATGATTTTCCACATAAGACATCCTGCATGAAAGTTAATCCAATACTTCATCCTAGATATCACACCACATGAATGAATAAGATGAAATTGATATATCAAACAAGTGATTCCACAAACACTAAGCATTCAAAGCTTGCTCAAATTCACAATTTAGCCAAATCAATCACAATCACAAGAGAGGTGATGCACATGTAAAAAGTCAAACATTGATACCACTTAGCAATAAAGCATGACATTTCACTTGCACTAGTCAAAGGTCGTCATTTTTACTCAAAACAGTAGAGATTGGGTCAAAACATACTTTTTAGACAAGAAATCTCAAATTTGGGAAAAGTTGGCCAAAATGGTGCCAATTTGCACTAAATCACATCTAAACCTACTTTAGGGGAATTTAAAGCATAAAGCAGCAAATCCTACTTAAAAATCACAAGAAACTAAAAAAACTACATGAAAATGCAATGCATGGTATGAAAAAGCAAAAATTTTGAAAAAAAACACAAAAATGCAAGAAGTTAACTACATGCCATGCAAAGATGCAATGAAAAGAACAATAACAATAAAACTAAACTCGATGGTAGAGGTGATAAAAAAATGACAAAATGAGAGACAGAATGGTGCATACCGCCCTACCCACCCCAAACTTTAGAATCATGCTATCCTCAGCATGAAACTATAGGTTAGGGGAGATAGGGGAAGTGTCATGGCTGCGGTGGCTGGTATGGCATCTGCGGAGGATCTGGAGGAGGATTTGAGGATGGAGGTGAGCCTAATGGAGGGTGCTGGTAATAGTGCCCCTAGTAGTCATCCTGGGGTGGAGGGTAAGTCTGTGGATACCCAGCTAAACCACCACAAAAATCTGCACCCCATTCAGGGTTTCTTACTGCCTGGGCGTGGTGATATTGATACAAGTGGTTGATCTGATAGTGCATCTGCTGCTGATCATACCACATGTGTTGTTGGGAAAGCTGCATGTCACCTTGAGTCTTCTGAATATTCTCAAGGTGTGCCTGGATTGTGGCCATGTCATAGGCATTCCCTGAGGGTGGCTGCAGCTGGGATGTCCCCTCATTCCTTCTTCTTGTTCTTCGGGGCTGCTTTTGTTCTGCATCTTCTTGCTCCTGCCCTTGCACATTAGATTTAGCAATGTCTTCATGTACGAAAGTGGCTCCCCTGGTATATGTCTCCCTCAGGTGGTCTTGCTGCCATGCCATTAGTTTCTCCCTCAACCTGTTGCTAGGTCCCAACACGGATAGTAGGGGTTCCGCATGATATGACAGCTCTAGTTCAAAACCCTGCACACTAGTAGTTAAATAAATCATTCGTTTGTCCTTCATCTTTATGGTGTGCGAGCGCGTCAGATAGTTGAGGTCAACAAATTCTGCCTCAATTGAGTCTTGTACCACCGAGAGATCGTATCCCAGCGCCAGTGCAATTGAAGTGACGAACCCTCCCATAGAGAACGACTTCGAGCTCTTGTAGGGTACACCCTTTATATGGTCAATCAAAAGAACTCCAAGGTAAATATACCTCTTGTGGTGCATACCAATCAAGACAATCATATCCTTTTGAGAAATGTTGCCTTGGTTGTCGTATCTACCCACAATCATGTTTGCTAAGACCTTCTGCACGTAGCGCATCAACAGGTTGCTTATGGAAGCAATTTTTGATCTACCCGCGTAGTAATCCTCATTGCCCGTGAGGCTCTTCCAATAATGGGCATACTCCAAACTGGCCTCTCTCTCTAACAAGTCGTCATCCAATTTCACAGCTTCTTCAGGACTAGTGGCGAAGACAACATTAAGCTCAGTGGAAGTGAGGGTGTGCATGTTGCCCATCATGGCAAATTTGAGTGCATCACAACCCCTCACTTTAGTCTTCTCGAGAGTGGCAAAGAACTCTCGGGTCAAAGCGGGATATGTAGGTTGGGGCGTGAAAAGAACATTCCACAACCCAATCCTTTTCAAGCCCATTTCCACTATTTCTTTGATCCCAAGATCTTTAATGGTCTTCTCACTACCGTACCCAGAGGCGACGACTCACCTTGTCATGAATTCTAGGTAGATGAGATCGACTTTCCTTTGCCTCTGTCCTCAACCATAAGATACTCCTATCGGTGCTTTGCCCAAGGGTTTTTCTCTATCTGCCTCTAGTTGTGCCAAAACATCATCTCCTTCATGCTCAAGCTCTACCTCGTCCTCCTCGTTGTCACCATCATCTTCCTCCATCATGTAGGACTGAGACCCCGAACTAGTATCCAATTTATACCAGTGAGCCGATTGCTCCTCATCTTGTTGTAGTTGTCGTGAGGGTTGCGATTGCGCACCATGCCTCGTTGTCACCTGAGACGTCGAGTGGCGGGCTAGTGTAGGTTTCAGCGGGAGCCTGGATGAGGACGATGCTGCTTTAGATCTCTGGCTTCTTTTTGTGGCCACCGGGTCGATCTCATCAATAAGGTGGTCCAAATCAACCCCCATTAATTCCTCGTCTTCATCATCTTCACCCTCGTAGGTGCCGTCGGTGATGTGGTGGCTATCGAATGCGCGTGAGTGTGATCCGCTCACCGATTGCGAACGTCGCAGGGAATGGTGGGCAGAGGTGGTAGGTGAAGGTGTGTGGGATGGCACTGATACATCATAGGAGGCATTTTTGGAATGCCGCCTCCCTCCGGTGAGGATGTTGGTTCCCTTGGTTATGGCCTTTCCAATCTTTTTCATGGTGGAGGTGAGGTGATTTTCGGATTTTTATGTGGAGAGTGGTATGGATGTGGTTTTGTGGGTGGAATGGAAGGATAGTGATGTATGTATGGTGGAAATGTGATTGGTTATTGATTTGGGCAAAAGTGAAGGGTTTTTGTGGGGTTTTGGTGGAGGTGGCTGTTGGGCGGATGTGGAGATGGATGTGGAAATGGAGGAGCGATTGGGGAAGAATAGGCAGTGGAAATGGTAGAGGGATGGCTGGGGATCTATTTGGGATTGATTGGAGGCTAAAGGGAGGTGTTTTTGGGGGCCAGAGGTGGATATTGGAGGACCACAGGGTCGTCTTCTGCTGCCACGATCTTTTTCTGGAGGTGGGAGATGATAGAATGAGGAGGGGGTCGGGTTTAGACGTTTAAAAGTTATATTTTTTTTGCTGAACCGGGCTCGGCCACGGTCGTGGCAAGGGTTGGGTAGCACGGCTGTGGCGGGTGCCACGGTCGTGTTCTCGATGAAGAACTCCTCAAGCTAACATCACCATGGTGGTGGCAGGGTGCCACGGTCGTGGTCGTTTCTCTTCAACACGGTCGTGGCTGCTGACCACAGTCGTGGCGATTCTTGCAAACAACCTGTAACTTTGGCCAATTAGATGCATTAATTCCCATGGCTGTGGCCATGTGCCACGGTCGTGTTTGGCCACATGAGCCACGATCATGGTCTAGCTCCACATCCGTGGTGTTATTGTTCTTTCAGCTTTCAAACTTCAAAACTTGAACTTTTGATTTCATTTGTTCTTTTGACACAAAACTTCTTGAATGACCTTGACTTAACTTCTAAAACTTCTCTCTCTACTGTCTAACACTTGCACATCATCAAAACTCAAGATAAAACTATAAAGCACAAGTGTGCATGTGTGTTTTTGTGTAAAATAAAGAAAAAGTATCAAAAGGAGGGTTTGAGAACCTCAAACCACGTGGGTTGCCTCCCACTAGCGCTAAATTTAACGCCTTCATCCAGGCTTATTGATTGTAGATCTCTATCACTTCTTTGGAACCTTCAATAGATCCTTGTAGTAGATTCCTGTCTCATCCTCATCCAAGCACTCTTCTTCATCGGATTCTTCCTCTACAAGCATAATAATATCAAAATCTTGATTGGCCTTGTCTGGGCCGACTTCAACAACGGATTTCAACCTTTGCCCATTAACGGAAAATTCCTTTGCAGCTTCTTTCTCATAAATGACCACAGCCCCTGATGGGTATACTTTCTTGACAAGATAGGGTCCTTCCCATCTAGACCGTAGCTTTTCGGGAAAGAACTTCATTCTCGAGTTGTATAGCCATACTCATTTTCCAGGCTCAAAGTCCTTCTTCCTAATCATCTTGTCATGGAGGAACTTTGTTATCTCCTTGTAACTCCTTGATGCCTCATATCGCATTTCCTATAGCTCATTGAGTTGGAATTTCCTTTTCATTGCTGCATTTTCCCCATCAAAGTTCATATTCTTCAAGGCCCACAACGCCTTATGTTGCATCTCTACCGGTAGGTTGCAGCTTTTCCCATAGACTAACTTGAATGGTTTGGTGCCAATCGGGGCTTTGAACACCGTTTGATATGCCCATAAATCCTCATTTAGATGGAGAGACCAATCCTTACGGTCCGATCTTACTATTTTCTCTAAAATGAGCTTTATTTCTCGATTGGCCAACTCAACCTGGCCACTTATTTGAGGATGATACGAAGTGGCTACTCTATGGTTCACTCCATGTTTCTTGAGCAATCCCTCAAAGGCGCGGTGGATGAAGTGACTTCCCCCATCACTTATCATGGCTCTTGGAAGTACGAAACAACTGAATATGTTTGATTTCACAAAATTGCAAACCACCTTGTGGTCATTCTTCTGAGTCGGAATAGCTTCTATCCATTTAGACACATAGTCAACGGAAACTAAGATGTAGATATACCCAAATGAAGGAGGGAAATGTCCCATGAAATCAATTCCCCATACATCAAATACCTCCACCACAAGAATGGGTGATAGAGGCATCATGTCTCTTTTGGAGATATTTCTCACCTTTTGGCATTTCAAGCAGCTCTTGCAGAATCTGTGTGAATCCTTGAACAATGAGGGCCACTAAAAACCACATTACAGTACCTTGGCAGTTGTGCGCTTTCCTCCAAAGTGTCCTCCACATATCTCGAAATGGCACATGGAGAGGATGTCTTGTTGTTCCACTTTCGGTACACATCTTCTTACAAGCTGATCGGGGCAATACTTGAAAAGGTGAGGGTCATCCCATGCATAATTCTTCACCATGGCAAACATCCTTTTGCTCTCCTGCCTTGTCCACATGCTAGGTATCCTCCCACTAGCCAAGAAATTAGCTATGTGTTGGTACCATGGCCCTTGAGAAGATGAGAGGAGGAAGAGTTGTTCATGTGGCATGGTTTCCTTGATTAACCTTATCTTGTCAAAAGGGTGATCAATCTGGGAGAGATGATCAGCTGCACCATTTTCTACTCCCTTCTTGCCCACTATCTCTATATCAAACTCTTGCAGCAACAGAATCCATCTTATCAACCTCGGCTTTGAATCCTTCTTAGACATGAGATACTTTAACGCAGCATGATCTGTGTAAATCACAACTCTGTTTTGTAGAAGATAGGAGAAGAATTTTTCTAGAGCAAAGATGATGGTGAGCAACTCTTTTTCGGTAGTGGTGTAATTTCTTTGTGCTTCATCAAGAGTCATGCTCGCATACTAGATGGCATGAGGAATTCGGCCAATCCTTTGGCCCAACACAACCCCCACTGCCATATCAGATGCATCAATCATGATCTCAAATGGCAAAGAGAAGTCAGGGGGCTGCATGATCGGAGCAGAAATTAGCTTCTCCTTCAAGTTTTTAAAGGCTTCAATGCATTTGTCATCAAAGTGAATCTCAACATCTTTTTCAAGCAGGTGGCACAGCGGTCTTGAAATTTTATTGAAGTCTTTAATAAAATGGCGGTAGAAACCAGCATTTCCCAAGAAAGATCGGACATGTCTTACGGTGGAAGGAATGGAGATTGTAGAGATGAGGCCCACTTTGGCCTTGTCAACTTCAATCCCGTCTTAAGAGACTCGGTGGGCTAGAACGATGCCTTCAGGCACCATGAAGTGGCTTTTCTCCCAAGATATAACTAGTCAAACTTTCACGCATCTCTCGAGGACGGCAACCAAGTGTAACAAGCATTCATCAAAAGTCTTTCTGAAAATTGAGAAATCATCCATGAACACTTCCAAGGACGAATCAAGTATATCTGCGAAGATTGATGTAACACACCTATGAAATGTGGATGGGGCATTACACAACCCGAATGGCATTCTCCGATAAGCAAATGTGCCACTCGGGTAGGTGAATGTTGTCTTCTCTTGATCGGCGGGGTGTACGGAGATCTGAAAGTATCCAGAATACCCATCTAGGAAACAATAGAAACTCTGCCCAGCCAGTCTCTCTAGAATTTGATCAAGGAATGGGAGGGGATAGTGGTCTTTCTTTGTCTTCTCATTGAGTTTTCGATAATCCACACACATCCTCCACTTAGATTGTTCTCTCATTGGCATTAGTTCGCCATCAGCATTTTCAGCAACTGTGATTCCACCCTTCTTGGGTATGACTTGGATGGGGCTCACCTAAGTGCTGTAAAAAATAGGGTAGATAATTTCGACATCAACCAATTTGACTACCTCTTGAGTCACCACTTCTTTCAATTTCAGATTTAGTCGCCTTTGCATTTGGCGGGCTGGCCTCACGTCTTCTTCAAGATAGATTTGGTGCACACAGATGGAGGGATCAATACCCCTCAAATCAGCAATGGTCCATCCGATAGTTTGCATGTTCTTCTTCAGAACCTTCATCAAAGCCTCCTCTTGTTTGGGTGAAAGTATGGATGAAATGATCACCTAGAGGGTGTCATTCGCCCCTAGAAAAGCATACTTCAAACCTTGAGGAAGTGATTTCAGCTCAAGTGTGGGGGGGCTCTTCAAGAGAGTTTTTCAATGGCTCAGAGATGGAAGGGAGGTCTTCACTTGCAGCCACCAAGGCTAGCTCACACTCTTCATCATCTTCCTCATCATCCTCAGGAAACTCAACTATCGGATCTAATCCTCTACCTTGAGTGGAAGTTTGAATCCAAGAAGGTAGGCATTCTTCCACGATCTCATCTAGACACTCAACTAGATAGCAGTCTTCTTATGTTGCACCTATGACTTCGGCCTTGGCTGAAGATTTAAAAATGTTCAACCGGATCTTCATGTGCATTAATGTCACATACATCGTACCAGTCCTCATATGAATGACTGCATCATTTGTGTCCAGGAAGGGTCTCCCCAAGATGATAGGAACCCTCCTCGTGTCTTTCTCCATATCCAAGACAATAAAATCAACAAGAAAGAAAGTAGATGTCTCGTCATCTAGTCTCACAAGCACATCATCAACATGCCCTCTAGGCATCTTTACCAACCTGTCAGCTAACTGCAAAGTGAAATGGGCCGGACCCAACTATCCCATCTGTAATTATGCAAAAACGTCATACGGCATGAGGTTCATGCTCGAGCCCAAGTCTAGGAGAGCTTGGTCTATGCGGTGCACCCCAATGTATCATGATATTATAGGAGCACCGGGATCCTTCCTATTTCTTGGAATGGTGTGCTGCAGAATCGAGCTCACTTTCTCGGTAAGCTTTACCTTCTTCGGGGTTCTCCCCATAGTTCTTCTCTTTAAAGTACAAAGATCCTTCAAAAACTTAGCATATGAAGGAATTTTCTTGACTGCATCAAGCAAAGGGATATTGATCTTCACTTGTTTAAAAGTTTTTAGAATGTCCTTGGTATGCTTTTTCCTTCTTTTCTCGGCAGAAGGCTCCTCAAGAGCCTCGGGGAAAGGGGGGAGTTGGGACCCCAAATGGTCCATCTCAGCAGTATCATCGACTGGTATCACGAGAATCACGGTGTCATCATTCAGTATCTCGGTATCAACTATCAGAATCACAGTATCAACACTGCCTCTTATCACAGTATCATCAATCTGCATCTCAGCAGTATCATCGACTGGTATCACGGGAATCATGGTATCATCATTCAGTATCTCGGTATCAATTATCGGAATCACGGTATCAACGCTTCCTCTTATCACAGTATCATCAATCTGCATCTCAGCATCAACCTGCTCAGTCTCAGTATCATCTCTGCTAACAACTGTACCATGGGGGCTCTCCAAAGTCCTGCCACTCCTCAATGTAGTCACTGCCTTCACATGCTCATGGGTGGTAGGAGAGGGAGCTTGTGGAGGTGGTTGTGGTTGTTGGGGTGGTGGAGGCCTTTGGTGAGGGGGGTTGAGATTTTGAAGAATGAATTGGGGTTGTGGTTGTTGTTGTGGTGGGGAGTGGTATTGCGGAGGTGGTTGTTGGTAGGTGTGAGGTGGATGTGGAGCATATTGATAGTTGAGTGGCGCTTGAGGAGGTGGAGGAGCATAGGGGTTTGGTGGGGCTTGGTAAGATGATGGAACATAAGCACTCGAAGTGTTTCCTAGAAAAGCCCCATCATTGTTTGGATTTGGCATTGGTTGAGATGGAAGTCTACCTTCTTCCCTTCTAGCCAAAGAGAGAGAAATCTGATCCAACCTCTGCTCAAGACGGTTAATAGACTGCCCATGTGCATTGACATCTTTTTTTACTTCATCCAGGCTTCTTAGCCTTCCTAGCACTTCCTCCTCAAACTTGGAGCTGTAGCATGGCTTTTGCTGCCCCTATCCTTGCCCATCCTCATTCTATTGTTTCCAGGAGAAGTTCGGTGGTTCCTCCACTCGGGAGTGTAGGAGTTTGACATTGGGCCCTGGTTGTTGCGGCCACCAAAGGAATGTAGAGTATTGACTTCCTCGTCTATAGTATCAACTGCCATTGTGGGCTGGTTGGAAGAGCTACCCACTTGATTTTTCATCATCCACATCATATCGGCCATCATCTTTATCATATTAGGGTCATTGGTATTGCAACTTGGGGCTGCATAAGAAGGTAGAGGAGCATAGCTTCGATCACAATGCCCCCCTTTTGTGGAAGTACGATGGCGGGAATTTTCTACGAGATGCTCAAACAATGGCCGTGATTCCTCAGGCAGCTTTGCCATGAAAGTGCCCCCACAGGAAGAGTCTACGTTGTTTTGACTTTGCTCCTCAAGCCCAGTGTAGAAGGCCTGAATAAGCTACCACAGAGGAACCTCATGATGGGGGCAATCACAAAGTAGCTTTTGGAACCTCTCCCACGCCTTGTAGAAGGGCTCGTTCTCTTTCTGGGCAAACGGTGTGATGCACCTTCTCATATAAGACAACTTGGTGATGGGGAAGAACTGCTTGAGAAACTCATTCTTCACCTCATTCCACGTGACCAACTCTAGCTTCGTCACATACCACTCCTTGTCTTTCTCCTTGAGGGAGAAAGGAAAGAGTGTCCTCCTGATTGAGTCGTCGGTGGCGGCTGGAGTGCGGAAGGTAGAGCACGTTTCAAGGAACACGTCTATGTGGTGGTAGGGATTCTCGTTCTCCATACCAAAGTATGTGGAGAGAAGTCCTAGGAGTGCCGGCGGGATGGAGAACTGTTGACCAGGTATCTGGTCAACCAAGGTGGCGATGGGGGAGTTGTAGTTCCCCGGCATGAAGTACTCATGAAGCGGGCGATGTGGCGGTGGAAGTGGCTGAGCATCTGCATCTCGGTTGTTCTCGGCCATCTCGGCCTCTCGGTGTAGGTTGCGGCGAGCTTGACGCCTCCTTCTACCAATCTCGGGGTCATATACCACCAAGTCGGTGCAAGTAGAGCGTGTGCTATGCATGCACAGTTGTCATCTGTGCAAGACACAAACAAACAACAAGAAACCAAGTTAGCAAACCAAGATGCAAAAGTAACACAAAGAATAAATAATAGCAATGGTGAGGGCAAAAGGAAAGGCTAAGCTACACTATCTAACTAGGCCGAGCACCTCTATCCCCGACAACGGTGCCAAAAAGCTTGGTGCATCCCCGCTAGTGGTGCTTTTACACCCCACGAGGTCGGAGTGCACGGGATATGGGATCTTATGCTTTCAAAATGTATGTTATCCCTAACTGAGTCGATCACTAAGACTAAAATAGGTCGCCCGCAAGCGTACGGGGTACTGTTGTAGTATAGGTGATTGGCAAGATAAGGGGTCGAACCACAAAGATAGAGGGGGTGCTAGAGTTAGACAGAGTATGCTATGTTCTTTTTGTGGAGCTTAGGGTTTTAAAAGGTTTGGGTTGTTGATTAAGCTAATTGAACATGTAAGAAATGCAAGATTGAAACTAAGTTATGGAAGAGCAAGCAAATTTGTAAAATAATTTAACAAACTAACTAAGCAAGAGAAAGAAGAGCTACACTACTCTATCAAGGCAAGAAGCAATTAAGAACTAAACTAACCACTAGCAAGAGCAAGAGCCTAAGTTAACACTAAAGAGCAAAACTAAGCAATTAACTAAATTAAGCAAAAGCGACTAAACTAGACTAGCATGAACAAGCAAATAGAGCAAGATGAGTTTTAAGTAGTTGATTCGGGTAGGTGGGCCGTTTGGGGGATGTAACTTTGATATTAGCTAGGGGAGATCATTAAACATGCAAAGTTCTCATTTCATATCTAGATTACCAAACCAAACAACAAGGACAATGCCATTAGAATGTACCCTATACTACTAGTAGAAAACTAGGGTTAGGTGCAATTCTAATGGGATTAGCCAAATCTAGGTTTCTAGGGTAAGTGATAGTGAGCAATTGAGGGTTGAGGGTAGAGATGGGAGTAGAGATGAGGGTATTTGACCTCATTCCACTAGTCACTCTAGCCTTTAGAAGGCCCTAGGCAATTGCATCACTCTCACTTACACTAGCTACTTAAATCTCACACTCACTTGTAGAAGGAGGAATGTGTATGTAGGAACAAAGGGGGTTAGCTAGGGATCCACTAATTGGACCTAGGAGCCAATCCTAAGATTTCCACATACACTCCAATTCCTCCTAGAAGCTAAGTGTCATCAAACATCTCAAAGCAAGCAATCTATGTTATAAGCACAAACCACATGCAATAAAATAGGAAATGAGATTGAAGCAAGAGGCAACCATCATAGATAGAAATTGAGTTCATTACAAGCAATTTCCCCCCAACATGGTATCAAAGTTACATTTTAACCCCAAACAGCCCACCACTAGGGGCTTAGCTACACATGATCAAGGAAACAAGAAAAGAAAGGGGTAGAAGAAGTAGGGACTCCATGAAGCTTGATGTAGAAGCCCCCTGCTTCACCTCCAAGCTTGCTGTAGACGTCCTCCCTCCTCTAAGGGTGTAGGGGTGCATGAAATGGTAGGGGATTATGGATGAAAACCTAGGGAACTAGGTTTCCATGGTGGAATGAGGGTGGAAATGGTGGATGATGAGCCCAAAATGCAAGGAGATTGCACAAAGAGCTCAAGGGTGGAGAGTGGAGGCTAAGAACAGCTAGGGGGCGTCTAACCTAGTGCTATGGCCACCACCCATGTATATATAGGTGGTGGTGGAAGCACTAGGGTAAGTAGGGGAAGTTTAGGAAAAGTAGTGAAAAGTAGGGTAGGGTTGGTGGACCACTAACCAGCCTAAATCACGCGTCCTAAAATTGGAGGCGGATTTGAAATAGTCGGACTTTTAAATTTATAACCTGAAACCTTCTAGGCCCCCGCAACTTTGTTTATAGGGTCAAAGTAGATATATGGGGTCGAACACAGGGATAAGGGTGGTAGTGTTGAGAACACAGAATCGACACGTTACACTCCGACAAGGGTAAGGAGATGATAAAATTTCCCAAGGGAACAATAGGATAAGATCGATAAAACAAAAGAAATCTATCTCCAACTGGAGCTACAAGGCAAATTAAGGTTTTAAGCATTTATCAGTTTTTAGGGGTTTTCGTGCAACGAAAACATAGAGATAACACTATTGCTATAGTAAGGAATGAAGGAGACAGCTTCGGTAAAACAAGCGGCAGTAGAAACATCCGGTACCTCTCCTCTCGAAGCGGGTACCTCTAACCAAACATCAACACCCCTCTCGAGGTTGCTGGACTTAAGTTAGAGTGGAAAGGTTACTAAAGCAACTCCGATCCTGGGCACTCTCGTACTCCAGTATCGGACCAAACACTAGAGCCAAAACACCTCTCTCAAGGCTGTTGCAATGGGAAAAACACGATTCGGTAGCTAATCGAAATGCGATCCAAGCATACAAGCTAGAGTTTAGATGTTAAACATAGCAAGAATCCAACAAAAGGTACCAAACATAAAGCAACAGATAGTTAAACTTCTTCTAATTCCATTAACATACAAGGGTCTGATTACATTGCATAAGTTAAGGGAGTAAATGGCTGAAATAAGGGAAGATAAATGCTGCCTTCTTGACTTAGAAGGACGATAGACAGCAGCAAACTCTCCAGCCCGATATCGGGCGGGGGCCTTGCCTGATACTCCCGTGTCGGGCGGCACACCCTCTCAGGTGACACGCTCATGACGGGCGGACGTATCGTACGGGTCACCCTTTCCCGATACGGTTGTGTCAGGCGGCACCCTCTCGGGCGACACGCCGCGACTGGTGACCCGTATCGGGGTTTGGTATCATGTCAGGCTAGAGTGTTGCTTCTAGTATCGGTCACTCGTATTGGGTGTCTCGTTGGCCGATATCGGCTTGCAGTGGTGCCCGGAACGACCCTAAGTGAACCATTCCCTCCCTCTCGGGATGGGGAAGTGCTCACCTAGAATTTCCCGGCACACCTCTGAGGCACGACATGCTAGCTCCAGATGCTTTCCTGAGTTGGCTTTCGGGGGGTTTCGACCTGTCTTTTCGTCTTTGTGTAGCTGCTATTTATAGGCAGCGGTTGGGGGAAGTTATGGTTCTCCGGGCGCCACGTGTCCTCCTTCAGCTCCATTATTGCGGCTTCAGGGGTGCCCGATATATGTGTCACCCGGTACAAGGATGTTGGGTTGTCAGTCGTCGTGACGAGTGGCGCCAGCCGGCGGGTGGCCTGTATCGTGCGACATGCTTCAGCAGTCGTGGCGGGTCCGGCTCCCTGTCGGGTAAATGGCGTATCGCTCGTCCGCTTCCTTTTGCATGGCACCCTCGTATCACACGACAGTGTATTGTGCTGCCCTATCGGGTAGTGACCGTATCATCCGACTGATTGGTAAAGAGGTCGATGCATGTGGAACATGCTCGTGGGCTAGGACATGCCTTTTTGCTGATAAATGAGTTGAATAATGAGGAAAACTCTACAAAAGATGATGTAATTGAGTTAATAGTGTAGCGTGGCATGTTTATTCAAATTATGACAAAAGGAAGAGGAAAATTGTTAAAAAGGGCAGTTTTGGTAACAAAATAAGGGCCAAAAACATCACAAAGATTGGTGTTATCAACTCCCCCAAACATAGCATTTTGATTGTCCTCAATCAATCTTTAAACTTTGTTCTGTGATGCTTCTTCTTGACCGGTATAGTTTTCAGAGCGTGGGTTTGAGCGAGCATTGAGATGTCTTACTGAGAATACGGCCCGACCACGAACATCAAACTTCATTTTTCCTACCTTATTTAAGTAAAAAAATTCTCCACAGCTTCGGCGAGACTTGGATGTATGATTTTGAAGTTAGCTTTCACACCAAACAACTTTTGGGGGCAGAAAGTTGTGTGTTTGGGTAGGCTTAAGGCTTTTTGGGTTTTTCTTGTTTCCCATCAGTCCATCCAGGTACGGGTCCATTAGCGGGCGAGTGGTCCCTGCACTCCAAGCCAGTTGGCTTTAGAGCAGTGATTTCACATCCTACGTACCACTGCCCCGGATCTACCATGCCTAAAGATGGGTACTTTTGGAAAATAAGTGTGTATATACTTTTTTTCTTCTTTTCATTTGGCACAACTCTCATGCTTTTATTCACTCTCATAAGGCTATTCTCTCTTTTTGGGATTTTTGTTGGGTAAGGGAAAGCAAGAGGAATTTTTGATGTTGTTTGGGCAACTTTTTCCTTCTGCATACACGTCTCTTAGTTGTTGCAAGATTATTTTTCGCAATTTTTGGCGTGGAAAGTCATAGTCTTTTGTCGTTTGAGGCTGCATTATCAGAAAGACATAACAAAACTTGCATCTCCTTAGGCTCATAGAAAATAAACTGGAAAGAAGTCGTATCGGGATTTTACTATATAGTGTCTTTGTACATATGTATAGAGACAAAATAAGCAAAAAATTTCAAAATTTTGTATGAGCAAGTATATGTACACATGATATAGAAGAAGAACAAAAAGGGTGAAGTTTGAAGAAAATTTTTATACCTCCCTCACTGGTACATGGTACCCCCCCAAACTTACTCCACACTCTGTCCCAGAGTTGTGAAGTAGATAAGGTAGGTTAATGTATAACTCAGTGAGGGATTAACTGGTGAGTGCGCATGCGCCAGATAGAATCTCCCACACATATTCTCCTCATTTGTTGTGGTATTCGATGTGGTGGAGCTGGTCATGCATCTCTTCATTTGATATCCATTCCAAGACGAAGATACCGCAGTCGTTGGATAGAGGAATTTGTTGTGGACTGCGGTGGCAGAACTGGAGCTCGTGCCATTTGCTTGCTGCTGTCTCTAGGAATGGTTGTATAAGTGCCGCCATCTCGTCGTAGTATTTTTGTACTAAGCGCTCGAGATAGGTCAACGCCGTCGATGTACACTGTACTGGATGATCTTTGTTGTTGTCTGAGCTATTGTAGAAGATTCCTGCTCGTTGGCGAGTGTACATTGTCAGGAGCATCCAGTGGTTGTAATGAAGGATGGGCAGGTAGATTGTGCGTGGAACCCTACACTCCAACTCTGCCAAGAATGATTGGTTTGCTCCTGTTTCATCGGCGAGGAAGATGTCGTTGAACAACATTGGATGAGCTATGTATGCATGTTCGAACTTTGGCTGTAGTGTTTGGATGTAGGTGGCCACCACAGATACCGCCAAGCATCCTCCATCTTTTACCATGTCCCTTAAGTCATCAACCGGGACTACGACATTGCCTGCCTCGTAGATGACATCTACCGGGATGGAATCAGCCAACTTTAGAAGGATTTCATTGACCTGCTCCTACGTGAGTGTAGCGCATGAGAAGCGGTCAAAATTGTTGATCAGTCCTTCTAGAGTTTCGGGCGAAGCAGGGTCTTCAAATCCGTGCACTTCCTGCAGGATTTCCAACTACTTGCCTGCCCCGTAGGTGTCTATTTCCATTTCTGCTTCTTTCTCTGGAGTGTTGCTGGGTTGTGAAGATTCGCCTTCTAGGTCACTGTCCAGTGGCCTCTCTGGTACCCCTACGTCTCAGAAATAGCGCCCATCTTTTATCAGCAACAGTGCATATAAGCTCCTGAGATGGTAGATATTTTGGCCCTGGAGGTGCCTCATGTATCCAAATATGTTGAGCAGCTCCATGGCACGCAAGACGATAAAGGCGCTGTTTCCGCTTCCCTCTTTTGCTTGGACGGGGAAGTCTTGGATAGAAAAGAAGTTCCAAATGCCGTTGTGACGTTTGACTCCTTTCTTGATAGCTCAAAGATGACGCAGTGGTAGAAGCCTTAGATGCTTGTCTTCCGGGCGACTGAAAATAAGCCCAGAGTGTGGCACCTTGTTGTTGCTGTAGCTCAGCAGCTGGACATCGTGGTTCCTGAGGTCTTCCACGCAGTAGAACCATACATTGCGGTGCTTGTATGGGGCCAACACCATGTTCATGTTATGCTCTTCGATGTGTTGCAGCATGTTGGCCACCGCAATGGAGTCTGGCACTCCCATCATCAGCCTTCTCGCCAAGGTCGGGGTGACATTGTATACTATTCTCCGACCTGTCCCGACACTGATGTTCTCCATTATTGCACCTTCTAGGACCCTAAATAGCCTTTTTCCTACGATGGCTGGCGAGCGGAATATGCTTATGAGTGCTCCCCGTCATACAGAGAAGTAGCCGTCGCTCCAGACGATGTCTTCTTCATCTACTTGTGACCTTAAGACCTTGTTCAACAATTTCTAGTCTCTGATCGTCAGGTAGCCGATGGCCCTTCTGTCAAAGTCGGCCATCTCGAAGGAAGGTAGCTCTGACGGTGTAGAGAACTTATCCGCCGTCGAGCATCTTCCTCTGGGGGGTGTCTTTCATTAGAGGCACATATGTCCCCCCTTCTCCCTCGGATTCATCAGAAGAGTCCTCCCCGATGCTGATGTCTTCGTTATCATCTTTAGCTTCGTCCAGGGGGACTAAGGGAGCTGTCTCTTCTAGACTGTGGGAGCTCGCCTGTCCTGCTGGAGCTCTGTTGGCCGATCTTTGTGGCATCCCTTCCTCGGGCGTTGTGGATGGCCCGCCGGAGGAGGAATAGGACGATAATCTTAAGGAAGCCGCTGACGAGGAAGGTGGAGAGCCTGAGCTAGGGGGCGATGGAGACCTTCTCGGCTACCTTCGACACGGGTGGTTGTATTCCCTGTTCAACCTCTCCTCGACCACGTCAAGGCACTGGAGGGCTTGCTGAAGCATTGCGTTGAGTGTCTCTAGTTGGGCGGGAAGGCCAACTAGAGTCAGCAGTTCCCTTTCCTGGTTATTCAGCCTCTGCTGGAAAAATGAAAACTTGTGGGTTAGAGAATTAAATGTAGCCGAGTGGCTCTCTGTTACCTCCCACAAGTGGTCCAGTTCGTGCCCCAGCATTTTCCCGAGTGACAGAGGGGCTCCTGCAGGTCTCCCTCTCGTCCTTGCGATGCTCCTCTCACGCGAGGGTCTACCTGACGAGGTAGAACCTATCTCGATCGTCCGCGAGGTGGATGCTACTAGGTGAGGCATCGACACCCTTGCGGTCACCCCTGCCTCACCTTCTTGTCGTGGTGGAGAAGGCCGCAGTGTGGATGGATGCTGCTCCACCTCTACGTTGTCGGCGATCTCTTCAGAAACTGCTATAGGGGATACCCGTGTCAGTGTCCGCGTTAGCCGTGTAGCTCTGAGCTACATCTCAAGGATCTCGGCAAACACCCCATCACTAGCGTCCGGCTGTACTTCTTCGTCTGCCTCTAAAGGCACCACATAAGTTTCGGGGGTTGCGGTCGTCTCTCTTGTGGAAGCTCCCGTGGTTGTCTCGGCGACCTCAACGGTCACCAGTTCTTCTTCAGCCACGGCAGATGTTGTTGTGACCGTGGCTGGTATAGAAGGAGTGACGACAACTCTATCAACTGCTGTCGCTGGTGGCTCTGGAGTAGCGGTTGGCTCGGCGAAGGTTGTTGAAGTTTTGCCCTGCCTTGGGTCGAGAGGGATTGATTCTCCTCTCGTAGCCGCCCTTACTTGGATACTGGTGGTGGCGGCGTAAGCTGCTTCTACCGCCACAACTTCAATTTCTGTTGTGGTGAAGACCAACTTTTCTACGTCGTAGGCGGCACAACGAGGGAGTGGAAGGAGGGTGTTTGTCCTTGTGAACTTGTAGAAGTAGCTTCGCCCCTCCTTCTTTATAATGCTGGCCCTCATTAGGTACTTGAGGTCGATCAGCTTGTCGCCCCTTGTCCTCGAAAGACTACGCGGCTCCCGTGGGTGGCCAAGCCCAACCGCGATCAGGTTGACGATGCCACCCATGCAGTATTCCTTGGTGGCATCCTTTATTGGGTGCAGCCTGTTCAGTAGAAAACGCCCTAGGTTAATTACTCGGACCTCCATCATGTGCCACATGACGTGGAGTTCTTCGGTGTAGATATTACTGGACTCATTTTTGCTGAAGAGTAGGCATGCCACCAGCTTGTGCACTAATCTCCAGAAACATGAGTGCACCGTCGCCACCTTGCTTCCCGGCTTGAATGATGCCTCACCGATCAACCTTTTCCATAGCTGCACGGGGTTGAACCCATCTCCCTCGGTGATGCTTTCACAGTTATTCAGCAGCTTCTTCTCCTCCTCGCTAGAAGAGAAGATCTCGTTGAGCAGCCTTTCGGAGATGACGTGCTCCGAGTTGTACAGCAGCCCTTGCAGTCTGTCTGCTCCACCATATTCTTCAACTTCCTCAGCAGTATTCTTCACCCAGCGAAGAGACGACATGAACTCCCTTGTGAGTTCAGTGTAGGAGACAGAACGGCTGAGGCAGATCCTCCTCAGTCCTGCCGCGGCAAGGACATTTTCCAGTCTTTCAAAAATCCCCAATTGAATGACGGATGACTGGTGGCAGAATCTACTCGTCCTGTAAAGTTTAGTCACCAATTCTAAGTAGCGGCGTCCATGCTCATCATCTCTTGGCACGAACCTTCCTGGTGTGTGATCTAGAGGTTCTGACACTGCTGTTGGAGATGTCGCTGGAGTTGTTATTCCTTCTATCCTCGCCCTCTTCTTGGAGGTTGATGGCCCAGCAGCTTCAGGGTTTGGGCATTTCTGCCCGACCGTTGTTGCTTCAGCTGTAGCCTCAGTGTCGATCCTTCTTCTGTGTTCGTCAACTCAAATGACGGTCTGCTTTGTACGGGCCATATCTGTTATCAATAAACAAGTTCATTGATAAAAAAAATTGATTACAAGATTAAGATTCAACCCGATACAAAAACTACCCGACACCACCGTATCGGGTCTTAAACAAAGGGCAAAAGGATGCTTGCCCAATACGCTTGTATCGGGCAATACAGTCGCATAAAACACAGTGCCCGATAGAGACTTTCTAATAAAAGGAACAACATGTCTCCCGAAAACAAAACAAGTGAGACAGCACAAGGATGGGCGACACGGTTGGCGCCCGATATGGCGTATCGGGCAAGCGAGTGCTAAAGGCATGTCACACGACACTAGTGTCGGGCGATACAAGGAAATTAACCAAAGTCGTTAGCCCGTTACGTCATGCGTGATAGGAAGGTCATGTCGGGAAACCCAGGATGATACAACTATCGGGCTATACCTTTGCTGCTAGAAGCTACTTTGCACGGCACGAGAGCAGAAGAGGGATGCGCGACACGGGAGTAAATGAAGGAAATCACAACATGATACAGGTAGGTGAAAAGAGTAAAGGTAACAGCCCGACACAGTAAAACCTCTGTATTATATATAGCAATCCCAACTGGGGGTAAAACGGGAATTTCCGGGACGCGTGTCGGCCGTTGAGATAAGTCATTCCTGAGATGGGCAGTCCATCTGTCTAACAAGGGTAATTACTCATCTTGCACGATACGGGACCACGCCGCGCATGCATGTCATCCATCACGGCTTTTACGATGCCTGAAATACCGTCGCCCGATATGAGCACGTTCTGTGCGCCGGTTGAGCTGCCGCCCGATACAAATCCTTCAGAACAAAATCTAGATGGAAAACTTAAAAACAAAGCGGGGAAAAAGTGATCGATGAGTAAAACATCATTGGCCTAAGGTTAAGTTCCCAACCTCAGATAGTATTACCCATCCAGGTCTATTAAACAGAGCGGTGGCCCATAAAACAGAAGAGTCAGCGCATGTGGCGCATGCACTAACTCGGGCCTTATTACAGTCCAAATGTTCATAATGTTTGTATTGCAAGAAAGTAAATAACATCCTATTCTAGGAAAAATAAAAGCTCAGGCTGCCTCCTGAGGAGCGCTGTAGTTTTCATCACCATCTCGACCGGTTTAGGTCCTTCACTTTTAGCCTTCAATAGTATCAATGTCTTACAACTCTCTTTCCTGATGACTACCCTACCTTTTTGGCGGTTTAAGTATTAGAGGGTATTTTGCCCAAGGGATTCTTCATCAATTCGGCCATCTGAGCTAATTGCTGATCAATTTGGCATTGATGCGTCTACATATCTGCCATCTGGACTTGCAGTGAGTTCAAAACTCCCGAATTTGAAAGCGCACTCTGCGCTAGCTGGTTATTAATTGTATCTTGCCTTTTTACAAAATCAAACAATTGTCCAACCACATCTGATTGGTTTGAAACCTTGTCCTTTCCCTACTCTTTGGCTTGACCTTGGTATTTAACTTGTCCTTGGAAATTTCCTTTGTTTGATGGGAAGGGGGTGTTTTTGGCAAATTGACTCTGTCCTCCCTTTTTTTCGAAAGCTTGCGGTGGCTTGGTGGAGTTATGTAGCTGATGTGAGTTTTCAGCTGCATCCTTGTTGCCATAACTGGAACTAGGATGATCTGGCCTCTTGAAATTTACAAAAGAGACATTCTCAGTCTCCTCATCCTTGGATTCAATATCGCTTGATGCGTCAGGTCGGGTGTAGATGTAGTTATCCACCCCGTGTCCACCCTCTCCACAGGTGACACACTTCATGACCATTTCGATCTGCTTCTTTCCCTTACCACCAGATTCTTTTAGTTGCTTCACATCAGTCGCTATCCTCTGGATTTGAGAAGTGATAGTCTCCAGAGCCTTGGATTCAAAAGATATTCCTTCACTAGCCTTCTTAGCTTGCCCCCTGTCGGATCTATCATAGTCAGTGCCGACTTGCAGCTCGGACATGTTCCTGATGATCTTCTCGGACCTGCTCGACTTCCTCCCCAGAAAGTCACTTCTTGCTGCTGCATTCAGTGAAACCCTTTCCTCGGGGGTTAGACCGTTGTAGAAGGTAGTGATCAAGAAACCTTTCTTGTAGTTGTGATGAGGGCAGTCCCTCTGAGATTCTTGATATCTCTCCCAGTCATCATGGAGATTCTCGCTTGGCTTTTGCATGAAGGATGTAATCCTTTGTCTGTTCTGGATGGTCTTCTCAGTAGGATAGAACTTATTTACAAAGGCATCTGCCAGTGCACTCCATTTGTTCAGAGCTTGGTGGGGCAGCCCTAGATACCACTATAGAACTTTATCTTCCAAAGAAAAGATGAAGCCCTTGTAGTAGATTACCTCCTGGAGGACTCTCCGCATCTTGATGGTGTCACAAATGTTTTTGAAAGCTTCCAAGTGGTGATAGGGATTGTCATTCTTAGAACTCCCTCTAAAGCTTTTGTTTTGAATCATGGAGATGATTGATGGCTTGAGCTCAAAATTGGTGGCGTTGAATTGAGGAATGATGACAGGGCATCTGGAATTGTTAGCCTTTGTAGAGGCTAACTCCCTTAGAGCCTTTTCTTCTTCATCTGAATCGTCATTGTCGCTGCCTCCCTGGCACTGTTCTTGATTATTGTGATTCCTCCTGTGCCTCCGGTGATGATGGCGTCTATCCTGGTGATGATCTTCTTCGAATTGCTCCATTTCTGGATCTTCAGGCTGATCATTGCCGTCGTAGCGGTCGTTATCTTCAGGCAGGGGCAAGTGAGGTCTAGCTCTCCCTTGGCGTTCACCTTCTGAAAGAGGTTGTTCAACACGTGGCAGCATGTTTGATGGTGTCGGCACTCAGTTGAGAAGAATGCCTTTCTTCTGAGTAGCTAGAATAGCATGTAAAAATCAAGTTAGAAAATCTATTGTTAATAATAAGAATTACTCATTTTAGGTAAGAATAATAAAAAAGGAAAAAGAGAGTGTTGTCAAGATAATTTCTAAGCTTGAGGCACTGGAGTGTAGTTAGTGTATTCGGGTTCGTCAACAGTACCGTTTTGCCTTGTCCCCGACAACAGCGCCAAAAAGTTGACCAGCCTAAATCGCGCGTCATAAAATTGGAGGCGTATTTGAAGTTGTCAGACTTTTAAATTTATAACCCGAAACCTTCTAGGCCCCCACAACTTTGTTTACGGGGTCGAAGTAGATATATGGGGTCGAACACAGGGACAAGGGTGATAGTGTTGAGAACATAGAATCGACACGTTACACTCTGACAAGGGTAAGGAGATGATAAAATTTCCCAAGGGAACAATAGGATAAGACCGATAAAACAAAAGAAATCTATCTCCAACTGGAGCTATGAGGAAAATTAAGGTTTTAAGCATTTATTAGTTTTTAGGGGTTTTTGTGCAATGGAAACAGAGAGATAACACTATTGCTATAGTAAGGAATGAAGGAGAAAGCTTCGGTAAAACAAGCGGCAACAGAAACATCATCTACCCCTCCTATCAAAGCAGGTACCTCTAACCAAGTGTCAACACCCCTCTCGAGGTTGCTGGACTTAAGTTAGAGTGGAAAGGTTACTAAAGCAACTCCGATCCTGGGCACTCTCGTACTCTAATATCGGAACACACTAGAGCCACAACACCTCTCTCAAGGCTGTTGCAATGGGAAAAACATGATTCAGTAGCTAATCAAAACGCGATCCAAGCGTACAAGCTAGAGTTCAGATGTTAAACATAGCAAGCATCCAACAAAAGGTACCAAACATAAAGCAGCAGATACTTAAACTTCTTCTAATTCCATTAACATACAAGGGTCTGAATACATTGCATAAGTTAAGGGAGTAAATGACTGAAATAAGGGAAGATAAATGCCGCCTTCTTGATAGAAGGACGACAGATAGTAGCAAACTCTCCAGCCCGATATCGGGCGGGGGCCTTGCCCGATACGCCTGTGTCGGGTGGAACACCCTCTCGGGTGACACGCTCATGACGGGCAGACGTATCGTACGTGGCACCCTTGCCCGATACGGTTGTGTCGGGCGGCACCCTCTCGGGTGACACGCCGCAACTGGTGATGCGTATCGGGGTTCGGTATCGTGTTGGGCTAGAGTGTTTCTTCTAGTATCTGTCACTCGTATCGGGTGTCTCGTTGGCCGATATTGGCTTGTAGTGGTGCCCGGGACGACCCTAAGCGAACCATTCCCTCCCTCTCGAGATGGGGAAGTGCTCACCTAGAATCGCCCGACACACCTCTGAGGCACGACACGCTAGCTCCAGATGCTTTCCTGAGTTGGCTTTCAGGGGGGTTTCGGCCTGTCTTTTCATCTTCCTGTAGCTGCTATTTATAGGCAGCGGTTGGGGGAAGTTATGGTTCTCTAGGCGCCACGTATCCTCCTTCAGCTCCATTATTGTGGCTTCAGGGGTGCCTGATATGCGTGTCGCCCAGCACAAGGATGTCGGGCTGTCAGTCGTCGTGACGAGTGGCGCCAGCCGGCCTGTATCACACGACATGCTTCAACAGTCGTGGCGGGTCCGGCTCCCTGTCGGGTAAATGGCGTATCGCTCGTCCGCTTCCTTTTGTGTGGCACCCTCGTATCGCGTAGTAGTGTATCGTGCTGCCCTATCGGGCAGTGACCATGTCAGCCGACTGATTGGTAAAGAGGTCGATGCAGGTGGAACACGCTCGTGGGCCGGGACATGCCTTTTTGCTGATAAATGAGTTGAATAATGAGAAAAACTCTGCAAAAGATGATGTAATTGAGTTAATAGCATAGTGTGGCATGTTTATTCAAAAAATGACAAAAGGAAGAGGAAAATAGTTAAAAAGGGCAGTTTTGGTAACAAAATAAGTGCCAAAAACATCACAAAATTTGGTGTTATCAATTACCACGGTCGTGGTGGTGTGCCACAACCATGGTGAGGGTGGTGGAGAATGGTCGTGGAGTGGTGAAATAGTCGTGGTGTGAAGGAATTTGGAAAAAGGTCAAGTATGTTGGTAGCCACGACCCTGGTGGGATGCCACGGTCGTGGTGGGTTAGGGGCACCACGACCGTGTTGGGTAACACAACCATTTTGGAGGAGGAGGAGGTGACCGTGGGGAATCACCACAGTCGTCTTGAGCTTCTTCGGCCACAGTCATGGCAGGTGGCCACTGTCGTGGCATTCTGGGGGTGACAACCTATAACTCTGGACAAATTGGTGCAATAATTCCCACGACCGTGGTGGTTTCCCACGGTCATTTTCTCTTCTTCGTACCACGACCGTGTTGATGGCCACGACTGTGGTGTCTTCAGTGGCCACGGTCGTGGCAGGTGGCCACGACCGTGGGATTATGTGGAAAAACCCTATTGGAAAGGGCACGTCATTGCTAATAAATGCACGACTGTGGCATTGTGGTCACGGCCGTGGCGAGGCTTGCATCACTTTATTACACTTCAATCTTCGTCATTCTCAGATTTATTTGCTTGGGGACGATTTTTGACCATTGGAGGTAGGTTGAGGGATACTTTGGGGCCTTTTTTGGGTCCCTCCATGAGTGGGGGAACCCTAGAACTCCTTCTTTCTCTCTCTTCCATCTAAGCATGGGTCAAATACTTGAAAAACAGTGCAAATAACATCCATAAGCATATTTTCAATGATAACCATATTAGGGAAAAAGACTTATAATCTAACATGTTTAGATGCAACTTAAGAACCAAATGGCACAGGATGGAGCCCTAAAATAGGGCTACATCAGGTTTCTGATGCACTAAGTAGAAAATCAGCAACACCAGCCCTAGATAAAGCACAACTAAACTCCTTAGTGTGCTCTAAGAGAGATATGTTTATCTCCTTGAGGAAAGACAATGTACATCTTAAAGTGTCATTGTTAGCTGGGTTGTTAGCTGAGATACACATAAAACCAACTTTGAGACATCAGATTAAAGAAGCAGAACAGACTGATTCTATGATTCAACAGATCAGGTTAGAATATGGTAGTGAGAAATGAGATGGTTTCCATGATTGTGATGATCAGGTAGTCTGTTACCATGGTAGGATGGTAGTACCTGATGTTGATAACTTAAGAAAGTTAGTTCTGGAGGAAGCTCATTCTTCAATGTTTGCTATGCATCCAGGGAGTACCAAGATGTATCATAACTTAAAGGATATGTAATGGTGGCCTGGTTTGAAGAAGGATGTTGTTGAGTTTTTTATGCAGTGTCCGGTGTGTCAGTAGGTTAAAGCTGAACATCAGAAGCCCACAGGAATAGTGCAACCCCTTCCTATACCATAGTGGAAGTGGGATAATGTAATTATGGACTTTGTAGTTGGTTTTCCTAGAACAGCCAAAAGCCATGATTCCATTTGGGTGATAGTTGATAGGTTGACAAAGACAACACATTTCTTACCTGTCAAGACAACCTATACAACTGAGAAGCTTGCACAAATCTACATAGATGAGATAGTGCGGCTGCATGGGGTACCCGTTACAATAGTTTCTGACAGAGGTCCTCAGTTTACAAGTCATTTTGGGAGCAACTTCATAAAGCTTTGGGCACATAGCTGAGGTTTAGTACAACCTTTCATCCTCAGACAGATGGACAGTCTGAGAGGACGATACAAACCTTGGAGGACTTGCTTAGGGCATGTGTCCTTCAGTTTGTGGGGAGTTGGGATCTACATCTAAGCTTGATAGAGTTTTCTTATAATAACAGCTATCAGCACAATATTGAGATGGCACCATATGAGGCTTTGTATGGTAGACATTGTAGATCTCCCCTGTGTTGGTATGAAACTAGTGAATATCAACGTTTGGGTCCTGAGCTGGTTCAGCAAACAACTGAGAACATAAAGATCATACAACAACAATTGAAAATAGCCCAGGATAGACAGAAATCATATGCTGACAAGCGTCGTGGACCCTTAGAATTCCAAGTCGGAGATAGGGTATACCTTAAGGTTTCACCTTGGAAAGGTATCCTGAGATTTGGAAAGAAAGAGAAGTTAGCTCCTAGATTTATGGACCCTTATCTAATCATTGAAAGGATGGGAAAGGTATCCTATAAGATGGAGTTACCACCTGACTTGCATAGATTGCACCCAGTGTTTCATATCTCTATGTCGAGGAAGTGTCATCCTGACACTAAGTTAGTTCTACAACCTATGGAGGTAGAACTAAATGATGACATATCTTATGTGGAAGGACCTGTGTTGATTCTTGACAGAAGAATCAAGAAGTTGAAGAAGAAAGACATTAGTCTTATAAAAGTTCTCTAGAATCACCATGGCATTGAAGAAGCTACGTGGGAACTAGAGGATGAGATGAGGAGGAAATAACCTACTCTTTTCTCTTAATGTTTTGTTGATGATTTCGGGGACGAAATCATTGTAAGGGGTGAATACACTTGTAACATCCCTGACCTGGGTTATGAATTAACCCTAGGTGTTTTTCTTTATAGAAGTGATTATATGTTTGCTCTTGTATTTTGAAAAGTAATTAAGGATCAATAGGAACTTATATTACAATTTTAGTCCTTTTTGAATATTGTTGAAATCAATATTTTGCCTGTTTTGGACTAAAGTGCAAATTACCCAAGTTGAGGGGTCTATTTGCAAATTGTGTATGATAATATATTCCTCATGTGTTAAAGAATCATGAGAGTGAAGATTATGTAGAGGTATGGATTGTGGTAGCCTGAATACCAAGAAAGAGCTGATAATACAATGTTTGTGCATGAAAACCTAGTTTTGGTGTAATGTGTAATTTACCCAAAACCTAGGGTGAAATATGTAAATGACCACTTAAATAAGGTCCCTAATGTTTCTTGGAATCATGTGGAGCAAAGAAAATGAGAATGGTGCCTCATTTGATTTAAGTTGGAGGACAGAGAATCTTGGTATTAAAATAATCAAGATTGAAGCATAATGGAAACATTAATGCAAAAATAAATAAAATAATTGAAGGGCCTTCAACCAAAAATTAAAATGGTGGAATTCAAATGTTTGTGGACGTCCTTGAGCTTCTTTCAAGGACCGAAAATATCCTAAGGAGGTGAAATTGCACTCACCTTATTGTAAGGAAAAGAATTTCCACTCAAAAAGATATATTAATATGATAAGGGATTAAGGTGCTTATTTTCTTTTCCCTTAATCCATGGAAAATGGAAGGGATCTCGGTGGATTTGAGTTTCCTTTGCATGCAATAAAACCAAGGAGGAAGTGGTGGCAATATTTTTCGAATTAATTGATTTTTATAAAACATTTTCTCTTTCATCAATTTTCTTATAAAAGAGCCTTTTCCAAACCACCTAAGGATATTTTTCGGATTCCTTTCTTCTCCTTGCTTGCAAAATCGACCAAGAGAGCTAAGAACAGCAGGAAGGACTCCCCCAACCTGTTGGTAAGTCTTTGACCTTCGTTCTTCTTGATTTCATG
Source organism: Alisma plantago-aquatica (assembly GCA_963693085.1). Lineage (NCBI taxonomy): Eukaryota > Viridiplantae > Streptophyta > Magnoliopsida > Alismatales > Alismataceae > Alisma > Alisma plantago-aquatica. The sequence continues at coordinate 1,018,021,690 of OY856409.1, read as the reverse complement.
GTGAAAATCATAAAACAATGCATGATTCCTTTATTTTTTTCACTCCATCTTCAACCCTAGCCAATCCTTTCACTCCAAAAGCTTGAGAAACAACCTTGGGGGGTTGCTAAAGCTTCAACCACCATTGGAGCTGCGAAGTTTGGAGCTTGGGATCATATTTGAAGGCGGGTTATATAACTTAAACCCTTAATCTTTGTCATTGAATTCGATTTCTTCATGCAATTGATTTAATTGGTATTATTGCAATAGCCTTGCTTGATTAATGGAGTTGCCATGGAAAATGGCAGTAGTTCCGTGAGTCTAAAGGTTGAAGATGATAACCTGTTCATAAGCACACACCTTAATCAAATATCAATATCAAATGGTCTTGGATCTTTGGTCCAAATAGACCAAACAGTTTGCAAACCGTTTGAGACCAAACGATTTGCAAACCGTTTGGTGACTTGGACTCCAAACCGCATGGAGGAGTTGACCGTTTGGCTTAGTTGACCGTTTGAGGTCTGAAATTAATCACATGTTGGATGATGATCCAATGGACTCAATTTATTGATTCAATGTGTGCACGATCCTTTAAGTGGAAACCCTAATCAAGTTGATTGAAGAATCCTTGATTGGTGCTAACGTTTTCAAGACAACTTGGGTCAAACGGTCTTGAGACCGTTTGAGCCCAAACGGTCTTGAAACCATTTGGTGGGTTAGTGGTTGATCCTTGGCCCATGGATGCTGAACTAATGGTTTAGAATTGATGAACCCTTCAATTGAATAATCAATAGTCAATATAATGGTGGAATTGGAAATCGATTTGATGGAGAAATGACCTAGTGAGCCCTTGCGGTTTTGGGACTGATTTAGCCCAAACGGTCTTGAAACCGTTTGGGGCCAAATGGTTTCAAAATCATTTGGGGTCAAATGGTTTCAAAACCATTTGGTGGCAAACGGTTTGAAAACCATTTGGTGATGAAACTTCAAAACCGCATGAAGGTTGATGGTGATTCAATTACTTGGATATTGATGATAATGATAGTTCCAATAATCCAATGATGGTTAGTAATGTTAACCAATAAAGGTACAAAGTTTAAAACCCTAATAGTACCTAGGTGATTACTGTCAATTAAGGTATGAACCCTAATTGCTTATAAGGGCGATGACTTGGTACACTATGTCATTCATAGTTGTATGAACTTAACTAAGGGTTGATATGACCTCATCAAGTTAAGAGGATGATAGCATGGAATCCATACATGAAGTATGATTTAGGTAGTGATTAAGGGTATGATCCTTAAGTAAAGAGATCATGAAACCCTAATCATGAACATAAACCCTAATTGACAAGGTTGTTGAACCTTAACCCTAATCTAGGGTATGGTTGTAACCCTAATCCAGGGTATGGTTGTAACCCTAATCCAGGGTGATGATATATGTGAGTCTAATTTAGGGTAATGTGATGCAAAACCCTAATTGGGATGAATAGTAAACCCTAATTATGGGTAATGGATCATGAAACCCTAATTGGGATGAATAGTAAACCCTAATTATGGGTAATGGAACATGAAACCCTAATTGGGATGAATAGTAAACCCTAATTGTGGATTATTGAATGTAAATCCTTTTCTAGGGTGAAAGTTATGTGAAACCCTGACTAAGGATGGTTTCATGAGAAACCCTGATGTTTTGATGTTCTGTGAAGTTGAAATCCAGGGTGATGCTATGTAATGCTTAATGAACTCTAATCTTGGGCAATATGGTGATAAACCATAACTATGATGTGGTAATGAGATGATTATCCTCATATGATATGAAATGGGAAACCCTAACCCTGGTAAGGGAATAATGGTGTTACCCATGAATAGTGAATTCATATTTGATGTACATGGTTCTGATATGCAATTGATATCACTGTTACCATATGTGCTAACCATGCAGGTATGTTGAAATGATGATCATGGCCAGCTATGAGCTATGATGTTTAATTCACTATTGTGATTATGCCTTGAGTGCCATAATATACCATGTTTCCTGGTAAGAAGTAACAAGAGAGTTAATGGGCCTCAAGTACCATGTGTGATGCTTGTAATAGCAAGTGTCATGTTTGCCTTGGTCAATTGACTTGAAGGTGATGGTTACCTGGAAAAGTGGTGACAATGCTTAATGATGAATCAAGGGTTTAATTACCCAGGGCCATAAGATTATGGTGATAAGATTGCGGAGGGATGAGAATTCCCAGTTTTGAAATAAGGGATTGAGTTCCCAATATCTTTTAAAGACAGTTGAGTGTTTGATGAAAATAGTACATGTTTCTTTATAGCATTGTCCTAATAAGTTTTGTTTGAGACTTTCCTGCTGCTAAAAGAATATGAAAATGTACTTAATTAATCAAGTGAAATCTATTCATGTAGTGCTTTGACCATAGATCTATCATTGTCAGAAGTTGGTGATGGTGAAACAGGTTTTCCTATAGAATTCCTGGAATTCACATATTCTGAATATGTGGGGGTAAATGGGTGAAAATATTCTTACGTCCTTGTGAAGAGATTGAGGGAAGATAAACATTAAACCTCTCAATCCTTCATGTGTCGGGATAGATGTATCATAAATCTCTCGATGGTTGAGATGGATGTATCATTAATCTCCCAATGTTATTTTATGTCGGGTTGATGGAGATAAACATTAAATCTCTCAATTTCCGATGAGAGTGCAGTTGACGCTATAACTCTATAATGAAGTTCCAGTATACCATGGAAAGCTATTTGAGCAGTTAACATAGTCCTGCTTGTGGTCTCGTACTGATCGGGATGTGGGAGGTCATTGGAATCCATCTCTTCCATTGACCTATTTATGGTACCGATTTCAATTATAGAAATGGTCAGTTGGAGTATGAGCGGTATGCCTTATATCCTCAGAGCTTAAACATGTTCATAAAATGTAATCAACCGTGTAGCGTATTTGCATAAGATTGAAATACGAGAATCATTGGTTGATGATATACTGCTTAGCATGTCCTTGATGCACAAAGGTTATTTATGATCTTCTATTCCTTATTGAATATTAGACATGCTTCTTATCGAGTTATAGCTGTAATACTTGCATAAGAATGTTGCTCTATTCTGCATAGATAATTGATTCATCTGCTACTGATTTATATTATCCCACTACTTAGTTTACTTCTATTAAACTGCAATGATAATGTTTTGGCAGAGAGCTATATCTCCCACTGGGGCAATTTTTATAATTGTCTCACCCCCGTGGGATTCAATGTTTTAAGGTAGACGCAGACATCAAGGCAGAAACTCTTATGTAGGGGAAGAGCAGTAGTAGTCACAGGGACTGTAGTGATCCAACAGGTGGAGACATTGGCTGTCTAGTTTTTTATAGATAGTCCTATAGTCGTCTATGTACTCTCGGGTCCTAGGAGTTAGTGTTTTGATACTTCAATCTGAGATTTTGTGCATGTATGCCTCAAGGTGCAATGATGCATGTTATGTATATATGAACCATGATGTAATGCTTTACTTTGGTTCTAAAGGAAAGAGTTTTCCTGTGAATGGATCTCTTGATAAATGGTTTTAATTTTTAGTGATTTTTAGTAATTCTGCTTCTAATAATACACATCCGCTTTAGTTAATCTTGTTATATGAGTTGTATGCCACATATGGTGTCAAAGTTCAGCAAATGACATGTGATGAGTGTAACGACCCCACCTCCCGGTAACCCCACAATTAAGGGAGACCAAAAGGTTAGAGCCATTATCCCAATTACATGATCAAAGGTTTGATAAATAATCAATAACAATTATCAAATTCTACCAACTAAACTAAAAGTGAGTATAAAATAAAACTTTACATTCCTTTTTCAAAAAGTTGGATATCTACTTCTATTCACATCTGGAGTCTATTCTAACTAATCCTCCTTTGTACTTTAACTCTTATTTAATTCCACATATGCCACTTTACTGTGTTTCCTTTTCAAACTTGTACCTAAAAAACCGACAAACAAAACATCAGTCAGCATATTGAAATATGTCGGTATGTGGGGACAACCAATATCTCACAAATGTGGCTAACAATCTAATTATCACAATCAAGATAATTGACAAGCCAATTTACACTTTTCAGTATGACATTCTCCACCACTTTTGCCCTAACTCTGGCATACCCACCTTAGGGTTTCTTTTGCCAATGACTTAAGGCCACCTTCTCAATCCCAAGCTTGGTGCCTGGGCTCACCCTTCATAGTGCCCATTAGTCATTCTTTAAAGACCACCTTCTCAATCCCGAGCTTGGTGTCTGGGGTCACCACTCATGGTGCCCATTGGTCTACCCTCCTGGGCCTGACCTTTGGCACCATCCATCAGGGTGGCATGTACGTGCGAGAATACACACTTCTATTTTTATTGTGATAATCATAGTGACTTTATAGTTTGCAAGTATGAACATCCAAACTGATAAGTTGCATTCAATGCGATGAATCATCCAGGAAACACCGTGAAACTAATATGATTAGCCATAATTAACCACATACCTGTCAGGCTAATTTGAGATAGAATTAATCCAATTATCGCAAGAAATCCAATAGGAAATCAAGCACACAAAGAGATCCTGAAATATGCATACAATTCCCTATTATTGATCATGGCATCAAGATCTTAGCTCGCTTCCTAGGGTTTCTAGTCTACTTTTAGGGTTTCCATTGTAATTAGGGTTTCTCTTCACTACTTTAAGCCCTAGTTTTACATAATTACTCACAAACCCTAATTATCTCATCTATTCTTCATGAAAGATATTAAGGTTACCTTTTTAACAACATACTTCCTTAATTTCGGATTAAGGGCACAATTAAATGTCCATTAAGTCTATCATGCCTTTTTTACATTAGAACTACCATTTTTATCCTTTTAATCTATGACAAGATCATTATGCCCATTTATCATCTTTGGTTCCTTCCAGATTAACAACTCATAGTTCGTTATGATCTAATTCACATATGAACTCATTAATTCCACCTTTATCCATTAGAAAACCCTAATTTCCATATTACGGGTATTTATCCATAATTAGGCACTTTTATACTAGAAATAACTTAGAACTATCATATCTTAATCTCATTCATGAATTTGAACAATCTAAGCCATTAAGAGCCACCAAAAACAAATATTAGGGTTTCAAGGCCCATTAAAGCTCATTAAAGCATATTTATGCACATGAAATTCTAAATTAAACCAATTACGTGCAAAGTTCATCCTTTTTGTTCTTAATATACCTTTTTACCATTAACAGGTTAATATCAAATTTAATCATCCATTAAACCCTACGAAATACATTAATCATCTCAAAATAGGGTTTCTTAATTAATAATTCATTAAAGTTTATAACTTCCATTATTTTTCGAATTGCAATCAGAAAAAGGTTTCAATTACATTTTTATTGCATTCCTTGTGTTCTTATGAGCAAAATTCATATACTATGTGTATCCATCCGAGCTACCGTTAATTAGATATGAATTTTGCAAGAAATACCTTTTTGAACCAATCAGAAGCTGCCACGTTGCCTCATGCATGCAACATGGCCTGCTTTGAAATTATAACCAAATTACAAGTATGCCCTTAGTGCGACTACTCACTTCTTTGTATCTCGGAGGGTAGAAACATCCAATGTCACTGGATCTTCTTCAACCTCACAAACTGCTGGCTGCTGCCGACCTGTATTGCTCCGCGGGGTCGCCTCCGACCACCTCAAAGCTCGAAGCTGGTCGGAAACCAGCTCCCTGCCTCCGCCACTCCCCGCCACTCTCAACCAAGCCCCAAACCACATCCGAGTCAGCCCATGTCATGAGTGCCAAGCCCGCGATCTGCAGCTAGGTTACAAACCTGATCTTGCAGGTATTGCGCACAAGTTAGAGCAAGAAGACGATGGTGGAGCTTCCTTAGGTCATTATGAAAGCATCATGCCCCCAATGCAACCCCTTCACGAGTCCCTACTGCTCCTGAGATAGAGCTTCCGCTAAGGTTAGGGTTTGCTCGAAGAATATGTAGAAGGGAGAGAGAGAGTTATGTGGGATTTCTCTGGAACTCGATCCAGAAGCTCTACCCCTTTATATAGGGGGGTATCCACACCCTAGAATGCTTGCCCACAAAGCAATCAAGGATTTTCCTAATAGGAAAGGAATTTTCCTTAATTAAGAAGTATTTTCTCTCTCTAGCAATTCCTTATTTATCCACGATCCTTGGTCATTAAGGAATTTGAAAATCATCTCTTTCATTATCATCATGCTTCACTTTAAATCCATTGTCCACGAAAATCTATTTTCTTAAAGCAAATAACATATCTTTTTGATATTATCAAAAATTCATTAATGATGTATCACATTATCCTCTTATTTTGTTATTATTGCTATTTTCTCTTTATTTTCTCCATTAGGGCTCCTTGGACCCCAAGAACCTCTAATATTTTGAAATCCTTTTTAGTGGATATTTATTATCCTTCTAGATGCATCTATGTCCATTATTTCTCATCATCTTATTTATTTCTTATCAAAATATCTCTTTTCGAGGTTTTCTCTTTATCTTTCTTTTTATTTTCCTCATTGTTATTCCTTTTAACATTAGGAATTCTTTGGATACGAAAATTCACCAAGGATGAATCAATTATACCTCTTTCCACTTATTTTCCACATTTTATCATTGTTTTCAATTTCTTTCTTAATAAAGAAATATTTAATTGATCTTTTCTTTTCCTCCTGCATTATCTTTGCAACTTTGGACTCCTTGGAACCCAAGAGGCACGAAATCCAACTTTGGATTATATTCTTTTGCCTTCTAGAGGTTTCTACATCTTTCTTTTCTCAAATTCTCAATTATTCATTTACTAATCGAATTTCTTTGTTATTGGGCCCAATATCCAACAAAGCCCATTAAGCAACCATCAAGGCTATTATAGACGAAATTCATTAATTCAAATCAAATCACATCATTATTTTCTCATTTATCTTCATTAAGAGAAATTGCATTTCTCATCAAAAGAACCCAAAATTTGGGGTTGTAACAATGAGTGTAGTGACTTCAAGTCTAAGAACCACAATATCATTCAATGGTTTTCATGTATCACTCTCAAGGTGGGTATGTCCAGTACAATATTATCTAACATGTACCTATGTGTTTGAATTGATATCCAAAATCATGACTTAATGAGACTCTCTCATCAGTCAACACACGTTCTAAACTTATATAATATTGTCATCTATTTTGCTTCCACAATAATATCCAACTAGAGACATAACTAGAATGTATGTACTCATATCATACATACGATGTCATTGTTCATGTCTTAAACATGAATACATATTTCATCGAGTAACGTCATTTTTTAGACATCTACTATGATGTGTCATAATATCATAACTGAAAAAAAAACTTAAATAGACAAAATATCCCTTTATTAATATTATCAAATCAAGCACATAATGCCACATTACAATCATCATATGACTATCTCTGTGGGCATGCATACCAACAATATAGAGGATCTATGATACATTACCTAGAGTATGTGGTATTTAATAAGAAATGCACATTAACCATTTAAATGTTCACATTGTATAAAAAATGATAAATAAAATGTAATGACCACATTTGTGCTTAATTGGTAATCTAGGGTTTACCTGAATGATTACATGCTTGATTAGATTGAACATCATTTAGACTTAATTAATGATAGTAGATAAATTGTGATGTTTCAAACCTAAGAAGAAACTCTAACTATGATCTTAGTTTGAAGAATTAGGGTTTGAGAAATGTAAACCCTAATCGGCAAAAATTAGTGTTTTGATAGTACATGAATATGGAATTTGATCAGGATAGCAGTGTAGTAAATGATTTTTCATATTTTCTACAAATTTTTATTTTAATGGAATTTTGTCTATGATATGGATAACTCAATCATGCATATTGGAGAAAAATTTCAGAATATTTGAGTGTTCTTTGAATGAGGTTCTCGGTCAAACTATACTTTGACCAAATTGCTGATAGAGTGCTTTTTAGTAGTGTAGTATTTTATTTTTATTTATTTATTGGTAACTCCAAATGATCTGAAATTTCAACTAGAAATCTGAAACTCAATACTAAACAACATATACAATTTTCATAATTTTAGATGCGTTTATCCCTTATCAATAGACGAATTACAATAATATTTTTATGACAGAAAATTCAGCTAAAATAAGAAAAAAATATAGTGAGGGGTCAATGTGCAATTGACCCAAGAAGCTCAATTGCTCTATATGGTCAACTTAACACACAAGGATCTCTCATAATTCGTGATTCAATCTATAGAAATGAAATCCTAGAGAGAGAGGGAGAGAAAGGGTTTGAGAGGAGAAAGTGATGGAGATGCTGACTTAGGGTTTTGCGGTCCAAGGAATGATGAAAACATGCAAGTTTAGCTTCTTTGCATAGCCTTTCATGGTGAATCTTCTCTCATATGTCAAAATTCCATCCCTCCTATTATTTGATTTGAAATGGTGTCAAAACTTTCCCTTTTCTCACTCTTTCTTCATAATCCCTCATTTCTAGGGTTTCCGAGTTGAAAGGAAGAAGAATCGGGTGAATTGCTAGAGATTTGATATGAGATCGAGATTTTCAGGGATGAGCTGCGTTTTAAAGGTGTTTTCACACCTTAGGGTGAGTGGGAACTTCCTTTAAATAGTATATTGCACAAAAATTGGTTAAATCATCCATAATCTTTAATTGCTTAGTATGCGACTACAAACCCTGAATTGTCAGTTTGATCTAAGTTGTTGCAAAATGATATAAAATAGATTCTTCCTCTATTTGTTTGAATTTCAGATGATAAATTCATATTAGAAATGTATACAAAACATCCTAATGAGAATTCCATAAGTATTCCCAAAGGTTATAAGAGTAAACTGAAATATATGGAATTTGTCTGTGACTGAAATTGCTGTATAATTACATAGAGAAATTTGTTTATCTAGATCCCCTTGGTTATGAATGATTGTTTATCTAAATGCGTAGTACATATATGTCAAATACTATTTTGGATTTCATGTGATGCGAATAGTATTTGCTTGATATCTTCGTAAAGAGGGTGAAGCCCTATATGAGTGGAAAGTTGGAAATTTGTGAATAAATATGGTGAAATCCATTTGAAGTGTTTTTCTTGGCATCATAGACTCTATTTATGCAATGTTATTCTTGATTCATAATATCTCAATGAATGTCATGGAAAACCCTAATTTTGCTCAATTTGAGGATTTCATACATATGTTGATTGTATATGACTTGTTTAAAGCAATATGTATTTAGTGGATGTTTATGACATATTAAATCCTTATGAGAGACATGTGATAAGTGAATGAGGTAAATGAAACCCTAAGGATAGGGTTTTCAATGAATTAAGCATTTTGATTACCATGTTCTCAGTATGAGATGCACAACCCAGGATTTGGGTCGATGTGCACATTTTCTAAGAAAGTGCAAATAATTTATGGGTGCAAATGACGATTACTCGTATACCAAGTAATTAGCTCTTATCAGTATATTAAGATGTTTAATTACATGATTCTACTGTATAAGTGCCAAATGGACATGCATTATGTTTATTTAAGTATTTCAGTCTGTCTGCATGTATAATATGTTAATTTCTCAGTATATTACAATGTTTGATCATACTGCTCTGCCAAGTTAAGGATGATATATGTGTTGTGTTACAAACTTTAAATAGATAGACATGGTACCATAGAGATACCAGAGTCAAGTATAAGTAAGGAAAAATATACAATATAGTAAGAGCTTTCCAAGAAAAATAAAATAATAGACTTAAGAGCCATGAACATCATAGATTCTCTATGAGAGGTCTGCACCATAGGGATGAAATGACCTAACCCTGGCAGTGTCCAGTATACGGGGGTCAGAAGATACTAACAGGTGGTATGGGGGACGAATACCTAGTGGAAGTCTCCTTAATATATAACATGTAGTGTCCAACATCAACCAGAGGTCCTAGTGGCACTAGAGTATAGAAAAGCCAATAGGTGGCTTGACTCTCTGCCTATGTGCTCATGTTAGAGGAGGAGTCCAGTTTTTACGGCATAATAGGTGTGCCGAGGCCAGAGAGCCATTTTCCTGTTGCAGACCAACGACGTAGTCAGGCTTAGCATTCCTGGGTGTGTCAGCTAAGTCTTGTACGGTGAGATCGTAGTTTTCTATGAGTCTTCATATGTAGAGTACACAACATATGATCAGGGAATAAGCTAAAATATATTCATATAGGTTTAAAGATTTTCTTATAAGTAAGAAAGGATAAGAAAGATTCGAGTATAGTTTCCCAACAATTATTATTTGTATGTTTCTGAATTATTAGTTCTCGTTGAAATTAATCAAGCATGCTCATATATTGATTTACATTTGTTGATATCTAGAGTATCCTGCCATATTTATGATTGTAAATGATCAATCTCTTTAAAGCTTACTACTGTTATAATTGATATCAGTTGCTCAAAAGTATATATGTAATTATATCAGTGCTTTAGACTGTTTCTTTGAAGTACTCATTCACTGAGTGAGTAGGCTCACCCCTCTACTCAAAATTTTTAGGGAAACCACGCGGACTTGAAGAAGGTCAAAGCATCAGAGTAGATCTACCACATGAGTTAAGTATGAAATTAGTTAAGTTCAGTCGGTCCCTGCCACTCTAGGTCCTAGTATAGATGTGAGAGTGTTGTAAGTAATGTTTTGTATCTTTGTTTCCTTAATAAGAGAGAATGTATCTGATTATCATGTCGTATGTACCTGAGAATGAATGTATGAATGTGTATCATTTATGTTGTGATCATATTAAAGAAATTAATTTTTAGATTCCCTTGTAAAGTTAGTTTATGTGGTTTAATGTGAGAAAACAAAGAGTTTGAAAAAGAAGAAAAAGTCAAGGGTGATCTTTGTATTATGTGAAATCCTAAATTTATGCCATAATCTGATTAATGGTAATTGTGAGATCAGGGTGTAACAACTTGGTATCAGAGCCTAGGCTGAGTTGTCAGGGACCATTAAGTTAGTAAGTTAGAGTCATAAGTGTGGCAGATAGGAGTTGTTATGATGTTAGCTCTGGGGATTTGAGTATTTGGATATCCTGGCCCAATATTTGAGTACTTGGATCAACCAGTATCAATCTACTCTGTCTATTCTTTCATGTATACCCTGGCTAGGTATACAGTGGAAGGATGGCCTAGAGAGGAACCCTAGAAATATTAGGGTTAGAAACAAGATAAGTAACATGAAAGCATAAATATAAAATGAGATAGAACTTTCATTTCATATTGTTTTATTAGAGATGAATAGAAAATCTCTTATATGTTTGGATTCAGATATTCAGTATTTTGAAATATATATGGATCTTTAAGATTTGTTGTACACTATGCAGTTGTATCATTTATTGATTACATTCTTTGTATCAAGTAGACTAGAAATGATCTTTGAATGAGCTTTCCTAAGTGGACAAGTTTTCTTCCACACATTTGAGATGAATAGGAGTTGAGTAATCTTGAGTAGCTCTTGGCTTCAGGACTGCAGGTTCGGCCTGGTTCGCCTGGCAGGATGCATTACTGGGATCTAATGACTCGTATTAGTAACATAACAAGAGTAAATTCTGGATAGATTAGATCCAAATTCTAGTATGAATGTATATACTCTAAGATTTTGAAGTATAAGGGAAAGACTGGGATAACTAAGAATCAGTTGGAACTGATATATGAGATTCGATTTTGGGGCCTCATATGAGAAACCCTTAATTGGGAATAAAGGAACACGACATAAGGTTCAGATTAAGTTTAATTATTAGTATTATATGAACTCGAAATATGAAATATGGAAAAGATATGAGAAAAGTATGTAAGGGGCCAAGATAGTAAGAATCAATCATGAGGAATGGATTATATAACCGAGTACAATGTTTTTATGTACTCCAAAGAAAAGGGAAAATAGAAGAAAAGAGCTAAGTATACAATAAGTACATAGAAGTGAAGAGTCTTCAGAAGAGTTAAAGTGAAGAGAACTAGATGACCATGCAAATCATAAAACTAGGATAAGAAACTTAGTTGAAACAAAGAGAAATGTTGGAAATAATGAGCTTGATTAACGAATTAGGGTTATGATATAATTGAGAGCATGGAATGTATACCTTTATTAATAAGTTTAATACATTCATCCTTACTGCCTTTGGATTCTAAGTCTTTATAGAACAACAAACTAGTTTCTAAAAGAAGAACAAAAGTGTAGCTAAATAAATGAATAAGCCATACAAAGGTAGACTATATTCAGGACTTGATTGAAACAGAAACTATGTTTGACCCATGCATGAGCTGTTTGATTTAAAATGAAGGATATGTAATGTAATAAACATGAGTTGAAACTAGTAGAGATATTTTTTATTTAGAATTCCAACTTCACATTAGCAGAAGGATAAAAAGAAATATGTGCGACATGGTATACATGATTATACACATTAATAATCAACATGATCATAACAAAAAATTAGAAGTTAAAGATGACAGGTGGAAGAGTAGTATATGGTAAGAGGATTATGGAAAGTAAGGAAGGGTTTGAAACATGGTGGAGTAATATAGATTATAAAAGAAGAGGTTAGGAGATTCAATCAAGTGCTAGCTAGTCAAGTATCCTTGTTGATAACTAACTATACCTACATACGATAAATGTATTAAGGTAATGTTTGAAGATAAGAATTATAAGTCTTAGAATCAACTTCTCTTTCATATCTTCCTTAATGAAAGAAATGTGGGAATGAAGTGATAAGAAAATGAATCATATATGATGCATAACCACCGTGGTAGAGACATCTAGTGAATGTAATAATGACACACAATATGATGATGAAACCCTAGCAGGGTAATTGAGAATGTAATATATCTGAATAGGTCAGGTAATAGAAAGGAAATTCAATCGATAAGATAAAGAAGACATTAGTAAAATTGTGAGGTCCAAAGTTTGAATTTAAAATTAAGGGAGCAAAGTCACATCACAATAATGTCATGCTACTGATAAGGACCAAACCCTAGAATGTTTAGGGTTGTAGTAGTTCAAGGGATGTCACTAGTGATTTTACCTTGAATACTAGCATCTCTATAAAACAAGATCATGAGATTTTCACTATGAGAAGTAAACTAGCACTGATAGTAATCCAGGGTTTAAAGATAGCTAATCTGAAAGGTAGATAAACAATATGGAAATGATTCAGAGCAAAGAGTAAGATATAAATTTGAAATGTAACAAGTGTGTTTTGAACAAAAGGAGAAATACAATATGAGTGAAGTGTGATATGAGATAAATTCTTGCAGTGATAGCAAGAATGATGAATAATCTATTTGTACCTTGTATGTTTCAATTTTAGGAATGTTTAATCTGCATGATTAAAATGAGAAGGATAAGTAGCAAAAAGTAAGTAGTAGTGAATGAGGAGAGAGATAAGAGAAAACAATGGCTTTTAGTAATATGTGAATTTTTTTTAGAAGTATAATTTGTTGAAGGTATATTAAGGGATGTAAATTGGTTCTACGTATGATTTTAGTGTACATGTACAAGAAATATGTTAATTAAAGGTGTCTGATAGTTTTAGTCATTCATACCAATAATCCATCTTAGTATTGTACAATTGTGGTATGGTGATATGGGTTGAATAATGATGGAATAAATGAAGGGTTACCCTGAATAAGGTAGTCTTACCTATTCACTCATATGAATAGAGGGGATGATAACCGTATTATATTAATATGTAACCCTAATGAGGTATAGCTTGTTATTCCTAGCTTTAATATAACTAAGTGATGGTAATTGGGTATGAATAGTACTTGAATGACTAATACAATCATGGAGTACTTTGTTACTGTTGTTGAAACCTTAGTATGTTATAACCAGATGGTTACACCTTGAATTATGTGTGGGTTCATACTTGAGAATAATATGGAAAGTGATGGTAATGCTTCACCTTATGCATCCATGATGCAATGGGGATGCCGTGAGTAGTATTATACAATTTTTGTTGAATCTAGTCTTCCAACTCAAGACTATTTTTCTATTTGAGTAGCACAATAGTAAAATTCAAAACAACATGGTGAACTCTCTTTTGTGACTTAGAGGTAATATATTACAATAGTACATATTGAGCCATATGAATTTAGATAGTTGGATCAGATTATCAATGTTGAGGTAACACCTTAAGAGTATGAAAATATTGAAATGGTTGTTTCTCTATCTATCTTATGATTGATTGTGGCATAGAGAATTTGTTTGTTATCATTGAGAATTGTTTTAACATTTTGTGATTAAAAAAGAAATAAAAGACTTAACGTTGAAAACTACATTCAAGTATAAAATACAAGAATGTAATGACGTGTAAGATTTCAGAAGCTTAAAATAAACTTTGAATATACTTTGTTTGCATATTTATGTTTTGGGGATGAAACTTTTTAAGGGGGTGAGAATTGCAATAACACATTTGTGCTTAATTGGTAAACTAGGGTTTACCTGAATGATTACATGCTTGATTAGATTGAGCATCGTTTACACTTGATTAATGATAGTAGATCAATTGTGATGTTTCAAACCTAATAAGAAACTCTAACTATTATTTTAGTTTGAAGAATTAGGGTTTGAGAAATGTAAACCCTAATCGAAAAAATTAGGGTTTTGATAGTACATGAATATGGAATTTGATCAGGATAGCAGTGTGGTAAGTGATTTTTCATATTTTATAAAATTTTTATATTTAATTGAATTTTGGATATGATGTGGATAGATCAATCATGCATATGGTAAAAAAATTTCAGAATATTTGAGTGTTCTTTGAATGAGATTCTCGGTCAAACTATACTTCGACCAAAATGCTGACAGAGTGCTTTTTAGTAGTGTAGTGTTTTATTTTTAGTTATTTATTGGTAATTGAAAATTCTACGAAATTTTAACTAGAGATCGGAAACTCAATCATAAACAAAGTGTAAAATTTTCATAATTTTTGAATGCGTTTATATCTTATCAGTAGATGAATTACAGTAATATTTTTATGACAGAAAATTCAGCTGAAATAAGAAAAATGTATAGTGAGGGGTCAATGTGCAATTGACCCAAGCAGCTCAATTGCTCTATATGGTCAACCTAACACACAAGGATCTCTCATAATTTGTGATTCAATCCAGAGAAACGAAATCCTAGAGAGAGAGGGAGAGTTAGGGTTTGAGAGGAGAAAGTGATGGAGGTGTTGACCTAGGGTTTTGCGGTCCGAGGAATGATGAAAACATGTAAGTTTAGCTTCTTTGCATAGCCTTTCATGATGAATCTTCTCTAACATGTCAATATTCTGTCGCTCCTCTGATTTGATCCAAAATGGTGTCAAAACTTTCACTTTTCTCACTCTTTCTTCATAATCCCTCATTTTTAGGGTTTCCGAGTTGAAAGGAAGAAAAATCAGGTGAATTGCTAGGGATTTGATATGAGATCAAAATTTTTAGGGATGAACTGCATTTTTAAGGTGTTTTCACACCTTAGGGTGAGCGGGAACTTCCTTTAAATAGTATATTGCATGAAAATTGGTTAAATCATCCATAATCTTTAATTGCTTAGTATGCGACTACAAACCCTGAATTGCCTGTTAGATCTAAGTTCTTGCAAAATGATATGAAATGGATTCTTCCTCTGTTTATTTGAATTTTAGATGATAAATTCATATTAGAAATGTATACAATACATCCTAATGAGAATTCGCTAAGTATTCGCAAAGGTTATAAGAGTAAACTGAAATATAGGGAATTTGTCTGTGACTGAAATTGATATATAACTAAATAGAGAAATTTGTTTATCTAGATCCCCTTGGTTATGAATGATTGTTTATTTGAATGTGTAGTACATATATGTCAGATACCATTTCAGATTTCATGTGATGTGAATAGTGTTTTCTTGATATCTTCGTAAAGAGGGTGAAGCCCTATATGAGTGGAAAGTTGGAAATTTGTGAATAAATATGGTTAAATCCATTTGAAGTGTTTTTCTTGGCATCATAGAATATATTTATGCAATGTTATTCTTGATTCATAATATATTAATGAATGGAATGGAAAACCCTAATTTAGCTCAATTTGAGGATTTCATACATATGTTGATTGTATATGACTTGTTTAAAGCAATCTATATTTAGTGGATGTTTATGACATATTAAATCCTTATGAGAGACATGTGATAAGTGAATGAGGTAAATGAAACCCTAAGGATAGGGTGTTCAATGAATTAAGCATTTTGATTACCATGTTCTCAGTATGAGATGCACAACCTAGGATTTGGGTCGATGTGCACGTTTTCCAAGAAAGTGCAAATAATTTATTAGTGCAAATGATGATTACTTGTATGCCAAGTAATTAGCTCTTGTCAGTATATTAAGATGTTTAATTGCATGATTCTAGTATATAAGTTCCAAATGGACATGCATTATGTTTATGTTGACTCAAGGTCAATTAGGTCAATGTTGACTCACGTCTAAATTGACTAAACCCGTGTTTTGATGATGACTAACCTTTCCACATATTGGTGTCTAATGTCTCTACTTGAGTGATTTCAGATTAGGTATAGACACACTCCAAATGCCCTAACTTGCACATCTCAAATTGGAGAAAAGACAAGTCAAAGTCAATACAAGTGCATGTTTTTGTAATATGATGTAAATCCATTAGAATCATGTTGTAAATCACTTGTAATGATTGAATGACTTGTAATCAAGCTTAGAAAAAATCAGTAGAACTTAGATCGAATGTTTAAGCACTCAAAAGCCATTTTCCAAAATTTACATCAGGTTGTTCATCGGTCAAGTTCTGTGAGTTGCAAACTCGACCGATACTGATTGGATCTTGAAAATGACTTTTGATTGGTCGAGTTTACACTTCACAGAACTCGACCGATGGAGTACATGACCAATTTAATTTTCTTTGGTCGGTTGAGTTTCCCCAGGACAAACTCAACCGATGGTCTGAATATCAGCTGTCTTTTACTCTATCGCTCGAGTTACCTTTATAGAAACTCGACCGATTGCACTGTACGGAAAATTGCAGAAAAGTGATTCTAGCCATTGTGGAGTTGCAACAAGTGAAAATATATCCATTGCAAGCCACAAAACGGCCAGTTTTCATTCTCAAGTGTTCCCAAAGGCTAAGAGGCATCCTCAGCTATAAATAGGACCCATTGGGCTTCATTCCAAGGTTGAGCATTCAATGCAAACTCTATGTGAGGTTCCTATTCTATAGTTGAGTGCTTCCTACAACCTCCTCTCTCTCTAAGCTTAATCACTTGCTACATCCATTAGAGTGAGTAGGAAATCTTTAAGAGAGCTACTCCTACATGTATATCTTGTGAGGCTCTCACTTCCACCACCTCCCCATCTCTCATTTCAATTATGAATATGAAGGTTCTCTCTCTTAGCTAAGAGAGGTGAAGAAGAACAAGCAAAGGCATCCCTTGGTGAAGATCAAGGTTGAATACTTGGAGAAAGAGTGGGTAAGTGATGTAGGGGTTTTGAGTCATTTTTATAGACTGGTTTTTCATACGTTTTATGTGTATTTTGATCATATTTGTGATTAATATCGCATGATTCACTACCTTTAGTCTATAATCTCTTTTTGCATCAAATTTACCTTGTTTCATCTTGTTCTGTATAAAAGATCATATTTGTTGGATTTGATTGGTGTTCTTCTTTTCTTTTCAGGCAATTCGGATATCTGCATCTGTTGATACCATCGACGGATGGTCGATACCATTGACCTGGTCACAGTGCATTGCCGGAGAAGAGTAACCAGAAGTCGATACCACTGATGGGACTGTCGATGGTATCGAGAGAGCGTCAGCGAGCCAAATTTCCATAGGTCAATACTATCAACTTCACCTGAACAGAGGTAGCTTTAGTGTCGTTTTCTATAGGAAATCAATGCCTAAGGCATCGATACCATCGACACACCATAGATGGTATCGAGGCAACATCAGAGAGAACCCCAAGAATCACACAAGCACCGGTGCCTCATGCAGGTTGACACCATCGACCCGCGTCGATGGTATCGACGCCGTCAGATTAGGTTTTTCTAAAGATCGTGTCTAATCGTACAGTGGTGATCTTTGGGCGACCTAAAGTGGTGCATATACCTAATTAAGGTGGCCCTAAGCAATCTATCACGTCAATAGCCACTAGAGAAGTCTCAAGAAGGAGAGGAGATAAGAACGAAGCTGAGAGCTATGCCCCGATTGTTCCGAGAGCTGCAGAAGATGTCTTCCATCGCCGGAAGGCTGTAGAACATTCACCCGCACCAAGGAACGCCCAGATCTTCTCCGTTTAGGGATTTATGTCACATCTATTCACGTTTTCCTATATTTTCCCTTTCTCTCATCATGTTTTTCATTGAGATGAACATGCTTAACTAATCCCCTTTATCTTTAGGACCGGGAGTAGCTTGGGTAATCGTTGTATGATACTTTTTGCATAGTTTATTATAATTTGTCTCTTAAATCCATGGCATGATGTCGTTTTCTCAATTATATCATTATGATTGATCACCCTAATGATAATCTAATACTTTTAATTACTTTGAAAGAAGAATTAAAGGTTGAAAAGAGATGGATATCACATTAACTAATAAATACTTTGAATAAGGCGATATATAGTTAATGGTGGAAACCCAGAGTTTGATCTTCATGCACCTAATTTAGGGTATATGTTACTACTACTGTGGAACCGACCTAGATTTAGGTAGTGAATTGTATCGCGACAGTGAATAATTCTGACTACAGGCCACTACCCGGAATAGGATACGAATTAGGATAATTGTGTAGGAATGAGTACAATGAGAACCTGCGGTGAAACTGCAATCCTAAAGATTCCATCTTTAATTGATTAAAACAATCATTTAATCGATTGTTTTGCTTTATTTTATTTTTCTTTTCTTTTTCAATCAATTCTCAAACCATTTTAATCGGTCAAGCTGATCGCAAACAGTTAGTAGTAGTCTACCGAAAATCTGTTCCCAGAGTTCAACTCGGGCCTCACAAAGGCCTATATTACTTTGGCGCATGCACTTGCGTTTTACGCACGGTAAAGCCGTGTCAAGTTTTTGGCGCCGTTGCCGGGGAACGGTGATTTTCGGCACTATGAGGGATGCAAGCGGACACTCTAGGCCACATTTAAAAAAAATTTCTGGAAATTAATCGTCTATCTTTCACAATCCGTAATCGTCTAGCACTATGCCTAATTAAATTTATTACTGTGTAGGTACTAGTACATGGTGAGTACACGTAGCACAGACTACACACAGTCATCACCAGAGGTCCCATTTTTGGGATCAGACTACGAGGAGAACGACACCCAAAATCAACTCGAGAATGAGAATTCAGATTCTGAACCCGAAGCAATGGCTGAGGAACAAACAAGTTGGGATAAAATCAAGGCGTCGTCCTCTTCTGCATCTAAGGGGCCAATTAAGAAGCAAGCCATCAACATTCCTAATTACAAAATTGATCCAGGGATAATTAATTTGGTCAAATCTAATGCATTCCATGGGTTGAAGAATGAAGATCCGGTGACCCACATCAGCACGTTCATGGAAAACTACGATATGATAAAGATTGAAAGGTTCCTGTAAGAGACACTCTACCTGAAACTTTTTCCCAGTTCTTTAGCAGGCAATGCTTGGGAATGGATGCACAATCTGGATGACGAGTATGTTGAATCTTGGGATCACATGGTTGAGGTGTTCTTTGAGAGGTTCTTTTCACCTGAAAAGACGAACGGTCTAGTGAGGAAGATACACAACTTTAGCCAGCGAGCTGGTGAAACTTATTCTGAAACTTGGGAGTGCTTCCAGATAATATTGAGGAAGTGTCCACATCACGGCTTGGACAAGGAGAAGCAAGCTAAAATTTTCTACTTCACCCTAAATGAACATGATAGGAGCAATTTGGACTCAGCAGGTTCTGGTTTCTTTTTGAACAACACAAGCACAAGGTGCTGGGATATTCTAAGAAACACATCCAAAAAGCAGTCTTGGGGTGAAAGAGATGCACCCAAGCAAGTCACCGTGACACATAGCCAAGAAGCTCCTAGAGAAAGAGGATAATGGGTCTGATGATGAAGCACATGCAAAGTATATGCATCTATAGGGATATAGAAATAACAATTACAATTGGAGGAAGGAACAAAATTTTCAGAAGCTGCAACCTAGCCTAGAGGAAAAGAACAATGAATTGCTTAGTTAGGTGGTGAAGCAAAATCAGGAATTGATGGGCTCACTTGCCAAGACACTACAGTCACACAGTGAGTACTTGAACCAGTTTGGGCAACAAATGCAGAGCCATGGTGCACAACTGAGGATGCTAGAGACGTCCATAACCCAAATTGCAACTGAGGTGGCTGCCATGAAGCAAATCATTCAACAAAAACCAGTTGGGAATGCAGAGGCTGCTCAAGTACATCATCAAGTGAAGTATATATCTATGATTAAGGAGACAGAACCCCCGGTGGGGGAGGTCCATGAAAAGGGCAAAATGCATTTTGAAATGGAGGCTAAACCCAGTGTGCCATAACCCCATAGCTTATATGAACTACCAGGAGGCTGCCACCTATTCAACAAATCCCACCAAGAACCCATCACAGCCGTGCCCACACCTAGGCAAGAGGAGCAGGTGAAGACCATACTTCACAGTGGAGCGACTACCACCAAGAAGGTTGAGCATCCACGAGCCACACCAACCGTGAATGACGTGCCAAAGCCTATGCCAGAGGGTGACATTGAAGCAAGCTTAGGGGAGGAGACCCCAAATAGCCCAGATGTGCCACCGCACAAGCGCATACAGGAACCAAGAGTGCCATTCCCAGATAGTCTAAAGCCGAGGAAAGAGCAAAAACACTTTAAGAAATTTCTTGAGATCCTCCGGAAGCTCCACATTAACATTTCGTTGGTGGAGGCTATAGATAAAATTCCTTCATATGGAAGATTCATGAAAGACATAATCAACAAGAAACGGCAGATCAAAGATACAGATGTTGTGTGTGTTGATGAAATAGTGAGTTCTATAATCCAAGGAAAGCTGCCAAAGAAGAGGAAAGATCCAAGATGTTTCTAAATCCCATGTTCCATAGGTGGCCAAAATTTTCCACAAGCACAATGTGACTCAGGGGCAAGTATTAATCTTATGCCACTTGCCACTTTTCAAAAGCTGGGATTGAAGAAGTCAACACACACTTCCATGACAATTGAGTTGGCGGATGGATCCATTGTAAAGCCACAAGGTATATGCGAGGATGTGCTAGTCAAGGTCGACAAATTCATCTTCCTTGTTGACTTTGTGGTCATGGACATGGATGAGCTGGAAGGAGGTGAGATGCTATTGGGAAGGTCGTTCCAAGCTACGGGTGATGTAATCACTACCATTGGGTGAGGTTACTTGACACTTATGATTGGTGATGATAGAGTAGAATTCAAATTTCCAAATGAATCATTAGAGAGATCCCTTGATAACTCAAGTTAAAGGTATCTTTATGTCAAGCCTAGGACATTAAACAAGGGTTCTTGTTGGGAGGCAACCCAACCATCGGTAGTTCACATTTTTTTCTAGTTATTTTATTTTCTGTCGCGTTTTCAAGTTAGTTTTGGTTAAATTTTTTTAGTGTCAAAATGATACCCTAATAAGTTTGCTCAGTGTGTAGTACTGATAGAAAGTTGATACCATCGACCACAAGGTCCATGGTAGCGACGTGGGTGCAGGCAAGAGGCTATAAAAAATTTTCTGAGTCGATACCATCGACGGCCTCGTCGATGGTATCGACCTACCATCAGTGACATCGGAAAAAAGAGAGCGCCGGGTCGATAGTATCGACCAAGAAGTCGATGCTCGCGAGATCCCTAAAGATTTTTAGAGAAATCCATCTCAGTAATATTGATACCATCAACATCCCTGTCGATGGTATCAACCCAACAGTAGTGAGGAAGCGACGCCCGTGCCTCGCGAGGGTATTTAAAATAGAAAAGGTCAATACCATCGACACCCCATCGATGGTATCAACAGAACGACAGTGGCATCAATTTCGGTTATAAAAGGAAGGATAGTTTCTCATTTCTACTCACACCTTCAGAGCAAATTCCCTCAACCCTTGCACTGAGCATTACCGAGCAACCGAGAATCCACAGTACCCACCACCTGAGTAGTAAACGGTATCACTGTTCCACCTGCTGAGATTATTTTTGACTATGAGGCCATAGTCAAATTCAAGCTTAGGGGGGAGATGGAACAATTTCTATCTTTTATTTTCTTTTCTATCTTTTATTTCCTTTTCTTTTATTTTAGCAATTTTCTTAGTTTTTAGGATCCACATGCTATCTAGTGTATCCGTGGATGTCTAATGTAATGTGTCATCTCAATGTTTTTCACATGGGAGTAATGGGTGCCATTATCTGAAATCAGTGCATAATTGAATTTTTTTTCAAGAATTTGCAAGTTGAATTTGTTTGAACTTGATCACTTAACCTATGAAAATAATTAGGTTTGTCAACTTTAAAACATAAGATCATAATTGTACAATTGTATGATTCAAAAAATGTGGACATACATGTATGTTGAGCCTAAACTGACCAAACGGTAATGGGACTTTAATTGAAAGTGAGAGATAGAAACCCTTTGATTTATCATTACACATGTCAGTAAAGAGGGAAATACAATCTATTCCAATGGCTTTGTACATTAGTCTTGTGATCTATCCATTTCATTTCATTCAATATCCACCATAAGAACTGGAAGCACTTATAGTTTTTCATCTCTTGATTGCATGACATGTAGATATGATTTCATTGTAGCTAGATTTTGCATCTATGCATTCACAGATTCTCAAGTGCATGTCATTATAGTTGCATTTTGCATACTCTAGAGCATATAGGATTTTTTGTGCCTTATTTCTTATGGAAAATAAGAAAAATAGGAAAATTGTTCTATATCATCTGAAAAGCAATTTGTAAGGCATCAATGATGTTAGCTAAGTGAAAATAAGCCCGAAAAAAATATTGTGAATGTTCTTCTAGTCAATTGAAAAATGAGGGCTTGAAAAAAAAGAGAAGAAATGTAAGAGAAAAAAAGAAAGGAGAGGGAGAAAGGAATTTGTTTCACCTGCATGTATGTATAAAGGAAAGAGGAATAAGCACATAATGTAGTCTTAGTAGTCATTCCATCTCATCTTGAGATGGAATGATAGTGCATGCATCATTCTACCTAAAATTTAGGCATTGGGTCATTTTCATACGCACATGCATCATTTAGGTCATTTTGTTGATTTTGCATGATAGAACTATTTGGTGCTTCTCTTTCTTCCACAACTGCCCATTTCATCCACCCGTTGCTCAAAATGGTAGGCCACCCATGATTATCTCCTCATTATTGTATACTAGGAGATCTGCTTCCATTTAGATGGTAGTTAGGACTTGAGCAACGTAGATAGGAGATCAGAAGATGCACTAAGCCTGAATCAGAGGAATTCATTATATCAACTGCTTTATTTGATAGTGTTTGATGATCTTGGGGTGGACATTTCTTATGGACGATCATTGTCACCTCCAGGGTAGTTATTGTTCTGTGGTCAGTGAGGGCTGGCATGTGCATGACATGTGGGAGTCATATTGAGTTGTCTTTTATGCTAATATGTTCTTTAGTTGACTCTCGCAATTCTATTCTACAATTTTGTGCTCGAGGACGAGCAATGTTCAAGCTTAGGGGAGTTTGATGCAGGGGTTTTGAGTCATTTTTATAGATTGGTTTTGCATACGTTTTATGTGTATTTTGATCATATTTGTGATTAATATCGCATGATTCACTACCTTTAGTCTATAATCTCTTTTTGCATCAAATTTACCTTGTTTCATCTTATTCTATATAAAAGATCATATTTGTTGGATTTGATTGGTGTTCTTCTTTTCTTTTCAGGCAATTCAGATATTTGCATCCGTCGATACCATCAACCTGGTCACAGTGCATTGCCGGAGAAGAGCAACCAGAAGTCGATGCCATCGATGGGACTGTCGATGGTATCGATAGAGCATCAGTGAGCCAGATTTCCAAAGGTCGATACTATCGACCAGGGGTCGATACTATCGACTTCACCTGAGCAGAGACAACTTCAATGTCGTTTTCTATAGAAAAGTGATGCCTAAGGCGTCGATACCATCGACACACCGTCGATGGTATCGAGGCAACATCATAGAGAACCCCAAGAATCGTGCAAGCATCGGTGCCTCATGCAGGTCGATACCATCAACCCGCATTGATGGTATCGATGCCATCAGATCAAGTTTTGCTAAAGATCGTGTCTAATCATACGGTGGTGATCTTTGGGCAACCTAAAGTGGTGCATATAACTAATTAAGGTGGCCCTAAGCAATCTATCACGACATTAGCCACTGGAGAAGTCTCAATAAGGAGAGGAGAGAAGAACGGAGCCAAAAGCTATGCCCCAATTGTTTTGAGAGCCGCAAAAGACGTTTTCCACCACCGGAAGGCTGTAGAACATTCACCCCGCACCAAGGAATGCCCAGATCTTCTCCGTTCAGGTATTTACATCACATCTATTCACGTTTTCCTATGTGTTCCCTTTCTCTCATCATGTTTTTCGTCGAGATGAACATGCGGGGCTAATCCCCTTTATCTTTAGGATCGGGAGTAGCCTGGGTAATCGTTGTATGATACTTTTTACATAGTTTATCATAATTTGTCTCTTAAATCCATGACATGATGTCGTTTTCTCAATTATATCATTATGATTGGTCACCCTAATGATAATCTAATACTTTTAATTACTTTGAAAGAAGAATTAACGGTTGAAAAGAGACGAATATCACATTAACTGATAAATCCTTTGAACAAGGCGATGTACAGTTAATGGTGGAAACCCAGAGTGTGATCTTCATGCACCTAATTTAGGGTATAGGTTACTACTACCGTGGAACCAACCTAGATTTAGGTAGTGAATTGTATCACGACAACGAACAATTCTGACTACAGGCCACTACCTAGAATAGGAGACGAATTAGGATAATTGTGTAGGAATGAGTACAGTGAGAACCTGCGGTGAAACCAAAATCCTAAAGATTCCATCTTTAATTGATTAAACCAACCATTTAATCGATTATTTTGCTTTCTTTTATTTTTCATTTCTTTTTCAATCAACTCTCAAACCATTTTAATCGATCTAGCTGATCACGAACAGTTAGTAGTAGTCTACTGAAAATATGTTCCCTGAGTTTGACTCAGGCCTCACAAAGGCCTATATTACTTTGGCGCATGCACTTGCATTTTACACATGGTAAAGCTGTGTCAGTAAGCCCTTGGTGAAGGCAGAAGACTCCTTGCTCAAGTGGGTAAGTCCTTGGTGAAAGCTTCTCTGAGTGAAGGTGAAGTCAAAGGCAGAAGATCCAAGAAGAGAGGGTAATTCCTTGAAGATGAGGTATACCGCTCATACTCCAACCGACCATTGCGAAGACGAAATATGTGCCATACAAGGTCAATGGAAGAGCCGACTGCCATGACCTCCCTTATCTCAGTCAGTATGAGATTCAATACAGGACATCTTGTGTCTCTGCTAAATAGCTTTCCAGGATATACTAGTAACTTTTCTATAGAGTTACAATGGCGGCTGTACTCTCTTCACAATCGAGAGATTTCATGTTTATCTCACATCGATCTGGCATTAATATTATTAGGAGATTTGTGATACATCCATCCCATTATCGGGGGATTAGTGATGCATCCACCCCGACTTATATAATGAAGGATTGAGAGATTTAATGTTTATCTCTCATCAATTCCTCCATTAGGGCGAAAGGATATTTTTGCCCATCACCCCGCATATTCAAAAATATGCATTTCGGGTTATGCCGCAGAGCAACCCGTTTCACCATCCAGCAAATTCTGACACTGATGGTTATATGGCCAGGGCACTACATGATAATATTCCACTTGATTAATTATTTGCATTACTATATTCTTTTTGCATCAGTCAAGTTCTCAAACACTATTATAACAAATGCGACAAAGAAAAGTATCATTCATATATCAAGTACTTTTCAAAACTTTATAGAAAATTGGGATCTTAATCCCTTTTCACATCATGGGTATTTTCATCCCTTAACATCTCATCATCATGATTATGGAATATGGGTATTCAAACCTTCAGTTCATCAAAGAACACTTGTTACCACTTATCAAGTAACTAATACCTTCAGGTCATCTGACCAAGGTAAACATGATACTTGATACACAAGCATCTCACATGGCTCTCAAAGCCCATTTAGTCTCTTGTTACCTCTTACTAGGCAACAATGCATATAATGGCTCACAAGGCCCATAAAACATTTAAATAATTAACACATCATAGCTCATACCTGGCTATGCTCATCATCTCATGATCACATGTATGATCATTACATAATAATAGTTATATCAATTACATATCAACACTATGTAATGTAAGAGTAGCATCACTATTCCCTTATTTAGGATTAGGATTTCTCTTACATATCATCACCATTCATTAGATTTAGGGTTTTCCATAATTAACCATTTAGGTTCTCAATATCATATTATTAATGATCAAGCCCGAATTCATTGCTCCACACATCTAGAAGCCAACATTGATAGCATAAGTATTTAAGCATGCTTATTTATTCTCATCACTTTTCATTAATGAATTATCAACACAAGATATAAGTTCCTCTCTCAACTTTACCAAAATATGATTATATCATACTTTATTGATTTGGATTAACCTTTTCATAAGGCATGTTAGCCTACACTTATCAAAGTGCATTGCATCTCAATGTAACAATTGACATGACACACTTCATGTGTTACTCATCCAAGTATATTTGATTTAGAGTACATCAAGGTGTATCAATCTTGAGGTTCTGGAAGTGATATCTATCATGTCTTGATGTATCACTTCCCTCATCACCTTTATCTTAAGTTCATCAACTTATATTGTATTAGGGTATCTCCCATCCTAATATTTTATGCGCCAGTTCATCACATTTATCATGTAATGTATTGGTCATAAGTCACTTATTTGAAATATGCAACCATTATCAATGATATGGACTCATCTCGAATTAAGGAATTATTGATATAAAGATATCTATTATCAACCTCTTTAGGTGTTTCACTTATCAATATATTAGTCACTATTCCATTAATAGGAATAGGGTTTTCCATTTTTATAAATTTGGGTTCACATAACATCTCCCCATATATGGGTTTCACATAGCATTACTCGAAATTAGGGTTTTTCAACTCAACCCAAAGTTAGGATTATGGTTTATCATCATATTGCCCAAAATTAGGGTTTCATGCTTTATAACCCAAAATTAGGGCTTCACAAACCTTTACCCTATATCAAGGTTAGGATTTCATATTAGGGTTTCATATAGCATTATATAGCATCACCCTGGGATTAGAGTCCACATCACATCTCTATATTAGGGTTTCACTTGACATCACCCTTGATTAGGGTTTCCCATTACTTCACCCTTAATTAGTGTTTCACATGACATCACCCTTAATTATGGTTTCACATGACATCACCCTTAATTAGGGATTCACATGACATCACCCTTAATTAGGGTTTCCATTGACATCACCCTTAATTAGGGTTTCTCATGACATCACCCTTAATTAGGGTTTCTCATTATATTTCCCTGAATTGGGATTTCTCATATCATCACCCTAGATTAGGGTTACATCATTACCCTAGATTAGGGTTACATCATTACCCTAGATTAAGGTTACACCTAGCATTGCCCTAAATTAGGGTTAGGGTTCATCAACCTTCTCAATTAGGGTTTCATGATCTCTTTATCAAGGATCATACCCTAATTACATATTATTTTCATGTTGAGAGTGTAGAGGCTTAACCACTTACTTGATCATTATATATGTATGAATTCCTCTCTCTCTCTCTCATCCCCTCTAGGATGTTGCTCACTTCAAACTTGATTAGATTAGGTCAACCCCTCATCTAAGTATACACACTTAGGGTTAGCTTAGTGTGTTGAGATGTTGCTTCCATAAGGATCAAAGGTTAACCCCTCAAAGGGTACTAATCACCCTAGTACCTTAAAGGTACAACCATTGTAATTACCTTTGATAAACATCATTAACAATCATAGGGTTAATTAATTTTTCATAGCTTTAAGACTATTAGATCTCCAAACAGTTTTGTTACTTTTGAACCTTCAAACGGCTTTGACCTCCTTGACCTTCAAACGATCTTAAAGACCATTAGACCTTAAATGGTCTTGGTTCAATTGTATCTCCAAACGGTCTTGAATCTTTTGTACCTCCAAACGGTCTTGAGGTTGTTGATCTCCAATCGGTCTTGCCCTAACTCCTTCATTCGGTTTTGAAACCGTTTGCTCAATTTATTATTGAAACTGAATGATCATCAAACGGTTTGAGACCATTGCCCTTCAAATGGTATGAGGACCGTTTGATCCCAAATGGTCTCAAGACCGTTTGGACTCAAACAGTCTCAAGACCATTTGGTCCAAAACATCTTGAAACCGATTGGACCAATTAGGGTTTCCTCTAATAAATCAATTGATTTTGGGGTTTGCTTTATTGAATCGATCATCAATTGAACCATTGAGAGTACATCAATTACAACCCTTGGATCTCCAACCATACATCACAACCCTTGAACTCCAAACATTCTTTAGACCATTTGCCCTCAAACAGTCTTGAGACCGTTTGAGTCATTCAACTTAGAACTTGACTTAATCGATTTAGGGTTTCAACCATTCAATACAATTAGGGTTAGCAATCAATGGATCTCCCATCCTTGAATCCATTAAATTAAATCAATTTGAACCATTGGATCTTCATCATTCACATCAGCAATTAACCCCAAACTTTTTTGAAGTTCAATTACCCATTCGATCTTGAGATCCATTATCCATTCGATTTTGAACTCAATTACCCATTCGATCTTATAGTTAATCACCCATTCAGTATTGAACTTAATTACCCATTCAGTTTGAAGTAAATTACCCATTCGGTCTTAGGTTCAACTACCCATTTGGTCTTGGGTTCAACTACCCATTCGGTCTTGAACTCAATTTCCCATTCGGTCTTGAAACCAAATCAATTCAATCGGTTTTGAAACTGAATTAGCTCAATCGGTTTTGAAAAATGTTTGCCCCTTCCTTTGTTGAGGTGTGTGCTTAAGATGAAATCATCATCTTCAAGCTTCAAACCTTCGAAATCAGTTGTAATTCTTATGGTGATTTCAACAACTAATCTAAAGGAAATCGAGAAAGAAGAAAGGTTCAACACATGATGAATAAATTGCAAGCAATAATGACATTTAAGGGTTCAAGTTATATAACCCACCTTCAAAATTGAATCCAAGCTTCAAGCTTCACGTCCTCAATGGTGAATGAATCTTTCTCAACTGTTCAAGGCTCGTCCTCAAGTCTTTGAGTGAAATGAATGGCTAAGGTTGAAGATTGAATGAAGAAAAGAAGAAATTAAGCATTGAATTTCGATTTCCACCATGAAATCAAGGTTGAAGATGACTATGGAGCTTACCTACAGATTGGGGCACGTCCTTCTGTTGCTCCTAAGCTCCTTTGTGCATGGCCAAAGCAAGTAAAGAAAAAGGGATCGAAAAAGCCTTTCATGTGGGTTGAAAATGGGTTGTATATAAGGGAATTCTAATGAGAGAGAAAGTGATAATAAAATCTTTTAATCCCCAAAATTGGTGTCACATAATCCCCTAAATCCCTTGCATACGAATCCATCTCCCCCAACTTGTAATTCCTCTTCATTATCCATGAATTACAGAAAACAAATTAAGCACCTTAACCATTATAATAATAATATCCAAATTTGAGTGGATATTACATTTTAGTTAACTAATGTGAGTGGGCTCTCCACTCACTTTAGATATTTCGTGGCCTTTGCAAGGCACAAGTACGTTCACACATGCAAATTCAACCATATCATTTTTGGTTGAAGGGCAATTCAATTAATATATTTATTTTTGCATTAAATTGAATTAGGGTTTCAATTATGCTTAAATCTTGATTATTTTAATATCAAGATTCTCTCTCCCCCAAAGAGATTCAAATGAGATGCACCTCTGATTTTCTTTTATCTAATTGATACCAAGAAATATTAGGGACTCTCTAGAAGTGTTATTTTGCATATTGAACCCTAGGGTTTTGGGTAAATTGCACATTACACCAAAACTAGGTTTTAATGCACAAACATTGCTTAACAAGCTCTTTCTTGGTGCTCAGGCTACCACAAGCCATACTTCTGCATTAGTTTCATTCTTATGATGCTTCAACACTTGAGGAACATTTTATCATGTAATATTTTTAAGTTAACCCCTCAACTTGGGTAATTTGCACTTTAGTCCAAAATAAGTAAAACATTGTTTCAACATTATTCAAAAAGGACTAAAATTGAAACATAAGTTCCTCTTGAGCCTTAATTACTTTTCAAAAGATAAGGACAAGAATATAAATGAATTACTTAAGCAAAACCTCTAGGGTTAAGCCTTAACCCATATTAGGGATGTTACAAATTATAAACCCCTAACAAGGATTTCATCCCCGAAATCCCAGGTAAAAGAAGACAAATATTATTTAT
Organism: Alisma plantago-aquatica; assembly: GCA_963693085.1. NCBI lineage: Eukaryota > Viridiplantae > Streptophyta > Magnoliopsida > Alismatales > Alismataceae > Alisma > Alisma plantago-aquatica. The sequence continues at coordinate 1,017,990,963 of OY856409.1, read as the reverse complement.
TCATCATATCATCAAGTCTCCACATAACATCTTAAAGTCATGGAGATGCCATAGAACTTTGATCAACACAAAGTTCTTCCACACAAGGTTATCATTGAACTTGTCATACATGACACATACTCCATTGTATTTTTCATTATTGACTGTAGAGTCAACTATGTGTCAGATATCATTTTTCTTTGTCAGGGATACATTATACGTGCCTCATTCTATTCAAGTGTCAAACCTCACTAGTTTATCACCTTTCTCAATTTATAACTGTATGTGACCTAATTCTTAGTTCTGGGGAGTCTCCCATACTCCTTATTCAGTTTGGTATTTCACTTGCAAGGAAAGACCAGAGTTACATTTTCTCACCCACTTGTGACTACAAGTATTATCATATATCTGTTGTGCCATCCAATCTACTGACACAACACTAAACTTTCTTATTACTTGTACCAACTATCTCATTAGTTGTACATACTTTTGTCATAAGGGGAGGTTACTTACCAATTAAGAACTTATCTTAGAGGTATCTTTAGAATTATTTTTAACTTGATAAGCTTTTTCCACCATGATTTCACAATTGTTCCTTCAATTAGTACATCCTTGTCAATGTTATGTTTATGCAGAGCATAAACCCCTAACATGTGATATCCATACTATTTTATGTAATTAGACTGATTTCACAGTTGGCCATTCCAGGTAACCAACATAAGTCATTTAATTAGGAGTTATGCTTTTACTTTTCCATACCACTTGATATTTCTTAGATACCAGAATTTTTTTACCTTGGTATGCATCACATGTATCAAAAACACATTACATCCTCATCATTTCTATTTCTCTATTGTTTTTACCAAAGTCACACATATAAGAAGATCTTTCTTTCCTCTTTGGAACATTATTTGTTACATATATCTTTATCTTGGAACCAAAGTCCAAGATGAACTGATACTTTTCTAAGTATCCATCATTAGATTATTTCTAATCCATGCACATCAAGTGTCACAATACTCACTTGATTGCTATGTTCCAAAAATAAGAGAACACAAAGAAACACATTTCTCTTATCACCCCATTATCATCCAAGGTTGTTTATCAAAGAGAAAAGATTATCATCTCCTCTAATTATTGTATGAACTTTCAACTGTTCATGAGTCATTTACTCTTGTTTCATCCTAGGTTCCTTTCCATTAGAAAAGGAATTATAAGGATGATTACATGTCATTACTCATTCCTCTGTTATTGTCTAACAAAATTATGAACATTTTGTGATTTTATCACATTTCCCATTTCCACATCATGGGAAAAGATCTTTACTATTCACACAGGCTTTATCAGATAGGGATCATCTCCCTTGTCTCATTTTCTTTATCATGAGGATTATACTTGTACTTCCTCATACACACAGATGGATCTGAGATCATTTCAGATTCCATTTTATTGTAATAAGGATGTGATAAAAATATCCATGCCATATTTCTAGTTTCTTTATGCTCACTAGATTGTTTCAGAATGACTACTTGATTATAGTAATAAGAAAGATAAAAATCTAAGAGTCCCATACTTTCCCTATCTGCAATATTTATATCCCTGGACAGGGTATACAAGTACTCAGATTAGGTAGTATGCACTTTATTTACTATTATGTTCCTCACTTTTCATATCATTATAAACACAGGATTTAACATTCTTAGATTTTCTTCAGGCACTACTTCTGTATCTCATACTTTATCACCCAGATAAGAGAAATTATAAAGAATTTAAAGGAATACTGAGTAAAATATGAGTCCTCATCTTCCTTGTGTCCTCATATGACTAGTCAAAGGAATCTAAAAAACAACTACTTTCTTATATTTAACACATGAAATCATGAAATAATATATTAGAAAGTAACTATTTCATCTAACCTGTCTCACCTCATGGTTTTTTTACTACCTCAGGTTGATTCTTTTCATAGAATCTTACCATTGCCTGATGTTGATCTTGTAATTTTTTATTTAATGCAGTTGATCCTTCCTGGGACGTCTGTCCACGTCCTCGAACACCACGAGAAAACTATTTCCTCTGATGACCTTGGTGTCTTTGCCTCAGTGGTTGGATTACCATTGTGTTTCCAACGGAATAGTCCCTTACTAGATGTCCTCCCTGTCTACATCAATGACAACTTCTAAACTCTTGATATGGCCTAAAAGATCCTTTTCCCTTTTCAGGTAGCCCTTTCCCTAGTGCACTAGACCTTGGTTGTACCGATGGTACCAAAAACTTCCCCTTTTTGGAACTACTAGGCCTCTGACCCCGAGTTTGAATATGCCTTTTCTTAATTCTTTTCTCATTATCCTTTTCTGGACAATCTTTTCTGATATGTCTAGGCTGCCTACACTTGTGGCAAATCCTGGTTTCAGGTTGTAACCTATTCCTTTCATCAATATTCATTGCTCCAACATGCTGATGTTGAGCAAGAATCCTGTTGGAGTCCAAAACTTCATCATTAGGGGCTGGTAATCTAGGTTGTATTGCTAATATATGGTCCACCATACACATTATTTCAGCCCTAACCTGGCCAACAGTGATATCAAAAGAAAGATTCCTTATCATAGTGGGTTCATCTTGGGGATTCTCAAACATCTGTTCTTTTCTCGCCTGGTCCCTCATACCTTCTTTTGGTGCAACATTTCTGCTTTCAACAACATGTTCTTCGTGTGATCCAGACATCTTTAAGTTTTTCTTCTCCTATATGAGTAGAAGACACTATCAGATAAACTGGAAGACACTATAACAGACTCAACAACCTTAATCCTATGTCTCTATAGACTTAGCGAATCTAGAGCTCTGATACCACTAAATTGTGACACACTGATCGAACAAAATGTTATTAACTAAGCTGAAGCGATCATTAACGGCGGATTACTAAAAATCATTAAAAATTAAAACCTTTTTCAAAGAGATCCAAACACATGAAAACTCTTTGATCAAGAATCAAGGTACTTTATTTACATCCTGGTTCATAAGTACATATTCTGTACCGTCTCTTCTCGAGGATTACAAGCATCAGTTGCCTTAATAAAACTATACATAGACAGCATAAGAACCTCGAGGCGTCAAGCCAAAATCTCAGATCGGTTCATTAAAAATACTGACTACTAACTCCAAGGACCTGAGAGTACAAAGATGACACATAGGACTCTCTATACAAAATATGACATCCAGAGCCTCCACCTGGAGTATTATAGTTGTCCCTGTTGCTGCTGCTGCTCTCCCCCTGGTATAGGGTTTCTGCCTCTTCTTCTGTGTTTACCTAAAAAGTTGGATTCCACGGGGATGAGCCAATTGAAAATTGTCCCAGCGAGAGATATAACTCTCCTCCAGAAACATTATTATTGTAGATAAATAGTAATAAATGAGTAGGGGTTCTTTTATATTAACAACAATATTAATCATTGTATGAACAAAATAGGATAATCTCCTTTCTTAAGGAGAACATTGCATCTACCCATGGTAGAATTATACGTCATCTATCTAATTTGCAAAGAATGCAAGGAATCATAAATATATCATTTATCAACTAAAGATGCATAAAGAAATGTAACATCAACCAATGATTTTCGTATTCAATCGTTAAGCAAACATGCAATATGGCTGATTACATTTTACAATCACACTTATGCCCTGAGGAGATGAGGTATACCACTCATACTCCAACTGACCATTGCGAAGTCGAAATCGGTGCCATACAAGGTCAATGGAAGAGCCGACTGCCATGACCTCCCTTATCTCAGTCAGTACAAGATTCAATGTAGGACATCTTGTGTCTCTACTAAATAGCTTTCCAGGATATACTAGTAACTTTTCTATAGAGTTACACTGGCGGCTATACTCTCTTTGCAATCGAGAGATTTCATGTTTATCTCACATCGATCTGGCATTAATATTATCAGGAGATTTGTGATACATCCATCCCATTATTGGGGGATTAGTGATACATCCACCCCGACTTATATAATGAAGGATTGAGATATTTAATGTTTATCTCACATCAATTCCTCCATTAGGGTGTAAGGATATTTTCTCCCATCACCCTCGCATATTCAAAAATATGCATTTCGGGTTATGCCGCGGAGCAACCCGTTTCACCATTCAACAAATTCTGACACTGATGGTTATATGTCCAGGGCACTACATGATAAGATTCCACTTGATTAATTATGTTCATTACTATATTCTTTTAGCATCAGTCAAGTTCTCAAACACTATTATGACAAATGCTACAAAGAAAAGTATAATTCATCTATCAAGTACTTTTCAAAACTTTATAGAACATTGGGATCTTAATCCCTTGTCACATCATGGGCATTCTCATCCCTTAACATCTCATCATCATGATTATGGAATATGGGTATTCAAACACTCAGTTCATCAAAGAACACTTGTTACCACTTATCAAGTAACTAATACCTTCAGGTCATCTGACCAAGGTAAACATGATACTTGCTACACAAGCATCTCACATGGCTCTCAAAGCCCATTTAGTCTCTTGTTACCTCTTACTAAGAAACAATACATATAATGGCTCACAAGGCCCATAAAGCATTTAAATAATTAACACATCATAGCTCATACCTGGATATACTCATCATCTCATGGTCACCTGTATGACCATTACATAATAACAATTATATCAATTACATATCAACACTATGCAATGTAAGAGTAGCATCACTATTCCCTTATTTAGGGTTAGGATTTCTCTTACATATAATCACCATTTATTAGACTTAGGGTTTTCCATAATTAACCATTTAGGTTCTCAAGATCATATTATTAATGATCAAGACCTAATTCATTGCTCCACACAGCTAGGAGCCAACATTTATAACATAAGTATTTAATCATGCTTATTTATTCTCATCACTTATCATTAATGAATTATCAACACAAGATAAAAGTTCCTCTCTCAACTTTACCAATATATGATTAGATCATACTTTATTGATTTATCTTAACCTTTTCATAAGGCATGCTAGCCTACACTTATCAAAGTGCATTACATCTCAATGTAACAATTGACATGACACACTTCATGTGTTTCTCATCCAAGTATATTGGATTTAGAGCACATCAAGGTGTATCAATCTTGAGGTGTTGGAAGTGATATCTATCATGTCTTGATGTATCACTTCCCTCATCACCTTTATCTTAAGTTCATCAACTTATCTTGTATTAGGGTATCTCCCATACTAATATTTTATGCACCAGTTCATCACATTTATCATGTAATGTAATGGTCATAAGTCACTAATTTGAAATATGCAACCATTATCAATGATATGGACTCATCTCGAATTAAGGAATTATTGATATAAAGATATCTATTATCAACCTCTTTAGGTGTTTCACTTATCAATATATTAGTCACTATTTCATTAATAGGAATAGGGTTTTCCATTTTTATAAATTAGGGTTCACATAACATCTCCCCATATATGGGTTTCACATAGCATTACCCGAAATTAGGGTTTCTCAACTCAACCCAAAGTTAGGGTTATGGTTTATCATCATATTGCCCAAAATTAGGGTTTCATGCTTTATAACCCAAAATTAGGGCTTGGCATACCTTTACCCTATATCAAGGTTAGGATTTCATATTAGGGTTTCATATAGCATTATATAGCATCACCCTGGGATTAGAGTCCACATCACATCTCTATATTAGGGTTTCACTTGACATCACCCTTGATTAGGGTTTCACATGACTTCACCCTTAATTAGGGTTTCACATGAAATCACCCTTAATTAGGGTTTCACATGACATCACCCTTAATTAGGGTTTCACATGACATCACCCTCAATTAGGGTTTCACATGACATCACCCTTAATTAGGGTTTCTCATGACAACACCCTTAATTAGGGTTTCTCATTATATTACCCTGAATTGGGATTTCTCATATCATCATCCTAGATTAGGGTTACATCATTACCCTAGATTATAGTTACATCATTACCCTAGACATCATTACCCTAGATTAGGGTTACACCTAGCATCACCCTAAATTAGGGTTAGGTTCATCAATCTTCTCAATTAGGGTTTCATGATCTCTTTATCAAGGATCATACCCAAATTACATATTATTTTCATGTTGAGAGTGTAGAGGCTTAACCACTTACTTGATCATTATACATGTATGAATTCCTCTCTCTCTCTCATCCCCTCTAGGATGTTGATCACTTCAAACTTGATTAGATAAGGTCAACCCATCATTTAAGTATACTCACTTAGGGTTAGCTTAGTGTATTGAGATGTTACTTCCATAAGCATCAAAGGTTAACCCCTCAAAGGGTACTAATCACCCTAGTACCTTAAAGGTACAACCATTGTAAATACCTTTGATAAAAATCATTAACAATCATTGGGTTAATTAATTTTTCATAGCTTTAAGACTATTAGATTTCCACATGGTTTTGTTACTTTTGAACCTTCAAACGGTTTTAACCTCCCTGACCTTCAAACGGTCTTAAAGACCATTAGACCTTAAACGGTCTTGGTTCAATTGTATCTCCAAATGTTCTTGAATCTTTTGTACCTCCAAACGGTCTTGTGGTGCTTTACCTCCAATCGGTCTTGCCCTAACTGCTTCATTCAATTTTGAAACCGCTTGCTCAATTTATTATTGAAACTAAATGATCATCAAATGGTTTGAGACCATTGCCCTTCAAATGGTCTGAGAACCGTTTGATCCCAAATGGTCTCAAGACCGTTTGGTCCAAAACATCTTGAAACCGATTGGACCAATTAGGGTTTCCTCCAATTAATCAATTGATTTTAGGGTTTGCTTTATTGAATCGATCATCAATTGAACCATTGAGAGTACATCAATTACAACCCTTGGATCTCCAACCATCCATAACAGCCCTTGAACTCCAAATGATCTTGAGACCGTTTTCCCTCAAACGGTCTTGAGACTGTTTGAGTCATTCAAATTAGAACTTGACTCAATCGATTTAGGGTTTCAACCATTCAATCCAATTAGGGTTAGCAATCAATGGATCACCCATCCTTGAATCCATTAAATTAAATCAATTTGAACCATTGGATCTTCATCATTCACATCAGCAATTAACCCCAAATGGTTTTGAAGTTCAATTACCCATTCGATCTTGAGATCCATTACCCATTAGATTTTGAACTCAATTACCAATTCGATCTTATAGTTAATTACCCATTCGGTCTTGAACTTAATTACCCATTCGGTTTGAAGTAAATTACCCATTCAGTCTTCGGTTCAACTACCCATTCAGTCTTGGGTTCAACTACCCATTCGGTCTTGAACTCAGTTTCCCATTCGGTCTTGAAACCGAATCAATTCAATCGGTGTTAAAACCGAATTAGCTCAATTGGTTTTGAAAACTGTTTGCCCCTTCCTTTGTTGAGGTGTGTGCTTAAGATGAAATCATCATATTCAAGCTTCAAACCTTCGAAATTAGTTGTAATTCTTATGCTGATTTCAATAACTAATCAAAAGGAAACCGAGAAAGAAGAAAGGTTAAACACATGATGAATAAATTGCAAGCAATAATGACATTTAAGGGTTCAAGTTATATAACCCACCTTCAAAATTGAATCCAAGCTTCAATCTTCACGTACTCAATGGTGAATGAATCTTTCTCAACTGTCCAAGGCTCGTCCTCAAGTCTTTGAGTGGAATGAATGGCTAAGGTTGAAGATTGAATGAAGAAAAGAAGAAATTAATCATTGAATTTCGATTTCCACCATGAAATCAAGGTTGAAGATGACTGTGGAGCTTACCTACAGGTTGGGGCACGTCCTCCTATTGATCCTAAGCTCCTTTGTTCATGTCCAAATCAAGGAAAGAAAAAGGGATCAAAAAAGCCTCTCATGTGGGTTGAAAATGGGATGTATATAAGGGAATTCCAATGAGAGAGAAAGTGATAATAAAATCCTTTAATCCCCAAAATTGGTGCCACATACTCCCCTCAATCCCTTTAATACAAATAAATATCCCCCACCTTGTAATTCCTCTTCATTATCCATGAATTAAAGAAAACAAATTAAGCACCTTAACCATTATAATAATAATATCCAAAATTGAGTGGATATTACTTTTTAGTTAACTAATGTGAGTGGGCTCTCCACTCACTTTAGATATTTCATGACCTTTGCAAGGCACAAGGACGTTCACACTTATGCAAATTCAACCATCTCATTTTTGGTTGAAGGGAAATTCAATTAATATATTTATTTTTGCATTAAATTGAATTAGGGTTTCAATTATGCTTAAATCTTGATTATTTTAATATCAAGATTCTCTCTCCTCCAAAGAGATTCAAATGAGAAGCCCCTCTGATTTTCTTGTCTCTAATTTATACCAAGAAATATTAGGGACTCTCTAGAAGTGGTATTTTGCATATTGAACCCTAGGTTTTGTGTGAATTGCACATTACACCAAAACTAGGTTTTAATGCACAAACATTGCTTAACAAGCTCTTTCTTGGTGCTCAGGCTACCACAAGCCATACCTCTTAATCATTTTCATTATTATGATGCTTCAACACTTGAGGAACATTTTATCATGTAATATTTGCAAGTTAACCCCTCAACTTGGGTAATTTGCACTTTAGTCCAAAATAAGTAAAACATTGTTTCAACATTATTCAAAAAGGACTAAAATTGAAACATAAGTTCCTCTTGAGCCTTAATTACTTTTCAAAAGATAAGGACAAGAATATAAATGACTTACTTAAGCAAAACCTCTAGGGTTAATCCTTTACCCAGATCAGGGATGTTACAGATCAAGTGAAGGAAAGCAAAGTCTATATTCTCAAAAGGTTGCTTGAAAACTTCAAGATGGGAAAGGAGGAGAGGATAGCCAACATGTACTCAAGGCTTAACACCATTGTGAATGGTCTTGCTATTCTAGGACATCCTATGAGTAGAGGAGAGATCAACTCTAGGATCCTTAGAACTCTCCCTAAGAGATGGGAACCCAAGGTGACTTCCATTGAAGAAGCAAGGTCTCTTAAGGATGTCCCTATTGAAGAGATCATTGGAAATCTACAAGCACATGAAGCCACACTTGAAAAGAGGGAGGAAGTAGAAAGACAAGAGAAGAAAGATCTAAAGAGAATGAAGAAGGCTGAAATGAAGGCTCAAATTGAAGCTATCATGGAACAAGTCTCTCCAACCTCTCAAGTTAAACAAGATGCCATGTTCTCCAAGCGTAGATTCTACAAAGGCCAGAAGACCCATCATCACAAGAAAAGAGAAGATAAGTGCCACTCAAGCTAAAGTGACTCCTCCAACTCAAGCTCAAGTGAAGGATCAATCTCAAGCTCTAGTGATGAAGGAGAATGCCATTTTGCTCTTATAGCATCAACAATTAAGGACTCAAGTGAGGTAAATCTAAACTCCTTAGATAAAGAATCTTTGATTGCTATTATTCATGATACTTGTGCCTCTCTTAAGTCTTCTAAAAGGAAAAGGAAAAAGCTTATTAGAATTGTTGATAATTTGCATGTAGAATTAAATGATCTTGAACATGCTAATTCTTGCTTGCTTGATGACAAAAATGCTTGTCTTAGCCAAGTAGACTCTCTTAAACTTGAAAATGCTAGTTTGCTTGATAAGATTAGATTTCTAGAAGCTCAACCTCTCATGCCTAGTTCTAATGAAGAGCATACTTTAATTGTTTATTCTCTCATGCATGATATTGATGTTCTTAAATCTGAAAATAAGGACAAAGATTTTGTTTTGCAAGAATTAGAAATAGAAAATGCTTCCTTGCTTGCTAAAATCAATGTGCATGAATTTTGTTCTAGTTCTACTAGTAGAGAGAATGATGTTTCTGCTCTTCATATTGATAGAGATTCTTATTTAACTAAAGCTCTTTTCTTAGAAAATAATCTTTTGCATGCTAGAGAAAATATAAATCATTTATCTTCTACAATTGCTTCTCTTAAGCATGATAATGACAGTTTGAGATCTTCTTTGCAAAGATTCTTAATTGGTAAAAAGAATCTTAATGATATCCTACACCATACTACCAAACAAATCGGTATACATGGTTTGGGGTCTGATGGTAGTCAAAGGAACAACAAAGGTAAAGGACCTCCAATCTTCCATGGAGAATCCTCTAGTTCCAAGACTATGGGCACATGCAACTATTGCAATGATATTGGCCATTATTCTACTTATTTTCCTTTTAGGAAACCACCCAAGAGCGATAGGACTTGGGTTGCTAAGCTAACCCCTCCGGACCCAAAAACATGATTGGGGACCATTTCATCTTTCTTCTTGTAGGTCCTTGCAAATAGATTGACTTGAGCTATTAAATTGCAAATGGACTTCTCAATCCACATGAAAGAAGAAAGGTGAGATGTATAGAGGGTGACAACAAGTCAAAAACTGAATGGTAAGAACACATGTAAAGGTTTTCCTGATTATAACCTTTCCTAACTTGTTTTTGTCAAGTTAGTGTGCACTATGCATGTGCTTTTTGAGTTAAAAGTGGTATTTTGTGCTTCTCTTCACACTCTTTCTCAAAAACTATTTCTAATGCTTTCATAGTGCATTACTACCTTGCTTACACATGTTTGGATATGGTTTGTATTTTTAGCATACCTTTAAATATGTTTTTATGAAATATATGTGCTTTTTGACAACTTCTCTGTCGGTCAAGTTTGGCCTGTTTGAAACTCGACCGATAGGCACCTATGGGAGTTGCCAACAGCTGTCATCGGTCGAGTTGTCAATATACAGAACTCGACCGATAACACTGTGCACATAATACACAGTTGGCTTATTGAATGAGAATTTCCCTCTCAACTAGATTTTCTCAACCAATAGCCTTATTCTTTGGCACTCGTTTGGTACCTTTATATATGCATATTGCCATGTTCTAAATTACCTATCTTGCTTACAACTCTATCTCTCTAATTTCTCTAAATTGGTATATCTATATCTTGCAATAACTTGTTTTGAGTTGTTTCGCAGGTCTTGATGATGATCTCTTTGGATATCTTGGTTGTGTGTAAAATTGCTTCCGTTGTACTCTAACTTGCTACATCTATATAGGTGTATATCTTGTTTTGATACAACCTTGAGGTTCTTAGTGGTAATCAACTTTTGGTAATGGTGCATATTTGTTAGTGAGTTATATCCTTTCATGCTTCTACAATTTCTTATCTCTTTGTTTGGATATATCTCTACATCTACTCATAGCTTGCTTTATCTTGTATATCTTTTGGTATCTCTTGATATAATCTAGATCCTACTAGTAGTTCATATACATGTAGTTCTAGCCTTTTTTAAAATTGGCATCCTTGCTCATATATATGCTATGCTTGTATCTTGTCTCATACATGCTCAAGCTTGTTCCTTGAATAGTATATCTACTATCTTGAGTTGCTTGCATAACATTGTGATGCAGGGTACATAGATCTACATTATATGTAGAAAGTGGAGTATTTTTGGATTTTATGTAGATTCTGCTCCAGTTTTAGTTTTTGATGCAAGACTAGTGTTTTACATGCAGAAACAACCTTCTAACCAAGACTCATTGATTCTCCATGAGCCCTGGTACTTTTTGGGCAAATTCTATCATCTTAAGGGTCAAAATTGCAATTTATTGTTTTTCTGCAACACCTTATCTTGCATTTTGGGTTGTTCAAGTATATGCTTTAACTTCCTTTTCTTTCTATGCTTGGACAAGCCCCTATCTGTGCTCTTCTACTCTCCTTATATATATTTGTGTTATCTCCTTTCTCTTTAACAAGTGATGTTTCTTATTTCTTCATAACCCCACTTTTTGAAATGACAAAGGGGAAGAAAGGTATGTATTCTTTTAAAAGAGGAAGAAGGCATGTCTTACATGAAGAGAAGTATGTCCATGTAAAGGGGAGAAGGTAAATGGGAGAAGACATATATGTGTAGAACATATATGAGTATAAGACATAGTACTCTATAAATGTTATGAAAGCTAACCATGCAGGAGAAATAACATCAATTGAGGGGGAGTATGAGAACTCCATGCGCATCAATTGAGGGGGAGCATATGAAATCCATTTTATTGAAACCCCTAGGTTTCTACGAAGGTATGAATTTACTTAAAAGCTTTCAATACATTTATGGAATGGTTTGTCATCTTCAAAAAGGGGGAGAATGTTGACTCAAGGTCAATTAGGTCAATGTTGACTCACATCTAAATTGACTAAACCTATGTTTTGATGATGCCTAACCATTCCACATATTGGTGTCTAATGTCTCTACTTGATTGATTTCAGATTAGCTATAGACACACTCCAAATTCCCTAACTTGCACATCTCAAATTGGAGAAAACACAAGTCAAAGTCAATACAAGTGCATGTTTTTGTAATATGATGTAAATCCATTAGAATCATGTTATAAATCACTTGTAATGATTGTATGACTTGTAATTAAGATTAGAAAAAATCCGGATCACTTAGATCGAATGTTTAAGCACTCAAAAGCCATTTTCCAAAATTCACATCAGGCTGTTCATCAGTCGAGTTCTGTGAGTTGCAAACTCGACCGATCCTGATTGGATCTTGAAAATGACTTTTGATCGGTCGAGTTTACACTTCACAGAACTGGATCGATGGAGTACATGACCAATTCGATTTTCATTGGTCATTCGAGTTTCCCCAGGACAAACTCGACCGATGGTCTGAATATCGACTTTGTCTTTTACTCTATCGGTCGAGTTACCCTTATAGAAACTTGACACGTTTGCACTGTATTGAAAAGTGCAGAAAAGTGCTTCTAGCCATTGTGGAGTTGCAACAAGTGAAAATATATCTGTTGCAAGCCACAAAATGGCTAGTTTTTGTTCTCAAGTGTTCCCAAAGGCTAAGAGGCATCCCTAGCTATAAATAGGACCCCTTGGGCTTCATTCCAAGGTTGAGCATTCAATGCAAACTGTATGTGAGGTTCCTATTCTATAGTTGAGTTCTTCCTACAACCTCCTCTCTCTCTCTAATCTTAATCACTTGCTACATCCAACAGAGTGAGTAGGAAATTTGTAAGAGAGCTAGTCCTACATGTATATCTTGTGAGGCTCTCACTTTCCACCACCTCCCCATCTCTCATTTCAATCATGAAGATGAAGGTTCTCTCTCTTGGCTAAGACAGGTGAAGAAGAACAAGGGAAGGCATCCCTTGGTGAAGATCAAGGATGAAGACTTGGAGCAAGAGTGGGTAAGCCTGGTGAAGGCAGAAGACTCCTTGCTCAAGTGGGTAAGTCCTTGGTGGAAGCTTCTCCGAGTGAAGGTGAAGTCAAAGGCGGAAGATCCAAGAAGAGTGGGTAATTCCTTGAAGGCTGAAGACTTGTGCAAGAGTAGGTAAGTCCTTGGAAGAAGGAGGAAGACTCTTGCAAAGTGGGTAAGTCCTTGGTAAGATTGAAGACTCTTTGTATTGGATAGGTAAGTCCTTTGTTTGGTCATGTATTGTAAGTCTTATGAATGAATATAAGAATGCAATAGTTAGGAAATCCTAGAGGTTAACATCTCTACGTAAGTGGACTGACATACTTCTAATTTGAAGTGTGGAACTACTCTAAATAGCTTGTCTACTTATGTTTGCTCAATCTCTCTCATCCTTGCTATGCATGTTTTAGTTGCACTCAAATTACGTATTTAGCAACCTTATCTTATCATATATCTTGAAGTTCTAATGAATTTTGTTTAAGTGCATTCAACTCTATTCACCCCCCTATAGAGCATCTAATCACCCATCTAGGATCCAACATTTTATTTAAGTATTTCAGTCTGCCTGCATGTATAGTATGTTGATTTCTCAGTATATTATAGTGTTTGAATATACTGCTCTGCCAAGTTAAGGATGATATACATGTTGTGTTATAAACTTCAAATAAATAGACATGGTACCATAGAGATACCAGAGTCAAGTATAAGTCAGGGAAAAGATACAATATAGTAAGAGCTTTCCAAGAAAAATAAAATAATAGACTTAAGAGCCCTGAACACTGTAGATTCCCTATGAGAGGTCTGTGTCGTAGGGATGAAACGACCTAACCCTGGTAGTGTCCAGTATATGGGGGTCGGAACGTACTAACAGGTGGTACATGGGATGAATCCCTAGTGGAAGTCTCCTTAATATACAACATGTAGTATCCAACATCAACCAGAGGTGCTGATGGCACTAGAGTATAGAAAAGCCAATAGGTGGCTTGACTCTCCACCTGTGTGCTCAGGTTAGAGGAGGAGTCCAGTTTTTATGACATAATAGGTGTGCCGAGGCCAGAGAGACATTTTCCTATTGTAGACCAACGATGTAGTCAGGCTTAGCATTCCCGGGTGTGTCAGCTAAGTCTTGTACGGTGAGATCGTAGTTTTCTACGAGTCTTCATATGTAGAGTACACAACATATGATCAGGGCATAAGCTAAAATATGTTCATATAAGTTTAAAGAGTTTCTTATAAGCAAGAAAGGCTAAGAAAGATTAGAGTACAGTTTCCCAACAATTATTCTTTGTATGTTTCTGAATTATTAGTTATCATTGAAATTAATCAAGCATGCTCATATATTGATTTACTGTTGTTGATATCTAGAGTATCCTACCATTTTTGTGATTGTCAATGATCAATCTCTTTAAAGCTTACTGCTGTTATAATTGATATTAGTTGCTCAAAAGTATATCTATAATTATATCAGTGCTTTAGACTATTTCTTTAAAGTACTCATTCACTAAGCGAGTAGGCTCACCCCTCTACTCAAATATTTTAGGGAAACCACATGGACTTGAAGAAGGTCAAAGCATCAGAGTAGATCTACCACATGAGTTAAGTATGACATTAGTTAAGTTCAGTCGGTCCCTATCACTCTAGGTCCTAGTATAGATGTGAGAGTGTTATAAGTAGTGTTTTGTATCTTTGTTTCCTTAATAAGAGAGAATTTATATGATTATCATGTCATATGTACCTAAGAATGAATGTATGGATGTGTATCGTTTATGTTGAGATCATAATAAAGAAATCAATGTTAAGATTCCCTTGTAAAGTTAGTTTATGTGGTTCAATGTGAGAAAACAAAGAGTTTAAAAAAGAAGAAAAAGTTAAGGGTGATCTTTGTATTACATTAAATCCTAAATTTATGCCATAATCTCATGATTAATGGTAGTTGTGAGATCGGGGTGTAACATAAAGTCTAATTGTATCGATTTAAATCCCGATTTATTATAAATTGATGTGGATCATATACCATGTTGGGAAATATGGCGACAAAGATGGAGATAGAAATGCAATTTTTCTGTCCATGTTCCCCTAACAAGCATATCACATCAACAAGGATGCATCAGGAAAGAGGGTCCAAGAAGTACCTTGTTCTAGAGCATATCCAATGACAATCTGGCACGGTGATGTGCTCCCTTCACAAGTAGCACACAAATGACAATTGATGGTGTCATCGTAGTGTAATACCCACATACTACAATTGATGGTGTCATCCTAGCATTGCAAAAATGCTCTTCACACCTCTACATAGTCTACACAGACCATCGAGAACTCCCATGTCGCACTTCTAGAGTTGTTGGGAAGGAGTTGTCCTTCTATTTGTCAATGTGCCAACTTCTACTTCCTTTCCCCTTGTTGTCTCTCCCTTTGTTGGGAAGATTACTCAGGATCTCTCACATGCTACCACAATTGTGAGAAGAGAAGTCTTTACATCGAGAGCCTTGGCCACCCCTCCTTATATAGGGTGGAGTGGCTAGGGTTTCCAAAGCCCAAGGGATACAAAAGGTCAAATCTCATTGTTTGAAAACTACTATCCATAACCAGTTGTTCAACTAGACTGTGTAGTCGATCAATGGCTTGTGGTCAATGATGTAATAACACTGACTTTTAATGCTTAATGCACATCGTTACACATATAGTTAATTATTTGAACCAGTCAAAATGATAGTTTCACATCTTTGTTTGACCCAATCTAACTAGTCAGTTTTAAAGACAATCCAATTGATCAAATGGATACTCTAGTCGATCGACTAGCACACCAGTCAGTCGACTAGACACTCATGTCAATCAATTGACAACCAATGTTGTTTAAGTTGATTACCTAAACATTTTTAGTAACCAAGTCAAATCGTTTTTTGGTCAACTTAAATTTTTAGTAGTCAAGTTAAATCTTATCCATGAGTAAACTCCTATTCGAAGTGCATCCTATGTGCATCACCCTATAGGTCCCAAATTACATTGCCAGCAAATGTCCATAACCAACTTATGACATCACAAACAATGAGCGATATCTAACAAAACATCATTACTACCCAAGTAATTAGAAAGTTGGAGAAACAACTTCAACCTACATCTCTGATTAGTGTTACCATGATCATATAGTTCCTTTGTCCCAAATATATCGATTGAACATGAGGCATGGAATCATCATCCTATTAACATTCAATACATGTTCCTTGAACTAGAGTAGACTGTATGAGATGTATGTGAGCTCACATATCACATATTGACTCACATGAGTATGTCCATTTGTTTCTTTGTCTCACTTATCAAGTGGCCAGGACATCAACTCTGGTAGATGGGACAAATCCCATTTACATCACTCACAATCAATCCCCATGCATCAAAACATACCCGAAAACCACCTTCATAACAACCCTCACTCAAGGTCATGTTCAATGGTGTCAATGTTCAATGAACGATATGTTATGAGTGTAGTGACTTCCGGTCTAAGAATTACAATCACCACTATCACTTTGAGAGATGATTCTTACTGTCATTCCATGATTTCCGTGTATCACTTGCAAGGTGGGTCTGTCTAGTACACTGTTCTCTAACAAGTACCTATGTGTTTGACTTGATGTCCAATATCATGACTAATGACACTCTTCCATCAACCAACACACATTCCAGTCTTATACATTATTGTTGTCTATTTTTCTTCGACAACAATATCTGACTAATGACATAATAAAAATGTATGTACTCTTATCATACGTATGATCTCATTGTTCAGGTCATTAACTTGAAGACATATGTCATTGAGTAACATCATTATTTAGGCATATATTATATTTGTTCTTAACCTGAAGACATATGTCATTGAGTAACATCATTATTTAGACATATATTATATTTGTGTCATCATTTCATGACTAAGATAGACATAACATACAAAATTATCATTATTATTATGAAATCAAGTACATGATGCCCCAATACAATCATCATATGATTGGCTTTCTGGGCATACATAGCAACAAAAGTGTGTTTCTGACTGGAAAATAAGTCTAGATCAAAATAAATGGATGACATTAGATCAGGGTGTGGGGGTCTAGGAAAGTGAGGGAAAAATCCTTATAATAGTGTGTTACCCAATAGTAACTGGAGGTGAAGGCAATACTAGTGTTAATGGTCAATTGGTTGGCCATTGGGGAACCAATGATACAAATAAGATAGAGTGCTTTTGACTCACCATCTAAGCACCCAAGTTTAGAGGATGAGTCCAAATATATGACCGCTCCCATTAGTCGTTGAGGCCAGGTGTGGCCAGGCTCGTTGTAGACATGGTTGCTAAAGATTTCACAATTAGAATCTTGGGCATTCTTTTAAGTCTTATATAGTGAGATCATAGCTTGTTGTGATGCTTTCAGATGTTGTGGTACACCTCATGTGGGTCCAGGGCATATAATACATAGTGTACACAATTATATGCTTAGTTAGTATTTTACACTGATCAATTGTTATCGATATTCATGTGAAGTTAGAGTGATAAAATAGTTTTAGGTACTTTATTAATATACTTGTATCTTAAACAATAGATATATCTCAACTGATTTATCATGGTTACCTGTTGATTTTCTATGCATTGATCTAGTAGCTCATCAACCTACTATAACATTTTTAGTTAAATAACTAGCTCCTTTAGAAGAGACACAAGACATCTTTTATCATAGTAGAGAAGAAATATTATGAAGTATTTAGATTAGTTAGTTGATTTCTTAATCCTTCCTCTGGATCCTAGAAATGAGAGCAGTTTGTAATAATTTGTACTTTGTGTATATTAAACAAGAACTCTTACTTTTATGTAGAAGTTGAGCTCTATTGTAACCTTTTATGTTTTCAATAAACCTTGTGTTTTTTATTTAGTTAATGATGTTTTTAATTAATTAAGAAATACAAAAGAAGAAAAAATAAAGGTTGGTTTTCATTAAGTGACTAAAAGTAGATGGTTAATCTAATCCCTCCTTGAGAGACCTAATCCATGGTTAGCGGGTTTGGGTCATGTCACTTGTATACTTTGCTGTTGGACAACTTCTTTATCTCTTGTTGGGGCTTCAGTCTCACTCTCATGGTTCCCACCATTTTAGGTTCTAAACACCCATTTTAGGGGTTCAATGGTGAGACATCCTTCCCTAGGCACCAATGAGAAGGAGGTGGTGTCTTTTATCCTTCTGGTGTGTAAGAGTTGTCTTGTATACTCAGCTTTGGGTTGGGCATTTCATATGGGTTGTATCTATGGATTAGTTTCATTTACTTCTATGCCATGTATATGATGCATATGTTGCAAATATGAGAATGATGACCTTTTGTACAGACAACTAGTGACCGTGGTTACTTTTGATGAATTTTGTGGGCTTACCTATATGATGGGTCTTTTCTAAAATCTTACATGTGGATGTTTTCAATATCTTTATTTAGAAATATCCTTTCCTTATTGGTTTATCATGTTCTCTAGAATTGCTTTTCTTACTTTGTGGCCATCCTCAGATTGGGGTGACACAATTACCAAATAGAACGAGCTAAGTAAAAGATTGTTGGAATTAAATCCTATCTAGAAACTAGTATGTTACACTAATCATTATATGACCTTCATAAAAAAACTACAAGTGTCCAAAGGACTTTGGTTTCTAATTTAGTTCTCCTTCATGATGTATTTATACCTCTTCTTTTCATAGTGTAAGTTGTGCATTTATGTTGGTTAAGGTTTATATATATGTGAACGAATCCAAAACCGTCTATTTAGATATTTATGTGACATGACCCTTGTTTTTAAGGGACATATTTTGACATTTTCCCTCCTACAATTTTCATTAACTCCAAACTCCATTAGTTTGTATCTAATAGCATACATACATTTATCTTATCATGTTATATGTGAAATATTGATATATCCCTTTGATTCCTATAGGAGTACTATAACTAGTTCGGTAGAAAATAAGGACAAAAATGAAAGTACTACACTATGCTAGTCGTTCATCTTATTCCACACTAAGTTATCTAAATATTTGAGATGGCTTCTATCTGGAGAACTGTACCCCCATTTAGGATATGATTCGCTTGGGGCAATGTCTCTCGTTTTGGGATATATTTGACTTCAAAATATTTTGGCATTCCACCTTTTTATATATTAATAAATCTTTTTCTTTTAGAAAACTCTAGGAGATTGCCACTTGCTTTCACAGATTAATTATAAACTACAACTATTGAAATTTTAAGAATCAAATATAATAGTTCTTCTACATACCGTTATGGACTGCCTCTAGAAACACAATTTTGAGTAAATTTTATGGGTTTTCTAAGTAACATGATTGCCCTTGTAAAGTTTTTTGTGAGAAAATATTCCATTTTTTGTGATGCTCGTATGGATAGTATATAATTAGAATGGGGGAATATTCAATGTAAATTTCAAATGAGATGATACATGACCATGAATTATAGAAATATGGAACTATAAACTGATATAGTAACAAGTGAGAGAGAAAATACTCAACCAGTGAGGGAAAATTCATTCATACAAAATGGATATTTTGAGGTCAAACGTGGCACAAAACCTATATGCATTGATCTTGGAAGGGAAACACATCCCCCACTAGGACACAATACCTTGTCAGAGCCATTTTAGGGTCAAGTGCAGCATGTCTTGAGCCTAGACTTATTGTCCCTGGTAGGGTTAACATGTTTCAGATGGAGATGAATTGATATGAAAATGGTTTTTTTCTAAATGAGATTTCATTGATGGCTAGTTAGTTTTGTTGGTTTGATCACCCACTCCCCAATACAATCATCATATGATGGGCTCTTTGGTCATACATACCAACAGAAGCATGTTTCTAACAAGATGATAAGTCTTGGATGATAAGTATAGATCAAAATAAATGGATGACATTAGATCAGGGTGTGGGGATCTAGGATAGTGAGGGAAAACTCCTTATAATAGTGTGTTACCCAATAGTAACTGGAGGTGAAGGTAGTATTTGTGTTACTGGTCAGTTGGTCGGCCATTATGGAACCATTGATACAAATAAGATAGAGTTCTTTTCACTCACCATCTAAGCACCCAAGTTTAGAGAACAAGTCCAAATATATGACTGCTCACATTAGTCATCAAGGCTAGGTGTAGTGAGGCTCGTTGTAGACATGGTAGCTAAAGATTTCACATTTTGAATCTTGGGCATTCTTCTAAGTCTTTTATAGTGAGATCATAGCTTGTTGTGATGCTTTCAGATGTTGTGGTACACCTCATGTGGGTCCAGGGAAAATAATACATAGAGTACAAAATTATATGCATAGATAGTATTTTACTCTGATAGTTGTTATCAATATTCATGTGAAGTTTGAGTGATAAGATAGTTTAGTTTCTTTATTAATATACTTGTATCTTAAACAGTACATTATATCAACTGATTTATCATGGTTACCTGTTGATTTTGTACACATTGAGCCAATAGCTTATCAACCTACTATAACATTTTAGGTAAATAACTAGCTCCTCTAGGTGAGATACAAGCCATCTTTTATCATAGTAGAGAAGAAATCTTATGAAGTATTTAGATTAGTTACTTGATCTCTTAATCCTTCCTCTGGATCCTAGAAATGAGAGTGAGAAATGAGAGAAGTTTGTAATAATTTGTAATTTGTGTCTATTAAACAAGAACTCTTACTTTTATGTAAAAGTTGAGATCTACTATAACCTTTTATGTTTTCCATAGACCTTGTGTTTTTTATTTAGTTAATGATGTTCTTACTTAATTAAGAAATAAAGAAGAAGAAAAAATTAAGGTCGGTTTTCATTAAGTGATTAAAAGTAGATGGTTAATATAATCCCTCCTTAACAGACCTAATCCTTGGTTAGCGGGTTTGGGTCATGTCACTTGCATACTTTGATGTTGGAAAACTTCTTTATCTCTCGTTGGGACTTCTGTCTCACTCTCATGGTTCCCACCAATCTAGGTTCTCAACACCCATTTTAGGGGTTTAGTGGTGAGACATCCTTCCCTAGGCACCAGTGAGGAGGTGATGTCTTTTGGCCTTGTGGTGTGCAAGAGTTGTTTTGTATACTCGACTTTGGGTTGGGCATTTCATACGGGTTGTATCTATGGCTTAGTTTTTATTTACTTCTATGCCATGTATATAATGCATATGTTGCAAATATGAGCATGATGACCTTTTGTACATACAACTAGTGACCTTGGTTACTTTTAATGAATTTTGTGTACTCACCTATATGATGGGTCTTTTCTATAATCTTACATGTGGACGTTTTCAATATATCTATTCAGAAATATGCTTTCCATATTGGTTTATCAAGTTCTATAGGATTGATTTTCTTATTTGTGGCCATCCCTGGATTGGGGTGAAAAAATTACCAAATAGAACGAGTTAAGTAAAAGATTGTTGGAATTAAATCCTATCTAGAAACTAGTATGTTACACTAATGGTTGTATGACCTTCCTGAAAAAACTATAAGTGTCCAAAGGACTTTGGTTCCTAATTTAGTTCTCCTTCATGAAGTATTTCTACCTCTTATTTTCATAGTGTAAGTTGTGCATTTATGTTTGTTAAGGTTTATATGTATGGAATGAATCCACAAGCATCTATTTAGATATTTATGTGACATGACCCTTTTTTTAAGGGACATATTTTGACCTTTTCCCTCCTAGAATTTTCATTAACACCAAACTCCATTAGTTTGTATCTAATATGATACATACATTTATCTTATCATGTTATATGTGAAATATTGATATATCCCTTTGATTTCTATAGGAGTACTATAGCTAGTTCAGTAGGAAATAAGGATAAAAATGAAAGTACTACACTATGCTAGTTTTTCATCTTATTCCACACTAAAGTTATCTAATATTTGAGATGGCTTATATCTAAAGAAGTGTACCCCCATTTAGGACATGATTCGTTTGGGGAAATGTCTCTCATTTTGGGATGCATTTGACTTCAAAATATTTTGGTATTCCACCTTTTTCATAAATTAATAAATCTTTTTCTTTTAGAAAACTCTAGGAGATTGCCAGTTGCTTTTGCAGATTAATTATAAACTACAACTATTGAAATTTCTTGAATCAAATATAATAGTTCTTCTAAGTACCGTTATGAACTGCCTCTAGAAACACAATTTGGAGTAAATTTTATGGGTTTTCCAAGTAACATGATTGCCCTTGTAAAGTTTTTTGTGAGAAAATCTTCCATTTTTTGTGGTACTCATATGGATAGTATATAATTAAAACGGGGGAATATGCAATGTAAATTTCAAATGAGATGATACATGACCATGAATTATAGAAATATGGAACAACAAATTGATATAGTAACAATTGAGAGAGAAAATACTCAACTAGTGAGGGGAAATTAATTCATATAAAATGGATATTTTGAGGTCAAATGTGGCTCAAAACCTATATGCATTGATCTTGGAAGGGAAACACATCCCCCACTAGGACACAATACTTTGTCGGAGCCTTTTTAGGGTCAAGTTTAGCATGTCTTGAGCCTAGACTTATTGTCCCTGGTAGGGTTAACATGTTTCAGATGGAGATGAATTGATGTGAAAAATTTCTTTTTTAAAATGAGATTCCATTGATGGCTTGTTAGTTATGCTGGTTTGATCACCCCCTCCAAAAAAAAAATACAATCATCATATGATTGGTTCTCTGGGCATACATACCAACACAAGTGTGTTTCAGACTAGACGATAAGTCTTGGATGATAAGCCTAGATCAAAATAAATGGTTGACATTAGATCAGGGTGTGGGGCTCTAGGACAGTGAGGGAAAACTCCTTATAATAGTGTGTTACCCAATACTAACTGGAGGTGAAGGTAGTACTTGTGTTACTAGTCAGTTGGTCGGCCATTGTGGAACCACTGATAAAAATAAGATAGAGTGCTTTTGACTCACCATATAAGCACCCAAGTTTAGAGGATGAGTCCAAATATATGACCGCTCCCATTAGTCATCGAGGCCAGGTGTGGCGAGGCTCGTTGTTGACATGGTAGCTAAAGATTTCACAATTAGAATCTTGGGCATTCTTCTAAGTCTTATATAGTGAGATCATTGCTTGTTGTGATGCTTTCAGTTGTTGTGGTACACCTCATGTGGGCTTAGGGCATATAATACGTAGAGTAAAAAATTATATGCATAGTTAGTATTTTACTCTGATCAGTTGTTATCGATATTGATGTGAAGTTTGAGTGATAAGATAGTTTTAGTTTCTTTATTAATATACATGTATATTAAACAATAGGTATATCTCAACTAATTTATCATGGTTACCTGTTGATTTTCTACGCATTGAGCCAAAATCCCATCAACCTACTATAACATTTTTAGGTAAATGTCGAGCTCCTCTAGAAGAGGCACAAGCCATATTTTATCATAACAGAGAAGAAATCTTATGAAGTATTTAGATTAGTTAGTTGATCTCTTAATCTTTCCTCTAGATCCTGGAAATGAGAGAGTGAGAAATGAGAGAAGTTTGTAATAATTTGTACTTTGTGTATATTAAACAAGAACTCTTACTTTCATGTAAAAGTTGATCTCTATTATAACCTTTTATGTTTTCCATAAACCTTGTGTTTTATATTTAGTTAATGATGTTCTTACTTAATTAAGAAATAAAGAAGAAGAAAAAATTAAGATTGGTTTTAATTAAGTGATTAAAACTAGATGGTTAATCTAATCCCTCCTTAACAGACCTAATCACTGGTTAGTGGGCTTGGGTCATGCCACTTACATACTTTGATGCTGGACAACTTCTTTATCTCTTATTGGGGTTTCAGTCTCACTCTCATGGTTCCCACCATTTTAGGTTGTCAACACCCATTTTAGGGGTTCAATGGTGAGACATCCTTCCCTAGGCACCAGTGAGAAGGAGATGATGTCTTTCGGCCTTGTGGTGTGCAAAAGTTGTCTTGTATACTCAGCTTTGGGTTGGGCATTTCATATGGGTTGTATCTATGGCTTAGTTTTTATTTACTTCTATGCCATGTATATAATGCATATGTTGCAAATATGAGCATGATGCCTTTTGTACAGTCAACTAGTGACCTTGGTTACTTTTCATGCATTTTGTGTACTTACATATATGATGGGTCTTTTCTATATTCTTACATATGGATGTGTTTAGTATCTCTATTCAGAAATATCCTTTCCTTATTGGTTTATCATGTTTTGTAGGATTGCTTTTATTACCTTGTGGCCATCCCCGGATTGGGGTGACATAATTACCAAATAGAACGAGTCAAGTAAAAGATTGTTGGAATTAAATCCATCTAGAAACTAGTATGTTACACTAATGGTTGTATGACCTTCATAAAGAAACTATAAGTGTCCAAAGGGCTTTGGCTCCTAATTTAGTTCTCCTTCATGATGTATTTCTACCTCTTCTTTTCATAGTGTAAGTTGTGAATTTATGTTGGCTAAGGCTTATATGTTTGTGAATGAATCCACAATAGTCTATCAAGATATTTATGTGACATGGCCCTTATTTTTAAGGGACATATTTTGACCTTTTCCCTCCTACAATTTTCATTAGCACAAAACTACATTAGTTTGTATCTAATAGAATACATACATTTATCTTATCATGTTATATGTGAAATATTGATATATCCCTTTGATTTCTATAGGAGTACTATAACTAGTTCGGTAGGAAATAAGGACAAAAATGAAAGTACTACACTATGCTAGTTTTTCATCTTATTCCACACTAAAGTTATCTGAATATTTGAGATGTCTTCTATCTGGAGAACTATACCCCCATTTAGGACATGATTCTCTTGGGGAAATGAATCTCCTTTTGGGATGAATTTCACTTCAAAATATTTTGGCTTTCCACCTTTTTCCTATATTAATAAATCTTTTTCTTTTAGAAAACTCTAGGAGATTTCCACTTGCTTTCGTAGATTAGTTATAAACTGCAACTATTGAAATTTGTAGAATCAAATATAATAGTTCTTCTACGTACCATTATGGATTGCCTCTAGAACACAATTTTGAGTAAATTTTATGGGGTTTCAAGTAACATGATTGCCCTTGTAAAGTTTTCTGTGAGAAAAACTTCCATTTTTTGTGGTGTTCATATGGATATTATAGAATTAGAATGGGGAAATATGCAATGTAAATTTCAAATGAGATGATACATGACCATGAATTATAGAAATATGGAACTACAAACTGATATAGTAAGAATTGAGAGAGAAAATACTCAACTAGTGAGGGGAAATTCATTCATATAAAATGGATATTTTGAGGTAAAATGTGGCTCAAAACCTATATGCATTGATCTTGGAAGGGAAACACATCGTCCACTAGGACACAATACTTTGTCGGAGCCTTTTTAGGGTCAAGTTCAACATGTCTTGAGCCTAGACTTATTGTCCCTAGTAGACTTAACATGTTTCAGATGGAGATGAATTGTTGTGAAAAACTGTTTTTTCTAAATGAGATTTCATTGATGGCTAGTTAGTTATGCTGTTTTGATCACCCTCCAATATGATCATGATATGATTGGCTCTCTGGGCATACAAACCGATAGAAGCATGTTTCTGACAGGACGATAAGTCTTGGTTGATAAGTCTAGATGAAAATAAATGGATGACATTAGATCAGGGTGTGGGGTCTAGGACAATGAGGGAAAAATCCTTATAATAGTGTGTTACCCAATAGTAACTGGAGATGAAGGTAGTACTTGTGTTACTGGTCAGTTGGTCGGCCATTGTGGAACCACTGATACAAATAAGATAGAATGCTTTTAACTCACCATCTAAGCACCCAAGTTTAGAGGATGAGTCCAAATATATGACCGCTCCCATTAGTCATCGAGGCTAGGTGTGGCGAGGCTCATTGTAGACATGGTAGCTAAAGATTTCACAATTAGAATCTTGGGCATTCTTATAAGTCTTATATAATTAGATCATAGCTTGTTGTGATGCTATCAGATGTTTTGGTACACCTCATGTGGGTCTAGGGCATATAATACATAGAGTACAAAATTATATGCGTAGTTAGTATTTTACTTTGATCAGTTGTTATTAATATTCATGTGAAGTTTGAGTGATAAGATAGTTTTAGTTGCTTTATTAATATACTTGAATCTCAAACAATAGGTATATCTCAACTAATTTATCATGGTTACCTGTTGATTTTTTACGCTTTGAGTCAATAGCTCATCAACCTACTATAACATTTTTATGTAAATAACTAGCTCCTATAGAAGAGACACAAGCCATCTTGTATCATAATAGAGAAAAAATCTTATGAGATATTTAGATTAGTTAGTTGATCTTTTAATCCTTCCTCTGGATCCTGGAAATTAGAGAGTGAGAAATGAGAGCAGCTTGTAATAATTTGTACTTTGTGTATATTAAACAAGAACTCTTACTTTTATGTAAAAGTTGAGCTCTACTATAACCTTTTATGTTTTCCATAAACCTTGTGTTTTTTATTTAGTTAATGATGTTCTTACCTAATTAAGAAATAAAGAAGAAGAAAAAATTAAGATTGGTCTTAATGAAGTGATTTAAAGTAGATGGTTAATCTAATCCATCCTTAACTGACCTAATAATTGGTTAGCGGGTTTGGGTTATGTCACTTGCATACTTTGATACTGAACAACTTCTTTATCTCTTGTTGGGGCTTCAGCCTCACTCTCATGGTTCCCACCATTTTAGGTTCTCAACACCCATTTTAGGGATTCAGTAGTGAGACATCCTTCCCTAGGCACTAGTGAGAAGGAGGTGATGTCTTTTGGCCGTGTAGTGTGCAAGAGTTGTCTTGTATACTCACACTAGTACATAACCCACCTTAAGTGTCAGTTATTTAAGTCCTTTAGTGTCAGTTTCAATGCGACACCTAGGTGGGCGCCACTAAAAGGCAAACCGTTAGGCATCGATTTCCAAACTGACGCTAGAAACCTTCGTACGCCACCGAAAACGTGCCAGCAGGGGGATATAGGCGTCAGTTATTACTACGAAAGCTGATGCCATAAACCTTCGCGCCACAGAAAGGGCACCATCTAGGACACCATCAGCGTCGATTTTTTATTGATCACCGACGCCATATCACCTGCTACCACGGTCGTACTGGCCAACACGGCTGTGGTGTCTGGTCTCATTAGGAGTCGGGTTTAGCTATTATCCGACGTTGTAAGCATTTGTCGTTGGTTTTTCCAAATAACCGATGCCTATTGTATGTATTTTTTTTAATCAGTCTGCAAGCCTACTGTGGCTGGTCGCAGGATGAGAAACCTACAGTTTAGTTATGAACTGCAGGTTTTACGACATCCATTGATATCAGCCAACAACATGCCACAAACCTACAAAATTAACAACATTAGTTTTCACACATTTAGCAAACTGCAGTTCCATTCGATTTTCACACATGTAGAAACATTCATGTAGCAATTTGTAGTTCCATTCATTTTCACATTCACACATGTTGAAACATTCATATAGCAACCAACAATTTCATTCATTTTCACATTCACACATGTATAAACATTCAGACACATGTAGAAACATTCAAACATGTAGAAACATTCACATACATTACAATTCATAAATTCATTTACAAAATATCATTCTTTAGTCATTATTCACTATCAACATCCCAATTATATTTTAAAAACCCCACTACTTGTATGGCTTTTGCCCATTCTTCTGTTACATCATTTAATTCTTCCATCGTATAGGGAGCATGTACATCTAGTAAGGCCTTTCCTATAGTGTGGTCAGTTTTAAACACCTGCAAAGAGAATGATGTATATATATAATTAATAATATATAAATAAGATTGATATATTTCATATTATCTAATGAGACTATATATAATACCTTAGGAATGGTATCGATGTCCACTGCGGCATATTTGATAATCATGTGCATAAATCACATCACATAGTATGCACATGCCCATCAGCACACTATAAATTGAAACATACAAAATATAAAAAAATACAACTAATTAAGCAATGTTCACATAAATAATATATACATTGCAATCGGGAACTTACTTCCACGTTCTTCCAAATTATTGGCTGGTTCTTTTTCCTGGGGATCTTTCCTCCAGCCTTTTTGGACTCATCTAAACCCCTACATGTTAATCTAACACAATACATTGCATAATTAAATAGTAATGTAATAACAGATGTTAACAGATATGAAAATGAAATATTTCTCATTAGAATAATGCCATTTTCATTGTGTGTCCATATTTTGAATTCAATTTAGTCCCCTTAGGATCTAGATAATAGACAGTGAACGTCTCAGGGACAATAACTAGTAACTCCCAATGCATACCCCTAGAGGTAAAAAAATTAAAAATTAATAACTCAAAATCCACAATAAAAATGTAATTTTCTTACGTCCAAATTATAAGCAAAGTAAACTTACTCCACATTGAATGGAGCTATTATCACCATCTTGTTATTTTGAGCAAAATTTGTAAAAGCATCACAACAGTATTGTTGAACTGACGAAGGGTCTTTAGCTACTAGACTAATCAAAGATGGAATAAAAAATCCTACATGTTCGATTGAAAAATATGCACATATCTTGTCTAAGTAGCTGCTAAACATGTATTACATATGCATTAATATATAAGAAACCAGATCACCAGATCCTACACAAGGTATATAGATGTATAAAGAAGATCTCACCTTATCCATAGCTCTATCACAGATGTATTTAGCCAATCATATCGAAACAACTCCAAAATATCTTGTATAAATAGTTTGTTTTTCTATGATTGACCTGCAACATCCGCATCTATAGAAATAGTTATAGGGCAATTTATATCATGTTCGCCTAACCATATTGCCATACCCCTACAATTAGGACCTAACGGGACAGGTAGGTCCTGTGGAACCCAACTTGGTAATGTAGGAGGTGGAGGTGGAGGCCTAGATGCTCTGGGTGTCTTTTTTTTAACCTATATATATATATAATTTTAGATCAATTAACATCATATACACACACTAACAATTTAATGTAATGTAAATTTACCATACAATTTCAGTATAGAGGACATCCACTTTTGGCCACAATATCACTCCGCCTTCTGCGTCACCAAGCATTTCACAATCTGGGTGGGCATATGATAATGGAAGATCCATCCACTTGGGGAATATACGTAGTGGGCTCACACGAACCCAACCAAATAGTAATGGAGACCCATGAAACATTTCCCCTAGTAGGGATGGGTAAGCTGGAGCCTCTACAATGATATATTCTTTATTTTTTAGACGGCATGGCTTCAACCCCTACAAATTTGTGTAAAGAATTTTATATACATATATACATATCATCTTGAAAAGACTAGTTACTATGTCATAAAAATACTTACAGCGGATGTACTAGGTGGTGGGTCTATAGGATTACTAATCCCAACTTCTGTAGTAGGAGTAGAGCGGGACACCATAGGTACTGTCTGCTGAGTTGCAGTCAAAGATGCCTGCCACTTGCTCATTGCTTCATGGAGGGTCTTATAAACTGATTCCTTGATTCTATTATCAACTACTTCATCGACTCTCCTATCAACTATCTTATCTACCTATACATGGATAAAAGAAATGTTAGCTTCTGATTATTGAATTCTCTTTTACAGTAACATTCTAAAGAAAGAATAGGTTACCTCTTCTTGTGAAATTCCTTCTTTTGGGACATGTTTGCGCTGGGATGGCCCAAAGAACGCTTTGATGCCCACACCAGCGCCTGCAACCCTAACACGTCCAGGATGCTCTGGGTTACCTAGAGCAACTTTCAATTCATCCCTTGTGCCCTCAGGGATGAACTTGCCTTGTTTCCTTAGCTCGTGTAGCTCCCACTAATCGCCAAATTTTTTTTGTAATTAAGTAAACACCATAAATAATCAATATTCGAATGATTGCTCTAAGAGTTGTATTTTACCATTTTTGCAGCTGCCTCTACAGTTGCGGGCTTCCTTATTTCTTCCTTCTTATTTTGCCTCCCAGCTATCCAAATATCATGGTGAGGTAGAGGTGTGGTACCTATAGTAGAGGACTCCTGAGTAGCAGCAGGAAGAGCAGTAGACTCAGCCTGTAGTCTTTGGTGAATGCCTGCATACCCCTTTGGACCCATTGTGTGGTCATGCACATTCAGTGCACGCCTTGCTCTTTGCGCCTCACTGAGGGCCTAGTTAGTATGCACATTAACGATTTGGTTAGTAACTCTAAATGTTAATCTTGAATAGGTGAATACAACATATATTAATTAAATTGGGAGTGACGCCTAATACCTTGAATTCATCAGTTTTTCTTGAAGCAACAAACACATCCCATTCTTCTTGGTCTAGGAAGTTCCATTATTCAGTGGCTATCTTCTTCCTCTTGCCACCTTCTTTTATGTATTCTCAGGTGAGATTTGTCCTATAGTTCCTTAGGACTCTCCCACAATATTGCATCACGCATTTACGATGCGACTTTTCATCCAATGCAAATATACTCTCCAAAATAGAATTGCTATTAACTAGTATCCAAAAAATTAGTAATCTACAAAATAGAATTGCAAATTAATAATAACTCACACATAAATCCTTCCATATTACGTCTTTATTCCCCTTAGGAACTTTATGCCAAGAATCTATCTTACAACCTCAATGGCTATGAGTAACATACCCAAGATATGAAACAAACGAATTCAGATTCACTCCAATTGCATTTCCTACATTATCAAAATCCACAACAAGTTTGGGTTCATTTCCCCTTAGCGCTATTAACTTCTTCATCATAGTGATGCCCCTTCTCTTGTTAACTTTTTAGTGTTGCTCATCAAGTGCCTCAAGTGCTTCAGAGGGTACATGTGCATCATCAACCTAAAATTTGACAAAATAAACACACTTGCATGATATAACTATAAATGGACATATAGATATAAATATATGATATATTTTTAAAACTTACATTGTGAGGCGGTGCATTGATGTCCTCACCCTCACGGTAATCATCAACACGGTCATCAGGAGAATGTTTAGCCATCTGAAAGTTCACATTCACATTGTAAACTTCACATTGTAAAGTAATTCACATTGTAAAGCTCACATTGTAAAGTTCACATTCACATTGTAAAGTAATTCACATTTCAAAATTCACATTGTACAGTTCACATTCACATTGTAAAGTTCACATTCAGAAAAATAAAACATATAAAAAAATATAAACATGCCTCTAATATTGCAATTTTTTATCAATTAAAAATCCTTCATTGTGATCTCCACGCACATACAAGTCATCATTAGCTTCAATATTTACTGATGTTGGCAACCCAAATGAGAATGGACTGGAGTCATCATACTTATCATAGTACTCTTATTCATCTATAGGATCTTCAATGAACTATCTTTTACCATGAAGAACAACCGACCATTTATCATTTGCAGGATCATCGATATAAAATACTTGTTTTTCCTGTGATGCCAATATGAATGGTTCACCCTTCTCGCCAATCTTTTCAAAGTTCACTAAAGTGAAACCCAATCCATCCACTATAACTCCTTTGGTGTTATCAACCCAATTACATTTGAAGAGTGGAATTCTGAAAGCTATGTAGTCAAACTCCCATATGTCTTCAATGACACCGTAATATGACATTTTAGCTTCATGTGAACTCTTATCCTTTGCACTTGAAAAAAACATAGTTGATGCTTGAAGGGTGACCCCACTATTTTGGATGACACTCTTATCATCTTGGCGCTTTGTGTAATATGTGAATCCATCAATGTCATACCCTTCATAAGACATAACATTCAATTTTGGTTTAAAGGCGATGCATTTGATAGTTTCAGTAATTTCATATGGTGTCTGAGATAGTTGATGTAAGACTTTATCTTCAAACTACTTAATAAATGTATTGTTATGCTGTCTAGCAAGCCACATTGTATTAGCTCGAGGATATTGTCTCTTGATGAAATTGGTATGTTCCTTGATATAAACACTCACTTCGTCCATGTTGTGTAAAATATACAAGTGACCTTATTCCAACTTCTCACGGCTGATTACTTTCACCCGTGATCCCAAAATTCCTTTGCCAAATTGCTCCTCAATATTCTTGTCATTACCAGGAGTGTCATTACCACTGAGAAAGTCATTGCAAAAATCCATAACCTCTCTCGCCACATAACCCTCAATAATACTCCCTTCAGGCCGATAACAATTTCGAACATCACTTTTAAAAACGCTCATGTATCGTTCAAAGAGATACATCCAATGCAAGAAAATTTGTCCCAACATTTTCACTTCCCTAGTCAAGTGGACAACAAGATGTACCATGATATAAAAGAATGAAGGAGGAAAATACATCTCAAGATGACATAGGGTAACGACCACTTCTCTTTGAAAATTATCGAGACTATCAGGGTCAATAACTTTGCTGCATAGACTGTTGAAAAAGAAAAAAAGTCTAGTGATTGCAAACCTTACATGCTTCGGCAATATAGATCGAATTGCCACAGGCAATATTTGTTGCATTAGAGTGTGACAATCATGAGATTTAAGACCTATCAACTTCAGATCTTTCATTGATACCAATCTACGGATGTTGGATGAGTAACCCTGTGGCACCTTAACATTTACCAAACATTCACAAAAAGCTTTCTTCTCCTTTCTAGACAATGTGTAACAAGTAGGAGGTAAGTATGTTCTTCGATTTCCCATTTCACGTAATTCTGTTAATTCTAACCTTATTCCCATTTCACATAGGTCCAGTCTGGATTTTATCCCATCTTTAGTCTTACCTGGTATATTCAACAAAGTACCAATGACACTATCACAAACATTTTTCTCAACGTGCATGACATCGATACAATGCCTGACTGTCAAAGAACTCCAATAAGGAAGATCCCAAAATATTGACTTCTTCTTGAATAAAGATTTGTCACTCTGTGTGGCCATAGTACATTATGATCTCTTACCAAATTCATTGACAAAGTCTTTTACTCTTTCATAAACAACCTCCCCCGGTATAGGTTTAGGTGCACTCCGTTCCTCATTCCATCCATTGAATGCTTTGCGCTTCCTACGATACAGATGTAATTTTGTAAGAAACCTTCGATGATTGAGATATACAGTCTTACCGCCATGTTTTAGTCTTTTTGAATCAGTGTTCTCTTCACATATAGGACATGCTTTAGCTCCTTTGACACTATATCCAGACAAATTCCATATGCTGGAAAGTCATTAATAGTGCAAAACAACATAGCATGCAAATGAAATGTCTCTCTTCGTGAAGCATCATAGGTCATCACACCTTCACCCCAGAGTTTCTTTAAGTCATCAATCAGAGGTTTAAGATAAACATCGATATCATTTCCAGGTTGTTTAGGGCACGATATCAACAATGACAACATTACATACTTATTTTTCATGCACAACCAGGGAGGAAGATTGTATATAACAAGCATGACTAGCCAAGTGCTATGTTGGCTGCTCAATGTCCCGTATGGATTCATCCCATATGTACAAAGCCCAAGTCTTAGATTCCTGACTTCTTCACCAAATTCTGGGTACAATAGATCAATCTTCTTGCATTGTGGGGAATCAGACGCATGTCGTAGGATCCCATAATTATTTTTCTTAACATCTGCATGCCACCACAAATTCTTCACATCTATCAGATTGGCAAACAAGTGTTGAAACTGTGATATTATAGGTAGATATCACATCACCTTGGCAGGATAACCAATTTTGGACTCCCCCAAAGTCATCAATTTATACCGTGACACACCACATTTTAGACAATCTTTCAAATCCACATAGTCCTTTTGAAATAATACCCAATCATTCGGGAATGTGTGTATCTTCTTGGCATCCATTCCCATTGGGCACACCAATTTCTTTACCTGGTATGTTGAGATTGACAGCTTGTTTCCTTCAGGAAGCATTTCTTTCAACAAAGACAACAATGTCGTGAAGCTTTTATCGCTCCATCTATTGTTAGCTTTCAGCTTATACAATCTAAACACAGCGCTAAGCTTCATAAACTTAGTACAACATGTGTATAATGATATCTCAGCATCTTGCACAATGTTTCTAAAAATGGGAGGTGGATCAGTGTGCTCTACCCCACAACTATCCAGCATCGCATCAACGATGTCTTTTGGAACTGGTTCATTCACATCTACGTCATCAGAGGCAATTTCTTCTTCCATACAAGCACTGCTATCGACATCCAATGGTTTCGGGTTTGAAATCTCTCCATGCCAGTGCCATTATGTATAGCCTTGTATAATCCCATTGTACATGACATGACTTTTGATTTTGTCACCAGTGCTGACTTTCAAGTTGTTACCGCAATGCCTACATGGACAATAGAACCTATCTCCAGGTTATTTCCTATGTTCCTCAACAAATCTAATAAACTGGTCAAGACCAGAAATAAACTCTGGGGTGTAGCGATTGCGAATGGACATCCATGCTCTATCAATTCTATGATCAAAGAGAAAACAAGTATATATTACAATAAGATTAGGGTCTAGGATTAACATATTAGAGTTTTTGCATGGTTAAAACTTTAGGCCAACAAATACATGTGTTGCCATTCTTATATATAATAAATGTGTACCACCTATCCCATTCTTGAACACCTAATCTCACTAGTAAGTGTATAATGTGTATTCAGTTTTCAAGAAAATTTCGGCAGCATTTCCCCGCTGTTCTCTAAGTACATATGTACTTAGAGAACAAACGGGGAAATGCTGCCAAAATTTTCTTGAAACCAAATACACATTATACACTTACATCCTAAGTGAGATTAGGTGTTCAAGAACAGTCCCAAACCGGGGACTATCCAAGATTTACTCCTAATTTGTAAATCTTGGATGAGTTTTTAGGCCAACAAATACATGTGTTGTCATTCTATAACATTGATTTCAACATTTCGAGTGTCCATGCATGTTCATCATCAAGATAAAAATTACACATAAATTAGTATGGCCTAGGGATGGAGAGATTCATAATTGATTTCAAAATTTCAAACTAGCTCATGCATTATCATCAATCTACATCATACAATAGGGATTCATGTAGATGTTAGGGTGACACATCGCTATAAAATCAGAGATTTAACATTAGGTTTTAATATCTTACATAGATTGATCACAAGATTTTAGCAATATAGTTAATTCAAGATTATGGTGAAATGTGTATTAGGGTTTTAATATCTTAATTCAACATGCATCAAAATTTACAGAATTAGGTCAAGCATTAGTATTCAATTCCAAATGTATCTTCTTCTTCCTGCTCCCTCCTTACCAAATGGATAAAAGAAAGGCCACGACCGTGTGGGCTGGCCACGACCGTGGCTATGTTGGCCTACCACGGCCGTGTTGGCCAGCACGACCATGGTCGGCCAATACAGCCACGGCCGTGACCAGCCCACACGGCCGTGGCCTTGCTTTAATCCATTTGGTAAGGAGAGGGAGTAAGAAGAAGAAGAGGTGGAGGAAGAAGAAGGGCAGTGGCCTACCTGGGCAGGAAAGCAGCAGCTTGGAGAGCAGGGGCAGGCGCCAGAGCAACGAACCACGTCGCAAGAGAAGGCGAGCAGGCTCAGGCGCCGAAGCTAGCAAAGAAGGGTGGCGGCCAGAGAGCAGGAGAAGGCACCAACGCATAGAGGAGCAAGGAACGGTGGTGCCCAGAGCAACGAATGACGGCGGAGGCAGCGATCAGAGGAGCGAGGAACGACGGTGGAGACGGCAATCAGAGCAGGCGAAATTCGCCAGACCTAAGCGTAGAGCCGATGAAACATAGAAGGGGGAAGAGCCTGGCTCGTGCGGGTGCTATTAAGTTAATAATAGGAGTCAGTTATTCCAAAAAACTGACACATAAAACTAAAGGCGTCAGTTACACAAAAAAACTAACACTTAAAGGGTGTGAAAAATTTCCCGGGAACAACGCGGGAAAACCTATAAGCGTCGGTCATTGTAGTAAAACCGACGACCAAACTGTGCCCAATTTCTGTCTCGCGAATAACCTTTCGTCATCGGTTTAATAATTAATAACCGATGCCATATGTTAAATTTTGGAGGTAATTTTTTTTTCAGTGGAAATTTTGGATTTGGCGCTTAATTTTAGGCATGGGTTTATTATTAGGGAACCGACACTGAATAAAAGTGATACCCGTGTCTGGTCGCCCTTCACAGATAGATGTCAGTTTTTTTTAAACGACTCTTTAGGTTTTAGGTGTCGGTGTATTTATACAACTGACGCCTTTAAAAGTGACGTTATAAGCCATTTCTGTAGTAGTGTCAGCTTTGGGTTGAACATTTCATATGGGTTGTATATATGACTTCATTTTTATTTACTTCTATGCCATCTATATAATGCATATGTTGCAAATATGAGCATGATGAACTTTTGTACAGACAACTAGTGACCTTGGTTACTTTTGATGAATTTTGTGTACTTACCTATATGATGGGTCTTTTCTATAATCTTACATATGGATGTTTTCAGTATCTCTATTATGAAATATCCTTTCCTTATTGGTTTATCATGTTCTATAGGATTGCTTTTCTTACTTTGTGGTCTACCCTGGATTGGGGTGACACAATTACCAAATAGAACGAGTTAAGTAAAAGATTGTTGGAATTAAATCCTATCTAGAAACGAGTATGTTACACTAATGGTTGTATGACCTTCATAAAAAAACTATAAGTGTCCAAATGACTTTGGTTCCTAATTTAGTTCTCCTTCACGATGTATTTCTACCTCTTCTTTTCCTAGTGTAATTTGTGCAATTATGTTGGTTAAGGTTTATAAGTATCTGAATGAATCCACAACCGTCTATTTAGATATTTATGTGACATGACCCTTGTTTTTAAGGGACATATTTTGACATTTTCCCTCCTACATTTTTCATTAACACCAAACTCCATTAGTTTGTATCTAATAGCATACATGCATTTATCTTATATATCATGTTATACGTAAAATATTGATATATCCCTTTGATTCCTATAGGAGTACTATAATTAGTTCGGCAGAAAATAAGGACAAAAATAAAAGTACTACACTATGTTAGTTTTTCATCTTATTCCACACTAAGTTATCTAAATATTTGAGATGGCTTCTATCTGTGTACCCCCATTTAGGACATGATTC
This sequence comes from Alisma plantago-aquatica, assembly GCA_963693085.1. NCBI lineage: Eukaryota > Viridiplantae > Streptophyta > Magnoliopsida > Alismatales > Alismataceae > Alisma > Alisma plantago-aquatica. The sequence continues at coordinate 1,017,953,566 of OY856409.1, read as the reverse complement.
ACTTGGGGCAATGTCTCTCATTTTGGGATGCATTTGAATTCAAAATATTTTGGCATTCCACCTTTTTTATATATTAATAAATCTTTTTCTTTTAGAAAACTCTACGAGATTGCCACTTGCTTTCACAGATTAATTATAAACTGCAACTATTGAAATTTTAAGAATCAAATATAATAGTTCTTCTACGTACGGTTATGGACTGCCTCTAGAAACACAATTTTGAGTAATTTTTATGGGTTTTCCAAGTGACATGATTGCCCTTGTAAAGTTTTTTGTGAGAAAATCTTCCATTTGTTGTGGTGCTCGTATGGATAGTTTATAAATAGAATGGGGGAATATGCAATGTAAATTTCAAATGAGATGATACATGACCATGAATTATAGAAATATGAAACTACAAACTGATATAGTAACAATTGAGAGAGAAAATACTCAACCAGTGAGGGGAAATTCATTCATATAAAATGGATATTTTGAGGTCAAATGTGGCTCAAAACCTATATGCATTGATCTTGGAAGGGAAACACATCCCCCACTAGGACACAATACTTTGTCGAGCCTTTTTAGGGTCAAGTTCAGCACATCTTGAGCCTAGACTTATTGTCTCTGGTAGGGTTAACATGTTTCAAATGGAGATGAATTGACGCGAAAAATTATTTTTTTTCAAAATGACATTTCATTGATGGCTAGTTAGTTGTGCTGGTTTGATCAACCCCCCAAAAGCACGGGGACACAAGAAATCACAACGCCTGGATAGGAATGCATGATGCGACTTGTAGTTGGGGAAAAAGCTCTAGGATAATGAGATTTGATCTGACGATCAGGAGTGCCGGTCCGCAACGCCTTGGAAGAGGATACATGACATGAAGTGGATTCAACTCAAGTGGCGATGAAGTGGAGATTGATAATCGAGACACCCGGATTGGGGGAATGATTCTTCCGTTTTGTTTTGACCATTCTTTGGACCAGTCTTCTATCGGTCATCATATGATTTTGCCTTGTGCCTTACACTTGTAACTGATAAGTGGTCCTTTCGCTAGTTCCGAAACCTCGGTGTTTATTGATTGGAGCTTGACGTACGTGTATCTTTAATTTGCACTTGGGGTGCATTGCATCTGAAATTGTGAATCGGTTTAAGATTATCCACATGTTTTAGTTTGCACTTGGGGTGCATTGCATCTGAAATTGTGAATCGGTTTAAGATTGTCCACATGTCTGAATTTGTCGAGGATGATGGGAATTGGTTGTTATGCATAGCAATGCATGTATTGATATGGGAGAGCAGAATGGTTATTGCGATAAAACCGAACTGGTGGAGAACTGGCGTGATTAGTTTATACACCATGTGCGGGTTAAGCTGCAGGGGTTGCAAATCGCGTCCCATAAGTAAGTAGTGCATAATATTTAATGGATGGATGGAGGAGATCCATCTTGACCATTCATCGTTGATTGAATTTCTGAGACATCTTTCCATTTCGATGGTGCTTAACATAACTAAGAACTTTACAGGCTCTCCAAGTCTGCATTACTTTCTAAAGCCCTGTTACGATGGGTCGCGGAATCCATGTTAGGGATCTCACAACCATAACCTCGCGACCTGCAGGTTCAGATCTTCTTTAATCCTTTGCTAAAACTAACCAATAATCAAATCATCCTCAACGCTGGCGCGAATCTTCAGGTCGACTCAAAGATATACAGCAGACGAATACCCGAGCACGTGACGCCGGCCGGTCGACATGAACGTGCGTGCCAGTACAGCTGAATGCATTGAATCCCCTTGCTACATGTGCCCGCCACGCAGCGCACCGAGCCGGGCCCCAGCAGGAAGCACATGGAAACGGAGCAGTCAGGTTCGCTAGCGTACGTTGCATGTTACAAAGAGAGCTGCTCCACATGCGGTGCATGGAAGGACTTGGATTAGAATTAGGGTTAATCAGGGTTCCCTTCATGGGGGACTGCATATTCTGCAGACCTGGCCTCCGGGCCGACCGCCCCAACCTCGTGGCCGACCGGAACCTTGCTGGACCGCTAGTTTATCATGGTATGGTTAGAAGTTGTCTTAGATCTGTGTCTCTTTAGAGAAAATATATACACACAGTCAGTACTTGGTTATACGGTACCAATGCCTGGGGAGTCGGGAGAGTGCGTGTATCGTAACATCCAGAAAATGTACCCCATTGGCACACTCCAAATTAAACTCGTCCTTTCATCGTCGTTTCCTCGCCAACCGAAAAACTATCCCAACGAAACTCACTCACCACATGGAGACACGAATGGAGAATATGTACTTATTACCTCTGAAAGCCTCGTTCACACTACTTTCGATACAACAGAATATCGGCCATTTGCAAATTTAGGGAATGGTGAACTAAAATAAAAACCCTGCGGTATCGTGTGATTCACAACAGTTAAAACAATGGTCTCACGGTTGCTGTTACGTGTCTGACTCTCATAGGACCTCACGGACTTTACTTCTTTTAGAGAACAAAAAAAAGGCTTAGGGGCTTCGTTTGGTTACTATGCGCAGTGTAACCCGTTTGCTTAGTATGGGTTAAAAAAAGGAAGAAGGGAATGATAAGGAACTCGATACTAACGATCTCTCACGAAAGTTCAGAATGTAGTGTGATGTGCCGATCACGCCTCTCCATGTTGTTCTTTCAACAATTATGCATTCTAGCTTGAATCAATTATTAGTTATCCTACTCTATTACGCCTTGAAATTCGACCTTGGGGTAAGACTGCTCATTAGTAACAACACAATAGATACCGAGGAAAGAAAAAGATTTTATGTCAGAGAACAACCCAACTCTCCTATTGCGGTTGCACAACATCAATCACCTAGTGGGACTCTCCATGGAAATACAACTAGCATCATGTGTCGGGATTCAACACTTCATAATCACAAAATTAACAAGATCCTTGAGGACATACACACATACACAAAGAGAATCAAGAACGTTACATACAGTCACACAATTCACCCAACAACTTTTTATTATGAGATTTTCAGTCATTTAAGTTGGGTTATGCAACATACCAGTTTCTAAAACATACATCTCAATATGAATAATTGTGCCAAAACATACTAATCTATGCCTTATAGGAAAACATGGACTGAGATGATTAAATTAGGGTTTGAAAACTTGGGAGTCAACTTCCTTATTTCAAATGACAGTTTATATAAAATTTCTTGGCAATGGATGGACTATTTATAAATTTTCAAAGTCTAGGACAACCAGAAATAAGGAAAAGCCTCACAGGAAAACATTATCCAATGGTACAATGGTCCCATAATGAGGTAGATAAATCAAATATGACCACTGGTCCTAGACTCGCTCAAAGAACACATGCAACTGAAGACTAAATAAGGCATTAAAATCCCAATCTTTCCCATGCATGTATGACAATGATATAATGGTTCAAGGCAAAAGAGGTAATCTTCCACCTAGGTTGTTCAATTCATCGACATAGAAAAAAGCAGCGAAGAGCTCGAGTCCATGAACAAAAACTCAGGGAACTATTAAAAGTCAAGACCTTAAACTAGTTTCTCCAACTTCCTCTCCTTCTGCCAAGTTTAAAGACCTCTCATAGAGGTTTTATGGTGGTTTGAAGCTCGAGAACCGACCTCATCCATTTTAGAGAAAGAATGTGAAGATCTTAGGAAGATATTGTTAATAAAACACACATCAAGAAAGCATCCAAATTTGAAATAATGAGGCAAATAGAGGCCAAAATAAGAAGAAATCAACAACAAGGTGCATAAACAACTTCAATTGGGTTCTATGTTCACATCGTGGCCAAAAGGGGGAAAGGTTGAAACCTTTGCTTGGAGAAGAATTGAAGGATAAGTAACTTGTGGAAGGTAGTGGGGGTGATGCAAAGCTTCAGGTAGAGCCGCAACATCCGTAGTAACTATGTCGATGAGCCCAGGTGGGTAGAAGTGAGATGATCTCACATTTAATAAGAGAGGGAGTATCACATGGCAAGGAGAGGGTATGTTTGAGTTCCTTAGTGTCCACTCATGGATTTCAGTGCATTGATTATATAGTTGAAAGGTTGGCAAGGTGTTGTACATGAGAAGCTTGATTCAAGGTAACATAGGGTGAGTCTTTTTAACTGACGATTCTATAGGACATAGAATCCAATGAAGTTTAGGATTGGTTTGCTTAGAATAATGTGGGATTGGTGAAAACAAGATTAATTTTTTGTGGCATTAAAAAGAGAGAGGGAGGTAAGAGCAATGATCGTCAATGTCTTCTACGGTTCTACATGAATTGGTACGGGTGAGGAAAATGACTCTCTTAGTCGAGATCCTGTCTGGGTTCGAGACTGAGATTCCGACTCAGAAGTGGATTCTGAAAAAAGGACCAAGTGACATTCATCGACATATCAAAACCTAAGTTCTAATGTAAATAGGGGTATATTTAGGTTTTTGTAATACTATTCCCACTATAAGTCGGTAGTTCTATGATTATCTAATGAGACCAAATTTGGTGCCATGAGGATTCCAAATATAATATTATGTCTTAGTTTTGAGGGTCAACAACATATACTTCCCTTTTAGGTTAAACTAATATCTAATCATCTATGATTATTTAAAAAAATAGGGTTCACATTTTGAGTATAGTTTATTACTTCTTTAAGATAATACAAATTTAATCAAACCATATTGTCGATGGCAATTAAGTTGAGTGCACACTAACCCTTTATGTCACTTATTTCTAAATATGGACTATAGTTTGGGTAGTAAAATATTAATTGCCTAATATTATTTATTAATTTTGAGGATGTTATAATTATCTACCCACCTTATAAAAATCCCATCCTCAAAATTTTCATGTAATACCAACCTTAGGGTTTTACTTATTCCTAGTTTGCAATACTCGACATGTATTTCATCTAACTAAAACTAGGGTTAGAATTAGATCATACCATCTTTCTTACCTTCTTCCTCCGCATCACAAATAATTGCAAAGATTAGGTTTTGTCCTACATTATTCCTTGCATGTAGCTTGGGGTATTCCGACTTCTTATGACTTCGGTCCCCACAAAAGTAGCAAACTCTTGTGCCAAACCTTCATACTCTACCATGTAACATATTGGAAGGTTGGGAAACACTTCCTAACATGTTGTTCTTCTAAGGATTTTTCTTCTTTTCATTATGGTTGTTGCAATGTTTATGAGACTATAGGTGGTTATCTTTTTTCCAAGTCTATTCTGGGGATCTTATAACTCCAAGGCACTCACCAGTGCTTCTTACATTGTCTTAAAGCCATGTCCAAACAGAGCGTAGACCAGTTCTGTAAAAGAGTGAAATCACCCATTTACTAAAAATTTGAAGAATCAAACCTCCATTCCCAACATACTCAAAAGGTATGTTGAAAAGGGTGTAAAAATTTTAAATCTTTATTTATATGATCCACAAAAGACCATTGGAAAGCAGCGGAATAAATATTTTTGATTAAACTCAATTTTTTTTATAAAAGATTATACAAGAATACATCAAATTCTCCCTTTAGAGTTTACATCAAGATACAAAAATTAGGATCTAGATAGAGGGAAGTCTAACTACTAAAATCTTATCTGCAAAGCAATATCTCTGTGAGAACCCATTACACTAAACGAGATTACTCAAAACATAAAACCCAATAAATCACCAATTAACCACATACCCAAAAATGTGGGTAAATTAAATCTGATTTAAACATTAACACCCACTCATAAACATTTACATAAGAGCCCAATATCTTTCTTGTATCCATACTATGAAAAGAATTTGATACCAATTGTTTGATCGCCTTGGCCACAACATATATACACAGGAGAACAATATTTGTATATGCCACACAAACAAGCATTAACATGCTTATAAAAGTCTGATTCGTTTGAAACACCATATACAAACTTTTCCTACTTAGACCTTAGAGTATAGGGACAACTCTAAGACACACTAGACATCTAATCAACTTTCTCAAAGATTCATTACTATAGCTCCTCTTTGCTGCCACATGTTTGTTTTTGTCACTTCCGATTACCTAAACAAAATGTGGCAAACCACAAGGGTGACACCCATGACCCAACAAGAGATATAATCTCCAACAACATTTATTGATTACAACATTTTAAATAGTAGATAACTGAGTAGTTGGAGTACTCAATTTAATAGATTGAACATTTTAAGTACGCTAAATAGATTAAGCAAATAATCTTAGCAACAAGTATGATCATCAATGCATATATAGGTAACAAATAAATCCATTTCTCTGGATAGATATCTACTCAAATATCATCAAATTTCATCTAATAACAATCATTATCATTAATATGACTATCATCATATTCCTTAATAACATCACAAGCAATATAGAAACAAAAGCGTCCCTGACATCATGAATATGTCTAGTAACATAAAATGGTTATCAATATTGGCATCTCAAATAAAGGGGACAAATCTATATCATAAGTAGAACTAACATCATAGCACAATTAACTGCATAAGCATGATTAATAGTTTAAGCATTTCTAACTACATAGGCATGGCTAGCAATATTAAACATAGCTAGAAACATCATCTTAACCATCATTGTCAATATATTTGACAACATAAGCATGTTTACAACATGAGCATAACTACAACATAAGCATATCTATCATATCTTATTGTACTATACATGATCTCAGTGAAAAGAAAGCAAACAAGGGTTATCATCCAATATGAAGCATTGTGCATAACCTAAATAGGTATGCTAGACGGTTGTGTTACATCTTTTATTATGCCCAGAGGAAATTGAGGATACTACTCAAAATCCAACTGACCACTGCTAAGTCAAAATAAGTACCATACAAGATCTAGGAAGAGTCTTACTCCTAAGATCTTCTCCGCCCCCAGTCAGTACGAGTCCGCCACAGTGACACATAAGGTCTAGCTGCTAACATCCTAGTCCGTCCTTCGTACAGGTCACAACACTAGTGAAAGGAGGTGGGTACGTATACCCGACCATCTGAGGTACAACCGTAGTTGTCCTCCAATCTTGTCACATATATAATCACTGAGACATGACTGTAGCCATCCTCAATCACATAAGATGTATGAGGCATGACCATACCCATCCTCCACAACCTACATTGTGGATGACAATGATATATACTCAACTTGCCACCCACACATACTCAATAGTATGTACTTCGAGTTTCCCTTAGGAGTACTCATTTCACCATATGGCAAGCTCTGACACTCAGATGAATCTATGGCACAGGGCACTACATGGTTAGAGTTTGACTTGATTAGTTATGCCAATTGGGTGAATTAAGGTTGCATCAAACAAGTGGACATACAAACCCTAATTCACTTCTAGGAAGCATATAAATATCACAACTTTTAAAAGATATAAAATGTGTGAAACAGAATTTCTCATCTCATCATTACATGGTACTATTCACTTGCCATTCATGAGACCACACTAGTCATCATACTATCACAAGATATGAATCCTTTTCACAATATCACAGGGCATCAACCCTTATCAACACAAGAGGATTACACCTCATTCAGGGCTCAACCATGCCCAAAGGTCATTAAGACCAGCATACTATCACATGATATAAATCCTTTTTACAATATCACATGGTATCAACCCTTATCAACACAAGATGATTACACCTCATTCAGGGCTCAACCATGCCCAAAGGTCATTAAGACCATTATATAATTCCCTGCAAGATCATCATTATCTTTGCATGCCTTATAACAAGGCTCAACAACATCACTTACATGTAATACACCAGATCAACACAATATTACATTAATGAGCTAGGAGATATTTATAAACAATCATAGCAGGGTTATATTAACATTAAGAGCATTCTTTATTACATCAACATGCAAGGAATCTAGATATGATTAACCCTCATAATATTCATAATGCACATGTTTAGCATAAGAAAGTATCAACCATGTGGCTATGATAACCACCAATTAACATATTAAGGTTATGATCATATTAAGGAGGTTATTCCACCATCATTCCATCATATAAGAATGCTAAACATGAATACTCATCTTTATCTATTTGCATTAGAGTAAGGTTCAACAAGATAAATTATATTAATGTTACTAATTAGCACTTATACCCAAACCCTAACTCATGTCATCCACATTAGATCATGAATGCATAAGGTGAAGCATCACCATCACATTCCATACTATTCTCATGTATGAACCCACACATAAATCAAGGTGTAACCATCGGGTTATAGCATACTAGGGTTTCAAAAATAGTAACAGAGTACTCCATGATTGTATTAGTCATTCAAGGACTATTCATACCCAATTACCATCATTTAGTTATAGTAAAGCTAGGTATAACAAGCTATACCTCATTAGGGTTACATATTTGGAGGTGGTAGCAGTGGTCCATGCATTAAAGATTTGGAGACACTATCTTTTGCTTCACGACAACTTAAGAAACATGAGGAGAGTTGTCCAACACATGATTTGGAGGTGGTAGCAGTGGTCCATGCATTAAAGATTTAGAGACACTATCTTTATGGGGAAGTGTGTCAGATCTTTACGGATCATAAGAACCTGAAGTATATCTTCTTGCAGAGTGAGCTGAACATGCGACAACATCGCTGGATGGAGTTGATCAGTGATTATGATTGCACCATAGAGTATCATCCTAGTAAGGCGAACATGGTAGCTTATGTGCTTAGAAGGAAGTCTTCTTCTCTTTCTCCAAAGAAGGCACAATTGAGTTCTTTGATATGCCATAGGCAAGATATGTTTGTCTCTTTGCGGCAGATGAATGTATAGTTGGAAGTTTCCTTGTTGGTAGGATTGTTGGCACAGATTCAAGTGAAGCCTACATTGAGGCAGTAGATCAAAGAAGCACAACAGGAAGATGCTACAGTTCAGTTGATCAGGATAGAGTTTGGTAGTGAGAATCATGATGGTTTCCATGAGTCCAAGGATGGACTAGTTTGTTATCATAACAGGATGATAGTTCCCGATGTTGATGATTTGAGGAAGTTAGTGCTCGAGGAAGCACACACATCGATGTATGCTATGCATCCAGGTGTCACCAAGATGCATCATAATCTAAAGGACCTATATTGGTGGCCTGGCTTGAAGAGAGATGTGGCCAAGTTTGTGGCTAAGTGTGCGATATGCCAGCAGGTTAATGCTGAGCATCAGAAGCCGGCAGGTACGTTGCAACCCATCCCAATACCATAGTGGAAATGGGATCATGTAACCATGGATTTTGTAGTTGGTCTTCTGAGGACAACTAGAAATCATGATTCTATTTGGGTGATAGTGGATAGATTGATGAATTCTGCCCATTTCATACCTGTGAAAAAGACATATACAACAGAGAAGCTTGCAAAAGTGTATGTAGATGAGATAGTGATTTTGCACGGAGTGCCAATGACGATAGTCTCTGACAGAGGACCTCAGTTCATGAGTCAGTTTTGGGAACAGTTGCACAGAGTGTTGGGAACGCAGTTGAGATTCAGTATCTCTTTCTACCCACAGACAGATGGATAGTCTGAAAGGACTATTCAGACTTTGGAGGATCTTCTCAGAGCTTGTGTTTTGTAGTTCCTAGGTAGTTGGGACATACATCTCAGTTTGATAGAGTTCTCCTACAACAATAGTTACCAACGGAGTATCGGCATGGCACCTTATGAGGCGTTATATGGCAGGAACTGCAGATCTCCTTTATGTTGGTATGAGTCCGACGAGTATCAGCTTTTGGGTCTTGAGTTAGTGCAGCAGACGACATAAAAGATCAAGATGATACAACAATAGTTAAAAATGGCACAAGATAGACAAAAGTCGTATGCAGATACTCATCGATGACCTCTGGAGTTCCAGGTGGGAGACAAGGTGTATCTCAAGGTCTCTCCATGGAAAGGCGTACTGAGGTTTGGCCGAAAAGGCAAGTTGGCTCCCAGGTATATGGGGCCATATCCGGTGATAGCATGTGTTGGCAAAGTGGCTTACAAGTTAGAGCTACCGCCAGAGTTGCACAAGTTGCATCCAATGTTCCATGTCAGTATGCTGAAGAAAAGTCATCCAGGCACAGAGATAGTGATACAACCAATGGTTGAGCTTGTTGAAGATGTGACCTACGAGGAAGGTCCAGTGTTGATCCTTGATAGAAGAGTGAAGAAGCTAAAGAGGAAGGACCTGGTTCTTGTGAAGGTTCTTTGGCATCATCGTGGAATTGAGGAAGCCATGTGGGAGCTCGAGGAAGAGATGAGGAGGAAGTATCCCTCACTTTTCTCTTTGGATTTTGGGGGCAAAATCCTTTTGTAGGGGTTTATGGCTTGTAAGGACCCTGACCTCCATTTTGGGCTTACCCTGTTTGTTTTACCTAAACCTTATGTTTAGTTGTTTTCTATTCACCTGAGTTTTGGTTAGGGCTTGTTTGTGCTTTGTTGAGAGGTTGAGGTGCAACTTGTAAATTACCCAAGTTTTAGGGTTGGTGTGCAAGTTTGTCACCTTAAGAGATGTCTTTCTCTCTCCTTGCATCCTCTAGAGTTGAGAGGATGGGTTGGGCGCCTTGCTTGAGTTGCTTTGGGCCTCGTTTGAGCTTATTGAAGCTTAGGCTTGTTGTTGGGCTTTCTTGGGCCTTGTTTGAGCTTGGTGCCGCCTCCTTGCTAGGTGTATCGAGCAAGGGTGTATTGACCAAGAGTGTGTCGAGCAGTGGTGCATCGGCCATGGAACCATGTTGGGCAATACACACCCTTCTTGACCTAGCTTCGTTTGTATCACCCTTGGTGACACTTGTTGCTCTTTGCTAGCAAGGTGGCATAGCTTGGACAAGTGGTGGTTTGGGCGAGCACATGTGGAGCATCCCTCTAGTGGATGACCACTTGACCCCCCTTGTATATATACCCCTCCTTTGCTAGTTAGTAACCCCTTTACTCCTTAGTTGCTTCCCTTATTCCTTTGGTGGACGATACCCCCCCCCCCCCGGTAGAGCTTGGTGGCCGATATCCTTTGGTGGATCTTGGAGCGTAACACCCTTGGCAGCCATATCTCTAATCTTCTTCTTCCTCTAGTGGTAGCCAAAACCCTAGAGTGTCCTTGCTCCTTCTTCTCTTATGGTGAGTATCTTTCTCTCTCTTTCCTTGACACCTTCTCCTTCTTGGTTGTCTTTCGGCCATGGTGGTTATGAGTTGTTCTTCTCTTCTTGAGGTGGCCGAAGGTGGTGCCTTGGAGCGTGGAGCTTGAAGCTTGGAGCTTTTGAGCTTGAGGAGTGTGCTTGAGGCAGGTTACATAACTCCTAACCCTAACTATACTACTTCCTTACGATGTTGTTTTGTTATATGCTATTTTGATTGGCCATGATATCTTTCTAGATATGTTTCTTGCTTTAATGGTCATGTTGTTGCCCTAGATGAACCAGGGACCTTGTTGGCCAAACCTTGGATGTGGGTTCCTTGGAAAAAACCCCTCTCTCTTAGTTGTTGAGAGGTGAGCCTAGGGTCTCCTAACTCAATGGTGTGTGGTGGCGTGTTCTTGGGGCAAAACCCCTTTCTCTCTTTGGTCTTGAGAGGTGAGCTTAAGCTCTAGTGTGTGGGAAAAACCCCTCTCTCCCTTAGTTGTTGAGAGGTGAGTCTACACTCTAGTTACTTAAGCAACACCCGTCTCTCTCACCATGGATTTGAAAGAGTGAGCCTTTGGTTGGGAGTTGAACTAGTTGTTGGTTGGTTGGTCGATATGGTGATGATCTACCTTGCTTCCCGATATGTGATAGAGGTTGTATGGGCAAGACCCCTCTCACTTAGTTGTTGAGAGGTGAGCCAACACTCTTGATCTTTTAGGGCTTTTGATGGTTGTCTTGAGGTTGAAGATGAACAACCCGATAGGCTGTGTAACCCGATATCCCTTGATGCCCGATATCATTTTGTGGAGAGGTGAAACCTGATATCCCTCTCCTAGGGTTGAGCTTGGATGATTTGTTAGATGGGTGTCCTGTTGTCCCCTTTGACCGTTATGAGTCTTTACCCAAGATGTTGCCTTGCCCGATAGACTTGAATGACCGATATGTCTGATGGCCGTTATCGGGATAGTAAGGTGACGTTGTGTTGGCTTTGTCCTTTGAGAGATATCGACCTATCACATGGATAGCCCGTTATGGGTGTTATGCACCCTGTTGTCCCTTGCACGATATCAACCCTACTGTGTGTGTGGTTGGGCGGTATCAGCCTGCTATGTGCTTGCCCAATATCGACTTGCTATGAGCAGTGTGCTTCTTATTATCGGCCTTAGGGCGTTATCGGGATGTGTTGGTTGGATGTTGCCCGATAGGGCGTTAGCCCGTTATGAGTGATAACCCAAGAAGGGTGTTAGCTGTTAACCATTATGTTGTTCTTGGGCATTGCTGATACCGATGTTATAAAAGTGTTGGGTGTTATCAGGCCTGACCTTGAGTGTTAACCCAATATGGGTGTCAACCCGAGATACATGTTGACCAATATCCATGTCAACCCTTTATGCAGTGTTAATCAAGACAGTGATGAACGTTACACCTTTGGTGAGGGTTGTCCCTTACCTGATATATCTATAATGACGGTTGTACTTTGTGTTCGGTTGGTAACCCTAATGCTTGATTGAAAAGTTATATATGATAATGACATGCATAGATATGCTCATCCAATAGCATAACTATATCTCTCTTGATATATGCAGTAAGTTTAAGACGTTCCTTGTATGAGTACAGTTGTACCTCTATGCTTATGCTAACCATGCAGGTACCATTTGTATGATGAGGCCATGGTGATGGCATGACAATGATATGATATGGAACATCAAGGGTTATGATGAACCCAGTGATATATGATGGGTGTTACCTATGGAATGGCAATGTGTGCCTTGATGATGGGATTCAGTCCCTGTGATGTTGACCCTTGAGATGGATCTTGACGATTGGCAAGAGGCCAAGTGGTAACATGTAATGTTGGATCATTGTGATGGATTAGGATGGTATTGATGGATTTTAGAATAAGAGTGACAATGTAACACATGATAATGAGATCTATGTTGTTTACTTCTGTTTACATGTTACATAACTTGGTTGAATCTTGCAATCCACTTAAAATATGTTAATTAGTTACAGATGAATTTTTCATGTAGTTTGCCCTAGCCATAGATCCATCATCATCAGGAACTGGTGATGGTGAAATGGGTTCTCCTGCGGGTTAACCCAGAGTGCATATTGTTGAATATGCGGGGTTTCTCCTAGACGAAAATAGGAGGATTAGAGTGGAACTGCGGTTGTAGACTCAAGATGTGTATAAGAGCATGGTGAATAGGCCAATGGCTCAGTGTGACAGAGCATGGTGAATAGGCCCACGACTCAGTGTGATGGAGTATGAATGCGTTCATGGCTCAGGAGCACAGTGAATAGTCCCGTGGATCAAGGTATGCTAGCGCCGAGACCTGTACCGAGGTGGGCTAGAGGAAAGGGTAGCCTGTTGGAGCTGACCCTGTGACTGAGGTCACTTAAGCAAAAGACTGCAGTCCTACTTTGGATATCATGCAATGACCACAAAGAGGATGAGGTCATGGAGTCTGAGTCTTCCATTGACCTTGTATGGCATCGACTTTGGGTTTCGCAACCGAAGGTTGGATTTGAGTGGTACAACTCACTTCCTCAGGGCATAATAAATCGTAATCCAGCCATATAGTATATTTGCTTAGGGAAAACATGGAACAATGGTTGAGGCCTTGTTTGTACAGTTGCCCTAGTTATATCTTGTAGCTAATTACATGTTCCTTAGATGTTATGATAAGATCCTATAAGACTTGTCTTGTCAATCGTGTTCCATATATTATATGTTTATATGCCCCTTAGATATCCTGGTAAGATGTTATAGAGTTAGTTCTGCTCAGTATGTTGCATATATGATCTTCTTATATCAGTTACCTACTTTATCCGTTCTAGCTCTCCCAAGGTTTTATACTTCGGTGGGGAGTTATGTTTCTCACCGGGACTGTGTGTCTCACCCCGTTGGTTTAAAACCTTTTTAGGTGGACGTGCTAGACGTGGTGGTGATTGTGGTGTTGCAGCTGAGCAGCAAGAAGAACAATAGAAGGCAAGAAATGGATATGCTGCTTTTGTGGTTGTTTTGTAGTAGAGTCCTAGAGTCATCCATGTACTCTCAGGTCCTTCGAGGTGTTTTGACGAGGTTTCACGATGTATAGTTGTTATGTCTTTCTTATCCTGTTGTTGACCTGACTAAGTCTGTTATGTACATAAACAGGTGGTGAACTCTTGGGCTTATAGGACAGCTAGATCCTATGAGTTGTCGACATGTATCAAGTTTATGTATATTTATATAACATGTTTCTTTGCAGGATGTGGATCTGGTTGTAATAGTTCCTTCCTTATCTTCTTTCCGCAATCGGTTTTAATTAACCGATGTTTTTGGTAATATCTTGTTTATGATGGTTCCACACATTTTCCCATGGCATTTCTCTATCTTTATGATGTCGGGATGTCACAGTAACCATTGGGTTATAGCATACTAGGGTTTCAACAATAGTAAGAGAGTACTCCATGATTGTATTAGTCATTCAAGGACTATTCATACCCAATTACCATCATTTAGTTATATTAAAGCTAGGTATAACAAGCTATACCTCATTAGGGTTACATATCAACACAATATGGTTATCATCCCTTCTATTCATATGAGTTAATAGGTAAGACTACCTTATTAAGGATAACCCTCCATTTGTTCCATCATCATTCAACCCATATCACCATACCATAATGTCACCCAAAACCATTGGATGTTTAAAAAGTAAGACCATTGGTTGTTTACATAAGTAAAAACCTTGGATAAACCACCAATTAAGTTCTTGATTTGTGATCTAGAAAGAGTCACCATCTAACCCTAGACATCTCTTGATTAACAACACAAAAAGTTCCATTGAGAGTAGGGTAAAACCCACAATCGACTATTCATTTAAAACAAGCCATCCATTGTTAGTAAGTAAGCTCCTTAAGTTGATCATAGGAAGGAAACCATATAAATCACGTTATTAGGACAAACCTATTACATTAGCCATAATTTCACTTTATTGGAGGAATAAACATTAGATCTTGACCATTCAGTCAAGTTCATAGGTTAAAACCATCAATTACAGTATAGGTTCGACCATTGCATCAAGTGACCCAAGAAACCATTGGTCTAAGGCTTAATTGATGCTATAACTATATGATTAAATCACCATAGGTTTTGGAGTTCTGATGCGCCATCATTAGTGACCATTAAGTCACCATAGGTTGTTAGATCGGCACTATATTCATTAATCAACATCAAATATCAAACTAATATCACCATTGATTGATAGAATCAATAGGGTACCTAGTTGTTAATCACTAAGCTTATAATTAGACCAAAACATGACCTAAGGGGTTGAACGTTAGTTGACACCCTTGGTCACCGCCATCAGTTGTCATGAAGACAACACCATAGGGTTGTTGTAATTGTACCATCACCGGGTCATGGGTTTATAGAATAAATCAGCTTAAAACCCTAAAATTGACCATTGGTTGATAGGTGCATAGCACCATAGGTTGTCATACCAACCTGATCCAAGTGATATTATACCTTAGGAATAACGTACACATGATCATAGGTTCATCTAGAACTGAAATCAGAATGGGAACATTATAAAAATCAAAATCCAAGTCAAGCATAGCTTTTTAGTGCATGGATCATCATTTTCTAGCAAGAACATGAGCTAGCAAGCTTATGGTAAGCAATAAATGTGGAGCAAGTTATAAAACTTGCCTCAAATTAGAATATTAAACCCCAAACAGAAGAAAAATCGAGCAAGTAGGATAGAAAATTCAAGCATAAGTTGTGAACTCGTCCATCTAGCACCTTTCTTCATCAAATGAGCAAACCCTAAGCATAAGGGGCAAGAAAGGTAGGGTTTTAGATCTTTAGAGCAATTTCTACCATGGAACAACAAGGTTCCAACCTGGATAAAGGTAGGAGTAATGATAACAAAGAAATAAATAGAGGAAAGAAGGGGATTCTTATTCTTTTAGGTCAAGATCACTAGAACGAAGCTTTTTAAACCCAAAAAGGAAGTCAATTGCAAACCTAGATTCTTTTTTCAAGAAGATCCCCTATTTATTCTTCCTTCGATAGGAAATTCATAGCAGCATATAGGGAGGATGAGGTTTGTAGAAGGAGGGAAGTTGTGGAGAGCAAATGGCTTGTTTTGGTGTCTAGGGATAAGTATATGAAACTTTAAGATAAAGAAAAAGAAAAAGTTGAAGTTCTAGTAATTTTCCAAGTGTCCATGTCCTTAAACTATTAAGAATATACAAGCACACACAAACATCTCCCCCACCATCCATAGAGACATGCTTATCCCTCATTTCTTGAATTTCCAAGCAAAATAAATCATTCATTAGTTAATAGTTACTAAAGGTAGCACATCCATGAAGGGGTAAACCCTGAAATACCCTTGAGGAAAACACATTCAAACAAAGGTTTAAATAGGATCCCCATGGATCAAAATAAAGGATGATGATATAATATCCAAGGAACATAATGTAAGTGATAAATTGTAGAAAAGTCCAAAATGTGCATAAAATTGCATAACTTGCTCAAACAATGTCCAAATTGGACCAAATTTGAAAATTAAGCTTGTCTTATGATTTCAAAGCATATAAAAAGGTTATATTAGGGTTATAAGAATTAAATTATGATAATTAAGCTTATTCAACTCATTAAACAAGTTTAGGGGCCTTACAACTATAAACCCCTAACAGGGATTTTTCCCTTAAAATCCAAGGTAAACAAATATGGGTACTTCCTTTGCACCTCATCCTATTACCTTAACATGTTTACTTGCATATCATGGTGATGTCACATGATTCATACATATCTCATCTTGGGTCAACACAAAAACCCTCACCTAAGAAGACATTCTCAATATGGAATGTAGAAACTTGTTGTGTCATATGATTCATACATATCTCATCTTGGGTCAACACAAAAACCCTCACCTAGTAGTAATGTTAAATTTTAAATTCTAGTTATAATCCTAAAATTATATCTATTGTATCAACAAACCATCTATCCTTGATAGTGGTCTTGCCCAGCTATCACTAGACCATACACAAAATTATAGAGTTACTTTTTTTTCCTTCCAAACAACATTTATAGGATCATTATTAACTGTCTCTCTCTCTAAGTAATGACCCTTCCTCCCGATAACCCCCAATTAAGGGAGACCAAGAGGTCAGAGCTGTTATCCCAATTTTTGGATCAAAGGGTCAACAAATAATCAATAATAATTATGCAATTCTACCAAGTCTATACTGAAAGGCTGTAATAAAATATAACTTTGCATACCTTTTTAAAACTTGGGATTACTACACTTTTATCCACCACTAAAACTATTCTTGCTAATCCTCCTTGAACTTTAATTTTTGGATTCACAATATGCCAATTTACTGTTTGTCCTTTTGGGATTTTGTACCTAAATCACCGACAAATAAAACTTCGGTCAATATAACGGATTATACTGGTATGTGGGGGAATACAAAAATTGTGCAACTACGGTAACCATGTAATCAAGCAATTATCATTTAACAATCAAGATTATGTCTTAAGAAATACTACTCAATCTTTACCTATCCCCTATCTCTGTGCTATCCTTGTAGTGGACTTGGATACTACCTCTCTCATATGGTAGATCCTTATCCCCATGGCCCTACCTCACAGGTAGCCAATACTTAGGGTTGCGGAGTCGCATGGCTCTACCCAAAGGTAGCCCAATCCCTGACTCATGGTGACTTGATGGACCTACCCCATTGGTTGCCATGTACTATGTCACCCAATGACCTGATGGACCTACCCCATAGGTAGCCATGTACTAGGTCAATCTCTCAAGCTATAGAGGGGGGCTAGGATCTGAGCTAGTCAGCATGTATCTTAGGTGATAGTCATATCCACATTATAGTTTGCATGAATTAAATTCATCCAACAGTTTAATTCAAGTCACTGATGAAAACTTCAAAAATCCTCAGAAAACTAATTCAGGATATTCATAAGCGTAACCACATACCTGTGAATGCAAATTTTGAGACAGAATCAACTAAGTAGAGAAAACCCAACCAAGCAAGCAAATATACATAGAAATCCTAAAATAAATATACAAACATCATTTTATCAAGATTTATACAAACTCATCTTGCTTCTTAGGATTTCTATTCCAATTTTAGGGTTTCCTTTGCAATTAGGGTTTTGCCTCCACTTTTAATATTATAAACCCTAATTCCACAAAACTACATAAAAATTTAAATTTCTCATCTTAACACTCCTAACAGGCTTAGGATCATTATATAGTAACTTATTCCCTTAATTCGAAATAAACCAAGTTTTTCTCTTCTTTTACCCTAAATTAGGGTTTCTATATGTATAATCCTACATACATAGATTAAAACCCTAAATTAATCAACTTTTCATGTAAAATGGATTGAAACCCTACTTTACTATTCCACATGTTAATACTTCCCAAATTAACCTATTAAACCACAAAGATTCACCCTTTATACTCAATTAGGGTTTCTAATTACCTTTTAATACCTTTTTCTATCAAATTATGATACTTTTGCCAAATGGGACAGAATTAGGTTACCAAACTATTTTTATCTTATTCATCATATTTTCCTGATCAACTTTCATGTATAAAGTTTGTTAATCTGAGATTCCAAGATATTTCTATGAATTTCGCAAGAAAAAGGCTTTTTCTGGATTTTTGATCAGAGAGAGGAGTTTACCAAAAATACTCGGCCGTTCGATCGGTGTGTCACTGGTCCACCCTTAGGATCCTACGCTCTGTGTCACACATAGCTAAACTTTTTTCGGTCCTTCCTTGGATCGTCAGATCGACGCACGGGATCACGATGGACTCCAATCCAATGCTTGTTGCTACTCGTCTTCCCCCTTGAACCTGCGGTGGCGCCGCGGCGGTTCTCTCATCGGATAGATAACAATCGAGTGAGAGAGAGAGTGTTGGGCCTTGGGAGGTAGCCGTCTGGGTTCGTGAGGGTGTGAGAAAGTGAGTAGGGGTCTTTATATAGGTCTAAGAGATATCCCTTTAGGGTTTCTCAACCCCGCCGCCACCTATTCCTCATCCCAATTGGGCGTTTACGCGACCAAAGCTCGCCAACCTAGGGTTGAGAAGGTTCAGTTCCCACTCCCGGATTCAATGGAGCTATTTCCATGGGTGCACATGCACTGGATCAAGAGAAAATTGAGGGGGAAAATCCCTCTATACTCAACCAGAGTCCCAGTTCCTCTGGATCTCGATGATGAGCGGCACTCATTGGATCAAGATCTAATGGCCCTCATCTCACGCGATCAACCAAAAAGGAAAACATATTCCTTTTTCAAGATAAATCATATTTTTGAGGATAATTTGAAAAAGCCATAACTCTTAATTTGTAACTCCTTTTTATATCAAATTTTAAGGGAATCTCCTTAATGATTTAATATTTCATCATGCTAAATTTGAGCTTATTATCTAAAGAAATCGGGTCCTTTTCTTTAGTTGCAAGTCATCACTTAAATATATATATATATATATATATATATATATATATATATATTCCACATATTTTCTCTTTTCGTTGCCATTATATTATTATCCTGTGTTCCTTGAACCTCAAGGAACCTTAATAGTTCGAAATTCCATCTTGGGAACATTCTTTAACACCTTTGTTCTCCTTTTATCTATTTTGATATTTATTCTTTTATCCAATTGAATTTCTTTTTCTTATAATTGGGCTCAATAGACAATAAAGCCCACAAAGAAATCAAGCAAGGCTATTATGAACAAAAACCATTCAAATCAAACCATTAAATGAACCATTGATTTCATTTATCTTTTAAAAGGAGATTTACAAATCTCATTACATGGTTTAGAAAAATGGGGTTATAACATCCTCCCCTCCTTATAGGAATTTTGCCCCCAAAATTCAACAATCAAATAAACAAATCAGAATAAGCTTTTTCCATGTCCGTTTTCAGCTCCCATGTGGCTTCATCCTCTCTATGGCGCTTCCAAAGAACCGTTACCATCTCTATATTCTTATTTCTGAGCTGTTTCACCTTGGTATCTAGAATCCGCAAAGGTAACTCAGGATAAGTTAGCTTCCCTTGAAGCTTAATGGGTTCAATGCTCAACACATGGCTCGAATCTTACGCATATCACTTCAGATGGGACACGTGAAACATATCATGCATCATACTATATTGAGGGGGTAAAGCCAAACAATATGTGGCTTCACCAATCCGTTCTAACACTTCAAACAGGCTCACATAGCAGGGACTCAACTTTCCTCTATTCTTGGCTATAGCTCAGAGTGGCCAGATTTTCAGAAAAACATGCTCTCCCACAGTGAAATGCATGTCACTCCGCTTCGCATCAGCATACGACTTCTGTCGATCCTGGGCTCTCTTTATCCTTTTCCTGATTATAGCGACTTTATCAGCATACACTTGGAGTTCATCTGACCTCAACATGGTCCTTTCAACCACATCATCCCAGTGAAGTGGTGACCGACATGGTCTCCCATAAAGAGCTTCATACGGAGGCATCCTGATACTGGCTTGGTAGCTATTATTGTAGGCAAACTCGGCTATAGGTAAGTACTGCTCCCATGATCCACCCTAATCGAGCACACAAGCTCTCAACAGGTCCTATAAAGTCTGGATTGTCCTTTCTGACTACCCATATGTCTGGGGTGATAAGTCGTACTAAACTTCAACCTTGTACCAAGTTTCTCTTGAACTTGCTTCTACAACTTGGAAGTAAACGTTGGGTCTCTGTCAAAGATAATGGTACTGAGTACACCATGCAAACGTACTATCTCTCTGATATATAGCTCAACTAAGTCTGACACCTTAGCAGTGGTCTTTAGGGTAAGGAAGTGTGCCGACTTGGTAAGGCGATCTACCACTACCCATATCACATCATGACCTCTCCTGGTCTGGGGTAGACCCACCATAAAATCCATGGTGATCTGCTCCCATTTCCATTCTAGAATCTCTATAGACTGTATAAGTCCACCAGGTTGTTGGTGTTAAACCTTCACCATCTGGCATGTGAGACAATTGGCCACATATGCTGCAATGTCTCTCTTCATTCATGGCCACCAGAAAAACCTCTGCATGTCGTTAAACATCTTAGTAGTTCTTGGGTGCACCGTTTACTTGGAACCATGAGCCTCTTGTAGGAAATGTTTCTTTAACGGTGAATCTTTAGGAAGCCATACGCAATTCTCAAATCTGATCCCTCCGTCTATTCCCAAAGAAAGATGGGTTTGTGGCTTCTTCATCAAGCCTTTCATCTTATCAAGTTCCCCACTGGCCAACTGTGCTGCTACGATTTCACTCAACAATTCTGACTGTATCTGGATGTTGGCCAAATGAACTTGATCCTCTAACGGATGTGGAGTCCACTCCACAAGCTCTTCTTAACTCTTCCACTGACTGGACAAAATAGCTGCACATCTGAGCTGTTTCTTACTTAAAGCATCAGCTATGACATTCGCCTTTCCTGGATGATAGGCGATGGTGAAGTCGTAATCCTTCATGTACTCCATCCATTGTCACTGTCATAGGTTTAAGTCTCTCTATGTCAGCAGGTACTTCAAGTTCTTGTGGTTGGTGAGGATCTCAAAAGTAGCACCATACAGATAATGCTGCCAAATCTTCAAGGCATGGATGATGGAAGCCAACTCTAGGTCATGCGTCAGGTAATTCACCTCGTTGGGCTTGAGTTTTTGGGAGGCATATGCAACCACACGTCGATTTTGTTCCAACACACAACCAAGTCCCATCTTGGAAGCATCGTTGAATATCATGAAACCCTCATTACCAGAAGGTAGAGTCAAAACTGGTGCAGTGGTCAACTTCTCCTTCATCTTCTGGAAACGAGCCTCACACACATCGGTCCACACGAACTTCACATCTTTCTGTGTCAACATGGTCAAAGGCAAGGCGGTCTTTGAGAAATCTGCGATGAAGCGCCGATAGTAACCTTCTAACCCCAAGAAGCTTTGAATGTTGGAGGGGTTCTTCGGTGTAGGCAAGTCTCAAACTGCCGACACTTTAGCTGGATCTATGGTGATCGTTCCTCCAGAGAGGATGTGTCCAAGGAACATGACTCAGTCTATCCAAAACTCACACTTGGAGAATTTCTTATAAAACTTATGCTTTCTTAAGATATCAAGGACTCTACTTAGGTGGTCTCGGTGTTGATCTATGTCATCTGAATAAACTAGTATGTCATCTATGAACACTATGAAAAACGAGTCAAGGAAGGGTTGAAACACACTATTCATAAGGTTCATGAAAACATTGGGTGCATTGGACAACCCAAAAGGCATAACCACAAACTCATAGTGGCCATAACGGGTTCTAAAAGTAGTTTTTGGAATGTCCTCACTCTTGACTCTCAACTGATGATAACCTAATCTCAAGTCAATCTTGGAAAAGACTCGAGCAGACTTCAACTGGTCAAACAAGTCATCTATCCTAGGTAAAGGGTATTTGTTATTAATGGTAGCTAGATTGATCATCCGATAGTCTATGCACATTCGAAGCGAACCATCCTTTTTCTTTACAAAAAGAACTGGTGCTCCCCATGGTGATGTGCTAGGGTGGATAAAACCCTTGTCTAGCAATTCCTGTAGTTGTTTCTTCAACTTGAGCAACTCACAAGGGGCCATCCTATAAGGCGCTCTTGAAATAGGGATGGTCCCGGGAGCTAGCTCTATGGAGAAATCTACATATCTCTCAGGAGGAATCTTGGGTATATCATATGGGAAAACATCTTCATAGCTCCTGACTACCTCTATTTCTTCTAAGGGTTGCACCTTGGGTTCTGGATCGATAACTACTTCCAGGAAAGCTCGACACCCTTTACTCATCATCTGCTCTTCCTTCAAGGCTGACACATACAGGCTGGTGGTGGCATCTTTCCTACCCCTAATGATGAAAGGTGGGTGCCCTGGTTTCTTAATGATCACTTTCTTCTCCCTACAGTCAATATTGGCCCTATAAGTATAAAGCCAATCCATACCAATGATTACATCAAAGTCATTCATATCAAGAAGGATAAAGTCCATAGGAAACTCATGATCTTGATATTTCACAGGTATCACTGGAGTTTCCAAAAGAGACGTAAAGATCCGACCACTCAGGGTTGTAACATCTAAGACATACCCTAAATCCTTGATATCCAAACAAAGCATAGTTGTGAGATTTCTCAAAATGAAAGTATTAGTAGATCCAGAGTCAAACAAAGATTCTACATTGTGTCCCATGACTTCAAGCATGCCTAGATTGTTTTCACCATACATCATACCATTACATGCTTATCTTAAAACATAAAAGAAAACTCTAAGGGTTATTACCCTCGATCAACCAATTAGCATTTGCTTGAGCCTCCTCATTGTCTATAGAAAACACTCAAGCTTGTCTTCTTTCTCCAGTAGGTGGGGCGATAGCTATATGTGGGGCTGCTATTGGTCCTGGTCCTCTTCGATCTAGCAGGGGGCAAGCAGCTTGGAGATGTCCTTCTTGTTGACAATGGTAGCAGACCTTCTTCTTGTAGTGACACTCACTAATATGCCACTTTCCGCAGGTGTGGCATTGAGGTTGGTTGTTCTCTTGACAGGGTTTCCCTTTTCCTCCGTGTTTTCCTTTGTCATGGTTATGCCCTTGACCTTTCTTGTGATTGCTCTTCTGGCCTTGGGTCCCTTCAGTGAATCCCAAATATCCCTTAGGTGAATTTTGAATCGGCATCATTGTCCTCTCCATGTCCAGGGTAGTGGTGTAAGCTTCAGTGAAGGTTTTAGGTTTTCTTGCCATCACATGGGGCTTGATGGCAGGGTGAAGATGCTCTATGAAGTGATCCACCCTTCTTTCCTCATTCATCATATGCCCAAAACACTCCAAGATTCAAAACTTGCACCCAAAATCTGCCACAAATGAGTTTCCTTGAGTCATGTTGGTGAAATCCCTTTCGTTTTCTTTCTTAGCTGAGACATGGATGAATCTGGCAGTGAAGATTGTCTTGAAGTCAGCCCACGCCATTGGTTCTTCAGCCAAATATCGGCCCATGATGTGTGTCTCCCACCATATCTTGGCCGTTCCTTCCCGGAGGTGAGAAGCAAAGAGGACCTTCTTGCTTGGTTGTACCTCAAGCATACGAAATCCATTCTCGACTGCAAGCAGCCAAGCCTCCATCTTTTTGACCACTTTAGACTTATCCTCTCCCCAGAACTTCTTGATGTTCAGCTTAATGAAGTCTAAGATAGTGGCTCCCAGTCGAGGATAAACAGGAAGTGGCTCGCCATTCTCACCTCTAGCTATGTCTCGGAGGGCCAAAGCTCTAATGGCCTCCGTCAGCCTCTTTTGTTGGTCCATCCACAAAGCATCAGGGGTGTGAACCACCATGGTTGGTTCTGGACCACCAGCTTGGTCCTCTTCCATCTTGGCCTCCTTCTCATACACATGTTGCTCCTCGTACCCCTGTTCCTTCTCTTGATCAAGGTTGCTGAAGGGTATCGGGTCAGGATTGGGGACCTCATGTGTATTTTCTTTAGGTTTCTTCCTCTTCCTCTTCTCAGAAGATACTTTCCCTTGCGTGAAGATCCACCACCATTGGTGGCATCCGGGATAGCCGCAGTCTTCATGTGAGCCATCTGCATAAGCATACAAATAGACCTTTTAGTCTATCCCTTTAAGCTAATTATACTTATGTCGATGACGTCTTATTACGTATCTTTTATTAATTTGATGGAGGATTCCTTAATCCTTAGCATACTTACCCATACCTCAAGAGGGTGAGCAAGAGAGAGAAAACCCTAATCCTTAAAATCCTTAACAAAATTTGAGTTGAGAAGGGATGAACAAGATGAGAGAGTCCTAAAGGTATCTTATTTTGAGTCAAATCCTAAGACATTGGTCAGGCAGTCACACAAATCCGGGAGTCCTCATATTCCGACTAGCGGTGCGGAGGAAAAAATTGCCAGCCCCTGGACGTGATCCTTTTCTAGACACCTCTGTCTTCCAGATAATCCTCTAATAACTCCCTCAGTTCTATGAAATTTGTAAAATTTAATAATTATTAAAGATTAAATGAGGAACCTACGCTCTGATACCAAATGTAATGACCCCACCTCCCGGTAACCCCCAATTAAGGGAGACCAAGAGGTCAGAGCCATTATCCCAATTTCTAGATCAAAGGTTCGAAAAATAATCAATAATAATTATGAAATTCTACCAAGTCTATACTGAAAGGTTGTAATAAAATATAACTTTCATATGTTTTTAAAACTTGGGATTACTAAACTTTTATCCACTACTAAAACTATTCTAGCTAATCCTCCTTGAACTTTAACTCATGGATTCACAATATGCCAATTTACTGTTTGTCCTTTTGGGATTTTGTACCTAAATCGTCGACAAACAAAACGTCGGTCAGTATAACGGATGATATTGGTATGTGGGGGAATACAAAAATTGTGCAACTAGGGTAACAACGTAATCAAGCAAATATCATTTAACAACCAAGATTACATCTTAAGCAATACTACTCAATCCTTGCCTATCCCCTAACTCTATGTTGTCCCTGCAACAGACTTGGATACTACCTCTCTCATATGGTAGATCCTTACCCCCATGGCCCTACCTCATAGATATCCAATAATTAGGGTTACGGAGTCACATGGCCCTACTCAAAGGCAACCCAATCCCTGACTCATGGTGACTTGATGGACCTACCCCATTGGTAGTCATGTACTAAGTCACCCAATGACCTGATGGACCTACCCCATAGGTAGCCATGTACTAGGTCAATCTATCAAGCTACATAGGGGACTAGGATCTGAGTTACTTGACATGTATCTTAGGTGATAGTCATATCCACATTATAGTTTGCATGAATTAAATTCATCCAACATTTTAATTCAAGTCACCGATGAAAACTTCAGAAATCCTCAGAAAACTAATTCAGGATATTCATAAGCGTAACCACATACCTGTGATTGTAGATTTTGAGACAGAATCAACTAAGTGGAGAAAACCCAACCAAGCAAGAAAATATGCACAAAAATCCTGAAATAAATATACAAACTTCCTTTTATCAAGATTTATCCAAACTCATCTTGCTTCTTAGGATTTCTATTCCAATTTTAGGGTTTTCTTTACAATTAGGGTTTTGCCTCCACTTTTAGTATTATAAACCCTAATTCCACAAAACTACATAAAAACTTTAAATTTCTCATCTTAACACTCCTAACAGGCTTAGGATCATTATTTAGTAACTTATTCCCTTAATCCGAAATAAACTAAGTTTTTCTCTTCTTTTACCCTAAATTAGGGTTTCTATATGTATAATCCTACATACATAGATTAAAACCCTAAATTAATCAACTTTTCATGTAAAATGGATTGAAACCCTACTTTACTATTCCACAGGTTAATACTTCCCAAATTAACCTATTAAACCACAAAGATTCACCCTTTATACTCAATTAGGGTTTCTAATTACGTTTTAATACCTTTTTTTAATCAAATTTAGGTAATTTTGCAAAATGAGACAGAATTAGGTTACCAAACTATTTTTATCTTATTCCTCTTATTTTCTTGATCAACTTTCATGTATAAAGTTTGTTAATCCGAGATTCCTAGCTATTTCTATGAATTTTGCAAGAAAAAAGCATTTTCTGGATTTTCGGTCAGAGAGAGGAGTTTACCAAAAATACTCAGCCGTTCGATCGGTGTGCCCCTGGTCCGCCCTTAGGATCCAACGCTCCATGTTGCGCACGACCAAATTTGTCTGGTCCTTCCTTGGATCGTCAGATCAACGCACAGGATCACGATGGACTCCAATCCAACGGTTGTTGCTACTTGTCTCCCTCCTTGAACCTACGGTGGCGTCGCGACAGTTCTCTCACTGGAGAGATAACAATCAAGTGAGAGAGAGAGAGCGTGTGTTGGGCCTCGCGAGGTAGCCGTCTGGGTTTGCGAGGGTGTGAGGAAGCGAGTAGGGGTCTTTATATAGGGCTAAGAGGGATCCCTTTAGGGTTTCTCAACCCCACCGCCACCTGTTCCTCAACCCAATTGTGCGTTTCCTCTAGATGTGACCAAAGCTCGCCAACCTAGGGTCGAGAAGGTTCGGTTCCCGCTCCCAGATTCAATGGAGCTATTTCCATGTGTGCACATGCACTGGATCAAGAGAAAATTGAGGGGGAAAATCCCTCTGTACTCGGCCAGAGTCCCAGTTCCTCTAGAACTCGACGATGAGCAGTGCTCGTTGGATCAAGATCCAACGACCCTCATCTCACGTGATCAACCAAAAAGGAAAACATATTCCTTTTTCAAGATAAATCATATTTTTGAGGATAATTTGAAAAAGCCATAACTCTTAATTCGTAACTCCTTTTTATCTCAAAATTTAAGGGAATCTCCTTAATGATTTAATCTTTCATCATGCCAAATTTGAGCTTAGTATCTAAAGAAATCGGGTCCTTTTCTTTAGTTGCAAATCATCACTTAAATATATATATTTTCCACATATTTTCTCTTTCCCTTGCCATTATATTATTATCCTGAGTTCCTTGAACCTTAAGGAACCTTAATAGTTCGAAATTCAATCTTGGGAACATTCTTTAACACCTTTGTTCTCCTTTTATCTATTTTCCTATTTATTCTTTTATCCAATTGAATTTCTTTTTCTTTTCTCTCTCTTTTTCTTATAATTGGGCTCAATAGACAATAAGGCCTACAAAGAAATCAAGCAAGGCTATTATGAACGAAAACCATTCAAATCAAACCATTAAGTCAACCATTAATTTCATTTATCTTTTAAAAGTAGATTTACAAATCTCATTATATGGTTTAGAAAAAATGGGATTATAACACTCTATCTTTATGGTAGTGGAATACTTGAAATGTTCATTTAATAAACATCTCCAACCTTCATATATTTCTCATACTATTGATACATCTTGGATATTAGGATTATTTACCTTGGTATCCACCTCATGTGCTATAAGGAAGTCACATCATTATCTCATCCACTTTTACTACTACAACACATATCAAGACATATAAGAAGAGTCTTCCTAATTATTGGAAGGCTCAAAAGCAAACACATCACAAACTTTATGATCTTGGAACCATAGTCCAAGCAACCTTATGCTATAATAAGCTATCCACCCTCATGTTTACAGTGAATCCATACGTACCTAGTGGCAATGATCCACTAGAAAGTTGTGCCCTAGAAATGAAAGACACAAAGGGAAACACACTTCCCACATCATAACAACATTGTATCAACAAACCATCTATCCTCGATAGTGGTCTTTCCCAACTATCACTAGACCATACACAAAATTATAGAGTCACTTTTGTTTTTCCTTCCAAACAACATTTATAGGATCATCATTAACTCTCTCTCTCTATGGGAGATGAATACTTGGATTGTTCATTTAATAAACATCTCCAACCTTCACATATTTCTCATACTGTTGATACATCTTGGATACTAGGATTCATTACCATGGTATCCAACTCATGTGCTATAAGGAACTCACAACATTATCTCATCCACTTTTACTACCACAACATATATTAAGACATATAAGAGGAGTCTTCCTAATTATTGGAAGGCTCAAAAGCAAACTCATCACAAACTTCATGATATCGGAACCATAGTCCAAGAAACCTTATGCTATAATAAGCTATGCACCCTCATGTTTGCAGAGAATCCATATGTACCAAGTGGCAATGATCCACTTGAAAGTTGTACCCTAGAAAGGAAAGATACAAAGGGAAACACACTTCCCACATCATATCAACATTTTTCAAGGGTCACTAGAAAAAAGGTAACCAATTCTATTTTCATTATGCAAGTTACAACCTGTTATGTATCATTTTACCCTTTTCATTTTGGGTTCCTTTCCATTAGCATAGGAATCATCATGATTAACATATCTCGTTACTCCTTCCTTGATGATTATTCATCACACTTGGGTATTTTCTCTTATTTTATAATTTTTTCAACCACTTATGAATAGGTAAATCATCATATTCCAATTTTTCTTCATTAAACATGGATCATCTACCTTAATTTCTTTCAAACGCCATACTTATTTTACATTAACTCTTTCTTACACACATAAGTTGGTATGAGATTAACTCAGTTTCCACCTTATTCCTTTGTCATTATTCTCATTTATCTTCTCATTTTATACTTATCATTGGAGTTCACTCCATCTTATGTGGAATTCATACCTTGAATCAGTTTATAAGCATAGACTTATCTATCTTTTACTTTATTATCTTCTTGAATCACATCTTCAAGAACTCCTCTTTTCCTTATTTGTATTCAGATTTAGATTTCTTGGTGTTGTATCTTTCTCTTATTGTTACCAAACATTTAAGTTTTTATAGATAATGATGTGATTCTCATCTTCTTTAAGGTAGGATTGGGATATTCACACCATGATTTCTTATTCGTTATGCTCTTTAGATTTCTCAAAATGACTACTTGATTAGAGTAATTAGAAAGATAACAATCTAAGAGTTCCATACTTACCTTTTCTTCAATAATTGAATACCTGGCTAGGGCACCCAAATACTAAGATTAGGCAGTATGCACCATATTTTTCTCATATTCCTAATTTTGACCTCATCCTAGTCCTAAGTCCTAGTGTCCCTATAGACTCGATGAACCTAAAGATCTGATACCAACTTGTGAGAACCCATTACACTAAACGAGATTACTCAAAACATAAAACACAATCAATCACCAATTAACCACATACCCAAAAATTTGGGTAAATTAAGATTGATTTCAACATCAACACCCGCTCAGAAACATTTGCATCAGAGCCCAATATCTTTCATGTATCCATACTATGACAAGAATTTGATACCAATTGTTTGATCGCCTTAGCCACAACCTGTATACACAAGAGAACAATATTCATATATGCCACACAAACAAGCATTAACATGTTTATAAAAGTTTGATTTGTTTGAAACACCATATACAAACTTTTCCTACCTAGAATTGAGAATGCAGAGACGACTCTAAGACACACTAGACATCTAATCAACTTTCTCAAAGATTCATTACTATAGCTCCTCTATTCTACCACATGTTTGTTTTTGTCACTTCTGATTACCTAAAAAAAATGTGGCGAACCACAAGGGTGAGACCCATGTCCCAGCAAGAGATATAACCTCCAACAATGTTTATTGATTACAACATTTTAAATAGTAGATAACTGAGCAATTGGAGTATGTAATAATCAATTTAACAGATTGAACAATTTAAGTATGCTAAATAGATTAAGCAAATAATCTTAGCATCAAGTATGCTCATCAATGCATATATATGTAACAAATAAATCCATTTCTCTGGATAGATATCTACTCAAATATCATCTAATAACAATCATTATCATTAATCTGACTATCATCATATTCCTTGATAAAAGCACAAGCTATATAGTAGAATAAGCATCCCTTACATCATTAATATTTATAGTAACATAACATGGTTATCAATATTGTCATCTCAAATAAAGGGGACAAATCCATATCATAAGTAGAACTAACATCATAACACAATTAACTGCATATGCATGATTAGTAGTTTAAGCATTTCTAATTAGATTGTCATGGCTAGCAATATTAAACATAGCTAGCAACATCATATTAACCATCATTATCAGTATATTTGGCAACATAAGCATGTTTACAACATGAGCATAACTACAACATAAGCACATCTATTATCTCTTATTATACTATACATGATCTCAGTGAAAAGAAAGAAAACTAGGGTTATCATACAATATGAAGCATTGTGTATAACCCTAAACAGATATGCTAGATGACTATGTTACATCTTTTATTATGCCTTGAGGAAATTGAGGATACCACTCAAAATCCAACTGACCACTTCTAAGTCGAAATCAGTGCCATACAAGATATTGGAAGAGCCAGACTCTGAAGATCTTCTCCGCCCCCGGTCAGTACGGGTCTACCACAACAACACATAAGGTCAAGCTGCTAACAACCTAGTCCGTCCTTAGTACTGGTCACGACACTAGTGAAAGGAGGTGGGTACACATACCCTACCATCCGAGGTACAACCACAGTTGTCCTCCAATCTTGTCACATATATAATCACCGAGACACGACTGCAACCGTGCTCAATCACATTAGATGTATGAGGCTCCATCCTCCACAACCTACATTGTGGATGACAAGGATATGTCCTCAACTTGCCACCCCACATACTTAACAGTATGCACTCCGAGTTTCCCTTAGGAATACTCAATTCACCATCTGGCAAGTTCTGACACTCAGATGGATCTATGGGCACATGGTACAACATGATTAGAGTTTCACTTTGTTAGTTATGCCAATTGGGTGAATTAAGGCTGCATCAAACAAGTGGACACACAAATCCTAATTCACTTCTAGCAAGCATATAAATATCACAAATTTTAAAAGATATAAAATATGTGAAACATAATTTCTCATCTCATCATCACACGATACTATTCACTTACCATTCTTTAGACCAAACTAGTCATCATACTATCACAAGATATAAATCCTTTTCACAATATCACAGGGCATCAACCCTTATCAACACAAGAGGATTACACCTCAGTCAGGGCTCAACCATGCCTAAAGGTCAATAAGGCCATCATACTATCACATGATGTATATCCTTTTCACAATATCATAGGGTATCAACCCTTATCAACACAAGAAGATTAAACCTCATTCATGGCTCAACCATGCCCAAAGGTCATTAAGACCATCATACTATTCCCTATAAGATCATCATTATCTTTGCATGCCTTATAACAAGGCTCAACAACATCACTTACATGTAAGACACCGGATCAATACAATATTACATTAATGAGCTTGGAGATATTCATAAATAATGATAGAAGGGTTATATTAACATTAAGAACATTCATTTATTACCTCAACATATAAGGAATCTAGATATGATTAACCCTCATCATATTCATAATGCACATGTTTAGCATAAGAATGTATCAACCATGTGGCTATGATAACCACCAATTAACATATTAAGGTTATTATCATATTAAGGAGGTTATGCCACCATCATTCCATCATATAAGACTGTTAAACATGAATAATCGACTTTTTCTATTTGCATTAGAGTTAGGTTCAACAAGATAAATTATATTAATGTTTCTAATCAACACTTATACCCAAACCCTAACTCACAACATCCCCATTAGATCATGGATGCATAAGGTGAAGCATCATTTAGTTAGTCATTCAAGGACTATTCATACCCAATTACCATCATTTAGTTATATTAAAGCTAGGTATAACGAGCTATACCTCATTAGGGTTACATATCAACATAATATAGTTATCATCCCTTCTATTCTTATGAGTGAATACATAATACTACCTTATTAAGGATAACCCTTCATTTGTTCCATCATCATTCAACCCATATCACCAAACCACAATGTCACCCAGAACCATTGGATGTTTAAAAGGTAAGACCATTGGTTGTTTACTTAAGTAAACACCTTGGATAAACCACCAATTAAGTCCTTGATTTGTTCTCTAGAAAGAGTCACCATCTAACCCTAGACATCTCTTGATCAACAACACAAAAAGTTCCATTGAGACTAGGGTAAAGCCCACAATCGACTATTCATTTAAGACAAGCCATCCATTGTCAGCAAGTAAGCTTCTTAAGTTGATCATATAAAGGAAACCATATAAATCACATTATTAGGACCAACCTATAAATTAGCCATCATTCCACTTTATTGGAGGAATAAACATTAGATCTTGACCATTGGGTCAAGTTCATAGGTTAAAACAATCAATTACAGTATATGTCCGACCATTGCATCAAGTGACCCAAGAATCCATTATTATAAGGCTTAATTGATGCTATAACTATGTGATTAACTCACCATAGGATTGGGGGACCTGATCCACCATAATTAGTGACCATTAGTCACCATAGGTTGTTAGATCAGGACTATATTCATTAATCAACATCAAATATCAAACTAATATCACCATTGATTGATAGCATCATTAGGGTACGTAGTTGTTAATCACTAAGCTTATAATTAGTCCAAAACATGACCTAAGGGGGTGAACGTCAGTTGACACCCTTGGTCACCACCATCACTTTTCTTTAAGACAACACCATAGGGTTGTTGCAATTGTACCATCACCGCGTCATAGATTTATAGAAGAAATCAACTTAAAACCCTAAAACTGACCATTGGTTGATAGGTGCTTAGCACCATAGGTTGTCAGAACAACCTAATCCAAGTCATATTATACCTTATGAATAAAGTACACATGATCATAGGTTCATATAAAACTGAAATCAAAATAGGGAACATTATAAAAATCGAAATCCAAGTCAAGTATAGCTTTTTAGTGAATGGATCATCTTTTTCAAGCAAGAACATGAGCTAGCAAGCTTATGGTAAGCAATAAACGTGGAGCAAGTTATAAAACTTTCCTTGAATTAGAATATTAAATACCAAACAGAAGAAAACTCGAGCAGGTAGGGTAGATAATCCAAGCATAAGTTGTGAACTCATCCATCTAGCACCTTTCTTCATCAAATGAGCAAACACTAAGCATAAGGGGTAAGAAATGTAGGGTTTTAGAGCGATTTATATCATGGAACAGAAAGGTTCTGACCTGGAGAAAGGTAGGAGTAAGGATAACAAAGAAATCAACGGAGCAAAGAAGGGGATTCTTACTCTTTTAGGTCAAGATCACTAGAAGGAAGCTTTTTAAACCCTAAAAGGAAGTCAATTGCAACCCTAGATTCTTTTTCCAAGAAGATCCCCTCTTTCTTCTTCCTTGGATAGGAAATTCACTGCATCAAAGAGGGAGGACGAGTTTTTTATAAGGAGGGAATTGGTGGAGAGAAAATGGTCATTTTTTTGCTTAGGGATAAGTATATGAAACTTTAAGATAAAGATAAAGAAAAAGTTGAAGTTCTAGTATCTTTCCAAGTGTCCATTGCCTTAAACTATTAAGAATTATAGAAGAACACACATAAGAAGCTCCACCACCATCCTTAGAGACATGATTATCCCTCTTTTCTAGAATTTCCAAGAAAAAAAATCATTCATTAGTTGATAGCTACTAAAGGTAGCTCATCCATGAAGGGGTAAACCCTAAAATAGCTTTGAGGAAAACACCTTCAAACCAAGGTTTAAATAGGTGCCCCATCGCTCAAAAAGATCAAGGATGGTGAGATAATATCCAAGGAACATAATTCAAGTGATAAATTGCAAAGAAAACCTCTCCATTGGGTAAATTGAAGAAAAGTCCAAAATGTGCATAAAATTGCATAACTTGCTTAAACAATGTCCAAATTGGACCAAATTGGAAACTTAAGCTTGTATTATGATTTGAAAGAATATAAAAAGGTTATATTAGGCTTATATGAATTCAATTATGATAATTAAGCTTATTCAACTCATTAAGCATGTTTAGGGCCCTTACAATCTCCATCAGCTAGGTCCAAGCCAAAGCTATGTTCTCCTTGTCTTCTCCATCACCTTGCTCAACACCTGGGTGGTTGGGAAGGCACCCAGCAAAAGGGAAAAGGAAAAATAAGTATGTGTCAAAAAACTAGTCTAGGATAACAAGAAAAGTAAAGCATATAAAAGCAGGCTAGTGATCATCATATGATGAAGATAACAAGAGAATGAGGCTACTTTCAATAGTTGCTTGCCATAAACAAAATAATACAAAAGAAATGCATGCATGATTAATATTGGCTACCTTAACTACGTAGGGTTGAGGCACCTATCAGACCTTCAACCAAAAGGTGAGGGGAGAATAACGCATTCCCAATCGCCTACACACATTTTGCGTGTTGGGGAGAATAAGACGTTCCCCAGGGCGAATGAACACATACCCTACTATGAGTGGTTGTACATAAGTACCACTACTATAGCTAGTTAGTCTAATACAATCATCATGCTAGAATTAATGGCAAGTAATAGTGTCATTTACATAGAACATGGTAGTGGGGGACCAAGACCCAAAAATAATATTCCAAAACTGATTTATGAGGCAAGTATAGAAAAAGATTCAAAAGTATAGGAAATAGGGTTTAATAGAGCCTCATTAGAGAAAAAGTATATTAAGGCACAAATATTCACAACTTAAGGTGTAAATGCACATACCTTTTCCTTAGAGTCCTATAAAACCACTTTTTAGATCCCTAAGCAAGATCAGAGTCCACTTGTCCTAATATCATTATCATATCCATGTATTAGAACTATGTACATTCATAAAAGACTTAAAACCCCAAAGTTACCAACTTTGTATACAAAACATAGATTTAGACCTTGAAATTATCACCACTATCTTAGTTAGGGTTTTCTGATCAAAATAACATATCGTATTATGTATTTTGAAGATATGGACTTTTAGATGCATTTTTGGTAATTTTTAACTAATTAATTCATTTTCTAGAAAATCACCTTAAAAAAAACTACAAATCAACCTTTGGAAATATTTTTATTAGAAAGATCACATGTTTTCAACTTCATAACATATTTTATTTTTAATTTTGGACAAAAAGTTAATTAGTTATGATTTATTAAAATCCAACCGACCAGAAGTTTCCACGTAGGCAAATCAGTTTGAAAAACCAAGAGAGAGAGCGAGAGAGGGGATGAACTAGTGACTTGGCCAAATGGGTGGCGGCCAAATCACTTAGTCAAACATGATCAGCGATGCCTTGACTCACCCAAAGAAAAGGGAAAACAAAGCACACAAGATGTTTTTGTCCCCAAACAAGAGAACGAATAAGCGAGCAAGCGGAGGGGAAAAATCATCATTCGACCCAGGGTTTCTTCCCCATTCACCCCGTACCATGGTTGACGAGCCAAAGCTCTAGTTTGGGCAAATATGTGATATGAAACGAAACTCAAAGTTTAGGTATGCAAAAGAAAGCTTAGAGAAAATCAAACTTGATGATAGTTGTTATTGGACCGGAGATGAAGGGAGGAGGGAGAGAGAACCACTACAATCCCAGGGGCTTTGGCCACTCTGCGGAGGTCAAAACGGTGATGAAAATAGTAATTGAGGGGTGCGTTGGGTTGCAAAGGTGGTGGAGATGCTCAGGGTAGGGGTATTTATATGTGAGGGGGTGTAGGATAGGGTTTACATAGCCAGGGTGAAATAGGAGCTTTGTGAAATTTGGGGGTGCTTCGAATGATCATCAAAACACAAAACAATCAAGATAATTAGGTGTGGAATCACGAGATGAATCCAACGAGATAAAAAGTTCTTGATTTTGTTGAGTATCGGGAGAGATAATTGCATTCGAAAATTCAAAGATACTGTTTCTAGATTCCCAATTCGGACCGAGGTAGGAGACGACCACGAGCCGTCAGATCCATGGACCCGGGTCCACTGAGGGACCCCGACTGTCCGATCATGCGGATAGAGTCCAAGGGGCGCGTGACATTTGATTTCTTATCCGATTCTAAATTTGACTAAAGTGAGAGGATAGTATTTTGTGTTTTTATCTCTCCTCAATTGGAGGCCCAAACGAATCCCAACAGTGATGAAACTTGACTCCCTAGCTATTTTTAAGGTGTATTTTCCGAATATGGAATTTGTTTTTCCTTTTGAGGTCTTTTGATGGGTTAAATAATTCAAAACTCATTTTCTCTTTCCTCCTTCATTTATGACTCTAAGTTTATCCAAATATGATGAAATTTCACCCATGTGTCCCAATTAATGTATTAGATACTTTTTCCATTATTCGATCATGTTTGCACCATTTATGTAATTAGTTATCAAAATGAAGGTTCTACACATTTTCTCTCTCCTACTTTTCACATTATCCAAGTATCATCCAAATTAGTTGAAAACTTGCCCAAAGGCTAATTTTAATATGTAAATCACGAATCTAAGGTTAGTTTCCACTTTTGGGGTCATTTAATTTTTTATTTCATATTTTGAGGAAAACTCACATTTTTTTTCAAATAAAAGAGATATAATTATTATCATTCCAAAATTATGAAACTTGGCCTACAAGCCAAACCAAATCGAAGGAAAACAAATCCTTATCCAATATGAATTTTAGCCCATTATCCAATATTTTCTTTAACCAATGAGTCTTCCTTGTATGAATTTTAGCCCATTATCCAATATTACCACTATTTCTCATATTAAATAATTCCATATCATATTATTATTTTTAAAGCATTATTATTCATTCCTTTTTCTCTATCTTACTCCATAAGGCTAAGGAATGATATAGAATGAATTATTTTATCATTATCTCATATATGTGGTAAATTTGCATATTATACCCTTATTAAAAATATTTACTGAGGTATTTGTGCATAAACCCAAATGTTGGCACAAATGGTGATCAAAATCACCCCAAACCACTAATAATTCCAAAAATTGAATATCAAGACCAAAAAGGATAGAAATGAAGGTTATAGCATGGGAAGAGAGTCAAAAAGATAATATGTCCAAGTTTCAGTATGTTACAATTTTAATCTTTAGACCATGCATGAACTTCCTTTCCATATGTGTTTTGTCCAAGCCATATCTGTATTTCTATAGCATACATAACTTCATCACATTTTGCCTGATTATGCTATCTCTGTACTTCTTTCGGTGTTGGAACTCAACCTCTTTATTCTCAATCATACCATCCAAGATGTAACAACTCTAGTAGGAAATAGTGACCCCCTTGCAGGTCAATATCTCAGCACGAGGTCCTCGAGCATGGGTGAATTTCTCCCACCAGATGTCGGCCTCACAATATAGTATGTGTGTCCTAAAGCTGACTTTGGAATGTTCAAAGCATCCAAAATCATGAAAATCATGCTCGAAATTTGGTAACCACTCTTCAAAGTGAAAAAATACAACTATCTCATCTTCTCTAGAGAAGGTCTCCAACTTGATAATTAGAAATTCTACTAATGTCATCTCATGGTTTCTTGGTTGTTGGAGCCTCCCATTTTGATTATTTGAGGTATCTATAGATCCTTGACAAGCATATCTAGAGGCACATTAGAGTTAGCATTAGGGTTGGTTCCTCTAGAGGCATCATGATCTCTCCCCACACAATAGGAGCTTTTCTCTTCATCCATGTTCTCATTTCCCTTATCATGCCTCTTCTTAGGATCCATTTGTAAAAGGGAACATAAACTATACGAGGTGTTGAGAAAAACATGGTGTCCAACTATATTACTCTCTCTGATACCATATTTTAAGTTCCTAAAACATACATATTAATGATAAGAAGCATAAATCTCATATGAAATGTCACATTAAGGATAATAATTGCGTAAGATATAGGGTAAAATAACAATTCTCATTTTTGGGTTTCTCTAATAAACTCACACTTCAAATTAATACATGATTATCATAACTTGAAAAGAATTCTATAAAAGTTATTCTATGATAGTTTGCACCTGAACATGTATATACTCCTAACCTTCTCATTAAGGTATATGATCCTTGACTAATCCGCCTTTCCATTCTCTCCAATGGATATCACATCCCCAACCATGTAAAGAAAAGTGAAAAAGAAACAAGTGGCATTGAGTAACATTGAATGAACTAAGGTATAAACTGTAATTTTGAGAAAACATGAACTAAATATTGTAAATATTCAACACTTTATGTGTCATTTATCTTCATATTTAGTTATCTTTATCATTCTTGTCTTAGGTTTACTAAAATTTCCTTCATCCATATGTGCTCCAGAGAACTCATTGTTCACACAGAGATTATGCACCCAAGTGCCCATTGCTCAAATACAACTTTTTAATAATTGTGCCAAAAGGCAAATGACTTGAAAGGGACAACATAAACCAACCATATTTTTCTTAACATAAATATTGACCATAATAACTTAAATCTTTCAATAGTTATGAAAGAAATACAAACATATCATGGACACAATCATAGATGAGAACTTTATACTAGAAAATCATAATTAGATTCATAGTCACATACCTTGCAAGTAGTCATGAACACATCTACTTGAGATTATTGTAATTGGTTGTCATAAATAGAAATTAATAGAAACCCCTTATACCATACTTGATACTCGATGTACATGATTCACTTAACGGTGAGACAAGAATCCCTTTTAGTTCTCTAAGGTTGATAAAAAACCCTAATGTACTGAATTTAATATAACTTCAATTGACTTCCATTTGAATTGGAAACCCTAATCTAGGTCTTGTCAGAAACATGTTTTGATATGATTGAATTAAGGTTTGTGAACCTAGAAAAAACTTCCTTGCTTAATATCCTTTCAAATGACTATTTATAAAAAAAACTTTTTGGCAATAGATGAATACAACTTTACAAAATCCAGGCTGATAAGAAATTAAGGGAAACCCTCACAGGAAAATCAATATCCACTCAGACAGTGGTGCCTTAATGAGGTGGACAAATAAGATTCAACCGTCTTTCCCAAGCCCGCTTAATGGAAATGTGAGGTTGAAGACCAAACAAGACATTAAAATACCAATCTTGCCCATGCGGGTAGGACTATGATATAAAATCAGTTAGGAAAAATAGGTATTCTATTGCCTAGGATGTTCGATTAGTCTAGAGAACATAAAGAAGATAAAGGCTAGAGTCTATAATAAAAAAATTGGGGATCTACTAAAAGTCAACACCAGAAATTGATTTCTGCAGCCTCCTCTCCTTCTGCCAAGTTTGAATACGTCCTTACTAAGTATCTATGGTGGTTAGAAAGTTGAGAACTAACCTCATCCATTAGTGAAAGAATTTAAGGATCTTAGACATCTATAGATAGAAAAATACACACCAATAAAGCATCCAGGTTTGAATAAGTGAGGTAAATAGAGGCCAAAACAAGAACAAATTGGCGATGAGGTGCAGAATTAAGTCCAATTGGTTTCTATGTTTATAGCACAGCCATAAAGGGGGAAATATTGATACCTTCTCTTATGGTATAATTTTGGTTTTGGGTGGGAGAAGCTTTGGGCAAGGTAGACGGGGTGATTTGAAGCTTCAACTAGAGCCATAATAGTGGGACTCACCTTGCCAATGAGTTGGATTAAGAAGTAGTGAGGCAATCTCAGAGTTAAGAAGAGAAGTAGTATTATAGGGAAAGGGGAGGGTTGATTTGTGTTCCTTCGTGTCCATTGATAGATTTTTGTGGGTTACATATATAGATGGAGGATTGGTGAGGCTTTGGAGGTTTGAGAAGTCCAAATTTTAGTGAAATAGGAGAGTCTTACTGACTTGGGATTCTAAAGCATGGAATCCCATGATGTTTAGGATTGGTTTGCTCAAAACATTGTAAGGATGATTGAAACAAGCTACATTTCTAGTGTCATCAAACTAAGAGAGGGAGTTTAGAGAATATATCCTAGGCGCCCTGTACAATCCCATAGGAACCAGTACGAGTGAGGGAGATGACTCACTGAGTCAGCTCTTTCCCAGATCAGAGATCAAGATTTTGACTCATTGGCGGAATGCCAAAAGGACCAGGTGAAACTCATCCACACGTCGAAACCTAATTTATAATGTAAATAGGGGGGATATTTATGATAATCTATTACTTTCTTGCCCACTTTAATTGGTGGTCCTATGATTATCTAGTAAGACAAAAAAATGATAGGTTTCCTAAATTAACCAAGAGGATTCCAAACATAATATAATCTTTTAGTTTTAAGGGTCACAACAACCTATTATAACCCTTTTAGGTTAAACCTATATTTAATCATTGAGGATTATTATAAAATGAACATGGGTCCATATTATGAGGAAAATCATAAGTTATTTCTTTAAGATAATGCAATTTTTTAACTATATTATTATTGGAATTCGGTCAATTGCACATTAACCCTAATATCTCATATTTTTAAATTTAGACTAAGTTTTTGTAATTCATATTAAGGATCTTATATTGTTTATTTATTTTGAGGATGTTCAACTTCTACCCATCCTCAAATTCTTAATGTACTACCAATCTTAGGGTTTTATTTTTTCCTAGTTTATTATGGGAATTAGGTCAATCGCACATTAGCCCTAATATCTCACTTATTTTTAAATATAGACTAAGTTTTTGTAATTAATATTAAGGATCTACCATTGTTTATTTATTTTGAGGATGTTCAACTTCTACCTGTCCTCAAAATTTTAACGTACGGCTAACCTTAGGGTTTTAATTTTTCCTAGTTTGTGATACTCAATATGTGTTTTGTCTTACTAAACTAGGGTTGCAAATATTCTTGCTCCTCCTCGTCAATCGTTGCAAATATTCTTGCTTGTCTCTTTTCTGTTGATTTGGAATAGGTTTCTGTCTTGCATCATTCCTTGATTTGAGCTCGGGGCATTTCAATTCTTATGAGTGGGTCCCTGTAAAAGTAGAAAACTATTGTGCCAAACCTTCATACTCCACCATGTGGGCTGTTGTAGGCTGGTCAAGGCCTCTTGATATGTAGTTGTTGTGAACCTTTTCGCTCTTATCATTATGGTTGTTATAATTGTTATGGAACTAGTGGTTGTTGCCTTTATTCCATGTCTTGGGTGATATTTAAACTCCAAGACAACCTCAAGTTCCTCCTGTATTTAATCAGTGTGTAGCCCAGAACAAGCTTCATACAACGCATAAAATTCCTTCTCAAACACATCTTGTCCAATCCATGTTCGTATTCCTATAACATAACAAACTTCATTGCATATTGGCTGACTATGGCATTGCCATTCTACTTTTCGCACTATAACTCAACCTCTTTCTTTTCGATTATAGCTTCTTGACGTAATGATTATAGGAGGCAGTGGTGAACTCCTCCCATGTTGACAACTTAGCATTAGGTCCTCGAGCACCGATGAAGTTCTCCCACCAAGTGGCGTCCATGCTCTTTAGCATGCGTGTCCCAAAGCAGACTTTAAAATTCTCAATGCATCCAAAATCATGAAAATAATGTTTGAAATTGAGCAACCACTCTTTACAAAACAAACTACATCCATGTCACCTTATCCAAAGATGGTCTCCAACTTGACCTTAAAAAAATATACTAATGCCAGCTTATGGTTTCTTAGTTGTTGGGGCCTCCCATTTTGACTGGTTAGTGCATTTGTTAGAGCCTTGACAAACATATCCAAGGGCACAATAGGGTTACAATTAGGGTGGCCCATGCATAGGCATCATGATTGTCCCCACACTATAGGATCTTTCATCTCCATCCATGTGATCTTTTCCCTTCTCACACCTCTTCTTGGGAGCCATCTACAAAAGGGAACATAAACTATGTGGGATTTTGAGAAAACCCTAGTAGCATAATATTTTTTTTGCTCTAATACAATATTGTAACATTTTTTATTTATAAACCATGCATATAACTGAGAGGAATCATAATTCTCATTTGGAACGTCACAAAAATGATTTTTTCTGCATAAAATAAAGTTTATTTAGCCAACAAAGTGTAAAATAATAGTTCTCATTCTTAGGATCCTTAATACAAAACTCACACTTTAAACTATTACATGGTTCTCATAACTTGAAAAGAAATTTCAACAAGTTATTTGTTGATGGCCAAAGGCAAACAAGTTTTAAATAATTAATTTTCTCAACTTGTCAATTACCCACAAGCATATGGGATCAGTTGTAGTCGAGGTCGAACCAAATGGATCTAGGCTAGCTAGGTGGAAAATTGCTAACTTTCAACAATTTGAACCGGTTTCAATTAAAAAGGGTTCATTTGGATCAATTTTAATTCTAAAAATAAATAACAGAACTGAAAAACACAAATTGCTTGGAGAGAGATTGAACTCTGGTTAAAGAGGATCTTGGATATGGGATTTCACCTCCACATTAGAACTCAACAATAATTATGAATTCCAACAACATTAATTAATATCCTAAGGTAGGTTGATAACATCTAATACATCTTCCAATGATATAAGATAGTTCTACCCTCATATAGCATTCCCATGCATATATCTTGATTCAAACTACAACCTAAAATCTTCAGCCGATCCAAGCCATTCACATGGTTAAGGATCTACTGTGAAAATGATTATTCCTTACTTCCTAATATGTTTTCCCAGAAATATTAAGAGGAATAAAACATGTAAAAATGATGGATGGCCATTCATACAAGGAAATAGACACCACAATTGTTTTGAAACAGAAGATTAACTAATATTAGATATGAAATTCAAGTCACATTCAATTATGATGTTGGATCTAGTCTCCCAGGTCCAAGAAATGACTTTTTCTCACTCATGGTTAAGGAATACATGAACTAATTATGAATCATTGAAGTAA
This sequence comes from Alisma plantago-aquatica, assembly GCA_963693085.1. Taxonomy (NCBI): domain Eukaryota; kingdom Viridiplantae; phylum Streptophyta; class Magnoliopsida; order Alismatales; family Alismataceae; genus Alisma; species Alisma plantago-aquatica. The sequence goes on along the minus strand of OY856409.1, from coordinate 1,017,910,131 downwards.
ACATGAGAAAAGAGAGAAAATTACCAAATGGATCTGTGGGAGTGAAGAATAGATGGAGATCCAAGAGATGAAGTTCTATTTCTAAAAATGCTCCACGCTTCAACAACCCTCTCTTTTTGACTTTGGGAAGGAAAGGAGAAGAGAAATGGGGCTAGGAATGCATCTTGTGCAAGAAACACTAGATTTCTCTCATAGGTTGCCTCTCCAGAGCTCTGGCCTCATTCAAAGTCTCTAACTACTCCAAATGAATCATGATCCACTTGCCAAGGAGTGGCAATTCTTTTATATTTTTGAATAAGTGATTAAAAATAATAATTCTACAGAAAATGCATCCATTACGACATGTAAGAAGAGCAACACGCCGTGTAAGTCTTGATTTTCCTTACAACAACAATGTTTGCAGTTGAAACGACATGTGGAATGGTCCACACGGCGTAGAAGGACTTTTTTGACGATTTCTGGGTTATCTAAGACACACCATCTAACAAAATCAACACGGTGTAATGATGTTTGTTATGGGGTCCTTTGCTTGAGAGTCACACACCGTGTAATTTTGTTACACGGCGTAATGCCAGTATTCTGTTGCACTTTTGGACTCCAAAAACTGTGATACTTTGGGGAATGCCAAATGAATGGGAAATTGGGCATTTTTCCTTCTTTTAGAGTGAAATGTGTAGTACCTGTAAATCAAACCATAATAGAAGTAAGCTTAGATACAAACAAACATCTTAGCATGAATTGGAGTAGAAATATGGCTCAATTGAATGAAACACACAACTAAAATGGTACAAAATGTGATATGATTTGTGCACATCATTATTCTATGATAGTTGGCACCCACCAAGTTTAGACTCCTAAATTTCTCCTTGAGGTATATACTCCTTTCCTAATCTCCCTTTTCCTTCTCTCATGCAGACATCATGTCCCCAACCATGTAAAGAAAAATGAAAAAGAAAGACATTGGCATTTACTAGATCTGAGTATCATTATATGAACTCAAATATAAATTGTAACATTTATAAAATAAGAATTAAACAATAAATATTTAAAACTTTTCATATCATTTATCTTAATTTTTAGTTCTCTTTGTCATTGCTCTCTTAGAATGAATACATTTTCCTTCATTCATAAGTTCTCCCAAGAGTCATTGCTCACACAAAGATTATGCACCAAGTGCTCATTACTCACACAAGGCTACCAAATAATTTTGCAAAAAGGAGAATTTCTTGGAAGGAACAACATAAGTCAACCATCTTTGTTTCAACATGAATCTTGGTCATACTAACTTAAAGCACTTATTTTTTTGTCAAGTAACCATAAATCTTATTACTAACCAACTTTAGGTACAAATGATGTGCCCCCTCTGCTTCTTAGAACCAACACAAACCAATATTCCACATAAGGAACAAGACACAACAGAAAAGTTGAGGGTCAGCCAAACCCCAACCCAAAAGGTCATAAGAGAACATTAAATCGATGTTTAGAAGATAAAAAACACAACAATAGCTCATAAAACAAAAATTTAAATCCATATAAAGGATAAACAAAACCCAAACACCTCATACAAGAAATCGCCTCGAATATCAAACAAAGTAGCAACTACAATCCTAGATAGAATAGATCATGTATTTCCCAGACAACTATTTGATACCAATCCTTGTATCGTCTGAGGCATCATAACTCCACCAAGAAGAAAAACCCTTCTGCCTGAATTGTTTAAAACAAACCATCCACTGGGAACAAGAAGGTCTCTGAGAAGAACCATGTCACATGCTAGATAACTTCTACCAATCCCAGATTAGATTTCTCTTTCTTAATGGGTTTTGAACTCCCTCCCTAGTCCTCCTACATCTTCCATGTTTGTAATAATGGTTCACTTACCCCATTAGAGTCAAAATATTCTTCCATATCATGTATCTTACCATCTCCATGGTAACTAGAAGTCCTACTACATTTTTGTAGCTCTCTAGATGGCTGAGTAAAATTAGTACCTTGTGTCAATTGAGGCAACAACTTTCTATCAGCTAAAATTATCTCCTTTCCACAAGAGGCTTATCTATTTCTCAAGTTGTACTCTATATTTATACTAGAAACTGAGTTCACCATTGAGGCTTGGAACGATCCTATTTTCCTTCCATGAATAGGATCCTTTCAGCTAGTAGCATCATCCATTATTATAGCCTCCTCGGAGACAATTGAATTCCCTTTAGGGATACTTTCATCCATTGAGATGCTTGGAGCATCACACAACTTCTCCTCAATATTTATTCAAACACTTGATCTCTGTTTACCAATTAGGATCTTTAGATCAAACTTCTCTCTAGAAATATGATCCTTCTTAGGGCCATACATGGGTCTGTTACGGTACAGGTGACACCCTACATGCTTGTTTGGTTTATCCACCACCTCTAGATCTAGGTAAGTGGGGATGCCATCCAAAAACATTGTTGTGACTTTAGGGAGAGGTGAAGAAGCTTAAACTTCAACACAAGATTTAGCGTAACCAAGACAACCCACATATAGGTTAGAATTTTTAAAATCTTAGGGACGACCTACTAAATTAGCCACATGAGCAATATTCTCAGCCATCCATTGCACTCCAAGGTTCTCCAATTTGAACCATATAGGAACAAATGTAAAATATAGTGGAGAAAAGGCGAACATGGAATCCATTTATGGACAATAACTAGGAGGCCATCCAAAATCCATAGTATAGATCCCATGATCCTATATCTCTCCTTCATCATGGGTAATTTGACAATGTAACCTTCCCTTTTCTCTACAACAATATCAACATTTCCACTTGGATGCCATAACATTTGGATCCAACTAGCAAAAAAGATGGTAACATGACTTCCTACCAGATAAACAAACTAAACTATAGTTCTTCCAAGATGGAAACACTTCCTTGGATCTCCCAATCTCGTCAATTTTGACACCATTCTTCATCGCATGTTCCACAAGAGGAAGAAAGGCAATATCTATTTCTATATTATCAAGCTATGAATCCCTAATCCAATCAACACCTTTAAAATAGGAGGCCTTCCACTAGTTAGATATTACTTCCCCTTTCTTTTCACATAGCAAGAGGCTTGATCAAGAATTTGATTTAGTCCTAGCTTCCTTCATAGGAGTCTTGACAAACTCCATCTCTCACGAAAGAACCTTATGAGAAATGATAAAGTCATCAAGACATGGAGTCTCCACCTACTCCAATCCCCAAAAACCCTAGGTCTTGAAGGCGATGCCTTTGTCTCACACAAACCTTCAACATTCCCATTACTCCTTTCTCCTATAGGGAAATTCCCTCAAATTGTCCTCTCGCTCATTCTTGGCTCCTACCTTCCCCAAACATCCAGTGATGGGAGAAGAAATCCTAGAGACTAGGGAGAGATTCTCTCTCTAAAAAGCATAATGTGTACATATATATATGTACATAAAACATTTAATTTATATAATTGTAACTAACTTCCATAAATATAAAGTGTTAAAATTCTCTTATCTCATATTTGATAGTCAACACACATGAGCCACTTATAAACATGAGAAGAAGTCCTTTTAGTTTTTTAAAGTTGATGGAGGCCCTAATGCTTAGAAATGAATATAACTTGGACTAATTTCCATCTTAATTGGAAACTACACCTTAATCTAGGTCTCATAGGAAAAAATGGTATGAGATGATGGAGTTAGGGTCAAGAAATCGACTTCTCTATTTAAAATCCTTTTAGATGACTATTCATATAAATTTTTTGACAGTGGATGAATTGTCTATAAATTTTCAAAATCCAAGATAATAAAAAATCAAGCAAATGATCCCTTAATGAGGTGGAAAAACAAGATACAACCAACAATCCCATGGCCAACAAAGATAGCATAGGGATGAGGAATAAATAAGGCATTAAAATCTCGAATTTTCCCATGCAGGTGTGACAATGATCTATAATGGGTTTGGAAGAAAGAGGTAATTTGTTCCCTAGGATGCTCATTTCATCAAGAGAAGAAAAACTAGAGAATATAATGAAACTATGATAAAAAACCCAAGAATTTATTAGAAGTCAAAGCCTTAAACCTATTTCTCTACTCTTCTTTCCTTCTGCTGATTTCAAAGATCTCTCATGTAGGGTTATGTGATGGTTCAAAAATCAAGAACTAACCTCCACCATTAGAGCAAGAACACAAATATCTTGTAAATCTAAAGATAGATAAACACATGCCAACAAAGCATCAGGGTTTGAAACAGTGATGCAAATGAAGTCCATATTATGAAGAAATTGGCTACGAGGTGCACAATCAATTCCAATTGGGATTTACGATCACAACATGTCTAGATTGGGATAACATTGATACCTTCTCTTGGGACAAAATTGAGGGTTAGAGAAACTTCATGAAGAGTAGAGGGGGTGATGAGAAACTTCTACTGCATCAACGACAACCGGAGTCATTATGTCAATGAGCCAGGTTGGGAAATAGTGAGGTGATCTCATGGTTAAAAAGAGAGGGAATATCACATGGAAAGGGGACGGTAGATTTGAGTTTTTGGGTGTCAATTGGATTTCAATTTGTTACTTATATAGATGAAGGGATGGAAATGAGTTGGAGGTTTTAGAAGTTTGAATCTTGGTAAAAAATAGGAGAGTCTTGTATACTAGGGATTCTAAGGCATAGAATTGCATGAAGTTTATGATTGATTTTCTTCAAATAATGTGGAAATGATGAAATAAGCTTTATTTATTGGTGGCATCAAATAGAGAGAGGGATACACTAGTGATGATCCTTGAAACCCTGTACCATCCCATAGGAACTGGGATGAGTGAGGGAGATGACTCTCAAATCACAATTCTACCATGATCATAGATTGAGAGTGGCTTAGAGGAAAATTCTGAACAAGGACTGGGTGTCACTCATTCTCACATAAAAACATGCATTGTAATGTAAATAGCGGGTATTTAGCATTGTCTATGTCTTTCTTTCTCAGTTTAATTGGTGGTCCTATGATTATCCAATCGATGCCAAAATTTGTAGCTTGACTAAATTAACTATGAGGATTTTGAATATAATATAAATAACAATTTTGAGGGTCAGAATAATCTATTCTCATTGTAATGAACCCACCTCCTGGTAACCCTTAGTTAAGGGAGACCAAGAGGTCAGAGGCATTATCCAAAACAGGATCAATGGTTTTGCAAATAATCAACATTAATTAATAAATTCTACTACAACTAAACTTTTAATGGAATAAAAATTTTCTATTCATACCTTGCAAAATATGGGAAGTGGAATTCTTTACTCAAGAAAGAACTTATCTAACTACAATCCTCCAATTCTTTATTAAGATTTATTCCATCAATGTCACTTTAAAGGAATATCCATTTCTTGATAACCTAAAATGCTGACAAATAAAATGGCGGTCAGTATAACAAATTATACTGGTATGTGGGGGAAATAATAATCTTGCATTTAATTGCAACAATATGTTGCAAGCAATTATGATTTAACAAAGCAAACTTTACGTTTTAAACATGACTACTCAATCCTTACATATCCTAGCCTCTGTGTTGTCCCTACAGTGGAAATGGATACTATCCCACATATGGTAGATCTCAACTAACCCTCATGATCCTACCTTACAGGTAGATCCATACATAGGGTCGTGGAGTCGTATGATCCTACCCAAGGGTAGACCAACACATCGACTAGGGTAGACCAACACATCGACTTGTAATAACCTGATGATCCTACCTCCCAGGTAGACCATGTACTAGGTCATCTATCTCATCATCATTAGAGCTACAGAGGAGGACCATGATCTGAGCTAGACATGTGCATATATTTATGGTGATAATCGTAGTCACTTTATAGTTGCATGAAATAAAAGACAATCAAGCAATTATTTTCAAGCAACCGATAAAACCTCAGCAATCATTGTGAAACTAAAGTGATTTAACCATAAGCGTAACCACATACCTGTTCTTGAGTAATAGAATCCAAATTCAACAAAATATCCAAGCAAGCACCTTAATGCAGACAACCCTTAATTCCTGAAACATATAGATTACCTAATGTCAAAACACCTTTCTAATGACATGAGGATACTTTCTAAGGCTTCCAAGCCCCTTAGGATTCATTAGGGTTTCTTAGGTTTCCTTATCCAACTTTATTTCCTTTTTAGGCTAACAACCCTAAAACATATTTCTTATTTATCAAAAACCCTAATTATTCCAATTATCCTCATTAAGGGTTCTTTAATATTAAAACAAGTTTGAGATCATTAAATCTTTATTGTATAATTACCTTTTCGAATTTAAACCATTGAAATCCATATTATCCAAATTAGGGTTTCTAAACATAATCATGTGCATAAAACCCTAAAACAAGCATAAAATTACCTTTTTCAAAATTAACTCTCCCTTTTATTCTCAATATGTTAATATTACTTAGAATAACCCAAAAGAGCCATTAAATATGAGTTCCATATCAAATTAAGGTTTTACCATATCTTAATACATTAAAAGTGGTAACTTTGTGTACTTTTTAAATTGTAAGAAATATCAGGCTTCAATTATATTTTTATTGGATTCTTCATGTTTTTCTGATCAACTTTCATATATAGATCATCTTCATCTGATATTTCCACAATTAGATATGTATTTTAGAATATAATCCTTTTTCTACCAATCAGAAACAACCACGTGGATTTATCAGATTTAAAACAAACGGGCGGGGCAACATGCTCGCTAACACAGAGGGGATGTGAAATTACCATAAAGGGCTAATACTTTCAATAGGGACGTGAGGGCAAACAATAAAATGCAATTTTGACCCTCAAGATGACATAATTTGCCCAAAACGCATCAGGGCTCATGGCAAAGCGATGAGTCTGCTTAGAAGGCCGTTTCTGCATGAAAAACACTATTCTTGCATCAAAAACTGAAATTAGAGCAGAATCTGCATAAAATCCAAAAATACTCCAATTTCTACATATAATGTAGCTCTTTGTGCCCTGCATCACAATGTTATGCAAGCAACTCAAGATAGTAGATATGCAATTAAAGGAACAAGCTTGAGCATGTATGAGACAAGATACAAGCATAGCATATAGACGAGCAAAGATGCCAATTATAAATAAGGCTAGAACTACATGTATATGAACTACTAGTAGATGTTATCACAAGTTAGGACTATTAGTAGGATCTAGATCATATCAAGAGATACCAAAAGATACACAAGATAGATCAAGCTATGAGTAGATGTAGAGATATATCCAAACAAAGAGATATGCAATTTTAGAAGCATGGAAGGATATAACTCACTAACAAATATGCACCATTACTAAACGATGATTACCACTAAGAACCTTAAGGTTGTATCAAGACAAGATATACACCTAGATAGATGTATCAAGTTAGATTACAACAGAAGCAATTTTAGACACAACCAAGAGATCCAACGAGATCATCATCAAGACCTGCGAAACAACTCAAAACAAGTTATTGCAAGATATAGATATACCAATTTAGAGCAATTAGAGAGATAGAGTTGTAAGCAAGATAGGCAATTTAGAACATGGCAATATGCATATATAAAGGTACCAAAGGAGTGCCAAAGAATAAGGCTATTGGTTGAGAAAATCTAGTTGAGAGGGAAATTATCATTCAATAAGACAAATGTATATTCTGTGCACAATGTTATCGGTCGAGTTCTGTATATTGACAACTCGACCGATGACAGCTACTAGCAACACCCATTGGTGCCTATTGTTCGAGTTTCAAATAGGACAAACTCGACCGACAGAGCAGCTGTCAAAAAGCACATATATTTCATAAAAACATATTTAAAGGTATGCTAAAAATACAAACCATATCCAAACATGTCTAAGCAAGTTAGTAATGCACTATAGAAGCATTAAAAATAGTTTTTGAGCAAGAGTGTGAAGAGAAACACAAAATACCACTTTTGACTCAAAAACCATATGTATAGGGCCCACTAACTTGACAAAAACAAGTTTGAAATGGTTATAAGCAAGAAAACATTATCTTTGTTCTTACTATTCCTTTTTCCATTTGTTGTCACCCTCTATACATCTCACCTTTCTTCTTTCATGTGGATTGAGAAGTCAATTTGTAATTCAATAGCTCAAGTCAATCCATTTGCAAGTACCTATAAGAAGAAAGATGAAATGGTCCCCAATCATGTTTTTGGGTCCGAAGGGGTTAGCTTAGCAACCCAATTACTATTTCTCTTGGGTGATTTCCTAAAAGGACAACAAGTAGAATAATGAACAATTTCATTGCAATAGTTTCATGTGCCCATAGTCTTGGAACTAGAGGGTTCTCCATGGAAGATTGGAGGTCCTTTACCTTTGTTGTTCCTTTGACTACTATCATACCACAAACCATGTTTACCAATTTGTTTAGTAGTATGGTGAAGGATATCATTAAGGCTCTTCTTACCAACAAAGAATCTTTGCAAAGAAGATCTCAAACTGTCATTATCATGCATAAGAGAAGAAATAGTAGAATATAAATGATTTATATTTTCTCTAGCATGCAAAAGATCATTTTCTAAGCAAAGAGATTTAGTTAAATAAGAATCTCTATCAATATGAAGAGCAACAACATCATTCTCTCTACTAGTAGAAGTAGAAAAAGATTCATACACATTGATTCTAGAAAGCAAGGAGGCATTTCTATTTCTAATTCTTGCAAAACAAAATCTTTTTCCTTGTTTTCAGATTTAAGAACATCAATATCATGCATGAGAGAATCAATAATTAAAGTATGCTCTTCATTAGAACAAGGCATGAGAGGTTGAGCTTCTAGAAATCTAATCTTATCAAGCAAACTAGCATTTTCAAGTTTAAGAGAGTCTACTTGGCTAATACAAGCATTGTTTTCATGAAGCAAGCAAGAATTAGCATGTTCAAGATCATCTAGTTCTACATGCATATTATCAACAATTGTAGCAAGCTTTTTCTTTTTCCTTTTATAAGACTTAAGAGAGGCACAAGTATCATGAATAATAGCAATCAAAGATTCTTTATCTAAAGAGTTTAGATTTACCTCACTTGAGTCCTTACTTGTTGATTCTATAATAGCAAAATGGCATTCTCCTTCATCACTAGAGCTTGAGCTTGATCCTTCACTTGAGCTTGAGTTGGAGGAGCCACTTGAGCTTGAGTGCCATTTCTCCTTCTTCTTGTGAAGATGGGTCTTTTTGCCTTGTGGGAAATCTTCCTTGTAGTGACCCTTCTTTCCACACTTGAGGCACCAGATGGAGGAGGACTTGCCTTTGTAGAGTTTACCTTTGGAGTACATGACAACTTCTTCAACTTGAGAGGATGGAGAAGCTTGACCAACAATAGCCTTGATTTGAGCTTTGATTTCAGCCTTCTTCATTCTCTTGAGTTCTTTCTCCTCTTGTCTTTCTACTTCCTCCCTCTTGTCAAGTATGGCTTCACGTGCTTGTAGATTTCCAACGAGCTCTTCGATAGGGACATCCTTAAGGGACCTTACTTCTTCAATAGAAGTCACTTTGGGTTCCCACCTCTTGGGAAGAGTTCTAAGGATCTTTGAGTTGATCTCTCCACTAGACATAGGACATCCTAGAACTGCAAGACCATTCACAATGGTGTTGACCCTTGAGTACATGTTGGCTATCATCTCCTCCTTTCCCATCTTGAAGTTCTCCAGCAGCCCTTTGAGCATGTAGACTTTCCTTTCCTTCACTTGATCTATCCCTTCATAAGCGATGCATAGCTTTCTCCATACCTCATAGGCTATTTCACATGAAGAAATCTGGTTGAACTCGGTGGGGGTCATGGAGGCATAGAGGATATGCATGTCTCTAACATTCAAGGTTGCTTTCTTCAAGGTAGCTTCATCCCATTCTTCAATCTTTGTCTTTGTTAGCATGTATGGTCTGTTCACCATTTTCCACATCTCAAGGCTTGATCTTTGGATGTAGAATTGAAGCCTTCTTCTCCAATAGAGGAAATTGATCCCATCAAAGATTGGTAGGCTGATCAAGTATCTCCCTCCTTGGTAGTCACCCATCTTCTCCTACTTGTTGAAGTATGCTTGGAGAAGACCCCCTCTGATACCAATTGTTGGATCCTATATGGGTGATTAGATGCTCTAGAGGGGGGGTGAATAGAGCTGAATGCACTTAAACAAAATTCATTAGACCTTCAAGATATATCACAAGATAAGGTTGCTAAATAGGAAATTTGTGTGCAACTAAAACATGCATAGCAAGGGAGAGAGAGATTGAACATACACCAAGAGACAAGCTATTTAGAGTGGTTCCACACTTCAAACTAGAAGTGAGTCAATTCACTACCTAGAGAGGTCAACCTCTAGGATTTCTTAACCTTGCATCTTCATTATATTCATTATAAGAGATACAATACATAACCACCAAAGGACTTACCTATCCAATACAAAGAGTCTTCAACCTTACCAAGGACTTACCCACTTTGCAAGGAGTCTTCTGCCTTCTTCCAAGGACTTACCTACTTTTGCACAAGTCTTCATCCTTGTAGGAATTACCCACTCTTCTTGGATCTTCCGCCTTTGACTTCACCTTCACCCGGAGAAGCTTCCACCAATGACTTACCCACTTGAGCAAGGAGTCTTCTACCTTCACCAAGGGCTTACCCACTCTTGCTCCAAGTCTTCACCAAGGGACTCCTTCCCTTGTTCTTCTTCACCTCTCTTAGCCAAGAGAGATAACCTTCATCTTCATGGTTGAAATGAGAGATAGGGAGGTGGTGGAAGTGAGAGCCTCACAAGATATACTTGTAGGATGAGCTCTCTTACAAATCTCCTACTCACTCTTATGGATGTAGCAAGTGATTAAGCTTAGAGAGAGAGAGGAGGCTGTAGGAAGCACTCAACTATAGAATAGGAACCTCACATAGAGTTTTACAATGAATGCTCAACCTTGGAATGAAGCCTAAGGGGTCCTATTTATAGCTGGGGATGCCTCTTAGCCTTTGGGAATACTTGAGAACAAAACTAGCCGTTTTGTGGTTTGCAACAGATATATTTTCACTTGTTGCAACTCCACAACGGCTAGAAACACTTTTTTGCACTTTTCCGTACAGTGCAATCGGTCGAGTTTCGATAAGGGTAACTCGACCAATAGAGTAAAATAAAAAGACGATATTCAGACCATCGGTCGAGTTTGTCCTGGGGAAACTTGATCGACCAATGAAAATCAAATTGGTCAGTTACTCCATTGGTCAAGTTATGTGTAGTGTAAACTCGACTGATCAAAAGTCATTTTCAAGATCTAATCAGGATCGGTCGAGTTTGCAACTCATAGAACTTGATCAATGAACAGTCTGATGTGAATTTTGGAAAATGGCTTTTGAGTGCTTAAACATTCGATCTAAGTGCTCCTAATTTTTTTAAGCTTAATTACAAGTCATACAATCATTAAAAGTGATTTACAACATGATTCTAATGGATTTACATCATATTACAAAAGTGTGCATTTGTATTGACTTTGACTTGTCTTTTCTCCAATTTGATATGCGCAAGTTAGGGCATTTGGAGTGTGTCTATACCTAATCTGAAATCACTCAAATAGATACATTAGAACCAATATGTGGAATGGTTAGTCATCATCCAAACATGGGTTTAGTCAATTTAGACGTGAGTCAATATTGACCTAATTGACCTTGAGTCTATACATACGACTCCACGACCCTATGTATTGATCTACTTGTAAGATAGGATCATGGGGGTTAGTTGAGATCTACCATATGAGAGGTAGTATCCATGTCCACTTTAGGGACAACACAGAGGCTAGGATATGTAAGGATTGAGTAGTCATGTTTAAAATGTAAAGTTTTCTTTGTTAAATCATAATTTCTTGCTATATGTTGTTACAATTAAATGCAAGATTATTGTTTCCCCCACATACCAGTATAATTCGTTATACTGACCACCATTTTGTTTGTCGGCATTTTAGGTTAACAAGAAATATATATTCCTTTAAAGTGACATTGATGGAATAAAGCTTAATAAAGAATTGGAGGATTGTAGTTAGATAAGTTCTTTCTTGGGTAAAGAATTCCACTTCCCATATTTTGTAAGGTATGAATAGAAAAAATTCATTCCATTAAAAGTTTAGTTGTAGTAGAATTTATTAATTATTGTTGATTATTTTCAAAACCACTGATCCTATTTTGGATAACGCCTCTGACCTCTTGGTCTCCCTTAACTGGGGGTTACCGGGAGGCGGGGTCATTATATTTGGTATAAGAGCTGTGCTTTTTTCCATTTAATCTTCCGTAATTATTAAATTTTACAAACTCTTTAGAGCCCCAGGGAGTTATTAGAGGATTTTCTGAGGATGTAGGTGTCTAGAAAAGGATCATGGTCTGGGGGATGGCAATATTTTCCTCCACCCCGCTAGTTGGTCACGAGGACTCCTGGATGTAGTGTGACTACCTAGCCGAAATCCAAAGAATTGACTCGAAATAAGATACCACTAGGTTTTCTCATCTATCTTCATCCCTTCCTCACCTCTTATTTTTATAGAAACTCTAAGAGCTTATGGTTTTCTCTCTCTCCACCACCTCCTATGTTTGGGAATACAAAGTTTTAAGGATTAAGGGATCCTCCACCAAACAATAAAATGCATGTAAATAAGAGGACATGGACATACGTTAAATCTTATATCTTCCAAGTTATAAATCTGTGCTTAAAAAGATTTTTAACTTGTGTGTAACAACATGGCTCGTGTGAAGACCGTAGCTATCCCCGAGGCCACCAAGAACCCTGCTAAGGGTTTTCCTCCCCGTAAGAGGAGGGGATCTTCTGAGAAGAGGAAGAGGAACCATGATGATGAGTCCTCAAAGAAGAGAAAGAGACCTGAGGGAGCCTCAGAAGAAGGCTCAGACCCTAAGTCAGCTCCCTTCGAGAACCCAGAGATGGACCAAGAAGAGGAACACATGTCTGAACATGAGGCCAAGTTTGAGGAGAACCCAACTAGTGGTCCAGGACCTACAATGGTAGTTCACACCCCTGATGCCATGTGGATGGAACAGTAGAAGAGGATGACAGAGGCCATTAGTGCCCTGGCCCTCAGGGATATAGCCAGAGATGAGAATGGTGAACCACTTTCCATCTGTCCCCGACTTGGAGTCACTATTCTGGACTTCATCAAGCTGAACATTGAGAAATTCTAGGGAGAGGATAAGACTGAAGTGGTCGACAAAACATATGCTTGGCTAATAGCGATCGAGAATGGTTTTCGCATGCTGGAGGTGCATTCGAACAAGAAGGTTCCTTTTGCTACACTTCTCTTGGAAGGAGTAGCCAAGATCTGGTGGGAGAACCACATCATGGGTCGAGATCTAAGTGTGGACTCAATGGCATGGACCGACCTCAGGACTATCTTCACAACCAGATTCATTCCCATCTCAGCTAAGAAGGAGAAGGAAAGAGAGTTTACCAACCTAATCCAAGGTAACTTATCAGCTGCAAACTTTGACCACAAGTTTCACATCCTGGAGCATTTTGGGCACATGATGGATGAGGAAAGACAAGTGGACCATTTTATAGAATGTTTGCATCCTTCCATTAAGCCTCATGTGATGGAAAGTAAACCAAAAACCTTCACTAAAGCCTACAACACCGCCCTAGACATGGAGAGGACAGTGATTCCTGCTCATAATCCACCCAAAGGATATTTGGGTTTCACTGAAGGTACCCAAGGCCAGAAGAATGATCACAAGAAAGGACAAGGGTGCAACCATACCAAGGGAAAGCATGGAGGAAAAGGAAAACCCCATCATGAGAACAACTAACCTAGGTGTCGTACCTGTGGAAAATGGCATTCAGGTGAGTGCCTCTACAAGATGAGGACTTGCTCCCATTGCCAACAAGAGGGACATCTTCATGCCAATTTCCCTCTGCCAGACCCGAGGGGGCCAGGCCCAGTAGCATCCCCACCTGTAGCAGCCCAGTCCGTAGCTACATCCCCACATGTTGGAGAAAAAAGATAAGCTCCAGTCTTTTCTATTGATAATGAGGAGGCTCAAGGTAATGCTAATCGATTGATAGAGGGTAATAACCCTTAGAGTTTTCTTTTATGTTTTAAGATAAGCATGTAATGGTCTAATGTATGGTGAAAAAAAATGTAGGCATGCTTGAAGTCATGGGACACAATGTAAAAGATTTATTTGACTCTGGATCTACTAATACTTTCATTTCGAGAAATATCTCAACTATGCTTTGTTTGGATATCAAGAATTTAGGGTTTATCTTGGATGTCACAACCCCAAGTGGTTGAATCTTTACGTCCCTTTTGAAAACTCTTGTGATACCTGTTAAATATCGAGATCTTGAGTTTCCTATGGATTTTATCCTCCTTGAAATGAATGACTTTGATGTGATCATTCGTATGGATTAGATTTATATATATAGGGCCAATATTGACTATAGGGAGAAGAAGGTAATCATAAAGAAACCAGGTCACCCGTTGTTCATCATTAACGGTAGGAAGGATGCTACCACCAGCCTGTCTGTGTAAGATTTTAAGGCAGAGCGGATGATAACCAAAGGTTGTGAAGCTTTCCTAGTAGTCGTTACCGAGCCGGAGCCCAAGGTGCAACCCTTAGAGGAAATAGAGGTATTCAGGGACTATGCGGATGTTTTCCCAGATGATTTTCCTGGGATCCCTCTTGAGAGAGAGGTAGAATTTTCAATAGAGCTAGCTCCTGGTGAGTTGCTCGAGTTGAAGAAACAATTGTAGGAACTGCTAGACAAGGGTTTAATCTGCCCTAGCACATCACCATGGGGAGCACCGGTTCTCCTTGTGAAGAAGAAGGACGGTTCACTCAGAATGTGCATAGACTACTAGATGATCAACCAGGCTACCATTAAGAACAAATACCCTTTACCCCGGATAGATGACCTATTTGAGTAGTTGAAGTCAGCTCAAGTCTTTTCAAAGATTGACCTGAGATTCGGGTACCACCAGTTGAGAGTAAAAAGTGAGAACATCCCAAAAACTGCTTTTAGAACCCGTTATGGCCACTATGAGTTTGTGGTTATGCCTTTTGGGTTATCTAATGCCCCGAGTGTGTTCATGAACCTCATGAATAGCGTGTTCCAACCCTTCCTTGAGTCTTTTGTCATAGTGTTCATAGATGACATCTTGGTCTATTCTAAAGACCTAGAACAACACCGAGACCACCTGAGTAGAGTCCTTGATATCTTGAGAAAGCAGAAGTTTTATGAGAAATTCTTGAAGTGCGAGTTTTGGATAGGCTGTGTCATGTTCCTTGGACACATCATATCTGGAGGAACCATCTTGGTAGATCCATCCAAGGTATCAGTTGTTCGAGATTAGCCAGCACCAAAGAATCCCTCAGAGATCCGCAACTTTCTGGGATTGGCCTGATACTATCAGCGCTTCATAAAGGAGTTCTCAAAGAATGCTTTGCCTCCTACCAAGCTCACCCAAAAAGATGAGAAGTTTGTGTGGTCAGACCTGTGTGAAGCATGTTTCTAAGAGCTGAAGGAGAAGTTGACTATAGCCCCAGTGTTGACTTTACCATCCGGTAATGAGGGTTTTATGATCTTCACTTATGCATAAAAAATGGGACTCAGATGTGTGTTAGAGCAAGATAGACATGTTGTTGCCTATGCCACCAGACAACTCAAACCCAATGAAGTAAATTATCCGACGTATGATTTAGAGTTGGCTGCAATTATACATGCCCTGAAGATTTGGTGACACTATATGTATGGAGCCACCTTCGAGATCTTCACCGACCACAAGAGCTTGAAGTATCTCCTGACTTAGAAGGACTTGAATTTGAGACAAAGATGATGGATGAATTACATGAAGGACTATGATTTCATCATTGCCTATCACCCTGGAAAGGCAAACATTGTAGCAGATGCTCTTAGCCGAAAACAACTTAGGTGTGCAGCTGTCTTGTCTAGCCATTGGAGGAAGTTAGAAGATCTTGTGGAGTGGACTGCACAAGACCGAGTGATTAAACCAGACTTATTCACTGAGTTGGTTGCTGCCCAGTTAGCCAGTCTAGAGCTTGACAAGATGAAAGGTTTTCTAGAGAAATCTCAGACCCATCTCTCTATAGGAGTGCATGGCAGGATCCGATACAAGAGTTGTATTTAGGTTCCTGAAAGCTCACTTTTGAAGGATCGTATCTTGCAAGAAGCTCATGGTTCGAAGTACACAATACACCCTGGCACTACCAAAATGTTTAAGGATCTGTAGTGGTACTTTTCATGGCCCATCATGAAAAGAGATATAGCGGCATATGTGGCCAGTTGTCTCACTTTCCAAATGGTGAAGGCTGGACACCAGTGACCCGATGGATTGTTACAGTCGATTGAAATTCCTGAGTGTAAATGGGAACAGATCACCATGGACTTTGTGGTGGGTCTCCCCATGACCAAGAGGTCATGATACTATATGGGTTGTGGTAGATCGCCTTACCAAGTCAGCACATTTCCTCGGACTAAAGACCACTGCCAAGGTGACAGACTTAGCTGAACTGTACATCCGAGAGATTGTACAACTACATCGTGTTCTGAGTTTGATCATTTCTGACCACAATCCGAAGTTCACTTCCAAACTGTGGAAGTAGGTACAAGAGGAACTTGGCACTAGACTAAAGTTCAGTACAACATATCACCCCTAGACTTATGGACAGTCAGAGAGGACAATCCAAACTTTGGAGGATTTGTTGAGAGCTTGTGTGCTCGATTGGGGTGGTTCATGGGAGCAATACCTGCCCCTCACTGAGTTTGCTTACAATAACAGCTACCAAGCCAGTATCGAGATGCCACCATATGAAACTCTCTATGGGAGGTTGTGTCGATCGCCACTTCACTAGGATGATGTTGGTGAGAGGACCTCGTTGAGGTCAGATGAGCTCCAAGTGTATGTAGATAAAGTCACTTTGATCAAGCAAAGGCTGAAGAGAGCCCATGATCAACATAAGTCGTATGTGGATGTGAAGCGGACTGATTTGCAATTCACCGTGGGAGAGCATGTGTTTTTGAAAATTCGACCCCTCCGAGCTATAACTAAGAATAGAGGAAAGATGAGTCCCAGATATGTAGGTATGTTTGAGATTTTAGAACAGATTGGTGAAGTTTCTTATCATTTGGCCTTACCCCCTCAGTATAGTATGATGCATGATGTTTTCCACGTGTCTAATCTGAAGTGCTATGTGAAGGACCTAAGCCATGTGTTGAGCATTAAACCTATTGAGCTCCAAGGGAGACTGACATATCCTGAGTCACCTGTGGGAGTACTAGATATCAATGTGAAAGAACTCAAAAATAAAGAAATATAGATGGTAAAGGTTCTTTGGAAGCACCATGGAGAGGATGAAGCCACATTGGAGCTGAAGATAGACATGGAAAAGGCATACCCTGAATTGTTTGCTTGATTGGCTGAATTTTGGGGACAAAATTATTATAAGGAGGGGAGGATGTTACAAAGTCGATTTTTGCTTATATGATTGTAATTGCAATTGTTTCAAAAGAAATGTACTTGGTTGTAAATTACATCATTTATGATAAATATGGGGATTTCTTTTAGAACTCTTCCTTGTGCATGGTTTTTTGTGGACCCTTTGGTAATAATGGGTCCAAAATAATAAAAGAGGAAGATAAGTTAAAAGGGAATAAGAATTGAATAAATAATAATGAAAATTGGGATAAAGGTGAAAATATAAGAAATAAATAGATAAGTGTGGGTTTGACCATAATGGATGGTGTTTCGAACCCCACATGGATCCTTGAGATACTATGAATCGAAATAAAGGAAAATAGTTAAGTGAGAAAGAGGAAATATGAATGAAATATATATTTAAGCAATAAATTGTACATAAAGAAAAGGTTCATTTTCTTTTGAATAATGACCCTAAATTTGGCACGCCAATATACTAAATCATTATTAAGTTTTCCTCAAAATTTGGGATTAAACGAACCCATGGTTTGAGAGTTATGATTTTTCCAAAGTGAAAGGGATATCCTTTATTTATAAGAGAATTATCCTTTTTTCCCAATTTTCTATTTATGCGGGTAGCATGACAACCGTAGATCTGAGATCCAACAGTAGATGTGCCATCCCATACCTCCAGTCCAATTGGGAAATCTGTGAACCTGGGAGAGATTTCCTCTCCACTTTCCTCGTGATCCAGTGCATCATTGGATCTGAAAGTGGGCCCTCTGTCTTCGGGAGGCCATTCGTACTCGATCCATACTAGGATTGAGTACCATTTGTAGTGGGAATAGGTTTTCCCCAATCTTGTGGAACCTACGACCCAACCCTATATAGGGGGGGGGGTGTTGTACAACACTAGCAATTGTGAAAATGCTGCTCATGGGATTGGGATGAGTAGGCGAGTGATTTGGCATCCTCAATTGGAGAATTCAACCTGTCCTTCATCCCCATCGAGGACCTACTTCCAATGGAGTGGTGTGGCGCCATCTCAGTGCTAGAAAGGAGTGGGCGACATAATCAAGGGGTCCTTCGAGTTCAGGAGGACTTAGCAGAGCTCTAGGAAACCTTGGATCGCGTAGAGAAGCAACAACACGCCAAGTCAATAATCGAGTTGACCGACTTCTCATAGGAGAGCAGATCAGAGGTTGAAGATGGCCAAGTGGGAAATTATGCATCACTTTATCTTGCATTTTGGGTTGTTCAAGTGCATGCTTTAACTTGTGTTTCTTTCTATGCTTGGAAAAGACCCTATCTGTGCTCTTCTACTCTCCTTATATAGCTTTTTGTTATCTCCTCCCTCATAACAAGTGATATTTCTTATTTCTTCATAACCCCACTCTTTGAAATGACAAAGGGGGAGTAAGGTGACAAAATAGAGAGAAGGCATGTCTTACATGAAGAGGAGAAGTATGTCCATGTAAGAGGGAGAAGGTAAAGGGGAGAAGACATATATGTGTAGAACATATATGAGTAGAAGACATAGTTTCTATAAATGTTATGAAAGCTAACCATGCAGGAGAAATAGCATCAATTGAGGGGGAGTATGAGAAATCCATGTGTATCAATTGAGGGGGAGCATATGAGCTCAATCCTATTGAAACCCCTAGGTTTCTCTGAAGGTATGATTTTAATTAAAAGCTTTCAATACATTTATGGAATGGTTTGTCATCTTCAAAAAGGGGGAGAATGTTGACTCAAGGTCAATTAGGTCAATGTTGACTCACGTCTCAATTGACTAAACCCATGTTTTGATGATGACTAACCATTCCACATATTGGTGTCTAATGTCTCTACTTGAGTGATTTCAGATTAGGTATAGACACACTCCAAATTCCCTAACTTGCGCATATCAAACTGGAGAAAAGATGAGTCAAAGTCAATACAAGTGCACATTTTTGTAATATGATGTAAATCCATTAGAATCATGTAGTAAATCACTTGTAATGATTGTATGACTTGTAATTAAGCTTAGAAAAAATCAGGAGCACATAGATTGAATGTTTAAGCACTCAAAAGCCATTTTCAAAAATTCACATCAGGCTGTTCATCGGTCGAGTTTAGTGAGTTGCAAACTAGACCGATCCTAATTGGATCTTGAAAATAACTTTTGATCAGTCGAGTTTGCACTACACATAACTCGACCGATGGAATAACTGACTAATTCGATTTTCATTGGTCGGTTGAGTTTCCCCAAGATAAACTAAACTGACGGTCTGAATATTGGCATTGTCTTTTACTCTATCGGTCGAGTTACCCTTATCAAAACTCGACCGATTGCACTATACGGAAAAGTGCAGAAAAGTGTTTTTAGCCATTGTGGAGTTGCAACAAGTGAAAATATATCCATTACAAGCCACAAGATGGATAGTTTTCATTCTCAAGTGTTCCTAAAGACTAAGAGGCATCCCCAGCTATAAATAGGACCCCTTGGGCTTCATTCCAAGGTTGAGCATTCATTGCAAAACTCTATGTGAGGTTCCTATTCTATAGTTGAGTGCTTCCTACAACCTCCTCTCTCTCTCTAAGCTTAATCACTTGCTACATCCATACAAGTGAGTAGGAGATTTGTAAGAGAGATCATCCTACATGTATATCTTGTGAGGCTCTCACTTCCACCACCTCCCTATCTCTCATTTCAACCATGAAAATAAAGGCTATCTCTCTTGGCTAAGAGAGGTGAAGAAGAACAAGGGAAGGAGTCCCTTGGTGAAGATCAAGGCTGAAGACTTGGAGAAAGAGTGGGTAAGTCCTTGGTGAAGGCAGAAAACTCCTTGCTCAAGTGGGTAAGTCCGTGGTGGAAGCTTCTCCGGGTGAAGGTGAAGTCAAAGGTGGAAGATACATGAAGAGTGGGTAATTCCTACAAGGATGAAGACTTGTGCAAGAGTAGGTAAGTCCTTGGAAGAAGGCGGAAGACTCCTTGCAAAGTGGGTAAGTCCTTGGTAAGGTTGAAGACTCTTTGTATTAGATAGGTAAGTCCTTTGGTGGTCATGTATTGTATCTCTTATAATGAATATAATGAAGATGCAAGGTCAATAAATCCTAGAGGTTGACCTCTCTAGGTAGTGTACTGACTCACTTCTAGTTTGAAGTGTGGAACCACTCTAAATAGCTTGTCTCTTGGTGTATGTTCAATCTCTCTCTCCCTTGCTATGCATGTTTTAGTTGCACACAAATTTCCTATTTAGAAACCTTATCTTGTGATACATCTTAAAGGTCTAATGAATTTTGTTTAAGTGCATTCAGCTCTATTCACCCCCCTCTAGAGCATCTAATCACCCATCTAGGATCCAACAGTATGGTCCTACCCAAGGGTAGACCAACACATCGACTCGTGATAACCTGATGATCCTACCTCATGGGTAGACCATGTACTAGGTCATCTATCTCATCATCATCAGAGCTACAGAGGAGGACCAGGATCTGAGCTAGACATGTGCATATATTTATGGTGATAATCATAGTCACTTTATAGTTGCATGAAATAAAAGACAATCAAGCAATTATTTCAAAGAAACCGATAAAACCTCGGCAATCATCGTGAAACTAAAGCGATTTAACCATAAGCGTAACCACATATCTGTTCTTGAGCAATAGAATCTGAATTCAAAAAAATATCCAAGCAAGAAGCTTAATGCAGACAACCCTTAATTTCTGAAACATATAGATTACCTAATGTCAAAACACCTTCCAAATGACATGAGTATACTTTCTAAGGCTTCCAAGCCCCTTAGGATTCATTAGGGATTCTTAGGTTTCCTTATCCAACTTTATTTCCTTTTTAGGCTAACAACCCTCAAATAGATTTCTTATTTCTCAAAAATGCTAATTATTCCAATTATCCTCAGTAAGGGTTCTTTAATCTTAAAACAAGTTTGAGATCATTAAATATCTATTGTATAATTACCTTTTCAGATTTAAACCATTAAAACCCATATTTTCCAAATTAGGGTTTCTAAACATAATCATGTGCATAAAACCCTAAAACAAGCATAAAATTACCTTTTTCAAAATTAACTCTCCCTTTTATTCTCAATAGGTTAATATTACTTAGAATAACCCAAAAGAGCCATTAAAACCGAGTTCCATATCAAACTAGTGTTTTACCATATCTTAATACATTAAAAGTGGTAACTTTGTGTACTTTTTAAATTGTAAGAAATGTCAGACTTCAATAATATTTTTATTGTATTCTTCATATTTTCCTGATCAACTTTCATATATAGATCGTCTTCATCCAATATTTGCACAATTAGATATGTATTTTACAAGATAATCCTTTTTCTACCAATCAGAAACAACCACGTGGATTTATCGGATTTAAAACAAGCTGGCGGGGAAACGCGCTTGCTAACAGAGAGGGGATGTGAAATTACCATAAAGGGCTAATCCTTTCAATAAGGATGCGAGGGCAGGGGAGTAATTTCCCCCTTGGTCATCTTCAACCTCTAATCTGCTCTCCCACGAGCAGCTGGTCAACTCGACTGTTGACTTGGCATGTTGCTGCTTCTTCGCGCGATCCAAGGCTTCCTGGACTCCACCAAGACCTCCCGAATTTGAAGGACCCCTTGATTGCACTGCACACTCCCTGCTAGCACCGAGACAACACCGTGCCACTCCGGCGGAAGTAGGTCCTCGATGGGGATGAAGGACATGTTGAATTCTCCAATTGAGGATGCCATATCACTCACGTACTTGTCCCGATCCCACGAGCAACATTTTCACAATTGCTGGTGTTATACAACACCCCCTCCCCCTCTACATAGGGTTGGGTCAGAGGTTCCACGAGATTGGGGAAAACCTATTCCCACTACAACTAGTACCCAATCCTGGTATGGATCGAGTCCTCATGGCCTCCCGAAGACAGAGGGCCCACTTTCAGATCCAATGCTGCACTGGATCGTGAGAAAAGTGGAGAGGAAATCTCTCCCAGGTTCACATATTTCCCAATTGGACTGGAGGTAGGGAACATAACCTCTACCATTGGATATCAGATCCACTGTTGTCATGCTACCCGCATAAACAGAAAATCAGGAAAAAAGATAATTCTCTTAGAAATAAAGGATATCCCTTTCACTTTGGAAAAATCATAACTCTCAAACCATGGGTCCGTTGAATCCCAAATTTTGAGGGAAAGTTAATAATTTCTTACCTCCCCTTTTCATCTTGTCTGAGACGAGCTACTACGCCTAAAAACCATTTCAAAAAAAGAAAATGGATTCTATTTAGATAGGGGGGATGCTCCCTCCAACTCAATATCAACAAAAAAAATATTGTCGTGCCAAATTTAGGGTCATTATTCAAAAGAAAACGAACCTTTTCTTTATGTGCAAGTTATTGCTTAAATATTTCATTCATATTTCCTCTGTTTCACTTCACTATTTTCCTTTATTTTGATTCCTTGTATCTCAAGGATCCATGTGGGGTTAAAACACCATCCATTATGATCAAACCCACAGTTATCTATTTATTTCTTATATTTTCACCTTTATCCCAATTTTCATTATTATTTATTCAATTCTTATTCCCTTTTAACTTATCTTCCTCTTTTATTATTTTGGACCATTATTGCCAAAGGGTCCATGAAAAACCATGCACAAGGAAGAGTTGTAAAAGAAATCCATATATTTATCATAAATCATGTAATTTACAACCAAGTACATTTCTTTTGAAACAATTGCAATTAGGTTAAACCTATATTCAACCATCGAGGATTATTTCAAAACAATTAGGGGTTCATGTTTTGAGAAAAGTAATTTAGAATCTCTTTAAGGTAGTGCAAATTTTATTAAGCCATATTATGGATGGGAGTTAGGTCAACGACACATTGAATCCTAACATGTCACTTATTTATATATGTGGACTATATTTTGTGCAATCATATATAAAGGACATGGCCAACAAGGAGTGGCTCAAGTGGTCAAGCACAGTGTCCCCTAGCAAAGGGACCCATGTTTGAATCCCAATTGCCTCCTTGATTTACCACCCTCCCAGACGTTCAGCCTCTACCACGAGTATGGGAGAGGATGGGGGAGAAATCTTTCTCTCCTAATCCCATATATAAAGGATGTTATATTATTTATAAATTTTGTGGATGTTAAAGGTTACTATTGTAAGTGAATTATTAAGGGGTTTAAGTGAAGTCGCTAATCTAGAATTCTCAAATAAGGTCCATGGAAGTGCTTTAGTCAAAGGAGCAATTATATTATATTTGGTACAACCTAGTCCACAATCACAACACCACTAGATAGTAACTCCCTTAAAGATTTGAGTCTAATTTGGATGTTTTTACATTTTTTTATTGTACTTGAACTCCATATCTTTGCAGTTATTGTTCTATCAAAGTGAACTAAGACTACATGAACCGGATTTTTCTACCAAAAGTAAACTAGGCAGAAGTCCATGTTTCCATTAATCTTTAAATGTAATTTCATATAAAGCACACGACCTAACCTCAAAGGTGGACAAAGACAATATAGTATATTTCTTAGACCTATAGGAATTTATACCTCCTAACAATAGGAATATGTATCATGACACCCAATTGTTCTAAGAGTTCATGGCAATCTATCTTGCATCGCAATTTCCCTCAAACACAAAGGAATGTATTCCACAATGTAGCCCAAGGGATCAAGTTGTTTATGTGTACCTGAATAGTTTGTCAAGATCTTTCCAGTGGGACATATCAAGACAACTTGTGTATCCATTTAATTTTATCATGTCAACACAATTTTTGGCAAAGTGTAGTTTATAAGATACATCAAACTTCTAATAATCAAAGAGTATCATAAGTGAAATACATAAATACCACTTTAATCTTTGAAGAAGTCCTTAGATGAATAATATGGAATCTTAATAGGCCTAACATCATGTGTATTCTGAATAATCCTCTTAATGTTCAATCTCTATTCCTTGATGTTCTCGAAAGACTATTTAAGATACATGATTTATATCATATATTGAGTAATAGTAGCATGGACATGTGTTGCATAGTCTTACTCATCAAGTGGCTTGGATACCAGTCAATAGGAGGGACGTAGTCTATCTACATCACTAATAAAAGTCCACATGTGTTACGAGCCTAAGCATGACTTGTATGAAAACCCTTATTAAAGTAACATTAAGTGTGTCAAAACACATTGAACAACATGTGATTGGTGTAGAAACTTTACTCTAAGAACCACAATCATAATTGCCACATTTAATATGACTTTGACTGCCATTTCTGGATTCCATGTAGCATACTCAAATTAGGTTTGTCTGGTACACTTGTTCATAACATGTACATATGTTTTTGACCTGATATCTAGTATCGTGAATCATGTGATATAGTCATCAGTCAACATACATACTAGTCTGAGTTTATTGCTTTTGTTTTAATTTCCACAATAACATTCACTAGGGACTTAGTCAAGAATGAATACAATTGGCATACACATGATCTCATGTCTTAGTCCTCAAACTGAAATCAAATGTCATTGAATCATATATTCTTAGGATAGTGTAATACTTATTCTTAATCATATAAAAGCAAACATAATAATTGGAATTCCCTTTGTAATAATAAAATAAATTATGAAGTGTGTCATTAAAATCATTGGCTCTCAGGTCATACTATCAACACATATAACATCATATTACATCATTTTCTATTAAAATGGCAGAACTGTGATATAACAATAGCATATACACCCTCAACAAACAAGACTCATATAAACAAGTGAATTTAGGGAACCTAGGGAAGAATACATCATACATATTCTCTCTAACCCACATGTAGTCAACTATATATGACTGGGAGGGGGAGAAATCTTTCTCTCTTAATACCATATACGATTGGGAGTACCTTCTCAAAACCCATGGTTCACAACAAGTATACCCATTTTTCTTTCCTAACATCTGATGTTACAACCCCAATTTTTGGGTTTATTTGGTGAGAAACATAATTTCACATAATAAGTATACTTGAACAAATAATGAAATGATGTATTTGGATTTTGTTTACTAGCCTTGATGTTTGTGTTGTGGGCTTTATTGGCTATTGGGCCCAAATAATAAGAAAATTCAATTAGTGAATGAATAATTGAATATTCGAGAAAAGAATAAGATGGAAACCTTTAGAAGGCAAATCCAAAGAAGGATTTCGTGCCTCTTGGGTTCCTTGGGTTCCAAGGAGTCCAAAGCTGCACAAAGAGTGCAATAAGAAAAGAAAAGCTCAATTAAGTATTTCTTTATTAAGAAAGAAATTGAAAATAATGATAAAATGTGGAAAACAAGTGAAAAGAGATATAATTGAGTTATCCTTTGCGGAATTTCATATCCCAAGGATTCCTAATGATCAAAACGAATACCAATGAGGAAAATAAAAGAGAAATAATGAGAAATCCTCAAAAAGAGATATTTTAATAAGAAATAAACAAGATAATGGGAAAAAAATGAAGTTTAATGCATTTAGATGCATCTAGAAGGATAATGAATATCCAATAAAAAGATTTCGAAATAATAGAGTTTCTTGGGATCCAAGGAGTCCCAATAAAGAGGAAAGAAAGAGAAAATACCAAATTTGCAAAATAAAAGGTTAATGTGATACCTTATTAATGAATTATGAGGTATTGTTAAAAAGAAAGTAATTTCTATTAAAGGAAATAGAAATTTCGTGGCTAATGGATTAAAATCTAAGAATAAAGACAATAATGAGAGGGATTTTTGAAAATGCGTATATCTAAAGTAGAAGGAATATCTAAAAATATATATAGGAGAGAGAGAAACTTACTTCACATTGAAGGAAAAGAGTTTCTATTGGGAAAGTGCTTGGTAATTCATGGATAACCCACCTAGGGCTTCGTACCCTCCTCTATAAAAGGTTATGGCCTCTGGGTCGAGCCCAAGGAGATCCCAGCATTCCTCCCTCTCTCATCACTCTCTTCTTCTACATCTTCTTTGCTATAAACCCTAGATAGAGGAGCAACGTGGCCATGGCACCACAAGGAGCTTATAACTATTTCTGATGGATGAAGAATACACCCACGACGACACTGGGGAGATTGTCCATCATCCCCTTGCCCGTGCCTTCACGCAGAACCAACAGGAAGCCTACAACATGGCTGCAAGGTTGAGAGCTAAAGGCCGCACACCCGGCCATCCTAGCCGTGGAGTAGAGCCTGGAGTGTTGCGGCGGGGGCTGCCGGAGAGGAAGACCTAGTTCCTGGCCACCGTCGGGGTCCAGGGATGGAGCTGGAGCCGCGCCCTTGGCAGCTAGGGTGGATGGTTCACGCAAGCTGGAGGTTGAAGAAGGACCAACTGATTTGACGATTCTACCCCTACGCGTTGTGCAGAGCGGATTGCTTAAGTGGGGGTAAAAACGTAACTTGGTTATGTTTTCCTTGGCAAGCAACGTCACATGAACTGGAGGACGTGGTAGCATGCCATTGGCCCAAAAGTAAGTGATTTTGTAAATTTCATAACTTAAGATTGGTAGCTCGGATTAAAACAAGTCTTATATGAAAATTAATCCTCAGAACGAGAGGAACAGAAAGCAATTATGTATGAAGCCTAATTCTGCTTGAAACTAAAAAAGTATAGGGTTTTACATATTTTGATAGAAAACCCCTAGAATGATGTAAAAATGAACATGATGAATATTTTATATGTTTTTGATCAATCTTAACATGTTATGAATAAAAGGAATGATAAAATCATAAAAAGATGATTAGTATGTTGGTTTTAGGGTTTTATGATCATGAACACGGTTTAATGGACTAAAAACCCTGATTTGAGTAAATATGAGTTTTTGATTCTTGAACATAGTTTGGATTAGGTTATTCTTAATGATGATAATTGAGATGGTTAGGGTTTTGTAGGAAACCTTAGAAACCCTAAATTGAATATAAAGTATACATCTTTGAAAACTAATAGGTTAATTTGAAAGAAATTAACCTGTTGATTAACAATATATAGTTTTCATCTGTTTGGTATAAAAAATTGGTAGTTTTAGGGTTGTAATCCGTAAATGAAGAATAATTCATATGGGAACCCTAATTGGGGTAAAAGAAGAGGAAAACCATGATATTTCAGATTAAGGAAGTAAATTACTAAATGATGATCCTAAGACTGTTAAGAATATTAAAAGGAGAGAATTTAAAGGTTTTAAGTAGATTTGATGAATTAGGGTTCTTAATAAGTAAGAATGGAGGCAAAACCCTAATTACCAAGGAAAGCCCTAAAAATTGTAAAAGAAATCCTAAGAATGATGATGATATTGAATAAATATTAATAAAAGGAAATTGGTATATTTATTTCAGGATTTTTTGCATGATTGGTTGCTTGATTGAGATTTCTATGTTCTGATTAATTCTATATCTGAATCTGCAATACAGGTATGCGGTTACGCTTATGAATATCTCGAGTTAGTTTTCCAAGATTTACCAAAGTTTTCATCAATGTCATGAATTAATTGTTAGATGTTTTTAATTCATGCAAACTATAATGTGGCTATGACTATCACATAAGATATGTGCCTACTAGCTCAGACCATGGTCCCCTCTGTGGATTAATAATTGACCTAGTAAATGGCTACCAATGGGGTAGGTCCATCAGGTCATTAGATGACTTAGTAAATGGCTACCAATGGGGTAGGACCATCAAGCCATAATGAGTTATATATTGGGCTACCTACGGGTAGTGCCATGCGACTCTATTACCCTAGGTATTGGCTACCTGTAAGGTAGGTCCATGGGGGTAAGAAGCTACCTAAAGAGAGGTAGCATACAAGGGATAGCATAGAGTTAGGGGATAGATAAGGATTGATTAGTATGGCTTAATACATAATCTTGGTTGTTAAATGATTAATTGAATGATTACGTTGTTAAGATATTTGCATAATTATTGTTTCCCCCACATACCAGCTTCGGCTGACCGACATTTTGTTTGTTGGCGTTTTAGGTACAATGAAAAGAACAAACAATAAAGTGGCATATGTGGTATTAAATGAGAATCAAACTGCAAAGGAGGATTAGATAGATTAGTATTTGTGTGGATAGAAGTTTTGAAATCCCAGTTTTAAAAGGTATGCAAAGTTTTTATTTTTACCATATTTTAGTATAGTTGGTAGAATTTAATAATTGTTGATGATTATTTGTCGAACCTTTGATCCGAGTTATTGGTTAACGACTATGTCCTTTCAGTTTCCCTTAATTGGGGGTTACTGGGAGGCAGGGTCGTAACATTTGGTATCGGAGCGTAGGTTCCTCACTTAACCATTAATAATTATTAAATTTTACAAACTCCATAGAACCCAAGGGAGTTATTAGAGGATTATCCAAAAGACGGAGGTGTCTAGAAAAGGATCACGGCCAGGGGCTGGCAATATTTTCCTCTGCACCGCTAGTCGAAATACGAGGACTCCCAGATCCGTGTAACTGCCTGGCCAAAGTCTTAGGGTATGAATCAAAATAAGATACCTTTAGGACTTTCTCATCTTATTCATCCCTTCTCATCACCAAATTTCTATTAAGGACCTAAAGGATTAGGGTTTTCTTTCTTCTCCTCACCCTCTTGAGGTATGGGTAAGGTTAATAAGGTTTAAGGAATCCTCCACCAAATTAATGAAAATCATGTAAATAAGATGTCATGGACATAAGCTTAATAGATTAAGCGCAAATTAAAGAGTAGATACATGCTTAGGTCGTATGACATAAGTTGTCATGTCCTCAGAAGAGACCTGAGGCTAGACCTTCTTGTCGGGAGGATAAGTCAGTCTTGGAGATAGAGATCTCCATTGCAAGTAGAGACCTGGCACATCCTCTAAGGATGATGTTAACCCTTACCCTAAGTGAAGGTTAGAGAGAGATGAGTTGGACCAGGTGTTTGAAAGGACATGCCTTTGGGATGCCATGTGATCCATGGGTGACCTAGCACCTTTGGCAACCCAACCCTGGGAAGGGTTGTGCATGTTAGGGTAAATGATAGCTCCTTCGATGTTGATGTTAGTGAAGGACCTGTAGAGATCCTATGGGCTTATGCAAACAGGGCATAGTATGCACCCATGATATGTTAGTAGTGTGAGCAATAGGTTGAAACCCTGACCAGAAGAGTAGGAAGGATGTCCTATGAGATAAGCATAAAGAGCTATGGATAACCTTGAGTGAACATAAGTTGAACATACACCTCTTCCAGGTAGGGGCATGCTTTTGAGGTTGAACCTTCATGAAGAGAGGACCTCTAATGGTGAGGTTGGTTGTAGGGTTAGAGAGAGAGCAGGACACCAAGCAAGAAGGTCATAAACCTAGACCCCGAGATATGAGGAACAGTGGGGAGTCGAGGATGATGCGACCTAAGTGGATGATAGTGGTAACCACATGCTTGATCCCTAGGGGTTGCTGATGTCTTGGTTGCCATGAGAAGAACCAAACCCTAGAGAGAGGATGAGTCTGCTGGTACCTCTATACCTATGGTATAGATGAGAAGAAGAGTTCCTTAGACCCGGAGAGGTATAGTATCAGGTTATGAGGCCTTGTACCTTGTTGATTGTCCTTGAGGAGGACTCAACTTTAAAGTGTTGATCAAGGAAAAAGATGACAGGAAGTGTATGTCATACCCGTTACATGTTTGGTTTCTGGTTAAGAGATAGAGTATGCAGTTGGACACCTACAAGTGAACCTAGGCCTAAGAGGGGAAGTCGTGTACCTAATGCTCATGAGGAGAGTTGAGTTCCTATATAAGCGATCATGGTACTCCTCATGTATAGAGGAAAAGGGAAG
Source organism: Alisma plantago-aquatica (assembly GCA_963693085.1). Lineage (NCBI taxonomy): Eukaryota > Viridiplantae > Streptophyta > Magnoliopsida > Alismatales > Alismataceae > Alisma > Alisma plantago-aquatica. Next base: position 1,017,879,871 of record OY856409.1, on the reverse strand, counting down.
CCCCTTAAGTTTAAGGTATGTTTGATGAACCCCTCTTAACTAGGTTGATGATAAAGGAAAGTATGATCATAATCCAGCATCGAGGAAAGAGGACAAGTATGACCTAGCATGGTTCAGTAGGTGATCTGCTTGTGCCTTAATAGCTTGCTAGGGTTAAGTGGGCTCATGCGGATGTAAACCCTAGACCTAAGAGCTTTTTGTGACCTTGTTGTCAAGAGATAGTTTTCCTCCCATCCTGGGAGAGGGACCCCTTTGGCAGGGTGTATATCAGTTTTGTTGGTTTAAGGTAACCTAAAGAGGTCTCAAAGGATCTGGAGAAGCTAAGTGACAAGTACATGGTATGAAAATGAACCTCTAAACCCATAACCATCTCTAAGTGCATATGGATGTGTTACCATGGAGGTAACCGGTATGGGGCTTGACCAAGGTGGGCAGGATTTCCACGATCCCTATGAAAGGAGGAAAGTCTGCCCATGAATGCAGAGAGAGAGATGATGAAGGCTTGGGCGAGGTTCTAAGTTGGACATGTACTATAAATGGAGAATCCTAAGTCTATCCTAGGGTCAGGTAGGGGTAAGACCGATGAAAGCAGGAGTTGCCTAATTCCCCAGTTGCACATGACCATAGGGTCGAGAGGTAACAACTATCATTATCCGAGGGCCCTGGGTTAGGAGATTGATCACCTTCATGAACTCATGGGACCCAAAAGGCAGATGAGTAGGGCACTCTCTTGATGCATGAGGGAAGAGGGATGACCCCAAAAGTGTCGGCACCCTATAGACCTAGAGGAGATGACCAAGGATTGTGAGGTGACCCAAGTAGGTTCAAAACCAATTTTCCCTGAGAGTAACTTTGATACCAAGATAATCGTAATATAGAGGCATAAACGACACGTTTCAACTTAGATTTAAAGGTGTACTGGTGAGGTGGGATGTACCATCTCTACTTTTGGAATAGGAAGAACTCTGTATTTGGATTGCAGCCAAATGCTTATTTCCTCTTGTTATGGGAGAGAGAGATAGGACAGTACACATGCCATACATGAAGGATAAATATGATGTGGGTTGGAACGTTGCCATGAGATATGACGATATAGAGGATAGCATGACCTGGTAACGTGAATGATACATGGATGGTTTGCAAATGCTAAAGATAAATAAGGTAGTCATCTTATAAGGATGTTTTTAGCATGAGCGATGAGTTATACCAGGTTGAATTCAAAAACCAAGAGGTGAGTCTTACAAGGTTGAGTTTGATCACCATGTTGATGAGATCAGAGAGTGTGTTTGATGAATACAGACCTAGAGTTGAGATGAGATGATAAGTGGAATACATAGAGGTGTATGTTACCTAATACCTAAGGATGTGAAGTGGTAATGGATGCTCTGGTTGAGATGCATCTACCTAGTTTGGCTAGAAGAGGTTGTTAGACTAACCCTAAGTTTGAAAAAGGAGATATGTATGGCTAACACTAATGTAATGAGATCAATTAATGGATGTTTGGTTAGCCAGTCTAGTCCTTGATGCAATAAAAGGATGGTGGTAGAACCTCAGATGCACTTCTTTGGAAAAGAAGGTGATGAAACCCCGACTAGAGTGGTTTAGGGTTTCGGAGGAATCGATCTTGAGGAATACGACATACAAGAAATCATGATTGAAGATCACCATACATCGTGGTTCTACCAAGACAGTAAATGGCAATAGCACTTTGGATGCTTAAGATGAAGTTGCATGTGGTATATGGCCATGCAAGCCAGGAGGTAAAGGATGAACCCCAGTAACCCAGTGTATCGATATAGAGGGCAAAAGAGTCCCTGAGAGGGAATGGGAGTTCATCACTATGGATGTTGTGATAGGTCTCCCCTAGACCAAGGAAGGTCGGGATGCAATATGGGTTATGGTAGATCGCCTTACCTAGATGACATGAGAAAGAAAGAGTTCTATTCAGGGACAGATCTGGTTGAACTACCCATGAGAGAGATGGTTCAACTAAACCATGAAGCGAGTCCAAAGGTTCTTGAGTTTGACCTAAAGGCTCCCTCCCAAAAGGTGGAAGTAGGTACATGAAGAACTCAATGTTAGTACAGTTTATCACCCCTAACTAATGGTTAGTATGATCCAGACTAAAGGGTCTGATGAGAGCATATGCGCTCATTCAGGGTGATGGCTAGAGATAGTTCTTTTTCTATGAAAGATGTAACGATGACCACCATAGCTAATATTGGGATTTAAAGAAGCTCTGTAAGGGAGGTTGTGTCGGTCACCACTTCAGTAAGGTAATGTTGGTGAAGGGACCACAGTGGGTGTAGATGAAGTTGCTTTGATCGTGCAATGGCTAAACGGATCCTAGAGACGACAAGCGTCATGAGTGAATGCAAAGTAGTCTGACATGCAATTCACTGTGGGAAATATGTGACATGAAAAATCCAACCCCTCTGAGCTACAGCTAAGGAAGCTGGGTCCCCGATACATGGGTCCATTTGAGATGGATTGGTGGAGAAGATTATGGTTGACTTTACCCCTCAGGATAAAGTAATGGGTGATGAGTTCCATGTGTCCGATTTAGAGCACTATGTGAGGTACCCCGACCATGTGCTGAGCAATGAACCTAGTGAGCCCCAAGGGAGGCTGAAATGGCCTGAGTCACATGTGTCGTTATAGACGACAAGATGAAAGAACTCAGAGAAAAGAATATGTGATGATAAAGGTTCTTTGGAAACTCCATGAGTACGGTAAAGCCACATAGGGTCCAATGATGGACATGGAAAAGTCTTATCCTGAATTGTTTGTTTGCTTGATAAAATTTTGAGGACAAAATTTCTATAAGAGAGGAAGGATGTTACAACCCCAATTTTTGGGTTTATTTGGTGAGAAATGTAATTTCTCATAATAAGGATACTTGAACAAATAATGAAATGATGTATTTGGATTTTTCTTACAATAGCCTTGATGTTTGTGTTGTGGGCTTTATTGGCTATTGGGCCCAAATAATAAGAAAATTCAATTAGTGATTGAATAATAGAATATTCGAGAAAAGAATAAGATGGAAACCTTTAGAAGGCAAATCCAAAGAAGGATTTCGTGCCTCTTGGGTTCCAAGGAGTCCAAAGTTGCATAAAGAGTGCAATAAGAAAAGAAAAGCTCAATTAAGTATTTCTTTATTAAGAAAGAAATTGAAAATAATGATAAAACGTGGAAAACAAGTGAAAAGAGATATAATTGAGTTATCCTTTGTGGAATTTCGTATCCCAATGATTCCTAATGATAAAATGAATACCAATGAGGAAAATAAAAGAGAAATAAAGAGAAATCCTCAAAAAGAGATATTTTAATAAGAAATAAACAAGATAATGGGAGAAAAATGAAGTTTAATGCATTTAGATGCATCTAGAAGGATAATGAATATCCAATAAAAAGATTTCGAAATAATAGAGTTTCTTGGGACCCAAGGAGTCCCAATAAAGAGGAAAGAAAGAGAAAATACCAAATTTGCAAAATAAAAGGATAATGTGATACCTTATTAATGAATTATGAGGTATTGTTAAAAAGAAAGTAATTTCTATTAAAGGAAATAGAAATTTCGTGGCTAATGGATTAAAAGCTAAGAATAAAGACAATAATGAGAGGGATTTTCAAAAATCCTAATATCTTATGAAGAAGGAATATCTAAAAAGATATATAGGAGAGAGAGAAACTTACTTCGCATTGAAGGAAAAGAGTTTCTTTTAGGAAAGTGCTTGGTAATTCATGGATAACCCACCTAGGGCTTCGTACCCTCCTCTATAAAAGGTTATGACCTCTGGGTCGAGCCCAAGGAGATCCCTGCATGCCTCCCTCTCTCATCACTCTCTTCTTCTACATCTTCTTTGCTATAAACCCTAGATAGAGGAGCAACGTGGCCATGTCACCACAAGGAGCTTGTAACTATTTCTGATGGATGAAGAATACACCCACGACGACACTGGGGAGATTGTCCATCATCCCCTTGCCTGCGCCTTCACGCAGAACCAGCAGGAAGCCTGCAGCACAGCTGCAAGGTCGAGAGCTAAAGGCCACACGCCCGACTATCCTGGCCGTGGAGCAGAGCCTGGAGTGTTGCGGCGGGGGCTTCCGGAGAAGAAGACCTAGTTCCTGGCCACCGTCGGGGTCCAGGGATGGAGCTGGAGCCGCGCCCTTGGCAGCTAGGGCGGCTGGTTCGCGCAAGCTGGAGGTTGAAGAAGGACCAACCGATTTGACGGTTCTACCCCTCCGCACTGTGCAGAGCAGATTGCTTAAGTGGGGGTAAAAACGTAACTTGGTTATGTTTTCCTTGGCAAGCAACGTTGCATGAACTGGAGGACGTGGCAGCATGTCGTTGGCCCAAAAGTAAGTGATTTTGTAAATTTCATAACTTAAGATTGGTAGCTCAGAGTAAAACAAGTCTTATATGAAAATTAATCCTCAGAATGAGAGGAACACAAAGAAATTATATATGAAGCCTAATTCTGCATGAAACTCCAAAAGTATAGGGTTTTACATCTTTTGATAAAAAACCCCTACAATGATGTAAAAACAAACATGATGAATATTTTATATGTTTTTGATCAATCTTAACCTGTTATGAATAAAAGGAATGATAAAATCATAAAAAGATGATTAGTATTTTGCTTTTAGGGTTTTATGATCATGAATAAGGTTTAATGGACTAAAAACCCTGATTTGAGTAAATATGAGTTTTTGATTCTTGAACATAGTTTGGATTAGATTATTCTTAATGAAGATAATTGATATGGTTAGGGTTTTGTAGGAAACCTTAGAAACCCTAAATTGAATATAAAGTATACATCTTTGAAAACTAATAGGTTAATTTGAAAGATATTAACCTGTTGATTAACAATATATAGTTTTCATCCGTTTGGTATAAAAAATTGGTAGTTTTAGGGTTGTAATCCATAAATGAAGAATAATTCATATGGGAACCCTAATTGGGGTAAAAGAAGAGGAAAACCATGATATTTCGGATTAAGGAAGTAAATTACTAAATGATGATCCTAAGACTGTTAAGAATATTAAAAGGAGAGAATTTAAAGGTTTTAAGTAGATTTGATGAATTAGGGTTCTTAATAAGTAAGAATAGAGGCAAAACCCTAATTCCCAAGGAAAGCCCTAAAAATTGGAATAGAAATCCTAAGAATGATGATGATATTGAATAAATATTAATGAAAGGAAATTGGTATATTTATTTCAGGATTTTGTGCATGATTGGTTGCTTGATTGGGATTTCTATGTTCTGATTAATTCTGTATCTGAATCTGCAATACAGGTATGTGGTTACGCTTATGAATATCTCGAGTTAGTTTTTCGAGATTTACCAAAGTTTTCATCGATGTCATGAATTAATTTTTGGATGTTTTTAATTCATGCAAACTATAATGTGGCTATGACTATCACATAAGATATGTGCCTACTAGCTCAGACCCTGGTCCCCTCTGTGGCTTAATAATTGACCTAGTAAATGGCTACCAATGGGGTAGGTCCATCAGGTCATTAGATGACTTAGTAAATGGCTACCAATGGGGTAGGACCATCAAGTCATCATGAGTTACATATTGGGCTACCTACGGGTAGTGCCATGCGACTCTATTACCCTAGGTATTGGCTACCTGTAAGGTAGGTCCATGGGGGTAAGAAGCTACCTAAAGAGAGGTAGCATACAAGGGATAGCACAGAGTTAGGGGATAGATAAGGATTGAGTAGTATGGCTTAAAACATAATCTTGGTTGTTAAATGATTAATTGAATGATTACGTTGTTAACATATTTGCATAATTATTGTTTCCCCCACATACCAACTTCGGCTGACCGACGTTTTGTTTGTCGGCGTTTTAGGTACAATGAAAAGAACAAACAGTAAAGTGGCATATGTGGTATTAAATGAGAATTAAAGTGCAAAGGAGGATTAGATAGATTAGTATCTGTGTGGATAGAAGTTTTGAAATCCCAGTTTTAAAAGGTATGCAAAGTTTTTATTTTTACCATATTTCAATATAGTTGGTAGAATTTAATAATTGTTAATGATTATTTGTCGAACCTTTGATCCGGGTTATTGGTTAACGGCTCTGTCCTTTCGGTCTCCCTTAATTGGGGGTTACCGGGAGGCGGGGTCATAACATCTGAAGAAACCCACACATATTTAGCTTATATTGCACAAATTTACTGAAATTTGGTGATTATATGTAGGAATCACATCACAAAGATTAATAGAGGATAACTTACTCCCATTAGTTGAGTGACACATCCACAACAAGTGTATGCATGAACCCTTCCTTAAAATATCAATAAAAGAACACAAAAATATGGCCACTTGAGCATACACTAGCACCAACTAGGCCAAAGGAGGTGAAACAAAGAAATTATAAAAGAAAGAACCTAGATTACTAAGAACTTTGAATAATATGGTAGATAAGAGAAAAGCTATACAAAATATGAGATGAAGGAAATAGAACCTACATGTATTTGTGCTAAAATAGTTTAGGATGTGATCCCAAGCTTTGATTCTCTAGAAGCTTACATGATCTCCAACTTGTAAGGATATTTTATCAAAGAACACCATCACCCATCTCTAATAGGAAACTCTATAATAATTTAACAAAAGTCTAGGGGTATGCATGCACACACACATACACAAACACACACACACAAACACACACACACACACACACACACACACACACACACACACACACATATATATATATATATATATATATATATATATATTTGAAAAAAATAAAAAAAAATACATATATGCATTATTTCAGCAATTAAGTACCATGTGCCTACCCTCAATTGGTCACGTAAACCTAAAAAATGCCACTTCTACCTAAAATCTTGGTCAGAACACTTTAAATCTGGTTTCATTAACCTCTCCTCAAAAAAAAACATTACTTATCTAATGGTTACATCAAGCTAATTCGGGTCACATGGTTGGCCTGGGCATGCATCGACCCACTCATGGGGCCAAAGATGCCTAGTCTAGGATGCATAAACATAAGTGGTCTAGCCATTGTTGCATTGACTTGAATAGGGACACATCAACTAGCCAACATGGTCAAACCAGACCAAAAATGGTCGCATTGCTCGAATATACCAAGGCAAAACACATTCACACCGACCCTAGTGATTGATTGATTGATGCAACACACATAAGGTACATTTTTGAACTATTAAGTTCCATAATTTTACTAAAGAAAAAAATGAAAATATTTTATTCCAATCAACTAAAACATATATGTGAACTATATAGGACACGGTATTTACTTATTTTCATTTCAAATAAATCTATAATGAATTACATCTTTTGGTGAAATAAAGCATGATAAAACAAGGGAAGGATCAATGTCTCATGTGAAATCTATCTTCTCATTAGAAATTTTGGCCATTGGGGGGCCGTGCAAAAATAGAAGAGACTATAAGAGTAGATCACATGGGATAATATTAGGAAGGAGTTCTAGAATAATTACTTTTGCAAGTCATACATACAAAAGAAGATGTCACATTTTAGGAACCTACATTAGAGGATGATGTCCTTAAATTAGTATGAAGCACAATTTGTAGAATCCTCTATGGTATTATCCCTAACTAGATCAAACTACTAGAAATAGGATCTTCCTAGACAGTTTGTGAAGGGGGTAAAAGTGGACTCACACTAAGTTGACATCCATGTTGAAGACTGAAGATATCCTTTATGCGTATGTAGAATCTACAAGATGCATTTAGAGGGAAAAAAGTCAGACACAAGTTTGAATGAAGGAAGATACATGCCTTATAGAGAACTATCTAACAAGTTTGTTAGACTAAGGTTTTTGATATTGCAACATCAGTAGTAACAACACCAATAGTCTTAGCATAAACAATTGACATGAACTTCGAGGTGAAAGTCATAGATTCTACCAAGAAAGGGTAGAGAAAAAAGTTTTCCACCCTCTAGGGATATGAGTTCTAAATCTATTTTAGTGACAGATCTGTTTAGGCTACAATTTAGGAGTTAGTGTTGAAATTGTAGCAACCATCACACATGTCCATATTGGTTTGAGTCTAGCGATACTACTAGTGTGGACACTAAAAACATGTGAGGACTTTTTACCCATTGTTGAAGCAACATCAAAAAGAGAATAGAGACAACCTTCATAGCTAGTGAGACAATAGAGGACTTTTTTAGGGAGACCTTTGGGAGGCCAAGTAGAGTGGGTGTCAACAGATTATGCTTGTACAATAGATTTGAAAGAAGGGTATCTTTAGTTGACAAAGCTTGAGAAGGATATCTTAATACTTTTGCCAAGCTATTTTTGTACTTCCTTAATAAACTCCGTGAACCTGTCAAGAGTTTCTAACTTATGTTTCATATGGAAAACACAACTATACCTACTGAAGTCATCAATAAAGGTAACGAAGTACTGATAACCACCTCAAGCATTTTTTCTAAAAGGTCCACACACATTGATATGTATGAGTCCTAATATATCACACGCCCTCACTATTTCCAGTGAAGGGAGTCTTTGTCATCTTGCCCAACAAATAGGACTCACATGTCTCTATTGATTTGATCATTAAAAGAGTCTAGATAACCATCTTTATGGAGTCGAGATATGTGTTTCTCATTTATGTGCCCTAGATGAGAATGCAAAGGTATGTTTGGTTTAATTTATCAATTTTTTTGTCTTTTGTTATTTATGTTGTACACACTTGTCTCTAGATCTATCAAGTATAGACCATAAGACATAGGGGTACTGCCATAAAAGATCTCATCTTTACTTATAGAACATATACCATTCTTTATAAGAAATTCAAATCCGTTCTTGTCCAAACAAGATACAGTTGTGATGTTCCTATTAATGGTAGGTACATAATAGCAATTCTCCAACTCTATTACAAGTCTACTAGGTAGAGATAACACATAGGTTTTTACTGCATTAGCAGAAACTCTTACTCCATTAGCTACACACAGTTCAACCTCACCTTTCTGTAAAGGTCTACTTCTTTTTAGATTCTTCATATTTAAGCAAATGTGTGACCCAAATCCTATATCTAGTACCCATGATGAGTAAGTAGTGAAGCTGATCTCAATTACTTATATAGTTGAAGTAAAGATCTGTATCCCTTACTTCATCTTCCTAGGTTTCCTTATCCTTCTCCTTATTTTGCATGCAGAAGAATTGGACTTTAGATTAGCCTTAGAACACTTCTTGGCCTTGCCTTTGTTCTTGGACTCTATCCCGCTGACCTCCATCATGGATTTGTCCTTATTACTTGTTCTTTGACATGTACTGACATGTCAAACAACTCAAACAGTGGTCCAATCATGTTACTCAAATTGTAACACTCGATAAAATGGCTATATGATTTAGGAGATGATTGCAAAATCATAGCTGTGTCCAACTCTTTACCTAAAGAAAGTCCCAGTCTCTCTAGGTAATCCATATGCCCAATCATATTGAGCACATGGGGTTCTACTGGATCTCCCTCTGTTAGTTTGCACTCAAATAGTTCCTTCAAGATATTATACCTTTCTTTCTTATCATATTGTTTATGCAAGTCATAGTTCATATAGCCCAACACAAGGTTCTTGATGTCTATAACTTCATTGGCATGCTTCAAATAAGCATTTATTTCAGTCTTAGGCATATGAGGAGCGGATTTCACTAGCACTGGTGTTTCAGGAACACAGAGAACACTTCTCAAGGTCTTGAATCAGTTTTGGAAACATATCTTGTTCAAATTGTCCTTCATAAGGACCAATCACAATGATGATTTGATTGTCATTTGATTCTACAAGAGAAAATTTTGCATTTAGTCAAAAACCCTTATTGATTTGATTTGATTTGAAAAATATTTGACCATATTTTTCAAAAGATTGCAATGAACAATCTTCTAGTGAGCCAAGATCCATATTTCATCAAATCACAAGCCAAATTTTGTTGATCCTCCATAACTTGATTATTTAGGTAGGTAGGTTACTTTTTCTAATTGCATCCACATGCAACTCTTGGATAAATGGCACACACAACTCTTTGTCACAATATATCTATATGGTTCTAGGTACTTAATCTCATTAAGATCACCTAGTTAAGCCTGACCCAAAAGCCAACACAATAGAATATGCACCCTACTTCAGCAGATCTACATATCTACCATCACACTTCCATGAGATAAACGGTGCTACATGCATTGGCATAACCTATGCTTGGTTGACCAAGATTTTCATGTGTGCTTCTTATAGAAAGAATCTAAGACTTAATATTTGATAGAGGGAGTTTGTATTTATAAATACATATACTTTATCCAATCACCACGTATATCGTACATATCTTATACATGCTATATTCCACAAAGAAAACATACAATAAACTACTAGCGAATGTTAAGGCCAGCCTATTGTAATTCTTTAGAGCCACAAGGAATTACCACAACCTAGGGTCAACATAACATGTAGAAACCTATTGTTGATGAAGATATGTGCTTGCCAATCTAGGTTGATTGGTTCAACCCTTGAATCGATCGGCTCGTCTCTTGACTGGTCGATTGGTCATCACACGGTCATCTGGTGTTGCGGTCCACCATCACCTGGGTCCTCCAACCGATCAGTCAACCCCACCATCTGATTGGTTCTCCTCATCCTCCTAGTCCTCCAGTCGGTCGTCTCACCTTTGAGACAATCGGTTGGCATGGTCTGAGCATCCTTCTTCTTTGTCATGACAGGAAAGTAAACTATCCTACTATTACATGATTATTGGAAACCTGATGAATGCATATTCACCATTTATTTGTGCATCATTTAGATAATTAATTAAGACTTTTTTGGTATTTTAGTTTTATTTAGAAATCAATTGCACTTTCATCCTCTCAATATTCCTTTTATGAATTCTTATGAGATTTCTCTCAATTTTTAGGAATGATTAAAGATAAAAAGATATGTAGGTAGGATGCATTTCAGTTTTCCCACAATGTTGATTTAAATATATATCCTACACCAAAATTGACATAACTCTCACATCCCTAGGCAGAATTTAATGTTAAAATATGATTTGGAAAGAAAATTCAAAGTCCTACAGGAAAATCATACTTTAAGGTGTACTTTAAATGCACTGGACAGTGGGAATTCGCCCAAAATTTCTGCTGTGAGAATCTGCATTAAAGAGAATTACATGGTCAAGATAATTAAAGACAATCAGCAGTCTACTAACTCGATCCAAGAAAATTTAGACTTTCACCCCCCTCATTTCCCCCTCTTTTAAGGGAAGCCTACCCCTTCCTTCTCCTATAAAAGTAGGGGGGGTTCTCCATCTTTCATCATTAGATTTTATACAGAGAAAACTCTGAGCGGTTGTTCTTTGTTGTATTTGTATTCAAATTTCAGCAATAAAGATTTTTGTTCTTGAAGTTAAGTTTTCCCTTTAGATTGATCTTTAAATATCTTTTTATTTTTTTGCTTGTTTAGATGTAGATCTCCTTCTTCTCCTCCTTTCTATAATTCTGGAGCAAGGGATTAAGGGTACAACCACTTGATAGTCTCCAGCATAAGGATTCATTTCCTTTTTAAGTCTAGACTATGGCTAGTATCCGTTCTTCCTCCGTCTCCCTCTATTCTACTATCATGAGTGAGTAGTTTTCTTAATGAGGTGAGAGGAGTATCCCCCTAACCATGTGATGATTATATTGAAGTTTTATATGAATTTTTAGACAAATGTTTTTTGGTTTGAATATTGACAATTTTAACGAAATGATCTCTCATTTATCGCTTGTTAATCTAAGAGGATGCGACTTTGGAACCTAAGATTTAGAACAACCAAATTGATTACATGGGGATTTAGATCATACCTCGAAAAGTCGCCATTAGGATCACTGAATTAGGATCCGTGAATGCCAAGACCAATGGGTTCAGGGGGAGTTCATCTTTTATGAATCATTTATGAATGTTTGACATACCTTCATTTATCTTTCTTATTGTGTAATTTCTTCACTTTCATTTTACATTGGCTAGGGTGGTGAAATCCCTTAACTCCTGTATATCTTTCTTTTGATTAGTTCATCTTTAATTCATTATCTTTATTTTTTGTTTTAGTTTAACAAACACTCAAAATGGATTTTACATTCTTGTTCTAGCATTCATATTTTAAACTCAACCTTCTTCATCTCTGTGTCTAGGGATCGATACCTTTCTGTACTTAGAAGGTTAAAATCTAGGATAACTTGTCTTAGTGATTGTTGCGTGTTACAATGACACACATAAATTTGGTGTCGTTGCCAGGGATGACAGTGTTGTTTTTCAGATCTGGTTGCCCGTATATCATGTATAATCCTTGTTCATATTCTCTAACTTGCATAAGTTTAGTATTTTATATAATTTATTTTAGAATTATTTAATTTCTTTTTGCCTTCTAAGCATAATTCTAGAAGTGTATCTCCTCTTTCTGCTGAGTTTCCATTCTAATAGTACAACATTCTAGTTACTTTTTTTGTAATTATAGTTTATTCCATAATTTCTTAGATTTTTAATTTTTGGTTCTCTTTGTAATTTTTGACTAACCTCTTATCTCATAATCTTTATTCTCTCATTTGTTGATTGACATATCTTTCAGGAACTTTTCTTTTTCAAATGGAGTGGGCATCCCAAAACTCCCACAATGTTATTATTGTGATCTTTACCACCATGCATCTCTTGCCTGCCTAACTCTACCCCATGCTTATGATAACACCCCTTATAATTGTGAGCCCTTTCATCCTAGTGGGTACAATGTGAATCCATATTTTTTTTCAGAACCATTTTGAGAAACCTTTCTATCCATATTCTAATGGGGGATATGATCAACAAAATTTTGTGGGGTGTAACTAACAAAACCTTGGGGGTTATGAACATGTTTATGAAGCCAATATAATCCTCAACAACAAGAGAGACTTAGGGCCCTAGAGCAGATAGTAGTATAAGGAGAAACAAAACTAGAAACTAGCCAAGCCTTCTTAACCACCCTTCTAGAAGCCCAAACCCAAAACATAGATCGTTCAAATATGTTTCCTCATGATTTGGTGACACCTTGTAATATTGAATCTTCCTACCAAGATGGACACAACATAAATTACAATCCACCATCTTATGGAGATTATTATGAGGAGCAATGCCACCCAAAACAGTACGAGGGTACTATGTCCAAGGACACTATGGGAAGTGTGGCAAGGATGGCCAAATTTTTGGGGTGTATGAATCTAATTATGAAATCAAATTTAAAGAGAAACTTTGGTCCCCAGAAAAGATGGTAGCGGAGGGACAAGCAAAACTAGAAACCAACCAAGCCATGTTAGCTACCTTACTAGAAGCCCAAGCACAAACTCCCCTTTAGAACTTGAGCAACCCAAGATGGTTCTTCCTGATGATGGAGAAAATGATCCTTTTTTTGTGTCATATATGTCAGATCCTGAAGGAATAGAATAGACAATGGATCCATATTTTGAATGTGGTGAGGACGTGGGTATCCCTATCTTTCCTTTACAAAGTTTACTACTTGAATATGAAAAGTCAAAGTTGGAGAGTCAATATGAAAATCCAACAAATCCCTCCACCACTTACAACAATCCAATTGACATGAAAGATCAATACCCTTATTTTGAGTCTATTTTGGATAATTAGCATCCAACACCCTTTGACAAAATGATTCCTCACATTCTATCACAACCAATTCCCATTCCATGCACAACTAATTTCGAAGAAGAGACACAACCCTTGGAAGAAGTCGACATACCCCCTTCCACTGGATGCAAGGAATATGTCCCCATTTTTATCCCTCATGAACCCTTGGGAACTCCTTGCATAGAGGAACTAGAGTTACATGCTATATCAACCATGAATCCCATCTATCCCTAGGTTGATTGCATGAATTTTGAGTAGAGAAAAAAATATTTATCATGCTGATTTAAATGTAGTTGTCCCTTTCATATCACCACAATTCTCCTATATGCAGGTCAATATGACTGGGGGAAACCCGAGCCAGATCCTCTGCCTGACTTTGCACATCTGCACTGCATGTGTTACCAGTCGGGTACCCACCAACCTCCTCCAATCCACATCCATCTTCAACACTTCCTTCTCTATCAATGGAAGATCTTTGGATCTTATTGGAGGGACTGCGAGGTGAAATAAAATATGAGCAACCCATTAAGGTTCTACAACTACCCTATCATAGGGTATGCTATGAAGCTCCAACAATCAAGGTCCAAGTCCTCATACACTTCCCCTTCAGCTGGACATTTTTTGAGCTACCATGGCCACCTGGACGCCCTCTTCTTCCCTCCATCTTGGATTTAAGTTTTGCTTGGGATGAGCAAAATTTTATGTTCAAGGTAGAGGTGGGTGGTACATACTCCTTCCACCCACTCTTTTTAACTTTTTTGAAGACTTCCAACATGTTATGTAGTTTAGCTTTAATTTCTCAAAAATTGCAAAATTTTTCAATTTTTTAGTTTGGCGTTTATCTAGTCGACCAATTTGAATAGATGTTTATAATTTTACCCCCTTGAATTTAGTAAATGTTTTTAAAAAATCTATTACAAATTGTCATGTATGAAACCATTTTGTCACCTAGGACCCCTAAATAACATCACTCCTTGGAATAGTTGGCAAGTCATAAGGAATTGATCAAAACTAAGTATAATTTTTCCTATATTTAAACAATTGATTATCTGGTTATAAAACTTGTATGATGTTATTTATAGGAATATTCTAACTGAAGCAATGACACTCTCTCCAAAAAAAATATGAAAAAAGGAAAAAATGTTGAAGTTATAAGCACAAGAACATCTATTGCTTCCCTTTATTTTTCTTCTAAAAAAGAGAAGTAAAGAATCACCACCGGACAAAACTCAAGTCTGGGGTGGCATGCTTCCCAAAATAAAATCCATACCCCACAAAGGAGCGTACCAACAAAAGATGCCAAAAGTGCACATGAGAAAAAATATGACCAATGTAGCCACAACTCTACAAATTCATATCGCAAGTCGAATAGAGAAGGGATCAATATTTTTTCATCACTTTTGTCTCTATTTTCGCACCCCCAATTTCATCTTGTTCTTGTGCATCAACTTATAAAAATAAAATAAAAATTGAGAGTGTTAAAGTGAAAGTAAGATGAAGCCTTTTTTTATAAAATATCATTTTTGGAGCAAGATGTGATAATTGTTTTGATAGGGAATATAGAACTTTATGCTATGTGGTTCTAGGAGATTGGGTCACTTGGCCAAAAATTGGAGGAAAGGATTATAGTGATGTTACAAGGGTGAGGAATGACACAGTGGGAGTATAAATAGGACTTTATTTGTAATTTAATTTGCTTGAGGACAAGCAAATATTCAAGTCCATGGTATTTTGATGAATGCATATTTATCATTTATTTGTCAATCATTTAGATAATTAATTAAGACTTTTTTGATAATTTTAGTTTAATTCATAAATCAATTGCACTTTCATCCTCTCAATATTCCTTTTATGAATTCTTATTAGATTTCTATCAATTTTCAAGAATTATTGAACATAGGAAGAGATGTAGGTAGGATGCATTTCAGTTTTCCCGCAGTGCTGATTTAAATATATATCCTGCACCAAAATTGGTATAACGCTCACATCCCATGACAGAATTTAATGTTCAAATATGATTTGGAAAGGAAATTAAAAGGCCAACAGAAAAATCATACTTTCGTCTGTACTTTAATTTTTTTGGACAGAGGGAATTCGCTCGAAAGTGTTGTTGTGAGAATCTGCATTAAAGAGAGTTACGTGGTCAAGATAATTAAAGACAATCAATAGTTTATTGACTAGATCCAAAAAAATTCAAACTTCCGGTATCCCCCCCCATTCCCCCTCTTTTAAGGTAAGCCTATCCCCTCCTTATCCTATAAAAGGAGGGGGTTATTTATCTTTCATCATCATATTTTGTACAGAGAAAACTCTGAGCAGTTGTTCTTTCTTGAATTTGCATTCAGATTTCAGCAATAAAGCTTTTTGTTATTAAAGTTAAGTTTTCCCTTTAGATTGCTCTTTAAATCTCTATTTATTTCCATTTCTTGTTTATATATAGATCTACCTTTTCTCCCCCTTTTCTATAATTCTGGAGCAAGGGATTAAGGGTACAACCACTTGATAGTCTCTAGCATAAGGATTCATTCCCTTTTTAAGTCTAGACTATGGCTAGTATCCTTTCTTTCTCCATCTCCCTCTACTCCACTATCATGAGTGAGTAGTTTTCTTACTGAGGCGATGTGAGTATCCCCCTAGCCATGTGATACTTAGATTGAAGTGTTACATGACTTCTTAAACAAATTGTTTTTGGTTTGAATATTGACGATTTAACAAAATGATCTTTCATTTTCATCGCTTGTTAATCTTGGCAGATGTGACCATAGAACCCAAGATTTAGTATAACCAAATCGATTGCATGGGGATTTGGATGAGACCTTATAAAAGTCCCCATTAGGATGATTGAATTAGGATCCGTGAATGCCAGGACCAATAGGTTCACAGGGAGTTCATCTTTTGTGAATCATTTACGAATGTTTCACATACCTTCATTTATCTTTCTTATCGTGTAATTTCTTCACTTTCATTTTACATTGTCTAGGGTGGTGAAATCCCTTAGCACCAATATTTTTTTCTTTTGATTAGTTCATCTTTAATTTAGTATCTTTATTTTTTGCTTTAGTTTTAACAAACTCTCAAAACGGATTTTACATTCTTGTTCTAGTAATCAGATTTTAAACTCAACCATCTTCATCGACGTCTCTAGGGATCGATACCTTTCTATACTTAAAAGGTTAAACTCTTGTATAACTTATCCTAGTGATTGTTGTGTGTTACAATGACACACATCAAAACCTTGAGTTACATTCGGGGGGGGAAAGGGTAGGAGAGATTAATACTCTTACCCAATTGGAAGATAAGATAAAGGCTCAGTATGCAAATCAAGATAAAATAAAATTAACCAACCACACAACTGTGCATAGATAATTATGGTTATTGGCCATAACCACGCTACACATCCACCATCAAAACTCACTTTTAGGGTGACACATGTAAATTGCAGACACATATATATCTTATATATATTAGTTTGGTATTATGAATGGTATTGATTGGACATATTTATATGCATCGTATGAAGTAAGTAAATGATAACACCAAAATCTGATCATATCAGTTATCCAATATATAGTAGATTGCATTGGCTATGATACAACTGTTGGGAAATATGGCGAAACAATAAGAAGTGGAAACAAAAATTTTACTACCATATTCCCCATAAACTAGTGGATCACATCAACAACTATATGACGGGAAGGATGGTTTTGAGGATATACCTAGTGCTAGCGCAAGTCCAATGACATATCCTCATAGTTTTAGATTTGGAACTATCTTTTAGTTGTACATGGACTCGTCTACTATGCCTCATGGTCTGCACAACAAATAGTAGGTTGACATTGTCCTCCTAGCGGTAGATAATGGCCTCCACGCCTCTATGGAAGTCCACACGGACCAGCTAGGACTCCTCTCATCCTAGTAGAATGGAAAAGAAGGATTTTTCCCTCCCGTTCGTGTACTAGTCACCAAATTTCTCTCCCATAATTGTTTCACCCTTGATATCCCTCCCTTTAACGGTTAGGACTTGCTTAATCTCTAATTGGTTACCATAACTAGAGAGGACAACAATGAGATCTGACTATGACTACCATGGTATTGGCTTACATGTGTCATTCTCATGGTGGGTCTGTCTGATACACCATTATCTAACATGTATTTATGTGTTTGGTTTGAGATCACATATAATGACTAATGAGTTTCTATCATCAACCAAAACACATTCTAGTCTTATGTATTACTGTTGTCTACATTGCTTCACAGTAATAACCGACTAGGGACATAACATGAATGTATACTTTTGACATATGTCATTGAGTAATATAATCCTATAGACATTTATTTTGATACATCATTATCTCATAATTGAATAATATAGAATAAATCAGAAGCTTGCCTTTTATTATTAATCAAGTGATTTATAAAATATTCCATTACAATCATCATATGATTGGCTCTATAGGCATACATACCAACACTTCCACCGTTGTATTTACCCTGCCTCCCGCTAACCCCCAATTAAGGGAGACCAAGAGGTTAGAGTCATTATCCCAATAATCAGGATCAAATGTTCGACAAATAATCAATAATAATTATAAAATTCTACCAAACTATACTAAAAGCTAGAATAAAATAAAACTTTACATACCTTTTAAAAACTTTGGATATCTAACTTCTATCCACAACTTCAATATATTCTAACTAATCCTCCTTGCACTTTAATTCTTATTTTCATAATATGCCACTTTACTATTTGTCCTTTTCAATATTGTACCTAAAACACCGACAAACAAAATGTCAGTCAACATAAATGAATATGCCAGTATGTGGGGTCAACCAAAATTTCACATATATGGCTAACAATCTAAATATCACAATCAAGTTAATTAACAAGCCAATTTACGCTTTCAATGTGACATTCTCCACCACTTTTTCCCTAACCCTGGAATACCCTCCTTAGGGTTTCTCTTTTTCCATTGACTTAAGGCCACCTTCTCCATCCTGAGCTTGGTGCCTGTGATTTCCTCTCATGGTGCCCATTAGTCATGCAATATCATAAGGCCACCTTCTCTATCCTGAGCTTGGTTCCTGGGGTCACCTCTCATGGTGGCCATGGGTCTTCCCTCTTGGGCTTGACCTCATTGCATCTTACATCAGGGTGGCATGCAGGTGCGAGAATACACACTTATATCTCAATTGTGATAATCATATTGACTTTATGATTTGCATATATGAACATACAAACAGATAGGTTGCATTCAATTCAATTAAACACCCGATAGATCTCTGTGAAACTAAAGCAGTTAACCATAAATATCCACATACATGATTCAAAGCAACTTGATGTCCAAGCAATAATATTCAAGAACAATCAAACAAGCAATCAACAATATCCTAAAATTAATGCATAACATCCAAGTGTCATTGTTTTATCCAAATCATTCTCAAGATAGACTTGTATTCCACCTTAGGATTTCTAGGCCAACTTTAGGGTTTTAGCCTCCATAAATATTTTATCACTTTAATGCTCTTTTAGTCCACAAACCCTAATTTTAACATCATAGACATACTTGAATGTCAATGAAGTCTAATATATCTCTTTTACACTAAAACTACCATCTTTATCCTTTTAAGTCATGTCAAGATCATTAAGCCCAATTATCATCTTTGATTTCTTTCCAAATTGACAACTCATTTTCATTATAGTTCAATTCACATATATGAACCCTATTTATCACTAATTCCACATTTATCCACTAGGAAAACCCTAATTACCAAATGAAGGGTATTTATCCACAATTATAAACATTTATACCCAAAATATCTTAGAATCATCATATCTCAGTTTTATTCATGGATTTGAACAAATAAAGCCATTAAGCGTCATAATTACCAATATTAGGGTTTCAAGGCCCATTAACGCATATTCGTGTACATGGAACCTTAAATTAATCAAACTACGCCTAAATATCATCCTTTTAGATCTAATGTGTCCTTTTATAATCAACAATTTAATATCAACTTTATACATCCATATAACCCTTCCCAATTCATTAATCATCATAGATTAGGGTTTCTTAAGAATTAATGCATTAAAGTTGATAACTTCATCTAATTTTCGAATCACAAGAGGAATTAGGCACTTAAACTATTTTTAATGGATTCCTTGCATTTTTCTAAGAAAATCACATATATTATTTGTACCAATCTGATCTACCAATAATTAGATATGAATTTTGCAAGAATCCACTTACTTGGACCAATGGGATGCTGACACTTTAGAAATCCCATGCATCGTAGCTCGGCCAATTAAAACATAACCAATTGATGCTTTTTCCCCCATGTAAGGTGCCAGCTACGATGGTTATTAAAGTTAAGTTTTCCCCCATGTAAGTCTTTCATCATCATATTTTGTACAGAGAAAACTCTGAGCAGTTGTTCTTTCTTGAATTTGCATTTAGATTTCAGCAATAAAGCTTTTTGTTATTAAAGTTAAGTTTTCCCTTTAGATTGCTCTTTAAATCTCTATTTATTTCCATTTCTTGTTTATATATAGATCTACCTTTTCTCCCCCTTTTCTATAATTCTGGAGCAAGGGATTAAGGGTACAACCACTTGATAGTCTCTAGCATAAGGATTCATTCCCTTTTTAAGTCTAGACTATGGCTAGTATCCTTTCTTTCTCCATCTCCCTCTACTCCACTATCATGAGTGAGTAGTTTTCTTACTGAGGCGATGTGAGTATCCCCCTAGCCATGTGATACTTAGATTGAAGTGTTACATGACTTCTTAAACAAATTGTTTTTGGTTTGAATATTGACGATTTAACAAAATGATCTTTCATTTTCATCGCTTGTTAATCTTGGCAGATGTGACCATAGAACCCAAGATTTAGTATAACCAAATCGATTGCATGGGGATTTGGATGAGACCTTATAAAAGTCCCCATTAGGATGATTGAATTAGGATCCGTGAATGCCAGGACCAATAGGTTCACAGGGAGTTCATCTTTTGTGAATCATTTACGAATGTTTCACATACCTTCATTTATCTTTCTTATCGTGTAATTTCTTCACTTTCATTTTACATTGTCTAGGGTGGTGAAATCCCTTAGCACCAATATTTTTTTGTTTTGATTAGTTCATCTTTAATTTAGTATCTTTATTTTTTGCTTTAGTTTTAACAAACTCTCAAAACGGATTTTACATTCTTGTTCTAGTAATCAGATTTTAAACTCAACCATCTTCATCGACGTCTCTAGGGATCGATACCTTTCTATACTTAAAAGGTTAAACTCTTGTATAACTTATCCTAGTGATTGTTTTGTGTTACAATGACACACATCAAAACCTTGAGTTACATTCGGGGGGGAAGGGTAGGAGAGATTAATACTCTTACCCAATTGGAAGATAAGATAAAGGCTCAGTATGCAAACCAAGATAAAATAAAATTAACCAACCACACAACTGTGCATAGATAATTATGGTTATTGGCCAGAACCACGCTACACATCCACCATCAAAACTCACTTTTAGGGTGACACATGTAAATTGCAGACACATATATATCTTATATATATTAGTTTGGTATTATGAATGGTATTGATTGGACATATTTATATGCATCGTATGAAGTAAGTAAATGATAACACCAAAATCTGATCATATCAGTTATCCAATATATAGTAGATTGCATTGGCTATGATACAACTGTTGGGAAATATGGCGAAACAATAAGAAGTGGAAACAAAAATTTTACTACCATATTCCCCATAAACTAGTGGATCACATCAACAACTATATGACGGGAAGGATGGTTTTGAGGATATACCTAGTGCTAGCGCAAGTCCAATGACATATCCTCATCGTTGTAGATGTGGAACTATCTTTTAGTTGTACATGGACTCGTCTACTATGCCTCATGGTCTGCACAACAAATAGTAGGTTGACATTGTCCTCCTAGCGGTAGATAATGGCCTCCATGCCTCTATGGAAGTCCACACGGACCACCTAGGACTCCTCTCATCCTAGTAGAATGGAAAAGAAGGATTTTTCCCTCCCGTTCGTGTACTAGTCACCAAATTTCTCTCCCATAATTGTTTCTCCCTTGACATCCCTCCCTTTAACGGTTAGGACTTGCTTAATCTCTAATTGGTTACCATAACTAGAGAGGACAACAATGATATCTGACTATGACTACCATGGTATTGGCTTCCATGTGTCATTCTCATGGTGGGTCTGTCTAATACACCATTCTCTAACATGTATTTATGTGTTTGGTTTGAGATCACATATAATGACTAATGAGTTTCTATCATCAACCAAAACAAATTCTAGTCTTATGTATTACTGTTGTCTACATTGCTTCACAGTAATAACCGACTAGGGACATAACAAGAATGTATACTTTTGACATATGTCATTGAGTAATATAATCCTATAGACATTTATTTTGATACATCATTATCTCATAATTGAATAATATAGAATAAATCAGAAGCTTGCCTTTTATTATTAATCAAGTGATTTATAAAATATTCCATTACAATCATCATATGATTGGCTCTATAGGCATACATACCAACACTTCCACCGTTGTATTTACCCTGCCTCCCGCTAACCCCCAATTAAGGGAGACCAAGAGGTTAGAGTCATTATCCCAATAAACAGGATCAAATGTTCGACAAATAATCAATAATATTTATAAATTTCTACCAAACTATACTAAAATCTAGAATAAAATAAAACTTTACATACCTTTTAAAAACTTTGGATATCTAACTTCTATCCACAACTTCAATATATTCTAACTAATCCTCCTTGCACTTTAATTCTTATTTTCATAATATGCCACTTTACTGTTTGTCCTTTTCAATATTGTACCTAAAACACCGACAAACAAAATGTCAGTCAACATAAATGAATATGCCAGTATGTGGGGTCAACCAAAATTTCACATATATGGCTAACAATCTAAATATCACAATCAAGTTAATTAACAAGCCAATTTACGCTTTCAATGTGACATTCTCCACCACTTTTTCCCTAACCCTGGAATACCCTCCTTAGGGTTTCTCTTTTTCCATTGACTTAAGGCCACCTTCTCCATCCTGAGCTTGGTTCCTGGGATTTCCTCTCATGGTGCCCATTAGTCATGCAATATCATAAGGCCACCTTCTCTATCCTGAGCTTGGTTCCTGGGGTCACCTCTCATGGTGGCCATGGGTCTTCCCTCTTGGGCTTGACCTCATTGCATCTTACATCAGGGTGGCATGTAGGTGCGAGAATACACACTTATATCTCAATTGTGATAATCATATTGACTTTATGATTTGCATATATGAACATACAAACAGATAGGTTGCATTCAATTCAATTAAACACCCGATAGATCTCTGTGAAACTAAAGCAGTTAACCATAAATATCCACATACATGATTCAAAGCAACTTGATGTCCAAGCAATAATATTCAAGAACAATCAAACAAGCAATCAACAATATCCTAAAATTAATGCATAACATCCAAGTGTCATTGTTTTATCCAAATCATTCTCAAGATAGACTTGGATTCCACCTTAGGATTTCTAGGCCAACTTTAGGGTTTTAGCCTCCATAAAGATTTTATCACTTTAATGCTCTTTTAGTCCACAAACCCTAATTTTAACATCATAGACATACTTGAATGTCAATGAAGTCTAATATATCTCTTTTACACTAAAACTACCATCTTTATCCTTTTAAGTCATGTCAAGATCATTAAGCCCAATTATCATCTTTGATTTCTTTCCAAATTGACAACTCATTTTCATTATAGTTCAATTCACATATATGAACCCTATTTATCACTAATTCCACATTTATCCACTAGGAAAACCCTAATTACCAAATGAAGGGTATTTATCCACAATTATAAACATTTATACCCAAAATAGCTTAGAATCATCATATCTCAGTTTTATTCATGGATTTGAACAAATAAAGCCATTAAGAGTCATAATTACCAATATTAGGGTTTCAAGGCCCATTAACGCATATTCGTGTACATGGAACCTTAAATTAATCAAACTACACATAAATATCATCCTTTTAGATCTAATGTGTCCTTTTATAATCAACAATTTAATATCAACTTTATACATCCATATAACCCTTCCCAATTCAATAATCATCATAGATTAGGGTTTCTTAAGAATTAATGCATTAAAGTTGATAACTTCATCTAATTTTCGAATCACAAGAGGAATTAGGCACGTAAACTATTTTTAATGGATTCCTTGCATTTTTCTGAGAAAATTACATATATTATTTGTACCAATCTGATCTACCAATAATTAGATATGAATTTTGCAAGAATCCACTTTCTTGGACCAATGGGATGCTGACACGTTAGCAATCCCATGCATCGTAGCTCAGCCAATTAAAACATAACCAATTGATGCCTTTTCCCCCATGTAAGGTTCCAGCTACGATGGTTATTAAAGTTAAGTTTTCCCCCATGTAAGTCTTTCATCATCATATTTTGTACAGAGAAAACTCTGAGCAGTTGTTCTTTCTTGAATTTGCATTCAGATTTCAGCAATAAAGCTTTTTGTTATTAAAGTTAAGTTTTCCCTTTAGATTGCTCTTTAAATCTCTATTTATTTCCATTTCTTGTTTATATATATATATCTACCTTTTCTCCCCCTTTTCAATAATTCTGGAGCAAGGGATTAAGGGTACAACCACTTGATAGTCTCTAGCATAAGGATTCATTCCCTTTTTAAGTCTAGACTATGGCTAGTATCCTTTCTTTCTCCATCTCCCTCTACTCCACTATCATGAGTGAGTATTTTTCTTACTGAGGCGATGTGAGTATCCCCCTAGCCATGTGATGCTTAGATTGAAGTGTTACATGACTTCTTAAACAAATTGTTTTTGGTTTGAATATTGACGATTTAACGAAATGATCTTTCATTTTCATCGCTTGTTAATCTTGGCAGATGTGACCGTAGAACCCAAGATTTAGTATAACCAAATCGATTGCATGGGGATTTGGATGATACCTTAGAAAAGTCCCAATTAGGATGATTGAATTAGGATCCGTGAATGCCAGGACCAATGGGTTCACAGGGAGTTCATCTTTTGTGAATCATTTACGAATGTTTCACATACCTTCATTTATCTTTCTTATCGTGTAATTTCTTCACTTTCATTTTACATTGTCTAGGGTGGTGAAATCCCTTAGCACCAATATTTTTTTCTTTTGATTATTTCATCTTTAATTTAGTATCTTTATTTTTTGCTTCAGTTTTAACAAACTCTCAAAACGGATTTTACATTCTTGTTCTAGTAATCAGATTTTAAACTCAACCATCTTCATCGACGTCTCTAGGGATCGATACCTTTCTATACTTAAAAGGTTAAACTCTTGTATAACTTATCCTAGTGATTGTTGTGTGTTACAATGACACACATCAAAACCTTGAGTTACATTCGGGGGGGAAAGGGTAGGAGAGATTAATACTCTTACCCAATTGGAAGATAAGATAAAGGCTCAGTATGCAAACCAAGATAAAATAAAATTAACCAACCACACAACTGTGCATAGATAATTATGGTTATTGGCCATAACCACGCTACACATCCACCATCAAAACTCACTTTTAGGGTGACACATGTAAATTGCAGACACATATATATCTTATATATATTAGTTTGGTATTATGAATGGTATTGATTGGACATATTTATATGCATCGTATGAAGTAAGTAAATGATAACACCAAAATCTGATCATATCAGTTATCCAATATATAGTAGATTGCATTGGCTATGATACAACTGTTGGGAAATATGGCGAAACAATAAGAAGTGGAAACAAAAATTTTACTACCATATTCCCCATAAACTAGTGGATCACATCAACAACTATATGACGGGAAGGATGGTTTTGAGGATATACCTAGTGCTAGCGCAAGTCCAATGGCATATCCTCATCGTTGTAGATGTGGAACTATCTTTTAGTTGTACATGGACTCGTCTACTATGCCTCATGGTCTGCACAACAAATAGTAGGTTGACATTGTCCTCCTAGCGGTAGATAATGGCCTCCATGCCTCTATGGAAGTCCACACGGACCACCTAGGACTCCTCTCATCCTAGTAGAATGGAAAAGAAGGATTTTTCCCTCCCGTTCGTGTACTAGTCACCAAATTTCTCTCCCATAATTGTTTCTCCCTTGATATCCCTCCCTTTAACGGTTAGGACTTGCTTAATCTCTAATTGGTTACCATAACTAGAGAGGACAACAATGAGATCTGACTATGACTACCATGGTATTGGCTTCCATGTGTCATTCTCATGGTGGGTCTGTCTGATACACCATTCTCTAACATGTATTTATGTGTTTGGTTTGAGATCACATATAATGACTAATGAGTTTCTATCATCAACCAAAACACATTCTAGTCTTATGTATTACTGTTGTCTACATTGCTTCACAGTAATAACCGACTAGGGACATAACAAGAATGTATACTTTTGACATATGTCATTGAGTAATATAATCCTATAGACATTTATTTTGATACATCATTATCTCATAATTGAATAATATAGAATAAATCAGAAGCTTGCCTTTTATTATTAATCAAGTGATTTATAAAATATTCCATTACAATCATCATATGATTGGCTCTATAGGCATACATACCAACACTTCCACCGTTGTATTTACCCTGCCTCCCGCTAACCCCCAATTAAGGGAGACCAAGAGGTTAGAGTCATTATCCCAATAAACAGGATCAAATGTTCGACAAATAATCAATAATAATTATAAAATTCTACCAAACTATACTAAAAGCTAGAATAAAATAAAACTTTACATACCTTTTAAAAACTTTGGATATCTAACTTCTATCCACAACTTCAATATATTCTAACTAATCCTCCTTGCACTTTAATTCTTATTTTCATAATATGCCACTTTACTGTTTGTCCTTTTCAATATTGTACCTAAAACACCGACACACAAAATGTCAGTCAACATAAATGAATATGCCATTATGTGGGGTCAACCAAAATTTCACATATATGGCTAACAATCTAAATATTACAATCAAGTTAATTAACAAGCCAATTTACGCTTTCAATGTGACATTCTCCACCACTTTTTCCCTAACCCTGGAATACCCTCCTTAGGGTTTCTCTTTTTCCATTGACTTAAGGCCACCTTCTCCATCCTGAGCTTGGTGCCTGGGATTTCCTCTCATGGTGCCCATTAGTCATGCAATATCATAAGGCCACCTTCTCTATCCTGAGCTTGGTTCCTGGGGTCACCTCTCATGGTGGCCATGGGTCTTCCCTCTTGGGCTTGACCTCATTGCATCTTACATCAGGGTGGCATGTAGGTGCGAGAATACACACTTATATCTCAATTGTGATAATCATATTGACTTTATGATTTGCATATATGAACATACAAACAGATAGGTTGCATTCAATTCAATTAAACACCCGATAGATCTCTGTGAAACTAAAGCAGTTAACCATAAATATCCACATACATGATTCAAAGCAACTTGATGTCCAAGCAATAATATTCAAGAACAATCAAACAAGCAATCAACAATATCCTAAAATTAATGCATAACATCCAAGTGTCATTGTTTTATCCAAATCATTCTCAAGATAGACTTGGATTCCACCTTAGGATTTCTAGGCCAACTTTAGGGTTTTAGCCTCCATAAATATTTTATCACTTTAATGCTCTTTTAGTCCACAAACCCTAATTTTAACATCATAGACATACTTGAATGTCAATGAAGTCTAATATATCTCTTTTACACTAAAACTACCATCTTTATCCTTTTAAGTCATGTCAAGATCATTAAGCCCAATTATCATCTTTGATTTCTTTCCAAATTGACAACTCATTTTCATTATAGTTCAATTCACATATATGAACCCTATTTATCACTAATTCCACATTTATCCACTAGGAAAACCCTAATTACCAAATGAAGGGTATTTATCCACAATTATAAACATTTATACCCAAAATAGCTTAGAATCATCATATCTCAGTTTTATTCATGGATTTGAACAAATAAAGCCATTAAGAGTCATAATTACCAATATTAGGGTTTCAAGGCCCATTAACGCATATTCGTGTACATGGAACCTTAAATTAATCAAACTACACATAAATATCATCCTTTTAGATCTAATGTGTCCTTTTATAATCAACAATTTAATATCAACTTTATACATCCATATAACCCTTCCCAATTCAATAATCATCATAGATTAGGGTTTCTTAAGAATTAATGCATTAAAGTTGATAACTTCATCTAATTTTCGAATCACAAGAGGAATTAGGCACGTAAACTATTTTTAATGGATTCCTTGCATTTTTCTGAGAAAATTACATATATTATTTGTACCAATCTGATCTACCAATAATTAGATATGAATTTTGCAAGAATCCACTTTCTTGGACCAATGGGATGCTGACACGTTAGCAATCCCATGCATCGTAGCTCAGCCAATTAAAACATAACCAATTGATGCCTTTTCCCCCATGTAAGGTTCCAGCTACGATGGTTATTAAAGTTAAGTTTTCCCCCATGTAAGTCTTTCATCATCATATTTTGTACAGAGAAAACTCTGAGCAGTTGTTCTTTCTTGAATTTGCATTCAGATTTCAGCAATAAAGCTTTTTGTTATTAAAGTTAAGTTTTCCCTTTAGATTGCTCTTTAAATCTCTATTTATTTCCATTTCTTGTTTATATATATATATCTACCTTTTCTCCCCCTTTTCAATAATTCTGGAGCAAGGGATTAAGGGTACAACCACTTGATAGTCTCTAGCATAAGGATTCATTCCCTTTTTAAGTCTAGACTATGGCTAGTATCCTTTCTTTCTCCATCTCCCTCTACTCCACTATCATGAGTGAGTATTTTTCTTACTGAGGCGATGTGAGTATCCCCCTAGCCATGTGATGCTTAGATTGAAGTGTTACATGACTTCTTAAACAAATTGTTTTTGGTTTGAATATTGACGATTTAACGAAATGATCTTTCATTTTCATCGCTTGTTAATCTTGGCAGATGTGACCGTAGAACCCAAGATTTAGTATAACCAAATCGATTGCATGGGGATTTGGATGATACCTTAGAAAAGTCCCAATTAGGATGATTGAATTAGGATCCGTGAATGCCAGGACCAATGGGTTCACAGGGAGTTCATCTTTTGTGAATCATTTACGAATGTTTCACATACCTTCATTTATCTTTCTTATCGTGTAATTTCTTCACTTTCATTTTACATTGTCTAGGGTGGTGAAATCCCTTAGCACCAATATTTTTTTCTTTTGATTATTTCATCTTTAATTTAGTATCTTTATTTTTTGCTTCAGTTTTAACAAACTCTCAAAACGGATTTTACATTCTTGTTCTAGTAATCAGATTTTAAACTCAACCATCTTCATCGACGTCTCTAGGGATCGATACCTTTCTATACTTAAAAGGTTAAACTCTTGTATAACTTATCCTAGTGATTGTTGTGTGTTACAATGACACACATCAAAACCTTGAGTTACATTCGGGGGGGAAAGGGTAGGAGAGATTAATACTCTTACCCAATTGGAAGATAAGATAAAGGCTCAGTATGCAAACCAAGATAAAATAAAATTAACCAACCACACAACTGTGCATAGATAATTATGGTTATTGGCCATAACCACGCTACACATCCACCATCAAAACTCACTTTTAGGGTGACACATGTAAATTGCAGACACATATATATCTTATATATATTAGTTTGGTATTATGAATGGTATTGATTGGACATATTTATATGCATCGTATGAAGTAAGTAAATGATAACACCAAAATCTGATCATATCAGTTATCCAATATATAGTAGATTGCATTGGCTATGATACAACTGTTGGGAAATATGGCGAAACAATAAGAAGTGGAAACAAAAATTTTACTACCATATTCCCCATAAACTAGTGGATCACATCAACAACTATATGACGGGAAGGATGGTTTTGAGGATATACCTAGTGCTAGCGCAAGTCCAATGGCATATCCTCATCGTTGTAGATGTGGAACTATCTTTTAGTTGTACATGGACTCGTCTACTATGCCTCATGGTCTGCACAACAAATAGTAGGTTGACATTGTCCTCCTAGCGGTAGATAATGGCCTCCATGCCTCTATGGAAGTCCACACGGACCACCTAGGACTCCTCTCATCCTAGTAGAATGGAAAAGAAGGATTTTTCCCTCCCGTTCGTGTACTAGTCACCAAATTTCTCTCCCATAATTGTTTCTCCCTTGATATCCCTCCCTTTAACGGTTAGGACTTGCTTAATCTCTAATTGGTTACCATAACTAGAGAGGACAACAATGAGATCTGACTATGACTACCATGGTATTGGCTTCCATGTGTCATTCTCATGGTGGGTCTGTCTGATACACCATTCTCTAACATGTATTTATGTGTTTGGTTTGAGATCACATATAATGACTAATGAGTTTCTATCATCAACCAAAACACATTCTAGTCTTATGTATTACTGTTGTCTACATTGCTTCACAGTAATAACCGACTAGGGACATAACAAGAATGTATACTTTTGACATATGTCATTGAGTAATATAATCCTATAGACATTTATTTTGATACATCATTATCTCATAATTGAATAATATAGAATAAATCAGAAGCTTGCCTTTTATTATTAATCAAGTGATTTATAAAATATTCCATTACAATCATCATATGATTGGCTCTATAGGCATACATACCAACACTTCCACCGTTGTATTTACCCTGCCTCCCGCTAACCCCCAATTAAGGGAGACCAAGAGGTTAGAGTCATTATCCCAATAAACAGGATCAAATGTTCGACAAATAATCAATAATAATTATAAAATTCTACCAAACTATACTAAAAGCTAGAATAAAATAAAACTTTACATACCTTTTAAAAACTTTGGATATCTAACTTCTATCCACAACTTCAATATATTCTAACTAATCCTCCTTGCACTTTAATTCTTATTTTCATAATATGCCACTTTACTGTTTGTCCTTTTCAATATTGTACCTAAAACACCGACACACAAAATGTCAGTCAACATAAATGAATATGCCATTATGTGGGGTCAACCAAAATTTCACATATATGGCTAACAATCTAAATATTACAATCAAGTTAATTAACAAGCCAATTTACGCTTTCAATGTGACATTCTCCACCACTTTTTCCCTAACCCTGGAATACCCTCCTTAGGGTTTCTCTTTTTCCATTGACTTAAGGCCACCTTCTCCATCCTGAGCTTGGTGCCTGGGATTTCCTCTCATGGTGCCCATTAGTCATGCAATATCATAAGGCCACCTTCTCTATCCTGAGCTTGGTTCCTGGGGTCACCTCTCATGGTGGCCATGGGTCTTCCCTCTTGGGCTTGACCTCATTGCATCTTACATCAGGGTGGCATGTAGGTGCGAGAATACACACTTATATCTCAATTGTGATAATCATATTGACTTTATGATTTGCATATATGAACATACAAACAGATAGGTTGCATTCAATTCAATTAAACACCCGATAGATCTCTGTGAAACTAAAGCAGTTAACCATAAATATCCACATACATGATTCAAAGCAACTTGATGTCCAAGCAATAATATTCAAGAACAATCAAACAAGCAATCAACAATATCCTAAAATTAATGCATAACATCCAAGTGTCATTGTTTTATCCAAATCATTCTCAAGATAGACTTGGATTCCACCTTAGGATTTCTAGGCCAACTTTAGGGTTTTAGCCTCCATAAAGATTTTATCACTTTAATGCTCTTTTAGTCCACAAACCCTAATTTTAACATCATAGACATACTTGAATGTCAATGAAGTCTAATATATCTCTTTTACACTAAAACTACCATCTTTATCCTTTTAAGTCATGTCAATATCATTAAGCCCAATTATCATCTTTGATTTCTTTCCAAATTGACAACTCATTTTCATTATAGTTCAATTCACATATATGAACCCTATTTATCACTAATTCCACATTTATCCACTAGCAAAACCCTAATTACCAAATGAAGGGTATTTATCCACAATTATAAACATTTATACCCAAAATAGCTTAGAATCATCATATCTCAGTTTTATTCATGGATTTGAACAAATAAAGCCATTAAGAGTCATAATTACCAATATTAGGGTTTCAAGGCCCATTAACGCATATTCGTGTACATGGAACCTTAAATTAATCAAACTATGCATAAATATCATCCTTTTAGATCTAATGTGTCCTTTTATAATCAACAATTTAATATCAACTTTATACATCCATATAACCCTTCCCAATTCATTAATCATCATAGATTAGGGTTTCTTAAGAATTAATGCATTAAAGTTGATAACTTCATCTAATTTTCGAATCACAAGAGGAATTAGGCACTTAAACTATTTTTAATGGAGTCCTTGCATTTTTCTGAGCAAATTACATATATTATCTGTACCAATCTGATCTACCAATAATTAGATATGAATTTTGCAAGAATCCACTTACTTGGACCAATGGGATGCTGACACGTTAGCAATCCCATGCATCGTAGCTCGGCCAACTAAAACATAACCAATTGATGCTTTTTCCCCCATGTAAGGTGCCAGCTCCTCATACCTCAGAGGGGAATATTCATCTAATAGCACCTAGGTTGTCTTCAACCTCCTGATGCTGCTGCTGCTGCCGAACGCAACTCTTCGCCGGGCCACCCCCTCCTCCCCAGGGTTTGAGGGAACTGATGATCGCCTCCCTACCTCTTCTTCCCTCCACCGTACATGGGGCTCCTCCAGTTCGTGGTCAGCATGGCTGGTTCAGGCTAGGCAAGTCTGCAACTCGCATCCAACCTTGCAGCTATGTTTCTGCTGCTGCGCATAGGCTAGGATGAAGGGATGGCCACCGAGCATCCCCTTAGTGTCATGGGAGAAGCACACCCCAATCATAATTCTTCCACAGCCCCTCATTGCTCCATGGTTTGAACTACTCCCTATGCTAAGGTTTGAACAAAAATAAGAAAGGAGAGAGAGGGATGCATGCAATTCTCGTGGGCCCGGGGCTAAGGATTTGACCCTTATATAGGGGAGGGTAGCCATGCCCTAACATGCTTGCCCACGATGAAAAACAAAGCCTTTCCTCATTTATATTTTTCTTAATTAGGTATAATATCTCTCTTTTAAATAATTCCTCGATTATCCATATTCCTTAGTTATTAGGAAATCCGAAAATGATCTCTCTTATCTTCTTTGTGCTTGGCTTTTAATCCATTGACCATAAAAATTTACTTCCTTTTAGTAAAAAGTATCTCTTTTTTATAATACCAACAAGTCATTAACTATGTAGTACATTGTCCTCATATTTTTGTATTATTTATATTTTCTCTTTCTTCTTATCCATTGGGACTTCTTGGCCCCCAAGAAATCCTAAGATTTTGAAATCCTTTTTGAAGGATACTTATTATTCTTCTAGATGCATCTACATTCTTCATTTCTCATTATCTTACTTATTTCTTTATTAAAAGATTTCTTTTCAAGCATTTGTCTTTATCTTTTATTTCCTTTTTCCTCTTTTCCTATCTCTTTTATTAGAAATCACATATAAATGAAATTTACTCAATTGTGGCCATTAATGCCACTTTCTAGAGATTTCTATGTAAATCTCATAAATACTTTGCTTAATATTCATTATCTTGTATCTTTTTCTAATAATTAGACTTTTCTTCTTTTCTTCTCTTTTATATCCATTATTGGATTAATCTAATAATAGGAACCACGCAATTCCTATCAAAAGGGAGATTTGTAAAGAAATCCCTTCATTGAAGCAAAGCATTCAACCTTTTCAATTAAGTCCATATTCATAAAAACATTACATTTCACTTATGAAAACATATGCAAAATTAAGATTGTAACATCCTTCCCCTCTTATAGGAATTTTTCCCTCAAAATTCCATCAAACATACAAACAAGAAGGATAGGACTTCCTCATGTCCATCATGGCTCCCATGTGGATTTACCCTCTCCATGGTGCTTCCCAAGAACCTTCATCATCTCATATTCTTACATCTGAGCTCTCTCACCTTGGTATCTCGTACCCTCATAGGTGACTCAGGACATTTCAGCTTCTCTCAAAGCTAAATAGGTTCATGGCTCAACACATGGCTTGGGTACCTCACATAGTGCTCTAGATCGGACTCATGGAACAAACCATACATTACATTATCCTGAGGGGTAAGGCTAAACATAACCATCTCCACCAATCCATCTCAAATGGACTCATGTATCAGGATCTCAGCTTTCTCAACTATAGCTCAGAGGGGTCAGATTTTCACATAACATATTCTCCCACAATGAACTGCATGCCAGTCTGCTTTGTATCAGCTCACGACTCATGTCGTCCATGGGCTTTCTCAGCCATCGCATGATCAAAGTGACTTCATCTGCACACACTGTGGCCTTTATGACCTTCACATGGTCTTTCCACTGACATCATCTTCATGAAGCGGTGACCAAAACAACCTCCCTTATAGAGCTTCTTACACCCCGATAAAGGCTATGGTGGTTAACATCACATTTTTCATATGACAAATTGTCTCCATGTATCACCCTGAACGAGCATACATGCTCTCATCAGACCCTCTAGTATGGATCATACTAACCATCAGTTAGGGGTGATAAGCTATAATAACATCGTGTTCTTCATGTATCTACTTCCACCTCATGGAAGTGAATCTTTAGGTCATACTCAAGAACCTTTAAACTCACATCATGGTGTAGTTGCAACATCTCTCTCTCTTACATGTAGTTCAACTAGACCTGTCCCTTGATAGTACTCTCTCTTTCTCTTAGATTATGTCATCTAGGTAAGGCGATCTACCATAACCCATAATGCATCCTTACCTTCCTCGGTCCAGGGGAGACTTACCACCACAACTATAGTGATGAACTCCCATTCCCTCTCAGGGACTTTTATCCTCTATATCGACTCAATGGGTTACTGTTATTCGTCCTTCACCTCTTCGCATGAACGGCGACAAGCCACATGCAACTCTATATACTTCGTCATCTTAGACATCCAAAGTACTACTGCAACTTACTATCTTAGTAGTACCACAGTGTATGATGAACTTAAAATCATGATCTCTTGTATGTCATGATTTCTCAAGGTTGATTCCTCAGAAACCCTAAAACACTCTAGTCATGGGTTTCATCATCTTCTTTTCCAGAGAAGTGCATCTGAGGTTCTACAACCATCAGTCTATCTCAACAAGCCCTTGGCTGGCTAACTAAGCAACCACTAACTTGATCAACAAATCTCGTTACATCTGAGTGTTAGCCAGACATATCTCACCACTTAGGGTTCAACTAACTACCTAGACTTGGCAGCTGCATCTCAACAAGAGAATCCATTACCACCTTTCATATTTATGTGTTAGGTAATGTTGAAGACATACACCTCCATGCATTCCACTTATTATCTCATCTCAGACTCTAAGTCTATCTTCTGGGCTCATCCTCTTGGTTATCAAACTCAACATTGTATAACTCACAAATTCCATACAACTCATGATAAGAACATCCTTATGAGATGAATACCTTAGTTCTCTTGGTGTTGGTAAACCATCCACATATCGTAATCTCCACAAGGGTACGCTATTGTCTCTATTCACAAATCATAGCAACGTTTCCACTCACATCATCTTTATCCTTGGTGTATGGCATGCATATTGCCCTATCTCTCGTTCCCATAACAAGAGGAAATAAGCATTTGGCTGCAGTCCAAATACATAGTTCTTCCCATTCCAAGAGTAGAGATGGTACATCCCACATTGCCAATACACCTTCAAATCTAGGTTGAAACATGCATCACATGTCTCTACATCATGAACATCTTGATATTAGGGATACTTCCATGGAAAACTGGTCTCGAACCCACTTGGGTCATCATACCATCCTTGGTCATCTCCTCTAGGTCTGTAGGGTGTCAGAACTTTTCGGGTCATCCCTCTTCCCTTATGAATAAGAGAGTGCCCTCCTCATTTGCCCTTTGGGTCCCATGAGTTCATGAAGGTGATCAATCTCCTAACCCATGGCCCTCAGACAATGATAGTTATTACCTCCCGACCCTATGGTCATGTGCAACTAGGGAATTAGGCAACTCCTACTCCCATCAGTCTCATCCCTACCTAACCCAAGGATAGACTTAGGATTCTAACATAGTACATATTCAACTTGAAACATTTCCCAAGTCTCCATCATCTCTCTTAGCATTCATGGTCTGACTTACATCCTTTCATAGGGATCTTGGCAACCTACCTGCCTCGGTCAGGCCCCATCCACATGCACTTAGAGATGATTATCTATGGGACTATAGGTTCATTATCATACTATGTACTCTCCACTTAGCTTTTCAAGACTCTATGAGACCTCTTAAGGCTACCTCAAACCCAACAAAAGTTGATCCATACCCTACAAAAGGGTCCCTCTCCCAAGATGGGAGGAAACTATCTCTTGATAGCAACAAAGGTCACAAACATCCTTATGTCTAGGGTTTGCATCCACATGAGCATGCTTAGCCTTAGCAAGCTACTGAGGCACATTGCTAAGAAACATACCACTACTAAACCATGCTAGGTCTTCATGATAGGTCATACTTGTCCTCATTCCTCAACATTGGACCATCATCAAACATGCCCATGTCACCAACCTATATGTAGGAGGTTCATCAAACATAGACCTTAGTCTTAGGGATCTCCTTTTCCTCTAACATTGAGGAGTGCCATGCTTGAATCTATAGAAACTCAAATCTCGTCATGAGCATCAGGTGCACCAGGTACTACTACTTCCCCTCTTATAGATCTAGGAACCCTAGGTTCACCTTTTATGCAGCAATTGTCCCACTGCATGCGCAAAATTCTAACAATGAACCAAGCATGTACGAAGTACATCATGCACGTCCTATTTGTTGGGTTTTGTGGAGAAAACATGCACTTCAGAAGCAACAAAAATTCCACTCAACCTAAAACAGGATCTCGTCAACAACAACGTATTTGGAAAGAGTGTTTGCGGGATATACCTTCTCGCAGAGCAAGTCCGGCGATGTCACGCTGCACAATGGTGTGCAACGACGCTGGCCAACATGGACAAAACTTCTCTCCCATTCACTATTGTAGGAAGAACCAGCGACGCTCCTTTCATGAGGTGATGTACACTGCTCGTAACGTGCATGGATGGTCATTGATGTCCTCCGAACGCAGGCATCTCAGCATCTGCGTCTCTACTTCGTCCATGCAAATGGATTGGAACTCCACGTCACACTTCCTAAGCCAGCGGGAAGGAGTCATGTCTATGCGGCGGCATGCTAGTGGTGCGTTGCTCTCCTTTCTCTCCTAAGAACGGTGATGACTAGGGTTTACGTACGTGATTGTAAACTAAAAAGCCTCTCTCAATATCTTATATAGATATCGGTTGTTAAGCTCCTTTAAATAGGAGATGAAGGTAAGTAGGGTTTCCTAAACCCATCAGTAAACAGAAACACTGCGTTAATTAAAATGCTCGTGGATTAATTGGAATATTTTGGAATTCATTAATTAACCAAATAATCACATTAATTGATTAATTAATATCTGACTCCATGCAATCGCTTGGGATGGCTCTATGGGCATATATGCCAACAGACTCCCACTTGCACTTAGATCCAGTCACTCCAATATTATTCTAATCGATTACATAAACATTTTAGTAATCAATGTGATTCGGAGCAATTCCAATCAAATCCACAATTATACTCCTATTCCAACACATCCTATGTGTGTGACCGGGTAGGCTCCAAATTACATTGGCAGTGATATCCATAATCATATTATGATTTCACAAGCAATGATTGGTATCTAGCAAGACTTCATTGCCACCCAAGTAATTGGAGAAGTTGGAGAACAACTTGACCTATCATTCATGACTTGTGTTACAGTGATTGTATATTTCCTTTGTCACTGATATCCGGATTGAACTCGAGTCATGGAATTGTTATCCTCTTCAACGTTCAATCCATGTTTCTTAAACTAGAGCAGACTGTCTGAGATATATGTAAGCTCAATATCACATATTGACTCACATAAGCATGACCATGCATTTCTCAGTCTCGTTTATCAAGTGACCGGAATAGCAAACTCCCGTAGTAAGGACAAATTCCATCTACATCACTCACAGTCATCCCCATGTGTCATATTGCACCCAAGCACCATCTTTATGGCAATCCTTATTCAGGACCACTGTGGATGATGTCAAAGTACACCGAACTACATGTGATAAGTGTAGTGACTTCAGGTCTAAGAACCACAATCACCACCATCATTATGAGATTTTACTCTAACTACCAATCATGGTATCCATGTGTCACTCTCAAGGTGGGTCTATCCGATACACTATTCTCTAACAAGTATTTATGTATTTGGTTTGATATCTCCATATCATGGATAATGAGACTCTTCCATCAACCAACATACATTCTAATATTATGTGTTATTGATGTTTATGGATATTTCCACAATAACAACCGATTAGGGACAAAATTAGAATACATACTCTTACCATACATATGATCTCACTATTCAGGTCATCAACCCGAAGACATATGTCATTGAGTATATTATTCTATATACATCTATAAGTTTTATGGTCATCTCACAATATAAAACACAAATATATAGATTGGAAACTTGCCTTTATTGATATGATCAATGTAGTATTACAAATCGTTTACATAGTTTCCCATTACAATCATCAAATGATAGTCTTTATGGGCATACATACCAACATATTCCCACTTGCACTAATACCCAATCACTCATGAATCTCAATCCAAGTGATCAAACATGTCCGTCATGTTTCTATTGTGAAAGTGCTTTTGTGAGCGTGTTAGCCACATTGCTTTCTGTAGGTACTCTGTAAATCTTCACATCTCCTCGTTGTACGATCTCTCGTATGAGATGGAACCACCATATAATATGTTTGGAATGTTGGTGCAATCTTGGTTCTTTAGCCTGTGCAATTGCTCCGTTGTTGTCGCAAAACAACTCAATTGCATCACTAGCGCTTGGAACCATTCCAAGTTTAGAAATGAACTTCTTGATCCACACAACTTCCTTTGCAGCATTAGATGCAGAAATATATTCAGGCTCTGTTGTAGAATCTGCAACCGTCTCTTGCTTGGAACTCTTCCAGCTCACAACTCTGTTGTTCAGGTAAAACACAAATCCATATTGCGATCTGTAGTCATCTTTTTTAGTATGGAAGCTAGCATCAGTGTAACCCTTTACCACGAGCTCTTCCTCACCGCCATATACCTAGAATTGATCCTTAGTCCTTCTCAAGTACTTTAGGATGTTCTTTATAGCTTTCCAGTGACATTCACCTAGATCTGACTGATACCGGCTCGTCATGCTCAAAGCATACGACACATCAGGACGAGTACATAACATCGCGTACATGATAGATCCAATTGCTGATGCATATGGAATCTTACTCATGCGTGCCCGGTCATCACATGAACTAGGACATTGGGATTTAGATATCATAACCCCATGGGACATGGGAAAGTTACCTCTCTTAGAACCCTCCATGCTAAACCTCTTTAGCACCTTGTCAATGTATGTGCTCTGGCTTAGGCCTAGAAGCCTTCTAGATCTATCTCTATAGATCCTGATCCCTAGTATATAGGATGGTTCACCTAAATCTGTCATAGAGAAGGTCTTCCCTAACCAACCTTTTACTATCTTAAGAGTAGAGATGTCATTTCCCATCAATAGTATGCCATCCACATACAATATGAGAAATACGACTGTGCTCCCACTAACCCTTTTGTAAACACAAGGTTCATCTTCATTTTGACTAAAGCCAAACTTTTTGACAACTTTGTCAAAATGTAGATTCCAGCTCCGAGATGCTTGCTTCAATTCATAGATTGACCTTTGTAGCTTACAGACTTTATTGGCTTCCTTTGGATCAATAAAACCCTCAGGTTATGTCATGTACACATCCTCGAGTAAATTCCCATTAAGGAATGTTGTTTTAACATCCATTTGCAAAATCTCATAGTCATGATAAGCTGCAATGGCAAGCATGATCCTGATGAATTTAACCATGGCAACTGGTGAGAAGGTCTCATCATAATCAACACCATGAACTTGATGGAATCCTTTCGCAACCAATCTACCTTTATAGGTTTGAACATTTTCATCCATGTCAGTCTTCTTCTTGAAGACCCACTTACACCCTATGGGTTTTACCCCTTCGGGTGGATCCACCAAGGTCCATACCTTGTTGGTGTACATGGATTCCATCTCAGATCTCATGGCTTCGAGCCATTTCTCAGATTCTGGTCCCTGAGTAGCTTCTAGATAGGAAGTTGGCTCATCTCCTATGCCCAATTCATCACTATCTTGAGTCACGAGAAATCCAAATCTCTTAGGCTCAAGTCGTGTCCTACTAGACCTACGAGGTTCCTGTGTTACACTTGGAACTTGAAATTCCACAACAATTTGTGAGTCTTCATGTTCCTTATCTACCTCCTCAGGTTCTCTGCTTTCTTGTTGGTCTCAAACTTCTTCGAACTCTACATTGCTCCCACTAATTCCTTTGGAAATAAATTCATTTTCAAGAAATAAAGAAGTCCTAGCAATAAACACTTTGTTGTCAGTTGGTGTGTAGAAGTAGTATCCCCGAGTTTCCTTGGGGTATCCAACAAAATAGCATTTTTCTGATTTGGGTCCAAGCTTTACAGGAAATTTTTTCCTAACATAAGCTTCATATCCCCAAATATTTAAAATAGACAAATTGGGATGATTCCCATTCCATATCTCATATGGTGTCTTTTGAACTGATTTGGAAGGTACATGGTTAAGTGTAAAAGCTGCAGTTTCAAGAGCATATCCCCATAACGATATTGGAAGTTCGGATAAACTCATCATTGATCGTACCATGTCTAATAAAGTACAATTCCTTCTTTATGACACACCATTATGTTGTGGTGTACCAGGTGGAGTCCATTGTGATACAATACCACAGTCTCTCAGAAGGTCCTGAAACTCTTGGCTTAAGTATTCACCCCCTCAATCTGAACGGAGTGCTTTAATACTCTTACCAAGTTGCTTCTCTACTTCAATAATGAAAGTCTTGACCATTTCAAGAGTTTCTAACTTGTGTTTCGTAAGATATACATAGGCATACCTAGTGAGGTCATCAGTGAAGGTAATGAAGTATTGATAGCCTCCTCCAACATTTGATCTAAAAGGTCCACATACATCAGTATGTATGAGCCCTAGCAAATAACTGGCTCTCTCGCTGTGTCCAGTGAAAGGAGTCTTGGTCATCTTCCATAATAATCATGCCTCACATGTCTCTAATGATTCAAAATCAAAAGTGTCTAGATAACCATCCTTATGGAGTCTAGATATGCGCTTCTCATTTACGTGCCCAAGACGACAATGCCATAAGTATGTTTTGTTTGAGTTTTCAAGTTTTAACCTTTTAGTATTTATGTTGTATATGCTAGTCTCAAGTTCTAACAAGTAGATACCATAAGACATAGGGGCATTTCCATATAAGATCTCATCTTTAGAAATAGAAATAATTCCATTCTTAATGTGAAATTCAAATCCACTCTTGTCCATACAAGATACAGAAATAATATTTCTATTAATGACAGGTACATAATAGAAATTCTCTGATTCTATTACAAGGCCCGTAGGCAAATATAAACTAATAACTCCAACTACCGTGGCAAAAACTCTTGCTCCATTAGCATACATGCAATTTGACTTGTCCCTTTCATAAAGGCTTACTTCTTATCAGATCCTACATATTTGAACATATGTGAGATCCACAGCCGGTATCCAGTACCCATGATGAAGAAGTATTTAAGTTTATCTCAATAACATATATACCTGAATTGGAGATCTCTATCCCCTACTTCTTCTTCCTCAGTTCCTCTAGGTAGAGAGAATAGTTTCTTTTCCAATGTCCAACCTGGTGACAATGGTGACAACTGCCTTCTTTGGAGATCCCACCTTTAGCTTTGAGCACGGATGACTTTGGATTCTGCCCGAATTTAGAACCTTTCTTAGCCTTACATATTCCTTTTGACTTTCCCTTTGCCTTGATGATCATCATCACAGACTTGGGCTTGTCTTTCTTCATCTGTGCTTCAACTGTCCTCAACATGCCCAACAATTCTGACAATGGCTTGTCAAGATTGTTCATGTCGTAGTTCATGACAAAATGATTATATGATTCATGCAATGATTGTAGAATCACATCAGTGGCCAACTCTTGACCTAGGGGAAATCCCATATTGGATAGGCTTTCCATATACCCAATCAAAGTGAGTATATGGGTGCCAACTAAGTCTCTCTCTTTCATCTTGCTCCTGAACAAAGCCTTGGAGACATCATATCTCTCCTATCTTGCTTGATGTTGATACATCTTCTTGAGATGTGTTACCATCACCATGACATTCATGTTCTCATGCTGCTCTTGCAACTCATAGTTCATTGAACACAACATCAGGCACTTGACATCCACGACATCATCAAGGTGCTTCTCGTAAGCATCCTTTTAAGCCTTGGGCGCATTTATGGTGGGTCCCGCTGGCTCTGGTGTTTCAAGGACATAGAGCTTACACTCATGTATGAGAACAATTCTCGGCATCCTAAACCAATTTTGAAAGTTGGTTCCGGTAAGTTTGTCCTTCTCAAGGACTGATCACAATGAGAAAGCGTGAGTGTTGTTTGCCATTTGATTGCTACAAAAGAAAAATTTGCATTTAGTCCAAAACATTTTGACTTGTAAAGATTTGATAAATGAGATTAATTAGGCCTTTAGTTAATTATGCTCCTGCTATTTTATTCAAATTTATAGCCCTCACTATCAACTCGGAAGATTGCAATGTACAACCTTCTAGTGAGCCAAGATCCAAAATAATTGGATGAATGCCCAGTCAACGCCGGTGTCAAAGACCAAATACTAAGGTATGCAACTTTTGCCAATTGCATCATATGCAACTCTTGAATAGATGATCATGCACAACTCCTTGACATGATGCATCTGTGTGCCTCTAGGTACTTGATCCTATCAAGGTTCCCTAGTTAAGTCCAACCCATAAGCCAACACGGTGAGTGTGCACCCTGCGGAGGAAGACCCACACACCCACCATCACACTTCCACGAACTAGACAGTGTACCACACAGGGGCATGCCCACACATAGTCGATCAAGCTTTTCATGTGTGTTGCTTTATGGAAGGAAACTAAAACTTAATATTATTAATTGAGGGATTTTATAAATACATATACATATCCAAACACCACATACTTATAGTACGTATCATATACTACTATATCCACAACCACAAACGATAGACATGCAATCATAAACACAAATACATCGGTTATGGCCCTACTATTGTAATCCTTTAGAGAAACAAAGGATTATGGTCCACCTATGGTCTTATGCATCTCTTGCAACACCTGTGAATCAACCTGTAAGCCTGTAAGGACCAACATTACAATGAACAACTTCATGGATGCTCCATGAGGTTGGAACTTCTAGTTGCTTATTGGAATTGGATCTTCTTGATGCTTCTTGGAATTAGATTTCATGGTGCTTCTCCATGGACGCTCCTTGGAGTTGGATCTTCAAGTGGCCTCCTTACATCAAGTTTAAAAAAACTAAAACTAATCCTATCTCTATTACATCATATGAGTACAAATATAAAGAGAAAGAATTAATTACACTTTGAAATAAGATATGAGGGTTGGCATGCAAGCCGAATACTTTATACAAAGCATCCATTTGCAACCATTGTACATCCATAGAATTAAAAAAAACATATCCACAAGATCGACATCCACATTCATTCACAACATTCACAAAAGGGGATACTAGGCCATAACCGTGCATGCATTCACCACAGAAAACAAATTTTTAATGGTGACATGTATGATATCATAGGTATATCTGCATATACGTATATACATATTAAAATTGTAGTACTTTTAATGTGGGTCATTCCCCATTAAATATTTTTTTACTCCCACACAGACACTGCGGGGTACACAGGGGCAGCGCCCCTGTGCGGGGATCTCATCGACATAGGAAAATTAGTACTT
This sequence comes from Alisma plantago-aquatica, assembly GCA_963693085.1. Lineage (NCBI taxonomy): Eukaryota > Viridiplantae > Streptophyta > Magnoliopsida > Alismatales > Alismataceae > Alisma > Alisma plantago-aquatica. Next base: position 1,017,835,985 of record OY856409.1, on the reverse strand, counting down.
TCCATAGTTGACCCCGTCCGAAACGTCAAAAATAGAAGCCTGCGACGTATGTGGAATTAGGTTTAGATTTGCGCATTAGCAGTTTTAATTCGCATCATATGCAACATAAAAAATAGTATACAGTGATTCGATCATATCAAAATGAATCCAAATACGTCGTTGATTGACGCTGCTCTGATACCATTGTTGGGTTTTGTGGAGAAAACATACACGGCGGAAGCAACAAAAATTCCACTAAACCCGAAATAGGATCTCGTCGACTACAACATATTTGGAAAGAGTGTTTGCAGGATATACCTTATCATGGAGCAAGTCCGGCGATGTCCCACTGCATAATGGTGTGCAAAGACACTGGCCTACATAGATGGAACTTCTCTCCCATTCACTGTCGTAGAAAGATCCGATGACACTCCTTTCATGTGGGGATGTACGCTGCTCGTAACGCACGCAGATGGTCGTTGATGTCCTCCGAACGTAGGAGTCTCAGTGTCCGCATCTCTACTTCATCCACGCGGATGGACTGGAACTCCACGTCGCACTTCCTAAGTCGGCGGGAAGGAGTCGTGTCTATGCGACGGCGTGCTAGTGACGTGTTTCTCTCCTTTCTCTCCTAAGGACGGTTACGGCTAGGGTTTACATAAGTGAGCGTAAAATGAAAAGCCTCTCTCGATATATTATATAGATATCAGTTGTCAAGCTCCTTTAAATAGGAGATGAAGGGAAGTAGGGTTTCCTAAACACATCGGTAAACAGAAACACTGCGTTAATTAAAACACTCATGGATTAATTAGAATATTCTAGAATTTATTAATTAACCAAATAACCACATTAATTCATTAATTAATATACGACTCCATGCAATCGCTCGGGATGTCTCTATGGGCATATATTCCAACACTATTATCCTTCCAAAACACCTCATATTTGAGCCTTCCTCATGGACAAACATCTAGGTATGAGGCCTCACAACATGACACTATACTTCCTTAGGGTCTAAGGGACTCCTCTTTCTATCCCTAGAATGTAAGGTAGGCACCTACAACATCCATAGATCGATTCAAAAGGTCTCTTTCCTTCTCTAGGGTTTGGTTCCTCTAAAGGCAACCTAGATGCCACAAGCCTCCAAGGATCAAGCAGAAGGCAGCCACAACCATCCATTTAGCTCGTAACATACCCAACTTCTCAGGGTACCTTATATCTCAGAGTCTAATCTTCCAACCTTCTTGCTCGGGTCTTGCTCTCTCTTTCTAGAGCTAACCCTACAAACAACCTTACTATTAGAGGTTCTCTCTCCATGAAGGTGGATCATGCTCGCATGCATACACCTATAGGGGTGAAACATACGATCAAACCTATGTTCACTCAAGATTACCCGTAGCTCTTTATAATTATCTCATAAGCTATCTAACATGCCCTTCTGGCCTAGGCTTTATCCTACTGCCAACACTACTAACGTACTATGGGTGCATACTATGCCATGCTCATATAAGCCCATACGATTTCTATATGTTCTTTACTAACCTCATCAATGAAGGAGTTATCCTTCACCCTAACATACATGACCCTTCCTAGGGTTGAGTTGTTAAAGGTACTAGGTCAGCCAACCTCACATGGCTCATACTATCATATGTATCCAAAAGCAAAAGCATGTCAACCCACATACATGGTCGACCATGACATCTAATTCATCATGCCATCTCTCTCTCTAACCACCACTTAGGGTTAGGGTTAGCATCATCCTCAGAAGATGTGCCAGGTCTCTACCTCTTCCTGGAGGCCTCTGCCTCCAAGACTAACTCCCCACTCATCCTCCTGACAAGGAGATCTAGCCTTAGGTCTCTCATGAGGGTATGACAACACATGTCATACAACCTAAGCATGCAACTAATCTTTAGTCTATGCTTAAACTATTAAGCTTATGTCCATGACATCTTGTTTACATGTTTTTTTTAATTTGGTGGACGATTCCTTAACCATATCATACATACCCTATCCTCAAGAAAGTGAGGAAGAGAGAGAAAAACCCTAAACCTTAGAATCTTAATTGAATTAGGGTTGAGAAGGGACAAAAATAGATGAGAGAGTCATAAAGGTATCTTATTTCGAGTCAAAACCTCAGACATTGGCCAGACAGTCACACTACATCCGGGAGTCCTCATGACCGACTAACGGGGCGGAGGAAAATCTGGCCAGCCCCCAAACTGTGATCCTTTTCTAGACACCTCTGTCTTTCAAAAAATCCTCTAATTGTTGGTATGTATGCCCTGAGAGCTAATCATGGGATTATTGGTGGGATACATTAAGATTGAGTTGATAAACATCAAAGGCAAGCTTCCAATTCTTTCTGGTTCAGTCATATGAGATAGTGATAGAATAGATTGAATGTCTAGAGAATGACAGTACTCAATGACGTATGCTTTCAGGTTGAGGACCTGAACGATGAGATCATACAGATGCTAAGAGTTTGTACATTCTTGTTATGTCCCTAGTCGGATGTCATTGTGGAAGGTAGATAGACAACAATGACACACAAGACTAGATTGTGGTGTTGGTTGATGATAGATTCTCATTAGTCATGATATAGATATATCAAACCAAACACATAGGTACTTGTTAGAGAACAAGTGTACCGGACAGACCCACCGTGAGTTTGACACATGGAACCATGACATGGTAGTCACAGTCAGTACTCACAGTGATGGTGGTGTATGTGATTCTTTGACCTGAAATCACTACACTCAACACATGGTGTTGGGTACACTTTGACATCATCAAACGCAATCCTGAAACATGGGTTGTTATAAAGGTGATGATTGGGTGGCTTTGACACATGGGGCTTTTGAGGGGTGAGTGAGAGATATGGGATTTGTCTCTCCTGAGGGAGTTTGATATCCATGGTCACTTGATGAGTAGGATTGAGAAAGGCGTGCACACATGTGTGAATCAGTATGTGATATTGATGTCATACATATCTCTTCCAAACTACTCTGAGATCAAGAAAGTGAATGAACGTTGACAGGTTGATTGTTCCATGCCTCGAGTTCATTCGGGATATCAGTGACAAAGGAATTATACATTCACTGTAACACCATTCACGGATTGTAGGATTGAAAGTTGTTCTCCAACTTTCTATTTCACTTGGGTAGCACTGATGTGTGACTAGGCACCACTCTTTGCTTGTGAAGTCATAAGTGTTGTGGACTTTCACTGCCAATGTGAAATGGACCTGCAGGGTCACACACATAGGATTTAACCTGGAAGAGGAGTTTTGTCCACAAATAATGTTTAGATTGATTACTAAAGGAGTTTAGTATTTCAATTAAACACTCAATTAATTGATAGCTCAATGTCATAATGTTCAAGGTGTTGGACACATTGATTAGAGTATCAGATTGATTGAAACTACAATTGACTGATTCTGCACAATCTACACTCCCAACCGATCGGCTCATGTGATGAACCGATTGGCTTAGATTAGTGAACCGATCGGCTCAGGTGGTGAGTCGATTGGCTCATGGACAGGGTGAAACAATTGCTTCAAGTGTTTAAACAATCAGTTCAACTGATGCAACTGAGCAAGTTGGGAAAGTAGGATTGGTGAGAAATTTCTTTTCATTTCACTTGCCCAATTTGATTGGAACAAGGATTGGTATTTGATACCAATTAGAAACAAAAGAAGAAAAGTCAATCAGGAACTGACCAGGACCACGAACCGACCAGTTCAGAAGTGAACCGACCATTTCATGGGTCCCAACCGATCGGTTGAGGTGTCAACCGACCGGCTCAAGTCCCCAACCGATCGTTTCAGAAATGAAACGATCGGTTCAGGTTACGTAGTTGGTTGTTTTTGTGGAAAATCTTGAACCCTTCGACTCTTGCTTTAGTCCGGCATTGCTCGGGATGGAGAACCCTGTCTCATGACCCTCATATATATAGGGGTATTGGGGGCTTCTCATAGTACAACTCAGTGCAACCAGTTGCTCTGTAAATTTGTCATTCTCTCTGGTTTTGGTAACCGAGAGAGCCCGAGCAAGTGCTACCCGATAAGGGAGGCACAATAAGGGAAAGACAACTGCAGAAAGTGACTGGTGGCATGAGAGTGTGTTAGTGACTAGTACACTGACAGGAGGGTGCGACTCCTTCCAATTCCTTGTGGGACAAGGAGATTGGAGTTCTAGGTGGTCCGTGTGGACTACTTCCGAGGTGGGAGATTTCTGCCGCTCGGAGGACAACTGTCAATCCCGACAGTCCCGGTGGGACTAGGAGTCGTCAGTCCCGGTGCGACCAGGAGCTGCACAGACAACGTCTAAGACCAGAGGTGAAGACTGTGCAAGCCGTGAGGTATTGTTGCTGAGCAAACCTCAGGATAAGGTATGATTCCACAAACCATCCTTTCCTATTGTATAGACGTTGATACGTTTCCTTGTTCTGGGTTTGGGGAGGAGAATTTTTTTTGTTTCCGCTGCCTTCTCTGCCTCCCCTAAATCCCAACAGTGGTATCAGAGCCACGTCAACTGCTCTATACTTTAGGATTATCGATATGATTGATTTTGGTTTGTCACCTTTATTTATTGCATACGATGCGAATAAAATTGGCTTTGTGCATGTCCAATCCTAAATCCACAAATCCCAATTTACATATGATATGTATTATGAATGCACTCGATACGCGTCACTCTTAAACGAGTTTTGTGGTGGATGTATAGCGTGGTTATGGCTAATAAACCCTATTTGTGTATGGTTGTATGTGGTTGCTTGCACCTCGGTATGCACATCGATCTTCCTTCTCCTATTCCTGATGTAACTCGAATTAATTCGAGATATTTTTCCTACCTTTGCTCCCCTCGAATGTAACTTGAGGATTCTCTTTTTACATTGTAAAATAGGATAGAATTTTATTTCCTGTTATGTCAAAGAACGGAGGACATCCTGACAATAGATGAGATGATCGGTTCAAGGCGTGAACTGATCGGTTGACGTTCGAGACAATCAGTTCAAGGAGTGAGTCGATCGGTTGATGACTGGTTCGAGGAGCGAGACGAGTGGGTGGCGACTATGATTATATGCATGACAACCAAGCGAACCGATCGGTTGGAGGAGCCAACCGATCGGCTGGTGGCACCCAGTCGACCGGCCTGATGGCGAGCCGATCAGTCATGTGATGAGTTGATCAAACCCAGAAAGGCAAAAGCACAGAGTTCCTCTTGTACAGGTTGCATGTGATGTAGACCTAGATGACCGTGATTCCTCTTGGCTCGAGGAATCACATTAGGATGGCATTAATCATCGCTTTTATCATTTTGCATGTTTTTTGTGGGATATAGCATGTATATGATACGTACTATGTATTGTGGTGATTGGATATGTATATGTATATAAAACTAAATCCCTCATTAAATATTAAGTTTTAGATGCCTTCCAAATGAAACACATGTGAAAAACTTGATCGAACAAGTGTGGGCACACCCAAGCGTGGTGCACCGTCTATCTCGTGGAAGCGTGAAGGATGGATATGTGGGTCTGCCCAAGCAGGGTGCATATTCATCGTGTTTGCTTTGGGTCAGACTTAACAAGGTGACCTAGATAGGATCTAGCACCTTGAGGCATGGAGATGATCATGGCAAGAAGTTGTAAATGACATCTTATCAAGAGTTGCATATGATGCAATTGGCAAGAGTTGCCTACATGAAAGATCTAAGTTGTGGGTGACAACCCAAGCTGGTCCATGACTTAGAGGATTTCAGGATCTTGCCCACTAGAAGGTTTTACGCTGCAATCTTCCGAATTGATGGTGAGGGCTATCAATTTGAACTAAAATAGTGAGAGCGATAATTAATTAATGGCCTAATTTATATCGTCAATTTTTCAAATCAATCAAATAAGTCAAAAATCAGTTTTTGGACTAAAATTGCATATTTTTTCCTTTTATAGTACAAATGGCAACAAACAACAATCACTTTTCTTTGCGATCCGTCCTAGAAAAGGATAAGTTGAATGTGAATAATTTCCACGATTGGTTAGGACGTTGAGAAGCATTCTCAATCAAAGAGCGAAAGCTCTAGTTATACCAGATGAACTCGATCCCACCACATCAATGGCTGAAAGTATGCTTATGGAAGCATACCAAGGATCACATTGATGAGGAGTGCTTGATGTTGTGTTCTCTGAACTATGAGTTGCAGAGACAACATGAGACATATGATGTCTCCAAGACATTGTCCTAGTATGTCATGACAGAAGGAGATCCAATAAGGTATTCACACACTCAATATGATTGGGTATCAGGAAAGACCTGACTAAGAAGGATTCCCTCTGAGCCAAGAGTTGTCTATTGGTATGATACTGCAAATGTTGCGAGAATCATACAGTTCATGATAAACTACAACATGAACAACTTTGACAAGCGTTGACAAAGTTGTTGGACATGTTGAGGCAAATATGAAGAAAGACTAACCCTAATCTTTGATGAGATCAATGAAAGGCAAGTCTTAAGGGAAAGGGCAAGGGCAAGGGCAAAGCAAAGAAGTGTTCTGATGCTAGCTAATAGCCCAAGCCGTCTTCAACCTCAAGGCACATGGGTAAATGGTGTATGAGGGAATTGCCCTCTATATCTGGAAGAACAAAATAAGATGAAGGAGGGGAAGGAGATCTCCACCTAAGGTATCATGAAATGAATTGCTTCTTTATCTGAGGTATATGATACCAAGATATGGATATGTCATATATGATATGCAATATCCACAAAGAAGTTATGGCCTTTGTGAAAGGACCAAGAAAGGAGTACCCATCATTGGAGCAAGTGTTGCTGCCATATATAGGAGTACATTTCAGTTTATTTCAGCCTAAAGGGCACAAAATAGAGTTGAGAACTGCAATTTCATATTTGCCAATAGATAGAAACACTTTATTTTTTGCATATTGTATGACAATGATGGCAATCAATAAAGAGATGTTTCAATTCATAAAGATATGATCTTTGTGGAAATGCCTTGTTTATCTTGTGGTATTTGATATGCATAAGATAAAATGATACCTAAAAGTTATAGATAACTCAAACAATCAAATTAGCATCAATCATGAGAAATTCATTTCTAGTTTCCATGTGATGGATAAATCTAGACTCTTTTGGTTAGAGAGCCAGTAAGAGACATGAATATCTTGGACATCATTAATCAATCCTCACTAAAGGTAGTGGGAGAATGATTATCCTATTAGGTATGATACATGTGATGTATTTACATACCTATTGGAACAAATGCTAATACTTCAAATGGTGTTTAGAGAAATACCAATATGAATATCTTGAAGTGTTCAAGATTATCATAGATGAAGTGCAAATTTGGTAAAATGTTAATTCTTGATGAGATCAATGAATGAAATACTTGGACCAAATGTTTGAGATCCTTATGAGTGATTATGAAAGTGTATCATAGTGAACTCATGATTAAGGCATGGTGATGTCTAAATCAAGAAGGAATCATACTCTAAGGAGTTAGAGAATGATTATCAAACAACTGAATTCTTCTTAATAAAAGAATACCCCACACTAATAAAGGACATTAAGAATCACAAGGAGTTGTAAGTTCTTATATCCTTGATGGATACACCTCGTTTATCTATGTGATGAGTTGTTCATGTGATGAGTCAACTATCTAGATGAATATGAGGAACCAAATTTTTAGTTATGGTTTATGACCATTACATACTAAATGACATCCATGTGAACCATAAGGTATGACCTTGATGATAGCACCCATTGGATGAAATCCATAAGTGCAAATGAATGTTAAGTGTTAAGACACATGGATAACATTTTCAGAAGGATGATGCTTGTTGATTGCAACTTAATGACTAAGCATTTGACATATGGATACTAAAACCGCATTCCTATGATGAATAAAACAAGGATGTGTACGTGACACAACCTATAAGGTTTATGAATCCACTAATGCAAATGAAGTCTATAAGTTACAATGGACTAATCAATGTGATTGATTGACTACAAGCAACTCATAATTGGATCTTTACTTTGATGATATAGTCAAAGGGTTTGACTGATATGTCAAAGATAAAGAAGGAATATGTGATTAAGTGGGAGTGTGTTCACATTCCACATGTTGATGTGAAATGGAAATGTTCTAGAATGGAAATACAACAGTGGAAATTATCTTTAAGGAAGATATAGATGTTTCCTATGTGATAGGAATAGAGATCTATAGAGATATTTCTCGAAAACCTCTTGACCTGAAAAAGAGAAAACATACATTGGCAATCTGTACTAAAGGGTTCAGTATGCACAGATTCAGTGGGAGAAAACATGTCCATGTTATATGGAGTTAGTATCCCAAGGCCAAGTGTCCAATTCTAATGAAGAATGGGAACACTAAGAATAAATATGGATCTATCATGTAAGTAATCATCCCATTATCTTGCATGTATCGACATGGCAAGAACAAAATGCATTCATCATCTTGTATGTAGGACATGGCAATATGATGTGCTCATCCTGATAACTCGTATGTAAAACATGACGAGTGGATGTCTGTCTACTTCCAGTAAGGGTTACTGGAATACCATGAGAACTTGATAAGTACTTGAGAAGTACTAGTTCTATGGAGATAAGGAAGAGTTCAATGTAAAGAGTTACATTGATGCGAACTTCCAAAAGGATAGAAAATTAATCGCAAAATATATATAGGATATATAAAAGTGAAATTTTGTTGATAATTGGAAGTGTTCCAATAAAATCATTTAAAAGGGAAATGCTGAGTATCCGTGTGTTAGAGAACAACAGTGGATACTATATGGGTCTGGAAGTTCATGAGATGAACTTATAGATATTCCGCTCATTGATGACAAGTATGGATTCCTTGATCATGCAATGTAGCTAAAGGTAAGAAATGGAATACTATATCGCATATTACGGCAACTCCATCTCATACGTGTGACGTACAGCGAAGAGATGAGAGACATGAAATTTAAAATTGACTTTGGCAAGGTGTTGCCATTACTCACTATGATCGCACTAGAGAAGAGTAAAATGTGGGACATGTTTGAAGATCACTATGAATATGATTCAAGGGTGATTGGCTCGCAGTGCAAGTGGGAGTCTGTTGGTATGTATGCCCTGAGAGCTAATCATGGGATGATTGGTGGGATACATTAAGATTGATTTGATAAACATCAAAGGCAAGCTTCCAATTCTTTCTGGTTCAGTCATATGAGATAGTGATAGAACATATTGAATGTCTAGAGAATGACAGTACTCAATGACGCATGCTTTCAGGTTTAGGACCTGAACGATGAGATCATACAGATGCTAAGAGTTTGTACATTCTTGTTATGTCCCTAGTCGGATGTCATTGTGGAAGGTAGATAGACAGCAATGAAACACAAGACTAGATTGTGGTGTTGGTTGATGATAGAATCTCATTAGTCATGATAGAGAGATATCAAACCAAACACATAGGTACTTGTTAGAGAACAAGTGTACCAAACAGACCCACTGTGAGTTTGACACATGGAACCATGACATGGTAGTCACAGTCAGTACTCACAGTGATGGTGGTGAGTGTGATTCTTTGACCTAAAATCACTACACTCAACGCATGTTGTTGGGCAAACTTTGACATCATCAAACGCAGTCCTGAAACATGGGTTGTTATAAAGGTGATGATTGGGTGGCTTTGACACATGGGGATTTTGAGGGGTGAGTGATAGATATGGGATTTGTACCTCCTGAGGGAGTTTGATATCCATGGCCACTTGATGAGTAGGATTGAGAAAGGCGTGCATGCATGTGTGAATCAGTATATGATATTGATGTCATACATATCTCTACCAATCTACTCTAAGATCAAGAAAGTGAATGAACGTTGACAGGATGATTGTTCCATGCCTCAAGTTCATTCGGGATATCAGTGACAAAGGAATTATACATTCACTGTAACACCATTTAGGGATTGTAGGATTGAAAGTTGTTCTCCAACTTTCTATTTCACTTGGGTAGCACTGATGTGTGACTAGGCACCACTCTTTGCTTGTGAAGTCATAAGTGTTATGGACTTTCACTACCAACGTGAAATGGACCTGTAGGGTCACACACATAGGATTTAACCTGGAAGAGGAGTTTTGTCCACAAACAATGTTTAAATTGATTACTAAAGGAGTTTAGTAGTTCAATTAAACACTCAATTAATTGATAGCTTAATGTCATAATGTTCAAGGTGTTGGACATAGTGATTAGAGTATCAGATTGATTGAAACTGCAATTGACTGATTCTGCACAATCTGCACTCCCAACCGATCGACTCATGTGATGAACTGATCGGCTGAGTTTAGTGAATCGATCGGCTCAGGTGGTGAGTCGATTGGCTCATGGACAGGGTGAAATGATTGCTTCAAGTGTTGAAATGATCGGTTCAACTGATGCAACCGAGCAAGTTAGGAAAGTAGGATTGGTGAGAAATTTCTTTTCGTTTCACTTGCCCAATTTGATTGGAACAAGGATTGGTATTTGATACCAATTAGAAACAAAAGAAGAAAAGTCAATCAGGAACTGACCAGGACCACAAACCGACCGGTTCAGAAGTGAACTGACCGTTTCATGGGTCCCAACTGATCGGTTGAGGCGCCAACCGACCGGCTCAGGTCCCCAACCAACCGTTTCAGAAATGAAATGATCGGTTCAGGTTACACAGTTGGTTGTTTTTGTGGAAAATCGCGAACCCTTCTACTCCTACTTTAGTCCCACATTGCCCAGGATGGAGAACCCTGTCCCATGACCTTCTTATATATATAGGGATATTGGGGGCTTCTCATAGTACAACTCAGTGCAACCAGTTGCTCTGTAAAGTTGTCGTTCTCTCTGGTTTTGGTAACCGAGAGAGCCCGAGCAAGTGCTACCCGATAAGGGAGGCACAGCAAGGGAAAGACAACTGCAGAAAGTGACTGGTGGCAGGAGAGTGTGTTAGTGACTAGTACGCTGACAGGAGGGTGCGACTCCTTCCAATTCCTTATGGGAAAAGGAGATTGGAGTTCCAGGTGGTCCATGTGGACTACTTCAGAGGTGGGATATTTCTGCCACTCGGAGGACAGTTGTCAATACCGACAGTCCCGGTGAGACTAGGAGTCGTCAGTCCTGGTGCGACCAGGAGCTGCACAGACACCATCCAAGACCGGAGGTGAAGACCGCACGAGCCACGAGGTATTGTCACCGAGCAAGCCTCGAGACAAGGTATGATTCCGCAAACCATCCTTTCTTATTGTATAGACGTTGACGCGTTTCCTTGTTCTCGGTTTGGGGAGGAGAAAAACTTTTGTTTCCACTGCCTTCTCTGCCTCCCCTAATTTCCAACACTAATAACTCCATCGAGTTCTGTAGAGTTTGTAAAATTTAATAATTACTAAAGATTAAATGAGGAACTAATGCTCAGATAGCAAATGTAACGACCCCACCTCTTGGTAACCCCCAATTAAGGGAGACCAAGAGGTCAAAGATGTTATCCCAATAAACATGATCAAAGGTTTGACAAATAATCAATAATAATTATAAAATTCTACCAAACTATACTAAAAGATGGAATAAAATAAAACTTTGCATACCTTTTAAGAACTTTGGATATCTAACATCTATACACAACTTTAATCTATTCTAACTAATCCTCCTTGCACTTTAATTCTTATTTTCATAATATGCCACTTTACTATTTGTCCTTTTCAATATAGTACCTAAAACGCCGACAAACAAAATGTCAGTCAGCATAAATGAATATGTCGGTATGTGGGGACAACCAAAATTTCACATATATGGCTAACAATCTAAATATCACAATCAAGTTAATTAACAAGCCAATTTATGCTTTGAATGTGACATTCTCCACTATTTTGCCCTAACCCTGGAATACCCTCCTTAGGGTTTCTCTTTTTCCATTGACTTTAGGCCACCTTCTCCATCCTAAGATTGGTGCCTAGGGTCACCTCTTATGGTGCCCATTAATCATGCAATATCATAAGGCCACCTTCTCTATCCTGAGCTTGGTGCCTGGGGTCACCTCTCATGGTGCCCATGGGTCTTCCCTCTTGGGCTTGACCTCATTGCATCTTACATCAGGGTGGCATGTAGGTGCGAGAATACAAACTTATATCATAATTGTGATAATCATATTGACTTTATGATTTGCATATATGAACATACAAACAAATAGGTTGCATTCAATTCAATTAAACACCTGAGAAATCTCTGTGAAACTAAAGCGGTTAACCATAAATAACCACATACCTGATTCAGAGCAACTTGATGTCCAAGCAATAATATTCAAGAACAATCAAACAAGCAATCACCAATATCCTGAAATTAATGCATAACATCCAAGTGTCATTGTTTTATCCAAATCATTCTCAAGATAGACTTGGATTCCACCTTAGGATTTTTAGGCCAACTTTAGGGCTTTATTAGCGTTTTAGCCTCCATAAAGTTTTTATCACGTTTAATGCTCTTTTAGTCCACAAACCCTAATTTTAACATCATACACATACTTGAATGTCAATTAAGTCTAATATATCTCTTTTACACTAAAACTACCATCTTTATCCTTTTAATTCATGCCAAGATCATTAAGCTCGATTATCATCTTCGGTTTCTTTCCAATTGACAACTCATACTTCATTATAGTTCAATTCACATATATGAACTCTATTTATCACTAATTCCACATTTATCCATTAGGAAAACCCTAATTACCAAATTAATGGTATTTATCCACAATTTTAAACATTTATACCCAAAATAGCTTACAATCATCATATCTCAGTTTTATTCATGGATTTGAACAAATAAATCCATTAAGAGTCATAATTACCAAGATTAGGGTTTCAAGGCCCATTAATGCATATTCGTGTACATGGAACCTTAAATTAATCAAACTATACATAAAGATCATCCTTTTATATCTAATGTATCCTTTTATAATTAATAGGTTAATATCAACTTTAAACATCCATATAACCCTTCCCAATTCATTAATCATCATAGATTAGGGTTTCTTAAGCATTAATGCATTAAAGTTGATAACTTCAACTAATTCACGATTTATAAGAGTAACTAGGGATCCAAATCTGTTTTTATTGGATTCCTCACATTTTTCTAAGCAAGTTACATATATTATATGTACCAATCCGATCTACCAATAATTAGATATGATTTTTTTAAGAATCCACTTACTTGGACCAATGGGATGCTGACACGTCAGCAATCCCATGCAATGTAGCTCGACCGATTGAAAACATAACCAATTGATGCTTTTTCCCTCGCGTAAGTCGCCAGCTCCTCATACCCTAAAGGGCTATATATGTCTAACGACACCTAGGTTATCTTCAACCTCCCGATGCCACTGCTTTCGCTGAGCACAACTCTTCGCGGGGCCGCCCCCTCCTCCCCAGGGTTCGAGGGCCACCGATGAATGCCGCCCTACCTCCACCTTCCTTCACCGCACATGGGGCTCCTCCAGTTCATGGTCAACGTGGCTGGTTTGGGCTAAGCAGGTCTACAACTCACAACCAACCTTGCAGCCATGTTGCTGATGCTGCGCATAGGCTAGGATGAAGGGATGGCCATCGAGCATCCCCTTAGTGTCTTGGGAGCAGCACACCTCAATCCTAACTCTTCCACATCCCCTCGTTTCTCCAGGGTTTGAACTACTCCCTATGCTAGGGTTTGAATGAAAACAATAAAGAAGGAGAGAGAGGGAGGCATGGAATTCTCTTGCGCTCGGGGCTAAGGGTTCAACCCTTATATAGGGGAGGGTAGACACGCCCTAACATGCTTGCCCATGAAGAAAACAAAGCCTTTCCTCATTAGGAAACCTATTTTTCTTAATTAGGTATCATATCTCTCTTTTTAATAATTCCTTGATTATCCATATTCCTTAGTTATTAGGAAATCTGAAAACGATCTCTCTTATCTTCTTTGTGCTTGTCTTTTAATCCATTGGCCACAAAATTTTACTTCCTTTTAGTAAAAAGTATCTCATTTTGATAATACCAACAAGTCATTAACTATGTAGCACATTATCCTCATATTTTTGTATTATTTATATTTTCTCTTTCTTCTTATCCATTGGGACTCCTTGGCCCCCAATAAATCCTAAGATTTTGAAATCCTTTTTGAAGGATGCTTATTATCCTTCTAGATGCATCTACATTCTTCATTTCTCATTATCTTACTTATTTCCTTATTAAAAGATTTCTTTTCAAGGATTTCTCTTTATCTTTTTTTTTCCTTTTTCCTCTTTTCCTATTTGTTTTTATTAGAAATCAAATATAAACAAAATTTACTCAATTGTGGTCATTGATGCCACTTTCTAGAGATTTCTATGTAAATCTCATAAATACTTTGCTTAATATTCATTATCTTGTATCTTTTTTCAAATATTTGGACTTTTCTTCTTTTCTTCTCTTTTATATCCATTATTGGATTAATCTAATAATAGGAACCACGAAATTCCTATTAAAAGGGAAATTTGCAAAGAAATCCCTTATTTGAAGCAAAACATACAACCTTTTCAATTAAGTCCATATTCATAAAAACATTACATTTCAATTATGAAAACATATGAAAAATTGAGGTTGTAACAACCACCCTCACGCTAACAACAACAGTTATAAAGAAACAGAAACAACCCAAAAGTGATGGACTCTGAAAAATTCCATTCCTCACAATCCCAAAGCCTACAAAATGACACGTCACCTTCGTATTGAAGTGGACACTTGACCTAGAGGCACCTCTGTGGTTTGACTCTACCTACTGGAAATAGTAACACCATTACTCACTAAAAAGAAATCACTTACAAAACCCTAGTGTCCTTTGACATATAACCGCCCCCTAGAAACACCTGACCTTGTAGAAATAAGACCTACAAACACCCAGAATCTACCCACCTCACCTCTCCAACTACAACCTATAATAGCAGCACCCTCCAATACTACCTACATCCTCCTCGCCTTGCCAACATGTAATCTAGCAACCTACAATAGATCCTCCATTAAAAAATGGACCACAAAGAACCCACAACACCATGAAACCACCATCTCTAGGCTTCCAACTACTTTGACCATCAACGCCATCCATGCTTAGACTTTTAGGAGCCCCTATGCCTCCCTCTATTCCTTCTCATTGTTAGGCCAGTTTTAGATCCTACCAATAACCAAAGATCACCATCCCACCTCCATCTCCAGCCTACAACATCAACCATTATCCCTGGAAACCACCACACGAGCCCACAGTTTGTGCCCAACTCTAGCAACATTTGCCTGCTCTGGACAAGAAAGGAGAAGCTAAAAATGCTCTACAACTTTGGCTTATAACCTCCTCCTAGAAGTGGCATCCATACAAGTTATGATCCTTGATGCCTAGCTACTACCCTCACTGCAACAAATCCTGGTCACCTACAATGGATGAAACATATCAGAATGACCAAACGACGCCAACACCATATTCCATAGTTGGAGGACATCATTCCGTCTCCAATCTCAATGATAACCCATCCACGACCATAACAACATGCAATCCACTTCCATTTGTTTGACCAACACAACTCTCTACTCCTGTTAAGCTTTCTCCAATAGATACAATCAATTATATTGAGTCCTCAGACATTATGGACTCTACATGGCTTTCTGGGATACATGCTGCATGAAGATAACCAAGAAACACCAAGGATGATCATGATTAGTAGCCTCACCCACTAAGGATCAACCTAAACCGTACACATTGTAAGTTAATGGTCCAATCCTTCCAGTACATCTTTCACCTATCCAAAGAGTATTTTAGAATTGTTAACAATATATGAAATTAGATGCTAATAATAATGTCTCTATATAATATCTAGGTATGATAGTGGCCTACATCAGTTGATTGAATTCTCTAGTGCTTAGCATATATTACATATATATAATAATGTACTTATATATATCTACAATAAGATCCTTATAAAAATTCAACCTTGTTATGAAATCAAGCCCTTGATATATACATTACGTATATTTTTTTATAAAATATGAATTTGTGAAACGTTTGATACAAGTTAGTCTAATTAGATCTACATAGAGTTTGAAGGGAAGATAAAATACAAGGATGAATATATTTAGGACGATTCTAATAAGAATATAATCATTCATGGAAATAATTATTGAAAATGCCTATAGAGTGTATTATGCTTTCAACTATATGAAAAATCACTTTATTATCTTTCATATGGATGCATGCATAGGTATAAATTCGACTCCTCAACATGAACATGTCACTAGTATCATTATGTATGGCTCAAACACTATATTACTACTAAGGTATTTTAATAAGTCCTATATCATATAAGAAACATCCTTGACCATTGTACCTAAATCACATTTTATGCAAGAGAGAATGACATTTGAGGACTTAATTAGCTAAATAATGATATACTAAGTATGAAAACTATACAAAAATTTAGAAACCATAAGAATGGAGAGAATATTCAATTATAATCCTAGATGTAAATTGAATCCAAAATAATCTAAACAAAATAACATTTGATTCCGATCAAAGAAACATTAAATAACCCCAGTGTGTTATCTTTTGATATATTTGTGATAGATTGGCATCTTGATCCTTATAGACACCTTGATTTGGAATTTTTCGATAACAACATGTACTAAATTCTTGATTCTGTCATTGAATTATTTTTCTCTCTCTTGAGTTTCATTTACATAATTTTGAAAAAGTAGTAAATCAATATTGTTGTAGGCCTTTCCCTCTTGTTGAAGGTCACCATGACTAAATTGAATGTTGAACATTCTTGCATAATTATGATATTTCTTGATTTTGATATTAGCAAAAAAAATTGAAATATAGGTCAATTACTTTGTCTCACTAGATTCGGTGCGTCATATCCCCCAACCCTACATAGTGGATAGTGGACAATTAGAGGTTCCCTAGTATCGGTTACCCCCATAGGCAAAACTGTTATTTTCTCATGAAGGGGAGAATGCTAGGCACCTAGCCACTAGCGAAGACAAAATATTAGATTGATTATGCCAATGGATAAATATTTTCATTTTGAATTACTTGATATATTGATATTAGTTTGGAGAAAATATTGTCATTTTGAATTCTTAATATTAGTTTTGAGAATCTCTTTATTAGTTTCTAGTTACAACTTTGAGTTACCACTTGGAAACTAGCATGCTAACTAGACTATCTTTTGTTATTTCTGTAGTCCGCCAAGCAATCTTACCCATATTTGATCATATAACTTTTTTTAAAATATCTCAATAATTGGATTTAATACCAACCTAGCCAACCTATATTTTCCCTTATTTGGGTCCATGTGTGGTTTTGTTCCCTTTGGGAACTCATGGACATGTCATACAAAGAAATACTAGAGGTGCAAAAGATGTCCCCAACTGAATATTACATAGGAATGAATGGCTATTCTTAATCTTGTAATATAATGTTGAAAGATTCCATGAATCTATTGTGAAATCATGATTGTAATAAAGATTATTTATACTTTTGATACATTTTGTAAATATTTGATCGTAAAGATTGATTCTTTACAACACACTTGAATGAATGAGTACCCATTCTGTCGCCTAGGGTACCATTGTCATGTACATAGTCTTTGGGTCCTTGCAAGATGTCTGAGTTGTTGAGGAGGGTTGGTTCCGTCAAATGTGTTGGCATAGTAGGTATGATCTGTGCAAATTTATAGTTGGTAGAGTTATATAAGGGAATAAAGCTATTAGTCACAGAAGAAGATAAGATCAAGCATTTAATCTACTTACCAAAGGGTAGTTCTATCCATTGGTAGGTAATTGAGGATGAGAAGAAGCCTAGTGACATGATCACATAGGTAGTAGTTAGGAGGAGTTTGAGAACTGATACTTCCCTCTATCAAATATGGAGAGAAGCTATCATAGTGTGAGCAGTTGTGCTAGAGAAAATTGTCGGTGAATGAGTATGAGGCAAAGTTCATGGAGC
The DNA here is from genome assembly GCA_963693085.1 of Alisma plantago-aquatica. NCBI lineage: Eukaryota > Viridiplantae > Streptophyta > Magnoliopsida > Alismatales > Alismataceae > Alisma > Alisma plantago-aquatica. The sequence continues at coordinate 1,017,817,969 of OY856409.1, read as the reverse complement.
TATTGAGGTTCTTTGTCACCCTGCAAACATAGAAAGGGAAAGGGCCACAAGGTTTAAGAAGGGTTTGAATGTTGAGTTGGAATGCTTGGAGCCAATGCTAGATCCACATGAGACATTTTATACCTTTGTGGAGATGTTTGAGAAGATTGAGAGGATGATGATAGTGTTGATTCTAAGAAAAGTGTTGCTAAGACTCATTGTCAATAGTCTGGTAGTGATAAAAAATAGATGTTTCCTAGTAGAACAACAACTAACCAACAAGGAAGAACAAAATTTCAGTCAAGGACACATTTTCAGCCACAATTTTCCTAAGTCAAGGGGAGAGGATGTACTTTTCTTAGTATTAGGAGACAATATTCTCAGTCCATGTCAGCAGCAAGACCGGTTAGGATACATTAGGGGAGACATTGTAGGTTTTGTAACAAAAGTCACTCATGCCCTTGGTGGTTTGATGCAAGGATGTCTTTTCAATGTGGAGAAACCAAGAATGTGAAGATGTACTACCCCTAGTTGAGTTAGGAAGTGACACAACAAATAAGTCTAAGACAACCAGGCTCAAGATTACAAAATGACAGTAGATGAGGATGATGCCATATTTGTTATTAGAACACGGATTTTTGTACAAAGTTTGTGGTAATTTATAATTTTGAGAATTTTCAAACTTTGTGGTTTCACATTTTTTGGATATGATAAAACATTAAAAGACTTGAGTTTTATTTATATGTTTAAGTCCCTAAAGGCCAAACTACATATTTAGCATATCACTGACATAAATAACAATAATAATAATAATCATCATCATCATCATCTAAGCCTCAGTCCCAACTATGTTGGGTTCGACTACATGGATCCTTCATTTTAATTCAGTTCTATCATGGTTCATATTTTGGTTGAGATGTAGAGATTCAAAATCTCTCTTTGTAAGATCCACTAGTACATAAATGATATATAACATCACATTTAATTGTGTTGGTTACACATAAAAAACTGACACCAAAGTACAACGACATCGGCTAAATAATACAACCGTCACTATATGTGAAATATGGCCAATTTAGAAAAGACATGAGTACCACTTTTACTTTAACATTGATTTGTTTTCAAAGAAACTGACATCTAAAATTAGCCATGAAATACAATTTTCTAGGGAAAAAAATTTGCCTTCAAAATTTTCAATATGACATCGGTTGTTCCAAAAGCAACGACACATGTTTCGCACCATGTCCCCATAAAAAATATATCCCTCATTAGTCATCGATTGTCATTAAAAACCGACGACTAATCACCCTATGCGAGACAAAATGCATCCCCTCATTTGTCGTCGATTTTTGACAAAGAACTGATGACTAGGTGCTTTCGTGCCTTGTCGCTGGGAAAATATTTTCCCCCCAATTTGCTTCTTCAGTGTTGATTTTTGTTGGTCAAACGACAACTAGTTTCCTAACACAAGAATAATTTTTTTTTGTTTTGATATGTGAATAGACGTCGGGTGTATATCTAGAAACCAAAGTCTAAAACCCTAATTGGTGAAACTTCTTTTGTTTAAATTTATACTTAGTTGTCATTTTTTCAAATGTGACCATCAACTATTGGTATTAGGCATCAATTTTCATAAACAATCGATGACTATAGGTAACTTAATAGAAGCCATGCAAAACAGACTCTTCCCCATTCTCTATTTCCTCACGATTTCACTGGGTTTGTGGCAATTCTGGCAATTATGTTGCCTCTCGCTATCACCGATATATATCTTCCTCCACTCACCATTGGGCTTCCTTGCTGCCATCGCCACCTCTGTCGTGCCGTTGGGCTTTCTCGTCGCCACTACTACTGAGGAGCTACTGAGCTGCATGCACTGCCACTCCCATTTCTCCCTCCCATCTACATACTGAGTTGTGCCGCCGCCGCACTGTGAGAGTAGGCGCCTACTGTTTCTTCCACCACCGCGCTGTTGGGCTTCTTTGCCACTACCATTGCTAATTTCAGAGCAAGTGAGATGTATCGTCACTCCCATTGCCTCCCTCCCATCAACCTTGGGCTACTTCCCCTACTAATAGGTAAGAGACTCCCATATATCATTTATTTCTCTTGCATTGATTAGTGTTATATATATAGGATTGATATATCTTAATAGTGTAATTTGCCTTCTCGTTTGTTAACCTTAATTTCTAATTTACCTTTGGTCATCTCTCCCTCCCAAGGTCACGAATAGTTTATTCCTTGATGATGAATTATCAAATGTGGCACCTAGACTAGGGTATGATTCAAATTACCAGATGTTGTAGTTGTAATTCAAATCAAATCAAGGTGCCTAATCTAGTTCTCTTAATTAATATTAATGTTTGCTTTCTCAGTTGTTTGACTTATCCAAATAGAAAATTGAATTAAATTAAATGATGTTACATAAAACCTAGGATATGAACGATGAAACTAGGATCATATGTATATGAAATGACAATATACATGTATTTTGTTGCCCTAGAAACCCATCAAAGATTTACTCATTAGAAGTAAATCTTGAATAGTCCCTAATTTGGGATTGTTATTGAACACTTAATCACACTTAGGATGTAAACATATAATGTATATTCATATTTCATGATGTTTCGTCAACACTTCCCCATTTATTCTCTAAGTACATATGTTGGTGGGCATTTGCCCAAGTACGTTGGTGTACTCGGAGAACTAAGTAGAAATGCTACCAAAATTTTCTTGAAAACCCAATACACATTATACACTTACTAGTGAGATTAGGTGTTCAAGAATGGGATAGGTGGTAAACACATTTATTATAAGACCCTAAACCATAATCTTCTAACCCTAAACCCTAGTATTTTAATGCTAAACCCTAATCTTTAAATCTTTATCCCTAAATCTAAAACAATAAACCTTAATCTATCTGTAAATCCTTAACTTAATATTTAATCCCTAAACCTTAATACATACTTGTTTTCTATTTGATCATAGAATAAATAGATCATGGATGTACATTCCAAATCGTTGCACATAGTTTATTGCTAGTCTTGATCAATTTATTAGATTTGTGGAGGAACATGGGAAACAACCTGGAGATAGGTTATATGGTCCCCATAGGGATTGCAGTAACAACTTGAAAGTCAGCACTGGTGATGAAATCAAAAGTCATGTCATGTGCAATGGGATTGTACAAGGCTATACATAATGGTAATGGCATGGAGAGACTTCAATCTTGAAAGTAGTAGATCTTGATAGCAGTGCTTGTGGTGCAAAAGAAATTTCCACCGATGACATAGATGTGAACTAACCAATTCCAATAGACATCGTTGATGAGATGCTGGATAGTTTTGGGGTAGAGCACACCAATCCACCTTCCATGTTTATGAACATTGTGCATGATGTTGAGAGACCATTATACACAAGTTGTACTAAGTTTACGAAGCTTAGAGATTTGTTGAGATTGTATAATCTAAAGGATAAACAATAGATGGAGCAACAAAAGCTTCATGTCATTGTTGTCTTTATTGAAAGTAATTCTTCCAAAGGAAACAAGCTTCCAATAGCAACATACAAGTTAAAGAAATTATTATGCCCAATGGGAATGGAGGCTAAGAAGAAACATGCATGTTCGAATGATTGTGTGTTATTTCAAAAGGACTATGTGGATTTGAAAGATTTTCCAAATTGTGGGGCATCAAGGTATAAAATGATGACTTCGGGGAATTCCAAAACTGGTTCTCCAACCAAGGTGATGTGGTGTGTAATTATAATACCATAGTTTCAACGCTTGTTTTCCAATCCAATAGATGTGAAGAATTTGAGGTGGCATGCAAAGGTTAAGAAAAATAATGATAGGATTCTATGACATGCTGTAAGTATTTTAGTGACATAGAATCTAGTCTTTTCAAGTTGATATATGTTTATTTATGTATACAGTATACTCTATGTAAATTTGTAGGGGTTGAATCCATGTCGTCTAAAATTGTAAGAATTCATTGTTGTAAAGGGTGAGGGTTACCCATACCTTCAGGGCACATGATTCATGGAACTCTGGTACCCGATGGTGCAGTTCATGTGAGCCCAAGGCTTGTGTTTGCTGCTTGGAGGCAACATCCATTGCCATATGGCCACCCAGATGCTGACACACTTGGTGACACAGAAGATGGAGTGGTCTTGTGGCCCAAAATAGATGTCATCTATAATGATCATGTATGGTAAATTTACAAGACGTTAATTTGTATATATGTATATAAATGACAATTGATATGAAATTATAAATAGGACAAAGGGAAGAAACTTGACATAGCTCGTCCTTCTCCATCTCCACCTCCTCCTGAAGTACCTAGTTATCTTACAAAGGACCTATGCAACTCGATAGGTCTAAATGCAGGGGTATGGCAATATGGATAGGCGAACACCCCAAAAATTGTCCTATGATTGTTTCTATTAAGAAGGATGTTGCAGGCCAATCATATGATAATAATATATTTATATAAGATATTTTGGAGTTGCTTAGTTATGATTGGCTGTAGTTTAGAACTGAACTACAGGTTTTGCATCCTGCTGACTAGTCGGACAACAGGCTTGCATGATGATAATTAGAAAAAAAATTATACTTAGTCATCAGTTATATAAAAAAACCATCAATTAATGTCAACAACATTAGTTAATTATAGAAAACCGACAAGTATGCTCTAACTCGGGCCAATTTTTTTGTTTGAGTATGGAGATAGGCGTCAGTTTCTTACAAAATAACTGAAAACTATGGATCCTATTGGTGACAGTTATATTAAAAAAAGGTCAATTTTTGTCAGCGACGTCGGTTATTTATAGAAAACTGACAAGTATGCTCTAAATTGGGCCAATTTGTTTTTATTCGAGTATGGAGATAGGCATCAGTTTTCTAAAAAATAACTAACAACTATAGATCCTAATGGTGTCGGTTATTTTTTTTGTTGCAATCGGGGCCGACTCTATGTCGTTGGTTTTAGAATCGACATTGTAGGATTCTACCTTTAGTGTCACCCACTTGGGTGTCACTTGGAAACTGATGTTAAAAAGCCATTTTAACCAACGTTAAAGTGGTATTTGTACTAGTGCTCTTCCCATGTTAATTTAGCCTTCCTTCTTCTATTAAATATGTTTGACTCAATAACATTGCTTTGTATAGGTGCATTCGTTAGTTTGTGTTGCACATCCATACCATCTAATTTGGGCCTCTAGCAACTTGTTCTCAATGCTTGCCACCCCCGCTTTATTCCTGATATAGTCATTTCTCAAGCGATCCTTTCTTGTCTTCCCAAACATCCATGTCAACATACACATTTTAGTGATTTTTGTCTTGTTGAGACCTTGTTTCTTCACTACCTAACATTCACTCTCTTAGAGCATGGATGACCTCATAGATGCTCTATAAAACTTGCTTTTTAATCTGAGAGGGATCTTCCGATCAACCATCCTACAGTGATCCTATTCCAAACATCATTTGGGACATCCCCATCTATTTGAATTATAGAACTAAAGTAACAAAATTTATCACATTTTGGTATATCTACTCTTTCTACTGGGTTGCACCATTCACACTGTGATATTGTCTAAAAGTGCAATGCATATATTCAGTTTTGCTCCTACTATTCAACAATCCATTTGATTCCAATGCCTTTATCCAAAGTTCCATTTTATCTTCCAATCAATCTTTAGTTTCATCAATCAATATAATATAACTGGAAAATAACATACATCAAGGAATATCGTCCTAAAAATTCTTTGTCAACTCATCCATAAGAATGAAAAATATGAATGAGTGTGGATCTTTGGCATAACCCAATTTTGATAGGAAAATTTGGTGAGTCTTCTTCAGGAATATTCACACTTGCAGTAGAGATATCATACATGTCTTTAATTAATCCAATGTATTAGATTACCACACCATTTTTCTTCAAAACCATCCACATCTCTTCCTTGGGTACACGACCATAAGTATTTTCCAAATCAATAAAAACCATATGAAGATATCTTTTTCTATATCTTTACTTCTCCATAAGCCTCCTTATTAGAAAAATACATTTCTTGTTGATCTTCTGGGCATGCAATTGAATTGGTTGTTTGATATCTGTGTTATAGATCTTAGCCTCTGCTCAATAATCCTATCCTAAAGGTTCATTGTGTGACTTATCAACTTGATACCTCTATAGTTTGTGCATATTTAAATATAACCTTTGTTCTTGTAGATGGGGACTATAGTACTATTTCTCTACTATTCCGACATCTTTTTGGTCTTAATGATCTAGTCAAAAAAATTTGTTAACCACATAACTCCTTCATCCCCATATTCTATCATACATCAATGGGAATACCATCTGGTTCGAATGCCTTTTTTATTTTCATATTTTTTAAAGCATTCTTGACCTCAAATAGTGAAACTTATCATGTGTAAATGATATCTCTTTAATCATGTGAGATGAGGCTCTAACATTATTTACAATATCTCCATTAAAAAGCTCATGGAAGTAATTTCTCCATTGGTTCTAGATATGATCATCCTTCACCAATTCTCTACCATCTTCATTCTTGATGCATTTTACTTGACTCAAGTCTCTTCCTTTTGATTCTCTTATTCAATCCATTATATATATATATATATATATATATATATATATATATATATATATATATAAACATATATATATTGTTGGTGTGTATGCCCTGAGAGCCAATCATGGGATGATTGGTGGGATACATTAAGATTGATTTGATAAACATCAAAGGCAATATTCCAATTCTTTCTGCTTCAGTCATATGAGATAGTGATAGAACAGATTGAATGTCTAGAGAATGACAATACTCAATGACGTATGCCTTCAGGTTCAGGACCTGAATGATGAGATCATACGGATGCTAAGAGTTTGTACATTCTTGTTATGTCCCTAGTTGGATGTCATTGTGGAAGGTAGATAGACAACAATGACACACAAGACTAGATTGTGGTGTTGGTTGATGACAGAATCTCATTAGTCATGATATAGAGATATCAAACCAAACACATAGGTACTTGTTAGAGAACAAGTGTACCGGACAGACCCACCGTGAGTTTGACACATGGAACCATGACATGGTACTCACAATCAGTACTCACAGTGATGGTGGTGAGTGAGATTCTTTGACCTGAAATCACTACACTCAACACATGTCGTTGGGCACACTTTGACATCATCAAACGCAGTCCTGAAACATGGGTTGTTATAAAGGTGATGATTGGGTGGCTTTGACACATGGGGCTTTTGAGGGGTGAGTGATAGATATGGGATTTGTCCCTCCTGAGGGAGTTTGATATCCAAGGCCACTTGATGAGTAGGATTGAAATAGGTGAGCGCACGCATGTGTGAATCAGTATGTGATATTGATGTCATACATATCTCTTCCAATCTACTCTGAGATCAAGAAAGTGAATGAAGGTTGACAGGATGACTATTCCATGCCTCGAGTTCATTCGGGATATCAGCGACAAAGGAATTATACATTCACTGTAACACCATTCACGGATTGTAGGATTGAAAGTTGTTCTCCAACTTTCTACTTTCACTTGGGTAGCACTGATGTGTGACTAGGCACCGCTCTTTGCTTGTGAAGTCATAAGTGTTATGGACTTTCACTGCCAATGTGAAATGGACCTGCAGGGTCACTCACATAGGATTTAACCTGGAAGAGGAGTTTTGTCCACAAACGATGTTTATATTGATTACTGAAGGAGTTTAGTAGTTCAATTAAACACTCAATCAATTGATAGCTCAATGTCATAATATTTAAGGTGTTGGACACATTGACTGGAGTATCAGATTGATTGAAATCGCAATTGACTGATTCTACACAATTTGCACTCCCAACCGATAGGCTCATGTGATGAACCGATCGGCTGAGCTTGGTGAACCGGTCGGCTCAAGTGTTGAGCTGATTGGCTCAAGATCAGAGTGAACTGATTGCTTCAAGTGTTGAAATGATCGATTCAACTGGTGCAACTGGGCAACTTGGGAAAATAGGATTGGTGAGAATTTTCCTTTCGTTTCAATTGCCCAATTTGATTGGGAAATAGGATTGGTATTCGATACTAATTAGAAACAAAAGAAGGAAAGTCAATTGACAACCGACCAGGACCACAAACCGACCAGTTCACTTGTGAACCGACCGGTTGAGGTGTCCCAACCGACCGGTTCACTTGTGAACCGACCGGTTCATGTCCCCAACCGACTGTTTCAGTTGTGAAACGATCGGTTCAAGTTGCGAGTTGGTTGTTTTTGTGGAAAATCTCAAACCCTTCTACTCCTGCTTTTAGTCCCGCATTGCCCGGGATGGAGAACCTTGTCCAATGACCCTTCTATATATATAGGGGTATTGGTGGCTTCTCAAAGTACAACTCAGTGCAACCAGTTGCTCTGCAAAGTTGTCGTTCTCTCTGGTTTTGGTAACCGAGAGAGCCCGAGCAAGTGCTACCCGCAAAGGGAGGCACAACAAGGGAAAGACAACTGCAGTTGCAACTGGAGGTAGGAGAGTGTGTTGGCAACTAGTATGTCAACAGGAGGGTGCGACTCCTTCCAATTCCTTGTGGGACAAGGAGTGTGGAGTTCCAGGTGGTCTGTGTGGACTACTTCAGAAGCGGGAGGTTTCTGCCACTCAGGAGGACAACTGTCAACCCCGACAGTCCCAGTGAGAGGAGGAGCCGTCAGTCCTGGTGCGACCAGGAGCTGCACAGACACCGTCCAAGACCGGAGGTGAAGACCACGCAAGGTGTGAGGTATTGTCGCCTAGCAATCCTCGGGACAAGGTATGATTCCATAAACCATCCTTTCCTATTATATAGACGTTGTTGCATTTCCTTGTTCCGGGTTTGGGGGAGAATTTTTTTTTGTTTCCACTGCCTTCTCTGCCTCCCCTAAAACCCAACAGTGGTATCAGAGCCACGTCAACTATTCTATATTTTAGGAATATCGATATGATCGATTTTGGTTTGTCATCTTTATTTATTGCATACGATGCGAATAATATTGGCTTTATGCATGTCCAATCCTAAATCCACAAATCCCAATTACATATATGATATGTATTATTAATGCACTTGATACACGTCGCCCTTAAACGAGTTTTGTGGTGGATGTATAGCGTGGTTATGGCCAATAAATCCTATCTGTGTATGATTGTTTGTGGTTGCTTGCATCTCGGTCTGCGCACTGATCTTCCTTCTCCTATTCCTGATGTAACTCGAAATAATTCAAGATTCTTTCCTACCTTTACTCCCCCCAAATGTAACTCAGGGCTTCCCTTTTAAGCAATGAAAAATTAGGATAGATTTTATTTCCTGTTATGTCAAAGAACGAAGGACATCCAGACGACAGCTGAGACGATCAGTTCAAGACATGAACCGATCGGTTGATGTTCCAGACGATCGGTTCAAAGAGTGAACCGATCAGTTGATGACTGGTTCGAGGATGAGACGAGCAGGTGGAGGCTATGATGAGATGTACGACGACTAGGCGAACCGATCAGTTGGAGGAGCCAACCGATCGGCTGGTGGCACCCAGACAACCGGGCCAGAACGAGCAAGTCATTCATGTGATGAGTTGATCTACTCGGAAGGCAAAGTACAGAGTTCATCTTGTACAGGTTGCATGTGATGTAGACCTAGATGACCGTGATTCCTCTTGGCTCGAGGAATCACATTAGGATGGCCATAATCATCGCTTTTATCATTTTGCATGCTTAATGTGGGATATAGCATGTATATGATACGTACTATGTATTGTGGTGATTGGATATGTATATGTATATAAAAACCAAATCCCTCATTAAATATTAAGTCTTATATGCCTTCCATTAGTGGCACACATGAAAAACTCGATCGACCAAGAGTAGGTTACGCCAAAGTGTGGTGCGCTGTCTATCTTGTGGAACTGTGAAGAGTAGACATGTAGGTTCTTCCAAAGCAGGGTACATGTTTACCGTGTCGGCTTTTAGGTTAGACTTAACTGGTAATTCTTAGAGCGTCTAAGCCCAGAGGCAAGGAATGTTCCTGGCAAGGTGTTGTGCATGTTCTTTCATCAAGAGTTGCATATGATGCAATTGGCATGATGGCCTACCTAAATAGTCAAGATTGTGGGCGATCAGCCAAAGCTGACTCAGGACTTGATGAAATATGGATCTTTCCCACTAGAAGATTGTACGCTGCAATCTTCCGAATTGATGGTGAGGGCTATCAATTTGAACTAAAATAGTAGGAGCAATCATTAATTAAATGCCTAATTATATCGTCAAATTTTCAAATCAATCAAATGAGTCAAAAATGAGTTTTGGACTAAAATTGCATATTTTCCTTTTATAGTACAAATGGCAACAAACAACAATCACTTTTCTTTGTGATCGGTCCTTGACAAGGACAAGCTAAATGGGACAAACTTCCATGACTGGTATCGGACATTGAGAATTGTTCTCACTCAAGAGCAAAAGCTCTATGTCCTGGATACTCCAATTCCAGAGGAACCCACTCCTAATGCACCAAAGGCAGAAAGGGATGCTTACAAGAAGCATTTTGATGATGCCATTGATGCAAAGTGCTTGATGTTATGTTCTATGAACCATGAGTTACAGAGACAACATGAGAACATGGGTGTCATTGAGATGATTCAGCATCTCAGGAACATGTATGAAGATCAGGCATGACAAGAGAGATACAATGTCTCAAGGGCATTGTTCAAGTGTGTCATGACAGAAGGAGATCCACTTGGTCCTCACACACTCAAGATGATTGGGTATGTGGAGAACCTACAGAGACTGGGATTTCTACTGAGCCAAGAGTTGGCTACTGACGTGATACTACAATCGTTGCCAGAATCCTACAGTCAGTTTGTGATGAACTACAACATGAACAACTTTGATAGGCCACTGTCAGAGTTGTTGGGCATGTTGAGGACAGTTGAGATACAGATGAAGAAGGACAAGCCTAAGTCTATGATGGTGATCACGGGAAAGAAAGGCAAGTCCAAGCGCAAGGGCAAGGGCACAACTAAGAAAGGTTCTGATACTAGCCAGGAGCCCAAGACGTCTTCAACTCTCAAGGCCAAAGGATGCGTGACCAAGAAAGGAAATTGCCACCATTGTCAAAAGCTAGGACATTGGAAAAGGAATTGTCTGCTCTATCTGGAAGAACAAAAGAAGAAGGAGGTGATTGATGTATCTACTTAAAGGTGTCATGAAAGTAAACTTGTAACACTTTTGAGCTATATGATACCAAGATGTAAAGTGTAAAGCACTCATAATTGGGGCAAGTGTTGCCACCATAGATAGGAGTACTTTAGTTTATTTTCAACCTAAAAGGCATGTAATACAGTTATAAACTGCTATTTCATATTTTCCAATAGATAGAAACACTTTATTTTTGCATATTGTATGACAATGATGGCAATCAATAAAGAGATGTTTCAATATGATCTTTGTGGCAATGCCTTATTTATCTTGTGGTATTTGATATGCATAAGATAAAATGATACCTAAATGTTATAGATAACTCAAACAATCAAATTAGCATAAATCATGAGAAATTCATTTCTAGTTTCCATGTGATGGATAAATCTAGACTCTTTTGGTTAGAGAACCAGTAAGAGACATGAATATCTTGGACATGATTAATCAATCTTCACTAATGTAGTGGGAGAGTGATTATCCTATTAGGTATAATACATGTGATGTATTTACATACCTATTGGAACATATACTAATACTTCAAATGGTGTTTAGAGAAATACCAATATGAATATCTTGAAGTGTTCAAGATTATCATAGATGAAGCGCAAATTTGGTGGTGTTAATTCTTGATGAGATCAATGAATGAAATACTTGGACCAAATGTTTGAGATCCTTATGAGTGATTATGATAGTGTATCATAGTGAACTCATGATTAAGGCATGGTGATGTCTAAATCAAGAAGGAATCATACTCTAAGGAGTTAGAGAATGATTATCAAATAACTAAATTCTTCTTAATAAAAGAATACCCCACACTAATAAAGGACATTAAGAATCACAAGGAGTTGTAAGTTCTTATATCCTTGACAGACACACCTCAATTATCTATGTGATGAGTTGTTCATATGATGAGTCAACTATCTAGATAAATATGAGGAACCAAATTTTGAGTTATGGTTTATGACCATTACATCCTAAATGACATCCATGTGAACCATAAGGTATGACCTTGATGGTAGCACCCATTGGATGAAATCCATAAGTGCAAATGAGTCTTAAGTGTTAAGACAAATGGATGACATTTTGAGAAGGATGATGCTTGTTGCAACTTAATGACTGACACGTTTGGCATATGGATACTAAAACCGCATTCCCATGAGGAATAAAACAAGGATGTGTACGTGACACAACCTATAAGGTTTATGAATCCACTAATGCAAATGAAGTCTATAAGTTAAAATGGACTAATCAATGTGATTGATTGAGTACAAGCAACTCAGAATTGGAACTTTACTTTGATGATATAGTCAAAGGGTTTGACTGATATGTCAAAGATAAAGAAAGGGATCTGTGATTTAGTGGGAGCGTGTTCACATTCCACATGTTGATGTGAAATGGAAATGTTCTAGAATGGAAATCCAAGTGGAATTATCTTTAAGGAAGATAGAGATGTTTCCTATGTGATAGGAATAGAGATCTATAGAGATAGTTCTCGAAAACCTCTTGACCTGAAAAGGAGAAAGCATACATTGGCAATTTGTACTGAAGAGTTCAGTATGCACAGATTCAGTGGGAGAAAACTTGTCCATGTTACATGGAATTAGTATCCCAAGGCCAAGTGTTCAATTCTTATGAATAATGGAAACACTAAGAATAGATATGGATTTATCATGTATGTAATCATCCCATTATCTTGCATGTATCAACATGGCAAGAACAAAATGCATTCATCATCTTGTATGTAGGACATGGCAATATGATGTGCTCATCCTGATAGCTCGTATGTGAGACATGACGAGTGGATGTCTGTCTACTTCTAGTAAGGATTACTGGAATACCATGAGAACTTGATAAGTACTTGAGAAGTGTTGGTTCTATGGAGATAAGGAAGAGTTCAATGTAAAGAGTTAGATTGATGCGAACTTCTGAAAGGACAGAAAATTAATCGCAAAATATATATAGGATATATAAAAGTGAAAGTTTGTTGATAATTGGAAGTGTTCCAATAAATCCGTTTAAAAGGAAATGTCGAGTATCTATGTGTTAGAGAACAACAGTGGATGCTATATGGATCTGGACGTTCATGAGATGAACTTATATTCTGCTCATTGATGACAAGTATGGAATCCTTGATCATGCAATGTGGCTAAAGGTTAGCAAAGGAATAGTAGATCGCATATTACGACACCTCCATCTCATACGTGTGACATACAACGAAGAGATGAGAGGCATGCAATTTATACTGACTTTAGCAAGGTGTTGCCATTACTCACTATGTTAAGCACTAGAGCAAAGTAACATGTGGGACATGTTTGAAGATCACTATGAATATGATTCAAGGGTGATTGGCTCGTAGTGCAAGTGGGAGTCTGTTGGTGTGTATGCCCTGAGAGCCAATCATGGGATGATTGGTGGGATACATTAAGATTGATTTGATAAACATCAAAGGCAAGCTTCCAATTCTTTATGCTTCAGTCATATGAGATAGTGATAGAACAGATTGAATGTCTAGAGAATGACAATACTCAATGACGTATGCCTTCAGGTTCAGGACCTGAACGATGAGATCATACGGATGCTAAGAGTTTGTACATTCTTGTTATGTCCCTAGTCGGATGTCATTGTGGAAGGTAGATAGACAACAATGACACACAAGACTAGATTGTGGTGTTGGTTGATGACAGAATCTCATTAGTCATGATATAGAGATATCAAACCAAACACATAGGTACTTGTTAGAGAACAAGTGTACCGGACAGACCCACCGTGAGTTTGACACATGGAACCATGACATGGTACTCACAATCAGTACTCACAGTGATGGTGGTGAGTGAGATTCTTTGACCTGAAATCACTACACTCAACACATGTCGTTGGGCACACTTTGACATCATCAAACGTAGTCCTGAAACATGGGTTGTTATAAAGGTGATGATTGGGTGGCTTTGACACATGGGGCTTTTGAGGGGTGAGTGATAGATATGGGATTTGTCCCTCCTGAGGGAGTTTGATATCCAAGGCCACTTGATGAGTAGGATTGAAATAGGTGTGCGCACGCATGTGTGAATCAGTATGTGATATTGATGTCATACATATCTCTTCCAATCTACTCTGAGATCAAGAAAGTGAATGAACGTTGACAGGATGACTATTCCATGCCTCGAGTTCATTCGGGATATCAGCGACAAAGGAATTATACATTCACTGTAACACCATTCACGGATTGTAGGATTGAAAGTTGTTCTCCAACTTTCTACTTTCACTTGGGTAGCACTGATGTGTGACTAGGCACCGCTCTTTGCTTGTGAAGTCATAAGTGTTATGGACTTTCACTGCCAATGTGAAATGGACCTACAGGGTCACACACATAGGATTTAACCTAGAAGAGGAGTTTTTTCCACAAATGATGTTTAGATTGATTACTAAAGGAGTTTAGTAGTTCAATTAAAGACTCAATCAATTGATAGCTCAATGTCATAATGTTCAAGGTGTTGGACACATTGACTGGAGTATCAGATTGATTGAAATCGCAATTGACTGATTCTGCACAATCTGCACTCCCAACCAATCGGCTCATGTGATGAACCGATCGGATGAGCTTGGTGAACCGGTCAGCTCAAGTATTGAGCCGATCGGCTCAAGATCAGGGTGAACCGATTGCTTCAAGTGTTGAAACGATCGATTCAACTGGTGCAACCGAGCAACTTGGGAAAATAGGATTGGTGAGAATTTTCCTTTCGTTTCAATTGCCCAATTTGATTGGGAAATAGGATTGGTATTCGATACCAATTAGAAACAAAAGAAGGAAAGTCAATCGGGAACCGACCAGGACCACCAACCGACCGGTTCACTTGTGAACCGACCGGTTGAGGTGTCCCAGCCGACCGGTTCACTTGTGAACCGACCAGTTCAGGTCCCCAACCGACCGTTTCAGTTGTGAAATGATCGGTTCAAGTTGCGAGTTGGTTGTTTTTGTGGAAAATCTCGAACCTTTCTACTCCTGCTTTTAGTCCCGCATTTCCCGGGATGGAGAACCCTGTCCCATGACCTTCCTATATATATAGGGGTATTGGGGGATTCTCAAAGTACAACTCAGTGCAACCAGTTGCTCTGCAAAGTTGTCGTTCTCTCTGGTTTTGGTAACTGAGAGAGCCCGAGCAAGTGCTACCCGCAAAGGGAGGCACATCAAGGGAAAGAAAACTACAGTTGCAACTGGAGGCAGGAGAGTGTGTTGGCGACTAGTACGTCAACAGGAGGGTGTGACTCCTTCCAATTCCTTGTGGGACAAGGAGTGTGGAGTACCAGGTGGTCCGTGTGGACTACTTCAGAGGTGGGAGGTTTCTGCCGCTCAGGAGGACAACTGTCAACCCCGACAGTCCTGGTGAGAGGAGGAGTCATCAGTCCCAGTGCAACCAGGAGCTGCACAGACACCGTCCAAGACCGGAGGTGAAGACCGAGCAAGGTGCGAGGTATTGTCGCCGAGCAAGCCTCGGGACAAGGTATGATTCCACAAACCATCCTTTCTTATTATATAGACATTGACGTGTTTCCTTGTTCTGAGTTTGGGGGAGAAAATATTTTTGTTTCAGCTGCCTTCTCTGCCTCCCCTCAAACCCAACATATATATATATATATATATATATATATATATAGTGTCCAACTTCTTATAAATATCATCGAAGTATCTAAACATTGTCTCCTGAACAACCCTTTTAGCTTGGTATATATATATATATATATATATATATATATATATATATATATATATATATATATATTGTGTCCAACTTCTTATAAATATCATCGAAGTATCTAAACCTTGTCTCCTGAACAACCCTTTTAGCTTGTTTCTTTGCTTTCTTGTATCTTTGGGATGATGCATCTTCTTGAAATTTGGTCAAGGTCCGGTAGATATCCCTTTTCAATTTATTACCCTTCTATAGTTCATCATTCCACCACCAAGTCTCTTTCTTTGGAGACCTACAACCTTTGGACTCCTTGGAAACCTCTTTGGAAATTTTTGTTATGCAGGAGCTCATGTTATGCTAGATAGCGTTAACATCAAACTGCAAGTTCCAATTTCCCTCCTTTATGAGTTTATCATGAAAAGTCAATTTCTTTTCTCCTTTAAGATTCCATCACTTGATCCCACTTTCTTGGTTTCTATTATCCTTCTGATAATCAATCTTCATGTCAATATCCAAAACCACCAACCTATGTTGGGTTGTGAGTTCTTCTTCGAGAATCACTTTATAATATTTTCATACTTCATGATCCACCTGCCTTGTAAGGAGGTTATGAATTTGTCTAAAATCGTGCCCACTCTTGAAAACAATCATATGAGATTCTCTTTTCTTGATATGGGTGTTTGCAAAACTCATATCATATGCAACTACAAAATGTAATATCCTCTCTCCTTCTCTGTTTCTATTGTCATATCCAAAACCACCATGAACTCTGTCATACCCAACATTGCTACTCCCACAGGGACATTTAAATCACTCCCAATAGTGATCTTCTCAGCTATCAGTATTCCCTGCATCAAATCATTAATGTCAACCTAAAAATCCATATTAGCCTCTTTACTATGGCCAAGTTTAGGGGCATAGACACTAATAATGTTAAGTATATTTCCCCATATAACAACCTTGATAGTTGTGACTCTGTCCCCCATACTTGTGATCTTGAAAACATCATCCTTCAACATATTATCAACAATAGTACCTATGCCAATTTTATGTTTATCAATACCTTTAAACTAGAATATGTATCCTATCTTCAATCTCTCTACAACATTCCCCTGTCCACTTGGTTGCTTGCAAGAAAGAAATACTGACTTTTCTTCTCATCGTGGAATCCACTATCTCCAAAGATTTCCCTATCAAAGTGACAATATTCCGAGATACAACTCAAATCCTTATTTTTTAACTTTCTTCTTTACCTGCCTTCATAGAAAATGTTGCCCTTACACATTTATCACTACATTTGGGTAATAATGCATCATGACTAGCTTCTTTACCCACACCCATCCAAGATTTGGTAACCCTTGCACATTTTTCACTACATTCGGACAGTGATGCAACAATACTAGCTTCTTTACCCACACCTATCCAAGATGTGGAAACCCTTCTCTGTCCTTCAACACAACCGGGCACCACTATGTCAAAACCCCTTGCATATTTATGACTGCACCCGAGTGTCGATGCAGTGCATCACTAGGTTGGGATGCTCCAATGAAATTTTTATAAGGATCCATATCATTGAAAGAGTGACACTATTTTTATGGCTGGTTGTCAGCCTACCACCAAACCACCTCCTTTACCCGAGCTTGGGACCGACTAAATTTCCACAAAATTTACAGAACAAATGAAGAGTTTGGAAACATAGGTATAAACAATGAATGATATTAACTCTATTTGGTATCTCTTTGCCTTTATGAGATAATGAAAAAAATATGAAGTGGTATATAACCTATAGAAACTGTTTGTATTTTAAATAATGTAAATAAATACATTTACATTTAATATTGGATGACATATTAATTTTTTAGTATCCATTGGAATATCATTTGATAAAATAAAGATCCTTGATGAATAAGGAAAATTATTTAGTAGTATGGCCAGTTATTTGACTATAACAGGGATATTATACAAAAAGTATGGGTTTAAAATACGCCCCTCATTAGGATTTTTCTTTGGCGATCAAACATTGCATTTTTGGGTTTAGTTATTGTCAAAAGGGAGTTTTCTTGATAAGAGGATATGTTTTAAAATTCTATTTCATTTGGTTTATATGATTAGAAGTAAAAGTATTTTTAAAATAACAAGAAATAAAATAAAGTTTCTTAATCTAGAGCTATGTGATTGATTAATTAATCAATGTAACAATTTGGAAGTCAGGCTCCTACATCCCACCTTGACTCTCTATTTAATGTGTAACACCAGACTTGAGACCTAGGATATCTTGATCTAGTGGCCTCACATTTTCTTCTACCTTCATTTGATTGGGGGGTGGAGAAATGATATTATTGTCCATACACATGAAAGAAATAACATTACTCTTTTATGTCTCCTCTAAGATAACTCCATCAAAATCTATGCAAAGATATTGATAAAATTTTTTGATTGGATAATCACTCTTAATCTCGAATTGGACCCAACCAACCAAAAAAAGGAAAGCTATTTCACATTGTCAAACACAATTAAATAATTATATAAATTTCCTTACACATGAAAGAAATAACATTACTCTCTTTTCATTTTACCTTGTTAAATAGAATTAAAACTTTGCAAAAAATGAAGAAATAGGTATATGACCTTCATAGCTATACTTGGACTCCTCACATGGGATAAAAGGACCATAAATGAGGGATAGCATCCCTTTGTTGTACAACCATCGTGATAATTGTGCACATAAGTTGGTGTGAAGGGGGATATGAAAAAGGCTAGAAAGGAGTATGGAATGGAGGAAAATAATACCCTCAATCCTATAGAGAATTATGATTTCGTATTCAAGTCGAAAGGTGTAAGGAGGGGCTGCCCCTTTCTTCTTTGTTAATCACCCACATTAGCAGTATGAGATGCTATGATGAGCAACTACATGGGAGGAGTCTTCCTTGAAGACCAAGGACACCACAAAGTCAAAGTGAGTCTCATTTGCGTTTGATGTCTATAACCCCATTATTGCTCATTAGAGATGGGTGTCCACGGACCCACCGTGTCAAAGGCAAAAAATCACATGACTTGGTTCTATGGCGACCCCAATGCATGAAAGGGGAGAACCACTGGGTGGACCAGCCCTAAACCAACCATCTTTGGTCTAACCCATCAAGGAGATGTGCCTTCTCACTCAACCAACATGGCATTGGGCCAAGTAGCATGGCCAAAAGAGAATTTTCTACCTCACCCACTTACTAAGATAATCCTTTTGGAAAACCTTAAAAAATAATTTTATTTTACAAATCTCCTAGAAATTTCATGGAATATCCAATTCTTGCACACACCCATTATATATATATATATGTACATACACCCACATATATATGCATACACAGACACTCACAACACACACATATGTATATATATGTATGTATGTATGTATGTATGTATGTATGTATGTTTATATATATATGTATATATATATCTATGTATATATATCTATGTGTATATATATATATATATCTATGTATATATATGTATATATATGTATGTATATATATATATATATATATTTATGATCAACAAAGAACATAAAATCCAATTAAAATGGTTTCATATCCTATTTTGGTTCCTATTCAAACATTAATATATGTCTCATCTTATATTGATTTAAATGAAGAACCTTAGATTAGGGTTAGAAAATGATATTTGTAGTATGAAAATGTTTACATTGTCTTAAGGTCAGTTTTGGTTAATAAAATATAGGTTGATAATAAATATGACATTTCTGTTAAAAGAATCCATGTTCTCCTAACATGATTTGTATATTGGTGATAATGACTAAATTTAGTAATTTAGGTTGAAAAAATATATTATTAGGTTTCACCCAAAAGTGGGACTCAATGAATGGAAACCTAATAATCAATATCAACCCTAATATTTATTGAAACCTAAACCTATGTCCCTAATACCCTTGCTGAGGTTTGAAATGGTTCGGTTATAACATATATAGTGACATTTGTTATATAGATTGAATTTTCCAATATAGATAGAACATATCATACTTTTTAAACAAGGTATGTGGGTTATTAATGGCTAACTTATCATAACAATACACTGCTCTCTAAGCATTACTAAGTTTTTCTTATTCTTAAAACTAGATTGTTTGCTTAATTCCTGCAGTCACACAAATCTATGAGTATCCTACATGTAATATGATAACTAAACCCTATTCATATATTTTGAAAATTCTTAAGGGAGAAATCCACTCCTATACATTGAGGAGAAATCCACACAAAATCATGAGAATTGATTATAAATAAAAGTATAACCTAGAAAATCACTAAGAAAAGAAATAAGGTATATTATGTCAACCTATGTAAACAATTGATGGTTCAACAAGTAAGATTCTAGAATTATGGTTTGAAATATGATCGTAGATGTGAATTTTCATATTTTAAATTATTGATCTTTTATTGGAACATATATTTTACTTCTATGTGTTATTTTGTTCCTACACGGTCATGCACAACATAGGAATATGTTGATAGTTGTTAGTCAATGTTTTAGGCTGAACCCGAGGTCTTGTAAAAGGAATTGTTTTGATGATTTAAAGGATGAAGCACCAGAAAGATTTAGAAAGTTTTTCATTTATGATCATTAGTTCAAATAATTTGGTTTTATCACATGCATTAATTGTAGTCATGCACTCCTATTTGGGAAATTGACTTTCCATAGTATAATTGACCTTTTTGATTGAAATGTTGACTATTACTAGTTCTTTTTTGTGGATCTAGTCTTGGAAGTATGAGATAAATACTTGTACCTCAATGAAAATTATGTATAACAATTATGGGAGTTGGGGTCATTACACTTCTCATATAGGTTTCTCAAGACTGACATACATAGGGCACGTTGAAGTCAACAAGTAACTTTTAGATTTAATTGCTATGATTTGGCTAACAAGTCTACCAATGCAGCAGGTTAGATGAAATCTATTTCAATATGACATTCTACATCTTATTATGCATCTATTTGGATTTAATGTGGTGTGTTGATATGTTGTGAGAGAGAAGGTTTTGATCTTGTTGAGGTAGTTGTGCGAGGATCATGTTGTAGAGTGATCTACATGAGAATTACAATTTGAAATGCATAGGTAGTACCCTTCCTTGTTTCCTTGAAATTGGGGTAGTAATAAACATGAAAAAACATGATGTAATTGAACTTAGCGGTTCGATACCCTATTAAGTTATTCAAGTATTAAGGGAAAGTTAATATGGAACTCCTCATTATTCTCCTTCAGATTACTCTAACAATTTAGTTGGTTGGGTAAAATACCTAAATTATAATAAAAGTTTGATGATAATTGAGCATTAATCATGATGGGTAACATAAATTGTACCTAAGCATGATTAATATTGTGTTACATGTTTCTTGTTCATTCTTTCTACATTAGTTCTAAATATCAGTGGAAAAATCCTTGTTAGGGGTTTGTGGTTGTAAGTCCCTTGACCCAACCTAAGTTATATTCTTTTTATCATAACTTAATGGTTTATATCACTTAATTTACATCTTCGCTATTTGTTGAAATCAATGTATCAAGTAGGATATCTAACTTGAAATTGGTTGAACTTTGTTTGCTTTAATTTCATGTTACATCTCACATTATGGACAAATTAGGAATTCATCATAATACGAGGTTTCATTGCAAGTTGAGCAAAAATCATTTAACTTTATGTTCTACCAAATTTTTGTATGGATTAATATATGATATCATTTGGTTAAGACATGACTTTAATCTATCTTCAATTGCACCTTGATTTCCTTGTAGTTACAATTATGTGTACATTATGGATTAATACGCAAATTCACCCCATTAGAGAAATTAATTGATTTTAAAGTTACATTAGTACATGATATATATCATATCCATGATATATTTTATGGACTTTGGATTCTTTTTAACTAGGTTTGGATGAGGTTTCATCCCTAAGTCTAAAACCTAGTCTAGATGATGGAGTTTCCTTGGTTGAACAAGAGAGTCTATACCTATGTGCCTTACCACCCTTCTAATACAAGATACAAAAGGTACCATGGGTGTCTGTCTATCAATTCTCCATCATGGGTGAATCCTTAGATATTTTTGAGCATGGCTATGAGTTGTTAGGCTGACTTGAGTGTGCACTTGGACAAGTTGGCTTAGTTACCTTGATAGTTTACCTTTGGACTTTGTAGATCAAGTCAAGAAATTTGATAGCTCCACTAGAGATTAACATCTATGGTTATGGTGTTTTTTAGGATCATTGACAAGGTAAACCTCAATGTCTTGGGTGCCAACATTTCTATACCTTTGTCATTTTTACCCTTCAATATTTTAACATAAGTGAAGCTTGTTTGGACTTTTAACCCTAATCTATACATCTATCCAACCAACCTTCATATAGAGACCCATTTGTATATATAATCACCTTATGTATATGATATGGATATGCTCTAAACTCTCAAAACCATGACATGAAGGTCAATAGCTAGGATTAAGTGCTTTCATGCACTTCCAGATCTATGATTCAAGTTCCTTCGGTGGTTTTAGACTTTGGTAGATTCATACCAGCCATCCTCCACATAATTTATACATTTTATGATCTATTTTCTTAATCATTTCCTCTCATATTTTCCTTGTTCAGACATCCATGGTTTCCCATGGTGGAAACTTTCTCATCTACCTAAAGCACATGTTTTCTCTCTTTTTCTTCCCTAGCTTGCTTGACCTAGATTGGAAGTGACATCCTGGATCATTGGTTGATGTTTTGGAAGGGTATAAGAGACTTTTTTGGAAGATATTTCTTCAGTACGTTTTCTTCACCAAAGGTAGGTGATTTGTACTTCTAGCTTCTTTTTCCTACTTTATATATGTGAACCCTAATGTTACCCTAGTTTTGCTTAATATGCCTAACGTATATTCTTTAATAGAATCCTTTACTAATATCGTATATGATAGAAAATTTCTGTCTTGTGTACACTCTAAAAGGATATTATTTGGTGTTAATAAGCCTTGCTCTATACATAACGGTGGAAATTTGAAATACATACATTTTCCCCAAAAATGCTCCTTTTAAGGCTTTTTAATAATCACATTGATAGAAAATGAAAGACAAAACCATATAACTGATTACATGTTTTTCCAAGATGAAAACTAGGATGATCTCCTAACTAATATTCTACTAAAAATTTAGTGTACATAGAACTAAAATCTAGAAGTACCTCTTTTGTGCATAAAATGTCTTTTAAGCCTTTTTCATATTATGTTGTTTTTAATGAACTATGTAGTGTTCCCTCATTTTTTGACATGATTAGAATATTATGTTTTCCTAATTTATATGCTTTTGAAATGTTGTGGAGTTAGATTCATTTTAAAGGTGGGCTCATTTATGCTTAAATGTACCTTTTTTGTGGCAAATCTTGCATCTAGTCTACTTTCACATACTTGTGAGTTTGCATATGTAAGTTTGTATGATGTTTTGTTACTTCTAGTAGAGTATAATTGGATAGTTTAGATTATTATATAATACATATATGGGTTTCATTTTGATGTTCGCCAATATGATGGTTTGGGGCCTTGATATGTCCAATGTCGGTAAGATTGGGCTTGATGTGGCCAAAGATGTTGGTTTGAGCCTTTTTATAGTAAAGGATGATATGTTGATATTCATGTGACCTAATATGATGGTTGGACCATGTTATGAAAAGAATAGTATGTCGAGATCTGATGAGTCCTAAATTAATTTATTGGGCCTTGGTATGGCCATGAACGACAATGGCATCATGTTTTGGGTAACAAAATATGAATCATGATTTATTTTATATCTTATGGAGTAATCATAATTGGATTAGGTCCCATTACTGTTGGGAAATTGGGGAAACAAATAGGGAAGCGAAAACAAAAAATTTAATGTTTGATTCCCTAAGTAATAGATCACATAAACAACAATGTATCTAGGAAAGAGGACAGCAAGAAATATATAGGGTCCTACAGAAAGTCCAGTGAAAACTCTTGTTGTAGTGTGCTTCTTTCTCAAGTCGACCATAGAAGGTTATCGTCATTGAACTCCTAGTTGATCACCATGGACTGTGGTTGACTACGTCCTCCTAGAGAGGAAAGTGCCTCTCACCTCTAAATTAGTCCACGCAAACCACTGAGAACTCTACGTTGCGCTACCAGAACCAACATGAATGAGTTGTCCCTTTGAACATCAACATGTTAACACCGACTTTGTCTTCCAATTGACTCTCCCTTTCTATCCCTACATTTTATGGGTAGGACTTTCTCGGGGCTCTCTACTTACCACAACGAAAGAGTACAATAATTGTTAAAGCTTATTGTTGTGTTTGGGAAGCCACCAATACCCCTCTTTTTATAAGAGGGCCAGGGCCAATGTTTCTCGTTCAACTAGGGGTCAAAGAGACGGAATTTTGTGAATTCTCTAGAAGCTACAAACAGTTGACAAGTTGGTTCGCTATTCAACTGGTTGGTTCATCGGTGAACTGATCGGTTCAACCCTTGAACTGGTTGGTTCATCATGTTTCCTATTTGCAAACATATTGACTTTCAATATCCAATTAATGCACAATCATGACATCAACATCAGTCCTTGATTCAATCAAATTGATCATTGAATTGGACGATCCAGACAATGAACTGGTCATTTAACATCCACCAACTCAGGTAATATTCAAACAATTGTTTGAATTGACCTGACACTTGAATCAAGCGATTCAACACTTGAACAGGTTGTTTCACAGTTCAGTCAGTCAATTTTCAATGTCAATTTTTCAATTGAATGCATAAACAATTTAGTAATAAAGTTAAACATCATTTATGAATAAACTCCTATTCTAAGTGCATCCTATGTGTGTGACCCTATAGGGTACCAAATTACATTGGCAGTGGATGTCCATAACTAACTTATGACATAATAATGTGAGGTATCTAGCAACACATCATTGCTACCCAAGTAATTACGAAGGTTGGAGAACCAACTTTTATTAGTTTTAACATGATCATATAGTTCCTTTGTCTCTTATATGTGGACCTAACTTGATGCATTGAGTTTTCATCCTTTCGACATTCAGTCCATGTTCCTTGAACTAGAGCATATTGTCTGAGATGCATGTGAGCTCACATATCACATATTGAGTCACATGAGTATGTCCATACATTTCTCAATCTCACTCATTAAGTGGCCTAGATACTAATTTGTTGTAGGAGGGTCAAATCCCATGTACATCACTCACACTCAGTCCCCATGTCTTAATGTGTACCCGAGCATCACCTTTATGGAAACCCTTATTTAAGGTCATATTGGATGGTTTCTAAGTACATCAGACAACATGTGATGAGTGTAGTGATTTCAGATCTAAGTACCACAATCAACACTATCACTATGAGAACTAATTCTGACTACCATTCTATTGTCTCAATGTATCACTCTCAAGGTGGGTTTGTCCGATACATTGTTCTATAACAAGTACCTATATGTTTGACTTGATATCACATATCATTACTAATGAGACTCTGTCATTAGTAAACACACACTCTAGTCTCATGTATTACTATTGTCTATTTTTCTTCCACAATAATATCCAGCTAGGGACATATCAAGAATGTATGCACTCTTATCATACACATCATCTCAATGTTTAGGTCCTCAACTTGAGGACATATGTCATCAAATCACATCATTCGTTTGATATCTATTATATATGTGACATCATCTCATGATTGATACAAACATAATAGATAGAATTACCTTTATGATTATCAAATTAGGTATCTAATACCCCAACACAATCATCATATGATTGTCTCTCTAGGCATACAAACCCATAGACTCCCACTTGCACTTAGAGTCACACATGAATCTTATTCCAAGTTATATTAACATGTCCATCATATTTTTTTATGCAAAAGCTTTTATAGTAGGTTAGCAACGTTTTCTTCTAGTTGGTATCTTGCAAGTTTTTACATCTCCTCACTATAAAACTTTTCGTATGAGATGGAAGTGTTGTAGTATGCTATCTTAGATCCATTTCCTCTCTAGTAGATCCATTGTTGTCATAGTATTTATACAGTGTCATCAATGGTTGAAACCTCTGACAAGTTCATCTAAATGAAGTTCTAGATGCATACACTATCCTTGGTTGTGTTCACAACACCTAAGATACTCAACATCTATTGTAGAATTTGCAAATGTCTCTTGCTCATATTTTTTATGACTTACAATTCTATTTTAAGGTCAAAGACAAATTTTAGATTGTGATCGTTAATTTTCTTTGTCACTTTGGAAGCTTGAGTTGGTGTAATCCCTTATAACAACTCTTCTTTATTACCATAACCATGGAATCAATTCTTTTAGTGCTTGCCAAATTCTAAAGGACGTTATTTATGGCAGTCCAACGACTTTCACCGTATTCCTACAGATATCCACTTGTCATGTCCAATACATACAAGACAATGAGATGAGTACATTACATTGCATACATGATAGATCAAATTGCAAATGCATATGGAATATCACTTATGTTTTCCCAATCTTCACAAGAACTAGGACATTGGGCTCTTGAGAGACTTACTTCACAGAACATGGACAAGTTTTCTCTCATATAGTTTCATGCTGAACCCATTCATCATCTTATATGTGCTCTTTCTTAGGTCAAGAATCTTTCCAAATCTATTTCTATAGATACAAATTCCTATCACAAAGGAATCTTCTCCTAAACCCTTTATAATGATGGTGGTTCCCAACCATGTTTTTATATTTGCAGTGCAAGGATTCTATTCCCTATCATCACGCTGAATATAAATATGATCCCACAAAATTCTTGTAATCAAAGATTTCATCTTCATTTTGACTAAAGTCAAACTCTTTGACTAACTTGTCAAATAGAAGATTCCAACTCTAAGATGCTTTCTTCAATCCATAGATTGACCTTTATATCTTATAAAATTGATTTGAAATATTTGGATTCATAAAACCTTCTAGGTTGTGTCACATACACATCCTCTACAACGTTTCTATTAAGTAATGTGGTTTTAACATCCATCTTGCCAAATCTCATAGTCATATTAAGATGTAACAACAAGCATGATCTTGATGGATTTAACCATGACATCTCATGAAATGATTTCATCATGTTCAACAATTTGAACTTGATTGAAATTTGTTTAAATTAATATGCCCTTATATGTTTGTACATTAGCATCTATGTCAACCTCCTTTTGAATAGCCAATTTCACCTTATGGGTGTAACCCTTCAGGTGGATCCACTAAGGTCTTACCTTGTTGGTTTACATGGACTCCATCTTGGATCGCATGGCCTCAAACCATGTTTAGACTCTGGTCCCTCAATAGCTTCTAGGTATGTTGTTGGTTCATCATCTATGACCTACACGTCACCTTCTTGAGTTATAATGTCATAATCATTCAAACTCAAAGTGTGTTCTTCTAGATCTACACGGTTTTGTGTTACACAAGGAACTTGAGATTCCACAACAATTTGTGATTCTCCTTGTTCCTATTGTACCTCTTTAGGTTTAATGTTTTCTTTTTTGTCTCAAACTTTTCATGTTCTACTTTTACTTCCACTGATTCCTTTGAACTAAGTTCCCCTTTAGAGATATAGTTATCCTAGTAACAAACACTATGTTTTTTTTTGTTCGACAAAAAAAACGTGTTACTAGAAAACCAAAACTTTAGGTACAAATGTGCCTCATGAAGAAACTAGATCTATCTGTTTCCACGCAGGGAGAACCCATCAAATCAGAACAAAAAAGAAACCCATGGTATCCGAACCCTACAGCAGAACAAAAGACTAACAAAGAAGACAATGTAAGTATATAAGTAGAGGAGGCACCCCGAATCTTTAATCCCACCCACAAATATTTCAGTGCGATCCACCCCCCTTATCCACAACAAACCAT
The DNA here is from genome assembly GCA_963693085.1 of Alisma plantago-aquatica. Taxonomy (NCBI): domain Eukaryota; kingdom Viridiplantae; phylum Streptophyta; class Magnoliopsida; order Alismatales; family Alismataceae; genus Alisma; species Alisma plantago-aquatica. The sequence goes on along the minus strand of OY856409.1, from coordinate 1,017,790,129 downwards.
ACACCTTATTAGAAATTGGGACAACTATATGATGATGTAGATAACATGGAAAACACATGAATCATAAGAGAAGTGCTCGATCTACCACATCAAAGCTTAGCTCCATCTCAAGGCAGCAGATCAAATAAACCATCAGACATAGAAGACCAAGTAGGCACACTTAAAACACTACACCCAATCATCAATCTAACATGAATACTTACACACAAAACACCCACAAATGTGTATTCCAAGAAAGAAAGACAACTAGCCACAGAAATCTAAGAGCACCAGAAACGTGATCAACTAAAGCAAAAACGGTCCTCTGCTTAGCAGCCTGCTCAAGAAAACACAACAAAGAAACCAGCATAGCTCCTAGATAGACACGGAAAGGCCTAGCATGGGAACCTCTTCAGAACTAGTTCTCTTATGCTTTTTATTCTTCTTCTTATTTGGCCTTGGCTATTTGTTTACACTGAAATCATCCATTAACTCCTGATTAAAATCAACGGAGCTAACTAAGGACCCATGATCAGAGTTGCACAAGAGCCTTTGATGGTATTCCAGAGAAATGCCAGTATCCTGTACGAGATGCTTCAAACAGGGAGGGGTAGCAACCATTTTGGGAGGAGAAATCTCCCACTCTAGGTTCAGAGCACCTGCAACCACTGTTGGGGGGCAACTCCTCATATCAGGTTCCAACAAGACTCTGTGCGGAGCAGCATCCGCCCTTTGTTCTACATCTAGAATTGCTCCAGAATCTTCATCATGAAAGGGTACTTTCTCCTCGGCAAAGTGTCGAGCACCTTCACACCGTCTATTCTTCCCAGTCCTTAGCTGCAACTGACTCTGCATCGACTTGCTTCCTTTGGCCTTGGGGCAGGAGGGAAGGTGGTGTCCGAATTGCAAGAAGCCTGACCAGACTTGAGGTCTCGCCAAGTAGTCGACCTTTAAGCACCTGGGTTTCCCATCAACAATGACCTTCACTATCCTCGGGAAGGCAGAGCTGGCCGAGAGCTCCACGCACGTCGTGGCTTCGCTCAGGTAGTGAACGGAGAGACTGGAGTCTTCAATGTCGAGGGGTTTCCCAATGATGCTAGCGACACAACTGATCCTTCTCAAAGTCCAGTGCACCCCTGGATTCTCGAGTTTGACCCACATAGGGAGTTTCGGAAATGAGAGAGGTTGGAGGGGGAGACCAGGTTCCCATTCCTAGACAATGATTAACGAACCATCCATCATCCACGTCACCTCACTTAGGATCCTCCCCCTTTCCTTTGCTGTTGGAAGCTTCACAATGAACCCCTCAGTCTCCTCCGCGGTGATGTCGAATGCATCACTTGGCCTCCACTTACGACGAATCCAACCTTGAAGCTGGCTTTGTAAAGGTTTCCTCCCCGTAAACCTTATTGAGACATACTCCAGCCACGTTGGAAGGGGTTCATCTCCGCTCGAGATGGAGAAACACTTCTCCCCATCAACGATGACCGGATCGATGAAATTGATAGAGGATTTAACCTCGCATGGTAGGCCTGACCTACTGGCCGAGAACCAGTCGCTCACCTTATCGCTTGAGGAGGTTTCCCCGTTTTCATTAGGCAGTTGAATGGAGGAGGTAGGTAGATCAACGGGCTTCGTTGAGGAGGACGACGCCTCTGAGTGGCCTCCAAGCTGGGTCGACTGGATCCTCTTCACTCCCTCAGCCACACTTGATCTATTAGGAGGAGCCAAATCAGGTTCTGGGGATGGAGTCCTTGCCCCATCGTTGGAGCCGCCCCTAGGGTTTTCCCCCCTCCCGCGACCACGCCCGCCCCTTCCACCTTTCCGTGGAATTATCATCTCAAATTGTTCTTAACACTATGTTGTCAGATTGGATTATAAAAGTAGGATTCAACAATAAAATATTTATGTGATTTTTGGACAACCTTTTCATGAAACTAATTTCTTATATCATATTTTAATACTAACCTTTATAAAGACATATCAAGACACTTCCCATTCCATATCTCATATGGTGTCTTTTGAAACATTTTTTACAGTACATTGTTTTAGTGTAAAGCATGTGCCAAAAAGGAAATTGCAAGATCATCTCGATTTATTGATAATCACACCATGACTTACAAGGTGTGATTCCTTCTTTTCATACACTCTTATGATACACTATCATTGTATTTCAGGTGGCCATCATGATACATTATCCTGATCTCCCAAAAGGTTCTCATACTCTTGGTTAAAATATTTCCACCTTAATCATATCAAAATGTTTAGATACTTTTATCAAGCTTCATTCCTGATCTCCTTGAACACTTCAAGATATTTAGACTTATATTTCAATAAATGCAATCTACCACATCTACTGAGATCATCAGTAAATATAATGAGGTACAATTAACTACTTGTAGCATTTGTTCTAAAAGGTGTATATACATCAGTATGTATGAGCCCTAATAGAACATTCACTCTCCCACTACATCTAGTGAAGACTTTTTTGTCATATTGCCCAATAAAATAAGACTTGCATATCTGTATTGGATCAATGACCAAAATAGTCTAGATAAATATCATTATGGATTCTAGAAATGCATTTCTCATTCATTCACTCTAGATGACAATGTTATAGATATTCATAGTTTGAGTCATCAAATCATTCAGTATATGTGTCACACACATTTGTCTCTACAACTATCGAGTATAGATTATGAGACATAAGGAATTGACATAAAAGATCATATCTTTGAAATAAAAACATCAAATATATTCATAATATTCTTGTCCATACAAGATACATGATGTTTTTCATTAATGGTAGGTACATAATATCAATTTACTGATTCTATTATATGCCCATTACATGAATGGCATATTCTAACTTTTTTGGAAGCAACCCTGGCTCTTCTAGTTCTAGCTTACCTCTTCTTGGGTCCCAAAGTGGAGATCTCTATTTCTTTCTTCTTCTTCCTTAATTTCTTTTAGTGCAAAGGATGGATTCCTTTTTCACTTACCTTTCTCCTCATTTTGAGTGCATAAGGCTTGGACTACATCTCAGCCATAGGACTATTCTTGTCCTTACCTTCATGATTGGACCTCACTCTGCTGAGCATCATCACATGTTTTTCCTTCAACATTCTTGTTTCGACATTAATCAACAAGCCAAGTATTTTTGATAGTGGTTTGTCCAAGTTACTCAAGTAATAACACTTGATAAACTGGATAGATGATTCAAGAAATGATTGCAAAATCATATCTATGGATAACTCTTAGGTTAAAGGGAATCCCAACCTTTCTAGATGTTCCACATGCCCAATCACATTGAGCACATGGGGCTCTATTAGATCTCCTTCTGTCATCTTGCACTCAAAGAGAACCTTTTAGACATTGCACCTTTCTTGCTTTGCATGATCATGGTTCATATTCTTAAGATGTGTGACCATCTCAAGAACCCCCATGTATTCATGCTACTCATGCAACACATAGTTCATACAAAGAAAATGAAGCTCACTGTAAAATACATGATCTTCTTTAGATCAAGGATGTTGTCTGGGATATTGGACCAAAGAAAAGTCCCAGTCTCATTGGATTCAATGAGTACTTCTACAGAGAGAACTAGAACTTGATTAGTTCTGATTTTAGTAAAGCTATCCAATGGTTCTTTGAAGGAGGCGATATGGTTCGACAAGTAAATCATGTGTTTATTGCTCTCATTCCTAAGAAAGATCTTGTAACCTCACCAGCTAATTTTTGGCCCATTTCTTGTGGCTCCATGCTATACAGAATCATCACTAAGAGGTTGTCCTCAATCCTCCTAAAAATAATGTCCACTGACCAGGGAGCCTTTTTTAGTGGTAGAAGCATTGAAGATTGCTCCATGCTTGCTGCTGAGTTCATGTTGAACTTCAACCACAAGAACAACTCTCCTTCTACATGTATCAATCTTGATATGACCAAAGCCTTTGACTCAATTAGATGGCCTTACATATGGACATCTCTGCAAGGTTTGGGCTTTAGTGAAAGATGGATCTCTTTGATAAAGTAATGCATCGAAACCCCTTCTTTCTCTCTTCTATTGAATGGTAGTTTTGTTGGTCTCTTCAAGAATTCCAATGGGATTCATCAAGGTGACCCACTGTCACCATTATTATTTTCTATTGCCATGGAGGGATTAAGTCAAAGAGTTGATAAATCTCATCAATTTAAACTAATCAAATCCTTTGATGTTAGATGCACAAAAGTCATGAGTCATCTTCTCTTTGTTGATGATGTTCTCATCTTCATTGAAGGTTACACTCAAAGCTTAAAAAGTCTTAAGTCTCTTCTTCTGGATTTTGGTAGGGTTTCTTGTATGCAATACAATCCACACAAAACACATATCTATCTCTCTAAGTCTTGCATGGACAAAGTTAGACTAATTCATGCTTTGGACATTTAAAAAGGGGAGTTTCCAGCAAAGTATCTTGGATTCCCTATGGAAGGGGGTAATCTTAGGCACAAACATTTCCATGAATGCCTAGATAAACTCAAGGACGTGATTGGAAGATGGCCAGGTTCAAAAATATCAATGGAAGGTAGAATAATACTTTAAACCATTCTTCCATGGGTCTAATCAATTACTAGCTACGACAAGGTGAAGTCTCTCTAGTTGCTCTAAGAAGAATGGAAATTTTGATGAATGATTTCATTTGGTGCAACTCGATTCATCTAGCCTGTTGGAGCAAGCTGGACTTTCTGAAAGATGAAGGTGGCCTCAACCTTAAGAACTTGAATGATCTTACTGACTTCCATACTCTCAGGTGTATCAAGAAGCTACTCCATAGTGACTCTACTTGGAGCATTTGGATGAGAGGCAGATATTGCAACAATATTGAAGTTATTCCCACTCATTCATGGGGCTACTCTATGATTTAGAGGAGGATGATCAAGCTATGGCCTCAATTCACTTATGCTAAGGACACCATCATGTAGGATGCATGCAGACAGAAGAATGAAATCGATCCAGCCTTCAAGAACCTCTGGTTCAAAATGCATCAACCAAGATGGAGCTTGACCACTTATAAAGCTATAAAGAATCTACTGCCAATAATGGAATGAATTAAGACTCGGAACAATGGAGTTGATGATATGTTCTACTTGTGTCATTCTCATACTGAAAATAACACTCGTCTTTTTGGTAATTGCTCCTACTAGAAATATATATGGGGATGTGCCTAACTCAAGCTAAATGTCTAAATGTCATACAATCTCTATGACTACCTCGTTGATGTTAATAGAAGAGGTAACGATACACACTACCTAGTGCTATGGACAATCACTGGATGTGCTCATTTCATCTGGCAAGAATGGAATAAAAGGAAGCATGGTGCTCAAGGATGGACTACCTTCGGCTATTCACTAATATTGAGAAAGAACTAAAGTTTCTTTACAATGTATACAAGGATAAGCTAGCCCCAATTTCACCTATTGTAATTAGGAATTGGGAACTATAACAAATACCTAAAGCCTCAATGCTAGGTTGCTCCTCAATTTCATGTAAGCTATAAACTATTTATAGCTTGTACCTTTGCCCCTCTAGTAGGGTTGGAAATTTATTTACCTAATTTTTCCAAAAAAACATAGCATAAGGTTCTTAATGTCCAAGGCATCATTGACATGCTTCCAATAAGCATCCACCTGAACCCTAGGTGCATCAGGAGTAGGTTCTTATGGCACTAGTGTATCTAGGACATATACCTTATGTTCATCATAGAGAACCCTTCTCAAAGTCCAAAACAAGTCATAGAACTTTGTCCTATTTATTTTGTTCTTCTCAAGAACTGATCGCTATGATGGTTTGTTTAACATTTATTTCTAAAAAATTGTAATTTGATTAATTAGATTTGATAACATAGGCGATATTAATTAGGCCATTACTTAATTATTTCTCCCACTATTTTTCTCAAATTGATAGCCTACACTACCACTTTGGAAGATTGCAGTGTACAACCTTCTAGTGAGCCAAGATCCATATTTCATCAAATCATGAGTCAACTTTGGCTAGTCACCCACAACTTGACTATTTAGGTAGACAACGTTTGTCAATTGTATCTCATTTAACTCTTAGATAGATGATATGCACAACTCTTTGTCACAATCCATCTGTATGCTTCTAGGTACTTAATATCATTAAGTTCACCTAACTAATCCTGACACAAAATCCGACATGATAAAATATGCACCCTGCTTTGGCACATCTACATATCACCATCACACTTCCACGAGATGGACAACACACCACACTTTGGCATAACCTATAGTTAGTTGATCAAGTTTTTCATGTGTGTTTCTTATGGAAACATATAAGACTTCATATTATTAAGGGATTGTATATAAATATATATACATATCCAATCACCACATATTTATAGTAATAACCACAATGAAAACATGCAAATAAAATACACAAGAGTTGTGTATGGCTATTCTATTGTAATTCCTTAGAGCCCCAAGGAATTACTACAACCTAAGGCCCACAACATATGTAGCAACGTGTTGTTGATGAAGATTTGTATTGGGTCCAGTCTGGGTCAATCGGTTCAATTCTTTGTTTGACCGGTCTCCCCTAGAAGGTAGATTGGTTTCATGAAACAATCATTTGGTTATGTAGTTCAAATGTCACCAGGACTCTTCCAGATGACCAGTTGGGCCACCAATCAATTAGTTCATCCTATCATCTTGCCTCCTCCATCCTCTAGCTGATCAATTCCTCCATAGATCCTCTGGTCGGTTTGTCTGGTGTAGAACTTATTCTCACAAAGAAGCATAAACTAAAATTATCCTATTCCATATTATATTGTAGAAGGGAAAACCTCAAGTTACATTTAAGGGGAAACTGGAAGAGGAGCATTAATTTACATTTGCAAAGGAGGAGATAATATCAGTATGAAAACTGAGTAACAACATGAAATAAACCAAACAACCAAGCACATGATCCATAGGGGTTTTGGCCACAACCACACTTCCAATCACCATAAAAACATTATTAGGGAAACATATATTGATATATATATATATATACTTAAATTTGAGGTATCATATGTAGTATTTAATCGAATGTGCATATTAATCACTTTAATATTTGCATCATATGCAATAAAATAAATCTAATCATATCGATTTAAATCTAGATACATAATAAATTGGTGTGGCTCAAATCTTCTGATTCATTGAACTAGAGAACCCAGATGATGAATAGGTAGTTTCACATCATCCACCTTAAGTAATATTCAGCCAATTGGTATTTAAATTGACCTAACACTTGAATCAATCGATGCAACAATTGAACAAGTAGGTTCACAGTGCAACCAATCAATTATCAACCATAGTTGTTTAATTGAATATCTAAAAAATTTAGTAATCAAGTTAAACATCAGTCTGGAATAAACTCCTATTCCAAGTGCATCCTATGCGTGTGACCCTATATGTCCCAAGTCATGTTGGCAATGTATGTCCATAACTAACTTATGACAAAACAAGAAATGAGCAGTATCTAGAAACACATCATCGTTATCCAAGTCATTTGAAAATTTAGAGAACACACTGCTACATAAATGACTTATAACATCACATTTACAGGTGTCAGTTGTATACAAGAAACCGACACCTAAACCCTACAATGTCGGTTGAATACACAAACCAACATCTATCTGTGAAGAGCACCCAGACACGAATATCGCTTTTTATTTAGCATTGGTTCCTCAATAAGCAATCGTCGCCTAAAATCGACAGCCAAATCCAAATTTTCTAGTGAAACAAAATTACCTCCAAAATTTAACATACGACGTTGGTTGTTAACAAATCAGCCGACGACTAAAGGTTTTTCATGAGACAGAAATTGGGCCCATTTTTATCATCGGTTTTCTTGAAACAACTGACGTTGATGTATTTTTGCGTGTCGTCCCCACAAAAATTTTCACCCCCTTTGGCGTCAGTTTTCAACGACAACCAACGACTATGGTCATAATTTGAGAACATTTTTTTTCGGCATATGTAGATAGACGTCAGTTTTTCTAGTTGAAACTGATGACTATCATTGAACATAGATGTCGGTTTGTTTATGGTGACCGACAACTATTGTTATAAGCATCAGTTGTTTTTAATAACCGATGCCTATTGTTAACTTAATAGCACCCACGCAAAGTAGAATTTTCCCCTTTCCTTCTGTTTCATTGCCGACTCCGCTTAGGTCTGGCGATTTGAGCGATTCCTACCGCCGCTCGCCGTCGCTGCTGTTGTGCTCGCCGCCGCCACCACCGCCGCCGCTACTACTATGCTCGCCGCTGCCATCCCTTCTCCCTGTTCGCCTGCTCCCTGCTCCCTACTCGCCACCAGTCCCTGCTCCATGCTCCCTGCCATCGCCGCTCCCTGCTCCCTACTCACCTGCTCGCTACTACCGCCGCCATTCATCTACTTCCTCAAAAGGTACCCTTCTTCCTCCTCTTCTGCTTCTGCACCTATTATCTGATTCACATTTATTAACACTCCCCCACACATCCTAAGCTCCAAATCTGAACAATTGATGTAGATTACTGGACTATATGTTCATCATGTGTTGTTGACTCCATATATGATGACAATGCTTGACCTGATTCAGCTCATAATTCTTAACCTAACCCTAATGCAAGTAAGAGATGACGGTACATAGCCTCTTGTGTGATTATTATAATGATAGAGTACTTTCTCTCTCTATGTTGTTGTAACCTTAAGTTGATGTCACATGAACATCATGTCTTTTAAATAATGTTGTATTAAGCTTTTGTATCACACATATGATGACGAGCCTGGATGAGGTATGGGGAGATCATGATGTTCTTACAGGAAACAATGTGAATGGTCTTCCTAATGAGTTTTGTTACAAATATCTGTATATTAGGTTAAGGACATGTTTCTGTTGTGACATGAGTTTTTTTCTATGTTTTTATGGCTGTCCACAAGTGTTTTTATAAGAAAATTGTGTGTTCAATGGGGTTTTGAACAAGGGTTTGGTGTTATATTTTGTTGGCCTAGAAACCAGCCCAAGATTTACTCATTAGGAGTAAATCTCGGATAGTCCCCGAGTTGGGACTGTTCTTGAACACCTAATCTCACTTAGGATGTAAGTGTATATTGTGCATTGGGTTTTCAAGAAAATTTTGGTAGCATGTCCCCATTTGTTCTCTAAGTACATATGTACTTGGTGAACAACGGGGAAATGCTGCCGAAATTTTCTTGAAAACCCAATACACATTATACACTTACTAGTGAGATTAGGTGTTCAAGAATGGGATAGGTGGTACACATTTATTATATATAAGACCTTAAACCCTAAAGTTTTAACCATAAACTCTAATATTTTAACCTTACACCCTAATCTTGTTCTAATATATACTTGTTTTCTCTTTGATCATACAATGGACAGATCATGGATGTCCATTCCAAATCACTGCACCCTAGAGTTTATTTTTGGTCTTGATCATTTTATTAAGTTTGCCAAGGAACATAGGAAACAACCTGGAGATAGGTTCTACTGTCCACGTTGGCATTGCGGTAAGAACTTGAAAGTCAACACCGGTGATGAAATCAAAAGTCATGTCATGTGCAATGGGATTGTAATGGAGAGATTTCAAACCTGAAATCAGTGGGTGTCGATAGCGGTGCTTGTGTGGAAGAAGAAATTGCCTCCGTTGACATAGATGTGAATGAACCAGTTCCAGTAGACATCGTTGATGCGATGCTAGATAGTTGTGGGGTAGAGCACATCGATCTACCTCCCATGTTTAGAAACATTGTGCATGATGCTGAGATACCGTTATACACATGTTGTAAGTTTACAAAGCTTAGCACTGTGTTGAGATTGTATAAGTCGAAAGCTAAGAATAGATGGAGCGAAAAAAGCTTCACGTCATTGTTGTCTTTGTTGAAAGAGATTCTTCCTAAAGGAAACAAGCTGCCAATCTCAACATACCGGTTAAAGAAATTGTTGTGCCCAATGGGAATGGAGGCCAAGAAGATACACGCATGCCCGAATGATTGTGTATTATTTCAAAAGGACTATGTAGATTTGAAAGATTATCCCAAATGTGGTGCATCAAGATATAAATTGACGACTTCGGGGGAGTCCAAAACTAGTTCTCCTGCCAAGGTGATGTGGTATCTACCTAAAATACCATAGTTTCAACGCTTGTTTGCCAATCTGATAGATGCAAAGAATTTGAGGTGGCATGAAGCTGTTAAGAAAAATAATGATGAGATCCTACGACATGCGTCTGATTCCCCCACAGTGGAAGAAGATTGATTTATTGTACCCTAAATTCAGTGAAGAAGTCAGGAATCTAAGACTTGGGCCTTGTACAGGTGGGATGAATCTGTATGGGACATTGAGCAGCCAACATAGCACTTGTCTAGTTATGCTTGTTATATACAATCTTCTTCCCTGGTTGTGTATGAAAAATAAGTATGTTATGCTGTCGTTGTTGATATCGGGCCCTAAACAACCTGTAAATGATATTGACGTTTATCTTGAACCTCAGATTGATGACTTGAAGAAACTCTGGGGTGAAGGTGTGATGACCTATGATGCTTCATGAAGAGAGACATTTCATTTGCACGCTATGTTGTTTTGTACTGTGAATGACTTTCTAGCATATGGGAATTTGTCTGGATGTAGTGTCAAAGGATCTAAAGTGTTTCCTATATGTGAAGAGAACACTGATTCAATACGAATAAAACACTGTGGAAAGACTGTATATCTTGGTCATCAAAGGTTTCTTCCAAAATTCCATCCATATAGTAGGTTGCACAAAGAATTCAATGGTCGGAATGAGGAACGAAGTGCACCTAAACCTATACCAGGGGAGGATGTTTATGAAAGAGTAAAAGACTTTGCCAATGAATTTGGTAAGAGATCACAATGTACGATGGCCACACAGAGTGACAAATCTTTAGTCAAGAAGAAGTCAATATTTTGGGATCTTCCTTATTGGAGTTCTTTGGCAGTCAAACATTGTATCGATGTGATGCATGATGTGAAAAATATATGTGATAGTGTCATCAGTACTATGTTGAATATACCAGGTAAGACTAAAGATGGGATAAAATCCAAAATGGACCTACGTGAAATGAACAAAAGTAGTTAGTAGCGATTGGAGAACATATTTACATCCCGCTTGTTACACATTGTCGAGAAAGGATAAGAAAGCTTTTTGTGAATGCTTGGTAAATGTTAAGGTGACATAGGGTTACTCATCCAACATCCATACATTGGTATCAATGAAAGATCTGAAGTTGATAGGTCTTAAATCTCATTATTGTCACACTCTAATGCAACAAATATTTCCCATGGAAATTCGATCTATATTGCCGAAGTATGTAAGGTTTGCAATCAACAAACTTTGTTTCTTTTTCAATATTTTGTGCAGCAAAGTTATTGACCCTGATACTCTCGATAAATTGCAAAGAGAAGTGGTTGTTACCCTATGTCATCTTGAGATGTATTTTCCTCCTTCGTTCTTTGATATCATGGTACATCTTGTTGTCCACTTGAATAGGTCACTTGTATATTTTACACAACATCGATGAAGTGAGTGTTTATATCGAGGAACATACCAATTTCATCAAGAGACAATATCCTTGAGCCAATTCAATATGGCTAGCTAGAGAGATAAAAAGACATTTATTAAGTGGTTTGAAGATAACGTCTTACATCAACTATATCAAACACTAGATAATCTTACTGAAACTATCAAACGCCTCACCTTTAAACCAAAATTGAATGTTATTTATTATGAAGGGTTTGACATAAATGGATTCTCATATTACACAAACGTCAAGATGATAAGTGTGTCGTCCAAAACAGTGGGGTCACCCTTCAAGCGTCTTCATTGTTTTTTTGCAAATACAAAGGATAAGAGTCCACGTGAAGCTAAAATGTCATATCACAGTGTCATTGAAGACATATGGGATTTTGACTATGTAGATTTCAGAATTTCACTCTTTAAATGTAATTGGGTTGATTACGCCAAAGGAATTATAGTGGATGAATTGGGTTTCATATTAGTGAACTTTGAAAAGATTGGCGAGAAGGGTGAACCATTCATATTGGCATCACATGCGAAATAAGTATTTTATATCGATGATCCTATAAATGATAAATGGTCAGTTGTTCTTCATGCTGAAAAGATAGTTTATTGAAGATCCTATAGATGAAGAACAATACTTTGATAATAATGATGACTCCAGTCCATTCTCAGTTGGGTTGCCAACATCACCAAATATTGAAGCTAATGATGACTTGTATGTGCGTGGAGATCACAACGAAGGATTATTAATTGATAAAAGATTGCAATATTAGAGGCATGCATGTTTATATTTTTTTATATGTTTTATTTTTCTGAATGTGAACTTTACAATGTGAATGTGTACTTTACAATGTGAATGTGAACTTTACAATGTGAATTACTTTACAATGTGCACTTTACAATGTGAATGTGAACTTTTAGATGGATGAGCATTCTCCTGATGACCATGCTGATGATTACCGTGGGGGTGAGGACGTCAATGCGCCGCCTCACAATGTAAGTTTTAAAAATATATCCCTGAGGTTTCTATCTATATGTTCATTTATAGTTATATCCTATAAGTGTGTTTGTTTTGTCAAATTTTAGGTTGGTGATGTACCCCGTGAAGAAATTAGGGCACTTGATGAGCAGCAAAAAAATGAGAAAGTGAGGGGCATCACAATGATGATACTACAACAAAGGGGCAATGGACCCAAACTGGCTGTGGATTTTGATCATGTAAGAAATCCAGTTGGAGTGAACCACAACTCATTTATTTCATATCTTGGGGTTCTTACTCGCAACCATTGTAGTTTAAACGTAGAATCCTGGCATAAAGTTCCTAAGAGGAAGAAAGACTTAGTATGGAAGGAACTATGCGTGAGTTATTATTATTTTCAATTCTATTTGTGTAGATTACTATTTTTTTTTGGTCGGTCAAAAAATGTGTTACTATAGAATCCAAAAAATTTGGGTACAAAGAATAGCTGTGCCCCTCAACCTAGTGTATCGCACACTAATACTATGACATGCTTCTCACAGGAAGCCTCAAAACAAAACAAAGAGAAAAAAGAAAACTAGGAGACAAATCCAGATACTAAGAACATGATATATATACTTCCCTGTCAGACGAAGCCTCTATGCATTATCCGCACCCAGAAAAATGAGCTCAGTCGAACAGACTAGTATACAAAACAACGCCTTTAGTGTTCGATATGTATACCTATCTTCTTCTCCCCTAATGTAACCTCCAAACCAGTGGCCATCTGGTTTACTGCAGCTCAAAGGAATGTGACCTGTAGATACCACCCCTACTAGTACAGTTTGCAACGAAACATGCCATCTATGAGATGAAAATTCCAAGTTTATAGGAGGAAATAAATCATCCTCTCTAATCCTCTGACATCACTACTGGCGTTAACCTCATCTTTAGAATTTGTAGCTAGACAGCAGATCATCAAGAACGAGAAATATCCCCATAGACAAGAAAACTTCATCTTAAGGCAGCAGGAGATCAAGCAAACATCTAAGCCAAAGCTAAGGCCTTTCTGTCCATTTCTGCGATTGCTATAGGAATAGACAACCACTTCCTTCACTCACGTGATGGTTCTAATAGCTGGAGGTCAAAACTCCAAAGTTGAGACTCAAGAACAAAACAGCTTGAGCATATCAGTCCTAATAATCATATGATTATAACACCTCCATGGCTACCTAGGTTGTCTTTGTCTGCTACCCAGCACCCTCGTTCAGGCAACCCGGATAACACATCAAGCCTTCATAGTTCCATCCACTATGCCACTAACATTAAGTCCACCTTCAAAGAGTGGGGAGAGAACATAACTGTGATGGAGTGGACCTTTGGAATCCTAAAGGGTCCAACGACTTAAGTGATATCATAAGGTTGAGATAGATTGAGGGTTCCAAACTCTTGACAAAGTAGGCTTGTTGATTGATGTTAATATTAGGATTAAGATCCTTAACTTTATGCCTTTTTGAGGAATTTGATTGGATGATCAAATATCTGAATTTCGTCACCAAATTTGAGTAGAAGGTAGATAGAGAGATAAAGAAGCTATGGTTAAAATTTGGTGGCATTTGGATATTTCTAGAGGAAGTTATTTAAAGTTTAACATTTGTGAAAAGATGTACATTATTAAGGAAATCTGGAACAATGCACATTCATCTACCTAAGTTCTTAATTTGGTATACCACGCACCCGATTAGTTAATAGGCTGTGTGGTCTTTCTCTAGCCATGGCCCATGGATCTTGAATACAGTTTCCACGCCCCTAGTAGCGAAGTGCCCGGATAAGCTTTGCGGAGAAAGAATATCATCCCTTGGATGGTAATGATTAGATGGCATACAGCTGATTCCTCCCATGGAACCGCTTGGAGATCGTCGAACAGGGAAACGAGCAACCTCCCCTCCCACATATTCACGATAAACGATTGTGGAAGGAGAGACAGGGCAGTTGTATCTGGTGTGGCAGACCCCTCACCTGTGTAATACGAAGTCTGTTGCTATGGGTTCGAAGGCTCCCTCTCCATTGTCTTCCCACCGCAAGTTGTAGGGAGAAGAGGAGAATAGAAGTAGACTGAGGAATTCTAGGAGGAAGGTCCTCTGCTCTGCACCTGCCGTAGTAGTAAGGACAGAAGCCACAGAGGCGGAGGCGGTGGGATGAATGGGATGGATGATCCGCCCAACTTGGGACAGATGAGCACCGGTCAGTTTAAGACTATGGACCCCTGACCAGTGCGTGAAGAAGCCTAGAGCCACGGTGTTTGTTTGCTGGAGTCACCCCCCTCCCCCAACGGCAGCGGCCTAGACAGGGTCCATAAGCGAGACCCCCTTTTTGCTCCGCCGCAAAGGACCTCCATGGCGGCGAGCTAGCGGGAGTGGAGATCTGGAGGGCGCTGTAGACTTCAAAGGAGCCGGCGGAGGGGAAACGGAGGCCGAATGCTCGCCGAAAACCTCTCCCATGGCAGCAGATCGCGCCCAGAACTGGATGGACGACGGCGGCTTCTTATGAACCCTTTTCTGGTGTTCCCTGTCCTCGAGGTAGAGGAGAGTGGTGCCTAGTTCTCTCCAGAGGAGACACCAACGAAGACCACCGTGGTATTTCCTGATGGCGAGGAGGCTCGAGGAGCGCACGGTTCCCTGCCGTCCTTCCTGCGTGCGGTGGCGCTTCGTGGAGGAGGCTAGGACCTTACGCCGATGGGGCATCCCCGGCGGCGGCTGGTTAGTGGAAGAAGAGGCTGCGTCGTCCGTGTTCTCGTGAGCAGGAAGATAGAACGCTGAACCGCCAATCCCTAACCTGAACCGCCGGGTCACTGGACAATGAAGGGAAGCGCTCCTTGGTGGCCACGTGTCAGAGGTCTATTGGCCTAATAAGGTAATGAATTCAATAATGCGCAGATCTTTCAAAATTCGTAGAAAATAGCTCGAATGTCTGAAAAATGCAAATAAGGTACCGTTTTTCTCAAAAAATTGTGTAGAACACAATGGAAACATAATACCAGGATTTCAACGATCTATTATCAGAGTAATCATGTAAGAGGTGTAATGCTTGTATAATGGATAATAAATATCAAGTGATGTTCTAAAATTATGAGAAAATGTCAGTAAGTCCATAATCATATCTACAATGCATATAATATCAGATATGGTCATGTTATGACTCGAAATCATGTAATTTTCTCAATATGACTAATTAGGGCTAATAACCCTAAATAAAATGTATTAAATACATGCATGCTCAAGAATTGATGAAATTTACAGAGTAAGCTCATATCAGTATATGAAACCTCAGTTTTAATTATGAGATCATGATTATGCATACAATCTATGTTACATAAAGATGAACCTTGATACATGTTACGAAATCCTAATTTTGGTTAATGGTGTAACCTAGGGTTCATATGTGCACAAAAAGGATATTGAACCTAATGTTCAGATAATGAACCACAATCTGGAAAATGACGTCAGTATGATAAATCTAAGATAAGAAGACAAGTGATAATGTAAATATCCTAATGAGATAAAGTGAAACCCTAATATGAGCACGATTAGGGTTAAGATGAGATATAATAGGATGAGAACCTGATGACAGTATATGGTCTTGTCTTGATCAGGTTTAACCAAAGATATAGTTGACATGAGGGATATCCGATGTTTAGGTTTGTCTTGATCTAAGGTACGCCATTACCTCTTACTTGGCTTATTATACAATATGCTTGTGCTATATGCATAGTAAAATACTTGACATATGATATTGGATGAAATGATTGTTCTTGTATGATATCTTGCTTGATTTTCCATACTTATGGCTATGAACACTTGAAACATAATATATCTATTCCATTATATGAAAGCACGATATCTCTTTGGTAAGCGTAGTGCTTAAAGGTGATCTATCTCTTTGGTAAGCGGATCACCATATGAAATGATCTATCTCTTTGGTAAGCGGATCATGAGGCCATAAAGCATCTATCCCATTGGTAGGCGGATGCATGAGTATATAATGGAAAAATGAGCTTAAAATATGTGTTCTCTTTTGTTAATGAATATCTTTGTGTAAGTATACACTTTTCTTATATTCTTCGGTTACTGCCAAGTATATTAGTTTTATCTTATTGCCAAGATATGATGAGAGGTATATAAAAGACACGTAGGCGTACTCAGTACAATATTCTTGAAATATTGTGCTGACGTGTACCACATGTAATCTTTTTGTTTAGGTTGTGGTTTTGCTCTTGAAGATCCAGGATAGTTGAGAGTTGTGTAACGAGCTGATGTACAGGTGGACCTGTTTTCTTAAGATCCTGTTGTTTTAGAATGTAGTACATGTATATGTATAGTTTGTTGTTCAATATGTAATATCAAATGTTGTAACAATTCATGTTGTAATTATATGTTGGATGGCGAACATGTGTGTATGGTTTTATTATTGTTCATGTACATGTGCTACTGATTGTTTCCTTCTGACTTCCTCGATTTTCTTCTTCTTAGCCTGGTGTGGGGTGTTTAAATTAGAATTCTCGCTGAGGTGAGGGTTTCAATTTGGACGTCACACATCAGATTAAGTTTTAGAAAATCCGGGGACGTCACAATAACTTCAAAGACCTTTTGTCCATCCAGTAACAAGAACAGAAGGGAACGTATAAGATAACATGCAGGCAGCTAAAGGACCAGATCAGTCCTCCCTCTTTCTCCTTCATGACTTCTTCTTTTTCTTTGATCTTGGGTGATCATAGACAGCAGAGTCGAAACCCCAATGAATAGACTCAACCTCTGAGTTTGAGTCTCCCTGAGAGATATCATCAAACAAGTTAGGTTTCCTCTGTTTATATTCTATTGATAAACCACAGTTTTGCCATATCCTATTGGCTTTCCAAGAATTCGAGGACACTTCAACAGTTCTCCTATTAGGGAAAGGGTGAAGGGTCGATCGGCGATTTACCAGAATGGCGTCGAGGACAGTGTTCTTCACCTGCGGTGCGATCTCAGCCACGACCGCGTCGTCCAGTTCCTTTTCAGCATCAACAACATTTGGGTTGGCGTCAGGAACTTGTGTCTTTGACAATCTGTCGAGAACCTTGCTTTCCAAACCAGAACTGGACCTCCTTTGTGGGGATTATGTGCCTGCTACCCAGGGGACACGATCCCTGTTTGTGTCCAAATCGCTTGCAACCAGAGCAATAAAGGGGTTTTGACAGAGCGTTGACCTTCAGTTGCTTGGTAGCGTCGTCAACCTCCACCAAGGTGGACTTGGGAATCTTGTCAGTACACGAGATTTCCACACACACGGTAGTGGAGTCCTTGCATCCAACAGTGAGCGTGGATTCAACGAAGTCCAGAGGCCTCCTGATAGTGCTGGCTATGCTAGCGATCCCATCAAGAGCCCACAAGACTCCGGGATTCTCCACCTCCAGCCAAACTAGAATCCGAGAAAAGGAAAGGGGCTGGAGTGCAGATCCAGGCTCCCAGGCCTAAGCGATGACTAGAGATCCATCCATCATCCACGGCGCCTCATCGAGAATGTGATCCATCTCAGTAGACGACGACAGCTTTACGATGAAGCCTTCATTCCCCTCGTCTATGATATCGAACGTCCCACTAGGTTTCCATTGCCTTCTGATCCAGCCACAAAGTTGTCCTCTGAAGGGCTTCCTACTGGCGAATCCTACCAACAAGTAGATGTCCCAGTTGGGGATCACGCCATCCTGACTAGAGATCGATCCGCACCTGGCTCCATCCTTAATAATCGGCTCGACGAACTTGACAACTGAAACATATGCAATCGGCCTACCTTGGCGACTAGCACAAAGTCAGTCCGCGAAGGATGACGACTCATTTCCGGAGATGTTCGTCGAGGGACCTGCTTGCGGGAGCTTGGGCTTTGGTGAGGTGGGGGGATCAACCAGGGTCTCGTAAGTCTCTGGCGGTTGAGAAGTATGGGGGACACCTTACACGCTACCTTCTCCTTCGGCCGTCCCACCGCATCTAGGAGGAGTCGATAGAGACTCATCAGCTGCCTTCCCACCATTTCCACCTGCTCGTCCGCTAGGGATTCCGTGGACGCCGCGCCCTCGCCCTAGCCCTCTGCGTCTGCGAGTCATCTTCCTATAACGAACATAGATTACTAATTTTTAGGATACTAGTTAATATCAATTCTATTTTACAGAGTATATTTGATATGGATGAAAAGCAGCATCATAAATGCGTGATGCAACGTTGTGGGAGGGTCCTAATGAACTATAGGACAAATCTCACTCGAGATTACATACACGACTGAGAAGAGGTTCTTGATTGATTTCCAAATTCTAGACATTGATCACTTTTTGACTAACTCTACACTAATAATTTTTTTAATTCTCTTTAAAAAAATAAATTTAGGTAGAAGGCAACCACAAAGCAATGGAACTACCTGGACCCCAAAGACTAGGAGGAGTTTGTTACCCAAATAAAAATGGATGAATTCAAGGTATTAAGCACCACTCCCAATTTAATTAATATATGTTCTTATGTATTCACATATTTAAGATTAACCTTTAGTTTTACTAACCAAATCAATGTGCTTACTAACAAGGCTATCAGCGATGCTCAAAAAGCAAGGTGTGCACTGAATGTGTATGACCACACAATGGGTCCAAGAGGCTATGCAGTCTTTCACCAAAGACTATAGGATGAGTCTACTACTCAGTTTGCTGGCACTCAGGAGACTGCAACATCATGTACTATTGGTCCCGCACCTCTGCCTCGCCATGCTATGTGGATAGCTAGGAGGCAAAACAAGAAGGGAGATATAACGAAGCCCGCAACTACTGAGTCGGCTACAAAAATGGTAAAATTAAACTCTTAGAGCAATCGATCAATATTGATTATTGTTATGCTTACTTACCAATTTCTGTTGATGGCGATTAGCGGTAGCTGCATGAGCAGAGGAAGGAAGGCAAGTTCATCCCTGAGGAAACAAGGGATGAATTGACTATTGCTCTGGGTATCCCAGAGCATCCTGTACGTGTTAGGGGTGCAGGCACTGGTGTGGGCATCAAATCGTTCTTTGGGCCATCACAACGCAAACCAGTCCCAAAAGAGGGACTTTCACAAGCTGAGGTAACTTATTCTTTTTTTAGAATGTTATTGCAAAAGAGAATTCAATAATCAGAAGCTAGCTTTTCTTTTATACATGTATAGGTAGATAAGTTAATTGATAGGAGAGTCAAGGAAGCACTTGATAGGAGAGTCGAGGAAACACTTGATAAGAGAGTCAATGAAGCAATTAGCAAGTGGCAGGCATCTCAGACTGCCACTCAGACAGTACATGTGGCGGGCCACTCTTCTCCTACTGTAGAGGTTGGGAGTAATCCTGTAGACCCACCACCTAGCACGTCTACTGTAAGTATTTTTATGACATATATAGTAGCTAGACTTTTTAAGATGATATGTTTATGTATATATGTATATAACATTCTTTACATAAATTTGTAGGGGTTGAAGCCATGTCGTCTAAAAAGTTAAGAATATATCGTTGCAGAGACACAGACTTACCCAACCCTTCCAGGGGAGATGTTTCATGGGACTCCAGTACCAGCGGGTGCGGTTCGTGTGAGCCTGATACATATACTCCCTGATTGGAGGGATCTTCCACTGCCATATGCCCACCCAGATTCTAAAATGCTTGGTGAGGCAGAAGGTGGAGTGATAATATGGCCCAAAGAGGATGTCTTATATACTAATATTGTATGGTAAATTTACATTACGTTAATATGTTAGTGTGTATATATGAGTCAATTGATCTGAAATTATTTATACAGGTCAAAAGGAAGACACCCGCTACATCTCAGCCTCCACCTCCACCTCCTAAAGTACCATGTTGGCTTTCAAGGGACATACACGCCTCGTTAGGTCCTAATTGTAGGGGTATGGCAGTATGGATTGGCGAACATGATTCAAATTGCCCTATAAATGTTACTATTTTGGAGGATGCTGCAGGTCAATCATACGATAACAATCTATTTATACAAGTTTTGGATACATATTAATGCATACATAATACAAGTTTTGCATATGCATTAATGCATACATATTAATGCAGGTCAATCATATGATAACAAGCTATTTATACAGATATTTTGGAGTTGTTTCGTTATGATTGGCTGAGCACATCTATGATAGAGTTGTGGATATGGTGAGATCTTGTTTATACATCCATATACCTTGTTTTATATATGATGATCTAGTTTCTTATATATTAATGCATACATAATACATGTTTTGCAGCCACTTACACACGATATGTACAGATTTTGCATTTTCCCATGTGGGATTTTTGGTTCCATCTTTGATTAGTCTTGTAGATACAGACCCTTCTTCAGATACTTCATACTGTTGTGCCGCTTTTGAATATTTTGGTAAAAATAAGAAGATGGTGATAATAGCTCCATTCAATATCGAGTAAGTTTTACTTTGGTTATAATTTGGACTTAAGAAAATTACATTTTTATTGTGGATTTTGAGTTATTAATTTTTAAATTTCTTACCTGTAGTGGTAGGCATTGGGAGTTACTGGTTATTGTCCCCAAGACGTTCACTGTCTATTATCTAGATCCTGCGAGGAAAGAATTGAATACATTATATGGGCACACAATGAAAAGGCCATTATTCCCATGAGATATATTTCATATTTTTATATCCGTTAACATCTATTATTACATTACTATTTAATTATGCAATTTAATGTGTTACATTAACATGTAGAGCTTTACAAGAGTTCAAAAAAGCTAGAGGAAAGGTCCCCAGGAAAAAGAATCACCACTAATTTGGGAGAATGTGAAAGTAATTTCCCGACTCCAATGTATATATTATTTATGTGAACTGTGCTTATTTGTATTTTTGAATATTTTGTATGTTTCAATTTATAGTGTGCTACACAAGACAATGGCTGGGGATGTTCCTACTATGTGATGCGATTTATGGACCTAATCATCAAACATGCCACAATGGAAATCGATACTACACTTAAGGTATTATATATAGTCTCATTAGATAATATGAAATATATCAATCTTATTATATATTATTAATTATATATATACGTCATTCTCTTTGTAGGTGTTTAAAACTAACTTCAGTACAAGCGGAAAGTTATTAGATGTACATACTCCCTACATGAGGGAGGAATTAGATGTTGTAAGAGAATAATGGGCAAAAGCCCTACAAGTAGTGGGAATTTTGAAATATAATTTTGTGCCTGATGACAATGATGACGATGATGAATAAAGAATGATATTTATAATCTTTGTTCTCATAATTATTTTTGTGTGAATGTGAATGACTTTTTTTTGAATTGTCATATGTGTGAATGTGAATGACTTTTTTTTATCAATACATGATTGATTCTACATGGGTCTGAATGTGAAAAGAGATGAAATGAATGGAACTGAATGTGAATGTAAATGACTATGCATGTTTCTACATGTATCTGATCAATACATGTGTTTGAATGTGAATGACTTTGCAGGTTTGTGGCCTGTTGTTGGCTGATATCAATGGATGTTGTAAACTTGCAGTTTAGAACTGAACTGCAGGTTCTGCATCCTGCTTACCAGCCATACAGCGGGCCTGCAAACTGATAAGAAAAAAAATCAAAACATAGGCGTCGATTATTTGTATAAAACCGACACCAAAGACATACGACATCAGTTATTAGAAAAAAAATGACGTCTTTGTGCCCTCGGTGGCTTGGTGGCAGGAAGGGTAATGGCGTCAGTTTTTGTTTAATTACCGACGTCTTTAACCATGATATAGTGTCAGTTTTCTTTAATAACTGACGCTTATAATTCCCTTGCTGGCACATTTTCAGTGGTAGGAAGGATTATGGCGTCGGTTTTTATTTAATAACCGACGTCTTTAACCATGATATAATGTCTGTTTTCTTTAATAATCGAAACCTATAGTTCCCTTGCTAGTGCATTTTCGGTGGCGGGAAGGGTTATGGCGTCAGTTAGAAACTGGCACTGAAGGTGTCGACTTTTAGCGGTGCCCACTTGGGTGTCTCTTGGAAACTGACGCTAAAGGCTCTAAATAACTGACGCCAAAGGCCTTTTTTGTAGTAGTGACAACTTCAACCTACAATCTGTGATCACTGTTACCATGATTGTATAGTTCCTTTGACTCTGATACTTGAATTGAACTCGAGGCACAAAATCATCATCCTCTCAACATTTAGTCCATGTTCCTTAACCTAGATAAGACTGTCTAAGATGGTGTGAGCTCACATATAACATGTTAAGTCATATGAGTATGGCCATACATTTTTCAGTCTTGCTTATCAAGTGGCTTGGATATCAATCTCGTGTAGGAGGTACAAATCCCATATACATGACTCATATTCAATCCCCATGTGTTAAAGTGAGCATCACCTTTATGGGAACCCTTATTCAAGGTCATGTTGGACATTGTCTAAAAACATCAAACAACATGTGATGAGTGTAGTGATTTTAGGTCTAAGAACCACATTCACCACTATCCCTATGACAACTGATTCTGACTACCATTCCATGGCCTCCATGTATCACTCTCAAGGTTGGTCTATTTGATAAACTGTTTTATAATGGTTACCTATGTGTTTGACTTGATATCACATATCATGACTACTGAGACTCTTTCATCAGTCAACACACACTCTAGTCTCATGTATTACTATTGTCTGTTTTGCTTCCACAATAATATCTGATTACAAACATAACAAGAATGTATGCACTCTTATCATACATATGTTATCATTGTTCAGGTCATCAACCTGAAGATATATGTCATCAAGTCACATGATTCTTTATACATCTATTATATATGTTGCTTTATATCATGATTGATACAAACATAATAGATGTAATTATCTTTATGATTATGAAATCAGGTATCTAATGCTCCAATACAATTATCATATGATTGGATCTCTAGTCATACATACCAAAAAATGCATCTATATACCTTTTTTGATGATACTTGAATCATGAAAAATTAGTAAGTGACATACTTAGTCAAATGTAACCTTAATCATGTAATTCCCTATGACTATAAAACAATTCCCTAGGTTGATGGGGAAATAGTGAAGCTTGTATCCTTATAGTAGTTCTTGGATTGTGATAATATGATAAAAGTCATATAATTTTGAATATACATGGATTTTCAATGGTTTAGTTCTTCCACATCTTGTGATGTACGATGATTAGTGCATTAGGATCCCATTGTGGTTGTATGATCGAGCACAATTGAGGATGTAGCTTGAGTCATATGTCATAACTTCCATTGACTTTGTACACAGGATGAACCTAGTTTGTTTGGGGATTGGCCCTTGAGAACTACATAATAGTTTGACTTTTAAGAACACCACACTTTGTTATTTTTGCTTTGACTGAATGTAAGACTGGCCCTAGAGAACTCCACAACAGTCTGACTTTTGAGAACACCACACTTTGTTATTTTTGCTCTGACCTAGTGTAAGAGATCTAATTGATTATGGCAATCCTAACATCTTGTATGGAGTTCTAGTTTTGGATATTTAGTTTCAAGCTTGTGGTTTGAGAGATACGCCTCAAATTCCTTATGGCTTAAAATAACAATAAAGTAGTCAAGTTTTGTAGATACACCTAGGTAGATAATATTGTCATATCACATATATGTTGTTATGTCTCTTCTATACCTAAAAGTGTTTTTTGAGTACTATAATTCATATGTTAAAGCTAAACCTATAAAGAGATTCATATTTGTTGAGTATATATTGGGTAGAGGTTATTATATACTATTTACTCTTCCTTGGAATAAGATGATCTTAAAATGCTTGTGGGTAATAAGAATGCTATATTTTTCCATATCATATCATTGGTACATGGGTTTGACCATCATGGTTATCCACATCTTTTAGGTGCCAACCATTTGAATAGGCCTTGGGGGAGAGGATCCATTCTATGGTGACCAACAATATCTTGGAGGTGGGTGGTTCTCTTTTTTTGTCGTGTTTTGGAGTTATCCCAATACTCTCAGGTCTAGGTTGGGTGGATTTAATCAGTTGTAATCTACAAATTGAGTTTTTGTATGCCTTGTATAGATATACATGTTTTAGTTAGATACAAAAGACATATTCTTTTGTATAGGTTGTGACAATGTCACTTGACATTTTTGAGATGACACCCCTTTCATCTTCAATGTGATTCACACTTGTACATTCTCTTTGAAGGGAAACATGGTAGACGAGAATAGGAGAATTTCATTGAATTTATCAATTGGTGATTGTTAATTATTTTTCTTCTACGCATGACCTCTCTACGTTCATACCAAACACTACAAACACCAATAGTGGATAAAAGGCTAAGTCACTCAAGGCCATGGTTTCACTAGGCTCTACACAATATTTACCACTACTGTATTTATATACAAAGCTTGGGCTCGCCCATGAATGGATAAAATTAGGGTTGAGCATTGGGTTTTGTGCAACCCAACCCATGGAACTCGACCTGCAAATGACCCACAATTTTCTACTAGTGGTTTAGTGCCCAAAATTTGGGCCCACAATTTAAAATGATCCTGATTAGGGTCAAGGTAATTTGAACTCGACACCCTGAAAACCCATCCCGATATATATATATATATATATATATATATATATATATAACATTTTATTTTTACCATGTATTATATGGTTTATGCTATGAGAAATTTAAAAATGTCTATATATAACTCTTTGTCTTCATATTGAGAAGTTTACGATTCAATGGACAATGGGCCTCATAAACTTGTTTCACACCCATTAATCATTCTACATTTATTTCAACTATGTTCATGCCTATTATTTATCTAATTTAATTATTATCTCTTTTTTATTCAAACATTTTACTTACAGAGACTTTCAGTTTTGCAACCATAGAAATGCTAAAAAATGTTATATACAATACAATGATCTAATTTAGATATATTTTATGATAGAAAGTTAAGTGCATATACATACATATAATTTTTCATTTTAATTGGCCATAATGAAATGGGGGTTCTTGTAAATTTCCTTGACTCATCATTAAATATTGTACATATATTTGACACCATGTTTATGGCATTATCCGGTCAAGTTTTCCATTTTTCCCTCTTCACTCAACTACACAAATCAGTTAGGCTTTCTATTTTCTAATGGTCGGTAAAGAACTTTAGCATTTGACAGGTCTTAATAATATGTTAGATAAGAATGATTTCCGCCCATAACTCCTTATTACCATATTAACAAGAGAACAAATTCAATAGAAAACCGTGCTCTTAAATTGATTTAATGTCCAATGGCCTTTTACATTAATGTAACAACACATTTATCCCAATATCCAACCAAAATTTCTAATGTCATATTTTCAATTTGGAACATTGCAAACATGTATGTAAATTTTGCAATGTAAACACTTGAACATAAACAAAATTTACTGAAAGAAATTTAAAATTTGCCACTATATTTCTTCTATAGAAATATAAAAATATGGATTGGATCTGAACTTGAACCACAACACAACAATATAAAACGGGTCATATTTGAGCCTATAAAGTGTGAAAATTGTCAAACATTTACCCTACCAAAAACCCTCTAGTAAATCTTGGTCTGGGTCTGATCATTATTAATTTTTCAACAACCCGACCCAACGCTCAACTCTATGTAAATTATACAATATGTATTGGGCAAATTTTAAATTTAAAAGATTGTGAGTTTTCGTAAAGAACCAGTCATAATATCACAATAAATAACCAAAGTGATTATGTGAAGACCAAAAAATATTGATACTTATCATGTTATTCATGATGGACATGTTAATAAATAAAAAGATAGTTGAACCTTTTTTATCTATAGATATTGCAAGACAACACATTCTCATTAACTTAAAAATTAATTAATATATGGACTTAGTTTATTTTTATGTGATAACATCTTATTTTGTTAACCCAATTTTCCCAACTAACACACATATATATATATATATATATATATATATATATATATATATATATATATATAATTTATCATTGTTTAGCATAAAACACAAGCAATAAAGACACTAGTCACACTATTTCTAACACTTTCACTGTAGAAATTCCACACATATAGTTGATTCATCTAATAAGTATGGTCGATTTTTCAGTCGTAAGAATCTGGCTTTAAAGCCTATATGGTGCACCTGGAAGATGGGAGGTTTATAGTATATAAAGTAGGTCTGTCAAAATTTTGAGTTAGGTTCAGTTCAAATTTAAATCTGGGTTACAATTCTTCTTAGAATATAAGTTCTTAGTTTAAACATAATACATTATTAGATATACAAATACATAAATAATATAATTATAATTTAAAACAAGTGTATTTTCCTCTTTTTACATAAAATATCAAATATATATGATTCAGGTTGAAATTAAGTCAAATACAAAAATTAAAGAACTTTGTAAGGTTGCAAGATCCTCAATATTGATGAATTTGGATTCAGATATTTTTATATCCAGACATCATTTAGTAATTAATAGGATGATAAAGTGGTTGGATCAATTGAAAGGCCTAGGTTTGAGTCATGCACCTTATAATCCAAGTTAAGCCCAATTGAGCCATATGCATGGCAAATAGGCCCACTGGTAGATCAAAATTATTTTTTGGAATTTTGTGCATATTTATGAACCTATTAATATTGTGAGGCATTTGAGAAACTCCTGATGAGATAATTATCAAATTTTTAGAATATTCCAAACTGATTAATGGCTAATAATGAAATGAGAAACATTTAGCATCTAGTGGGAATCCAAGTATTTAAATATTGAATAAAGGTAACTTGATCTTGGTCCAATGTGAGATAATGAATAAATATGGATGTATCCAAGTTTTAAAATAATTGTGAGATCATACATGACACATGTGGTTTATTAAGTAAATGCTTGAATATTAAGAAATGACTTTTATCATTAGTATTATGATCTCAAAATGAAAAAATATGAGATAAACCTAATAGGAAGATAATACCAAAATTTGTGCTCAAATAAATAACCCTACTGACCTCTAAGATTTTTGGAAAGTTCGACTACATTGTTAATAAAGTGAGGATAGTGTTAGATTCATGTCTGATTTATTAAATATGTCAACTTAGGTCCAGATAACTCAGAACCTTACGGGGCAACACGGGATGTGGCTTATGATCTAAGTTGTGTAGGCAGATCAAATGAACACCCATCTGTCATGTACATCACGATAGGTAACCCGTGAGAGATGAACTCCAGCCAGACCTCCAACTCTTCTCCCTCCATCTGTCAGCCATTTTTGGCCCAAATAACAGTCTTGAGAGTTCTAGGAGGTTGGGACAATCTCAAAATATTGTTGACTTCACCATTGCCTAGAATAGGTAGATAATGCCCAAATTGGGGTGGCGTAAGATTTCCAGTGCTTTGATCAGCCTAGGACCATGTCTATCTGAAGGGTGTAAAAAGGGATCAGAGAGAGTCCATGTAACCCTCTGATGATAATGCAAGCCTTGATTCCACCCTCTATCCTCACTTACAATAGATAGGCCGATCATCCTATTCGGCAACCCCGAGCTCTGTCTTGCAGAATCTAAGAAATTCTGTTCAATTTCTCTGCCTGGAGTTACATAGAGAATCCACAAAAAATCCTCATCCCAGGAAGGGAGAAAGGAGACCCCATATTTGTCATCCATGAGCCCTGTGATAGATCTGTTTGTAGGCTAACAAACATCTCGTGAGTTTGTCGTTGCTGACCACCAAGAGCCACGCCTAGACCCTTTATGGGTTCAGTGATGGTGGACGAAGACAAAGGCTATGAAACCTGGGCTTGAGGAGGTATCCACGAGGAAGTGAAATGCAAGGTTGATCCATGCATAGCACAACAATGTGTAAAGATGCGAGAAAGGGAGAGGATGATCAAACTCAAAAAGACAAGACTAACCCTGTGTTGAGCATTGTGAGGAAAGGGCTTTTGTGACCTTTTGTCACAATCTACACGTACAAAGGATGGAGCACTAGGAAAAAGTGGTGAGTGTCCATTGGATGGACACCAGATGGCTTTTAGCTAATAAGGGATTTATTGCCTACATGGCATGTCTTGATTGGCCAGATTAACGATGATCTTGCAATTATTGTAGTAATTTTCAAAAGGTCATATAATAGTGGAATTATATGTGATTCTAATAATAAAAATGATTAGATCACAATAAAATACTTTGAGAGTTAAATTATATTCCTATTGTAAAAGTGTATCCAACACATGAATGAAGGGTGACTGATACATCAAAATCCTAGTTTTGATGAGTAGGTTATTAATATCGCGTGAAATACACTTATTTGTGATATAATATGATGTTGTCAATTAGTAATGGATATTTTAGTCTTTAATTGATTAGACAAGGGATGATGAATATTTTGGGTTTCTAATCCATAGACAAGTAAATTAGGACTTTAATCCTAATGTGCATTATTGTGATAATAATCTGCATGATCTAATTGCATTACTAATAATTAGTTAAAATGATTTATACAATGACTTAGGGTAACTCCTAATGTCAAGTAAGGGTTTGTAATCCTTATTATGCATGATAAAGTAATACTAGGGTTTCGAGCCTAACCCTAATATATACCACTAAGATAACCCTAAAACCTAATCTAAGACATAGGTCAGGTCTGATTAGCATGTTAAAAATGTATGGTGACCCTTTCAGGTAAAAATACATGCAGAGTGATGATTGATTGATTGGTTGAATACATTTGATGATTGTACATAAACAATTTGTAGATCATACTACATGATTCAACAATATGGTACGAGTAAGGACCCTGACCCATGTTTTGGGATAACCCTATTTGTTTTGCTTAAGAATGTTGCTTAGCTCCTTGCTATAATCATTTGAGATGCAATTAGGGCATGATGGAGGTTTGTGTTCCTTATTTGATCTTGATTCTTGATGTTTGTGCTTTGTGGAGTGGCTTTGGTGCAACTTGCCATTTTACCCAGAGTAGGGGTTGATGTGCAAGTTTGCCACATCTAGAGTGTTTATTCTCTCTCTTTGCATTATCTAGAGGAGAGTGAAAGTGTTGTGCACCTTGTTTTGGCCTTGGTTGAGTGGTGACATCCTTGGTGATGTTTTGGGTACATGTTTGAGGTGTGCTTTGCTCATAGAAGTGTTGTCCCGGGCTTGAGAGCCTTGGTGAGACCTTGTATCCATTTGTGGTTTCCTTGAGGAATCTTGATATCAGTTGAGGGTGTCTTGAGGGACATCCTATCGGTTTGGTGATGTTTTGAGGATCACCATTTCAGTTTGTGACCTAGGGTTTCATCCCTATCAATTTGGAGGAGCGTATCAGCCATGAACTAGGAAGGTGACCAAGTGGGCAAGACATACGTTCTACCACCTTGTTGAATGGTGTTACATGTGTCCTTTCTTCTTAGATAAGTGTCATCTTGGGTTCTACGGTGGTGACATATTTTACTTGTTCTCTCTCTCATTGGCCATGTATACATACCCCTTCCTTCTCATGCAAGTGAACCCTTTTAGTGATCTTTGCTTTCTCTTCTTGGTGGTCGACCTTGAGCTTGAAGAGGACTCTCCCTTAGAGCTTGGTGGGTGAACCAAGAGCTTGTGGTGATCTCCTTCATCTTCTTCCTTGGTAAGACATGGTTTTCTAACTTTCTTTCTCTTCTTCTTTCTTTTTCTTGGCCATGGACCTTGGCACCTTCTTTTATTCTCTTTTGCTATCCCTTAACCTTGATTCTATCTTCCTTCTTCAAGGTGTTGTGGAGGTTGAGTTAGGAGGATCTACTTCTCCCTTGAGCTTGGGATTCTTGGAGCTTGACCTTGGAGCTTAAGATTGGTTGTTGATCTTGAGGCGGGTTATGTAACTCTAACCCTACTTTGTTATGATCATCTTTCTACTTGTTATCTTTCTAGTTATCTTTAGCTCATTATTTCTTGATGGTTAGTAGCTTTTCTTGGTAGCCTTATGTTCTTCTTTTGAGGATAGAGCTTTGTTAAGTTGCTTCCATAAGTTTCTCTTTTTCTTTGCCTTGTTAGTATTGTCATCTTGAGGTAGAAGATGACTAAACTGATATGGCATGCTAAATCGATATGTATGTAATCTGATTTGATATGTTGACTGATATTCTCTAGTCTAAACTAATATACCCCTTATGATGTTGGCTTGTTATGATCTAGTGATACCTTGGGAGGAATAGTGTCAAGTCTCCATGCTTTTAGTTGAGTGTTGAAGTTGACATGGATAACCCTAATATGATATGCATGCAATCTGAAACACCTTGCAATCTGATACACTCTAACCTGACACATCTTGTTTAGAGGTGAGAAATCTTCCCTTGAGGTTCAATCAATGCTCCTCTAAACCCTTATGGCCGATATCATCTAGAGATCAATTTGGTCGATACACAAAGGGGTACATAGGTCGATACCCTAGTTGATGGGTTGGCCGATACCCTAAGGGATGGAGAGGTTGATGCCCTAGTTGATGGGTAGACTGATACCCTAAGGGATGGAGAGGCCGATACCCTATGTTGAGTGGGTAGGCGCATATCCTAATGGATGGTGAGGCCAATAACTTATGAGATGGTATGATCAATATACTTTCTCAGGCACCTCTAGACCGATATCCTTTTTTGTGCCTTGGCCGACACACTCTGATGGAGGTGTTGAGCCTGATACAAAGTGATGCTAAACCAATACTCATCCTTTAGTTGGTAGGCCGATACCCTATCTAGAGTTGTTGCTCGATACATAATTTAAGTCAATACACTACCTGAGTGTGGTGGTCAATACACTAACTTAGTGTGGTGGCCAATACCCTAACCCTAACCAATTCTCTATGGTGATGGTTGAGACACACCATGTTAATGTTGGTGTCTCATAGTGGTGGTGTGGTATCATATGGAGTAGTGGTATGTATGGTGTGATGGTTATGGTTCTAAACCACATAACATGTTTTATGATGATAATAAGAAACATACTTCTACGTCTCATAACACATCTCATAGTGATGAGGAAAGTGATAATCTAAGGGTGGTTGGTAATCTAACCTTGTAAACCCTAATCGAGAGAAGTGAAACCCTAATTTTTATGATGTGAAATGCATGATGTCAATGTATAGCATGAGCTTTATGAGATGATGATGCTTTGCCTTCTTATTATCAATTTCTAACCATGCATGTGATACAGATTGATGTAGATAGACATGTATGAGCTATGGTGGTTATGATGTGATGGACATGTGGTCCTTGTGATGAAAAGTGGTCCTTGTGATGGATATGTGATCCTTGTGATGGACATGTGGTCCTTGTGATGGACAGTGGTCCTTGTGATGGACATTGGTCCTTGAGATGGACATATAAGGGATAACAAGTATAAAGTGATGATGTGATTCAATATGTTATGGTGATGAGTCATACGTTGATTATGTATATCTTGTATAGAGGTTATACATTGTAACTTGATTGATGCTTTAAGATGTTAAATTAATGTAATTAATCAAGTGAAATCTAATAGTATAATTTTCCCTATGCCATAGATCCATTCCAATGTCAGCTTTATTGCTGGATGGTGAAGCGCGTTTAACTCATAGCACATATTTTTGAATATGCGGGGTACAAGTCAAGTAATTCCTTGTACCCTTAAATAAATGATGTGTGAGATGGCCATGCGTGAGCTGATCGCGGTGTGATATAGATGGCCATGCGTGAGCCACTCCTTTTGTTGGAACAACCATTCATGTGCATGTTCTTCTAGTATTGTACATATACCAAGTTGGACTAGTTATTATTATATATGTGGATGGCCATGCATGAGACAATCCCTGATCTTGGCTATATGCCAATGTTGCAGTTGACTGATATGTCTCTGTGGTGTTTTCTATTGTGTTGACCAAGAGGTGTGGTGAGGTCGTGGATTCTAACTCTTCCATTAGACCTTGTGTGGCACTGACTTTGACTATATACATATAGTGGTTGGTTGGATTTAGAGGGTACAATTCAAATCCTCAGGGCATAATGAATACACAATCAGCAGTGTAGTATATTTGTATAAGATCAAACACGAAGACATTGGTTGAGGCCTTTCTTGATCTTTATACAATGTTGTTGATAGAAAATATGCATGTTCTTCATATTCCTTTTAATTTATTACGATGTTTCTTAATTCAACATTAATTGTTCTTCCTGTTATTTTTATTGTTGCACGGTTTAGCTTATCAATGATGATAATATAATTGGCGAAGAGTTATATCTCTCACTGCGACTGTGTATCTCACCCCATTGGTTAACAACCTTTTTAATTGGATGAGCACAAAGACGTAGAGATCGTACAGAGGATGTTGAACAACAGCCAGAAGAGTAGTAGCTGATAAGGTTGGAAGTGATGCTAGATGCCTTTTGTTGATAGAATCCTAGAGTCATCCCTGTACACTTGGGTCTTTGGGAACATTTTGTAGATGTTTTAAAAATGTGTTCTTTTTATGTGTCTTTTGTATTTCAAATATGATGAAACCATGTATATATATTCTGGAACAATACCTTCATTATAGGTTAACAACATGCCTTGTGAATGCTTTGAGGCATGAAAGGACACATGCATAAAGGTTCTTGATATATGGCGGTTTAATGCAAAAAGGTTTTAAATTTTTAGTTTTTTTGCTAATAAGTTTGCTAATCTTTCTTCTGCAATTTTGTTTTGAGTAATCTCATTTTACTGTGGTGTGGGGCGTCACGCTACAGTACATGCTTACATGAAAATTTCTTTGATCGATCTCCTATTAATGACTAGTTAATTTCCTAGCTGAAGAAGCTGACTAATGTCTGTAAATTTTTCCTTACCGTCTGTTATCATATTTGGAAGATCCAGAACACCCATGTTCTTGAAAACTCAAGTTTGAATATTGAACACCTGGTCATGTTGATAAAAAAGGATAACCACTTAGTGTCTATGTCCTAGTGTAAGGAGTGGGTGTCGATAGTGGACCCACTCAATGGTATATCCATGAGCCATGAAATATTTAAGTAGTGGAAAACATAACTATTTACAAAGTTACAAAATGTTTACATGTACATAACTTTCTCACCCTAAGGGTGGTACATAAAATGAAAATGTTAAATATATATACATAAAAGCCCATATGCAGAGGGTAACAAGTATATCTCAAGTTGTCCTTACGTTCACTAATGAGATCACGATCATCTTTAGTCTCTGTCCTACAAAGCACCTACGCATGGGTGGAGGGAACACCTAGATAAATAGGAAAACAAGATATGTCTCAGCAAAAGGTGAGTATGTACATTAGAATATTAACTAGGCATTAATTATTTTAAAATTAAAGTAAGATGTTCCCAAAAAAAGGGGCCATTAAAGATAGGTACGTTTTAATGAGAAGTAATAAAAGAAGGAATTTCCAAAAGAATGAGGCGATATAAGTAAAACATTAAATAATGATCCTTGACATAATCAATAATTAGTATAAAAAAAAATATATGCATGCAGATATATTGGACTAAAGTAACTATAATATGGTCATGACACCACTGAGTCATTGACATAACTAAAATCGGTGGAAGTAGTGCACCCTAGGCGGAAGTAACACACCTCTGTATATATAAAGGGGGAAGTAGCACACCCCAGGAAGAAGTAGCGTGCCATAATGGTTACACATAAGCATCTACGATAACTAAACCATTCGAGTTATCTAACATGCATAAATAGAGTGGCAAGATGCACTTTTCATACAACATATGTGGCATGATTTAAGCACAATCACATGTGGGGTCATTGACCCAATTCAACTTTGATAATAATAATTTTAGAAGAATAAAAATATGTCACAATTTAGAAGATATGATATTTCAACGAGTGGAAATATGAACAAGTATTCTAAGAGCTGCCTCATTATGGGAGAATATAGTCATATAAATGCCCAGATATAAATAGGGAGGAGTAGATACCTGATGTTTTCTTACTATTTCTAATACTTAGGTCATCCTCCAATCATTGTTTCCTCCTAGATCAATATTTTTCACAGATTTGTCAAAACATATACAAATATACTTTATTTATTTACAAATGCTATTTTTGGCACTTAAACCTTGATTGGGGTTTTTACTTTAGGAGCTTGATTCAATCGTTTCCAATTCTAGTTTGTGATAGGGTTATACTAAGTTACATATATACATATAGTCAAAGTCTTGTGATTATCTATAATATCCTCATGTCATTAGATTACTTTGTTGATGTCTCAACTGATTCTTGATCTTGGTTTATACATACATTTTTGTTATATGGTTGATATTTATCCAAGGACTCAAGGTAGTTTTACACTTGCACCCATAATTAGATGGATATACAAACTTTCTACAAACCCTCTAGAGCTTTATATTTTCTATAAGTGAATGACAAATAATCCATATGCCAATAATTATATCTCAAATATGTATTTGTAAATATATATATTTAGTAATTTAATGAAATGGAACAAGTTCATGCATAATTGTACTATAGTGTTCCCTAGAGTCACAACATAACCCCATGGTTGTGATTTATTTCATCTTAAGTTATTGGATTATGGATTCAGACAATACATTATAATGTTTACATTATAGAATATACTAGTATGTGTCACATATGAAACATACATATTGACTAATACTATTTGGATGTGAATAAATAACCCAACTCATAATAGTTAATTATTCCTTAAGAAAAGTGTCGATCTCATTTTATTCACTATCTTGTATCATGATGTTAACACTAAACCTTTATAGAATTATGTAAACATCTCATGTTTTTGTATGTTTATGTAGATACATGCATATAAGTATATATGATATAGGGTTCATGAAGCGTACTCTAATTGAGTAAGGTTTCCCATCATGTATATATTATCTATTACTATTATTGATTTATTTCCCTACTTATCTTCTATTAATTACTTAGCAATCAAGTTTATAGGCTATAAATATTGACCCAAAGTCCAATAGGCTGTAAGACTTCATCTATTGACCTTCTTGAATCTTTAACCGAACCTAACAGAACCAACATTTGTAGGACATATAGAATCTGTGAAACTGAAGGTGTAATCTAACTTTTATAAGAATCAAAGGAGTTTATGTGGGAGATGGAGGTCAACTTCATTAAAGCATGACTAAGTATGAAGAGCCCATAGAGTTTTTGTAGGATCTGATTGCATGACAAAACTAAAGGAGGTTATGGGGTTGAGAGGATCATGATGAGGTGCATGTGGATGTGAGGGGTTTGTAGATATGCAGACTTCACATTGCTGGAGGGGATGTTCAGGGAAGATGAACCAGATTCTTGTGTCGAGTGGTTAGTAATAAGATGAGCAAGAGCAATGATATTGCAGGTTCCCAGAGTCTTGTCATCGGTATTGACTTGAGAGTTCTACATTGTCCATATTTTGATAATGACTTAACCATTCCATTCCTATGTATCTAATATGTTTGTTCAAGATTGATTTCAGGCTTTAGGTACATCAAAAGGATCAAATTACACAAGCCCTAGCTTGTTCAAGTTCAAGTCAAAAGTAATGCAAGTGCGCATTTTGGGAAATCACTTCAACCGACCTTAGAAGATTTTTGCAATCACTTGTGTTGATGATATGACTTGTAACTTAGATGAGAAAAATATGAGGGACACAAAATACCAAGGTTTAATCACCCAAAAGTCAACTTTGAAAATTTGTCACAGGTTGTTCATCAGTCGATTTGGAAACTTGACCGATCCTATGATGGATTTTCTGAAGATTACCCATCGGTCGAGTTGCACACTCACTGAACTCGAATGACTGACTCACTGAGCCAATCTAATTTTAGCTCATCGGTTGAGTTTACCAGAACAAACTTGACCGATAGTTCAAAAATTGGCTTTGTCTTTTAGTTGATCGGTTGAGTTACCTTTATTGAAACTTGACCAAATGTACTATATGGAAAATGCTGGAAAAGTGATTATAACCATTGGGGAGTTATTTTGGGTGAAAATAGATCTATTGCATTATGGAAAATGGCTATGTTTTTACCCTAAGTGATCCCCAACTCAAGGGAACACCCCTAGCTAAAAATAGGACCCCTTGGAGTTCATTCCAAGTTTGCTCATTCATGATATTCTAAGTCCTTGCTATAGTTGAGTGTGTTGTAACTCTTTTAGCCCCTTTCTCACTCTAGTTTACACTTTTTTTTGTGATTGTGAGTGAGTTTGGCATATTGTAAGAGAGATACTCTCTTGTTCATGTAAAGCTCTCATTTTCTCCTACTTCCCTATCCCTTTCCTCCATGAAGAAAGGTGAAGCAAGCTTCCCTGAGTAAAGGAGGAGCTGTTGATTTGCCTCTTCATGGTTGATGAAGAGGTGGTGATCTTCTCTAGGTGAAGGAGAAGGCAAAGGTTGAAGATCCAAGAAGAAATGAAAATTCCTTGAAGGCAAAAGACTTGTGCTTGAGTGGGTAAGACCATTGAAGAAGGCTTAAGACTCAAGCAAAGTGGGTAAGTCCTTCGTTAGGTGGATTGCTCTTTGTTCTTAGATGGGTAAGTCCTTTGGTGGTCTTGTGTTATAACTCTTATTGGTAATAATATAGAGAAAACAACTTGCAAATTCCTAGAGGTTAACCTGTCTAGGTAGTGGACTGAGTCTATCCTAGTTTGGAGAATGGAACCACTCTACATGACCTTGTGAAGTTCTTTCTATCAATCTCTCTCTCCCTTACTATACTTGCTAGTTTGGACTTCACATTGCACTTAAGCTATTGGTTTCAATTTGATATAATTTGAATGTCTAATCTATCTGATGAGAAATTTTTTTAGCTCTATTCAACCCCCCTCTAAAGCCCTAGATCCAACAAGTGATATATAGAGGTGGAATCGATCGACCTTTCTCTAGTTGAGAGGGAGAATAGTCAACTGAACCCAACTTAGAGGTGTAAATCTAAAAGAAAACGGTTAGTAAAAATGATTGGTGATCTATATGCTAAACTTGAACTTCTTGAATTGAATGAGAAAACCAATCTAGAGAGTATTGATAATTTTCAAGGGCAATACCTTGATCTTGAGCTCCAATACAGTAAGGTTGAAGTTGAGAATGGTATCTACCTTAAGAACATTGAGAATCTTAATGAAGAAAACCAAAATTTCCTTAAAGAACCTGAACTGGTTAAAATTGAAAATGTTGAATTTAAGCTCCTTATTGATGCTCATAGAGAAGAGAGAGATATCAATCTTAAAGAAATCCAAATGCTTAAATTTGAAAATTCTAGGTTACTTGGTCAAGTAATTGATCTATCTTCTAGACCTTTACTGCCCCGTGTTAATGTTGCTTCTATCTCTCTTTTTTTTGGTCGGTCCAAAAAGTGTGTTACTATATTACCAAAACTTTAGGTACAAAAGAGATTGCGCCCCCATTACAACTCAGGATGAAGACATCCAAACGACCAGATAAACAAACTAAACACAAGCTACACAGTAGCCATCTACCTAGGTAAAAGAAGAAAGAGACCCGCGATACAAACTCAAGAGATAACAGAGAAACTGAAATGACTATCCAAACTACACATGCCAACACTCGAATTAGACTCATCCTCTAAAATTGTGACAACACGGGCAGCCGAGAACATCACTTCAGCAACCTGAGAAACTCATGAGCAGTATAGCAGAGACCTCCACTGCTATCATCCAGGTCTTCGAGTTTCTGGCCAGCAAGGAAATTGCCAAGAGGACCTGGTTATTTCTTTAAGCAAGCCCAGAGACCAAGCAAAGAATACTGTTGTTTGCACAGCAACACCCCACATGCACACGAAGGTGAACCTCCTGACAACCCATCTTCTCAAAGAAGACTCTGAAGACAACTGAACAAGTGCATGTGGGGTGTTGCTTCTATCTCTCTTGAGGCTGATCTTGTGCATGCTAAGGATGACATATCTAGTTTATCTTCTACCATTACTTCCTTAAATGATGATAATCATAGATTGAGAGCATCCCTATAGAAATTCCTCAAAGGGAAGAACTCCCTAAATGAAATCCTTGACCATTCTACCAAACAAAGTGGTACTAGTGGTTTGGGATTTGTAGGGGGACCATCAAAGGGCAAGAGCAAAGCCAAAGGTAAGAAAAAGAGTAAGGAGACCTCTTTCTTTGTAGGAGAGTCTTCCGACACTAAGAATCCTATGGTTTGTTCTTATTGCAAATGTCATGATCATTACTCTACTTATTGTCCTTACAAGCCTAAGGGGACCAACCCAAAGATGAAATGGGTCCCCAAGTAAACTCTAGATCCCAAAGTTTGAGTTGGGAACCAACATTCTCCTTTCTTGTAGGAAAAAGGAAGATGATTGTTGATAGTGGCTGCACTAAGCACATGACTGGTGATATAAGCCATTTCAACAATTTCACCAAAAAGAAAGGATGATCGATCATCTTTGGGGACAACAAGAAAGGTAAAGTCAAAGGTGAGGGTGATGTAGGTGAATCCTTATGTATCA
Source organism: Alisma plantago-aquatica (assembly GCA_963693085.1). NCBI lineage: Eukaryota > Viridiplantae > Streptophyta > Magnoliopsida > Alismatales > Alismataceae > Alisma > Alisma plantago-aquatica. The sequence continues at coordinate 1,017,751,042 of OY856409.1, read as the reverse complement.
AGAACATTCTTTTTTTGGATGACCTACATCAAAATTTAATTAGTGTTAGTCAACTATGTGATAGTGGTTACCTTGAGCTATTTACTTCCTTTAAAAGCTTCATTCTAGATTCCCTTACCTACCAAGTTATATATAAGGAAACTAGAAGTGGTAATCTTTATGTTATTGTTCTTGACTCTATTAAGCCTATTTTTGGTAGGTTCCTAGTAGTCAACTTGAATGATATTTCTCTTTGGCACTGCCAACTTGGTCATGTAAATATGCATCATATGAAGAAGTTGAGAAAAAAGGACTTGGTCAAGGGACTTCCCAAATTGTATTTTGAAAAGTATGAGGAATGCCAACCTTGTACCCAAGGAACGCAAACCAAGCCCTCCTTCAAATCCAAAGTAGTCCTTAGTACCAAGAGAGATCTTAAGCTTCTTCATATTGATCTATTTGGACCAATGAGAACTCAATCACTTCATGGTTCCAAGTATTTCCTTATTATTTTCAATGATTTTTCTAGATATACTTAGACTTTCTTTCTCATTTCTAAAAGTGATATGCTTGATATTTTCTCAAGCTGTTGTAAACGAGTTGAGAGTGAAGCTTCTTGCCACATTGTTTCCATCCGTAGTGACCATGGGGGAGAATTAAAAAATGAGCTTTTTGAGCGTTTGTTAAGAATCTGGTTAAGCACACAACTTATCTTCACCTCAAACACCTCAACAAAATGAGGTTATATACAGGAAGAATAGGTCTTTATAGGAGATGGCTAGGATCATGCTTCTAGAGTATGATACTCCTAATAGTATCGCATAGCGATACGTATACACGCACACATACACACGCATTATGCGCCCATGCATAATGCGCACATACATACACACAAAGTGAAACCTGCCTTTTTACTCATCCTTCACTGAAGAAAACCCCCTATGCGCTATGGCGTAGTAGGAAGCCTTCTATCAAGTATTTCCATGTTTTCTAATGTCCTTGTTTTGTTTTGATTATGAAAGATTCTCTTGACAAGTTTGATCCAAAATCTTACAAGGGTTTCTTTCTTGGCTACAACACTACTAGCAACGCTTATAGAGTTTTTAATGTTGACCTTTCTAAAGTAGAGGAATCCATTAATATAAAGTTTGTTGAGACTAACCCCTCTGTTCCCAAAGATATTGTTCCAAATGATGATGTTTTAGGTGAAGTAATTCCTATTCTAAATGAGCTCAACATCAACTGAAAGGGAAATGAGTTGGCCACTCAAGATGAAGAGAAAGATTATGAGAAGAAGGATCCAACCCACCAGTTTTCTAAGAATCAACCAAAGGAGTTGATTCTAGGTGATCCATTTGAAAGAGTGAAGATGCGGGATGCATTCAACAAAGAACAAGCTAACAGAGCCTTCATTTTACAACTCGAGCCTAAGAATATCAAGGAAGCTCTTGGGGATGATGGATCCTATCTATGTAAGAAGAGTTAGAGCAATTTGATAAGAACAAAGTTTGGACCCTTGTGCCAAGACCAAATGATAGAAAGATCATTGGTACCAAATGAGTCTACCGCAACAAACTTGATAAAGATGAAGAAGGTGAGAAGGTAGATGAGAAGCTCTATAGAGGTATGATTGGAAGTTTACTTTACCTGAACTGCCTCTAGATATGATATATTGTATAGTGTTGACTTGTGTGCTCGCTTACAATCGAATCCTACAAAATCACATCTTATAGCTGTTAAGAGGATTTTAAGGTACTTAGCCAAAACCTAAAATTTTGGACTATGGTATCCCAAGTCAAGGTACTTTACTCTTGCTGCTTATAGTGATGCGGATTATGAAGGGTTCTTGATTGATAGAAAGTGCACAAGTGGCACTTGTTTCCTCCTGGGACCATGCTTGGTGTCTTGGTTCTCTAAGAAATAAAGCACAATGGCATTATCAACCACCGAGGCTGAATACAAAGCACCCGAGAGTTGTTGTGCCTAGGTCCTATGGATGAAGCAAATGCTCCAAGACTTTAACATTCATTTTGATGCTTCTCCTATCTACTATGATAATACCAGTGCAATTAACTTATCATATAATCCATTCTTGCTTAGTAGAGCTAAACATATAGAGGTTCGCCATCACTTTCTCCATGATCACATTGTCAAGAAGGATATCTATATCACGCGTGTGTACACGAAAAATTAGTTGGAAGACATTTTCACTAAACCTCTAGCTAGAGAGCAATTTAACTTTATTAGATCAAAATTGATTATAACCACTTTGAATGAATATGATATACCTTCTAGCTAGTTGTCATCTCTCCTATCTGTCCTGTCTCTATTTTGATCATCTTTGCTTGCTAATTTGCTAAAAATCCATTTTTCATGTTTATTTTGCCCTGTTTTTCTCTTGTTTTTGGTTATTTTTCACAAACACATGTTTTATCACAAAATAGCGCCCAATGATGAATGATATGTGCCTAAGTATGTTCAATATACATAATGGATTTGAAAAAAAAAATTAATTAGCACTCTAATGGCTAGAAATTAAGTTTGTTAGTTTTAGGTCAGGTTGACCATCAGTCGAGTTACAACTCGACCGATCGATGGCCGAGAGATTTTAAAAAAAAAGCCTATCGGTCAAGTTTCTGAGTTCACAGAATTTGACTGATGGTTGGGCTAGAGCATTCTTAAGTTGGGTTCGGCCGACTATTCTCCCTCTCGACTAGAGAAAAGTCAATCGATTCCACCTCTATATGCCCTAAGCTCTCTACCCTTGCCATTCCCTTCCTCAACCTAGCCCTAATCTGACCTAATTCAACCTTCCTAGACCTTCCCCTTCACTAAACCTAGGTCTGTGGACATTTTTGGTGGTGATTTTTAGCTCTGGCTCTCTCCTTCCTCTCTTTTTCATCGACATCACTTCCAATACAACGAAGAGAGCCACCCCTGTCAATGCACTAACTTCTTCATCCTCTTCCCGCTTGATCTCTTTTTATGACACTCTCTTTATCTCAAATGAGGTTGTAAATAAGATTAAGGACCTCCTTCCTCAGAATCCTTTCCCTTTTCACGCCCTCTTTGAGCCTAGACCTAGACACCAAGAGGTCATAGGTCAAGTAGCAGAGTTTCTAGATGTTCACCATCTCTCTGCCTTGGGTGTTGAACACACGTGCTACAAAAATTCCATCACTAGCATGAAAGTGATTCACGAATACTACGCTAATTTGCATTGGAATTATGACACCCTCCTACCCCCTCCTAATACTCAAGTGATCCTCATGTCCATGATAGTCGGGAAGAAATTCCAAGTCTCGAAAGATACCCTGAATATCTTCTTCTTAGGTACCGATGAGACTGACACCTAGCGTAAGGATTACCCTGAGTATTTTGACCTTGTTGAGCCTGAGGCATTATGCAAGCAATACGATCTCACTCTTACAAACATTCATCGTTACTTGAATAAGCCTCAATTCCCTTACAAGAATAAGTGCACCCTTCCATCCTCTGTCCTGGATCTCAAGAGACACATCCTTGCCCTATTTATCAACTACAATATCCATCCAAAGAAAAATCTAATAGATATTGCAAAGAACACTACAGTGATCATGTATAGTCTCTTAGAGAATGTCACAGTCAAGTGGTCAAGATGCATCCTCCACCATATGACCTACTTTGACTCAGGGAAAAACACCCATGGCACCCACCCTCCCTACCTTGCCTTGATATGCAGTCTATTTCAGCTTGCCACTAGAAAATCTCTTTTCCACAACTTTCATCACAAACTTGCCAAGAAATGAGTTTGTATCAGTGAGACCACTATTTAGAAGTCTGTACCTATCCTCTCCTCCACCACACCTGGTGCCTCTGCCTCTATCTCTACCTCTACCTGAGCACCTCCACCACCTCAGCCTACTCGACCTGCACGTTCCTTGTGCCATGTATCAAATGAAACCCATATGGGCTATATGATGCATCAATAGGCATACAACCTTCAGGTCCAGGAGCACCTACACCATGATATATGTTCAATCATGTCTAACATGAACATGTCCTATGCACATACCTACCCAGCCTACCAGCCCTACCCAGGAGGTGATTATGCATCCTATGCATACAATCACTTTTACCCAACCCCTCCACCTACACCTTATGTTGCTGCCACACCCTCTGCTACTGGTAGACCTATTCCCATTGTCCTTCCTCTACCTTCTGGCCCTTTGGCCACTCTTCTTGCTAGCCTTGGCAATTATTCTCCTTCCTTCCCATAGACCAATGAGCTCCATGCTCTTGGTATGTCTTGGGATGAGCAGAATGCTTACTGGCCCGATCGTGGTTTCGGTCCCTCTATTGATGAAGAGATGTTAGACCAAGATGATGAGGAAGCTACTGATGCTGATGAGGTAGATGATGATGATGAGGATGATGGTAGTGCATCTGACGATGATGATGGCTCTGATGGATTTGTTGGTGACTTTGGTGATGAAGGCGATGTTGTTGTACCTTCATGCGAAGATGATGACTATGAGCCTGATGCTGAGGATGATGATGACGTTGATATAGATAGCTTAGATGTCTAACTGTTCTTAGTTTTTTGTCTACATGTTGATCATATATTTCTTTCTACGCTATTTTGTGTTAGAAACATCTGAGCACATGTTCTGAGTTGTATTATTTTATCATCTTAGTTTTCATCGTGTTGGCTTGTAGATGTGTTATGAGAACTTGCATTCTGGGTTGTAATCTAACTTATGTGCACAATTACTCTTTGAATTATTATATCTTATGATTTGGTGCCATGTTTCACCATATTTTTATTATGACTGCATGTTTTGCATATATGCTTGGTTGTGCTTGGAGAAGACCTATTTTTATGCTCTTCTACCCCCCCTTCCTTTTTGATAATGTCAAAGGGGGAGAGAAATTCAATGTTTTGAAGCTCAAGCATATTGTTTTTATTGCCTATGTGATCATTTTCTTGTTCATTATATGCTTTGTTATGTGACTCGCTAAAGGAACATATAGTATGTATGTGTTATATTGCTTTGTGTAGATAGACTAACTATGTAGGTTAATGTAAGCATAGATTGAGGGGGAGCAATTCACATTGTTCAAATCTGGAATCCCCCTACAAATCACAAGGTAAAGGTATAACTTTAATATCCTTTTCAATATGATTGAGGCATGGGTTGGCATTGTCAAAAAGGGGGAGAATTTTGATTTGAGAGTTCTACATTGTCCATATTTTGATAATGACTTAACCATTCCATTCCTATGTATCTAATATGTTTGTTCAAGATTGATTTCAGGCTTTAGGTACATGAAAAGGATCAAATTACACAAGCCCTAGCTTGTTCAAGTTCAACTCAAAAGCAATGCAAGTGTGCATTTTGGGAAATCACTCCAATTGAACTTAGAAATTTTTTGTAATCACTTTTATTGATGATATGACTTCTAACTAAGATGAGAAAAATATGAGGGACACAAAATACCAAGGTTTAATCACCCAAAAGTCAACTTCGAAAATTTGCCACAAGATGTTCATCGGTTGAGTTGGAAACTCGACCCATCCTATAATGAATTTTTTGAAGATGACCCATCCGTCAAGTTGCACACTCACACAACTCGACCGACCGACTCATTGAGAAAATCTAATTTTAGCTCATCGGTCGAGTTTACCAGAACAATCTCGACCGTTAGTTCAAAAATTGGCTTTGTCTTTTAGTTGATCGGTCGAGTTACCTTTATTAAAACTCGACTAAATGTATTGTATGAAAAATGCTATTAAAACTGATTATAACCATTGGTGATTTCTTTTGGGAGAAAATAGATCTTTTGCATTGTGGAAAATGACTATTTTTTGATCCTAAGTGATCCCCAACTCAAGAGAACACCCCCAACTACAAATATGACCCCTTGGAGTTCATTTCAAGTTTTCTCATTCATGCTATTCTAAGTCCATGCTACAGTTGATTGTGTTGCAGCTCCTTGAGCCCCTTTCTCTCTCTAGTTTACACTTCATTTCATGAATGTGAGTGAGTTAGGCATATTGTAACAGAGCTACTCCCTTGTTCATGTAAATCTCTCATCTTCTCTTACTTCCCTATCCCTTTCCTCCATGAAGAAAAGGTGAAGCAGGCTTCCCCGAGTGAAGGATGAGCTGTTGTTGTGCCTCTTCAAGGTTTATGAAGAGGTAGTTGTAACATCCCTGACCTGGGTTATGAGTTAACCCTAGGTGTTTTGGCTAAATATGTAATTAAATCTTTGTGATTAACTCTGAGCATGTAATTAAGTTTCTCAGAAACATATATTTCAGTATTTGCTCCTTTTTATTTAAAGTTGTAGCATTGTTTTGATATACAGGGACCTATGTGCAATTTACCCAGTTAAAAGGGTTATCTTGCAATTTGCACATGATGAGATGTTCCTCTGATGTTGAGACATCATGAGAAATCTTTTTAGCAAAGTTTGAGGGATTTCCCAAGCTAAGGCACCAAGGTGCAGCTGTGGAAGCAATCCCGGTGCTTGAAACCCTAGTTTGGGGTAAAATGCAATTTACCCAAATTAAGGGATACAAATTGTGAAATATGTCATCTAATGTATCTTTTTAGACTCTTTCCATCATTAATAGAAGAAATGATGAGGAAGTCACCTCAATTGAATTATCAAGTTATGAGATATGCCTTGTGATTGAATAATCAGGGTATATGTGCAATATTTCTTTATGTATGTACCTCATTATTAGCTTGCTCTCCTTTACCTTCTTTTCCTAAGACCTGAAGAGAAGGTTTGTACTTAGAATAAAGAGGAAGGGACGATCAAGTAAAGAAGGAGGGACCTAGTTGGAATTATGGACAACTTATGAACTAATGTTGAAAATCCTACCCCATGTATATAAGCTCTCCTTCCCTTAGTTGTAAGGGAACTCACCCTTCGTTCCCTTACTGTTTCATTTCACCAAAGACGACCAAGGACTGCCTTGGAGCTAAGGAGGACGACCAAGGGGTGCAAGGTAGGTTTAAACCCCTCTTCTTGCCTAATTCCATGGTTAGAACTCGAATTCAAGGTCAGCTTCATGGCTAATTCTCGAAACCCTATCTTTCTAGCCGTCTCTTCTCATCCTTCCTTGGAGTTTTCACCTTGGCCAACCTGTAAGAACTCAAGGACGCCATTAGAGCTTGGATCTTGAAAGCTTGGAGCTCAAGGAGCAAGCTTTAGGCGGGTTTTATAACTCTAAACCCATGCTTTATTATGTACATCTTTATATGCGGTTTGATGATAGCTCTTAGTGTTTCCCTACTTTTCCCTGCTATGTTGCAAGTAAATCCATGGGATATTCATACTGTTCTTGAGCTAGGAGATGATGGCATGATTTCCAAGAAAAACCCACCGCTTTTCACTTCCTTAAACGGTCTCAAAAGTTTGCTCTCTCGGTCTCAAGACCGCGAGGTGAGCAAACGGTCTCGAGACCGCGACAGGGCAAACGGTCTCCAAGACCGTTTGGCCCCGTTGACCGAGTGTGGACCGTATAATAACTCTGTTTCTAATTATATAGGCTAATTACTATCAAAATTTGGGAGGCTAACTCCAAGGGAATCGGGAGATATGACCTTTTTTAGTAACAACCTTATTTGAATTTATTCCTGATTTGCAAACGGTCTGAAATTGCCTTTTTGGGCAAACGGTCTCAAGACCGTGTAAGGTCGTTGACCAGGCGTTGACCGTATGAGATTACTGTTCAAAATAATGTTAATTAACAACTCACCAAGTTTTATGGTCTAATTCCAAACAGGCTAAGAGTTGAAGGGTGAATACTAGGGCTAACCCTAGATGAAATCAGTACTGAAATTATGGTGACCTAATTAGGGTTTTTAGGGTTGATTGACCTAAACGGTCTCAAGACCATTTGGGGGTCACCAAACGGTCTCAAGACCGCGAGGGCAATCAACCAAGACCGTTTGGAGGTCTGGGGTCAAGGATAGTTGACCAATTGAAGGTACAATTACACCGAATTACATTGCAATTAAATATTGACATGATCATCAACTCAATGGGTCAGACCTTGATGAATTTGCACTAGAATCCAAAATTGGATGGGCAAACGGTCTCAAGACCGTTTGGAACTCATCCAAACGGTCTCAAGACCGAGAAGACAATCACCCAAGACCGTTTGAAGGTCTAGGGTTAAGTAATGTGACCAATTGAGGACCTAATTGCAAATAAGTTATCAATTGATCAAAATACTGAATTGGTGACCCAATCATGGTTCAACATCTATCAAATCACCTTATATTTTGATGAAATCTTGGGCAAACGGTCTCAAGACCATGTGGGGTCCACCCACATGACCTCAAGACCGTTTGGGCCAAGTTTGAGCCCAATTGGAGCTCAGTTGAAGGGTTCAACCTTGTGTTGATGCACATTGTTGAGTATTGATGGGTGAACATTGATAGACCCTAATTGAATCGATTTCAATCCTAATTGGTCAACAATTGAGGGTCAATTGAATGACCAATTGGTTAAGCATAACCTTAGTTGACCCAATCCATAGGTGGTCAACATAACTTTGACCTTTTGAGGACTTCAACATCGGTTAACATCATCGATTGTATCTTTGATTTTGTTGATGGACCAAGCGGCTGAGACCATGTGAGCCTCGCGGTCTCAAGACCGTGAGAGGGCTCGCGGTCTCAAGACCGTGAGGGGGCTCACGGTCTCAAGACTGAGAGGAGGCTCACGGTCTCAAGACCGCAAAGGGCCTCGCAGTCCTGAGGTCAAACTAGCTAAACGGTCAACGTCTCTTCGCGGTCTCAACTCTAATTTGATCTTCGCGGTCTCAACATCAATTGAACCAATGATAGGGCTTCGCGGTCTTGAACCACTTGAAGAGGCTCGCGGTCTTGAAGCCTAAGGGGGCTCGTGGTCTTGGAGTTAGAAAGAGGCTCGCGGTCTTGGAAAGTCAAAGTGGGCAAACGGTCAACACTTTCAACCGATTTCAACTCAATTGATGATTAATGATTGAAATCAATCAATATGATTCCAAGTTGACTTCTTTCAACCAATTCATAATATAAATGGTCCAATGTTGCCCAAATCAAACCATAATGATAATCTAGGATAGTAAGGGGTTATTTGACTAAGGTTTTTGACCATAATGATGATCAATGGGGGGAATTACCAAAATACCCCTGAAGGGTCAATTGAGTTATACCTTGCTCAATTCAAACTCTAATTACATGAGAATGATGTTTTTAGTCATAATGACTCTATCCAACTTGATCTAGTCTAATATTATCATCCACCATTAGTATGATGAAAGAGAGTACTTCTAGAGAGAGAAAGTACCCTAGAGAGAGAAAGTAACTCTAAATCACATAATGGTGATGTTTTTGGCTATGTTAGCCTATGATAACTTAATCCGACCTGATCTAGGGTGATGTTGACATCACCTAACCTTATGATGAGAGAGAAAGTACTTCTAGAGAGAGAAAGTACTTCTAGAGAGAGAAAGTACCCTTTTTAAGTGGAAACTCAATTGAAGCATCCCCAATACACAGAAATGAGCATAATTTGGGTATGATCCACCTGTGTGAGATCATAGAAACCCTAATTATGATAAATGATGAACCTTTAACTAATCTGAGAGTATCAGTGATGGTGTTACTCATACATAATGATGTTATGGGTGCAATTCACCTTAATGTGAATAGTAAACCCTAATTCAAGGGTAATGGCATGCTTCTGAATATTAAACTCTATTTGATAAGAAATAGAGATTTAAACTCTTATGACAAGAGTAGGAAGGATATTCCTTATTTTTGTATTACCTTTATCAGTTGTATTAACCATGCAGGTTCTGATATGAAGGTAATCATATCCAGGTATGGATGATGATGTTATATTCATTAAAGGCATGTTGTTAGCCTTATGAATAAGTAAAGTAACCAGATGTCTTGTCAGTGGCATCCTATACTGATAATGGGCTGTAAGAGCCATGAATACCATCAAAGTCATGCCTTAGAGATGACTTGTGATGAGGATAATGAGAAATGATGAATGATATGAGTTAGGCCTGTTACATTTAGTATTCTTCTTTTATAGCTGCTATGCTATTGTTATTGTTTGCAGAACAATGTATGCTATTAAAGAATACTGAATGTACCTAACTAATCAAGTATAATGTAGAGCCCTGATCATAGATCCATCATTGTCAGAAATTAAATGATGGTGAAACAGGTTTTCCTCAGGGAACTCCTGGAGCACATACTTTTGAGTATGTGGGGTACATGGATGTGTAGAACCTTACATCCTAGTGTAGGAAAGTGATGTAGATGTGTAATCCATCCATCCTTCACTATAATTCCATACCGTATCAGTGGTAGGTAAACATGAAACCTCCTGATGACGAAGAAAGCACAGATATCCGTATCAGTGGTATGTAAATATGAAACCTCTTGATGACGAAGAGAGTACAGAACGCCACTGTGACTCTAGAATAGCGAAGGACCAGTTTACCCTGGTGAGCTATAGTAGTAGAGACACGAGATGTCTTACAAGTGATCCTCTTACTGACTGAGGAAGGTGAAGGTCATGAGAATCCGACTCTCTTAATGACCTATGTATGATACTGATGCGACTTCTCAGCGATCAGTTGGAGTATGAGTGGTAAGCCTCATCTCCACAGGGCATAATGTTGTTTGTAAAACATAATCAACCATGTAGTATAACTTGTTAGAGATGACTCCAAGTTAGTTGATTGATGTTACATTACAATAATGTTTATATTCTCCATATCTCCTAAATTGTAGAGATCTTGTTATACCTGCAACTGTTATGGAATACTTTGAAGGCTTTACTGTTTAAGATATTCTTTGATGTTATAATAAAGCTTCTGGCGAAGAGTTATAACTCTCGCTGGGACAATTATGTATAATTGTCTCACCCCGTAGGCTTCAACTTTTTAGGTGGACGTCAGAGATGAAGGAACCAGCCTACAGGTGACCAGTCTCAGCAGCAGCACCAGGGGCAGCAGTAATCTCAGGTGGAGATTGTCCTGCCATATGGTGTAGTTAGAGTCAGTTCTATGTGTCCTCTGTACTCTCAGGTCTTGGAGTCTTTTGTATAGTGATCTTGAGATTTTATATCTTGATGTATATAATTACTCAAGAAGTAATTATCCTGAGATGTAAACAGTTTACCTCACCTTATGAAAGAAGATTTTATGGATTCAAGCTCTTGTCACGAAAAGTTTTAAATTCCCGTGATTTTTGTCTTCCGCTGATTATCGATTCGCTTCCGCTAAGTTTTAATCGTGTTTATGTCATGGTTTGGAGATCAGAGCCCACAACTAGTGGTATCAGAGCTCCAGGTTTAGTTGAGTCTACAGAGGCATAGGACTTAGGATGTCGAGTCTACCTTTAGTACTCCTTCCTCATCTAATAGAATCTTCTGCTCCTCAGGAGAAGAAGATACATAAGAATGTTAGAACATCACGATGAGCACGTGGCAGAAAGTAGTGCTAGTGCACCTCGAGGCGGTGCAAGAGTTCCGAGAATAGAACAACCTGCACCTGAGTCGCCAAGAGAGCCACCCCAGTTCAACCCAGCTGACATGAGTGATCCAACTGTACAGACGATGTTCGGGCAGTTCATGACTGCCATGACACATATAACCGATAGGATGCCCATTCCTGCACCTAGGGCACCTGTCCAGCCTGAAGCACAAGGTATCGGTAAGACATTCGAACGACTTCGTCGTGTCGGAGCTACCGAGTACTTCGGAACTGCCGACCCTGCAGATGCTGACTTATGGTTGACAGAGTTGGAGAAGGCTTTCAGGATTCTTATGATTCCGGAAGCTGAGAAGGTTAGACATGCTGTCTATCTTCTCAAAGGCAGTGCTGGTCACTGGTGGAACATGGAAGAGCAGAAGAGACCTGGAGTAGAGTTCTCATGGGAAGAGTTTCATCGGGAATTTATCAATAGATATTTTCCAAAGACCTTCCTAGATGAGAAGATCTCTCAGTTCGAGAAACTAAGGCAGGGTATGATGAACATTAGTGAGTATGAAGCTAGGTTCATGGAGTTGTTGCGGTTCTGTCTGCACATGGCTGCTACGGATGAGGAAAGAATCTGAAGATTCGAAAAGGGTTTGAATTCTGATATGTCAACCCCTGTGTCTGCCTTAGAAAACAGAGAGAGATTCTCTACCTTCGTTGAGTCAGTCCGAAGGATAGAGAGATCTGTGGTTGAGAAAAGACAAACCCATAAAAGATATCCACAGTTCCAGGGTTCTTCATCTAGGGATTCCAAGAAACCTAGATTCTCTGCACCTAACCCTCCACCACCCAGATCGAGTTTTCAAACTCAATGGACACCAAGCAGAGGTAGAGGGCGGATTCAACCGCTTCAAGGGACGCACAGTTCTGCATCAGTGTCAGTTACTGGACCACCCAGACCACAACAACAGGAGAAGAGTTGCTACAACTGTGGTAAGGTGGGACACTTGATGAAGGATTGCCGTTCTAGGCCTGTCGGTGTGACACAACAAACCCCGAGACAGAATCAACATGGATCTCAGAATAGACAACATCAAGGAGCAGCTCGAGGACGTGGACAAGCGTCTCAAGCTGGATCATCAGCACCACCTCAACACCAGGCGACTGCGAGGTTCTATGCTATGAACCCACCTGAGGCAGTGGTCAATCCACGGGTAGTGGTAGGTCAGATGAAACTTTTATATGCTGATATGTCTACATCCTGTGTTGTAGCTGTTCTGATTGATCCGGGTGCTACACACTCTTTCATCACTCGTGAAGTGATTCATAACTGCAATGTGACTGTTAGTCATAGGACAGATAGTTTGTTGTTAGAGACTCCGTTGAGTGGGTCTGCCGTTTTGCAGGAGGTATGTTCTCCCTGCATCCTTTTCTTTTCTGATCATCGCATTCAAGTGGATCTTATACCACTTGATATGCAGGGATTTGATATAATCCTTGGGATGGATACCTTAGAAAGGTATAGAGTTGTCTTGGATTGTGAGTCCAAGTTAGCTATGTTTGCTGATGAAAGCAACACATGGATCTTTCAAGGTGAAAGAAAGATTCTGCCCACCTGTCTTGTATCAGCTATGGTTTCTGATAAGCTGTTGAGGCAAGGATGTCATGCATTCTTAGCCCATGTGGTAGATGTTACCAAGGAAAGGACCAACCCTGCTAAAGTTCCCATAGTCAGGGAATTCGAGGATGTGTTTCCTGAAGAACTTCCTGGTATACCACCACCTCGGGAGATTGATTTTGAAATTAATCTGATCCCAGATACGAAACCCATAGCTCAAACTCTGTATAGGATGGCGCCTGCCGAGATGGAAGAACTTAAGAAACAACTTCAAGAGCTACTTGAGAGAGGTTTTATCCGACCGAGTACTTCACCTTGGGGTGCTCCGGTCTTGTTTGTTAAAAAGAAAGATGGGTCAATGCGGTTGTGCATTGACTACAGACAACTCAATAAAGTAACAATAAAGAATAAGTATCCTCTGCCGAGGATTGATGATCTCTTTGACCAGTTGCGTGGTGCAACAGTCTTTTCAAAGATAGACTTGAGGTCTGGATATCATCAACTCCGTATTAAGGATAGTGACATATCCAAGTCTGCCTTTAGGACAAGATATGGTCACTATGAGTTCACGGTTATGTCGTTTGGACTAACCAATGCACCAGCTGCATTTATGGAACTCATGAATAGAGTTTTTCGACCTTTCCTTGATCAGTGTGTTGTCGTCTTCATAGATGACATTCTGATTTATAGTAAGAATGCTCAGCAGCATGAGCAGCATCTTCGCCAAGCTTTGACCTTGCTAAGAGAACATAAGCTGTATGCTAAGTTCAGCAAGTGTGAGTTTTGGCTGCCAGAAGTATCTTTTCTTGGACATGTGATATCCGCCTCGGGAATTCGTGTTGACCCTACAAAGGTAGAATCTGTTCTATAATGGGAACAACCAAAGACACCGACGGAGATTCGAAGTTTCTTGGGGTTAGCTGGCTATTATCGAAGGTTCATTAAGAACTTTAGTTCTATAGCCCTACCTTTGACCAAGTTAACCCGGAAAGATGTTCCTTTTTCTTGGAGTGATAAGTGTCAACAATCTTTCCAGTTGCTGAAGGAGAGGTTGACAAGTGCACCTGTGCTAGTGCTACCTGAACAAGGAAAAGGGTATATAGTTTTCTGTGATGCTTCCAAGAACGGACTAGGATGTGTGTTGATGCAGGATAAACAAGTGATTTCTTTTGCTTCCCGACAGCTTAAGAAACACGAGGAGAATTATCCAACACACGATTTGGAGTTAGCTGCTGTGGTTCATGCCTTGAAGATCTGGAGGCATTATCTCTACGGAGAAACATTCCAGATTTTCACAGACCACAAAAACCTTAAGTATATCTTCTCTCAGCATGAGCTCAACATGAGGCAACGTCGCTGGATGGAGTTAATCAAGGACTACGATTGTACAATTGATTACCATCCAGGCAAGGCCAATGTTGTTGCAGATGCCTTGAGTAGGAAATCAACAACATCAACCATGAATAGAGCACAACTAAACTCTTTAGTATGCTCTAGGAGAGATATGCTTATCTCTTTAAGGCAAGACAATGTGTAGTTGAAAGTGTCATTGTTAGCTGGTTTGTTAGCTGAGATGCATATTAAACCTACCCTAAGGGGGCATATTAAAGAGGCACAACTAGGTGATGCAGCAGTTCAGCAGATTAGATCTGAGTATGGAAAGGAGAAGCAAGATGGTTTCCATGACTCAGAGGATCAAGTAGCTTGTTATAGTGGGAGAATGATAGTCCCGGATGTGGACAACTTGAGGAAGTTAGTCCTGGAAGAAGCCCATTCTTCCATGTATGCTATGCATCCAGGGAGCACCAAGATGTATCGGAATTTGAAAGATCTGTATTGGTGGCCTGGAATGAAAAAGGACGTTGCAGAGTTTGTTCTGAGGTGCCCTGTGTGTCAGCAAGTTAAAGCTGAACACCAGAAGCCTGCAGGAATAATGCAACCTTTACCCATATCACAGTGGAAGTGGGACCATGTGACCATGGACTTTGTTGTTGGCCTACCCAGGACAAGCAAAGGACATGATTCCATTTGGGTAATTGTTGATAGGTTAACTAAGACATCACATTTCTTACCTGTTAAGACAACCTATTCTGCTGAAAGGTTATCAGAGTTGTATGTTCAAGAGATAGTGCGTTTGCACGGAGTTCCTGTCACAATAGTTTCTGACAGAGGTCCTCAGTTTACCAGTCATTTTTGGGAACAGCTGCACAAAGCCTTAGGCACTAAGCTAAGGTTTAGTACGGCCTTTCATCCCCAGACTGATGGACAGTCGGAAAGGACCATACAAACCTTAGAAGACCTGTTGAGAGCATGTGTTCTCCAGTTCACCGGAAGTTGGGATCTACACCTAAGCCTGATAGAGTTTGCCTATAACAATAGCTATCAGCATAGTATTGATATGGCACCTTATGAAGCCTTATATGGTAGACGTTGTAGATCACCCTTGTGTTGGTTTGAGACTGGTGAGCACCAGTTGTTAGGTCCTGAACTGGTGCAGCAAACCACTAAAAAGATTAAAGTTATACAACATAAGATTAAGACTGCTCAGGATAGGCAGAAATCTTATGCTGACAAACGTCATAGACCCTTAGAGTTCCAGGTTGGAGACAAAGTGTATCTTAAGGTCTCACCATGGAAAGGGGTCCTTCGTTTTGGAAGGAAAGGGAAGTTAGCTCCTAGATATATGGGGCCTTATCCAATCATTGAACAGATTGGAAAGGTAGCATATAAACTAGAGCTTCCCCCAGAATTACAGAGGTTACATCCTGTGTTTCACATTTCTATGTTGAAGAAATGTCACCCAGACACCGAGTCAGTTCTACAACCTATGGAGGTAGAATTGAATGATGACATATCCTATGAGGAGGGACCAGTGTCAATCCTTGATAAACGAATTAAAAAGTTAAAGAAGAAAGATATAAGTCTTGTGAAAGTCCTCTGGAACCATCTTGGTGTTGAAGAAGCCACTTGGGAGTTAGAGGATGAGATGAGAAGGAAGTATCCTGCCCTTTTCTCTTAGTATGTTTTATCGATTTCCGGGACGAAATCCTTGTAAGGGGTGGATAATTTGTAACATCCCTGACCTGGGTTATGAGTTAACCCTAGGTGTTTTGCCTAAATATGTAATTAAATCTTTGTGATTAACTCTGAGCATGTAATTAAGTTTCTCAGAAACATATATTTCAGTATTTTCTCCTTTTTATTTAAAGTTGTAGCATTGTTTTGATATACAGGGACCTATGTGAAATTTACCCAGTTAAAAGGGTTAGCTTGCAATTTGCACATGATGAGATGTTCCTATGATGTTGAGACATCATGAGAAATCTTTTTAGCAAAGTTTGAGGGATTTCCCAAGCTAAGGCACCAAGGTGCAGCTGTGGAAGCAATCCCGGTGCTTGAAACCCTAGTTTGGGGTAAAATGCAATTTACCCAAATTAAGGGATACAAATTGTGAAATATGTCATCTAATGTATCTTTTTAGACTCTTTCCATCATTAAGAGAAGAAATGATGAGGAAGTCACCTCAATTGAATTATCAAGTTATGAGATATGCCTTGTGATTGAATAATCAGGGTATATGTGCAATATTTCTTTATGTATGTACCTCATTATTAGCTTGCTCTCCTTTACCTTCTTTTCCTAAGACCTGAAGAGAAGGTTTTTCCTTATAATAAAGAGGAAGGGACGATCAAGTAAAGAAGGAGGGACCTAGTTGGAATTATGGACAACTTATGAACTAATGTTGAAAATCCTACCCCATGTATATAAGCTCTCCTTCCCTTAGTTGTAAGGGAACTCACCCTTCGTTCCCTTACTGTTTCATTTCACCAAAGACGACCAAGGACTGCCTTGGAGCTAAGGAGGACGACCAAGGGGTGCAAGGTAGGTTTAAACCCCTCTTCTTGCCTAATTCCATGGTTAGAACTCGAATTCAAGGCCAGCTTCATGGCTAATTCTCGAAACCCTATCTTTCTAGCCGTCTCTTCTCATCCTTCCTTGGAGTTTTCACCTTGGCCAACCTGTAAGAACTCAAGGACGCCATTAGAGCTTGGAGCTTGAAAGCTTGGAGCTCAAGGAGCAAGCTTTAGGCGGGTTTTATAACTCTAAACCCATGCTTTATTATGTACATCTTTATATGCGGTTTGATGATAGCTCTTAGTGTTTCCCTACTTTGCCCTGCTATTTTGCAAGTAAATCCATGGGATATTCATACTGTTCTTGAGATAGGAGATGAAGGCGTGATTTCCAAGAAAAACCCACCGCTTTTCACTTCCTTAAACGGTCTCAAAAGTTTGCTCTCTCGGTCTCAAGACCGCGAGGTGAGCAAACGGTCTCGAGACCGCGACAGGGCAAACGGTCTCCAAGACCGTTTGGCCCCGTTGACCGAGCGTGGACCGTATAAGAAATCTGTTCCTAATTATATAGGCTAATTACTCTCAAATTTTAGGAGGCTAACTCCAAGGGAATCGGGAGATATGACCTTTTTAAGTAACAACGTTATTTGAATTTATTCCTGATTTGCAAACGGTCTGAAATTGCCTTTTTGGGCAAACGGTCTCAAGACCGTGTAAGGTCGTTGACTAGGCGTTGCCCATATGAGATTACTGTTCAAAATAATGTTAATTAACAACTCACCAAGTTTGATGGTCTAATTCCAAACAGGCTAAGAGTTGAAGGGTGAATACTAGGGCTAACCCTAGATGAAATCAGTACTGAAATTATGGTGACCTAATTAGGGTTTTTAGGGTTGATTGACCTAAACGGTCTCAAGACCGTTTGGGGGTCACAAAACGGTCTCAAGACCGCGAGGGCAATCAACCAAGACCGTTTGGAGGTCTGGGGTCAAGGATAATTGACCAATTGAAGGTACAATTACACCGAATTACATTGCAATTAAATATTGACATGATCATCAACTCAATGGGTCAGACCTTGATGAATTTGCACTAGAATCCAAAATTGGATGGGCAAACGGTCTCAAGACCGTTTGTAACTCATCCAAACGGTCTCAAGACCGAGAAGACAATCACCCAAGACCGTTTGAAGGTCTAGGGTTAAGTAATGTGACCAATTGAGGACCAAATTGCAAATAAGTTATCAATTGATCAAAATACTGAATTGGTGACCCAATCCTGGTTCAACCTCTATCAAATCACCTTATATTTTGATGAAATCTTGGGAAAACGGTCTCAAGACCATGTGGGGTCCACCCACATGACCTCAAGACCGTTTGGGCCAAGTTTGAGCCCAATTGGAGCTCAGTTGAAGGGTTCAACCTTGTGTTGATGCACATTGTTGAGTATTGATGGGTGAACATTGATAGACCCTAATTGAATCGATTTCAATCCTAATTGGTCAACAATTGAGGGTCAATTGAATGACCAATTGGTTAAGAATAACCTTAGTTGACCCAATCCATAGGTGGTCAACATAACTTTGACCTTTTGAGGACTTCAACATCGGTTAACATCATCGATTGTATCTTTGATTTTGTTGATGGACCAAGCGGCTGAGACCATGTGAGCCTCGCGGTCTCAAGACCGTGAGAGGGCTCGCGGTCTCAAGACCGTGAGGGGGCTCATGGTATCAAGACCGAGAGGAGGCTCGCGGTCTCAAGACCGCGAAGGGCCTCGCGGTCCTGAGGTCAAACTAGCTAAACGGTCAACGTCTCTTCGCGGTCTCAACTCTAATTTGATCTTCGCGGTCTCAACATCAATTGAACCAATGATAGGGCTTCACGGTCTTGAACCACTTGAAGAGGCTCGCGGTCTTGAAGCCTAAGGGGGCTCGCGG
The DNA here is from genome assembly GCA_963693085.1 of Alisma plantago-aquatica. Lineage (NCBI taxonomy): Eukaryota > Viridiplantae > Streptophyta > Magnoliopsida > Alismatales > Alismataceae > Alisma > Alisma plantago-aquatica. The sequence goes on along the minus strand of OY856409.1, from coordinate 1,017,732,167 downwards.
TCTTGGAGTTAGAAAGAGGCTCACGGTATTGGAAAGTCAAAGTGGGCAAACGGTCAACACTTTCAACCGATTTCAACTCAATTGATGATTAATGATTGAAATCAATCAATATGATTCCAAGTTGACTTCTTTCAACCAATTCATAATATAAATGGTTCAATGTTGCCCAAATCAAACCCTAATGATAATCTAGGATAGTAAGGGGTTATTTGACTAAGGTTTTTGACCATAATGATGATCAATGGGGGGAATTACCAAAATACCCCTGAAGGGTCAATTGAGTTATACCTTGCTCAATTCAAACTCTAATTACATGAGAATGATGTTTTTAGTCATAATGACTCTATCCAACTTGATCTAGTCTAATGTTATCATCCACCATTAGTATGATGAAAGAGAGTACTTCTAGAGAGAGAAAGTACCCTAGAGAGAGAAAGTAACTCTAAATCACATAATGGTGATGTTTTTGGCTATGTTAGCCTATGATGACTTAATCCGACCTGATCTAGGGTGATGTTGACATCACCTAACCTTATGATGAGAGAGAAAGTACTTCTAGAGAGAGAAAGTACCCTTTTTAAGTGGAAACTCAATTGAAGCATCCCCAATACACAGAAATGAGCATAATTTGGGTATGATCCACCTGTGTGAGATCATAGAAACCCTAATAATGATAAATGATGAACCTTTAACTAATCTGAGAGTATCAGTGATGGTGTTACTCATACATAATGATGTTATGGGTGCAATTCACCTTAATGTGAATAGTAAACCCTAATTCAAGGGTAATGGCATGCTTTTGAATATTAAACTCTATTTGATAAGAAATAGAGATTTAAACTCTTATGACAAGAGTAGGAAGGATATTCCTTATTTTTGTATCACCTTTATCAGTTGTATTAACCATGCATGTTTTGATATGAAGGTAATCATATCCAGGTATGGATGATGATGTTATATTCATTAAAGGCATGTTGTTAGCCTTATGAATAAGTAAAGTAACCGGATGTCTTGTTAGTGGCATCCTATACTGATAATGGGCTGTGAGAGCCATGAATACCATCAAAGTCATGCCTTAGAGATGACTTGTGATGAGGATAATGAGAAATGATGAATGATATGAGTTAGGCCTGTTACATTTAGTATTCTTCTTTTATAGCTGCTATGCTATTGTTATTGTTTGCAGAACAATGTATGCTGTTAAAGAATATTGAATGTACCTAACTAATCAAGTATAATGTAGAGCCCTGATCATAGATCCATCATTGTCAGAAATTAAATGATGGTGAAACAGGTTTTCCTCAGGGAACTCCTGGAGCACATACTTTTGAGTATGTGGGGTACATGGATGTGTAGAACCTTACATCCTAGTGTAGGAAAGTGATGTAGATGTGTAATCCATCCATCCTTCACTATAATTCCATACCGTATCAGTGGTAGGTAAACATGAAACCTCCTGATGATGAAGAAAGCACAGATATCCGTATCAGTGGTAGGTAAATATGAAACCTCCTGATGACGAAGAGAGTACAGAACGCCACTGTGACTCTAGAATAGCGAAGGACCAGTTTACCCTGGTGAGCTATAGTAGTAGAGACACGAGATGTCTTACAAGTGATCCTCTTACTGACTGAGGAAGGTGAAGGTCATGAGAATCCGGCTCTCTTAATGACCTATGTATGATACTGATGCGACTTCTCAGTGATCAGTTGGAGTATGAGTGGTAAGCCTCATCTCCACAGGGCATAATGTTGTTTGTAAAACATAATCAACCATGTAGTATAACTTGTTAGAGATGACTCCAAGTTAGTTGATTGATGTTACATTACAATAATGTTTATATTCTCCATATCTCCTAAATTGTAGAGATCTTGTTATACCTGCAACTGTTATGGAATACTTTGAAGGCTTTACTGTTTAAGATATTCTTTGATGTTATAATAAAGCTTCTGGCGAAGAGTTATAACTCTCGCTGGGACAATTATGTATAATTGTCTCACCCCGTAGGCTTCAACTTTTTAGGTGGACGTCGGAGACGAAGGAACCAGCCTACAGGTGACCAGTCTCAGTAGCAGCACCAGGGGCAGCAGTAATCTCAGGTGGAGATTGTCCTGCCATATGGTGTAGTTAGAGTCAGTTCTATGTGTCCTCTGTACTCTCAGTTCTTGGAGTCTTTTGTATAGTGATCTTGAGATTTTGTATCTTGATGTATATAATTACTCAAGAAGTAATTATCCTGAGATGTAAATAGTTTACCTCACCTTATGAAAGAAGCTTTTATGGATTCAAGCTCTTGTCATGAAAAGTTTTAAATTCACGTGATTTTTGTCTTCTGCTGATTATCGATTCGCTTCCGCTAAGTTTTAATCGTGTTTATGTCATGGTTTGGAGATCAGAGCCCACAGTAGTGATATTCTCCAACTGAAAGATAAATCAAAGGTTGAAGATCCAAGAAGAGTTGAAAAGTCCTTGAAGGTGTAAGACTTGTGCTTGGGTGGGTAAGACCTTGGAAGAAGGCTGAAGTGTCACACCCCGATCTCGCATTAACCACAAACCACGAAATTAGGGCACGACAGGTGGGATTAACACATAACCAACCACTCGTCGCTTATTAAAACAATTTCACAATATTTAATTGATAACCAGGTTTAAACTGTAAACAGAAAACTGAGCAACTGCAGGAACTTTTCTATTTAACTGATTAAAGATACAGGCAAGGTCTACAGCATAATACATTGATTAACATAAAGAAAACATAACATTAATTTACATCTTTGTACACATTCTCTCTCTCTCACTCACACCTTGTCCCGAGGATCGAGGGGAATGGATTAAGAGACCTCTAACTAGACTAGCAACAAACCTTCTATCGACTAAGCGTTAGGGTGAAACGATCCTTCTGATTCCCGTTGCTGGTGCTGACCTGAAAATGTTTTGAGTAGAGGTATGAGCCTACTCGCTCAGTGAATAGCATTTCACTTAATTATCACTAAACAACTTGTCAGGTTTATAAACTGAAAATAAACACATATACAGTTCAAGCAGAGCAGTTCTATTGACATAGCAGATATACAGGTAATAATCACATTTTTTATGCATCAACAGGTATTCAGGTAGATAAACAGATATATAAATTTACTGTGATCCTATATGATTACTTATTTATGTTATTAGGCCCCAAACATATGCAGTGCACTCTGCATATGAAGATCTGTAGCGAACTACGATCCCACCGTACAAGACTTAGCGACACACCCGGGAAATGCTAAGTCTGACTTCTCGTCCTGGTCTGCACAGGACTCTCAGGCTCACAAGGCCTCACTGCACTAACTCTGAGTGCTCTGGACTCCTCCGCAAACTGTAGTGCACAGTCAGAGAGTCTCTAAGTCTCCGATGCCTGGGCGTATCCCCAGGGCTGACCGGGACTTTCTCCGATGCCTGGGCGTATCCCCAGGGCTGGCCGGAACATTCTCTTGGATCTCCGATGCCTGGGCGTATCCCCAGGGCTGACCGGAATCCTACCACTCAGACTACGTGTCACCGAGACAATCGGTATTTGTTGGACATGAGTCTCCGATGCCTGGGCGTATCCCCAGGGCTGACCGTTTTACCCCAAAGGTACAGACCGCGCAATGGGGTTCTACGGTGTTGGGGCACCTAAGTCTATTAACTGATAAACATATAACCATTTTAAACAAAAATATCGCATTTCATACTCATTCCACATTCTAAACATCTCTTAATAATTCATGAATACCATTTGTCATCTTAAAACATGACTCAATGTCACTTATCCAAATTCATTACTAAACAGCATATACTTTGTAACTGCAAAACATAAAATTTCCTTTTCTTCAACATTCATATCCTGCATTTCAAGTTTCAATGAATCTATCATACTATAATGTATATGCTACACTATTTAGGAATTATGCCACCTGATATTGGCGTAATATATACAAAGAAATTGAGTTCAATGGTGATAAATAAATGAAGTACTACTCACCCACTTCAGTGTGTTCGTATACACCGAAAACACCCAAAAACACGCCGGATTCTGCCCTTTACAGCAGCGTGCACGTCGTGCACCTAGTCTGCACGCCGTGCACCTTCAGTGCACTTCTGTTCTACTTTTCTGCCACTTTGCACGCCGTGCAAGCTGACTTTGCACGCCGTGCACCTGGGCAGAAACTCGTTCCGCTTCCTGCAACTTTGCACGCCGTGCAAACTGACTTTGCACGCCGTGCACCTGCGCAGAAACGGATTTTTCCCTATATCAGCTATCTGTAATGTTGCACGCCGTGCAAAACGGATTTGCACGCCGTGCAACCTGCGCAGGGGCGGAAATTGCAGAAATAAAAGAGACGATTGGGGTCAATTCGGTGGACGATTCTTACCCGAATCACTCCTATAGCTTCGGAATGACCTAGCAAGCACTTGGCAAGAAGAAAGAACGGAGGGGGAAGCACCGTTCACTCCCTAGACCATCTCCATGGTCGTCTTCTTCATGGCTGCAGGAGGAAGAAGAAGGTGAAGAAGAAGAAGATGATGCAGCCGGTTGGTTTGGCTGGAGAAGATGAAGAAATTGAAGAAGAACGGAGAAGGAAGGAGCTGGGTTGCCTAGCTTCTCCTCTAGCTTGCTCTCTCCCTTTCCCTTCTCTGTTCTTCCCAAGCGGCAGCCGAAGGAAATGAACTATCATTCATTCCAAAGTCGGTTAATAGAGTTAAAAAGGAAAACTGAAGGAAAGGATAAGGAAGGGCGCCCAGGGGGCCGGATGCAAATTGCCCAAAAACTTTCCGAAATTACACATAGGTCCCTGTACACTAAAAAGCTTATATCTTTTTACTCGTAGGTCGGTTTCACATGATTTCTTCGGCAACGGGTTAAGCACAAACTTGTCCTCAACCTCAGGATAAGAAAACAAGCTAATGATACAATAACACTAGCTCAAATCTCAAAACACTATTAACATGAGTAAGTACTCATCTCAACATAACTAGTTCAATTATGCACTAATCAAGGTACTTACTGGTAAAACGAAATGTGGGTCATAACAATCTCCCTCCCTTATAAGAATTTCGTCCCGAAATTCCTAAAAGAGAAAAGGAAACTTGTTACGCATTTTTGATTCAAGTTCCCACGTAGCTTCCTCTATATTGTGATTCCTCCACAAAACCTTCACTAAGGATAACTCACGGTTCTTAAGCTTTTTGATTCGGTGATCAACTATCTGCACTGGTCCTTCTACATAGGACACATCTGTTCTAAGCTACGCCGGTTCTGGATCTAGAATCTTTTCTGTACCAGGATGACACTTTTTCAGCATAGACACGTGGAAGACATCATGAAGATTTGCCAACTCAGACGGCAAATCCAACCTGTAAGCTACAGGTCCAATCCTCTCAACAATAGGATATGGACCCATATACTTAGGGGTCAACTTACCCCTCTTGCCAAACCTCAGCACTCCCTTCCACGGTGAAACTTTCAAGTAAACCTCGTCACCAACCTCAAACTCAAGAGGTCGACGTCGTCTCTCTGCATAACTTTTCTGTCTGTCCTGTGCAGCTTTCAACTGATCCCTGATCACAGATATCTTCTCTGTAGTTATATCAACTAATTCAGGTCCAAGAATTTCCTTCTCACCCACCTCGTACCAACAAACTGGCGATCTACACTTCCTGCCATAAAGAGCTTCATATGGAGCCATTCCAAGACTAGAATGGTAACTGTTATTATATGCAAACTCCATTAGGCTTAAGTGTTCTTCCCAGTTACCTCTGAACTGTAGCACGCATGCTCTCAGCATGTCTTCAAGAGTCTGAATGGTCCTCTCAGATTGACCATCTGTCTGCGGGTGAAACGCTGTACTGAACCTCAGCTTTGTGCCCAACGCACGATGTAACTGATTCCAAAATCTCGATGTAAACTTTGGATCTCTGTCAGAAATAATGGAAACTGGAATCCCATGTAATCTGATTACCTCATCCACATAAATCTTGGCCAGCTTTGGAACATCAAAGGTTGATTTGACAGGGAGAAAGTGAGCAGACTTAGTTAGTCTATCCACAATCACCCATATCGAGTCCGAACCCTTAGGTGTCCTGGGTAATCCTACCACAAAGTCCATCGTGATGTGTTCCCATTTCCATTCTGGTATAGGAAGCGACTGCAAAGTACCAGCAGGTTTCTGATGCTCAGCCTTAACCTGCTGACACACTCCACATCTAGCCACGTACTCAGCCACATCCTTTTTCATACCAGACCACCAGTACATCCCTTTGAGGTTCCTGTACATCTTTGTGTTACCTAGATGCATAGCATACATAGAAGTGTGCGCTTCCTCAAGAATCTGCTCTTTCAGCTCACTGTTTCCTGGTACACATAACCTATCATGAAGATACAACATGCCTTCATCAGAAAACCTGAACTCTGTTCTCTTACCTTCTGACATATCCTGTATAGTCTGCCTCAACTCATCATCATTCTGCTGCAATTCCTTAATCTGATCGTAAAAAGTAGGTCTGACTTGCATCTGAGCAATTAACCCACTTTGTTCAGTCACATCCAAGTCCAAGTTCAATTTTCGCATATCTACAAGCAAGTCTCTCTTGAAACATGCCATAGAAAATGCATTTGCTGTTGAACTTGACTTTCTACTCAAAGCATCAGCTACAACATTTGCCTTACCCGGATGGTAATCAATTGTCACATCATAGTCCTTGATCAGCTCAAGCCATCTGCGCTGTCTCAAATTCAAGTCTCTCTGAGTGAAGATATATTTCAGGCTCTTATGGTCTGTAAACACCTGACATGTCTCACCATACAAGTAGTGACGCCATGTCTTATGAGCATGAACTATAGCAGCTAATTCCAAATCATGGACCGGGTAATTCTCTTCATTCTTCTTAAGTTGTCTGGATGCGTAAGCAACAACTTTACCTTCTTGCATCAGTACACAGCCCAAACCTCTCCTGGAAGCATCACAGAACACTGTATAACCTTTTTCTGCTTCTGGTAAAATCAACACTGGTGCTGAAGTCAACCTTTTCTTCAAAATCTGAAAACTTCTCTCACAGTTATCAGACCAAACAAACGGTACATCCTTCCTCGTCAAGCGTGTCAAAGGTGATGCTAACACACTGAAGTTCTGTATGAACCTTCTATAATATCCTGCCAAACCCAAGAAACTTCTGATCTCAGTAGGAGTCTTAGGCTGTTCCCACTGAAGTACAGAATCAACTTTCTTAGGATCAACACTAACTCCACCTCTCGAGATAACATGTCCAAGAAATGCTACCTCAGCCAACCAGAACTCGCACTTGCTAAACTTAGCATACAGCTGATGTTGCCTCAACAACTGCAACGTCATTCTCAGGTGTTGCTCATGCTGCTCATTGTTTCTAGAATAGATCAGAATATCATCTATAAAGACTACAATAAACTGATCTAGGAACGGTTTGAAAATCTAATTCATCATATCCATAAAGGCTGCTGGGGCATTGGTCAGCCCAAACGACATGACCAAAAACTCATAATGCCCATACCTGGTTCTGAAAGCTGTCTTGGGAATATCAGAAGCCTTTATTCTAAGCTGATGATATCCAGATCTCAAATCAATTTTAGACAAGATCGTCGCTCCACACAACTGATCAAACATATCATCTATTCTCGGCAATGGATACTTGTTCTTTATAGTGATCTTGTTCAGTTGCCTGTAATCTATACAGAGACGCATGGTACCATCCTTTTTCTTAACAAATAGGACTGGAGCACCCCACGGCAAAGAACTGGGTCTAATGAAACCCTTATCTAGCAACTCCTGCAACTGCACCTTGAGTTCCTTCAACTCTGCAGGTGCCATTCTATAGGCTGGTAGTGCTACTGGATGACTACCTGGATATATCTGAATCTCAAAATCAATATCTCTGACAGGAGGTAAGCCTGGTAACTCCTCTGGAAAAACATCAGAAAACTCACGAACTACCGGAACATCATAAACACTGGCGGTGCTCTTCTCTGCTCTGGTGTCAATCACATGAGCAAGGAACGCTTCACATCCTTTCTGTAACATCTTATCAGCTACAACAGCTGATATTATGCACGTAGGCAGAACTTTCCTGTCTCCAGTAAAGACACAAGAAAATTCCCCTAGTTGAAAGGTAGCTTCCTTTTTCCAACAATCGAGTTGCACTCGATATGTCTCAAGACAATCCATACCCAAGATGACTTGAAAAGTATTTACATCCAAGGGTATGAGATTAGCAGCAAAGGTGTAACCTCCAAAAGATAACAAGCATCCGGGACAGAACTCAGATAAAACTGTTGGTCCACCTAGTGGAACCCTCAACACTAACTCATCTGCCAACTCTCGAGTTAACAGATTAAGTTTACTGACTAAAGAGTGTTGTATAAAAGAGTGAGTAGCACCCGGATCTATCAAAACTGAGACTGGTATACTATTAAACAAAAGCATTTCTCCTGTAACAACTTGTGAAGAAATTATACCTTCCTGAGGCGTCAAAGAGAAGAAACGTGCTGAAGCTCTCCCTCTACCACGTTGTCCTCTCTGACCACTCCTGCCACTAGACACTCCCCCACCTCTAGATCCAGAAGCCACAGAAGAACTCGGTCCTTCAGCTGGAGGTTGTCTCTGAGCATCATAAAACTGGGGCTGAGAAGCTTGCGATGCTGCTGATTGAAGCTGAGGGCAATTCCTTCTTACATGTCCTATTTGCCCACACTGGTAACACTCTATAGGGTCTGAACCCCAACATTGCCCAGAGTGTAACCTTCCACAAGCATTACATACCCGCATCTCCTGTCTCCGTGGACCAGTCACAGAAGTAGATGATCCCGATGGCTGCTCTCTAGATGCACTACCCCATCTCCCTGAGCTGTATCTCCCTCTGCTTCTAGAAGAAGTGACATCCTCAGATCTCTGCCTGCCGAAACAACCCAAGCCGCGCCCAAGTTTAGAAAAGAAACCTCTACCTCCACCTCTGTATCCACTACTGGACTGTCCTCTACTGAAATCTGCAGATCTCTTCTTAGACTCGGGCACCTTGTCAGCATTCACAGATTCCTCAACCTGTCTAGCAGCCTCGACAAACTCACCAAAATTCTCTCTGTTCCTCCTGCTAGTAGCAGAAACTGTATGCCGAATCTCTGGTCTTAGTCCTTCCTGAAACCTTCTACATCTCTCTATGTTATCGGGAACAAGCTGTGGACAGAAGTTCGCTAACCGTGTGAAAAGCGCTTCATACTCCGTAACTGTCATGTTCCCCTGCTTGATATTCTGTAACTGCCTGATTTTCTCATTAAGAAAAGTGGGTGGATAGAATTTGAGATGAAACTCATCAGAGAAATCCTGCCAGGAAAGCTCTGCACCTTTCCTCTTTTCTTCCACACCACGCCACCACAACTCTGCATCGCCTGTTAAAAGATAGACTGCATGATTGATCTTCTTCTCTTCTGGAAGCCCCATCAGACGAAAGACCTTTTCTATCTGTCTAAACCACTCATCAGCTTCGGCGGGATCTGTAGTGCCACTAAACTCTGTGCCTCCAAGCTTCTTCACAAGCTCATAAGATCGCATCAGATCTTTACTGCTGGTAGAAGTAGAAGCTCTCCTATCAGCCTTGTACCTCTCTTTGGTTTCCAGAAACATCCTATACATCCGGGATGCTTCATCCACGTGGTCACCACCACCTGGACCCAAGTACAAAGGATCAGGGCCAACATGGCTCTCGGCCTGATCATCACGATCAAAGCCTCTTCCTACCATCTGCAATGATATAACAGAATATTTCCTGTTAGAAAACTACAGATAGAAGAAAGACACCTAAACCTTAATCCTATTGGTCTCTTATCGTCCCCTGACTTGGACTCTGAGTAACTATGTACTCAACCTAGGCTCTGATACCAAGTTGTCACACCCCGATCTTACATTAACCACATACCATGAAATTAGGGCACGACAGGTGGGATTAACACATAACCAACCACTCGTCGCTTATTAAAACAATTTCACAGTATTTAATTGATAACCAGGTTTAAACTGTAAATAGAAAACTGAGCAACTGCAGGAACTTTTCTATTTAACTGATTAAAGATACAGGCAAGGTCTACAACATAATACATTGATTAACATAAAGAAAACATAACATTAATTTACATTTTTGTACACATTCTCTCTCTCTCACTCACACCTTGTCCCGAGGATCGAGGGGAATGGACTAAGAGACCTCTAACTAGACTAGCAACAAACCTTCTATCGACTAAGCGTTAGGGTGAAACGATCCTTCTGATTCCCGTTGCTGGTGCTGACCTGAAAATGTTTTGAGTAGAGGTATGAGCCTACTCGCTCAGTGAATAGCATTTCACTTAATTATCACTAAACAACTTGTCAGGTTTATAAACTGAAAATAAACACATATACAGTTCAAGCAGACCAGTTCTATTGACATAGTAGATATACAGGTAATAATCACATTTTTTATGCATCAACAGGTATTCAGGTAGATAAACAGATATATAAATTTACTGTGATCCTATATGATTACTTATTTATGTTATTAGGCCCCAAACATATGCAGTGCACTCTACATATGAATATCTGTAGCGAACTACGATCCCACCGTACAAGACTTAGCGACACACCCGGGAAATGCTAAGTCTGACTTCTCGTCCTGGTCTGCACAGGACTCTCAGGCTCACAAGGCCTCACTGCACTAACTCTGAGTGCTCTGGACTCCTCCGCAAACTGTAGTGCACAGTCGGAGAATCTCTAAGTCTCCGATGCCTGGGCGTATCCCCAGGGCTGACCGGGACTTTCTCCGATGCCTGGGCGTATCCCCAGGGCTGACCGGAACATTCTCTTGGATCTCCGATGCCTGGGCGTATCCCCAGGGCTGACCGGAATCCTACCACTCAGACTACGTGTCACCGAGACAATCGGTATTTGTTGGACATGAGTCTCCGATGCCTGGGCGTATCCCCAGGGCTGACCATTTTACCCCAAAGGTACAGACCGCGCAATGGGGTTCTACGGTGTTGGGGCACCTAAGTCTATTAACTGATAAACATATAACCATTTTAAACAAAAATATCGCATTTCATACTCATTCCACATTCTAAACATCTCTTAATAATTCATGAATACCATTTGTCATCTTAAAACATGACTCAATGTCACTTATCCAAATTCATTACTAAACAGCATATACTTTGTAACTGCAAAACATAAAATTTCCTTTTCTTCAACATTCATATCCTGCATTTCAAGTTTCAATGAATCTATCATACTATAATGTATATGCTACACTGTTTAGGAATTATGCCACCTGATATTGGCATAATATATACAAAGAAATCGAGTTCAATGGTGATAAATAAATGAAGTACTACTCACCCACTTCAGTGTGTTCGTATACACCGAAAACACCCAAAAACACGCCGGATTATGCCCTTTACAGCAGCGTGCACGCCGTGCACCTAGTCTGCACGCCGTGCACCTTCAGTGCACTTCTGTTCTACTTTTCTGCCACTTTGCACACCGTGCAAGCTGACTTTGCATGCCGTGCACCTGGGCAAAAACTCGTTCCGCTTCCTGCAACTTTGCACGCCGTGCAAACTGACTTTGCACGCCGTGCACCTGCGCAGAAACGGATTTTTCCCTATATCAGCTATCTGTAATGTTGCACGCCGTGCAAAACGGATTTGCACGCCGTGCAACCTGCACAGGGGCGGAAATTGTAGAAATAAAAGAGACGATTGGGGTCGATTCGGTGGACGATTCTTACCCGAATCACTCCTATAGCTTCGGAATGACCTAGCAAGCACTTGGCAAGAAGAAAGAACGGAGGGGGAAGCACCGTTCACTCCCTAGACCATCTCCATGGTCGTCTTCTTCATGGCTGCAGGAGGAAGAAGAAGGTGAAGAAGAAGAAGATGATGCAGCCGGTTGGTTTGACTGGAGAAGATGAAGAAATCGAAGAAGAACGGAGAAGGAAGGAGTTGGGTTGCCTAGCTTCTCCTCTAGCTTGCTCTCTCCCTTTCCCTTCTCTGTTCTTCCCAAGCGACAGCCGAAGGAAATGAACTATCGTTCATTCCAAAGTCGGTTAATAGAGTTAAAAAAGAAAACTGAAGGAAAGGATAAGGAAGGGCGCCCAGGGGGCCGGATGCAAATTGCCCAAAAACTTTCTGAAATTACACATAGGTCCCTGTACACTAAAAAGCCTATATCTTTTTACTCGTAGGTCGGTTTCACATGATTTCTTCGGCAACGGGTTAAGCACAAACTTGTCCTCAACCTCAGGACAAGAAAACAAGCTAATGATACAATAACACTAGCTCAAAGCTCAAAACACTATTAACATGAGTAAGTACTCATCTCAACATAACTAGTTCAATTATGCACTAATCAAGGTACTTACTGGTAAAACGAAATGTGGGTCATAACATGAAGACTCTAGCATAGCCCTTGGTAAGGTGGATTGCTCTTTGTGCTTGGATGGGTAAGTCCTTTGGTTGTCTTGTGTTGTAACTTCATTGGTGATAATATAGAGAAAAGCACTTGCAAAGTCCTAGAGGTTAACCTCTCTAGGTAGTGGACTAACTCTCTCCTAATTTGGAGAGTGGAACCATTCTACATCAACTTGTCAAGTGCTTGCTATCAATCTCTCTCACCCTTGCTATGCTTGTTAGTTAGGACTTCAAATTGCACTTAAGCTATTGGCTTCAATTTGATATAATTTGAAGGTTTAATCTATCTTGTGATAAATTTTGTAGCTATATTATCCTCTCTCTAGGGCTTCTATTCTGCCTTCTCTCTAGTTTCTCTCTGGTGGTCGCCACTGGGGGGAGGGTACACCACCTTTGCGCGTCCCTCCTCCTGGTTTCCAACGGCCTTGGTCAAAGCTTACAGTTGAAGGTTGTGATGGATCTATGGAGTTAGGGTTCTATCAAGCCCAAATCAATGGGGCGCTCATCGATAGTCCAGGAGAACGAGAGATGGGAGGTGTCCGAGGAGTCTAGATTTGGGACTGCGGCAGCATGTCGACCTGGTCGACTCCACACCATTCAAGAGCGATGGTTGGAGAGGAGCCATCCCCTCTAGATCTAGGTTCTGAGCTTGCACCACCATCACTGGTGAAGTAAGGGGTGCTTCGCCCCTCTTTAACTGGCAACTTGTCTCCTCCTTCCAGGTACCTGGTTAGCTAGGGTGATGTGACCCTCAACTGTGGTGGGACGCTGCCTTGGAAAGCCCGGTGGCGGCTCCTCAATGGGTGGATGGGAGCTCCCTGATGTGCTTGATGGAGGTTCTTCCTCCAAGTTTTGTTGCAGTGTCTACTGTTTGGGATCTTTGCCCCCAACATTGGATGACTTTGCAGTGGCATGATGGGCGAACTCCCTATTGGGAGGCACGAGTCTGCGTCCGCATCTTGTGCAACATCCATGTCGAGTAGGACTTCTTCGGTCCAGTTCTGGCAGCACCATACATCTTGGTCTCTACTCGCCAACATAAAGAAGTCCAGGCCTGCGGGAGCTCCTGTTGCCTTGTGGTTCCAGTTTGCTGCCACAGGCTCTTCTCCGAATGGTTGTTCCCAGGAGCTTCGCACATCAGGAGTTTGGCTGGCCCTCTGTTGGTGCGAGGTAGAGCACCCTCAAGGTGTTCGATTAGGTGCTCCTCAGAGCTTATTTCCTATTCAAGACTACAACAGGGAGCTTTTGGGGTCAGATCTTTCATCCTGATTACCCCTCCTTTGCTATGTGTAGGAACACCACTAAGGTGTTCGACGATCAACCTCTGTGTAAGCAGATGGTTGTTGTTCCTTGATTTTCTATTGCAGGACATCAACAAAGTGTCTGCTTGGTTCAAAAGTTAGTGGAATTCCCTAATTGTTGGCATAATACCACACATTGTGGGTAATTCTATTAAACAATTGGTACCGTGCCAAGAATGTAAGGATTGATTTGAACCTCTTAGCCTCGTAGTTCTCTATTGGTAGAATGTGATGGTCTGCATTTTTTGTTTTCATACAGATCTTTCTGGTTTCTTGGTGATCTGAGAAGATCAGAAGCTAGTGATGCTTTTCCAGGCAGGGTCACATGGTGGATATCATGTTGTAATATGTAGTTACTATTTGTGGGTGGGTTGATTGCATGTATCTGCAAGTTGTAATAAATCGTTCTCCTGGTAGGAATGTCTGGATTTAGTTTTTTTAGTTTGATGTTCTTCTCAGTCCTTATTATCTTTAGGTCTAGTGTATACCCCATGCGTGGGGTATATGATCCTTGGTCGAGCTTTTTTAGCTCCTTTTGATGTAAAGGGGTACTCTATGCCCAAAGTTTTTGGTTTTATAGTAGCACGCCTTTCGAACGACCCAAAAAAAATTTGTAGCTATATTCACCCCCCTCTAGAGCCCTAGATCCAACAATTGGTAGTGGTATCCAGTCCCTATTTGTCATCAGTAAGGCTCAATAACAAGTGAACTTGGAGGTCTACGATACGATAAAAAAACTATTGTTGCAGGTGTGTATGTGTCCTCATGCTCATATGTACCTTGATTTGTATCTCTGAGTGAGAGGGCTGATTGATGACAAACTCGAGATATATGAAGGTCTAGTCTGAAGCTTAGTCACGATGGAGCAAAATCAGAGAGGAAGGAGTACTGCATTAGACAAGGGCATGTTTGTGCCATTTTGGTGGTGTTTGTTGCAGCGAGGGTGATTGAGATGATGCCAAAAAGCCATGCTATTAGGCATGGAGGAAGAGAAGAGGAGATCAGGTTTGAGCATCCAGTGATGGTGATGGAAGTTTTAGGTCGCCATTGTTATTGGAGAAGGAAGTTGATGTAGCAGCTACTTCTAGAATGGTTGGTGGTAGGGTGGATAGGTGCAAGGCTAGGTGGCAAGAGGCTATAGTGTCCACTAGAGATGACGTCAACCATATCAAGAGGCAAGACAATGGTTTGCAATGACCATTGTACCTTGCGACTCTGTTGCCTGCATTCAGGTTGCTGGCACGATGGAGGTGAAGAAGGAGATGAAGTATGAGAGACTAGGCGGAAATAGAGAGGATGAGACTGAGTTATTGTTGTTGGCCATTGGACATAGGGAGCAGAGAGTGCTGGCAGCTAGGGTTAACATTGGATTGTGGAAGAAGGAAGTTGATTGGGGGGTTAAGTAGTAGAGGAAGAGAAGAATAGAAGGACGAAGAAGAATGAAAGAGGAGAAAAGGAAAACAGATGGTGGAGGGGAAGAGGAACAACCCACAGCCATTTGTGGCTATCATGATACAGAGTGGCATAGTCTTGGGACACAAAATTTCTAA
The DNA here is from genome assembly GCA_963693085.1 of Alisma plantago-aquatica. NCBI lineage: Eukaryota > Viridiplantae > Streptophyta > Magnoliopsida > Alismatales > Alismataceae > Alisma > Alisma plantago-aquatica. Next base: position 1,017,716,829 of record OY856409.1, on the reverse strand, counting down.
AAAGGGGATCGAAGTGGACATGACTAAAATAGAAGCCATATTAAAATTTCCACCACCAAAGTCTATAATGGGAGTGAGAAGTTTTCTCAGTCACACTGGATATAGGAGGTTTATAAAAGACTTCTCAAAGATTTCAAAGCCCTTGTCCAATCTTTTACTCAAAGATGCCGAATTCACTTTCAACAATGAATGTTTGGAGGCTTTCAATACCTTAAAGAAAGTGCTAACAACTGTGTCGATCCTACAAGACCCAGATTGGGAGTTTCCATTCGAGATAATATGTAATGCTAGTGACTATGCAATAGGCGTTGTCCTAGGCAAGAAGAAAGACAAAAAGCACCATGTAATCTACTATGTTAGTCGCACATTATATGAGGCACAAATAAACTATATACCACAACCTAGAAAGAGATGTTAGCAATAGTTTTTTCCTTTGACAAGTTTAGGTCCTACCTAATAGGATCAAAAGTGAAGGTATATATAGAACGTGGAGCAATTAAATACTTGATGCAGAAAAAGGATACCAAACCATGGATTTTACGGTGGGCTCTACTGTTATAGGAATTTGATTGTGAAATCATTGATAAGAAAGGGAAAGAAAATGTGGTCGCAAACCATTTATCGAGAATAGTTTTTGATGAAGAGAATCAGTTACCTATAAATGATAATTATGCTGATGGAGCTCTATTGATGGATCAGTCTGATGAGCAGAGATTGCCTTGGAGTGCCGATATCTGTAATTATTTGGCTTGTGGCCAATTCCCACCAGAGATCACATACAATCAGAAGCAGAAACTGTTTTCCAACATCAAGAACTATTATTGGGATGAACTAATAGCATTCAAGAGGTGTTCTAACAATCTATACCATAGGTGCATACCAGAAGTGGAGGTTCCTTTGATTTTGAAAGAGTGTCACTTTTTGCCCTATGGTGGGCACCACAGTGGATAAAGAACTACATCACAAGTATTACAATCAGGGTTTTATTGGCCCACACTTTTCAAAGATGCAACATATGTTTTTAAGGCATGTAAGGAATGCCAATTCACTGGGAATATAAGCAAGAGGAATGAGATGTCCATGGAAGATTGGGTTGAAGTTGAAATCTTTGATGTTTGTGGAATTGACTATATGGGGTTTTTCCCCTCATTAAGGGGGAACCAGTACATTCTTGTTGTTGTTGATTATGTTTCAAAGTGGGTTGAGGTGGTGGCCACCCAGACACGTTTCTCTAAGGCAGTGATTAAGTAGTTTGAAAAGATCTTCTTCCCACACTTTGGGGTGCCTCACACAGTCATAAGCAATAGGGGATGACACTTTAGAGAAAGATAGTTCGAAGCGCTGCTAAGGAAATATGGAGTGAAGCATAAAGTCACAACACCATACCATCCCCAAACATCAGGGCAGGTAGAAGTATCCAACAGATAAATCAAGAAAATTTTGGAGAAGACAGTGACTCAGATGAGGAAGGATTGTTCGATGAAGCTAGACGATGCTCTATGGGCTTATCGTACTATGTACAAGACACCTATAGGAACAACTCCCTACAAGCTCATTTATAGAAATTCCTGTCATTTACCACTTGAGCTTGAGCACAAGGCCCTATGGGCCATCAAATTCTTGAATATGTACCTTGATAAAGTAGGCCAAAAAAGATTTCTACAACTTCAGGAACTTGAGGAACTGAGATTAAATGCCTATGAGAATATGAGAATTTATAAACAAAGGACTAAAGTTTGGCATGATGTCAACTTGAAAAATAAGTGTTACGGCCCCACCTTTCGGTAACCCCCAATTAAGGGAGACCGAGAGGTCGAAGCCGCACACATAATTTCCAGATCAAAGATTCGGCAATTAACCAAGAAAAATTATTAAATTTTAACAGACTAAACTAGAAAGTTGTAAGAAAATAAACATTTGCATACCTTTTGAAAACTTGGATCTCTAAATTTCTATCCACATATGAATGCTACTCTAACTAATCCTCCTTGTATTTTAATCCATGTATTTCACAATATGACAATTTACTGTTTGTCCTTTTATCTTTGTACCTAAAACACTGACAAACAAAACGTCGGTCAGCATAAAGCTGGTATGTGGGGGAACCAATAATCGTGCAATTATTCATAACAATGTATTTCACCCAATTACCATTTAACAAACAATTTTACATTTTAAATATAACTGCGCGATCCATGCATTCCCTATCCTCTACGCTGTCCCTGCAGTGGACCTGGATACTACTTTCCTTATAGTAGCTCCCCATTAAACCCCTCATGGTCCCACCTCTAGGTGAACTAGTTTCTAGGGTTGAGTCACATGTCACTACCCGTAAGTAGCCCACTCCTTAACTCATGGCATGCTAAAGGGTCTCATGGAACTACACTTGGTAGCCCAATTTCTAACCCACGATAAACTAGACCTTACTCTAGGTTACCCCTTTTTAGCCTTTACAAGCCAGAGAGGTGGATTCGGATCTAAGCCATATATATATATATATTCATGGTGATAATCATAGTCACTTTATAAATTGCTTGAAATAAAAGGCATCCAACAATTATTTTCAAGCAATCGATAAACACGTCCGGAAATCGTCATGAAACTAAAGCGATTATTCATAAGCGTAACCACATACCAATTCAGTAGATTTCTCAAGCTAATATCAATTCCAACCAAGAAAGCAATCCAAGCAAGTAATTCAACCACATAATCAAGAATCCTAAAAAACACATGCACTCTATTTACTACACACTTTATCAAGATTCTTTCTATTCAACATGAAATCACTTCCTAAGGTTTCCGTATCCATTTTAGGGTTTCATTTTGCATTTAGGGTTTCACTTCATTTACTATTTTAAATCCTGTTTCTATTCAATTACTTACAAACCCTAATTTCGGATTAAAGGCACACTTAAACATTAATTAAGCCCATTATGCCTCTTTTATGTTAAAACTACCATTTTTATCCTTTTAATCCATGTCAAGATCATTATACTCAATTATCATTATGGCCTAATTCACAAATGAACTCTATACATCATTAAATCCACCTTTTATTCATTAGAAAACCCTAATTACTATATTAAGGGTATTTACCCATAATTAGGAATCTTTGTACTCGAAATAGATTAGAACCATCATATCTCAGCTTTGTACATGAATTTGACCAATTAAAATAATTAAGGATTATAATTACCACAGTTGGGGTTAAAGGTTCATTAAATCATATGGAACCCTAAATTAATCAAATTATGCATGAAGATCATCCTTTTAGATCTAATATGCCCTTTTTATTAACAAAATGTTAATATCTATTTTAAACACTCACATAACCCCTTTCTAATTCATTAATCATCAAAGGCTAGGGTTTTTTATTGATTAAACTATTGAAGATAGCATCATGATTTATTTCTTGAATAAAAAGCAGAATTAAGCTTCAAAAATAATTTCTTTGTGTTCCTCTCGTTCTAAGGATCAATTTTCATATATTACTTGTCCTAATCAGAGTTACCAATATTTAATTACGAATTTAGCAAGATTTCACTTACTTGGGCCAATCGGATCGCGCCATGTCACTTCACCCATGCAACGATCTCGTGATTTGGAAAACATAACGTAATGACTGTTTTACCCTCACGTAAGTTTCTTGTTCAGTAATGCCCAGAGGGGCAAAATGGTCCAACGCCCGTTGGTCATCTTCAACCTCGGATCAGCTGTGACGACCGCCATTTGCAGCCCTTCGCGGGGCTGCCATCTCCTCCTTAGACCCCGAAGCTTGTCGCCAACCCTCTCCCTTGGTCTGCCGCCCCTTTGCGCGCATGTAGCACCTCTCAAACGCAGCCAACATGGTCGATCTTGCACGTGTAAAGCCTGCAATGAAAGGACCACGTGATGGCTAGAAAAGGACCACCGTGCGTGAAGATGAAGTCTCTTTGATCGTGCAATGGCTGAAAGGAGCCTAGAGATGACGAGAGTCATTAGCGGATGCAAAGTAGACTGACATGCATTTCACTGTGGGAGAATATGTGACATGAAAATCCGACCCCTCTATGTTATAGCTAAGAGAGCTGAGTCCCCGATGCTCAAGTTTTTTTGACATGGTTTGGTGGAGAAGGTTAAGTTTGCCCTTACCCCCAGGATAATGTGATGTGTGATGAGTTTCATGTGTCCAATTTAGAGCACTATGTGAGCTACCCTGACCATGTGCTGAGAAATAAACCTAGTGAGCCCCAAGGGAGGTTGAAATGGCTTGAGTCACCTATGTAGTTTATAGACGCTAGGATGAAAGAACTCGGAGAAAAGAATATGTGATGATAAAGGTTCTTTGGAAGCTCTATGAGTAAGGTGAAGCCACATAGGGGCCAATGATGGACATGGAAAAATCTTATTCTGAATTGTTTATTTGCTTGAAAGAATTTTGAGGACAAAATTCCTATAAGAGGGGAAGGATGTTACAATCCCAATTTTTGGGTTCATTTGCTGAGAAATGTAATTTCTCATATTAATGATTTTTGAACAAATAAAGATATGATTTGTTTTGAATAAATGGATTTTGTTTATAATAGCCTTGATGGTTGTGTTGTGGTCTTTATTGGCTATTGGGCCCAAACAACAAGAAAATTCAATTAGTAAATGAATAATTGAGTTTTTGAGAAAAGAATGAGATGGAAAACTCTAGAAGGCAAATCCAAAGAGAGATTTCGTGCCTCTTGGGTTCCTTGGGTTCCAAGGATTCGAAAGTTGCAAAGAAAAGGCAATAAGAAAAGAAAAGATTAATTAAGTATTTCTTTATTAAGAAAGAAATTGAAAACAATGGTAAAATGTGGAAAACAAGTGAAAAGATGTATAATTGAGTTATTCTTGGTGGAATTTCGTATCCCAAGGATTCCTAATATTAAAAGGAATACCATTGAGGAAAATAAAAGAGAAATAAAGAGAAATCCTCAAAAAGAGATATTTTAAAGAGAAATAAACAAGATAATGTGAAATAATGCATTTAGATGCATCTAGAAGGATAATGAGTATCCAATAAAAAGGATTTCGAAATAATAGAGTTTTTTGGGATCCAAGGAGTCCCAACAAAGAGGAAAGAAAGAGAAAATACCAAAATTGCAAAATAACAGGATAATGTGATGCATTATTAATGAATTATGTGATATTGCTAAAAAGGAATTATTTTCTATTAAATGAAAATAGAATTTCATGCCATTAGAATAAAGGGCAAGTACTAAGAAGATAAAGGAAGAGATTTTCAAAATTCTAATATCTCAAGGATAAAGAATATCAAGAGGATATTTAAGAGAGAGAAAGAGACTTGTTTCTCATTATAGGAATAGGATTCCTAATAGGAGATGACTTGTTTCCTCTTAGATGGGCATCTTAGGATGACGATATCCTCCCCTATAAAAGGGGTAAGACCTTGGGTCGAGCCCAGAGGATCCTACACATCTTTCTCTTCTCTTCTTCCTCATTTTCATCCTTAAACCCTAACCATAGAAAGCAACGTGAGCATGAAGCTGGAAGGGGCCAAAGAAGGGATGCGATGGAAGCCTAATGGCCCACGATGCTAGAGAAAAGATTGGCCATCGTCGCCGTTCTCTTACCCCTTCACAGAAGCAGCAAAACAAATGTAAGAAGAGCCAACATCACCTTACTGAAGTGGTAACCTACACAACCTCCCTTACAGAGCTTCTTTAAAACCCGATACTGGCTATGGTGGTTATCATCACATCTTACAAATGACAAGAACTATCTCTATGTATCACCCTGAACGAGCACACATGCTCTCATCAGACCCTCTAGTTTGGATCATACTAACATTAGTTAAGGGTGATAAACCGTACTAACATCGAGTTCTTCATGTACCTACTCCCACCTTTTGGAAGGGAACCTTTAGGTTAAACTCAAGAACCTTTGAAATCACATCATGGTGTAGTTGAACCATCTCTCTCATGGGTAGTTCAACCAGATTTGGCCATGACAGAACTCTTTCTTTCTCATGTAATCTGGGTAAGACAATCTACCATACCCCATATTGCATCTCGACCTTCCTTGGTCCAGGGGAGACTTACAACATCCATAGTGATGAACTCCCTTTCTCTTTTGGGGACTCTTTATCCTTTATATCAATGCACTGGGTTACTGGTGTTCGTCCTTCTCCCTCAGCTTGCATGGCCATATACCACATGCAACTTTATCTTAGGCATCTAAAGTACTACTGTCACTTATTATCTTGGTAGTACCACGGTGTATGGTGATCTTCAATCATGATTTCATGTATGTCATGATTCCTCAAGATCGATTCTTCAGAAACCTTAAACCACTCTAGTCGGGGTTTCATCACCTTCCTTTCCAAAGAAGTGCATTTGAGGCTCTACAACCATCCTTTCATTGCATCAAGGCCTAGGCTGGCTAACCAAACAACAATTAACTTTTTTAACAGATCTCATTACATCTGAGTATTAGCTAAACATATCTCCTTTCCAAACTTAGGGTTAGCCTATCAACCTCTTCTAGCTTCTAGCCAAACTAGTCAGATACATCTCAACCAGAGCATCCATTATCACTTCACATCCTTAGGTATTAGGTAACATTGAAGACATACACTTCCATGTATTTCACTTATCCTCTCAACTCGAACTCTAAGTCTATCTTCATCAAGAAAAATCTAAGCTCATACCTTTGGTTTTCAAACTCAACCTCGTATAACTCATAGCTCATGCTAAAAACATCCTTATAAGGTGAATACCTTATTTCTCTTAGTTTTGGTAAACCATCCATGTATAGTGCACTCCACCAGGGTATGTTATCATCTCTATCCTCATACCTTGTAGCAACGTTCCAACTCACATCATCTGTTATCCTTTGTGTATGGCATGCATACTATCCTATCTCTCACTCCCATAACCAAAGGAAATAAGCATTTGGTTGCAGTCCAAATACAGAGTTCTTCTTGTACCAAGAGTAGAGATGGTACATCCCACCTTGCCTGTACACCTTTAAATCTAAGTTGAAACGTGCCGTTTATGCCTCTATATTACAATCATCTTGCTATTAAAGTTACCTCCATGGAAAAATGGTTTCGAACCTACTTAGGTCACCACACAATCCTTGATCATTTCTGTTGGTATGTATGCCCTAAGAACCAATCATGGGATGATTGGTGGGATACATTAAGATTGATTTGATAAACATCAAAGGTAAGCTTACAATTCTTTCTGGTTCAATCATATGAGATAGTGATAGAATAGATTGAATGTCTAGAGAATGAAAGTACTCAATGACGTATGCCTTCAGGTTGAGGACCTGAAAGATGAGATCATACAAATGCTAAGAGTTTGTACATTCTTGTTATGTCCCTATTCGGATGTCATTGTGGAAGGTAGATAGACAGTAATGACACACAAGACAAGATTGTGGTGTTGGTTGATGACAAAATCTCATTAGTCATGATATAGAGATATCAAACCAAACACATAGGTACTTGTTAGAGAACAAGTGTACCGAACAGACCCACCGTGAGTTTGACACATGGAACCATGACATGGTAGTCACAATCAGTACTCACAGTGATGGTGGTGAGTGTGATTCTTAGACCTGAAATCACTGCACTCAACACATGTCATTGGGCACACTTTGACATCATCAAACATAGTCCTGAAACATGGGTTGTTATAAAGGTGATGATTGGGTGGCTTTGACACATGGGGCTTTTGAGGGGTGAGTCATAGATATGCGATTTGTCCCTCCTGAGGGAGTTTGATATCCAAGGCCACTTGATGAGTAGGATTGAAATAGGCATGCGCACGCATGTGTGAATTAGTGTGTGATATTAATGTCATACATATCTCTTCCACTCTACTCTGAGATCAAGAAAGTGAATGAACGTTGACATGATGACTGTTCCATGCCTCGAGTTCATTCGGGATATCAGTGACAAAGGAATTATACATTCACTATAACACCATTCATGGATTGTAGGATTGAAAGTTGTTCTCTAACTTTCTACTTTCACTTGGGTAGCACTGATGTGTGACTAGGCACCACTCTTTGCTTGTGAAGTCATAAGTGTTATGGACTTTCACTGCCAACGTGAAATGGACCTGCAGGGTCACACACATAGGATTTAACCTGGAAGAGGAGTTTTGTCCACAAGCAATGTTTAGATTGATTACTAAAGGAGTTTAGTAGTTCAATTAAACACTCAGTCAATTGATAGCTCAATATCATAATGTTCAAGGTGTTGGACACATTGATTGGAGTATCAGATTGATTGAAATCACAATTGACTGATTCTGCACAACCTGTACTCCCAACTGATCGGTTCATGTGATGAACTGGTCGGCTGAGCTTGGTGAACCGGTCGGCTCAAGTGTTGAGCCGATCGGCTCAAGTGTTGAGCCGATCGGCTCAAGATCAGGGTGAACCGATTTCTTCAAGTGTTGAAATGATCGATTCAACTGGTACAACTGAGCAACTTGGGAAAATAGGATTGGTAAGAATTTTCCTTTTGTTTCAATTGCCCACTTTGATTGGGAAATAGGATTGGCATTCGATACCAATTAGAAACAAAAGAAGGAAAGTCAATCGGGAACCGACCAGGACCACCAACCGACCGGTTCATTTGTGAACCGACCGGTTGAGGTGTCCCAACTGATCGGTTGAGGTGTCAACCAACCGGTTCAGGTCCCCAATCGACCATTTCACTTGTGAAATGATCGGTTCAGGTAGCGAGTTGGTTGCTTCTGTGGAAAATCTCGAACCCTTCTACTCCTGCTTTTAGTCCCGCATTGCCCGGGATGGAGAACCTTGTCCCATGACCCTCCTATATATAGGGGTATTGGGGGCTTCTCAAAGTACAACTCAGTGCAACCAGTTGCTCTACAAAGTTGTCCTTCTCTCTGGTTTTGGTAACTAAGAGAGAGCCCGAGAAAGTGCTACCTGCAAAGGGAGGTGCAGCAAGGGAAAGACAACTGCAGTTGCAACTGGAGGCATGAGAGTGTGTTGGCGACTATTATGTCAATAGGAGGGTGCGACTCCTTCCATTTCCTTGTGGGACAAGGAGATTGGAGTTCCAGGTGGTCCGTGTGGACTACTTCAGAGGCGGGAGGTTTCTGCCGCTCAGGAGGACAACTGTCAACCCCGACAGTCCCGGTGAAAGGAGGAGTCATTAGTCCCGGTGTGACCAGGAGCTGCACAGACACCGTCCAAGACTGGAGGTGAAGACTGCGCAAGGCGTGAGGTATTGTCGCCGAGCAAGCCTCGGGATAAGGTATGATTCCACAAACCATCCTTTCCTATTGTATAGACGTTGACGCGTTTCCTTGTTCTGGGTTTGGGGGAGAAATTATTTTGTTTCCGTTGCCTTCTCTGCCTCCCCTAAAACCCAACAGTGGTATCAGAGCCACGTCAACTACTCTATATTTTAGGAATATCGATATGATCGATTTTGGTTTGTCGCTTTTAATTATTGCATACGATGCGAATAATATTGGCTTTATGAATGTCCAATCCTAAATCCACAAATCCCAATTCATATATGATATGTATTATTAATGCACTCGATACGCGTCGCCCTTAAACAAGTTTTGTGGTGGATGTATAGCGTGGTTATGGACAATAAACCCTATTTGTGTATGGTTGTATGTGGTTGCTTGCATATCGGTCTGCGCACCGATCTTCCCTCTCCTATTCCTGATGTAACTCGAAATAATTCGAGATTCTTTCGTACCTTTTCTCCCCCCGAATGTAACTCGGGGTTTCCGTTTTAAGCAATGTAAAATTAGGATAGATTTTATTTCCTATTATGTCAAAGAACGGAGGACATCAAGACGACAGCTGAGATGATCGGTTCAAGGCGTGAACCGATCGGTTGACATTCCAAACGATCAGTTCAAGGAGTGATCCGATCGGTTGATGACCAGTTCAAGGAGCGAGACGAGCGGGTGGCGGCCATGACGAGATGCACGATGACCAGGTGAACCGATCGGTTGGAGGAGCCAACCGATCGACTGGTGGCACCCAGACGACCGACCAGAGAGAGAAGATCATTCATATGATGAGTTGATCAACTCAGAAGGCAAAGCACAGAGTTCATCTTCTACAGTTTGCATGTAATGTAGACCTAGATGACCGTGATTCCTCTTGGCTTGAGGAATCACATTAGGATGGCCATAATCATCGCTTTTATCATTTGTGCATGTTTTCTGTGGGATATAGCATGTATATGATACATACTATGTATTGTGGTGATTGGATATGCATATGTATATAAAAAACCAAATCCCTCATTAAAATATTAAGTTTTAGATGCCTTACAAATGTGACACACGTGAAAAGCTTGATCGACCAAGTGTGGGCACGCCCTAGCGTGGTGCACCGTCTATCTCGTGGAAGCGTGAAGGATGAATGTGTGGGTCTGCCCTAGCAGGGTGCATGTTCATCGTGTTTGCTTTGGGTCAGACTTAACAAGGTGATCTAGATGGGATCTAGTACCTTGAGGAATGGAGATGATCATGGCAAGGAGTTGCATATGACATCTTATCAAGAGTTGCATATGATGCAATTGGCAAGAGTTGCCTACCTGAGAGATCTATGTTGTGGGTGACAGCCCTAGCTGGTCCATGACTTAGAGGATTTCAGGATCTTGCCCACTAGAAGGTTGTACGCTGCAATCTTCCGAATTGATGGTGAGGGCTATCAATTTGAAGTAAAATAGTGGGAGCGATAATTAATTAAATGCCTAATATTATCGTCAACTTTTCAAATCAATCAAACAAGTCAAAAGAGTTTTGGAATAAAATTGCATATATTTCCTTTTGTTAAAATAAATGGTTAATCAACAAATCACTTTATTTGCGATTGATCTTTGAGACCAACAAATTAAATGGGAATAATTCCATGACTGGTTAGGATGATGAGAAGTGTTCTCAAAGAGCGAAAGCTCTAAGTCCTAGTTATACCAGAACCAGATGAACTCGATCCCACCACATCAATGGCTGAAAGTATGCTTATGGAAGCATACCGAGGAAGACATTGATGAGGAGTGCTTGATGTTGTGTTCTCTGAACTATGAGTTGTAGAGACAACATGAGACATATGATGTCTCAAGGACACTATCCTAGTATGTCATGACAGAAGGAGATCCAGTAAGGTATTTACACACTCAATATGATTGGGTATGTGAAAACCTGACTAAGAAGGATTCCCTCTGAGCCAAGAGTTGGCTATTGGAATGATACTGCAAATGTTGCGAGAATCATACAATTCATGGTAAGCTACAACATGAACAACTTTGACAAGCGTTGACAGAGTTGTTGGACATGTTGAGGATAGTAGAGGCAAATATGAAGAAATACAAACCATAATCTTTGATGTGATCAAAGAAAAGGTAATTCTTAAGGGAAAAGCAAAGAAGTGTTCTGATGCTAGCCAGCAATCCAAGCCGTCTTCAGCCTCAAGGCACATGGGAAAGGGTGTATGACGGAATTTCCCTCTATATCTACAAGAACATAAGAAGATGAATGAAGGGATGGAGATCTACACCTAAGGTATCATGAAATGAACTGCTTCTTTATCTGAGGTATATGATACCAAGATATGGATATGTCATATATGATATGCAAGATCCGCAAAGAAGTGATGGACTTTGTGAAAGGACCAAGAAAGAAGTACCCATCATTGGAGAAAGTGTTGCTACCATAGATAGGAGTATCTATCAGATTATTTCAGCCTAAAGGGCATGAAATGGAGTTGAGAACTACTATTTCATATATTGCCAATAGATAGAAACACTTCATTTTTGCATATTGTATGACAATGATGGCAATTAATAAAGTTGATGTTTCAATCTTAAAGATATGATCTTTGTGGCAATGCCTTGTTTATCTTGTGATACATGGTATGCATAAGATAAAATGATACCTAAAGTTATTGATAACTCAAACAATCAAATTAGCATCAATCATGAGAAATTCATTTCTAGTTTCCATGTGATGGATAAATCTAGACTCTTTTGGTTAGAGAACCAGTAAGAGACATGAATCTCTTGTACATGATTAATCAATCTTCACTAAAGGTAGTGGGAGAATGATTATCCTATTAGGTATGATACATGTGATGTATTTACATACCTATTGGAACAAATGCTAATACTTCAAATGGTGTTTAGAGAAATTCCAATATGAATATCTTGAAGTGTTCAAGATTATCATAGATGAAGTGCAAATTTGGTAAAGTGTTAATTCTTGATGAGATCAATGAATGAAATACTTGGACCAAATGTTTGAGATCCTTATGAGTGATTATGATAGTGTATCATAGTGAACTCATGATTAAGGCATGGTGATGTCTAAATCAAGAAGGAATCATACTCTAAGGAGTTAGAGAATGATGATCAAATAACTGAATTCTTCTTAATAAAAGAATACCCCTCACTAATAAAAGAAATTAAGAATCACAAGGGCTGTGAGTTCTTATATCTTTAATAGATACACCTCAATTATCTATGTGATAAGTTGTTCATGTGATGAGTCAACTATCTAGATGAATATGAGGAATCAAATTTTGAGTTATGGTTTATGACCATTACATCCTAAATGACTTCCATGTGAACCATAAGGTATGACCTTGATGGTATCACCCATTGGATGAAATCTGAATCTTAAGTGTTAAGACACATGGATAACATTTTGAGAAGGATGATGCTTGATTGCAACTTAATGACTAAGGCATTTGGCATATGGATATTGAAACTGCATTCTTATGAAGAATAAAACAAGGATGTGTACGTGACACAACCTATAAGGTTTATGAATCCACTAATGCAAATGAAGTCTATAAGTTACAATGGACTAATCAATGTGATTGATTGAGTACAAGAAACTCAAAATTGGATCTTTACTTTGATGATATAGTCAAAGGGCTTGGCTGATATGTCAAAGATAAAGAAGGGATCTGTGATTTAGTGGGAGCATGTTCAAATTCCACATATTGATGTGAAATGGAAATGTTCTAGAATGGAAATCCAAAGTTGGAAATTATCTTTAAGGAAGATAGAGATGTTTCCTATGTGATAGGAATAGAGATCTATAGAGATAGTTCTCTAAAACCTCTTGACCTGAAAAAGAAAGCATACATTGGCAATCTATACTGAAGGGTTCAGTATGCACAGATTCAGTGGGAGAAAACTTGTCCATGTTACATGGAGTTAGTATCCCAAGGCCAAGTGTCCAATTCTTATCAAGAATGGGAACACTAAGAATAGATATGGATCTATCATGTATGTAATCATCCCATTATCTTTCTTGTATAGACATGGCAAGAATAAAATGCAATCATCATTTTGTATGTATGACATGGAAATATGATGTGCTCATCCTGATAACTCGTATGTGGGACATGACGAGTGGATGTCTGTCTAATTCCAGTAAGGGTTACTAGAATACCATGAGAACCTGGTAAGTACTTGTGAAGTACTAGTTTTGTGGTGAATAGGAAGAGTTCGATGTAAGGAGTTACATTGATGTAAACTTCCGAAAGGACAGAAAACTAATCGCAAAATATATATAGGATATATAAAAGTGAAAGTTTGTTGAAAATTGGAAGTGTTCCAATAAAACCATTTAAAAGGAAATGCCGAGTATCTATGTGTTAGAGAACAAAAATGGATACTATATGGATCTGGAAGTTCATGAGATGAACTTATAGACATTCCGGTCATTGATGACAAGTATCGAATCCTTGATCATGCAATGTGGCTAAAGGTTAGCAATGGAATACTAGATTGCATATTACAGCAACTCCATCTCATACGTGTGACGTACAACGAAGAGATGAGAGACATGCAATTTATACTGACTTTGGCAAGGTGTTGCCATTACTCACTATGTTTGTACTAGAGCACAGTAACATGTGGGACATGTTTGAAGATCACTATGAATATGATTCAAGGGTGATTGGCTCGCCGTGCAAGTGGGAGTCTGTTGGTATGTATGCCCTGATAGCCAATCATAGGATGATTGATGGGATACATTAAGATTGATTTGATAAACATCAAAGGCAAGCTTCCAATTCTTTCTAGTTCAGTCATATGAGATAGTGATAGAATAGGTTGAATGTCTAGAGAATGACAATACTCAATGACGTATGCCTTCAGGTTGAGGACCTGAACGATGAGATCATACGGATGCTAAGAGTTTGTACATTCTTGTTATGTCCCTAGTCGGATGTCATCGTGGAAGGTAGATAGACAACAATGACACACAAGACTAGATTGTGGTGTTGGTTGATGACAGAATCTCATTAGTCATGATATAGAGATATCAAACCAAACACATAGGTACCTGTTAGAGAACAAGTGTACCGGACAGACCCACCGTGAGTTTGACACATGGAACCATGACATGGTAGTCACAGTTAGTACTCACAGTGATGGTGGTGAGTGTGATTCTTAGACCTGAAATCACTGCACTCAACACATGTCATTGGGCACACTTTGACATCATCAAACGCAGTCCTGAAACATGGGTTGTTATAAAGGTGATGATTGGGTGGCTTTGACACATGGGGCTTTGAGGGGTGAGTGATAGATATGGGATTTGTCCCTCCTGAGGGAGTTTGATATCCAAGGCCACTTGATGAGTAGGATTGAAATAGGCGTGCGTACGCATGTGTGAATCAGTATGTGATATTGATGTCATACATATCTCTTCCAATCTACTCTGAGATCAAGAAAGTGAATGAACGTTGACAGGATGACTGTTCCATGCCTCGAGTACATTCGGGATATCAGTGACAAAGGAATTATACATTCACTGTAACACCATTTACAGATTGTAGGATTGAAAGTTGTTCTCCAACTTTCTACTTTCACTTGGGTAGCACTGATGTGTGACTAGGCACTTCTCTTTGCTTGTGAAGTCATAAGTGTTATGGAATTTCACTGCCAACGTGAAATGGACCTGCAGGGTCACACACATAGGATTTAACCTGGAAGAGGAGTTTTGTCCACAAGCAATGTTTAGATTGATTACTAAAGGAGTTTAGTAGTTCAATTAAACACTCAGTCAATTGATAGCTCAATATCATAATGTTCAAGGTGTTGGACACATTGATTGGAGTATCAGATTGATTGAAATCGCAATTGATTGATTATGTACAACCTGTACTCCCAACTGATCGGTTCATGTGATGAACCGGTCGGCTGAGCTTGGTGAACCAGTCGGCTCAATTGTTGAGCCGATCGGCTCAAGATCAGGGTGAACCGATTGCTTCAAGTGTTGAAACGATCGATTCAACTGGTGCAACCGAGAAACTTGGGAAAATAGGATTGGTGAGAATTTTCCTTTCATTTCAATTTCCCAATTTGATTGGGAAATAGGATTGATATTCGATACCAATTAGAAAACAAAAGAAGGAAAGTCAATCAGGAACCGACCATGACCACCAACCGACCGGTTCATTTGTGAATCGACCGGTTGAGGTGTCCCAACCGATCGGTTCAGGTGTCAACCGACCGGTTCAGTTTCCCAACCGACTGTTTCACTTGTGAAATGATCGGTTCAGGTTGCGAGTTGGTTGCTTTTGTGGAAAATCTCGAACCCTTGTACTCCTGCTTTTAGTCCCGCATTGCCCGAGATGGAGAACCATGTCCCATGACCCTCCTATATATAGGGGTATTGGGAGATTCTCAAAGTACAACTCAGTGCAACCAGTTGCTCTGCAAAGTTGTCCTTCTCTCTAGTTTTGGTAACCGAGAGAGAGCCCGAGCAAGTGCTACCCGCAAAGGGAGGTGCATCAAGGGAAAGACAACTACAGTTGCAACTGGAGGCAGGAGAGTGTGTTGGCGACTAGTACGTCAACAGGAGGGTGCGACTCCTTCCGATTCCTTGTGTGACAAGGAGATTGGAGTTCCAGGTGGTCCGTGTGGACTACTTCAGAGGCGGGAGGTTTCTGCCTCTCAGGAGGACAACTGTCAACCCCGACAGTCCCGGTGAGAGGAGGAGTCGTCAGTCTCGGTGCGACCAGGAGCTGCGCAGACACCGTCCAAGACCGGAGGTGAAGACCGCGCAAGGCACGAGGTATTGTCGCCGAGCAAGCCTCGGGACAAGGTATGATTCCACAAACCATCCTTTCCTATTGTATAGACGTTGACGC
This sequence comes from Alisma plantago-aquatica, assembly GCA_963693085.1. Lineage (NCBI taxonomy): Eukaryota > Viridiplantae > Streptophyta > Magnoliopsida > Alismatales > Alismataceae > Alisma > Alisma plantago-aquatica. Next base: position 1,017,700,674 of record OY856409.1, on the reverse strand, counting down.
ATTTCCTTGTTCTGGGTTTGTGGGAGAATTATTTTTGTTTCCGCTGCCTTCTCTGCCTCTCCTAAAACCCAACAATTTCCTCTAGGTCTATATAGTGCCAGCACTTTTAGGGTCATCCCTCTTCCCTTATGCATCTAGAGAGTACCCTACTCATTTGCCCTTTGGGACCCATGAGTTCATGAAGGTGATCAATCTCCTCACCCATGGCCCTCAGACAATAATAGATGTTACCTCCCAACCCTATGGTCATGTGCAACTAGGGAATTAGGCAACTTCTACTTCCATCAGTCTTATCCCTACCTGATCGTAGGATAGACTTAGGATTCTCTTATAGTACATGTTTAACTTAGTACCTTACCCAAGCCTTCATCATCTCTCTTTCTGCATTCAATGACTAACTTTCATCCTTTCATAGGGGTTATGGTGACCTGCCTACCTTGGTCAGGCCCCATAGCGGTTACCTATATGGTAACACATCCATATGCACTTAGAGATGGTTATCTATGGGTCTACAGGTTCATCCTGATGCCATGTACTTTTCACTTAGCTTCTCAAGATCCTATGAGACCTCTTTAGGTTACCTCAAAACCACCAAGACTGGTATACACCCTACAAAAGGGTCTCTCTCCCAGGATGGGAGGAACTACATCTCGAAAACAAGGTCACAAACACCCTTAGGTCTAGGGTTTACATCCACATGCTTAACCCTAGCATGTTATTAAGGCACAAGCAGACCACCTACTAAACCAGACTAGGTCGTACGGGTTCTCATTCCTCAACATTAGATCAAGATCATACCTTTCCATATTATTAACTTACCTGTGAGGGTTTCATCAAACCTACCTTAAACATAAGGGGTTTCTCTTTCCTCTAACCTTGAGAAGTACCATGCCTGCATCTATGGAAACTCATATCTCATCATGAGCATTAGGTACACCACTTCCCCTCTTAGGCCTAGGAACCCTAGGTTCACTTTTGGGTATCCAACTGCATGCCCAATCATGAACCAAACATGTCTAAGGTATGTCACGCACTTCCTGTCATCCTTCAACTCAAGCAACACTTCATAGTTGAGTCCTCCTATAGGACAACCAACAAGGTATAAGGCCTCATAACCTGTTACTCAACCTCCTCAGGGTCTAAGACACTCTTTGTCTCATCTCAACAGGTAAACGCCTATACCATAGGCACATAAGTTCCAAAAGCATCATCCTCTCTCTAGGGTTTGATTCCTCTGAGGCCACCAAGATATCATCAGCCTCCAGGGATCCAGCATGAGGCAACCACTATCATCCACTTAGGTTGCATCATCCTCAACTCCCCACCGTTCCTCATGTATCATAATCTAAGCTTCCAACATTTTTCTTGGGTCATGTTTTCTCTCTCCAGAGCTAACTTCCACATCCAACCTTACTACTAGAGGTCCTCTCTCCATGAAGGCTCGAGCTCATAAGCATACCTCTGCGTGGGTGAAGCCTATTTTCAACTTATGTTCGCTCAGGATTATCCATAACTCTATATGCTTATTTCATAAGCTATCCTTCATACTCTCCTGACTAGGGTTTCAACCCATTGCTCGCACTACTAACGTACTATGGGTGCCTACTATGCCATGCTCATATAAGCTCATGGGGTTTCTGTGGGTTCTTATCTATCCTCAACAAGGAAGGAGCTATCCTTCATTCCAGCCTACATGACCCTTCCCAGGGTTGGGTCGCCAAAGGTACTCGGTCATCCAACCTCTTATGGCTCATATGGCATCCAAGGCATGCCCACACACATGGTCCATCAAGACATCTAACTCTTCGGGTCATCTCTCTCTCTCTCTAACCTTCACTTAGGGTTAGGATTAACATCATCCTTAGAGGATGTGTCAAGTCTCTACTTATAATGGAGGTCTCTACCTCCAAGACTAACTCTCTTTACTTATCCTCCTGATAAGAAGGTCTAGCCTCAGGTCTCGACTGAGGGAAAAGACATCTCATGTCTTACGACTTAAGCATGTATCTATTCTTTAGTTTACGCTTACTCTATTAAGATTAAGTCCATGGCATCTTATTTATATGCTTTTCATTAATTTGGTAGAGGATTCCTTAGACCCTATCAACCTTACTCGTACCTCAAGAGGGTGAGGAAAAGATAAAAAACCCTAATCCTTAAGGTCCTTAACAAAATTTGTGATGAGAAGGGATGAATAAGATGAGAAAGTCCTAAAGGTATCTTATTTCGATTCATACCCTAAGAATTTGGCCAGGCAGTCACACAGATCTGGGAGTCCTCGTATTCCGACTAGCGGTGTGGAGGAAAATATTGCCAGTCCCCGGTCGTAATCCTTTTCTAGACACCTCCGTCTTTCGGATAATCCTCTAATAACTCCCTTGGGTTCTATCTAGTTTGTAAAATTTAATAATTATTAATGGTTAAGTGAGGAACCTACACTCTGATACCAAATGTTACTAGCCCACTTTTCGGTAACCCCCAATTAAGGGAGACCGAGAGATTGAAGCCGCACACATAATTTCCAGATCAAAGGTTCGGCAATTAACCAAGAACAATTATTAAATTTTAACAGACTAAGTTGGAAAGCTGTAAGAAAATAAACTTTTGGATACCTTTTGAAAACTTGGATCTCTAAATTTCTATCCACATATGAATGCTACTCTACCTAATCCTCCTTGTATTTTAATTCATGTATTTCACAATATGACAATTTACTGTTTGTCCCTTTGGCTTTGTACCTAAAACACCAACAAACAAAATGTCGGTCAGCATAAAGCTGGTATGTGGGGGAACCAATAATTGTGCAATTATTCATAACAATGTATTGCAGCCAATTACCATTTAACAAACAATTTTACATTTTAAATATAACTGATCGATCGATGCATTCCCTATCCTCTACATTATCCCTGCAGTGGACCTGGATACTACTTTCCTTATAGTAGCTCCCCATTAAACCCCTCATGGTCCCACGTATAGGTGAACCAGATTCTAGGATTGAGTCACATGGCACTACCCGTAAGTAGCCCACTCCTTAACTCATGGCATGCTAAAGGGTCTCATGGCACTACACTTGGTAGCCCAATTTCTAACCCACAATTACCTAGACCTTACTCTAGGTTAACCCTTTTTAGCCTTTACAAGCCACAGAGGTGGATTCGGATCTAAGCCAGTTATATATATATATATATATATATATATATATATATATATATTCATGGTGATAATCATAGTCACTTTATAGTTGCATGAAATAAAAGGCATCCAACAGTTATTTTCAAGCAACCGATAAACACATTCGGAAATCGTCTTGAAACTAAAGTGATTATTCATAAGCGTAACCACATACCTATTTAGTAGATTTCTCAAGCTAATATCAATTCCAACCAAGAAAGAAATCCAAGCAAGTAATTCAACCACATAATCAAAAATCTTGAAAAACACATGTACTCTATTTACTACACACTTTATCAAGATTCTTTCTATTCAACTTGAATTCGCTTCCTAAGGTTTCCGTATCCATTTTAGGGTTTCATTTTGCATTTAGGGTTTCACTTCATTCACTATTTTAAATCCTATTTCTATTCAATTACTTACAAACCCTAATTTCGGATTAAAGGCACACTTAAACATTAATTAAGCCCATTATGCCTCTTTTATGTTAAAACTACCATTTTTATCCTTTTAATCCATGGCAAGATCATTATACTCATTTATCATCAATTCATAGTTCATTATGGCCTAATTCACAAATGAACTCTATACATCATTAAATCCACCTTTTATTCATTAGAAAACCTTACTATATTAAGGGTATTTACCCATAATTAGGAATCTGTGTACTCAAAATAGATTAGAACCATCATATCTCAGCTTTGTACATGAATTTGACCAATTAAAATCATTAAGGATTAAAATTACCAGAGTTAGGGTTCAAGGTTCATTAAATCGTATGAAACCCTAAATTAATCAAATTATGCATGAAGATCATCCTTTTAGATTTAATATGCCCTTTTTATTAACAACAGGTTAATATCTATTTTAAACACTCACATAACCTCTTTCTAATTCATTAATCATCAAAGGTTAGGGTTTTTCATTGATTAAACTATTGAAGATAGCATCATGATATATTTCTTGAATCAAAAGTATAATTATCTTAAACAATAATTTCTTTGTATTCCTCTCATTCTGAAGATCAATTTTCATATATTACTTGTCCTAATCAAAGTTACCAATATTTAATTACAAATTTAGCAAGATTTCACTTACTTGGGCCAATCAGATTGCGCCACGTCACTTCACCCATGCAACGATCTCGCGATTTGGAAAACATAACGTAATTATTGTTTTACCCCCACGTAAGTTGCTTGTTCAGTAATGCCCGGAGGGGCAAAATGGTCCAATGCCCATTGGTCATCTTCAACCTTGGATCAGCTATGACGGCCGCCGTTTGCAGCCCTTCGTGGGGCTGCCATCTCCTCCTTAGACCCCGAAGCTTGTCGCCGACCCTCTCCCTTGGTCTGCTGCCCCTTTGCATGCCTGTATCACCACACAAACGGAGCCAACACGGCCGATCTTGCACGTGCAAAGCCTGCAATGTGCGGCTCTTCTTGCAGTCGTGTTGTTGCTTCTATGAAGGGGTAAGAGCACGACGACGATGGCCAATCTTTTCTCCGGCATCGTGGGCCAGTAGGCTTCCATCGCATCCCTTCTTTGGCCCCTTCCAGCTTCATTCTCACGTTTCTTTCTATGGTTAGGGTTTAAGGATGAAAATGAGGAAGAAGATAATTGAAAATGTGTAGGATCCTCTGGGCTCGGCCCAAGGTCTAACCCCTTTTATAGGGGAGGATATCCTCATCCTAATATGCCCATCTAAGCGGAAACAAGTCCTCTCCTATTAGGAATCCTATTCCTATAATGAGAAACAAGTCTCTTTCTCTCTCTTAAATATCCTCTTGATATTCTTTATCCTTGAGATATTAGAATTTCGAAAATATCTTCTTTTATCTTCTTAGTACTTGCCCTTTATTCTAATGGCACGAAATTCTATTTTCATTTAATAGAAAATACTTCCTTTTTAGCAATACCACATAATTCATTAATAATGCATCACATTATCCTCTTATTTTGCAATTTTGGTATTTTCTCTTTCTTTCCTCTTTATTGGGACTCCTTGGATCTCAAGAAACTCTATTATTTCGAAATCCTTTTTATTGGATACTCATTATCCTTCTAGATGCATCTAAATGCATTATTTCACATTATCTTGTTTATTTCTTTTTAAAATATCTCTTTTTGAGGATTTCTCTTTATTTCTCTTTTATTTTCCTCATTGGTATTCCTTTTAATATTAGGAATCCTTGGGATATGAAATTCTACCAAGAATAACTCAATTATACCTCTTTTCACTTGTTTTCCACATTTTACCATTGTTTTCAATTTCTTTCTTAATAAAGAAATACTTCATTAATATTTTCTTTGCAACTTTGGACTCCTTGGAACCCAAGGAACCCAAGAGGCACGAAAACCCTCTTTGGATTTTCCTTCTAGAGGTTTCCATCTCATTCTTTTCTCAAAAACTCAATTATTCATTTACTAATTGAATTTTCTTGTTGTTTGGTCCCAATAGCTAATAAAGCCCAAAACACAACCATCAAGGCTATTTTAAACAAAATACATTTATTCAAAACAAATCATATCTTTATTTGTTAAAAAATTGTTAATATGAGAAATTACATTTCTCGTCAAATGAACCCAAAAATTGGGGTTGTAACAACAAGGATGTTCATGAAGGGGGTAAGGTCCTCCTATTTAACACGAGCATCAGACTATTTCCAGGGAAGCTAAGAACGAGGTGGCTAGGTCCTTTCTTTGTAGTGAATATATACCTATCTAGAATGATGGAAATTTCAAGGGAAAAGATGGGCATTTTCAAGGTTAATGGACATAGGGTAAAAAGGTTCTATGAAGATGAAGCCTTTGTAAGAAGGTCAGAAATTAGTTTGGGGGAACCCAACCAGCCAGGGAAAGAAAAGAATGAGGAGACACCACAGTCAGCTAAGGAAGTCAAGAAGTGAATGATTAGGAAGTCGAGCTAGAGACTCTAAACAAGCGCTTCTTGAGAGGCAACCCAAGTTTTTGCTAACTTTTTGAGTTTATGTTCTTCCTTTGTTTTGAACTCTTGTTTTCCCTTCTCTTTAGTTTGTTAATTTCCCCCTTATCTAGTGATTTTATATATCTTATGTTATCTTTGAAAAATGGTTTAATTGGATGATCAAGATCATGTTTTGGTTTAAGTTTTGAGTTGGCTTGAGTTGACCGTGGGTCACGGTCAAGGTGTCAACCTTGCTCAATGCAGAGAAATGCACCGCGACTGCGGAGTTTTACTTCCATAGACCAACCACACTGTGATCGTGGTGTTTGTCCTTAGATGAAACACACGACTGTAGTGTGCATACTATAGAGAGGGACGACCGTGACTGCAGTCCGTGTTTGAGCCACGAGTCGTGGTGTCCCTCCTATATATTCTAAAACCTTTGGAACATTGTTCCTCACACCTAAAATCTCAGTTTTCATCGAACTGAAGAACAATTTGTTAATGCACTCGCCAACGACACTGACGCCAACCGAACTCACTCCACCTCTGCTGTAGAAGCACAAAACATCGTTGCAATTGGCCCTTCAACCCCCACTTTTCGTCGATTTCGTTTTGCCACCAAGGTAACCTTCTAAACACCTTTTCTAGTTTTTCGATTCATCACTTACCGCCGTGGCCATCGTCAGACCTAGTCTTCTCTCTTAGCTCGCCATCATTGCACACCTTTACCCATCTCCTGGCCAAAACTCTGCCGCAACACCAATGGCTCCGACGATTGTCTTTCTCCTCCCTCTCGTCGATTGTTTTTGTGGCACCCGCGCCCACCCTAGGGCACCATTTTCAAGCACTATTCAATCTTGAAGCATCAGTGTTTCAGCTACGCCCATCAATCTTCCAATCAAAGGCTCTACCTCCCTACCAAACACCCCTTCTCGATGGAACAGGGCCAAACCCCCACTCCACGGTAGCGGTACTGAACCACTGACCCCGGGTCGGGTGTCCCAAGAACATGCTGAAATCTAAGTTTTCTGGCCGTGGGTCGCTGTGGGAACTCATTGCACATCTCTTGACCTCAGGTCGCGGTCGGTTCCTTTAGCCACGATCGCTTCACTTTCATCAACATGGACCACTATCGCGATGTGCTTCGTTTAATGAGTAATGACCGTGGTTCGTGATATTAGGAAAATGGCTGAAAATATACAACATACATATACATATGAGAAAAATTAAATAGAAATGATGAAGAATTGAAAGATATATTAATCAATTTGAAAATTTTCACGATGTCTACTTCAACTAACCACTAACTAGAAAGGAGGGCAACCTCATTGAAAGAGATAGAGATGATTGTGGAGAAACTAGCAAAGGCCTTGGAGACCAATACAATGCTACCATCAGCTAGAAGGCTTCAACTACAACTATAGATAAAACAATATCAGAACATTCTGGGTCACTAGACACCAGAAAGATCAGAGTCTGCACAGAGTGCAACACAGATAAGAACCTCAGAATGTCATCCCATAGAGTCTGAGTTAAGAATTCTAAGCAAGAGGAAGGTTGAGCCCAAGGCAACAAGAAGCAGCAAAAAGGCAAAAGTGATAGTTGCTAAAAGGATAAAAGAGCAAGAGGCAGAGATGACCCAAAAGAAGGGAGATGATACTGAGGAGTCATCTCTAGAGTAGAGCGAGCCTACCCTTGTACCAAGATACACTTTGCACCAGTCGCAATACGACTGGATGTCATAGGTCAAGATCTTTAGGTCCACGAGGTACCTAGACGTAGACAACTTCGAAAAGATGGGAGTCTACGACATAGTCATCAAGTTCTTAGACAGTGCAAATTTGTGCACCCTCTACACCTATGAAGTCCCATCCTCGAAGCAGTTGACAGCGGAATTCTTGTCCTGCCTAGAGAAGCTCCCAGTAAATGAAGAATAATGCAAACAGGGAGGCGAAGACTACAAGCTGGAGGTGAGACTAGGGGGAAAGTCTCACACAATTACAGAAGGATGCTGAATACTATCTTCATGAAGACAACAACAGAAGCCCAAGCCTACTCCGCCGCCCTAGGAGAGAAGGATACCATCAGATATGATAGCCACAAGATGTGGGAAGACCTAATGGGAGAAGATGAACATAACTCCAAGAACTCCAAGGCTACCCTTATCACCTCGTGCTATATTAGGGTAATATAAAAGATAACGACTAACACAATATATACGAGGTCAGATATAGGGGGAGTAACAAAGGGAGATCTATTCATAATCTGGTTGAAGCTAAAAAAGAAGCCTACGAACATAGGTAAAATACTCATCGAAAGGCTGTCAGCCGCCATTGAAGGAGAGTCCAAGTGAAACTAGGAGTTCTGCATGAGAGGCCAGATAACAAAGATAGCCTACCATTTTATGGGTGCAGAAGCATTGAAGAGATATAAGGAAATAGAAGGACATACAAATATTGACATCAAGTCCCTCCTTAATGTGGGAATCCTAGCTCAGAAAGGAGATAAGTTGTACTATAAGCAGAGCATCTCAAAGAAACTCCTATCTCTCCCAGAGATTGCATATTACGATACCCACAAGCTACGTTCCACCCAAGAAGACATCGACAAGATGTACTCATGGGCCATCCGCAATGTCATAGAAAAGACATCAGTAGCTAATGAACCAAGCATTAAGGACATACCTGCAGAGATCGAGAAGAAGAAGCCAGAAGAGAAGAAAAAGCTGGCAATAAGGAAAAAGAAGGAAGCAGTAGAGAACCCCACAGCTCTGAAGACAACCTCAACTCCCATAATCACTAAAACAATAGTGACTGAGGAATGGCAACCGTATGGAGAAACGATAGAGCATGACGTCTAGGCAAACCTAGATGATAGATCAAGCAAAAGTCCACACCTTAAGGCAACAACCGCCAAACAATTGATGATGGGAGAACAAGACCCCCACCAGCAAGGCAAGGACTCGGAAGTTGTACCTAAGACTGCGATTCCATATGTAATCCTTATGACACCGGGATAGTCAGAACAAAGAGTGCCCAACCCAACAATGCCAACTCCACCGCCGAAGGAACCACAAACATCCACAACACATGTGGAGCCACAACCATGCCAACTTCCAACCTTCAGAGATATACTGGGTAATAAGTTTGATGCACTGTGGCAACACATGCATCAAACATCTGAATTTAATTCAAGCATAACCTATGCCCTATGTACACTAACTATGCAGGTGCAAACACCGAACCAGAGGACCGAGGCACTACCCCAGTTCATGCAAGGGGTGATAAACACCCAGAACACGATTATGGGAGAACTGAAGGCCCTCACGCAGGAAATGGCAGCCATCAGGAGAGAAGGGGATGCTATGCGAGCTGATAGAGACCACTTAACAAGTGGATATGAGGTGGTGATACGTGACCTCGACCTGGAGCACCAACAATTGGAAACAGACCACCAGAAGCTGGAAGCCAAACACAAGGAGTTCGACAACCAATAGCGTAAAAAGAAGAGCAAGCGCGTGGCAGGGCCCTCTACATCACAAGCTTCCTAAAGCCCTCCGAACCCCGATGATGACGGAAACAATGTGGGAGGGAAAAGTGCAAGTTCAGTGCAAAAGGAACAAAGCGCCAATGTAAAAACTAAATCGACAGCAGAACCCAAGGCAAAAGAAGCACGTCAGCCATCATAGACTCCCAAAGGCAATAAAATAAAGAAGAGGACTACTACATTGTCAAGGGAGCTAGATTTGAATAGTAGTCCAAAAGTAGACAAGGAAAAATCTAAAAAGAGGAAGGGGGAACCAGATGAAGCCAAATCTACTCCGATCATAGGAAATGATGCATCAGAAAAACCAGCACAAGTAGTCGTCGCCAGAGCAGAGAGCGTAAGGATAGTAGATCTGACATCTAGAGAGCTTAGGGACATAAATACATTGTTGGATGACCTAATGTCTGGGATGGTGATGTGAAGTGGCTTGTTGTAGTCCCCAATTCACAACGAGCAGAATGACTGCTTCTCTAATGGAAAAATGGAAGCAACACTAGCAGAACTGGCCACTGCCAAGCTAGGTCACCCATCTGAGGAAAGCAATGTCAAGGATGGAACAGCTGTAGAAGCTTCCTTAGAGGTGGAAGTAATGGTGACTGCACTGATGCCAACAAGCACAAAGGGCCTAAATACAACTAGAAAAACAACAATACCTGCAGCACAAGATGGAACCTCCGACGATGAAAAATGTGGGCTCCTTGCTTTCTTCACGAACGAGCCTGCTAGGGAGCAGAGCACGCCAGTCAAAGATTAAGAATTAGGTGTTGCTGCTCCTCTTCCATGTAAGATGATGAGAATGAATAGGACTACGCTATCAAGAATCACATGTAGAGATGTCCAAATCTTAGTAGATATCCTTGACGATAATCTACCCGGAGAAGATGTCATATATCAAAACAAGGGTAGAAGTCTAACTAGAGAACACTTTAGAGGGATATTCTTAAAAAGGGCATGCGTGCACCAGAAACTACTAAAAGTGGTGTGCACCACCCTCCACAAAGAGTTCCTACAATCAGACAAGGTGCAACTAGTGTTCAGTGGCACCACACATCTAGCAAGCCTCTTATATAATGAGGACTACAATGTTGCTGATGGGACTGAGATGAAAGTAGCGGTTCCTAGAAAGTGGACAAGGTTTGTAGTCCTACCCATAAGGCACCTGAAGAATTGGGCTCTGATCGTTGTCAATCTATATGAGAGAAAGATGACTGTGCTCAACTACTTCACAACCAAACTGGAAAGTACCGCCTTGATATATAAAAGGAAGAAGCCAGAGATGTCTTAAAGATACCACTATGTCTGCAAAGAGAAATACAATCAGCAGACGACAGATTCAACGACATTTGAAAGCTATTCTCCATCTATAAGAAAGTCCCACAAGAAGAGGCTGGCTCAGGGGATTGCGCCTTCATCGTACTAAGAATGATGGAAGGCATCAAAAAGGGCATCCCATTGGAGGACTTATGCGTGGAAGATCTACATAGGTTGTGTGGTCTCTATACAATGGAGGTCATCTACGATCACTGCTTCTTTAGTGACCAGGCGATGCCTTCTGGCACAATACTGTGAAGGCTTCATAAGGAGATCCCTTTACCTGAAAAGGTAACTTGGAGGGAACAACTGAGAACCCTGTGGATCGATCCAATAGAACTAGACAGGGCTGAAGCATGGAAAGAGGGCTGGAATGCAGATAGTAGAGCAGCTACATCAAGCATACCAACGAAAGAACCAGAACAACCTCCAATGACAGAAGACAAAATAGAACAACCTTCAGTAGAATAGCCAGAAGAAGGAGAAGTAGAAGAAGATGATCCGAAGGAAGAAAGACCAGATGGACCGGTAGGAGAGATAATACCCACTTTCAAGGACTTCAACAGATGGGGCTATGTCAACCAATCTTCAAAATCACTAAACATCATAATGAAGTCCTTAAAAGATGATGACTCATCAGTAGAAGCTATTTTTAAAAGAGAAGGTATATGTGTGCTAAAGGATGACCTTCGAGACACACTCAGAATAGGAGGATCTATCAGTAAGAACAATGTCATCCTACTAGGCCCTCTTGAGAAACAACATGCCAATGTATATATGGCATACTTCCTACTGGTAGATGACATCATAAAAGATAAAAGATCAGGCGAGAAGGAATGACTACAACAATGCCTCGCGACGTCCCTACCAGACTACATCTTCCAACCAAATTTTCACGGCATTCACTGGACTTTGTTGGTGGTCGACATCATAAAAAGGACTACAATATTATATAAAAGCTCAGACACAACCTTTAGGATGAACAAGAAGACAAACATGACTACCACAAAGACTCCAACCAAAGAAAAGGTTGTCACATGCACATGCGATTGTTGATATGTTGAAAAGTCACAACAAAGGGTACAAGCTTACAACAGGCAAAGACTTCAAGAAGACACAATTCTGCCACAGGAGCCCTCAGCGGGTGCCTCTGTCAAATGACTACGGCTTCTACTGTTACTACTACATTTTTGGCCAATAACGTCTCTGCCCTTAGTGTCATTTTTACTAGAATAACTGACCTAATACACTATTGCATCCGTTTTTATCAAAAAAACCGACCCATTAGGTTTTCCGCGGCAAAAACTTGGTCGATTTTAGCTTCCCACCTCGATCTATAGGGTCAGTTTTTCCAAATAACTGACCTTATATGTCAACAAAAAATGCGGGCACCGCTTTGGACCTCTTGGGTCTGTTTTCTCAAAATAACCGACCTTGTAGCATAATTCTATAGGGTCAATTTTTTAAGTTACCTGACCTTACAGGTGGTCATGTCACCACTTAAAATGTTGGGTCGGTGTTTTACTTAGAACCGACCTTAGAGGTCCAGTTACTAAGTGTTACTCAAACCTAGTTTTTCATTTAGCGATCGTGTGAAGCCAGCAAGAAGTTGCCACTGCCGTAAGGATCCTTGATGCTGCTACTTTCGGGAGAATAGAGCAGGGCACCTGCTGCTACTGCGTACGTCCGAAGAAAACCCCCTACTGTCGTGCCGATGAGGAAAGCCTCACCGCTACCACCGCCACCCGAAAGCACCCGAACGCAGAGGTAAGGTCGCCGCCTTCTTTTTCATATTTGACCTAATGTAGGAGCCACCATAGAGGTAAGATCATTCGTTCGCCGACTAGGATAGGAGCGAGAGTGCTGGTGATGAGAACGAGGAGGAGGGTGCCAATGGGCAGAATTTGCTCTGGAGGCCTTCCATGGTGCGGGGAAAATAGAGGAAGAAGGTGCCTCTTAGCTAGCTAGCTAGCTGGATTGGGGAATAACGATGATGTGTGTGTGAGTGACTGAACAAGCTGGTGTAGAGTGAATTGTTGTAGTTGGGGATATGAGATAGCGTACCACACCTAGCAACTGGCTGCTCAAATGCCAAGATGACTTTTTAAAACCCACCTAGGAAGAGCTAGCTATTATTCCCAGGTTAAAATCCATCCGTCACCAACCTACTTTGTTACTATCAACATTGTTAGTAATTGAAATCCGATATCACAAAACCACAACCACACTATGATCAATCCCCAAACCCCTTGCCCCAATCAGTGATGCTACTCCAATGCCTCTGTATTATAAAGTATGCCATCAATGAATGACGCCTGCATGTCATCCTCATTTCGTTCCCTATTCTTGTCAGGTTATAAAACAATCTTAGTCTTGGGATAAACATTTTTCATTGTTTATATTTTCCTCTTTACTCTTATACATAAGGAATGAGATTAATATTTTTACCACAAATTGATAAGTTGTTTTGTTTCACTCATATAACTATCTGGTTTAACTTATTTATCTAAATATATTTGTCAAGAGAGCCTAATTGATTCTTATGAATTCAGTACATGTAATGAATATTTATCTATGGAAGTATTCTTGATTTACCCATGTCATTGACGATAGTCATCCTCTTTCTCACAGAAGCTCCGACACTCAGCGGTCATCCTCTTTCTCTTTGCCACCTACGTGCCTTCCACTGCCCACGATCTTCTCTCATTTTTGTCTTTGCGGCTCAGGTCAGTTACATTTTTTTCATTTTATTTGACTAGTAAATCAACCAATAATAAAAATATGCATTCTTTCATATCTACATTTTGTTATCAATCACATAAGTAATCATTGTATACATTCCAAAAATATGAGGGTAGACATTGTGTAGTCTCAGATTGACACTTTAGGGTTTATAGATGATATCACCGATGCATGATGTTTAACTTAATATACAAATATGGCAATAATACATTTATGTATCAACTTAGAAACCCGTTCAAAATTTACTCATTAGGAGTAAATTTTGGATAGTCCCCAGTCTGGGACTGTTTTTGGATATTTAATCTCACTTAAGATGTAAGTGTATCTGTATGTTTATTTTTGAAGAAAATTTTAGTAGTATTTCCTCATTTGTTCTCTAGGTACATATGTGGGTGGTTATTTGCCATTTACATCGATGTACTTGGAGAACTTAGGGGAAATGCTGCTGAAATTTTCTTGAAAACTAAACATACATTATACAATTACTAGTGAGATTAAATATTAAAAAATGGGATAGGTGGTACACTTTAGTATAAAAGTAATTAACTTCCTATCAATAAAAACTTACAAATTATAATATCAACAATAACTGTTTTGATAGGTGGTACACTTTTATAATTAATTTTAATGTGATCTAGAAATTGTATCAAAGTTGGATGTCTATCAAGAACCATTGCATTCTAGAGTTTGCCAAAGGTCTTGATGAATTTATCAAATTTGATAAGGAACATAGGAAACTACCTACATATAGGTTCTATTGTCCATGTAGAAATTGTGGTAACAATTTGAAAGTTGATATTGTTGAGGAAATTAAGAATCATGTCATATGTAATGGGATCATACAAGGTTATAATGAATGGTATTGGCATTGAGAGAAATTTAATTATGGATCAGAAAATATCGATACTAATAGTTATAGCATAGAAGATATATATAATGATGATAATGTCAATGATGAACTGATTCAGGATGAACCAATTCAGGATGATATGGTTGATGAGATGCTACGTAGTTGTCATGACAATGTCATTGATCCACCTTCTTTATTTGCAAACATTGTCCATGATGTTGAAAAACCATTATATAAGGGTTGTACTAAGTTCACGAGGTTGAGTGATGTGATGTGATTATATACTCTTAAAGCTCAAATTGGTGGAGCGATAAGAGTTTCACTTCACTGTTGTCTTTGTTAAAGGAAATTCTTCCCAAAGGAAACGAGATTCTAATTTCAACATATCAAGCAAAGAAAATAATGTGCCCAATGGGAATGGAGGCTAAGAAGATTCATGCATGTTGAAATTATTGTGTGTTATTTTAGAAGGACTATAGTAATTTGATAAATTGTCCAAAATGTGGTGCGTCAAGGTACAAGACCACAAATTCAGCTAAGGCTAAAAATGGCTCTCCTACCAAGGTGATGTGGTATCTACCAATATTACAAGTGCATCCTTATTGAAGGCAATGCAAAACCTTTAATGGATCAACTAAGGAATGAAGTGCTCCTAAACCTAAACTAGGAAATGTTGTAAATGATAGGGTGAAAAATATTGTTAATGAATTTGGAAAGAGTTCAAGTAGTCATACTCTCGCATGTAACAAATCTGTATACAAGAAGATGTCAATATTTTGGGATCTTCCTTATTGGAGATTCTTATCAATTAGACACTGCATTGATGTCATGCATGTTGAAAAAAATGTTTGTGATAGCATCATTGGTACGCTATTGAATATACTGAGAAAGACTAAAGATGGCATCAAATCTAGAAAAGATTTAGAATTAATGGGTATAAGTAAAGAATTATCGGTCGATATTAGGGGTCACCGCACATATTTACCACCAGCTTGTTACACTTTGTCAAAGTAGGAGAAAAAGAATTTCTGTGAGTGCTTGTATAATATTGAAGTTCCACAAAGATACTCTTCTAATATTCATAGATTAGTATCAAAGAAGGATCTAAAGTTGATAGGTCTCAAATCTCACAATTGTCACACCTTAATGCAACAAATTTTACTTGTGGCTATTCGATCTATATTGTCAAAGCATGTAAGGTTTGCAATCATAAGACTCTGTTTCTTCTTCAATGAAATATGCAACAAAATGATACATCCTATTACTCTCGATAAATTACAAAAAGATGTAATTGTTACCATGTGTCAGCTTGAAATGTACTTTCCTCCTTCATTTTTTGATATCATGGTTCATCTTGTATTACATATAACAAGGGAGGTGAAGATGTGGGGTCCAATTTTATTACACTGGATGTATCCATTTGAACGCTACATGAGTGTTTTTAAAGGTGATGTTCAGAATCATTATCGTCCTGAAGGGAGTATTATTCAGGGTTATGTGGATAGGGAGGTGATGGACTTTTGCAATGATTTTTTGAATTGCAATTACTTCTAGCGATCTAAAAAATTCCCATCAAACTGAATCTTATTGTGGCAAAGGAACTTTGGGAGCACGAGTGAAAGGAATTGGTTGTGAGTTGTGGGAACAAGCACATTTGTATATTTTAGAAAACATCGATGAAGTTAGTAGCTACATCACATAACACAATGATCTTATCAAGAGAAATCATCCGCGATCCAGTTCAATGTGGCTTGCAAGAGAGCATAATCGAACATTTATTAGGTGGTTTGAAGAGAAAGTATATATATATATATATCCTAATGTGTGGGAAAGATTTGTTGCATCTAGGAGATCAGAAGAGTTTCAGGTAATAAAGATTTTGATGTATTGTATGAATCTTTTTATACAATTAAGGAGGTGAATCTTTTTGTATATGTTTGCCAAGTCTAAATTGCAATACCTCATTTCAAATGATCAAGCTATTCATGAGGCCCAAAAGGAAAGACGGGCCAAAAATGTGCATGACCATCGCCGCCAACTACAAGAGAAGCAACTCTCTTCTGGAGAAGAGTCTAGTACAACTCAAGTTGAGCGTCCACCCCGACACTTGCAGTGGATTGATGCTAGAAAGAATTGAGCAGGTGAAATTGTCAACCCTGCAACTAAGGAGGTGGCACAAAAGATGGGAGGTTTATCCCAACTAAGTAAAGAGTAGCTCCCACAAATGTTGATTTATTTATATCTAATTGATATTGTGATTCAATATTTTTATTAACTATGAATAGATTGATCTCCATGAGCAAAGGAAGGAAGGAAAGTTCATCCCAACTGGCCGCATGGATGAACTATCAGTTGCTCTTTGTATGAAGGAGCATCCTGGCCGTGTTAGGGGATTAGGAGCTAGCATAGGAATAAAGTCTTATTTTGGCCCTTCACAATCTAAAAGATGTACAAGAGGTCTTACACAAGAGGAAGTTGAAGCATTAATAGCACATAAAGTAAAAGAAATAATATCTTCATTTCAGCCTACTCAACCTTCTCAACCTATTGAAACTGTGCGTCTCTCAGATGATGAGGTACAAGCCCATGCTCCAGCTGTAGAAGGTTGTGAGAGCACTCCCAATGACCCACCACAACAATCTATAATAAGTTTGTTCTATATGTTGTGTTATTAGTATGATATATATATGATATATATATGATATATATATATATATATAGTTGTAGTAGGTATCTGGTTTACCACTTTGTATATAACTTATATTATTTCAATTCTAGGTTGGTATGAACTATAAACTTGCAGTGGATGTTCCAGAATATAATGTTGTGGCAGCGGGCAAGGTATACAACCTTGGTGGTACATTGCATTACCAACCAATTACTGATGACATTTGTCATATGTCCATCCATCTTGTGTATGAAGGAATGGGGGACAAACCACTACCCATACCTAATCCTAAATATAGTACAGTTGAAGAAGCAGAGGGTGCTATGGTGGGTTGGCCTAGACACTTGGTTATCAATGACAAGGTATACCTGAATTCTACCATGTTTTTCATATTTGACTACATATATGGACTCGTGTAATATAAGTATGTAATTTAATTAATAGGTTTGCAAACCAAAAAGTAAAAATTTTACTAGTCATCCTCCTATGCCCAAGCCATCTTTTATTCCAGAATCCACATTTGATGAGTTGGGAAGTAAATGTAAATGTTTGTGTCGATACTTAGCCAACCAAACCTTGGGATTACAAATGTTGGTCAATTTAACAGAAGATGTAATTGGGAAGGACTTTGACAATTATATTTTTCTTGATGATATTATAGAGTTGTTCCGGTATGATTGACTAAATACTTTGATATTAGAAGTATGGATAAGGTAAGGATCTATCAATATAGAAATTTCCAATACACATTTTTAACTTATTTCTATATATGAAAATAATTACAAATGTTATACAACCACTTATATACCAAGGTCATAAACTTTGATATAAAGAATGTTGGATTCTTAGTTCCTTCAGTCACTAGTCAGGTGGAGACACATATTGAGGATGTGAATGAGTACTTCTCTACTGCATTCAAATATTTTGCTAGTGTGGGAAAGGAAATTATTCTAATTCCTTTTAATGTCCAATAAGTATTATTATTCAATATAATTTTAATATTGAAAAAAATTCTTTATTTTAATTTTTGTTTTATTCTTACTCAGATCTAGACATTGGGAATTATTGGTGGTTGTCCTAAAATTGATGACTCTTTATTATCTTGACCCATTGGGAAAAATAGTAAGGGGCCACAAACTAAAATTCCCAACTATGGAGTAAGCATAAATTTAGTCATTTGTTATGCTTCAACATGATATTTCTATTTTGAATTTCTATTTTACCAACTATCATTTAATTGATAGGGGTATAAAGGCTTTTCATGAAGGTGGAGGTCAAATACCCACAAAATTGTCAAGGTAGTGTTGGTATGTATGCCCTGAGAGCCAATCATGGGATGATTGGTGGGATACATTAAGATTGATTTGATCAACATCAAAGGCAAGCTTCCAATTCTTTCTGGTTCAGTCATATGAGATAATGATATAACGTATTGAATGTCTAGAGAATGACAATACTCAATGACGTATGCTTTTAGGTAGAGGACCTAAACGATGAGATCATACGGATGCGAAGAGTTTGTACATTCTTATTATGTCCCTAGTCGGATGTCATTGTGGAAGGTAGATAGACAGCAATGACACACAAGACCAGATTGTGGTGTTGGTTGATGATGATATGGAGATATCAAACCAAACACATAGGTACTTGTTAGAGAACAAGTGTACCGGATAGACCCACCGTGAGTTTGACACATGGAACCATGACATAGTAGTCACAGTCAGTTCTCATAGTGATGGTGGTGAATGTGATTCTTTGACCTGAAATCACTACACTCAACACATGTCGTTGGGTACACTTTGACATCATCAAATGCAGTCTTGAAACATGGTTTGTTATAAAGGCGATGATTGGGTGGCTTTGAGACATGGGGCTTTTGAGGGGTGAGTAATAGATATGGGATTTGTCCCTCCTGAGGGACTTTGATATCCATGGCTACTTGATGAGTAGGATTGAGATAGGCATGCACACATGTGTGAATCTATATGTGATATTGATGTCATACATAT
The DNA here is from genome assembly GCA_963693085.1 of Alisma plantago-aquatica. Taxonomy (NCBI): domain Eukaryota; kingdom Viridiplantae; phylum Streptophyta; class Magnoliopsida; order Alismatales; family Alismataceae; genus Alisma; species Alisma plantago-aquatica. Next base: position 1,017,681,448 of record OY856409.1, on the reverse strand, counting down.
CTCCTCCAATCTACTCTGAGATCAAGAAAGTGAATGAATGTTGAAAGGATGATTGTTCCATGCCTTGAGTTCATTCGGGATATCAGTGACAAAGGAATCATACATTCACTGTAACACCATTCACGGATTGTAGGATTGAAAGTTATTCTCGAACTTTCTATTTCACTTGGGTAGCACTAATGTGCGACTAGGCACCGCTCTTTGCTTGTGAAGTCATAAGTGTTATGGACTTTCACTGCCAATGTGAAATGGACCTGTAGGGTCACACACATAGGATTTAACTTGGAAGATGAGTTTATCCACAAACAATGTTTAGATTGATTACTAAAGGAGTTTATTAGTTCAATTAAACACTCAATCAATTGATAACTCAATATCATAGTGTTCAAAGTGTTTGACTGATTGATTAGAGTATCAAATTGATTGAAACTACGATTGACTGATTTGCCCAAGTCTGCTGCCCCAACCGATCGGCTCACAGGGTTGAACCGATCGGCTTAGGTTGGTGAACCGATTGGCTCAACTGGTGAGACGATCGACTCATGTGTCATGAATCGATCGATTCAATTGTTGAACCGGTTGACTCATGGACCAACCGAGATCGTTTGGAAAGTCATAAGACTATTTTGCAAATACAATTTGTTTCACTTATACAAATTCGATTTGGACAAGGATTAAAATTTGATTAATCGGAAACAAATATGTAGGTCAATTTGAGTTGGATCAGGACCACAAACTGATCGGCTCAGACATGACCGATTGGCTCAGAGCCCCAGATGATTGGCTCAGGTCCCAGACGATCGTATCATGGCTTGAAACGATCGTTTTAGGGTGTGAAACGACCAGTTCAGCTGACGCAAGTTGGTTGTTTTGTGGAAAATCTCGAACCCTTCTACTCCTAGTTAATCCTGCATTGCCCAGGGTAGAGAACCCTATCCCATGACCCTCCTATATATATAGGGATATTGGGGGGCTTCTTAGGAACAACAACTCAGAACACCATTTGCTCTACAAAAGTTGACGTTCTCTCTGGTTTTGGTAATCGAGAGAGAGCCCGAGCAAGTGCTACCCGATAAGGGAGGCACGACAAGGGAAAGATAACTGCAGAAAAGAAATTGGTTGTAGGAGAGTGTGTTGGTGACTAGTATGTCGATAGGAGGGTGTGACTCCTTCTGATTCCTTGTGGGACAAGGAGATCGAAGTTCCAGGTGGTCCGTGTGAACTACTTCAGAGGCGGGAGACTTCTGCTTCTCAGAGGACAGGTGTCAATCCGACAGTCCCAGTGAGACCAGGAGCTGCACAGACACCGTCCAAGATCGGAGGTGAAGACCACGCAAGCCATGAGGTAACGTCACCGAGCAAGCCTCTGGATAAGGTACACCTCTACAAACCATCCTTCCTATTGTATAGACGTTGATGCGATTCCTTTATTCTGGGTTTGGGAGGAGAAATTTTTTTGTTTCCGCTGCCTTCTCTGGTTCCCCTAAAACCCAACAGTGGTATCAGATCCACGTCAACTGCTCTATGCTTTAGGATTATCGATGTGATCGATTTTGGTTTGTCGCCTTTATTTATTGCATACAAAGTGAATAAAATTGGCTTTATGCATGTCCAATCCTAAATCCACAAATCCCAATATACATATATGATATGTAATATGAATGCACTCGGTACGCGTCACCCTTAAACGAGTTTTTTGGTGGATGTATAGCGTGGTTATGTTCAATAAACCCTATGTGTGTGCTTAGTTGTACGTGGTTGCTTGCATCTCGGTCTGCGCACCGATTCTCTACCTCCTTATTCCTGATGTAACTTGAGATAACTCGAGATTTCTTTCCTACCTTTACTCTCCCCGAATGTAACTCGGGGTTTCCCAATTCAAATGTAAAATAGGATAGATCTTTTATTTCATGTTATGTCAAAGAACGGAGGACATCTGACGACAAGTAAAATGATCAGATCAAGGAGTGAACTAATCAATTGGTGATCCAGACAACTGGTTTGAGGAGCGAGACAATTGGGTGGCGGCCATGAGGAGATGCACGATGACTAGGCAAACCGATCGGTTGGAGGAGCCAACCGATCGGCTGGTGGCACCCAACCAACCGACCTGATGGTGAGCCGATCAATCATGGAGACGAGTTGATCAAACCCAGTAAAGGCAAATCACATAGTTCATCTTGTACAAGTTGCATGTGATGTAGACCTAGATGGTTGTGATTCCTCTTGGCTCAAGGAATCACATTAGGATGGCCATAATCATTGCTTTTATCATTTCACATGTTTTCTGTGGAATATAGCATGTATATGATACATACTATATATTGTGGTGATTGGATATGTATATGTACCTATAAAACCAAATCCCTCATTAAATATTAAAGTTTTAGATGCCTTCCATATGTAACACACATGAAAAGCTTGATCGACCAAGTGTGGGCATGCCCTAGCATGGTTCATCGTCTATCTCGTGGAAGCATGAAGGATGGATATGTAGGTCTGCCCTAGCAGGGTGCATATTCATCGTGTTGGCTTTGGGTCAGACTTAACAAGGTGACCTAGATAGGATCTAGCACCTTGAGGCATGGAGGTGATCATGGCAATGAGTTGCATATGACATCTTTCAAGAGTTGCATATGATGCAATTGGCAAAAGTTGTCTACCTGGAAGATCTAAGTTGTGGGCGACAGCCCTAGCTGGTCCATGACTCAGAGGATTTCAGGAACTTGACCCACTAGAAGATTGTACGCTACAATCTTCCGAATTGATGGTGAGGGCTATCAATTTGAGAAAAAATAGTGGGAGTGATAATTAATTAAAGTCCTAATTATATCGTTAACCTTTCAAATCAATCAAATAAGTCAAAATTGAGTTTTTGATTAAATTGCATATTTTTCCTTTTGTAGTACAAATGACAACAAACAAAAATCACTTTTCATTGCGATCGTTCCTTGAAAAGTACAAGATGAATGGGACTAACTTCCATGATTGGTTTAGGACATTGAGAATTGTTCTCACTCAAGAGAGAAAGCTCTATGTCCTGGATACTCCAATTCCAGAGGAACCTACTCCTACCGCACCAAAGGCAGAAAGGGATGCTTATAAGAAGCATTCTGATGATGCCATTGATGCAAAGTGCTTGATGTTGTGATCCATGAACAACGAGTTGTAGAGACAACATGGGAACATGGGTGTCATTGAGATGATTCACCATCTCAAGAACATGTATGAAGATCAAGCACGGCAAGAGAGATATGATGTCTCTAGGGCACTGTTCAAGTGTGTCATGATAGAAGGAGATCCAGTTGGTCCTCACACGCTCAAGATGATTGGGTATGTGGAGAACCTGACAAGACTGGGATTTCCCCTGAGCCAAGAGTTGGCTACTGACGTGATACTGCAATCATTGCCAAAATCCTACAGTCAGTTTGTGATGAACTACAACATGAACAACTTTGACAAGCCATTGACAGAGTTATTGAGCATGTTGAGGATAGCCGAGGCACATATGAAGAAGGAAAAGCCTTAGTCGATGATGATGATCAGCAGCAAGAAAGGCAAGTCCAAGCGCAAGGGCAAGGGCAAGGCTAAGAAAGGTTCTGATGCTAGCCAGCAACCCAAGTCATCTTCAACTCTCAAGGCCAAGGGAGGCGTTACCAAGACAGGAAATTTCCACCATTGTCGAAAGCCAGGACATTGGAAAAGGAATTGTCCACTCTATCTGGAAGAACTAAAGAAGAAGGAGGTGACAGACGTCTCCACCTGAAGGTATCATGAAATAAAATTGTAACATTTTTTGAGGTATATGATACCAAGATATAAAATGTAAAGCACTCAATAAATGGTGCAAGTGTTGCCGCCATAGATAGGAGTACTTTATTTTATTTTCAGCCTTGAAGGCATGTAATAGAGTTATGAACTGCTATTTCATATTTGCCAATGAATAGAAATAGCTTAATTTTTGCATATTGTATGACAATATTGGCAATTAATAAAGTTGTTGTTTCAATTTCAAAGATATGATCTTTACGAAAATGCCTTGTTTATCTTGTGGTACTTGGTATGCATAAGATAAAATGATACCTAAAAGTTATTGATAACTCAAACAATCAAATTAGCATAAATCATGAGAAATTCATTTCTAGTTTCCATATGATGGATAAGTCTAGACTCTTTTTGGTTAGAGAACCAGTAAGAGACATGAATCTTTTAGACATGATTAATCAATCTTCACTAGTGATAGTGGGAGAATGATTATTAGGTATAATACATGTGATGTATTTACATACCTATTGGAGAAAATGCTAATACTTCGAATGGTGTTTAGAGAAATACCAATATGAATATCTTAAAGTGTTCAAGAATATCATAGATGAAGTACAAATTTGGTAAAATATTAATTCTTGATGAGATCAATGAATAAAATACTTGAACCAAATGTTTGAGAACCTTGTGAGTGATTGCGATAATGTATCATAGTGAGCTTATGATTAAGGCATGGTGATGTCTAAATCAACAAGGAATCATACTCTAAGGAGTTAGAGGATGAATATCAAATAACTAAATTCTTCTTAAATAAAGAATACCCCACACTAATAAAGGACATTAAGAATTACAAAGGGTTGTGAGTTCTTATATCCTTGACAGATGCACCTCGATTATCTATGTGATGAGTTGGTCATGAGATGAGTCAACTATCTAGATGAATATGAGGTACTAGATTTTGAGTTATCATTTATGACCATTACATCCTAAATGACTTCCATGTGAACCATAAGGTATGACCTTGATGAAATCCATAAGTGTGAATGAGTCTTAAGCTTTAAGACATATGGATAACATTTGGAGAAGGATGTTGCTTGTTGATTGCAACTTAATGACTAAGAGATTTGGCATATGGATACTAAAACAGAATTCCTATAAGGAATAAAATAAGGATGTGTACGTGACACAACCTATTAGGTTTATGAATCCATTAATGCAAATGAAGTCTATAAGTTACAATGGACTAATCAATGTGATTGATTGAGTACAAGCAACTCAGAGTTGGATCTTTACTTTGATGATATAGTCAAAGAGTTTGAATGATATGCCAAAGATAAAGAGAGATCTGTGATTTAATGGGAGTGTATTCACATTCCACATGTTGATGTGAAATGGAGATGTTCTAGAATGGAAATCCAAAGTGGAAATTATCTTTAGGGAAGATAGAGATGTTTCCTATGTGATAGGAATAAAGATCTATAGAGATAGTTCTCAAAAACCTCTTGACCTGAAAAGAGAAAGCATACATTGGAAATCTATACTGAAGGGTTCAGTATGCATAGATTCAGTGGGAGAAAACTTGTCCATGTTACATGGAGTTAGTATCCCAAGGCCAAGTGTCCAATTCTTATGAAGAATGGGAACACTAAGAATGGATATGGATCTATCATGTATGTAATCATCCCACTATCTTGCATGTATAGGACATAGCAAGAATAAAATGCATTCATCATCTTGTATGTAGGACATGACAATATGATGTGCTCATCCTGATATCTCGTATGTAGGACATGACAAGTAGATGTCTGTCTAGTTCCAGTAAGGGTTACTGGAATACCATAAGAACTTGATAAGTACTTGAGAAGTACTAGTTCTATGGAATTAAGGAACGGTTCACTGTAAAGAGTTACACTAGTGCGAACTTCTGAAAAGGATAGAAAAATTAATCGCAAAATATATATGGGATATATAAAAGTGAATGATTGTTGATAAATGGAAACATTCCAATAAAGCTGTTTAAAAGGGAAATGTCGAGTATCTGTGTGTTAGAGAACATTAGTGGATACTATATGGATCTATAAGTTCATGAGATGAACTTATAGATATTCTGGTCATTGATGACAAGTTAGGAGTGCTTGGTCATGCAATGTGGCTAAAGGTTAGCAAAGGAATACTAGATCACATATTACGCCAACTCCATCTCATACGTGTGACATACAACGAAGAGATGAGAGACATGCAGTTAATACCGAATTTGGCAAAGTGTTTCCATAACTCACTATGTTAGCAATAGAGCACAGTAACATGTGGGACATGTTTTGAAGATCACTATGAATATGATTCAAGGGTGATTGGCTCGCAGTGCAAGTGGGAGTTTATTGGTATGTATGCCCTGAGAGCCAATCATGGGATGATTGGTGGGATACATTAAGATTGATTTAATAAACATCAAAGGCAAGCTTCCAATTCTTTCTGGTTCAATCATATGAGATAATGATAGAACAGATTGAATGTCTAGAGAATGACAATACTCAATGACGTATGCTTTCAGGTTGAGGACCTGAAAGATGAGATCATACGAATGCTAAGATTTTGTACATTCTTATTATGTCCCTAGTCGGATGTCATTGTGAAAGGTAGACAGACAACAATGACACACAAGACTAGAGTGTGGTGTTGGTTGATGACAGAATCTAATTAGTCATGATATGGAGATATCAAACTAAACACATAGGTACTTGTTAGAGAACAAGTGTACCAGACAGACCCACCGTGAGTTTGTCACATGGAACAATGACATGGTAGTCGCACTCAGTTCTCACAGTGATGGTGGTGAATGTGATTCTTTGACCTAAAATCACTACACTCAACACATTTCATTGGGTACACTTTGACATGATCAAACACAATCCTGAAACATGGGTTGTTATAAAGGTGATGATTGGGTGGCTTTGACACATGGGGCTTTTGAGGGGTGAGTGATAGATATGGGATTTGTCCCTCCTGAGGGAGTTTGATATCCATGGCCACTTGATGAGTAGGATTGAGATAGGCGTGCACACATGTGTTAATCAGTATGTGATATTGATGTCATACATATCTCCTCCAATCTACTCTGAGATCAAGAAAGTGAATGAATGTTCAAAGGATGTTTGTTCCATGCCTTGAGTTCATTCGGGATATCAGTGACAAAGGAATTATACATTCACTATAACACCATTCACGGATCGTAGAATTGAAAGTTGTTCTCCAACTTTCTATTTCACTTGGGTAGCATTGATGTGCGACTAGGCACCGCTCTTTGCTTGTGAAGTCATAAGTGTTATGGACTTTCACTGCCAACGTGAAATGGACCTGCAGGGTCACACACATAGGATTTAACCTGGAAGAGGAGTTTATCCACAAATAATGTTTAGATTGATTACTAAAGGATTTTAGTAGTTCAATTAAACACTCAATCATTTGATAGATCAATATCATAGTGTTCAAGGTGTTGGATGGATTGATTAGAGTATCAGATTGATTGAAACTGTGATTGACTGATTTGCACAAGTATGCTGCCCCAACCGATCGGTTCGTAGGGTTGAACCGATCGACTGAGGTTGGTGAATCGATTGACTCAATTGGTGAGACGATCGACTCATGTGACATGAAATGATCGGTTCAATTGTTGAACTGGTCGACTCATGAACCAAACGAGATTGTTTGGAAAGTCAGAAGACTATTTTGCAAATACAATTTGTTTCACTTGTACAAATTCGATTTGGACAAGGATTAATATTTGATTAATCGGAAACAAATATAAAAGTCAATTTGAGTTGGATCAGGACCACGAAACGATCAGATCAGACATGAACTGATCGGCTCAGAGCCCCATACGATCGGCTCAAGTCCCAGATGATCAGCTCAAGGCTTGAAAGGATCGTTTCAGGGTGTGAAACGATCAGTTCAGCTGGCACAAGTTGGTTGTTTTGTGGAAAATCTTGAACCCTTCTACTCATGTTTAATCCTGCATTGCCCGGGGTAGAGAACCCTATCCCATGACCCTCCTATATATATAGGGGTATTGGGGAGCTTCTCAGGAACAACAAGTCAGAACACTAATTGCTCTGCAAATTTGTCGTTCTCTCTAGTTTTGATAACCGAGAGAGAGCCTGAGCAAGTGCTCCCTGATATGGGAGTCACAGCAAGGGAAAGACAACTACAAAAAAGCAATTGGTTGTAGGAGAGTGTGTTGGTGACTAGTATGCCGATAGGAGGGTGCAACTCCTTCCGATTCCTTGTGGAACAAGGAGATAAGAGTTCCAGGTGGTCCGTGTGGACTACTTCAGAGGAGGGAGAATTTTGCCGCTCGGAGGACAACTATCAATCCCGACAGTCCTGGTGAGACCAGGAGCTGCACATACATCGTCCAAGACCAGAGGTGAAGACCGCACAAGCCGCGAGGTAACGTCGCCGAGCAAGCCTCGGGACAAGGTACGCCTCTACAAACCATCCTTCCTATTGTATAGACGTTGACGTGATTCCTTTATTCTGGGTTTGGGAGGAGAAATTTTTTTGTTTCTGTTGCCTTCTCTGATTCCCCTAAAACCCAATAGGTAGCTACTTTGACAACTGCTTAGTCTTATATGTATTAATTTTCTACTCTTATATGCCAACTCTTATAGTCTTATCTCAACTTTTTTATAGTAGTTTACTAACATTAAGTATAATTCATTATTTGTAGTGTCCTATACAAAATAATGGTTGGGCTTGTGGCTACTATGTAATGAAATATATGCAATCTATTGTCAAGCAATCATTACATGACATTCAGACTATAGATCAGGTAATAAAAAATATCATCATAAATTTACAAGTGAGTTGTAGTCATTTTATAAAATATTAGCATGTGCATTTTATGTTGTATATCTTTACAACTAAGCCTTACACACCTGAGGACTTAAATGAATTCTGATAAGAGTGGTCAGATGCTTTTCTAAATGAAGTCAATATAGCATTGGATTGAATGCATATGTCAGCTTCATTTATGTATGTGGTTTTGGAACTCTTTTAAATTTACTTTTGTATCTGACATTAATTTTTAATATCATCTCAGACTTGCAATCTTTCATTTTGGGAATGTTATGATGTGCTATGTGTATGAATGTCTCAATTGAATATATACATATGAATCATTTTTGTTATGAATGTGTGGTTTGGAAATTGATAATTCGAATGTACATAAAAGCTAGAAAATGTGGCTTTGAAATGAATTTCTGGCTTGCATCATTTACAAATCTACTTTCTATTGTAGGTTTTGATCTGCAGATTTTTGTTCTGAAGATTTATGCTCTCTTATAAAATTTTTAAAAAAAAATACAACATCTAGGGTCAGTTATTTTAAATGACCGACCTTGTAGATCTCTAGGGTCGAGTTTTAAGAAAAAACTGACCTTATAGGATCTGGGATCAGCAGCTTATTTTTTGCAACTTCTTGGGTCGGTTTTTTAAGGATAACCATCCTTACAGATAAATTATCGGGTCGATTCTAAGGAATAACCGACCTTAGAAGTTATGTTGGATAAGCAGGCTAGTCTTTTGGGTCATTTTAACCTATAGGGTGGTCATTTTAAATAACTGACCTTGTAGATGTCTAGGGTTAGGTTTTAAGAAAAAACAAACCTTATAGGATCTGGGATCAACAACTTATTTTTTGTAACTTCTTGGGTCGGTTTTTGTGTGGATAACCGTCCTTACAAATAAATTATAGAGTCAGTTTTTAAGGAATAACCGACCTTAGAAATTCTGTTGGATTAGAAACCTAGTCTTTTGGGTCACTTTTTTTCTTAAAACTGACCTTATAGTATGTTTGTTGGGTAAGTTTTTAGGTAACAAGTAACCTTATTTAGACAGGGATCAACTACCCTATTGGGTTGGAATTTTGAAATAACTAACCTAACATGTCCTCTGTAGGGTCAGTTTTTGTATGAATAACCGACCTTACAGCCTCGGGCGTAGTTTTTTTCTGGCTTGTGTCAATTTTTTATAGCCTATTGGGTCAATTTTTACTATATAAGGTTGGTTTTCTTCGGTTAAAAAAGCGACCCTATATATCAAACTCTATAGCGACAACCACTTAGGAGTCAGTCAAAAGTGACACTACATGCTTTAAAAATCTGACCCAATGGACCATTACTGTAGTAGTGTGTCTAGCCTGAATGACAACCCTAGAAAACCTGAGCACAAGAGTGGAGGGGATGCAATATGAGCAGTATCCTTCACTACGAGGAGTGTACACGAGCATGCTCCTTGAGTCCATGTGGGCCTCAAACAAAGACAATCAAGAATAAAGAGAGCTTGTTTATACGTCTCACTCAAATTTTGACACCCCGGGACAGGGTGAAAGATATGTTTGGGGGAGGGGTCATAAATGGGCTAGAGAGGTACAATTTCATCACCATTTTACCTCTCAATTTTTCAAAAAATTTCATCTTCCCACAAACTTTACATGCACATATTTTAGTTCCACCAGACGCCTCTTACCTTTTTGCCTAAAAATTTTGTGAAGTTATCTTAGAACTTAGAATTTAGTCTATTTTCTTGCTAAAAGTTGTAGTACTATCATTTTCCTAGAGAGAAATATATGATCATCTAATACACATAAAGGTAAAATGAGAAACATAGAAATACTTCTCTATCTCATTCTTGCAATAAGTCATGGTGTATGCAACAACCCTACTCATGAAACCCATGGAGACTGGAGAACTTTACCTAACCATACTCCTGACCAACCACCCTCACCTAACGATTCGAACCTAAAAATCTTTATCTCGTACAGAAGGAAACAACTACCCTTTCAAGTAAACCATTCCTGCTTGGGACTTAAAAGAGGCTTGGCTGCATAGAAGACTGCTTAAATCCCTCTCAACCAATCCAGTAAGGACGTGTAAAAAGCCAAAAAGAAAAATAAATAAATAAATAAGTATATATACATATATATACATATATATAATGAGAGTTGTGCCCAAAATATGCCAAAAGTTTCCGCACGGCCGGTGTATTGCTGCACTCACAAATGTAGATATGTCGTGCCCGTAAGTGGAACCTTTAAGCCAAACTTACCCACCTCCAATCTAGAACAGACTCACGTAACGACCTAACTTAAAGTCGGATGCCCAAAAGGGCAACACTGTCCTTACAACAGTTGTGGGTGAGGGAGCTCAGGAAAAGAGGAAAACACTTAATGCCTAAAGCCTACCTGAACACATTAGAATAAGGCCAATTGAAAATAAAGAAAGAGTTTGAAAGCTACCCCTCAAGGAGATGTTGTATTAGTATGGTTAGTAACCTGAAAGGAAGGGGTGATACATTGAGAAGGAGAAACCTTTTACAATCAAAGGCATTGGCAAGAACTTAAAGTTGAGCAACTCTAGATATAAGATCGAGGAATGAGACATAGGGGGTTGAGAAAACATATCACGATAGTGTTGATGCAAGAATGAGAAAACTCAGTAGTGCTAAGTTTTGCAAAATTATATCACATAAATTTGCTCTTTCTCTCTATGTTTACGATCCTACACTTAGCCTGAGGACATGATTGATTCTAAGTTTGGGGGATTTGATAACACTTTATTTTACACACTTTTTGTATACATTTTATGCCTTCCTAACGTATCTTTTGCTAACTTTTCCCACTATTTTTGCATCTTATGTCAAATACTTCACTTACATATTCTCCCCTTAATTTAAAGTACATGTCTAGTCCAGGTCACAGTCGTCACCTCCATGACCTATTCATCTAGCATGGACCATCTCATCATGGTATAGGTCTCCAAGTTCACCCTAATGCCTTACGCTCACGGTCAATCTACATCCAGGCTCTTAGAGACCGTGGTCAACGTGGGTCCGCAATCAACATTGAAGACCGTGATCTCGACTTCTCCAAGGCAAAGCACACCTAAACCTCGACCGCGGTCCTCTAAGTCACAGAAACTAGTCCATAATTGAGAGGGTGGCTAGATAGACCATGACCGAGGGGGGTTGCTAAATCAACCTTGACTGCGACCCTCATCCAAGGAGGTGGACAACCAGACCGCGACTGAGGAAGGGGTTCAACTGACCTCGACTGAGGAAAGAATAGAAATAAAGCCTCGATCGTGATCATAACCGTGACCCATAGTCAAGGGGTTAAGTCGGTGGAGTGTGCCTATAAATAGGTCACCCACTCGTCTTGTAAAATCATCAGATCATAGATCATATCTAAAAGTATATTTTCTAGACTTGACTCCATCCATCCATCCAATCAGTCTTGGATCTCCAAAGGAAGAAGCTAAGGAGAGAGAAGACTGGAGGCTCCAACTTCTTCAAGAGAAGAAGACTATCCACGCCATCGACCTCCTAGATCTAGATCTGTAGAAGTAATGAGTTGTATCATGTCCTTATCTCTCCATCTAGATCTATCACTTCCATCTCGATGTACTTCCCTCATCACTTCGTGGACCTTGATGTATCTATCTTCTTGTAATGTTGTTATACTATCCATCAAGATGTGTGGCTAAACATCTTAACTTGGGTTGGGAGTAGCCACTAAGGAACTCCCAAAATGTATATTGTCTCTCCATTTTGAATATATATACTCTTGTCAATATTATCTCCATGCACCAGTTTTAATGCTTCACTTCTATGCTTAGCTACCATCTTGTAATGTGTGATTGTTGATATCTCGAGAGAGTAATATCACTATTATCTTGTGTTATGGAGTAGTATGAATGCATGAGAATGTTGGAATGCTAAAGCTTGAGATCATATGTTCCTCTTTGTGGGTTTTTGAGAAGTCATCTCGAGAGAGAGGCAGCACCTTAGACTTAGATCTATCCTCATCTTGAGAGAGAGTGGAATGGATACCCTTTTTGGTTTCTTATAATCTTCATAGGAGTATACGAGAGGGAGAGATGATGTTGCATGTTGGTGACAAGTCTTAGTAGGTGAAACCCAATCCATGTCTCCCTTCCATATCTTTGTTTCCATCTTCTTTTATTGTTCTTCTTATCCTTGTTTTATATGCTTTACCTTGGTTTTAGTACCATTGTTCCCTTGGGAACACCCATTAGACTACCCTTTTATCTAAAATATATGAGTGTGAATCCTTGTGTACTTAACACTTGCTAACCTTGTCCATGTAGTTTGACCCCGATTACTACATCAGACCCTATATTATAAGTTGCAGAGGCTTAAGTGTCGGGTCACTTTCTTAAAAATTTGACTACTCTAGATCCGCTCTCTTTTAGATGTGTGATTTAGGCCAGTCAATTATCATTTGAATTCCATCAAAATAGTTCATTCTTGCAGTACAAGTTTTCTATCAAACAATCACAATACAAGAACACATTCTTGTAAATCAATTCAAATGCTTGAACCTCATCTTATAATTGAATTAAACTACAATTATGTGCATTCCTTAATCCCTCATTTGAGATTGTTATTCATTAGCACCATCTAGCTCAACATTTTAGGGTTAGAGTTTGTTTCTTAAATTCATTTACTAATTCTCATCTTTTTCCTTCAATTCATATTCATTAATCTCAACTTCTCTCATGACATATTCATTAAATTATTGGAACCAGTAATTTTTAACTCACATGATATACAATACTTCTCTTTTCATTGATATCCACCAAAGTCCAGTTTTAGTATGTTTCATTCAATTTGTCTTAAGCCACATGTAATTAAAACAAAGGATTAAAGACTTCATCATAATAACTTCATTATTTTCATCTTTAACTTTCCATCACAATCAATACATTTTTTTCTTCATATCATTTCTTACATTTAGATATGTGTACCATGTCATTGACTTCTAATGCTATTCCCATAATCGACAATGACCATTATTTATTATACTAAAACAAATTCATTAGACTTAGATGATATTAGTAAGACTCATCATATTCAATTGAAGTATTATTACTTTCAACTTCAGCATTTGATCACATTTACAACATCATATACAAGTTCTAGCTTTCTTAATAATAAAATTTTAGGGTTTTCAAGAAGTCATTCCTTAGTTCAACATATCATAGAAATCATATCATTCAATAATCCAATCATGATTCAATGGTTCATTAGGGTTATTCACAAACATGGAAACCCTAGTTTCCATTTCCACACATTTCATTCATCATTCATAAGTATACATTGATTAATTGACTCATTTGATTCACTTCATTAACAAAAATCCTAATCAGGATATGTGGTCATTCAATTCCATTAACATTCCACAATACACTCATATAATACAATCCAGTACAACTTAAATATGATTGTATGCATATCAATTCAATTCCTAGCATATCAGCCATTGGGCTGATTTTTAGGAAAAAATCACATGAAATAGCATAGTCATTTACCCATAAGATTACCCATTGATCCTCAATCAATATATCAGGAACTAATCAAGTTACAATCAATGAGAAATAATCAAAATTAGTAGATCCCCTAATATCTTTCCCAAATCAAATCCAATCACATACATATACAAGCAAGGTTTCTGATTGTTTTACCCGGATATAATTAGGCTTTCAACATGAATACAAAGGTTAGGAGGGAGAAAAACACTCACCTCAGGTGCCAAGAATCTTAAAAACGTAGGTCAACCTATGAAGTTTTGGAAACCCAATCAAACTCTAACAAATGAATCCAATTCTTTCTCCTCTCAACTTGGAAACCCTAGAAATGGGGATTAGAAGAGAAAGAGTGAGAAAAGGGGGATATTTGATGTGATTTCAAATCAAATATGAGGAGGGATGGAATCTTAACATGTGAGAGAAGATTCCCCATGAAATTCTATACAAAGAAGCTAAACTTACTTGATTTCATCATATCTTGAATAGAGAAATCCCAGGTCAACATCTCCACCACTTTCTCTTCTCAAAACCCTAGCTCTCCTCTCTCTCTAGAATTTCATTCCCATGACAGAAATGATGAGTTATGAGAGATCCTTGTGTTCTAGGTCAGTCATATAGATGAATTGAGGTGATTAGAACAATTTCAAACAAGCCCTTCAATGTATTTTGATTTTGCTCAGACTGGTTGGTTGGGTGAGTTATAAACTCGACCAACGCCACACTTTTTAGAACTAAAAAAAAGTCCAACAATTATGAAACTTTAACCCAATCTATGAAATAGAGTTAATAAGAAATAATAAATATTTTAGATCATTTAGAGTTACCAATAAATAACTAAAAATAAAATACTAAATAGCTATATTGCAGTCTACATCATGGTCGGTCGAGTTTGCCCTTCACAGAACTCGACCGACACCCCTCTCTGTAGAGATAAAAAATCATCCAAAAATTAAGCCAATTTAATGGTATATCTATAATGAAGTTTCTCAACTACTAAAAAAATTTGAGATCAATTGGATATACCAATAAAAATATAAAATTCAATTACCACACTAATATATCAATCTAAAATTGACAAATAGGTCAGAACATTCTTCAAAACTTTTGATATTTTTCAATAGTTCTGACATTTGAGAATGCCAAATTTTAGTTAAATCAGAGTTACACATAAAATACTAAAAATCATTTAGTGAGACACTATAATTATCAAATTTTGTATTCATATGTCAACAAAACCCTGATTAGGGCTGATTAGGGTTTCCAAATATTAACCCTAATTATGTGAAGCAAAGTATGATTGAATATTCTCATTATATTTAAAACATTAAAACTTAACTACCATAATTAATCAAGATTTAAACAATGATCAACTTAGTTAAGCATACAATCATCCAAGTAAACCCTCATTAGATGACTAATTTGAAAATGGGTCATTACAAATTCTCCTCTCCTTTTAGGATTTGATCTTGAAATCCAAGAAAACATATGGAAGAATATCATATCATCTAATCGTTCATCTCGTTGGGCATCAAATTATAAAGACTTTCATTTTATTTTTCTTCATATGATTTTTTTTGTAGTAAATGGATATTTCATCCCTTGTCATCATCATATCTCTCCTTGGGCATTACAAACACTTACTTCACAAATATTAGTAATACACATTTATCAAGATCTAATTCACATCGCCTTTCACATACTTTTTTTTTTAATTGATCGTGTATCTCTTGGGTTAAGATTATGACTCATTCACATATTATCATCCATATTCATCAATATCCTTCATAAAGGAGATTATTATTGTGTGCATCATCTTTGTTCTTAGCTTTTTCTTAAAATTTCTAACTCATTAGAAATTATCTTCATAGTCCATTAATCTTTAATCTTTATTATATGAAATTTCATGCTTTCCATAGGTTCCATATTGAATTATAAAATCCTTTTCTTTTTCACAATTTTATCACCATTTTCTCTTTGTCATCATGCATCTTATTATGCTACCAAACTGTGTTCATCTAGATACTTGGTCAGGGCATCCAAAAGAAGTACATTCAGCAATTCCATACTAGCTTAGCTCAATACCCAAATACTTGACCAAAGTATCTGGATACTGAGTTCAGTTAGTATGCACATCATTCAGGTTATATTCAATATACACATTATCATTTAGTCCTAGATCGTATTGTCCCTGTAGACTCATCTAACCTAGGCTCTAATGCCACATTGTCAGGCCCCACTCTTTTGATCAGCATAAATACCAACCATTAGAGATAATTCCAAAACCTAAACCTAGATTATGAAATAAAATAATGAATTCTTGACAAAGGCGATTAAACAATATACGAAAAACACAGATAATATTTTTTTCTTTTTCTTTCTTCACAAATTCATAAATCAATGTCACATCAAGGACATCACATTTAGATATCACAAATATTATTCATCTCTAATTAAATTGGAATCAAATCTTGTTCTCACATGCAATTCAATTTACATCAGATACATGTACATTGATGAACAAACTTAGTCTATAACCCATCTCGGGAAAGAGAGAGTACATGGACATTCTACTCTATCTAGATCATGTTATTTATGTCTTCTTTGTCACAACCTCTCCACATGATAACATTATACCTAAAAACATTTGAAACAAACTCATGAGACTCATATAGGACCCAGTGAGTGGATACCTCCCACTCAAGCTAGGTAAATGCATAAGTATCAGATTAAGTATAATAAACATAATAGAAATAAGCAGATATTGAAAAGTCTAGCAAATAGTTCTATCTAATTCAAATCTAGCTTGAAATGGTAATCTAAACCAACAAATAAGGTAATTACTTAAACCAATTATAACTTTGAACATCTTTTAGAGCATGTCTATGAACAAATCAATAGAAACTTCTAGTTTAGATTAAAAATCTTATTGCATGAGTAATAAGTCAAGTTCTAAGCATTTTGAATCAATACATAACAATAACATTATCTTTGTGACACTCCACCAGCCGGATGAAGAACACATCCTACAGTTTTGAAGCCAAAATACACGTAATACATATCTACCAAACAATACTATCAAATAGCAAGCAATCTGACTCATATTCAAAATGGATATAAATCCCATCATTTATAACTTATCAACATGACATATCATAACATGAAATAGAAAATGTCCATAGCAACATTATTACTTTCCACAATAAGAAGCATAATCAATAATGACAAATCATCAAGTAGCAGTACAAGGAATGTAACAAGCATTCAAATCATGTTCTATATGGCTTATCATCTTTTATTTATTAGCCCTGAAACTACTTGGCTTGTACCTCACCAAGTAGAAGTTGCCATGCCTGATTCTCATGTCAACGACTCACTGTCACTATCTTAGGGTTTAGTCGGTCACCCTAAGATAACAACAACAAACCCTAGCCACCTTAGGGTTGGCCTAAATA
The DNA here is from genome assembly GCA_963693085.1 of Alisma plantago-aquatica. NCBI lineage: Eukaryota > Viridiplantae > Streptophyta > Magnoliopsida > Alismatales > Alismataceae > Alisma > Alisma plantago-aquatica. The sequence continues at coordinate 1,017,663,846 of OY856409.1, read as the reverse complement.
GGCTCACATCCTCATCTCAGCTACACGAGATAGGAACCAACAAAATAGTATATCACATATCACGATATTTCACATATTTTTCATTTCACATTTCAATTATTTCATTTCATCAGAGTCTATTCAATCTGGACATAGAGTTTCACAGCAAGGATTTAGGGCCAGAGCCACTCTAGATGACTCACTCCTAAGTCTTGGTGGTCTAACCTTTAAGGCCTCAATCCACACTCTAGCAATCCTTCTCATAATTCATTGATTACTACAAGGAGATCCATTTTGTTTCCCCAGTGTGGTCCTCGGGGGAACTCACGGTGTTCAGGGCACCTAACTAGATGTTCCATAATTTCACTTATTATTAATCTCTTTTACTCATAATAAAAGAATTCAAAACATCATATATCATATCTGTGTATTCTCGCATAACTAGAATAACATGATACATATTAAGTTTATCAATAAGGAGAATTATCAAAGCAAGAAGCACAATACATCTGTATATTGCAACACATATGATTATTTCTATCTTCTACATCATATCATATCAATCATCAATAGTGGGATTTTAGCCTGAGACATAATCTTATTGTCCAGCATTTACTCCATCGGGGTTTTGTCATCATCGGTGGGCTTTCAGCCCTAGACATAAACGCATTATACAACATTTACCCTTATCAGGGTTTCTCAAATGTAAGGAGTGCATATTAAATTCAATTTGAACATATTTCTTATCAGTTCATTATACATCATAGTTTTTAACAAATATTAGCAGAGGAATTAGAACTAGCAACAATAAAAGCATATAGATATCATGTATCATTCATCATACTCAGAATAGATTTATCATACAACATATGCTTGTTCCATCCAATATCAATTGATGCAAATAAATTCCATGCATATACGTGCATAACAGACTTAGTTCTCTTCTTCTTTTATTTCACATGCTTCAGATGGGGTCACTAATCAACACATGTTGATTATCATTTGAATTCCATCAAAATAGTTCATTCTCATAGTATATGTATTCTATCAAACAATCACTATACAAGAACAAATTCTTGTAAATCAATTAAAATGACTGAACCACATCTTTTAATTGAATTAATCTACAATTATGTCCATTCCTTAATCCCTCATTTGAGATTGCTATTCATTAGCACCATATATCTCAACATTTTAGGGTTAGATTTTGTTTCTTAAATTTGTCTACTTACTCTCGTCTTTTTCCTTCAATTCATATTCATTAATCTCAACTTCTCTCATGTCATGTTCATTAATTTATTGGAACCAGTCATTTTTTAACTCACTTGATATACAATACTTCTCTTTTCATTGATAACCATCAAAGTCTAGTTTTAGTATGTTTCATTCAATTTGGCTTATGCCACATGTAATTAAAAAAAGGATTAAAGACTTCATCATAATAACTTCATTAGTTTCGTCTTTAACTTGTCGTCACCATCAATACATTTTTTCTTCATATCATTTCTTATATTTACATAAGTGTACCATGTCACTGACTTCTAATGTCATTACCGTAATCAACAATGATCATTCTTTATCATACTAAAACAAATTCATTAGACTTAGATGATATTAGTAAGAGTCTTCATATTCAATTGAAGAATTAATACTTTCAACTTGAGCATTTGATCACATTTACAACATCGTATACAAGTTCTAGCTTTATCACTCATATTTGTCTCAATAATAAACTTTTAGGTTTTTAGAGAAGTCATTCCTTAAGTCTGATAACAGAGTGGCGGGTTACCTCTACTAGGGCTTCCGCGAACGGCTACACATGTGAGGAGGGTGCACCAGCGGCCGTGGAGGCCGGGGTGCAGGGTGGGGCTTCTTCAATGCCCCTAGGCCATACATGTTATAACCTCATTTTCCAAAACATGTAATGAGATTTGTGAATTTCCTTTAAAAGATAAATAAGATCAATGTTTGATTTCATGGTTTGATTTGAATGAATTTCGTGAATAATAGCCTTGCATGCTTTCTTGATGGGCCTTATTGGCCATTAAGCCCAATTGAAAGAAAAAGAAAAAGAAATGAAAAAGGAATTCAATAGGATGATAGGAAATATAAGAAAATGAATAAAGGATGATTAAAAGGCTAAAAGATATTTTCCCAAAATAATATTTTGGGTTATAAAGGTTCCTTGTGGTTCAAGGAACTCAAGATAATTATATAATAGCAAAGGAAATAAAGAATATATGGAAAATATGAATAAAAGGGTGTTTTCTTGCAACTAAAGAAAAGGAACCGTTTAATTAAGATAATGATCCCAATTTTTGTAGGATGAAATATAAAAACATAAAAGAGTTTCCCTTAAAATTTGAGGCAAAAAGGAATTAAGAGTTGAGAGTTATCAATTTTTCAAGATTATCTTCAAAAAAGGATTTTCCTTGGAATTTAGGAAATCGACTTTCCTTTTGCAAGAATAGGTGCGATGAGGGCCATTGGATTTTAATCCAACACGCACCGCTCATCGCCATTATCCCAGTGGGATGCGGACTTGGACAAGTTACAGGGGAACTTTCCCCTTTTGATTTTGATCGTTCCAGTGCATGTGCACTTGGGATTTTTGTCCCATTAGGTTTGGGAGACTTTTGTGAAGGGTCTAGACCCAGGTTTGGCCGACTTTCATCGTGTATACCCAAAATGCCCAATTGGGCTGAAAGAAGGTTTTACGGTGGTGTCATAAACCCTAAGAGAGTCTCCCATAGCCTATATATAGGACCCCCTATTGATCGCTATCTCCCTCACGATCCCAGGCGGCTACTTCCTAACCCTCAAAGCTCTCACCCTCTCTCGATTGGGTTTGCTCTGACGAGCCCCAGCCGCGGCGTCGTCGCAAGTGCAAAGCAAGAGAAAGGGGAGGATGACGAGCTAGAGCCATTAGATCAAGGAGTACGGTGGGCTGACTTAGGATCTGACGGCTTGAGGAGGCGCGCGTTGAGATAACTCGCTAAGTGGAGCGATTTGACGCGAAGCCTCGGATCAGAGTCCATCGTGGACCCGAACGCCATCCAACGGATGACAGCCGCAGCCACACGCATCTCAGCACTAGTGGAGACCTCTGACATGGAGCGTCAGATCAAGACACGATCCATCGGTGCACCGATCGAATGGTCCAAGAAATTCGGTAAAATATCCTCTCTGATCAAATAATCCATAAAATAGCTTTTCCTTTGCTAAAATCATAGAAATAGCTAGGAATCTCATATAAAGGAACTTTATATATGAAAGTTGGGTAGAAAAATGCAAGGAACCTGATAAAAATAATTTGAGAACTTGGTTCTATTTAGTTTTGCAAAAGTGCCTTGTGTTGTTATAAAAGTGTATTGAAAAGTAATTAGAAACCCTATTTGCATATAAAGGATGATTATTTGTAACTTAGTAGGTTAAATTGAGGATTATTAACCTGTTAATTAATAATATGAGGTTTTCATCCGTTTTGAATACAAAGATGGTTAATTTAGGGTTTATGTCTATGAATGAAAGATAATGTACATGAAAACCCTAATTTAGGGTAAAAGAAGAAGAAAACCTTGTTATTTTGATAAATTACTAAATAATGATCCTAAGACTGTTAGGAATATTAAAAGGAGAGAATTTAAAGGTTTTAAGTGATTTTAAGGAATTAGGGTTCATGATAACTAAGAATGAAGGCAAAACCCTAGTTTCCAAGAAACCCTAAAATTGGGATGGAAACCCTAAGGGATCTGATGAAATTGGATAAATATTAATAAAAGCAAACTTGTACTTTTATTTCAGGGTTTCTATGCAATTTTCTTGATTGATTGGATTTTCTCTCTCTACAACTTAATTTTGTATCTGAATCTGCAATACAGGTATGTGGTTACACTTATGATTATCCCGATTAGTTTTCTGAGGATTTTATCGGCGTTTCCCTCATGGCTTGAAATAACTGTTGGATGTTTTAAGTCATGCAACTATGGAGTGACTATGACTATCTGTGACGTCCCCATATTTTCTAAAACTTAATCTGATGTGTGACGTCCAAATTGAAACTCTCACCTCAGCGAGAATCCCAATTTAAACATCCCACACAAGGCTAAGAAGAAGAAAATCAGGGGAAGTCAAAAGGAAACACAGTAGCACATGTACATGAACAATAATAAAACCATACACACATGTTCACCATTCAACATATAGTTACAACATGAATTGTTACAACATTTTATATTACATATTGAACAACAAACTTAAACATATACATGTACTACCACTAAACTACAGGATCTTAAGACAACAGGTCCACCTGTACATTAGCTCGCCACACAACTCTCAACTATCCTGGATCTTCAAGAGCATAACCACAACCTAAACAAAAAGATTACATGCGGTACACGTCAGCACAATATTTCAAGAATATTGTACTGAGTACGCCTACGTGTCTTTTATATACCTCTCATCATATCTTGGCAATAAGATAAAACTAATATACTTGGCAGTAATAGAAGAATATAAGAAAAGCATATAATTGCACAAAGATATTCATTAGCAAAAGAGAACACATATTTTAAGCACATTTCCATCATATATCTCGTACATCTGTCCCCAAGGGCTTTGATGTTTTTAGGCCTTATGATCTACTACCAAAGAGTTTGAGATCATATTACGTGTGATCTACTACCAAAGAGTTTGAGATCTAACACATGTGATCTACTACCAAAGAGTTTGAGATCACTTCAATGCACTGTACTACCAAAGAGTTTAGTGCTATCATATGATGGATCACATATCTTATATTTCATGTGTTCATAGCCATAAGTATGGAAAATCAAGCAGGATATCATACAAGAACAATCACTTCATCCAATACCATATGCCAAGTATTCTACTACACATATAACACAAGCATATTGTATAATAAGCCAAGTAAGAGGTAATAGCGTACCTTGATCAAGAGAAACCTAATCATCGCATATACTCCTGATGTCATCTATATCTTGGTCAAACCTGATTAAGATAAGATTACATATCACCATCAGGTTCTCATCATCTTACATCTCATCTTAACCCTAATCGTGTTCATAGAGTTTCTCTTAGTTTATTAGGATATGTGCATTATTACTTGTATTCTAGTCTTATGATTGTCTCACTGATGTCATATTCTAGATTATGATTCATTATCCGAACATTATCTCCCATAGTATTTTTGTGCACATTAATTAACCCTAGGTTACATCATTAACCTAGATTAGGGTTTTAAACCATGTATTAAAGGTCAACTTCATATAACATGAATTATACGCATCATCATGATCTCATCATCAAATCTGAGGTTCCAAATACTGATATGAGCTTACTCTGTGAATTTCATCATTTATTGTGCATGTATGTATTTAATACATTTTATTTAGGGTTATTAGCCCTAATTATCCATATTAATCAAATTATATACTTTTGTGCATCAACATGAACATATATGAGATCATATGCATTCTATATGTAATTATGGACTTACTGATATTTTTCCATGATTTTATGTCATAATTTGCTATTTATTATCCATTAAACGAGTATTACACATCTTTCATGATATCACTGAGATTTAAGCATCAAAAGCCTGATATTATCATTCCATGTTGTTATGCTCATTTTTCTGAGAAAAACAGTATATTATTTATATTTTTCTGATAAGCAGGCTATTTATTACGAATTATTGAAGATCCTAACATTTACTAAATTATTTACCTTTATGGGCCAGTATGTGAGCGCCACGTGGCGTCCATGGTTGGGCGCAACTCCTTTGCTTGGATTCGGTTGGTTCTTCCTGGTTCAGCATAGAATCGGCCAGTTCTCGTTTCCTGGACCCGGTTCGGCTATAGAGCTGGTTCTCCCTTCTTCTCACGCGACCAGTCCCTAGCAGGACTCTGTTCCTAGCGGGCGCCGCCGCACAGGGGGTCTCCGGTGAGCAAGGGCTCGGGCTCGACTACTCCTCATCGTCTCTTCATGCCTCCATCATGATCAACATCCGTCAGCCTCCCTCCGCGTCTACTCAGAGGCTCCCTACGGTCGATGGACCCCCATCTGGGCAGGAGCGCCGCCGCCAGCTTTGGTTGCGGCGGAGCAAAGGGGAAAATCTCCTCTGCTCCTCCTCGTGTCGATCTGAAGACTGCAAAAGCTTCCCTAGGCCTACACAAACTTGCCCGCAACCAACGTTCGAGGTGAGAAGCACTCTGCACCTGTCCCCTAGCTTCACCTCCATCTTCGGCCAACTGGGGTTGGTCGACCATTGAAGTCACTGGGACTGGGCACAAAACCAGTCACATTCATCACCTTAGGCCTCGATCTCCCCTTCCCTTCTCTTATCTCTCTCTAGTCAGTGCTCAAGCACCACACTCTTCCTTTGGCCGCCAACTGCTCCTTGTTGTGAAGAAGTAGTGCGAGACGGGGGCTCGCTCTCCCTGACCAGCCCGCCAAACTACTCCAATAAGGGGTCAAAAGGCTGCTCGTGGCACTACGGATCCCACTACTCAGTTAGTCTCTCCCCTCGCCCCACGATCTTGGTGAGTGGGTGGAAGGGAACCACTGCTTGTGGTTTCCCCCCATGATCTCCAGTCTAACCGGAGGTAGGGGATGAAGGCTGAGCCATCCGATCAGGAATCTATGACCTGGATCGATGCACTTGAAAGGGCAATCCGTGGGTTCACCTCATTCAATCCTGAGTCCACTGATCAAAGATCCACGGCCAAAAAAATTGTCCACACAGCCCAGCCCAAACCAAGGGGGTGTGACGCAGCCTAACTTAGGCAAAAGCCCCCCAAACTTTGGTCTATTAATTCTCAAAAATCACATTATTTTACAAATTTCAAACCTTAATAACTTCCTCTAGAAACCTCCAAATGCCACCAAATTTTAACCATAGCTCCCATACCTCTCGAGCTACCTTATATTCAAATTTGGTGACAAAACTCATCTGTTGGACCACTCAATAAAATTCCTCAAAAAGGCATTAAGAGAGAGATCTTAATCATTATATAAATCTCGATCAACATTCCAACTTTTACCAAAACACTTGGAACTCTCATTATAACTCAAGATATGGATTCTAATATGTTATTGGAGATTTATGGATTTCAAAAATCCACTCCATCACACTATCACTATGAGTATACATGTATAACTGGCTAGATCCGAGTCTACCCCTGTGGCTATGCAAAGGCTAAGGATAACCTATAGCAAGGTCTAGGGTATCATGAGTTAGAAATTGGGCTACACATGTGTAGTGCCATGAGACTCTTAGCATACCATGAGTTAAGGAGTGGGATACCTACGGGTAGTGCCCTGTGACTCAGCCCTAGAAATTGATTCACCTATTAGGTGAAGTCATAAGGGGTATAATGGGAATCTACCATAAGGGAGGTAGTATCCAGGTCCACTACAGGGACATCGCAGGGGATAGGGTACACATGGATCACGTAGTTATACTTAAATGTAAAATCGTTTGTTAAATGATAATTGAATGCAATACATTGTTATGGATAATTGCATGATTAATGAATCCCCCACATACCAGGTTTGGCTGACCGACATTTTGTTTGTCGGCGTTTTAGGTACAAAACAAAAAAGGACAAACAGTAAATCGTCATATTGTGAAATACACGAATTAAAGTCCAAGGAGGATTAGTTAGTTGGTTCCAGTTCTGGATAGCAATATAGAAATCACAATTTTTCAAAGGTATGCAAAATTTTATTTATTACATATTTTTCAGTATAGTCTAGTAGAATTTAATAATTGTTACCAATTAATTACTGAACCTTGATCCTGAAAATTGGATAACAGCACCGACCTTTCGGTCTCCCTTAAATGGGGGTTACCGGAAGGTGGGGTCGTTACATTTGGTATCAGAGCCAAGTTTCTCCACTTAATTATTAATAATTATTAAATTTTACAAACTCTATAGAACCCAAGGGAGTTATTAGAGGATTTTCTGAAAGACTAATGTGTCTAGAAAAGGATCACTTCCGGGGGCTGGCAAAATTTTCCTCCACACCGCTAGTCGGAATACAAGGACTCCCGAATTGTGTGACTGCCTGGCCGATGTCCTAGGAATTGAATCGAAATAAGATATCTTTATGACTTTCTCATCTTATTCATCCCTTATCATCACATAATCTATTAAGGACGTTAAGAGTTAGGATTTTCTCTCTCTTCCTCACCCTCATGTGGTATGGGCAAGTAAGTTCAGGATTAAGGAATCCTCCATCAAATTAATAAAAGATATGTAATGAGACGTCACTGACATAAGTATAATTAGTTTAATGATAAACTAAAGGTCTGTTTGTTATGATTATGTAGATGGCTTGTACAAAGACAATTGCTATCCCCGAGGGTACTGGGAAACCAGCTAGGAGTGCTTGGCCTCCCCGCAAAGGAAAGGGGTCTTCAAAGAAGAGGAAGAAGAACCATGATGGTGAATCCTCTAAGAAGAGAAAGAGGCTTGAAGAGACCACTCATGAGGTCCCTAATCCTGACCTGATACCCTTCGACAACCTTGATCAAGAACAAGAGCAAGGGTATGAAGAGAAACATGTATACGAGGAAGTAGGCCAGATGGAAGAAGACCAAGCTGGAGGTCCAGAACCGACCATGATGATCCAGACCCCTAAATCTTTGTGGATGGAGTAGCAAAGGAAGCTGACAGAGGCCGTTAATGCCTTGGCCCTCCGAGACCTAACCAGAGCTGAGAATGGTGAGCCACTTTCGGTTTGTCCTAGACTGGGGGCCACCATCCTGGACTTCATCAAGTTGAATATCGAGAAGTTCTGGGAGAGGACAGGACAGAGGTAGTCGACAAAGCAGAAGCTTGGTTGCTTGCAGTCGATAATGGATTCTGCATGCTTGAGGTACAACCGAGCAAGAAGGTCCTCTTTGCTGCTCACCTCCTGGAAGGAGAAGCCAAGATATGGTGGGAGACCCACATCACCGATCAGGATTTGACAGAGGAACCCATGGCATGGGCTGATTTCAAGACGATCTTCACAGCTAGATTCATCCCAGTCTCAGCTAAGAAGGAAAAGGAAAGGGAGTTCACCAACATGACCCAAGGAAACTCTTCTGTGGCAGACTTCAATTGCAAGTTCTAAATCCTGGAGCATTTTGGGTACAAGATGGATGAGGAAAGAAGGGTGGACCACTTCATAGAGTGTCTTCACCCTACCATCAGGCCCCATGTGATGGCATTAAAGCCTAAAGCTTTCACCGAAGCCTACAACACTGCTTTAGACATGGAGAGGATAGTGATGTCTGCCCAGTTTCCACCCAAGGGGTACTTGGGTTTCACTGAAGGAGCCTAAGGCCTGATAAACAACCACAAGAAGGGTCAAGGACGTCATCAAGCTAAAGGAAAACATGGAGGAAAAGGAAAACCTCATCAAGAGAACAACCAACCTCCTTGCCGCACCTGCAGAAAGGGGCACGCCGGTGAATGCTGCTACAAGAAGAAGACATGCTTTCGATGCCACCAAGAAGGACATCTACAATCCATTTGTCCTATTCCAGATCCTAGAGGACCAGGACAAGCGGCAGCCCCATCTGTAGCAGCCCCACCAGTTGCAGCCCCACCTATAGCTGTATCCCCACCTTTTGGAGAGAGAAGACAAGCTTGGGTGTTTGCCATTTACAATGAGGAGGCTCAAGTTAATGCCAATCGATTGATCGAGGCTAATAACCCTTAGAGTTTTCTTTTATGTTTTAAAGTTAAGCATGTAATGGTCTAATGCATGGTGAATAATAATGTAGGCATGCTTGAAGTTATGGGACATAATGTGAAAGCTTTGTTTGACTCTGGATCTACTAATACTTTCATTTCGAGAAATCTTGCAACTGTGCTATGTTTGGATATCAAGGATTTAGGGTATGTCTTAGATGTTACAACCCCGAGTGGTCAAATCTTTACTTCCCTTTTGAACACCCCGATGGTATCTGTGAAATATCGAGATCATGATTTTCCTACAGACTTTATCCTTCTTGACATGAATGATTTTGATGTAATCATTGGCATGGATTGGCTTTATACGTATAGGGCTAATATCGACTGTAGAGAGAAGAAAGTGATCATCAAGAGACCAGGTCAACCACCTTTTGTCATTAGGGGTAGGAAGGATGCCACTACCAGCCTGTATGTGTCAGCCGTGAAAGTAGAGTGGATGATGAGTAAAGGGTGTCAAGCTTTCCTAGATATTGTCACTGAGCCAGAACCCAAGGTGCAACCCTTAGATGAAATCGAGGTAGTTAGGAGCTATGCAGATGTTTTCCCAGATGATCTACCTGGGATTCCTCCTGAAAGAGAGGTAGATTTTTCGATAGAGATGGCTCCTGGTACAAACCCTATTTCCCGATCACCTTATAGAATGGCCCCTGCTGAGTTGCTTGAGTTAAAGAAGCAATTGCAGGAATTGTTGGATAAGGGTTTTATCCGCCCTAGCACATCACCATGGGGAGCGCCGGTTCTTTTTATTAATAATATTGATGGTTCTCTCTGAATGTGCATAGACTACCAGATGATCAACCAGGCTACCATTAAGAACAAATACCCTTTACCCCAGATAGATGACTTGTTTGACCAGTTGAAGTCGGCTCGAGTCTTTTCCAAGATCAACTTGAGATCGGGTTACCACCAGTTGAGATTCAAGGGTGAGGACATCCCGAAAACATCTTTCAGGACCCAGTATGACCACTATGAGTTTGTGTTTATGCCTTTTGGGTTGTCCAATGCACCCAGTGTGTTCATGAACCTTATGAATAGTGTATTTCAACCCTTCCTTGACTCGTTTGTCATAGTGTTCATAGATGACATACTGGTTTATTCGGACGATTTAGATCAACACTGAGACCACCTAAGTAAAGTCATTGATATCTTAAGGAAGCAGAAGTTCTATGGGAAGTTCTCTAAATGCAATTTTTGGATAGATCGAGTCATGTTCCTTGGACACATCATCTCAGGAGGAATGATCATCATAGATCCAACTAAAGTGTCGGCATTTTGAGACTGGACAACACCAAAGAACCCCTCTGAGATTCGAAGCTTCTTGGGGTTAGCAGGATATTATCGGCGCTTCATCGCGGATTTCTCAAAGACTACCTTGCCTTTGACCATGTTGACTCAGAAAGATGTGAACTTCATGTGGTCTGATGTTTGTGAAGCTTGTTTCCAGGAGCTGAAAGAGAAGCTGACCACTGCACCATTTTTGACTCTACTATTAGGAAACGAGGGTTTCATGATTTTCACCGATGCATCAAAGATGGGACTTGGCTGTGTGTTGGAACAGAATCGACATGTGGTTGCATATGCCTCCCGAAAACTCAAGCCCAACGAGGTGAATTACCCGACACATGACCTGGAGTTAGCTACTATCATCCATGCCCTAAAGATTTGGTGGCATTAGCTGTATGGTTCCACTTTTGAGATCACCGACCATAAGAGCCTGAAGTATCTACTGACGCAAAAAGACTTGAACCTACGATAATGACGATGGATGGAGTACATGAAGGATTACGACTTCACCATTGCCTATCATCCAGGGAAGGCAAATGTCGTAGCTGATGCTTTGAGTCAGAAATAGCTAAGGTGTGCAGCTGTGTCATCCAGACAGTGGAAGAGCTTAGAAGAGCTGGTGGAATGGTCACCTCAACCGTTAAATGATCGAGTTCGATTGGCCAACATCCAGATATAGTCTAAATTGTTGAGTGAGATTGTCACAGCACAGTTGGCTAGTGGAGGACTTGACAAGATGAAAGGCTTGATGCAGAAGCCTCATACCCGTCTTTCCTTGGAAATAGACAGAGGAATCCATTTTGAGAATCGCATATGGGTTCCGAAAGATTCACCGTTGAAGAAACGTATCCTACAAGAGGCTCATGGTTCTAAATACACGGTGCACCCGGGAACTACCATGATGTTTACGGATATGCAGAGGTTTTTATGGTGGCCAGGAATGAAGAGAGACATTGCAGCTTATGTAGCCAGTTGTCTTACGTGCCAAATGGTGAAGGTTGAACACCAACGACCCAGCGGACTTTTACAGTCTACAGAGATCCCAGAGTGGAAATGGGAGCAGATCACCATGGATTTTGTGGTAGGTCTACCCTGGACCAAGAAAGGTCATGATGCGATATGGGTTGTGGTAGATCACCTTACCAAGTTAGCACACTTCCTTGCCCTAAAAACCACTACCAAAGTGTCAGACTTAGCTGAGTTGTATATCAGAGAGATTGTATGCTTGCATGGCGTACCCGGTTCCATCATCTCAGACAAAGACCCAAAGTTTACTTCCAAGTTGTGGAAGCAGGTTCAAGAGGAACTAGGTAAAAGGTTTAAGTTCAGTGCCACTTATCACCCCCAGACAGATGGCCAGTCAGAAAGGACAATTCAGACCTTAGAAGATCTGCTGAGAGCTTGTGTGCTCGATTGGGGAGGATCATGGGAGCAGTACTTACCTTTAGCTGAGTTTTCCTACAACAATAGTTACCAAGCCAGTATTGGGATGCCTCCATATGAATCTCTATATGGGAGACCGTGTCGGTCACCACTTCACTGGGATGATGTTGGTGAAAGGACCTTATTAAGGTCAGATGAACTCCAAGTGTATGCTGATAAAGTCGCTTTGATCAGGAAAAGGCTAAAGAGAGCCCAAGACCGACAAAAGTCGTATGCTGATGTGAAGTGGACTGATGTGCATTTCGCTGTGGGAGAATATGTTTTTTTGAAAATCCGACCGCTTTGAGCTATAGCTAAGAACAGAGGAAAGCTGAGTCCCCGATACGTGGGTCCATTTGAAGTATTAGAATGGATTGGAGAGGCCACATATCATTTGGCGTTACCCCCTCAATACAGTCTAATGCATGATGTGTTTCACATGTCCAATATAAAGCGATATGTGGAAAATCCGAACCATGTGCTGAGCATTGAACCCATTGAGCTTCAAGGAAAGTTGTCTTATCCTGAGTTGCCTTTGTGGATTCTAGATACCAAGATAAAAGAGCTCATAAATAAGAATATTGAGATGGTAAAGGTTCTTTGGAAGCACCATGGAGAGGATGAGGCCACATGGGAGCTAAAGACGGACATGGAAAAAGTATATCCTGATTTGTTTGTTTGATTGTGGAATTTTGAGGACAAAATTCCTATAAGGAGGGGAGGATGTTATAACCTCATTTTACAAAACAATGTAATGAGATTTGTGAATCTCCTTTAAAAGATACATAAGATCAATGTTTGATTTCATGGTTTTATTTGAATGAATTTCGTGAATAATAGCCTTGCATGCTTTCTTGATGGGCCTTATTGGCCATTAAGCCCAATTGAAAGAAAAAAAAGGAAATGAAAAAGGAATTCAATAGGATAATGGGAAATATAAGAAAATGAATAAAGGATGATTAAAAGGCAAAAATATTTTTCCCAAAATAATATTTCTAGTTATAAAGGTTCCTTGGGGTTCAAGAAACTCAGGATAATTATATAATAGCAAAGGAAATAAAGAATATATGGAAAATATGAATAAAAGGGTGTTTTCTTGCAACTAAAGAAAAGGAACCATTTAATTAAGATAATGATCCCAGTTTTTTTAGGATGAAAGATAAAAACATGAAAGCGTTTTCCTTAAAATTTGAGGCAAAAAGGAAATAAGAGTTGAGAGTTATCAATTTTTCAAGATTATCTTAAAAAAGGATTTTCCTTGGAATTTAGGAAATTGACTTTCCTTTTGCAAGAACAGGCGCGATGAGGGCCGTTGGATTTTAATCCAACACGTGCTGCTCATCGCCATTATCTCAGTGGGATGCAGACTTGGATGAGTTACATGGGAACTTTCCCCTTTTGATTTTGATAGTTCCAGTGCATGTACACTTGGGATTTTGGTCCCATTAGGTTCAGGAGACCTTTACAAAGGGTCTAGACCCAGGTTTTGCCGACTTTCATCGCGTATACCCAAAACGTCCAATTGGGCTGAAAGAAGGTTTTACGGTGGGGTCAGAAACTGTAAGAGAGTCTCCCATAGCCTATATATAGGACCCCCTATTGATCGCTCTCACCCTCACGATCCCAGGAGGCTACTTCCTAACCCTCAAAGATCCCACCCTCTCTCGATTGGGTTCGCTCCTACGAGCCCCAGCCGCGGCGCCACCGCAAGTGCAAAGTAAGAGGAAGGGGAGGATGATGAGCTAGAGCCGTTAGATTAGGGAGTACGGTGGGCTGACTTAGGATCTGACGGCCTCAGGAGGCGCGCATTGAGATAACTCGCTAAGTGGAGCGAGTTGACGCGAGGCCTCAGATCAGAGTCCATCGTGGACCTGAATGCCATCCAACGGATGATAGCCATAGTCGCACATGTCTCAGTGCTAGAGGAGACTACTGACGTGGAGTGTCAGATCAAGGCATGATCCATCGGTGCACCGATCGAACGGCCCAAGAAATTCGGTAAAATATCCTCTCTGATCAAATAATACAGAAAATAGCTTTTCCTTGCTAAAATCATAGAAATAGCTTGAAATCTCATATAAAGGAACTTTATATATGAAAGTTGGTAGAAAAATGCAAGGAACCTGATAAAAAAATTTGAGAACCTGGTTCTATTTCGTTTTGCAAAAGTTCCTTGTGTTGTTATAAAAGTGTATTGAAAAGTAATTTGAAACCCTATTTGCATATAAAGGATGATTCTTTGTAACTTAATAGGTCAAATTGAGGATTATTAACCTATTAATTAATAATATGAAGTTTTCATCCATTTTGAATACAAATATGGTTAATACAGGGTTTATGTCAATGAATGAAAGATAATGTACATGAAAACCCTAATTTAGGGTAAAAGAAGAAGAAAACCTTGTTATTTTGATAAATTACTAAATAATGATCCTAAGACTGTTAGGAATATTAAAAGGAGAGAATTTAAAGGTTTTAAGTGATTTTGCGGAATTAGGGTTCATGATAACTAAGAATGAAGGCAAAACCCTAGTTTCCAAGAAACCCTAAAATTGGGATAGAAACCCTAAGGGATATGATGAAATTGGATAAATATTAATAAAAGTAAACTTGTACTTTTATTTCAGGGTTTCTGTGTAATTTGCTTGATTGATAGGATTTTCTCTCTCTACAAATTAATTTTGTATCTAAATCTGCAATACATGTATGTGGTTACGCTTATGATTATCCCGATTAGTTGATTTTATCGACGTTTCCCTCATGGCTTGAAATAACTGTTGGATGTTTTAATTCATGCAACTATAGAGTGACTCTGACTATCACTATGAGTATACATGTATAACTAGCTAGATCTGAGTCTACCCCTGTGGCTATGCAAAGGCTAAGGATAACCTAGACCAAGGTCTAGGGTATCATGAGTTAGAAACTAGGCTATACATGTGTAGTGCCATGAGACTCTTAGCATACCTTGAGTTAAGGAATGGGCTACCTACGGGTAGTGCCGTGTGACTCAGCCCTAGAAATTGATTCACCTATTAGGTGAAGTCATGAGGGGTATAATGGGAATCTACCGTAAGGGAGGTAGTATCCAGGTCCACTGCAGGGACAGCGCAGGGGATAGGGTAGACATGGATCGCGTAGTTATACTTAAAATGTGAAATCATTTGTTAAATGATAATTGAATGCAATACATTCTTATGGATAATTACATTATTAGTGAATCCCCCACATACCTGCTTTGGCTTACCAACATTTTGTTTGTCAACATTTTAGGTACAAAACAAAAAAAAGGACAAACAGTAAATCATCATATTGTGAAATACATGAATTAAAGTCTAAGGAGGATTAGTTAGTTGGTTCTAGTTCTAGATAGCAATATAGAAATACCAATTTTTCAAAGGTATGCAAAATTTTATTTATGATAGCTTTTTTAGTATAGTCTAGTAGAATTTAATAATTGTTACCAATTAATTGTTGAACCTTGATCCTGAAAATCAGATAACGGCACCGACCTTTCGGTCTCCCTTAAATGGAGGTTACCGGAAGGTAATGGTCGTTATAGAACATGAGTCAGGTGTGGGATCCTCCACCAGAGATTCTGGAGGCTACAGATCTCCCACCACTGGATGACTCCAAAGTCCTCAAAATCGACCAAGCCATGCATGATAACACTCAGGTCTCGGAAATTCCTGCAGGGTCGAGGTATTTCTGTGACATCATCACTGACGACGTCAGCACCCCAACAGTCAAACCAGCATCACTCGATGTTCTACAGGCTACTAATATTCATGTCGATAACAATGGTGATCTACCCAATATCAAGGTCAACCCAGCGGCCATACCGCCGCTCCTGGAACCATGGAGATTCAGCGTAGTGGTCAAGGTGGTCAACATCTCTATTGGCTTCACCGTGCTGGTTAACCGGATCATGTCACTCTGGAAGCTCACCTAACAGTTTCATGTCATTGATATGGAGATGGGCTACTTTATCATTCAACTTGGTAACAAATTGGATTTTTAGCGGGCTATGACCGAAGGTCCATGGACGATCTTTGGCAACTACTTGTCAGTGCAATCTTGGTCAACTGAATTCCGCCCTATGGATCACATCCCAAGAAAACTTGTTGTGTGGCTGTGAATCCCTAAGCTCTCAGTTTATCTGTACCAATACCAATTACTTTCTAGCATTGGTGATGTTGTTGGAAAAATGATCAAAGTAGACAGAACTACTCGATTTGTCCATTGTAGTAAATTTGCACGTAAAGTGGTACAAGTAGACACTACGAAACCCCTCTTGTTGGCCATCTATCTCAATGGTGAATACTATAGATTGGAGTATGAAAACCTTCCAGCAATCTGCATGAAATGTGGTAGAGTTGGGCACGACGACAAGATGTGTACGTTTGTTACCCGCTTCTCCCCCACCGATCCATCTTCATCTTCGGGCACAACCCTCCTGAAACCGGTCCATTACACACCACAAATCCATGTAAAGAAGCCAGAGAAGTGTGCCCAAGCTACCAAGAAGTCCACCCATGCATCAACTGAGACTAAGGAGAAAGCCACAGAGCATCAAGAGAATGAAGAACCAACCAAGGACAGCCCACCACCCATGACGGAGGTCCAAGACGCATCCGAGGAGGACTGGCAGACTGTCCAGTCAAGGAAGTAGAAAAAGAAAGGCAGGCCAAATCATCAAGCCCCCACGGGCACATGCTCCATTATGCCCCATAAACCGCCACCGACTGTAGGGAAAAAAACCACTCAAAACAACACCAGGGTAACACTCTTGAATGATGAGACTTATGTTGGTCGGGAGAGAGAGTCGGTTCTAGATCCACCATTCCAATTTGCATCCAGGGAGGACGCTACTGCCGTTCACCCACAACACACTTTCCATTGGGGCGACAAGGGGGCGACATTGGAGTTTTACTAAGGAGTAGGAAAGTCATCTACCAGACTGTTAGTCCTGGTAGAGATAGAAAGAAGGGGAAGCTTGCCCAACTAGTTGGTAATCTAAACCAAGAGTCAGAAGCTAGATAAGCCATTGATTTCAATAAGGAGTCGGTGGCAATCTCATACGATGACATGGTCGGTGATGAACATTCTGTCGGCCTTTGTGTGGAAATTGTTTAATTACCCACACCACCACTCACTATCTTCTCTTTTAATGCTTAATATCCTCTTTTAGAATATACATGGTGCTTGTTTCAAGAAGAAAATCCATCTTCGCAAATATTTTAAAAGGCAACATAAACTTCATATCATGGCCATTGTTGAACCCCGTATCAGTGGGTCCAAGGCTGACATCGTCATCAAGCAACTAGGTTTCTCCTCCTCCCATTGTGTCAAAGTCGTTGGTTTCTTCGGTGGAATATGGGTGTTATGGGATGATGCTTGCTACTCCATCAACATCTTACTCAATCACCGTCAATTTATCCATTGTTGCATTGATAATACATGGTTTTTTACTGTTATCTATGACAGTATGAACCGTTGTAGATGTGACCATCTCTAGAACCGACTGCAAGAGATCTCTTTGTCTGTATAAGTTGCTTGGGCTGTGGTTGGTGACTTCAATACGATGTCGAATGTGTCTGAAAAACAAAATGGGCATTCTTTTGACTGTCACTCTAGCAGAAAGTTTAACTCTCTTCTCCTTCACAACGGACTTGCAGATATTAAAGAAAACATCCCCTTCTTCACTTTCAAGCAGCTCCAGTTGCTTGAGCGACTTGACAGGGTCATCGCTAATGATAGTTGGTTGACTATGGCGAATAACACCTCTTTTATTGTGCTCCCTCACCTCTACATTGACCATAATTTGATTCTCATCCATGACTCTTCTAGCTCCCGCAATTGACCTATGTCCTTTCACACCAACGATAGTTGGTCACTGTCCCCACCGTTCAAAGATGTTATTCGTGACACTTGGGACTCATCAAAGAACTTTCTAGATGTGTTATCTTGCTTTCACGATGTTGCTATAAAATGGGATTCTAAGCATCATTCATCAAACAACAAGCAAAAAACTAATATTATGTGTCACCTTAGCCGCCTCCAGGTATCTCCTTCCACCTCAAATTTTGCTATTACTGATCTCACAATGGCACAATTGCAAGATGACTATAACAACATTCTCCTCCAAGAAGAGGCAGACTGGCGCCAACGATCCAATATCAATTGGCTGAGTTTGGGTGATGAGAATACAAAGTTCTTTAGCACATATGTCAAAGCACAACACCTATTCAATAAAATTTCCCGCCTCAAGGATGAAGAGGGGACATGGGTGGACAATCCAGACTCTTTGAAGACTCTTATTCAAGACTTCTTTCTCAAGCTCATGACTGCTCCTAGCCTGATTACAAGGACATGTTCAGCCATTGCTAATTTCATCAGCTACTTTGATCATCTGCCCTCCAGCACTTGAACTTCCATCAACATGGTTCCTATAGTAGATGAAGTCAGACACATCTGTTTATGATGGCATCGAACAAAGCCCTTGGGCCTGACGGGGTGTGCAATTCTTTTATTTAGAAGAACTGGCCTACTGTAGGTCCTTTTTTCATCCACACTGGCCAAGAGGCCTTCAAGACGGGTATCATAGATGACCGCATAGCAGCTTCTTATCTCTTCTTGATCCCGAAAACAAAGCAACCTCAAACATGTAGTGACCTCCATCCAATCTCTTTAAACAACATGTGCTTGAAGTTGATATCCAAAATTATTGTGGAGCACAATAAACCCCTTCTACATGGTTGGGTATCTGAAACTCAATAAAGCTTCATGCAGGGCAGGTGTATCATAGATAACATCATCGTTGTGCAAGAAGTCATTCACTCTATGCGTATGAAACATAGTGGAAAGGTGCTTGTGTGTATTAAGATGGACCTTGCCAAAGCCTTTGACAAAATGAGTTGGTCTTTCATTCATGACACTCTAACGGTCTGATTGGTTTCCCTCAACTGACCATGAAAATACGGGAAGTCAAATTTTGTAGCCTTTTTTTCCTGACTGCTTCGGCGAAACTCCCAATTTTCGGTTCCACTGTTTTCCAAAGACTTCTGGGAGTATAAATAAGATTCCATATCTGACTTCCTATTCAAAACCACCGTAAAATGAGTTCCACATGCTCACGTCTGCTGCTCCTACGCCCTTCTCTGGCTGCTCCTATGAATACCGCCTACTGCAGCAACTGTCGTGCTTGTGCTTCCGTGACATGCAACATGTGCATCTGTCTGTTGTCGTCCACATCACCTCCATCGTGTAGGTTGCTCTCAGCAGGCAGCATCCCGGTGGGTGCAGACAGAGGTTTCCCCTGACCATGCTAAGGAATGCCTGAGTGCTAACTACATTAAGGCTTGACTGCATGACGGATATCAGTATCTTGGGAATCATGTCCTATATTTTTTCTAAAATGGGGGAAATAAGTCACTATATATGCAACGATCTCCTCACTAACATTGAAGCTAGAAACTTCCAGGGTGAATCCATATTTTATCCTATCCAATAAACTATGAACTCCCAAGAAAACCACGGAGACAAAATAAAAACATTCTCTGTAATTAACAAGGACATCGGTCCTTTTATTTTCCTAAATCTTTAATGTCCTAAAGTTGTTTTATGTAATGTCAAAGGCATTTTGTATATGTGTGATGTAGTGCCCTGAAGTTGTTCGATGAAAATCCCTGGTTATTGAAAAAAATACAAGTTTCAAACCAATCATCTGGAATTCCTTTTCCCGGAATTCAATTTCAGTTCTGGGAAAATTAGTTCCTGGAAAATTGCAGTTACATGGAACCAGTCGGATGCTAAAGAGAAGTGGGTTTCTGAATCTTATTATCAACTTGATTATGCAAATTATTACTAAGGGATATACCTCGATTCTTTGGGAGGGGTGCCCCTTGGAGCCTTTTAAAACAACTCAAGGCATTTGCCGAGGTGATCTAATTAGCCCTTACATATTTGTTATATGCATGGAAAGATTATGCCAGGCTATCTCACAATCTATTGATCAAGGACACTGGAAACCCATTTGGTAATCTAACCATGGCCCGTCTCTCTCACATGACTTGTTCATTGATGACATCTTACTCTTGGCTGAAGCGAACGCCGATCAAGTGTTGGTTATTAGCAAGCTCTGCAAGTATTTTTCTTGTGCATCTAGTTAGATGATCTTCACGGTCAAGTCGTGTTGTTTTTTCTCACGTAATACCTCACAACAGACTTGCTCCATATTCTGCAGATGTTTGGGCATCCAATGCATGTTGGATCTGGGTCGTTATCTGGGATTTCCCATCCTTCATCATCGGTTTAACTGATCCACACATTCCGCCATCATCTCAACCCTGAAGGATCGGATGACCAACTGGTCAGCCTGACAACTCTCTCTTACAGGAATGATAACTCTCTCCAAGTCCACTCTACAGGCCACTCTGAGCTATGCTATGCAGTTGGTACCACTGCCCTTCTCTCTGTGATGATATCAACAAACATGTTAAAAAAATTATCTAGTCCGGTGGAAGATTGCACCATAATATCTCTCTAGTTTCATGGAAGAAAACTACCTTGGCCAAAAAAGAAGGCAGTTTGGGAATCAAGGAGGCACGTTCCCAAAACCAGGCCCTCATGCTAAAAAATGTTTGGCTATTTATGAACAACACACAAACCTTATGTGTCTGGGTTATGCGTGCTAAGTATATGCACAATGATACCCTTATCAAAAAACATTGCTCCTCAGTCTGGTCCTTCAGCAGGAAGCATATTCTAAACATCTAGAAGGTCTTGACGGTCACCATTAATAATGGCATCTCTACGAATGTCTGGTCCAGTAAATGGCTCCATGACTTATCCATCAAGAATTTGGATCTTTCTTGCATTCCACCACTAGACCTCACTGAGCTCTGTGTTTCCTCTATGGTTCTAGATGACAATACATGGGACTGGTCCTTTATCCATACCTATCTACCTAGAGTTTCTTAGCAACATATCAAGAACATCTATCCACCTAACCCAGCAGCGGGCAGGGATACATGGCAATGGCCATTTACGCCGTCTGGTCACCTCACTGCCAAATCAGCATACGACTAGCTCTGCAAGGACCTCTCTTTATTTAAACGATCACTGGTCTAATGTATGGAAGTTACCCATTCCCCTCAAGATTCCAAACCTTCCTTTGGTTGTTGCAACACAAAGCTCTCCTCACTAATGTGGAAAAAGCTCATCGTCATATTCCAATTGATGAGACCTGCTCTGTCTATTATAATGAGTGGGACACTCTATTGCACTGCCTATGGGACTGCCCTATTAGCAAAGAAGTATGGATAGATTTATAGGCACACCCAAACTTCTTCATACTTTCAGAGGAGAATTGGATCATAGAAGTCTTTCCATCATTGTGCCACGACATGGCATATCTCCTACCCGTCATTACCTACTGGGCTATCTAGTTGCATAGAAATGATTTCATTCATAATTGGATGAACATTCCCATCAGCAGACGAGTTTTCTTCATTAAAGAAAAGGCTCGTGACATTCTAGCACTACCTTCACCGCCGCCTCAGCTTCCCACAGTACCTACCCCTTGCGGACGTTCATCTGTGGTCAACGACATCATTATTTTCGTGGATGCTTCCTACACTTCCAACTCCTCTCCTGCAGGGGTCGACGTTCACACTGTGAATAAACATGGCAACTTCCTTCTGGGCCACGGTTCACCCATTTGCGCCAGTTCGGTGTTGGTGGCAAAAATCAAGGTTATTGTATGTGCCCTGGAGCTCTGCAAAATCATAGAATGGTGATCTCCCACTATCTTGTCTGATGCAGCCACACCATTTCTCATCACCACTAAGGTTGCTCCCACAACAGCCACGTTTGCCCCACATATGCGTCATCTTCGGATGCTTTGTGAAGACGTAGGCCATCCACATATATCTTATATTAGTAGAGCTCATAATAATATAGCTGATAGTATATCCTGTTATTCTTCTAAAGCATGTAATGCTTTTACTTTCACTTCTAGCATACCATCATGGCTCACTATTAGTCTCGATGTATGCCTTTCTGACTTTTGGCCTACAGTAGAGAGCAGGATGAATATAGTCTAATCTCTATGTTGCCCAAAAAATTCATTTCTTAGTTCAACATATCATAAGAATCATATCATTCAATAATCTGATAATGATTCAAGCGTTCATTAGGGTTATTCACAAACATGGAAACCCTAGTTTCCATTTTCACACATTTCATTCATCAATCATAAGTATACATTAATTAATTGACTCATTTGATTCACTTCATTAACACAAATCCTAATTAGGATATGTGGTTCTTCAATTCCATTAACATTCCGCAATACACTTGTATAATACAATGTAGTACAATTTAAATAGGATTTTATGCATGTCAATTCAATTCCAAGCATATTGGACATTGGGTTGATTTTTAGGAAATATTCACACAAAATAGCATAGTCATCTATCCATAAGATTACCCATGGATCCTCAATCAATATATCTATAATTAGTCAAGTTCCAATCAATGAGAAATAATCAAAATCAATAGAAGTTGATCCCCTAATATCTTTCCCAAATCAAATCCAATCACATACATATACAAGCAAGGTTTCTGATTATTTTACCCGGATAGAATTAGGCTTTCAACATGAATACAAAGCTTAGGAGGGAGAAAAACACTCACCTCTGGTGCCAAGCATCTTAAAAACGTAGGTCAACCTCTGATGTTTTGGAAACCCAATCAAACTCTAGAAAATGAATCCAATTCTTTATCCTCTCAACTCGGAAACCCTAGAAATGGGGATTAGAAGAGAAAGAGTGATAAAAGGGGGAAATTTGATGTGATTTCAAATCAAATTAGAGGAGGGACGGAATCTTGACATGTGAGAGAAGATTCACCATGAAATACTATACAAAGAAGCTAAACTTACTTGATTTCATCATATCTTGAATAGAGAAACCCTAGGTCAACATCTCCACCACTTTCTCTTGTCAAAACCCTAGCTCTCCTCTCTCTCTAGAATTTCATTTCTTTCACAGGAATGATGAGTTATGAGAGATCCTTGTTTTCTAGGTTAGTCATATAGATGAATTGAGGTGCTTAGAACAATTGCAGACAAGCCCTTCAATGTATTTTTATTTTTCTCAGATTGGTTAGTCGGCTAAGTTATAAACTCGACCAACACCACACTTTTCAAAACTCACCCATAGTCCAAAAATTATGAAACTTTAAGAAAATGTCTGAAATAGAGTAATATGAAACTGTAAAAATTTTATATCCATCGGATTTACTAATAAATAACTAAAAATCAAATACTATGCTTCTATATTGCAGTCTGCAGCATGGTCGGTCGTGTTTGTACTTCAAAGAACTCGACCGACACCCCTCTCTGTAGAGATCAAACATCATCCAAAACTTACTAAAATTTGTTTTTATGTCTCTAATAAAGTTTCCCAACTACATTTAAAATTTGAGATCAATTGTATATACTAATAAAAAGATAAAATTCAATTACCACACTGTTATATCAATCTAAAAATATGGTCGGTCGAGTTTGAAACTCAACCGACAAGCAGATCATAACATTCTTTAAAAAATCTGATATTTTTTAATATTTCTCACATTTGAGATTTACAAATCATATCTAAATTTATTTAAATCAGAGTTACAAATAAAATACTAAAAATCATTTTGTGAGACACTATAATGATCAAATTCTATATTCATATGTCATCAAAGCCCTAATTAGGGCGGATTAGGGTTTCCAAATCTTAACCCTAATTATGTGAAGAAAAGTATGATTGAACCTTCTCATTATATTTAAAACATCAAAACTTAACTACCATCATTAATCAAGCTTTAAACAATGATCAACTTAGTTAAGCATACAATCATCCAAGTAAACCCTAATTAGATGACGAATTTGAAAATGGGTCATTACACTTAATGACCGATCTCTCACCCTTGAATTATCCACAAGAGTTTTTATTGACAAGATAATCATGATTGCATGGTGCCACTGTCCAAGGAGATGTGCCACCTAAGTCCATATGGTATGGACACCTTACACATACTCTCTTTCATGAGCCTCAACTTTATAAGCCCCTCTTTTCACAAACAAGTAAACCTTTTGACTTCTTTGCCATGTCCTTCTTGGTGGATTACCCTAGTAGCTCAAGGATCAAGAGAAAGTCTGAGAATCTTTCTCAAGGTGAAACCATGATCATCTTCAACCTTGGATGGACTATGCTTCTTGGTCATGGTTCCTTTCTTTTTTTATTCTTCACTAAGCTATTAACTATGGTATCTTCTTTCATATAGAGGAGTTGTGATCAAAGTGTTGTACTTTTGATAAGTAAGCTTCAACCTTGGGAATGTGGATCTTTGAAGGTTGAAGCTCTAGTGATGATTTTGAGGTGGGTTATATAACTTGAACTCAACTTTGTTGTTATTCATCTTTAATCATGCACTACTTGATTGTTCCATTTAAATTTCAAATTTCCTTGATCGAATGATGGTTCTATGAAATCTAAAGGATATATAGGGTTGTTATCTATTAGCTAGAGTGTTAGGGAATGAAGGGCTAAAGCTTGAAGATGAAAAAGTCAGCACATACATTATGTTGTGGCTGGTCATCATGATCTAGAAGTGCCTAAATGATATGTGATGCTAAATTGATATTCTTGGAGGGAGTTAGTCTGTCATGACCATGTGGGTACCTTGTATGAGTTGGTCTGCTTGAGTGCTAAACTGTGACACCCTAGTTGAGTAAGGACCAACACACTTTAGAGAAGGGTTATATGATACACCTTGAAGTGGTAAAATGTGATGCTTTGCTGAAACCCTAACCCTAGCAACCCGACACACCGTTAAATCGATACACCTCTAGCCCAACACAAGTATGATGGGTGACACACCTAGATGACACACCATGTGAAAGTATGGACAACATACTCTTTGAAGTCAAGAATGACACACAAAATAGTGGTAAGGCGAATACCTTGATAGGTGAATGAATATAGGGTGTTGATGAGGGCTATCCCGATACAATGTAAACCCTAGAACCCGATATGTATCAAAATCCTAGTATGATATCAGTTGGTGATAGCAATGGTTGATACACAAAGGGATATCTAGGTTGACACACAAGATAGTAGTATGGATGATACCCTAAAGTACATTATGGTTGATACCATAAATTACATTATGGTCGATACACAAAGTGTTAGGGTGGTTGATACACAAAGTGTTAGGGTGGACGATACACAAAGTGTTAGGGTTGCTGATACACAAAGTGGTGGGTGGACAATACCCTAAAGCAAGGACAAGTTGTGATGCTGAAGTGAGGTGAAAATATTTTGCTAAAATATGAAGAAGATGTTGCAACAAGGTATGGTGAAGGTGATACACTAAGATTTGATTCATGTTCAATATTACCTTAAGAACCTTTAAACCAATATCTCTTTGATGTGCCTCGTCTAACACAATCAATAATGTCTAGATCTACACAAGTACTTATTTCTAGGATGACACAAGTGAATGTGTTTAGACCAACACAAGATTAGAGTGTAGGTCGATACACCTTGATGAGTGTAGGCAGATACACCTTTATGAGTGTAGGCCGATACAACTTGAATATGATTAATTGATACACTATGAAGTAATGAGATGGATGTACTTTAATAAGTGTAGGTTGATAAACCCTAAGAAGATTTAAGCCAATGTAACAAGTATGTTGGAATTAATATCCTAGTAAGGATGAAAGAGAAACCTATACTACTCATGAAAGAAAGGCAATACTTCATGTTGATAATCAGTTGATGATAATTGATGAAAGGAATTTAGTAAGATTGAGTACTTATAGAAATAATAAAAGTTCTTATGATGTGCATTAGAGTTTGTTTGTTAAATATGAACTTGAAAACACTAATTGTGTATAAGGGGAAACCCTACCCTAATTATGAGAGGGTTGAAATTTGAATGATTCTCTTTATGGCATGGTGATGATATTTACTTGATATTTATTTTACCATCAAATCCTAACCATGTAGGTATTATGAGATGATGAGCATAGCCAGGTATGAGCTATGATGATTTAGCATGATACATATTATATAAGGCTTTGTGAGCCATGTGAAATAATTGAACAACATATATCATAGGTCTTATAACCTAGACATGATTGTTTCCAGGTAAGAGGTGACATTGTTTAATGATGAACTAAGGGTTTGATACCCCAAAACATGTGATGATGATAATGATAATGTTAATGGGATGAGATTTACTACTAATATGTTTAAGGGATCGAGATCCTAGGATAAGGGTAACAAGATGTCTTCCAATTGATACAAGATTCCTTGAAAAACATATTACACCTTTCTATGTAGCATTTTTCTATAATTCATGATTGTAACTTGATTGATGCTAAAAGATGTTGTAATGCACTTAACTTATCAAGTGAAACTAAAAATGTCGTTTGCCCTGGCCATAGATCCATTTAGTGTTAGAACTTGCTGGGTGGTGAAATTTGTTTTACCCAGACCACATTTTTTTTAATATGCAAGGGTGCAAGACGAGTATTTCTTGGCTTCCTTCAAACCTCCAGATTGGTTATAGAACATACCCTGAAAAGAGTGTGTTTGTGGGGTGTAGCTCTAATGCAACATTGGGATTGGCAATACAACCATACACTGAGAAGAGTATGGTTGCATGCCATGACTCAATATATATATGTAGGATTGATTGTAGGTCATACCCTAAACAAAGAACAAGCTATGAGTTGTATCTTTACAGTGTTGAGCCAATATACCCTAGCTAGATAAATTACAGTTTGAGTCATAATGTCACTACCAATATTCTTGTACTGACCGAGGGGGTGAGGTTGTGGAGTCTGACTCTTCCATAGACCTTGTATGGCACCAATGCTACCTATTTTAGGTTGGTTCGAGTATAAGTGGTATACCTCATCTCCTAGGGATATAAGATTGAGTGTTGAAAGAAATAATCAGTCTTGTAGCATATTTTATTAAGGATCAAATACAGAAAAATTAGATGAGGTAGTTATTGCTTCTGTATGTCATAGTTGATAAATATTATACATGTTCTTCATATTCCTTTTACAAGTGAATAAATGATATATTGATCAGTTATAGATATTTGAACTACTAAGATGAAGAGACTGCTCTACCCTACATATAATCAGTAGTTATACATGTTTAATATAATAAAGGTTTCTTCTACTCTCTTTCATAAATGTTTATATGTGATAATAATATTATTGGAGGAGGGTTATATCTCCCGCTGGGACTTTTGTCTCACCATGTGGGTTCCACAACTTTTTTGGTGGACATGCATAAGATAGAAAAGATCTTGTGGCTGAGACAGGGCATCAACAAGAAGAAGACATGTAATTTTGAGGAGGTGTGTTGTTAGTTGTGTTTCATTGTAGATAGAAGTCATATGTGTCATCCCTTACTCTCTAGTCCTTTGGGGATAGTTTCATATCCGGTTTTGTGGTCGATCTGAGATTTTGTCTAAGAATGCCTCGATGTATAATGTTGTTTTGTATATGTTTTTGATAAAGCAGCTGATATCTAAAATCCTTGCAATGTAATGACACGATGTATGTATGAAGTGAACCATGATGTATATATGGATTCAATTCTTTCTATAAAGAGTTTCCTAGTAATGAATCTGTTGGTAAAAAGGTTTTAATATTTAGTGATTTTTAGTAATCCACTACTAATGGTTATTTTTGTGTGGTTTTGTGTGATGTCGTTTTCAGTTGGATAGAAGACGTCAAAATTTTGGTATCAGAGATATAGGTTCCCTGAGACTATAGGGACATAGGATTTAGGATATTGAGTCTCTTCTAGAGTCCTCTTGTATGTCTAATAGTGACTTCTTCTCATGTATAATAAAGGATAAAGCCTAAGGATGTCTAGGGAACACGAGGAACATGTTGCTGAAAGTAGTATTGCTACACCAAGAAAAGGTGCAAGGGATCATGCAAGAGGAGAACGAGTTCCTGAGAATCCCCAGTAGGACCAGACTAAACTAGAAAACCCTACTTTTCGTTCTCTCGTTGGGCAGATTATGACAATTGTTTTGCATATAGTGGACCGGACACTAGCAATACCACTTATGGAACCAATCTCCAATACATAATTTTTGGGTTCTGGTAAGATCTTTGAACAGATATGTCATATTAAAATAGTTCAAAAGGTGGGAAAGACTAAAATATGGCAAGAAAACTAACGATGCCAGGAGTTCTGGAAGATAGGACATCTAAGGAGCCAATGCCCAAGAAGGGAAAATAAATTGAGTATTAAGGAAAGGTTTGCACAATCTCAGGGACAGTTGACTAGTAGCTCTAAAAATCCAAAGTTTTTGGTGCCACCAATACGAAAAACACCTAGTGCACCAAGGCAATGGCCACCAAGTAAGGGAAAAGGTCCTAATTTTCCACTTGTAAGAACTCCTGACTTAGCTTCTACAACAGTAACAAGATCGACAAGACCATGGTACGAGGAGAAGACATGTTATAGATGTGGACATGTTGGGCATTCTAGACCCTTTTGTCCAAAAAGAAAGGTTGAGATGGCCCAATAGTCGAGGTTGACTCAGCAGGGGTTACTGGATTTGCATCCCAATAATGCAAAAAGGCCAAAGAGATAATAAGAAAGAACTCGACTCCATGTTTTGAGTCAACCTAAGACCGTAGATGACTCGTAAGGGCTGATAGGTCAGATAGAACATTTTCATTCTGATTTGTTTTCTCTTTATTTTACCTTTTAATCATAAGAAGAACAATTGTTGTTAAGTTCCTGTGGTTAGTCCTATGGGGACATGAGAAAGAGATTGATAGGACAAGAATTTATATTCTATCCAATATTCTCTAAAATGTTTTATAATTTCTTCTGTTCATATAAATTAGGAAGAGATGTAAAAGAGACACCTAGAGAGAACTAGAGATACTAAGTTTTAAAACCTAAAAGTGATGTTTAAGGTAAGAAACATGATATGAAATAAAGTGCATACTTCCTAATTTCAGTGCTTGAATTCCCTATGTAGGTATTTGATTATTGAAGGTAAGGTAAGTATGGGACTCTTAGATTGCTATCTTTCTTATTACTCTAATCAAGTAGTCATTTTGATGCAATCTAAAGAGCATCATGAAATCGGAAATGCAGTACATAAATTCTTACCACATTCTAAATCATGACAAAGTGGACCTGAGTTTATTTCAGACCAACCTATGAATATAAGAAAGTATAAAGAGTAATTCTTAGGATATGTAAATAGGGAACAAAGAAGATAATCCCTGCTCAATAAAGAATATGTAGAGAATAATGATCCTTCCCATGATATAGAGATGAAAAATGTGGTATAACAAGGACTATCCATCTCCTTAAGCCTGGGATTTTAGGGGAAAAATCCTTATTAGGGGTTTATGACTTGTAAGGACCCTGACCTGGGTTTTGGGATAAACTTAGAAGTTTTGCCTAAGTAAGATGATTAGAACCTTGTCTTAATTTTTTGAAAAGTAATTAAGACTTAAGGAGAGCTCAGGTTTCAAAGCCTATTTGAAGGATGATTGAGCTATATATGATAGTTTCGGTGCAAATTGCATAGTACCCAAAATATGGGGTTGATGTGCAATTTATCACCTCTATAGTGTTCCTTATCTCTCTTAGGATCATCTAGAAGAGAGAGAAAGGAGTGGGCATCTTGTTTGAGTCTTGGTTGAGTGATAGCACTCTTGGTGGTGAAAGAACTAAAGAATGTTGAGTATCTTGAACCCTAGATGAGGTTGTGTCAAGTTATGTAGAGTATATGGGAATGCCTATTGGTTTAGAATCCATAGAGGAGGTCCCATATCGGTTCAGATACTTTTTAAGAGTTATCATATCAGGCTAAGGTAAATCCTATCGGTTTATATGTTCCTTGTAAAAGTTGCATCAGTTTGTGCTTAAAATGATATTGGGTTAAGATAACTTGTCAAGAAAGTCCCAATGACCAATATCTTGCCATTGAATTATCTACAAGAGTTTTTCATATCGAGATAATCATGGTTGCATGGTTCCACTGTGCATGGACACATGTCACCTAAGTGCATATGGTAATGGCACCTTACACATACTCTCTTTCATGAGCCTCAACTATATAAGCCCCTCTTTTCACAAACAAGTAGACCTTTTGTTTACCATCTCCTTGTTGGTGGACGACCCTATGATCTCAAGGAGAAAGGGAAAGGTCGAGCATCTTGCCCAAGGTGAAGCCATGTTTATCTTCAACCTTGGATGGATTATGATTCTCGGTTCATGGTTCCTTTCTTTCATTTCTTCTTCCCTAAGTTCCTAACTATGGTATCTTCTTTCATATAGAGGTGTTGTGATCAAAGTCTTGGACATTTGATAAGTCATCTGCAACCTTTTGAACATGGAGCTTTGAATCTTGAAGCTCTACTGGTGATTTTTAGGCAGGTTATATCACTTGAACTCCACTCTATTATTATTCACCTTTAATCATACACTACTTGATGATTCCTTTTCAATTTCGACTTTCCTTTATTGAATGAAGGTTCTATGAAATCTAAAGGGTATATGGGGTTGCTATCTATGAACTATAGTGTTAGAGAATGAAGGGGTAAATCTTGAAGATGACAAAGTCAACACATACAATATGCTATGGTTGGTCATCATGATCTAGAAGTTCTTAACTGATATGTGATGCTAAATTGATATGCATAGAGGGAGTTAGCCCATCATGACCATGGGGATACCTTGTATGAGTTAGTCTTCTTGAGTTGTAAACTGTGATTCCCTGGTTGAGTAAGGACCAACACACTTTAGACAAGGGTTTCCTAATGCACCTTGAAGTGGTAAAATGTGACGCCTTGAAACCTTGACCCTAGAAACCCGTCACACCCTTAAACCAATACACCTCTATCCCGACAGAAGTATGATGGGAGAGACACCTAGGCTAACACCCCAAGTGAAAGTATGGAAAACATACTCTTTGAAGTCATGTCTGACACACCAAATAGTGGTAAGGATGATACCTTGATAGGTGAGAGAATATAGGGTGTTGATGAGGGATATCCCAATACAATCAAAACCCTAGAACCCAATATGTATCAAAATCCTAGAGGCTGATATCACTTGGTGATAGGAATGGTTGATGCACAAAGGGATAGCTAGGCTGACACACTAGATAGTAGTATGTTTGATACCCTAAAGTACATTATGGATGATACCCTAAAGTACATTATGGTCGATACCCTAAAGTACATTATGGATAATACACAAAGTTTTAGGGTGGCCAATACATAAAGTGTTAGGGTGGACAATACACAAAGTGTTAGGGTGGCCGATACACAAAGTGTTAGGGTGGATGATAAACAAAGTGATAGGGTGGTCAATACCATAAAGTGAGGACAAGTTGTGATGCTTAAGTGAGGTGAAAATATTTTGATAAAGTATGAAGAAGGTGTTGCACCAAGGTATGGTGAAGGTGATACACCAAGATGTGATTCATGCCCTATATCACCCTAAGCACCTTTAAACTGATATCTCTTCGATGTGCCTAGGCTGACACAAGCCATGACGTCTAGTCTGACACAAGTACATGTGTCTAGTATGAGACAAGTGATTGTGTCTAGACTGACACAAGAGTTAGATTGTAGGCCGATACACCTTAATGAGTGTTGTCGATACACCTTGATGAGTGTAGGTCGATTCACCTAGAATATGATTAATTGATACATTATGAAGTAATGAGATGGATGCACTAAAATAAATGTAGGCTGATAAACCCTAAAAAGAATTAAGTCAATGTAATAAGTATGGTGGAATCAACATCCTAGTAAGGATGAAAGAGAAACCTATACTACTCATGTGGGAAAGGTAAAAATTCATGTTTACAATCAATTTATGATAATTGATGAGAGTAATTAAGGATGCTTGCATACTTATAGCAATAATATAATCTCTTATGATGTGAATTAGGGTTTGGTTGTTAAATATGAACTTGAAAACCCTAATCAACTATAAGGGGAAACCCTAACCCTAATTATGAGAGGGATGCAATTTGAATGGTTCTCTTTATGGCATGGTGATTATAGTTACTTGATATTTCTTTTACCATGAAATCCTAACCATGTAGGTATTGTGAGATGATGAGAATATCCAATTATGATCTATGATGATTAAGCATGATATAGATTATATAAGGCTTTGTGATCCATGTGAAATACTTGTACAACATATATCATAGGTCTAATGATCTAGAGATAATTATTTCCTGGTAAGAGGTGACACTATTCAATGATGAACTTAGGATTTGATACCCAAAACATGTGATCATGATAATGATAATGTTCAAGGGATCAGATATACCAGTAAAATGTTTAAGGGATTGATATCGTAGGATAAGGGTAACAAGATGTGTTCCAATTGATACAAGATTCCTTGAAAACATATTACACCTTTCAATGTTGCATTTATCTATAATTCATGCTTGTAACTTGATTGATTCTAAAAGATGTTGTAATGCACTTAACTTATCAAGTGAAACTAAAAATGTAGTTTGCCCTAGCCATAGATCCATTCTGTGTCAGAACTTGCTGGATGGTGAAACGAGTTTTACTTGGAGCACATATTTTTGAATATGCGAGGGTGCAAGACAAATATTTCCTTGCTTCCTTGAAATCTCAGGATAGGTTATAGGCCATACCTTGAAAAGAGTGTAGTTGTAGACCGTAGCTCTAATGCAACATCGGGATTGACAATAAAGCCATACCCTAATAAGAGATGGATTCATGCCATGACTCTATATATATGCATATATATATGTATGTATATATATAATTATATATATACATATATATGTATATATATAGATGTAGGATTGACTGTCTGTCATACCCTGAACAAAGAACAAGTTGTGAGTTGTATCTCTATAGTGTTGAGCCAATATACCATGTCTAGCTAAATTACAGTTCGACTCATAATCTCACTACCAATATTCTTGTACTGGCTGAGGGGGTGAGGTTGTGGAGTTCGGCTCTTCCATGGACCTCGTATGGCACCAATGCTACCTAATTTTAGGTTTGTTGGAGTATGAGCGGCATACCTCATCTTCTCTGGACATAAGATTGATTGTTGAAAGATATAATCAGTCGTGTAGCATATTTGCTTAAGGATCAAATTGATAAATATTGAAGGAGGTTGCTATTGCTTCTGTATGTGATAGGTTATAAATATTATACATGTCTTTCATATTCCTTTTAAAAGTGATTAAATGATCAATTGCTCAGTTATATATATTTGAATTACTTAGATGGTGAGATTGATCTACACTGCATATAATCAGTAGTTATAAATTTTAATTCAATAAAGGTTTCTTTTGCCCTCTTTCATAAATGTATATCTATAATGATAATATTATTCGAAGAGGGTTATATCTACTGCTGGGACTTTTGTCTCACCCCGTGGGTTCCACAACTTTTTAGGTGGATGTCCATGAGATATCATAGATCATGTAGTTGAGACAGGACATTACTAGGAAGAAGACCTGTAATTTTGAGAAGGTGTGTTATCAGTTGTGTCTCATTGTACAAAGAAGTCCTATGTCTCGTCCCTGTACTCTCAGGTCCTTGGGGGATAGTTTCATATTCGATTTTATGATCGATCTGAGATTTTGGCTAAGAATGCCTCGATATATAATGTTGCTTTTGTATATGTTTTGGTCAAGCAACTGATATCTAAAATCCTGGTGATGTAAAGAAACAATGTATGTATAAAGTGAACCTTGATGTATATATGTCTTTGGTTCTTTCTTTAAAGAGTTTCCTGATAATGAATCTCTTGGTAAAAAAGTTTTACTCTAGTGGTTTTTAGTAATCTATTATTAACAGTTGTTTCTGCGTGGTTTTGTGTGATGTCGTTATTAGTTGGATAGTGTTTGTCACAACATTAGTCCTATTTGGTCAGGAGGAAGTCATCCTTGTGTATAGAATTCCCGTAGGGTTTGGAGAATGGCCATCACCATAAGTACATGAGGCTTCAGGGGTGAATGGGAAAGGCACTTGATGCAACCCTCATTTAGGGCTTCACCTTGTGTCATTTTAACCTGTAATCACATCTAAACATGTTATAATGCATAATGATTCTCCCAATAAATGGTTTATTATCACCTATACTTATGGAGGTTCTTTGTGTGTTTTTCAGGTACCTTGAGCACACTTTGGATTTACAAGAGAGAAGGAGGATGATCTAATAGTTACTCTACTATTAGAGTATACTAAAGAAAGTCCAATAGCTTCCCCAACCTACGACTAGTGGGCAAGAGTTGAGGTAAAGAAAAGAACACCATGGATGGTGAAAATAAAGATCGAATTGCAAGGGAAAGACCCCAACATGGATGTGGTACCACAGAATAACCATGTTATAGTTTTTACCAATTCCAATTAAATTCCAAGCATTCAGCAAATATAGCAACCTACCCACCTTGATCGTGGTCAACAGAATGGTCATGGTGTGCAAAATCTAGCGCGTTCATGCCATCCAAAATAGTTGTGGTGAGAGTCTCCCAAGATTACAAGATTTAGGAAAATGGCCAAGTTCTCCCTCCCTCCAGAATAGTCGTGGTGCCTACAACAACCATGTTACCACCCACCCACCACATCCTTTATGAGAACCAAATAGAGTTATTGTGTATTTTATGACCTATATTTGAAGTTTGTAGGCTCGGTGTTTTAATCACAATTTTCTTGTAAAATAGGATATTCAAGAGGTGAAATACATGTCTTTAGTCATTATTGAGCCCATATAGTCAATATTTGTCTATTACATTACATTTGTAATTTCTTGCTTGTCCAAAAGTTGAAAAGAGATTGAGTTGGAGCATACTTGAGGACACGTATATTTTAAGTTTGGGGTGGTGATAATTCCCTCTTTAACGGCTTCTTCTTGTGTCATTGTACCCTTTCTTCACATCTATACATGTTAGAATGTATACTACAATAAGGAATTGTGGAGGCTACAAGCACAATAGAAATAATAAAAATTTCTCCATGTATCCTACAAGTAGATCTTGTTCACAATGATTTACTTAGAAGGAGGGTGTGGGAAGTATGCCTTTGTGATGGAGAAAGTGCAATGATGTCCCCTTCGCCTGGTGTTGTGCGGTGTTCCTCATGTGTATGGAAAGTCCTTGCCAATGTCCTCTGAATGCAGGTGCTCAACGTATGCATCTCTACGTAGTCAACATGGATGCACTAGAATGCCTCACCGTGTTGTTTGAGATGATAGGAAGGAGTGACCTTTCACTTGACGACGTGCTAGTGTCACAGTTGCTCTCCTTCTCTCTCTCTTGGGGATAATGACAACAAGGGTTCACATACAAGTGTGTATATATCAAATCCAATCGTCATACCTCCATAAATAGGAGAGGAAAGGAAGTAGGGTTTCCCAAAAACCCTGGGTAACAAAAGATTGTAGCATCATTTATAATAGGTCACTCATGGACTGCCAGAAAGGCAATTTATAATATTTTGGAATCAATACATTAATTAATTAACTAATTAACCATGTTAATTGATTAACAAATATTCCATCATCAGTCTCTAGTCAATTGATTGCGATCAGTTAGTCAACTTACAAATTTAAATCTAATCTATTGGATTAAAGATTTTAACCAATTAACTTATATCATAATCCAACATTATTCTAGTATATTACTTAAACATTTTAGTAATCAATTAACTTGGAACATTTCCAATCATGTCCAGAATTACACTCCTATTCCAATACATCCTATATGTGTCACCCTATTTGCTCCAAATTACGTTGGCAATGATATTCAGAATCAAAGTATGATTTCACAAGAAATGGTTGGTATCTAGCAAGACTTCATTACTACCAAGTAATTGGAGAAGTTAGAGAATAACTTAACCTTGTATATTGACCATCATTATAGTGATTGTATAATCCTTTTGTCTCTAATATCTAGATTGAATCTGAAGCATGGAATCATCATCCTCTTAATGTTCTCTTTATTCCTTGATCTTGAGTATACTATTGAGATACACATGACATCAATATCATATATTGACTCACATGAGCATGGTCATGCATTTTATAGTCCCATTCATTAAGTGGTTGGGATATCACTCCAATGGGAGGGACAAATTGCATCAACATCACTCACAATAATCCACATGTGTGACAGTGACCCAAGCACTACTTGTGTACCAACCCTTATTCAAGGTCACACTGAGTAGTGTTAAAGCACACTGAACAACATGCAATCATTATAGTGAATTCAGGTCAAAGGACCACAATCACCACTTTTGAGATGTGATTCTGACTACCATAACTGGCTTCCATGTATCACACTCAAAATAGAATTTCTAGTACACTTGCTTGTAACAATTACCTATGTGTTTGATTGATATCCAATATCATGACTAATGAGACATAGTCATCAATCAATAGACATACTAGTTTTGATGTATTATTATTGTCCTAATATACACCATAATATATGTATAGGGTTTAGTAAAAGAATGAATATTGTTAACATACACATGATCTCATATTTAGCTCCTCAACCTAAAATCACATGTCATTGAGTCATATATTTTTAGGACATTATTATATATATTCATTATCTCATATTGAAACAAACACAATAACTAGGATTGCCTTTATTAATATTCAAATCAATTATAAGATGTGCCATTACAATCATCATATGATTGGCTCTTAGGATATATCACCAACAGTCTTCCACTTGCACTAGACCCAATCACTCATAAATCTTATTGCAAGCGATCTAACATGACCATCATGCTCATATTGTCAATGTGCTTCTGTCAGAGGGTCAACAAAATTGCTTTTGGATGGTAATATGAAAATCTTAACATCTTCTCACTTTACGATATCTCATATGAGATGAAAACACTAAGGTATGTGCTTGGAACGGTGATTTGATATGGGTTCCTTGGCTTGTGAAATAGCTCCATTGTTTTCATAGTATAATTATACTACATCATCAATGGACAAAATGACTCCTAGTTCACCAATGAACTTCCGGATCCTACAGATTCTTTTTCTATATTGGAGGCAACAATATACTTGACCTCTATTGTATAATCAACCATGGTCTCTTGCTTGGAACATTTCTAGCATACAGATCCACTGTTGAGGCAAAATAGAAAACCTGATTGTGATCCATAATCATCCTTGTTAGTTTGGAAGCTTATGACGGTGTAACCTTTTACTACTGACTCTTCGGAACCACTGTACACAAGAAAGTGATCCTCAGTTTTTGTAAAGTATTCAAGGATGTTCTTTATGATGGTCTAATGACCTTCACCGAGATATGAATGGTACCTACTCTTCATGCTCAAAGCATATGATATGTTGGGACATGTACATAACAATGCATACATGATAGATCTAATGGTGGATGTATATGGAATCTTACTCATTTTTCCCCTCTCCTATATCTATAGTCATATATTATATAACATCCATACATGGATATACCCATATAAAGCAAAATTGTCTTGTGTACTAACATATGGATACATAATATATTGAAGGAATTCCTCAAAGATAATAGCATATAATCATCTCAATGACTTTTTCTAATACTATCAGATTAAATTACAATCAAAGCCATATACCAGATAAAATAGGCATACATATCATCTATGGTCTCAAATAATCATCTAGTATCATACATAATGGCCACTTAGACTCAAAAAAGCATACAATGATATAATTATGCATGAAACTACATCAAAATTTTGAAATAGTAAGAATGTTGTCCATTAAGGTCTGGGTAAAATTTCCATATCATTTGATGGTCATATAATGGATAAAATACCCAAAATTGCTTTATTAGGGTTTACATAAAAACAAAGGTAAAGAATCAAATCTAAAGGATCAAGCCTTGGAATCATGTTGAACATATGAAAATACATAAACTGTAAAATATCCGTAAATTTCTAAATTTGTTTACCCTGGATTTTAGTATGTTACAATGCAGATGACTCAAGTGGCTCGAGACCCAACATAGAGTGTATCACCATCTCATGCATGTGTGTTTTAAGTTGTTTCATGTTAGTTTCTTGGGTGGACACGTTTTCCTTTGAATTCTATCTTGTTGACACCTCATCTCCTGCCCTATCTTTCTCCTCCTTTTCTACATAAACCCTCTTCTCTCCATGCAAGTGATCTTTTTTGGTCATCTTCCTTATCCTTCCTTGATTGGTCATCCTTGAAGCTTGGTGGATCAAGGAGGTGTTGTTCTTGGTGCCTTGAAGGAGGATCAACCTTGCATGTGGTGCTTGTGGTGATTATTCCCCATCCTTCACCTTAGTAAGTGTTTACCTTTCCTTTATGTTGAATTCCTTGGATCTTCTACCCCCATATTCTTCTCGATACCATGTTTTCATATGGTGGTCGTTCTTTAGAGTAAACTCCACCTCAAAATGGGTCACATGTCATGTTTTGACAAGGCAACACCCAAGAGAGAGGAAGTTTCTTCTCTTTTCCCCCTTCTTTCCTTTGGTTCGACCATGGTCTTCTTGCTTTCTTTTGTTGGTAATCTTTGACCTTGATGCCTTCTCTTTCTTGAGGTGCTTTGTGACTAAGAGTGGAGCTTTTCAGTGGAGCTTCATCCTCCCTTGGGATCATGTGCTTGGAGTTGCCTTTTGTGGAGCAATCTTCCTCAAGATAGGTGATATAACCCTCTACCCTCTCTATTCTTGCACTCTTTTATACATGCATGTTTTTATTTTTTTTCTCTCTAAACATTTCCTTAACATTTCTAAGTAGATGATGATAGATTCTAGAACTTGGTTGATGTTGAGATCATGCCTGGTTTTGATGCAAACCAAAACCCTAGTTTTGTACCCGATTTTGGTGTTTGACGTGTAATGATGGTCTTTCCTCCCTCTTGAACCTGGGTGTTGATCACATGCATGATGAATGAGTGTCTTAATGTTTTAATGAAATTTAGGGTTTTGGTTTGGTGGTGTAAACGTGGCTTCTCTGCCTTGTTTGAGGCCCTTTTTATGTTGATCTCATGATGCAATCTTTAGGGTTTTGGCTACTGATTTTTGGGAGATGTTTTCTTTCTTGACTGTTATGGTGTTCCTTGATGTTCTCTTCTAATTAGCTGCAGTTTGC
Organism: Alisma plantago-aquatica; assembly: GCA_963693085.1. Lineage (NCBI taxonomy): Eukaryota > Viridiplantae > Streptophyta > Magnoliopsida > Alismatales > Alismataceae > Alisma > Alisma plantago-aquatica. Next base: position 1,017,624,167 of record OY856409.1, on the reverse strand, counting down.
TTCTGGTTCGACCTTGGTTATTCTTGGTTTGATGATGGTCCTTTTTCTTAGTTGTAGCTTGACCATTGGGGGTCATTACAAATTGATCTTTTTGTGGTATCGGTCGATATGTTGATTTGTCGTTTGGTCGAGATACCTGCCCTAATTTAGTTAGGACCTTGATTATGTTTTGGAAGAGATTTTTGAACTATGATGTTAGTGACCTTTACCCTTATCATGGTTTTGATACCACACATATCATTTTTTATCGTGACCCATGGTGTGGTTTGAGGTCGAGACATACTTGATTTTGGTCAGGTTGTTCCCCTTGAGGTTGGAGGTCACAACATGTTTGCTTTGGCTGGTTGGAACCCTAGCCCTTGTTGGGTAGAGATATGTCCCCCCCTTGGGTGTGTCATGGTCACGACATCATGAGTGTTGGTCATGGTCGATACATCCATGGTGGTGGTTGTTTTAATTAAGTCAGGAGGTATTTCTATTCATCCTACCCTCCTCATGTAGGCAAAAATGTACCAAAAAGATGTACAACATCCTCAACCCAAGCGGCACACCCAAAAGAAACAACCACCAAAAACAAAACAACACCAAAAAGAAACTGGGTTGCAAGGGGAAACGGCTCACACGCCCAATCAAGTATCTATTTTATCTATCACTATGTAAGGTATCTTTCATCTTTCCAAAATAGCAATACCTCTAACCTTCATCGGCAGAAGGCTAGGATCACTAATGATGAAAGGGTTGTGTCTGTTAGAGCCCCACACTCCCAACTCACTTGGGATAGAACTCATCACTCCATGACACTCTCTTCCCATGATATCTTGCTCGTTCTCCATCTCCTTAATGGCACAAATTCGAATCATCAACCTCCAAGGACACACATTATCTCCCCAAATGTTCTTCACTGCCTTCTCATTATCCATCTCAATGAATGATAGTGAAAGATTATGATCTGCCACCATCTTGAGCACAATAATGCATCCACGTATAGCAGCTTCATCAAGGCTTTCACCATTCACCCAGAATCTCACACACTTTGCATCCTGATGTAGCCCTATTCTAGGGCTCCATCTTGTGCCATTTTGTACTTAAATCACATCTAAACATGTTAGATTACAAGATTTTCCCCCAAATATGTTTATCATTGCCAAATGCGCTTATGGATGTTCTTTGCATCATTTTTAGGTACTTGGACCATGATTAGGGTGAATGAGAGAGAAGGAAGGAGTCCTAGGGTTCCTCCACTCATGGAGGGGTCCAAAGAAGGACCCAAAAGCTCCCTCAAACCACCTTCAATGACCAAGGATCGACATCAAGCAAATTAATCCATGAATGATGAAGTTTGAAGTTAAATTGCATACTGCATACCCCAACATGGTTGTGGTCATACCCCCACAGTCGTGTCATTTATGGTGAAGAATTGACAAATTCAACAGGGATTTGCACCCAAATTCACATGGTCGTGGCCCATTAAAGATACCACGGTCGTGGCCAATAGAGTAAAAGATGGTCGTGGTCATACCTCCACGATCGTGTCATTTACGATGAAGAATCAACAAAACCAATAGGGAATTGTTACCAATTTGCCACAACTGTGGCCTATGAAGATCAACTCGCCTGTGCTGCTGCTCCACAACCAAGTCCTCCTCTTCCAAAACGACCGTGTTACACAACACGACTATGGTGCTTCTCACCCAACACCACCATGGCACTCCTCCACGGTCTTGGCCACCTTCTACTCAGCCTCTTCACCACCCATTCCACACCACGACCATGTCCACTCTCCACACCCGTTCCATACCACCTCTGCCATGGTCGTGGCCCATCAACATGGTCGTTCTGCCACCCAAAACCTACCATATTTTTACATTGATTTTCCTATCCTACCCCTACTTACCCTAGTGCTTCCCCACCACCTATATATACATAGGTGGCGGCTGGGGCATGAAGGTTAGACACCCTACAGCTGCTCCTAGCCTCCATCACTCCTCCTTGAGCATTTAGTGCAATTCCTTTGCATTTATGCTCTCCATCCACCATCTCCATCTCCATTTCACCTTGGAGGCCTAGTTTTCTAAGTTTTCCTCCATAATCCCCCATATCTTCATGCTCATCTACACCCTTGGAGGAGAGAGGATGTCCCTAGCAGCAAGGAGGTGAAGAAGAAGGCTACTTCTCTGAGCTCCATGGCGTTTCTTCCCCTTCTTCCCATCTCTTTTACTATTTCTTTGACTATGTGTAGCTAAGCCCCTAGTGGTGGGCTATTTTGGGTTAAAATGTGACTTTGATACCATGTTGGGGGAATTTTGGCTTGTAATGAACTCATCTTTATCTATGATGATTGCTTCATGCTTTTGTCTCTTATCCCCATTTACATGCTTGTGATTTATGCTTTTTGCCATTAATTGCTTGTTTGATAATGCTTGATGATACCATGTTTCTAGGAGAAATGGGATGCATGTATCAATCTTAGGTGTGACTCCTAGGTCCCAATAGGGGATTCCTAGCTAGTCCCCTTTGTTCCTATATGCCTATCTCCTCTTCTACTACTTGGTATGAGATCTAAGTTACTAGTATAAGTGGGATGGATGTGATTGCCTAGGGTTTTCTAAAGGTTAGAATTGCTAGTGGCATGAGATCAAATACCCTCATCTCTACTCCCATCTCTACCCTCAACCCTCAATTGCTCATACCACTTATCCTAGAAACCTAGATTTGGCTAATCCCATTAGAATTACACCTAACCCTAGTCTTCAACTAGTAGTATAGGGTACATTTTAATAGCATTTTCCTTATTGTTTGGTTTGGTATTCTAGATGTAAAATGAGAACCATGCTTGTCTATTAACTTGCCCCAAATAATATCAAAGTTACATCCCCAAACGGCCCACCTACCTTAATCATCTTATTAAAACCCAACTTGCTTTGCTTGCTTATTCATGCTAGTCTACTTTAGTTGCTTTTTGCTTAACCTAGTTAATTGCTTAGTTTTTCTCATTTGTGTTAACTTAGGTTCTTGCTCTCTCTAGTGGTTAACTTAGCTTCTCAACTGCTTCTTGCTTGTCTAGTGTAGTTTAACCTACCTTTGATCTTGCTTTGTTAGTTTGTTAACCTAGTTTGTTCAATTTGCTTATTTAGGATAACTTAGGTTTAATTCCACTTTTCTTGCATATCCGCTTAGATTAATCATAAAACAAACCCTTTTAAAACCCTTCAACCCTAAACTCCACATTAGGAGCATAGCCAACACTAGCCTAGATCTAGTACCCCCACTATTCCTGAGGACCGACCCTTTACTTGCCACTTTCCTATGCTACGACACGACCCCGTGTGCTTCGGGGTGTAGTTGTTCTAGTGTGAGTAGGTGTTAAGTTAGGTTATATAAATTTCAAAAGTTCCCACACGTGTGTTCGAGTCCCATGGAGTGCATCTAACCACCTTAGTTGGCTAGTGTGTATGCCTCTGGCTTCAAGCATCAAGATTTTTGGTGTCGTTGTCGGGGGATAGAGGCGCTCAACCTAGCTAGTTAGTGTAGCTTAGCCTTTCCTTTTGCCATCACCATTGCTATTCTTTATTCTTTGTTCACTTTTACATATTGCCATTCTACCTTGGTTTCTTATTGCTTGTTTGTGTATTGTGTAGGTGATAGTTGTGCATGCACCACACGTGTTCCACTTGTACTGATTTGGTGTTGTATAACCCCGAGATAGGTAGAAGGAGATGCCAAAGTTTCCACAAACAACACCGAGAAGTCGAGATGGCAGACAACAACCCTCCATTTCCTCCACAGCAACCCAACCGTCCACTCCATGAGTATTTCACCCCGAGGAACTAGAATTCACCCATTTCCACCCTAGTTGACCAAATGTCATGTCAACGGTTCTCTATTCCACCCGTACTCCTTAGACTCCTCCCCAATTACTATGGGATGGAGAATGAGAATCCCTACCACCACATAGATGCATTCCTTGAGACTTGCTCCACTTTCTATACCCCCACCGCTACTGATGACTCCATACGAAGAACTCTCTTCCCATTCTCCTTAAAAGAAAAAGCTAAAGAGTGGTATGTGTCAAATCCAGAGTTGGTAACTTGGAATGAAGTCAAGAATGAATTCCTCAAAAGGTTCTTCTCGATTGCTAAGCTCAGCTACATGAGAAACTGCATCACCTCCTTTGCCCAGAAAGAGAATGAGCCCTTCCACGAGGCATGGGAGAGGTTCCAAAAACTTCTCTGTGACTGCCCCCACCATGAAGTGCCACTATGGCAACTAGTTCAATATTTCTTCAGCGGGCTAGAAGAGTTGAGCCAAAACAACATCGAATCATCTTGCGGGGGTACTTTCATGGAGAAGCCGCCCGAGGAGTCATGGCCTTTGTTTGAGCATCTTGCTTAAAATTCCCCCCATCAGGTTTCTACAAAAGGGGGCATGGTGACCGAAACTACACTCCTCCACCTTCCTATATAGCTCCAGCCCGCAAAATTGTTGACCCCGACATGACGAAGATGATGGCAGATATGATGAAGATGATGATGAACCAAGTTGGTGGTTCTCCTACCCAACCCGCCATGGCAATCGATTCTTTTGATGAAGAGGTGAATGCCTTGCATTCCTTTGGCGGCCAAAACAATCAAGGCCTCATATCCAACACCTATACTCTCGAGTGGAGGAACCATCCAAATTTCTCTTGGAAGAAAAAAAATGAGAATGGGCAAGGACAAGGGCAGCCGAGGCCACGCTATAGCTCAAAGTTTGAAGAGGAAGTGCTTGAAAGATTAATAAGTTTGGATGAGATGAAGAAGGATGTGAAATCACATGGGCATTCCATCCACCACCTTGAGCAAAGACTGGATCAGAACTCTCTCTCTCTTGCTAGGAGGGAAGAAGGAAGACTTCCATCTCAACTGATGCCCAACCCAAACAATGATGGTGCGTTCCTAGGGAACTCTCCAAGTTCATATGATCCACCATCATACCAAGCACCGTCGAATCCCTATGCTCCACCACCTCATCAAGAACCTCTTAACTACCAATATGTTCCACCTCCACCTCATTCATACCAACAACCACCTCCATAATACCACCCCCATCCACAACAACAACAACCACCACAACAACCACAACCACAATTCATCTTCCAAAACCCAAATTCACCTCACCAAAGGCCACCACCACCTCAACAGCCACAACCACCTCCACAAGCCTCTTCTTCTACCACCCATGAGCATGTGAAGGTGGTGACTGTTCTGAGGAGTGGCCTGACTTTGCAGCACCCCCATGATACCATTGTTGTTGATAGATGTGATATTGAGACTGGATAGGTTGATACTGAGATACAACTTGAGGATATTGTGACAAGAGCCAGAGTTGATACTGTGATATCAGGTGCTGATATTGTGATTCTTGTAATTCCTATTGATGATATTGTTGATCCGAACCATTTGGGACCCCAACTTCCTCTGTTTCCTAACACTCTTAAGGAGCCTTCTATTGAGAAGAGAAGAAAGAAGCATACTGAAGACATTCTTGAACTTTAAACAAGTGAAAATCAACATTCCTTTTCTTGATGTGGTTAAGCAAATCCATTCTTATGCTAAGTTCATAAAAGATTTATGCACCTTCAAGAGAAGGACCACAGGGAGGACCCTAAGGAAAATCAAGATCACCGAGAAAGTGAGCTCAATCTTGCAGCACACAATGCCAAGGAAGAGAAAGGATCCCAGTGCTCCCATCATCTCATGCTACATTGGGGTACATCACATAGAACAAGCCCTCCTATACTTAGGTTCTAGTGTTAACCTAATGTCGTATGATGTGTTTGTCGAGCTCCAAATGGGGAAATTGAGCCCGGTTCATTGTACTTTGCAGTTGGCTGACATATCAGTAAAGACTCTGAGAGGGTGTGTTGATGACGTGCTTGTGAGGCTTGATGATCAGACATCTACTTGCTTTCCTACCAACTTCATTGTCTTAGATATGGAGAAAGACACGAGGAAGGTCCCTATCATCTTGGGAAGACCCTTCGTAGCCATAGCTGATGCGGTAATTCATGTGAGGATCGGTACTATGTATGTGACATTCATGCACATGAAGATCTGATTGAACATCTTTAAATCTTCAGCCACATCTGAGGTGATAGGGGCCACTGAAGAAGATTACTATCTCATTGAGTGCCTAGATGAAATTGTGGAGTTATGCCTACCTACTTGGATTCAAACTGCCACTCAAGGTAGAGGTCTAGAGCCAATAGTTGAGTTCCCAAATGATGATGATGATGATGATGAAGTTGATGAAGAGAATGAGCTAGCCTTGGTGGCAGAAAGTGAAGATCTTCCTTCTATTTCTACACAGTTAAAGAACTCCCTTGAAGAACCTCCCACTCTTGAGTTGAAGTCACTTCCAGAAGGATAGAATTATGCTTTTCTAGGTGCAAATGACACCCTGTCGGTGATCATTTTCTCCATTCTCTCACCAAAACAAGAGGAGGCATTCATGAAAGTCTTGAAGAAGAACATCCAAGCCATTGGATGGTCTATAGCTGATTTAAGAGGTATTGATCCCTCCATCTGTGTACATAGGATCTATCTAGAGGATGATGCAAGGCCGACCCGCCAAATGCAAAGGTGATTGAATGCAAAGATGAAAGAGTTTGTGACCCAAGAGGTTGTGAAATTGCTTGATGCTGGGATTATCTATCCTATTTCTGATAGTACATGGGTGATCCCCATCCAGGCTGTGCCTAAGAAAGATGGGATCACTGTAGCGGAAAATGTGGATGGTGAACTTATACCAATGAGAGAACAATCAAAGTGGAGAATGTGTGTTGACTACCGAAAGCTCAATGAAAAGACCAAGAAGGACCACTGCCCTCTCCCATTTCTTGATCAGATTCTAGAGAGGCTAGCAGGGCAAAGCTTCTATTGATTCCTTGATGGGTACTCTGGATACTTCCAAATTGTTGTGCATCTTGCAGATCAAGAGAAGACAACATTCACCTGTCTGAGTGGTACATTTGCCTACCGGAGAATGCCATTTGGGTTGTGTAATTCCCCTTCTACATTTCAGAGATGTGTGACCTCAACTTTTGTGGATATGCTTGATTCATCATTGGAAGTGTTCATGGATGATTTCTCAATCTTTGGTAAGATTTTTGATGAATGCTTACTTCACTTGGTTGTTGTCCTTGAGAGATGCGTAAAGGTTCGCCTAGTGCTATTTTGGAAGAAGAGCCACTTCATGGTGCCCAAAGGCATTGTTCTAGGCCACCGAGTTTCTAAGGATGGAATTGAAGTTGATAGGGCCAAGGTGGGCCTCATTTCTACCCTTACTATTCCTTCCACCTTAAGACATGTCCGGTCTTTCTTGGGACATGCAAGTTTCTACCGCCGATTCATAAAAGACTTTAGCAAGATCTTGAGACCTTTATGCCACTTGCTTGAGAAAGATGTTGAGTTTCATTTCGATGACAAGTGCGTTGAAGCCATCAACCACTTGAAGGGAAAACTAATTTCTGCTCCTATCATGCAGCCCTCGGATTTTTCTTCGCCATTCAAGATTGTGACCGATGCATCTGACATGGCAGTGGGGGCTGTGTTGGGCCAAAGAGTTGGATGGATTCCACATGCTATCTACTACACAAGCAAAACTCTAGATGAAGCCCAAAGAAACTACACAACCACCGAGAAGGAGTTGCTTGCAATTATCTTCGCTCTTGACAAGTTCTGATCATATCTTTTACAAAACAAAGTAGTGATATACACGAATCACAGTGCATTAAAGTACCTCATGTCCTTTGGTATGTTGTAAATTGAGGCCAATGAACGAGCATCTTGACCACATTCCTGGTGATGTGATTCGTGCCATATAAATCCGTCTGGGTGCCGATCAACATGTGTATCCTTATGAGTCCGATAAGTTTGTTGATCAGATGAGACCATATGTTCTTCACTCCTGAGTTCTTCAACCGAAAGACCTGGTCTAGGATCAATTGAAGTCCCTTGGACAGGTCTATCAAGGCCTTCGCTAGATGATGGGTTCAGCAGGGCCATGTTGTTGTCATTGGTAATCTCAACATGAGAAACTCTGTTATGGATTCATCTTTCAACCACTACTCACCTCGCCTTGAGGGAGTATGTTCTCGATTGTTTGGACTTCTACAGGAGCATTGCAAATTGTTGGGAGAACATGGTCATAAGCAGCGAGCAATGTAACAGGGCTAAGGAATGTAGTTATAGGGACTTGAAGTGCCATGCCCACCAAGCTCCTACCTTTTCCGGCTCACCAAAGTATCATAGGGAGGCGGAGATGGTCGATTTCAACATGTGTAGTGTGGCCACCAGGTCTACCTTAACTGGCTGCCCCAGATTTCAATCTAGTGGGGCACTATTGTTGTCTATCCAAGAACCCTATAATAGGATGTTGATGGAAGGTAACCCCCGAACCGGGGAGTACCAGTCCGGATGGATGCTTACTTCACTTGGATGTTGTCCTTGAGAGATGTGTAAAGGTTCGCCTAGTGCTATTTTGGGAGAAGAGCCACTTCATGGTGCACAAAGGCATTGTTCTAGGCCATCGGGTTTCTAAGGATGGAATTGAAGTTGATAGGGCCAAGGTGGGCTTCATTTCTACCTTTACTATTCCTTCCACCGTAAGACATGTCTGGTATTTCTTGGGACATGTAGGTTTATACCATCAATTCATAAAAGACTTCAGCAAGATCTCGAGACCTTTATGCCACTTGCTTGAGAAAGATGTTGAGTTTCATTTTGATGACAAGTGCTTTGAAGCCTTCAACCACTTGAAGGGAAAACTAATTTTTGCTCCTATCATGCAGCCCCCGGATTTCTCTTTGCCATTTGAGATTATGACCGATGCATCTGACATGGCAGTGGGGGTTGTGCTTGGCCAAAGAGTTGGATGGATTCCACATTCTATCTACTACACAAGCAAAACTCTAGATGAAGCCCAAAGAAACTACACAACCACTAAGAAGGAGTTGCTTGCAGATATCTTCGCCCTTAAAAAGTTCTGATCATATCTTTTGCAAAACAAAGTAGTGATATATACAAACCACACTGCATTAAAGTACCTCATGTCAAAGAAAGATTCAAAGGCAACGCTGATCAGATGGATTCTATTGCTTTAAGAGTTTGATGTGGAGATTGTAGACAAGAAGGGAGTGGAAAATGGTGCTTCCGACCATCTCTCCTGAATTGATGAGCCCTTTGATGATACAAATCAAATCAAGGAAACGATGCCACATGAACAACTCTTCCTACTCTTGTCTACTCAAAAGACATGGTATAAACACATAGCCAATTTCTTGGCTAGTGGGAGGATACCTAGAACTTGGACAAGTGAGGAAAGCAAAAGGTTATTTGCCATGGTCAAGAATTATGCTTGGGATGACCCTCACCTCTTCAAATATTGCCCTGGTCAGCTCATTAGGAGATGTGTTCTGGAAATAAAATAGCAAGACATCCTATCCATGTGCCATTTCGGAATATGTGGAGGTCATTTTGGAGGAAAACGCACGGCTGCAAAGGTTCTTCAATGTGGGTTTTATTGGCCATCCTTGTTCATAGATTGAAATGAATTTTACAAAAGCTACTTGAAGTGCCAAAAAGTGGGCACTATCTCCAAAAGGGACATGATGCCTCTATCACCCATTCTTGTGGTGGAGGTGTTTGATGTATGGGGAATTGACTTCATGGGTCCTTTCCCTCCCTCCTTCAGGTATGTCTACATTTTGGTCATCGTAGACTACATGTCAAAGTGGATTGAAGTTGTTGCAACCCAGACAAATGACCACAATGTGGTGTGTGACTTTGTGAAATCAAACATATTAAGTCGTTTTGGTATTCTAAGAGCCATGATAATTGACGGAGGAAGTCATTTCATTCACCGCACTTTTGAGGGGTTGCTCAAGAAGCATGGAGTAAACCATCGAGTAGCCACTCCTTACCATCCTCAAACTAGTGGCCAAGTCGAGTTGGCCAATCGGGAGATAAAGCTCATTTGAGAGAAAACGGTGAGACTGGACCACAAGGATTGGTCACTATGTATCAATGAAGCTTTATGGGCATATCGAACTACATTCAAAGCCCTGATTGGCACTACACCATTCAAGCTCGTCTATGGGAAAAGCTGCCACTTGCTGGTTGAATGTAACATAAGGCATTATGGGCTTTGAAGACTATGGATCTTGATGGAGAAAATGTGGAATGAAGAGAAGTTTCAATTTAATGAGATGGAGGAAATGCGCCATGAGGCGTATGACATGTCCAAGAGCTATAAGGAGAGAACTAAGTTCCTTCATGATAAGATGATCAAAAAGGAGTTTGAGCTTGAAAAGTGGGTATGGCTCTACAATTCAAGGATGAAGTTCTTTCTCAAAAAACTTCAGTCTAGATGGGAAGGACCTTATCTTATAAAGAAATTGTACCCATCTGGGGTTGTGGTGATATGTGAAAAAGGAGGGAAAGAGTTTTCCATCAATGGAAAAAGATTGAAAACAGTTGTAGAAGTAGGAATATACTATAAGGATGCCTTGAGAATTCCAAAGAAGTGAAAGAAGTCAAGAATCAATAAGCCCGACTGAAGGCATAAAATTTAGCGTTAGTGGGAGGAAACCCACGTGATTTGAGATTCTCAAACCTTAGTTTTTGATACTTTTATTTTATTTTCCACAAATACACACAAACACACACTTGTGTATAATAGTTTTTCTTTGAGTTTTGATGATACGACATGTGTTAGGCACTAGAGAGAGAAGGGATAAAAGTTGAGTCATGGTCATTAAGGAAGATTTGTGACTGAATGACAAATAAAAATGAAGTTCCTATTTTTGAATTGAGAAAAATGAAGGATTTCCCCTAGAACGGTCGTGGAGCTCAGCCACATCCGTGACACAAGTGGTCAAATATGACCATGGACATCCACCACGGTCATGGGTTTTATTTTATCAAATTGGCCAAGATGTCAAGTTTTTTGGATGAATGGCCACGGCCATGGCCATCTTCCATGACCGTGTCAAGGATGCATGGCCACAACTGTGGATAGCCGCCACGATCGTGGGTTTTATTTCGTCAAAGTTGCAGAAGATGTCTGGGTTTTTGGAAGGAATGGCCATGGCCGTGGCCACCCACCATGACCGTGTTGAAGATGCATGGCCACGACCGTGGCGAGGTCAGGATTGGAAATTTATTCATTCACAACATGACTGTGGCACCCGCCACGGCCGTGGCCACCCTCCACAACCGTGGCCGGACCCGGTTCAGAAAAAAATATAGCTTTTATACATCAACCCGACCTTCTTCTTCATTTCTTCCTTTTCTCCACTGAGTGCATGACCATGGTGGCACACAAGACCTCCGAGCTCCCCCACTCTCCACCTCCAACACCTCAAAACACCCCCAATCAACCTCCAATCAATACCAAATCATTCCCCAGCCATCCCCCTTCCATTTCCACCCCTTTTACTCTCTCAATCGGTCCTCCATCTCCACTTTCATCCCCAATCTGCTCAACAACCCCCTCCCTTAAACCTCCACATAAACCCTCCATTTTTTCCCAAATCCACACCAAACCCCACATCCACCATCTAAACCTCCTTCTCCTTCCATTCTACACCCAAATCCACATCCATATCACCCCCTTTACTAAAATCTGAAATTCACCCTCCACTTCCACACCCAACCATGAAGAAGATTGGGAAGGAAATCACCAAGGGGGCCAATATCATCACCGAAGGAAAGCGGCATTCCAAAAATGCCTCTTCTGATGTTTCCATGCCCTCCCATACCCCTTCACCAAACACCTCCGCATACCAATCCCTCCGTCGCGCACAATCGGTGAGTGCATCACACTCCCGCTCATCCGACAACCACCACATCACCGACGCCACATACGAGGGAGAAGAAGAAGAGGAGGAATCTAAGGAGGTCGACTGGGATAACATTATTTATGAGGTCGAGTTGGTGGCTGCCAAAAGAAGCCAAAGATAAAAAGTAGCATTGTCCTCATCAAAGCTCCTGCCAAATCCTACTCCAGTGTGTCACTCGACATCTTACATGGTAGTGGAGCGTAGTGAGCAGCCACAACCTATGCGCCAATTGCATCATGATGAAGAACAATATGCACAATGGTACAACCTCGACACAAGTTCAAGGTCCCAATCTTACAGAATGGAGGAAGATGAAGATGACAGTGATGAGGAAGAGGTAGAGAGAGTTGATGCCTGAGGAAGAGGATGTTCTGGAACAATTGAAGATAGACAGATTGAAGGCCTTAGATAAGGCCCATGTAGGAGTGTCCTATGGTGGTGTGGAAAGGGTAGTGAAGAGGCTAAGTAGAAGGTGGCCACGGCCATGGCGGAGTGCCACGGTGGTGTTGGGTGAGAAGTACCACGGCCGTGTTGTGTAACACGGCCATTTTGGCAGAGGAGGACTAGGTCGTGGAGTAGTAGCACGGGCGAGTTGATCTTCATAGGCCACGGTCGTGGCGAATTAGGGGCAATTCCCTAATGGTTTTGTTGATTCTTCATCATAAATGACACGACCGTGGGGGTATGCCCATGACCGTCTTTTACTCTACTGGCCACGACCGAGTTGGTTGCCACAGTCGTGGTATCTTCAATGGGCCATGGCCATGCTGATGGTCACAGCCATGGGAATTTGAGTGTAAATACCTATTGAATTTGTCAATTCGTCACCATAGATGACACAGCCACGGGGGTATGCCCACGGCCGTGTTGGGTTCTACAGTATGGAATTTAACTTCAAACTTCAACATTCACTAATTTCTTTGCTTCATGTCAATCCTTGGCCATTGAAGGTGGTTTGAGGGAGCTTTTGGGGCCTTCTTTGGACCCCTCCATGACTGGAGGAACCCTAGGACTCCTTCCTTCTCTCTCATTCACCCTAATCATGGTCCAAGTACCTGAAAATGATGCAAAGAACATCCATAAGCGCATTTGGAAATGATAAACATATTAGGGGAAAAAGCTTGTAATCTAACATGTTTAGATGCGATACAAGTACAAGACGGCACAATATGGAGCCCTAGAATAGGGCTACATCACCCTCAATCTTAAAACATACGTCCTCAACTATGCTCTAACTTAATATCTCTTTTCAGTTTTCAGTCAATACACAAGAATGGCAAATGCATATCAACAGAAAATTATTGACTACATGGTCTTAGAAATGACTAAGTGCATGTGTTTCACCTCTCTCCTCTCCTCTTTTGCAAACCAATCATGAAATGGGCACTGAGCATACAAACTTCAAATATAAAGCATAGAAAACACAAGTTGTCCATATGTCCTTCATGTCATTCTAGGTTAACCATTTCATGTTGGTGTTAATCAAAGATGACTAGGAGTATTGTTTCTCTTTCATGCATTCACTCTTATGTCTCAAACCACATTAAATGACCCACATGGCTGTAGAAAAGGGTAAATTGAGCTAGATTTGATGTTTTCTAGCTCAATGGGTGTGAAAAAGGAAGAAAGGATTGCTGTAAGATTTGGAGTGCTTTTACACACTCAACTTTTCTTTATTTGAATGCTCTTAAACAGGAGTATCTTTTTATTTTATTTTTGCTATTTTTTCTTTTGTTATTTTCTTTGCCCTTGGTGTAGATAGGGCATATGGTGGATAGAGTGAAGTGAGGAGACTAAGATATGGCCACCCCAAACTTTTAGAGGTGGCCAAGGCTGATTATGTGCACTTTGGCATCTTTTTATGAGGCGGAGAGGTATGAAGACGGTGAAAGAATAGTCGGATCAAAGAGGGGTCATTTGTGTAGTCTTCAACATAAGGTCCTACATAAAAGCTAGTCCAACACTTCATCAAATAATATCACACCACATGATAGAGCAACATGACATTCACATTTCTAACAAGTGATTCCATAGGCTTTAAGCATTTGTTGCTTTCTCAATTCATGATTCAACCAAAACATTCAAAATCTTGAGAGAAGTGGTGCACATGTAAAGAGTCAACAAACAAGACCGTATAGCAATAAAATCTAAGAAAACAACATACATTTGTCAAAGGATTAAAAATTTCATTTCAAACAGTGGAGATAAAGTCAAAACATGCTTTTCGAGAAAGAACTTTCAAGCTTGGGAAAATTTGCCAAAATAGTGCCAATTTGCCTTAAATCACATCTAAACCTACATTATTGAACTTAAAATAGTAAAACAAGAAAATACTAGCTAAAACATGCAAAACCACCAAAAATCTACATGAAACGCAATGCATGGCAAAAAGGAGCACAAAAATTGAAAATTAGGCTAAAATGCAAGAAAGCAACTACATGTTATGCAAAGATGCAATCAAAAGCAAGAAAAACTAAACTAGATAGCACAGGTGGAACAAAATCACTAAAAGAGAGATAGGATGGTCCATACCACCCTACCCACCCCAAACTTTAGAATCATGCTGTCCTCAACATGAAACTATAGCTTAGGGTAGATAGGGGAAGTGTCACAGCTACTGTGGTGGATGGTATGACAAGTGAGGAGGATCTGGAGGAGGAGCTGGGGGTGGAGCTTATCCTACAAGAGGATGTTGGTAGTAATGTCTCCAGTAGTTTTCCTACGGTGGAGGGTATGTCTCTGGATATCCAGCTATGCCACCCCAAAAATATCCACCCCATTTGGGGTTTCTTGCTTCTTGGGAATGGTGGTAGTGATACAAGTGGTTGACCTGGTGGTGAATTTGTTGTTGGTCTTGCCATATGTATTGTTAGATCAGTTGCATATCACTCTACATCTTTTGAATGCTCTCAAGGTGTACTTGGATGGTGGACATGTCGTAGGCATTTGTTGAGGGCTGTTGCAGCTGGTATGTTCCTTCATCCCTCCTTCTTGTCCTTCGGGGTTGCTTGTGTCCTTCATCTTCTTATTCCTTCCCTTGCACATTTGATTCAGCTATATCTTCATGTGCGGAAGTGGCTCCCCTAGTGTATGTCTCTCATGGGCTTTCTTGCTGCCATTTCAACAATCTTTCTCTCAGTCTATAGAAGATACCCAATACGGATAGAAGTGGCACCGCGTGGTATGGCAGCTCAAGCTCAATGTCGGGCACACTACTTGTGTGATATATCATTCTTTTGTCCTTCATCTTGATAGTGTGCGAGTGCATAAGGTAGTTGAGGTCAACAAACTCTACCTCATATGTGTCTTCAAACCCAGAAAGATCATACCCCAAAGCGAGTGCAATTGAGGTTACCAACCCTCCCATAACAAAAGGTTTTATACTCTCAAAGGGTATGGACCTCATGTGATCAATCAGTAGCACTCCAAGGTCTATATACCGTTTGTGGTTCATTTCCATCAAGACAAACATGTCTTTTTGAGAAATGGAGCCTTGGTTATCATATCATCCCACAGTGGTATTTGCTAACACCTTTTGCACATAACGGTATAGGGGGTTGCTAATAGCAATAGTTTTGGATCTCCCTGCATTGTAATCATTTCTGCCTGTCAGAGTCTTTCAGAAATGTGCATAATCAAAATCTACCTCTTTTTCTAGCAGGCCGTCATCCATCTTCTCAGCCTCTTTAGGATTTGCAGCAAAAACACAATTCAACTCAATAGCTGTGAGGGTGTGCATGTTGCCCATCATGGCAAACATGATAGCTTCATTACCTCTCACCTTTGTCTTCTCAAGTGTGGCAAAGAACTCCTGAGTCAAAGCGAGGTAAGATGTTTCGGGTGTGAAAAGGACGTTCCACAACCCCATTGTCTTCAAACTTCCTTCCACCACTTCTTTGATTCCAAGATCATCAATGACCTTCTCACACCCATATCTAGTGGAGATGACTATCCTTGTCATGCATTCTGGGTATGTGAGAGAGATCTTTCTTTGCCTCTCCATGCCCATTCCATACCACCTCTGCCACGGCCATGGCCCATCAACACGGCCGTTTTGCCACCCAAAACATACCATATTTTTACACTGATTTTCCTATCATACCCCTATTTACCCTAGTGCTTCCCCACCACCTATATATACATAGGTGGCAGCCGGGGCATGAAGGTTAGACACCCTACAGCTGCTCCTAGCTTCCATCACTCCTCCTTGAGCATTTAGTGCATTTCCATTGCATTTGTGCTCTCCATCCACCATTTCCATCTCCATTTCACCTTGGAGACCTAGTTTTCAAGGTTTTCCTCCATAATCCCCCATATCTTCATGCTCATCTGCACCCTTGGAGGAGAGAGGACGTCCCTAGTAGCAAGGAGGTGAAGAAGAATGCTACTTCCCCTAGCTCCATGATGTTTCTTCCCCTTCTTCCCATCTCTTTTACTATTTCTTTGACTATGTGTAGCTAAGACCCTAGTGGTGGGTTGTTTGGGGATAAAATGTGACTTTGATACCATGTTGGGGGAATTTTGGCTTGTAATGAACTCATTTTTATCTATGATGATTGCTCCATGCTTTTGTCTCTTATCCCATTGCCATGCTTGTGATTTATGCTTTTTGCCATTAATTGCTTGTTTGATAATGCTTGATGATACCATGTTGCTAGGAGAATTGGGATGCATGTGGCAATCTTAGGTGTGACTCCTAGGTCCCAATAGGGGATCCCTAGCTAGTACCCTTTGTTCCTATATGCCTATGTCCTCTTCTACTACTTGGTATGAGACCTAAGTTACTAGTATAAGTTGGATGGATGTGATTTTCTAGGGTTTTCTAAAGAGTAGAATGGCTAGTGGCATGAGGTCAAATACCCTCATCTCTACTCCCATCTCTACCCTCAACCCTCAATGGCTCATACCACTTATCCTAGAAACCTAGATTTGGCTAATCCCATTAGAATTACACCTAACCCTAGTCTTCAACTAGTAGTATATGGTATATTCTAATAGAATTTGCCTTATTGTTTGGTTTGGTAATATAGATGTAAAATGAGAACCATGCTTATATAATAACCTCCCCAAACTAATATCAAAGTTACATCCCCAAATGGCCCACCTACCTTAATCATCTTATTAAAATCCAACTTGCTTTGCTTGCTTGTTCATGCTAGTCTAGTTTAGCTGCTTTTTCTTAACCTAGTTAATTGCTTAGTTTTGATCATTAGTGTTAACTTAGGTTCTTGCTCTCTCTAGTGGTTACCTTAGCTTCTAAACTACTTCTTGCTTGTCTAGTGTAGTTTAACCTACCTTTGATCTTGCTTAGTCAATTTGTTAACCTAGTTTGTTCAATTTGCTTATTTAGGATAACTTATGTTTAATTCTACTTTTCTTGCCTGTCCACTTAGATTAATCATCAAACAAACCCATTTAAAACCCTTTAACCCTAGAATCTACATCAGGAACATATCCAACACTAGCCTAGCTCTAGTACCCCCTCTATCCCTGAGGACTGGCCCTTTACTTGCCACCTTCCTATGCTACGACAGGACCCCATGCACTTGCGGGTGTAGTTGTTCTAGTGTGAGTAGGTGTTAAGTTAGGTTATATCACTACTACAAAAAATGCTTTTTACAATGGGAGATAGATAACAGTTCTGATGATTGTGTTGTAGTTAGCATACTTATCACAACAAGCATATTTTTGTGTTGTATATTGTATATTTTATACAACACAAGTCATTTACAACATGCCAAACCTGTTGTAGTATAGGGGGATACTACAACAACTGCTAAAGTGTTGTAATAGATTGTAGTATCACAACATATTCAAAACCATTGTAAAAGATGTTATTTACAAAACATATTTTGACCCGTTGTAATAGTCACATGTTGTAATAGACCATCATTACACAACGCAGACTCACCCATTGTAGTATGTATTAATTATACAACAAGTCTTTACATGTTGTATTTGGTACATGTTGTAATAGACCACCATAATACAACATATTGAAACTCATTGTTATATCCCAACATGAGACAACAGACTCCAACCTGTTGTTATATATTATAATTACACAACATGTTGTAACCTGTTGTAATATCCACACATAAAACATCGTTGTAATAGACCTCCATTACACAACGTAAATTAAACCATTGCAATATACTATTGTTACACAACATGATATCACATGTTGTACTAGCTACATATTGTAAAGGACTATAGTTAAACAACATGTCATATTCACATAATTCTCTGAAATTTTCAATTATTCACGTATAATATGAAAATTTTTTATTAGACGTATGGTAGACCTGAATTTCATATTAAACCTGTATTTTCCCCGAATTTTATGAATTATTAGTGTTTTATTCATCATTTACGCATTTTCACGTATTATCCCGAACAAAACATTTTATTTCCAAATTGTTTTAAAAAAATACTCACTTAGCATTGTTTCATGTTTCAATATTTTCTAAAGACTATTTCCCCTCAATCACTACTACAAAACTCAACAAGGCTGAAGGATTTTTCCTCAAGGACATAATCCCTGACAAGTGTATTAATTTTTTCGAAGGGTTATCCTTGACCCTTGTGATTCTATCCTTGACGAGTATATTAAATTTTCCCAAAGGCTTATCCCTGACCTTTGGAAATGTATCCCAGACTATTATTTAATTTACCCAAGGATTGCTCCTGACCCTCATTATCTTTATTCCTAACGTATATTAACTATATTAAACCAACCATTATCTCTTTTACTTTCGTGAAGAGTCCATTTTATTGTGGACATTTATCCTTTTCCTTTTAGATAATCATAATTGTTTAAATGGATCAACTGTTGATTTTAAACAACAATTGCAGTTTCCTTTTTTATACCTTGTTTAATCCTAATTCATTTAGACGGTGGATTACTTTCCAATACATGTCTCCTTTCCATTCTATATCTACCGCTCTGAAAACAAAACAATGGTGCCAAACCCTCATTCCCGCTCTGGAAATAGAACGACGCCAAAGTCTCGCCTCCAAAACCAGAACAAGCACTCCCTCTCCTTGTGCCGCTGCAAGTCTTCTTCTGTTTGGTCTTCTTCGCCAAGATTCAATTTGTTTTGCCTCTGTATTAGCCATCGGAAGTCTATGATGGTTTCTGCAAGGAGTCTTCAGTGTGGTTCGTCTACTACGGCCAGGCCTAATCGGGTAACCGACGACGTTGGATAGGCTATTATCTAGTGGGTGCCTTCTCCGGGCATTACATTGTTCCTTATCCATTCTGCTCTGACGTTGTATAGGTCATTCTATTTTTGCCTCTACTTCTGGTGAGTGCCTTCTCCGACTATTAGATTGTTCCTTGTATACTAAAATTATAATTGTGAACCATTATCCTCGGCCAATCTACCTAGACAGTGTTAAAAGAGGCATCTTTTAAATCGCATCTCTGGGTGACCGACAATGTTTAGGTCTTTCCTATTTTCTTTCCTCGAACAACAGTCTCCAAGGCACAGTTGTGTAGTAGCAAGGACAATACAAATTAATATCTTTTCATTGCGGATGAAGTCAGGTAATTTCTCATTTCTGAAAAAGGGTTCCCGTATCTCTTGATTTTTTTGTACATATATTATCAATATTTTTAAGAGTCTGTCTGAAAGAGAATATACAATATGTCTTTTTTGTTTTATATAATAAAAACCTGAACTTGAGAGTCATTGACATGTTTGTCTAGATATTGCATCCTTACATGTCAACCCATCAAATGAGATGTTCTTGTTATTTTATATAAAACTTACATGTAAAACAATGATTTATTTGAACCATGATAGACATTACTCTCCCCCTCCCTCAACCCCTAGCATAGGCAAATGCTCAGAAGGGTGGTAAATTCAATGCTGCCTCTGGGAGTCAAACTCGGGTCCTTTTATTAAGGGATGTCATGCTTGACAAATCTTGTAGATGGGAATGATTTATTTCGTGCCTTGAGTTTGATTTAGGTTCTCTTTTTGTTGGAATTTGCCATATTTAGTAATATTTTCTGATCTTAATTTTTTTTTGTGTTGCTGATAAATATGTGAGATCATATTTTAATTAATAATATTAGATCACTCTAAAAAATCAAGTTTATCACCATTACATACTCTTGACAATCGAATATTATCAAGTGGTATTAACATTATCTTAGTGTTAGTATTAAAAAATCATGATTGACGTACATTGTTCATTCAACTATATAAGTTAATGACCTATTTTCTCATTGAGTATGTATTACTTGGATACAAAAATCTTAACCTTTTTCTATACATAGGCCAAAATAGTATATATCTTAATTTTACAATACATGATCTATCATCATTATTCTAATTAATTATATTAGGTTGCTTATATTTAAATTTGTTATGGCATCCTAGAGCATGTCGTTGTCACTTTTTTAGATCACCATAAGGCTAAAGTCCTCTTTACCTTAAAAAATCATGTTTGTTCAGCATAGCGATGAACACATATTTTTTTAATAACTTTTCCATTCTTTTTCCTTTTTAGTTATCCTCTCTTTCCCACATGTTACTAAACAACCATTTTTAATAAATTTTCCATTCCCTTTCCTTTCCCATTTGTCCTTTCTTTCCCAAATGATACCAAACAACCATGTGTAATACCTATATCAACTAAATTATTATCAATGATTTAATTTTAGAATTAATTACATTTATCTCATGCATATCCAAATTCTTGTCATTGTTTTATAATGAAAAAAAATTTGATATACATGTTTTTATTTTATTCATGGTAAAAATTAACATCAACTAGATATATACTATTTTTAAAGAGCATGCTAAGTTTGTTTTGTGAACTACATTACTTGTACTTTTTATCTACAAATGATAGATTTTTTAGTTAATTCAAGTGATCTTAGTTGAACTTGTTTATATTTAATGATGAAGATATTGTAATATTGAATAATGTCATGTTGTTACACATTAGAACATGAAGATTGAAAAAATATAAAAACAAATTAATAAATTCCTAATTTTAATAACACATTCAATACAACTTTAAATGATCAACTTGACGTGCTATGTTAGATGCAATAAAATATTATATAAGGAAATTAATTAAATAAGGCATATCTTGCTCCAATTTTTATCAGTAGAATTTTCTATAACACTTGAATAATGTCATGTTGTAGACAATTACTATACTTACATGTGCACGTTATAATTTTTTTTCAAACATTCTGTAGTGATATGTATTTCTGGTTCATATATTTTCAAATGACATAGTCATAATTCAAATACAACTCTTTAATATAATGCTATTTTAGTTAAGTCTAATGATCTTAGCTGAACATTGTTTTCATTTAATGATGAAGATATTGTAATGTTGAATAATGTCATGTTGTTACACACTAGAACATGAAGATTTAAATAGATAAAAACAAATTAATAAATTCCTAATTTCAATAACACATTCAATACAATTTGAAATACTCAACTTTATGTGCTATGTTAGATGCATTAAAATATCATAAAAAAGAAGATTATTTAAAATAGGCATATCTCCAATAAAAATTTATTTGAGAATGTATCTTGCAAGCTAGGGAAAAGGAGTTCATCAAAATATCTAGAGAAGTATTTTTATTATTGTCATATGGATGATCAACTTATTTTGCTACTATGATACTAAATATATTATTTATTATTTTTGTAGATGGATTACTTAGCCTATAGGAATTGTATGTACATTGAAAGACATTTCCTTAGTAAAGACTTTTGAGAGGGGGTGTCTACATTCATAGACTATGATCTTTCTCATCAAAGGCCTTTAAGAAACAGTCAATTGTTGTGTCCATGCAAAACTTGTAGCAATAGGTATTTAAAATCAAAGGAAGATGTTTATGAACATGTCATAATTTTGGGATTCTTACCAAATAGTATTTGGGTGACTGTCATATTCTTCGTATCATATAAATCATTGTAAAGAAAAATCCAGTTCTACTACTGATTAAACATCAGTATAACTTATGTAATATCACATGTTTGCATAGAAATTTTGTTTGAACATATTTGGATTATTTTATTTTTTATGTAGATGGTTGATCATATTGGTTGTAAGGAATGTCAACAAACATATGTCATTTTGATAATGATGATCATGTTAATCTTGAGCAAGAGACGACATAGAAATTATTTGTGTATTAAAAAATCATTTGTACTTAGGGATAAGCCTATGAATAATACTTTGTTTCTTATGAAGTTCTATTTAAAATAGATATGATATGGTTTGCAAAATATAAAGTTTGTGATGTTTGTGGTAGTACATTACATTTCATGTATTGTAACAAAATTACAACAAACCAATCACATGGAACTCATTTTCCTAAAAAACTTTAATTTTTAAACCAATCATCTGAACTCAATTTCCAAGAACTACACTTCCTTCCAAAAAAACTCTACTTACACAGAACCAATCGGAGCCTTCCAGGAAAATGAGTTCCATGAAAATTTTAGTTACACCAAACTAGTCAGACCCTTAAAGGTCCATGTTTATAAATTATACATATTTTTGTTTCTCAACTAAATTCTACACCTATAATTTTATCAAATTGACCATTGTGGTATCGTGGTGCTTTTATGTACATGTATGAATCTTGATAATTGTTGAACTTTTTGTACCAAATTCCAGAATGGTTGACCGGAACTTTTACCATATGTTTTCCATTTTTTATCTGAATTTTCCGCATAATTCCCGAATATCAAAATTTTCAACCTCGCCAAATAACACCGAATGTTGAATTTGTGACTATGCAACACGCTATACATGTTGTTGTATCTACAATAAACTCCTACTTCTTATTATATAATGTGAACTGAGCCGGACGCTATTTCTTTTTATAAATTTTTTTTCATGAACATGTAATCAGATCATGATTTTTTATAAAATTATTGTCAAATATGGGTACAAGTTCTTTTTTGCAATTTAATTTTCTCAATATGGGTTCCCCCCCCGCCTACCCGCACAATGGGGAGAATATTTAAATCACACATTGTGTCGGCCTATGTGACGGGACAAATCGATTTCCGAGGAGATGAGTTTTGAACCAGGGTCCCTTTATTGGGGAGCCGACCTTTTAACCACCCAAACTACTACCTCACTGGCAATATGGGTGTATTTATGTTTGAGATGTCGCTTGAACAAAATTAAATTTTATGTGGTCATGACAATGACAGTTTTTCACCAAATAACTAATTAACCTACATATATTTACATATTATTTTAAAAAAATTAATTAACCTACATATATATTAGTCAGGGAAGAGGTTTTGAGTTTTTTCTCCTCTTCTTAGTGGGAGATCCTCAAACTTCCCCTGAACTAAACAAGCCCTTCCGCTGCCCAAAAGAAGAAGCGATCCCGACTGTCTCCCGCGCGCGTGCATCTTTCGTCCACTGATCCCCTCTGTCGGTGCCCCTCTGCCGCCGAAGTCTCCTGTGGATGGGCCGAAGTCTCCCGCCAGTCGTCCTTCCTCCACCCGTCCGTCCTTCCTCTACCTTCCTCCGCCCGTCCGTCCTTTCAAATCTAATTTCCCACTTGCACAATTCTCACATCTACCTGAGGTAATCAACAAGTTTGTTATGTAGTAAATTTTAGAGATAGTAATTTCTCATGTTAAAAATATCTATATTTGATTTTTGTAGGGCTATCACAAGTGTATTTATATGTTGGATAATCCATTACGTTCAGTAGCTGATGGAAGGGTGTATATATCTCATATAAATGAGCCAATTATCCTTCACAATGTGGCATTGGATCCAAAACACAAAAAAGTGATAATTGATACCCCGTTGATGCTTGAAGAAAGTGTGCCAATACCTTTAGATATGGCTGAAGTTTATCAAGTTTGTCAAGGCATAGACACCTACCTTCCTTTGCCTGCAGAATTGATCAAAATAAATATGAAGGTATATGCGATAACTTGACAATTTTTTATTAGTTTATTGAAATAAATCATGTATATTAATAAACTATATTTTTTATTTTTTAATCATATGCAAGGAATCCCAAGACTCATTGTCTCAAAGAAAAGTGAGGGAATTAATACGCACACAAACAGGAAATTCAAAAACTAGAAAAAATTGTGATGAAGTCTCAAGTCCCGTCAAACCAACATGCAAAAAGCCTCCAACGAACTGAAACTGTTGATGGTGTATGTGGAAGATGATGAGAATCGTAACATCTCTCTTCATATGTTTGAAGATGTAGTAGGTTACACACATGAGCTGATTATCACACCAGAATTGGTTAAAATATGCCATGATAAAGACCAACTAGAAGCCTCATACATATCAGTGTACATAAAGTAAGTTTCTGTATGAGTAATATGTGTTTCTATACAAGTTTATGTACAAGTACAAAGACTAAATATGTGTTTATATACAAGTTTCTATACAAGTACAAATACTAAATATTTGTTTTTTTGTTGGCATTTGTTCAACAAAGTGACATCGGGAAATGTATTTAATATATTTAGATTTATATGTCCACATTTTATAGATCTGTTATACAATGATAAAGTGGAGACTCGGGCGTAGTACATAGCAGATCAGTTCATTAGAGGGAAGAAACAAAGATTAGAATTGTTCTTTATACCTTATAATGTGGGGTATGCATACATTTTGTCGATTGTCTGTTATTTGTTTACTTTAAATGTTGCTTAAAAATACATTAATCTTAAAATGTAATACTCATGTATGCGTAGGGAACATTGGATACGTTAGTTCTTCGACCCTATGTGGGGTAACTGCCACTATCTTGATCCGTTACGAGGAAAATTACGTGGGAACGTGGAAAAACTCATGGAGTTGTAAGTACTTCATAAAACAATTTCAATTACATAACACATGTATTGAAAGTTCCATATATAGTTACTAATGCATAGAATTCTTGATATGAATTTGAATAGGACTCATAAAATTTATCAAAAGAGAGATGTGAAATATAGGAAGAATTTGAAATGGGAAATTATCAAGGTAATTTACCATTTTTATCCAAAAAATACTGCTTTCTGATTCACCAATAGAAGTGTTGTTCTAGTTTCTTCAGATTCTGCTACTTGATTTGATATGGTCTTATTTTTACTAATGCTCTTATTTTTACATATATCGATTAGATCTTCTTTGGGTCAATATCATCAAGTTGCTCGGGCATTATCCTTTGAAATAAGATATTACACTTTGAGTTTACAAGTAGACCCTATAGGTAGATCCCAATTGTAAGGACATTTAATAAGTTTAATGATTCTTTGCTTGACAGTGGTCTACTTGAATTGAATTTAAATGTTGTGAGGATGCAGTTTAATAAAGGTTCCTTTTAGAAGGGTGGCATTCTTCACTCTTACAAAATCCCCCTCTTGCAAGAGAAAGTTTTGCATCATCCAGTATGGCATATAAACGACGCCTTCTTTAGCAATAAACCATGCCTTTTTCACTCTTATAGCATTTTTTATTCTGTTTACACATACATTTTATTAAGTTTTCTGGCTATTTATACCTTTCCATCCTCTTATTTGCTAACAAGTTCTCACAATTATTAGGATAATAAATTAATATTTATTTTGTACAGTGTCCAAAGCAGCCGAACAATACAGATTGTGGGTATTATGTGTTGAAGTATATGAAAGATATCTTTGATGCGAGAAATAGAAATATTCCTAAATGTGTAAGCTACTTAACATTATATTCTTTTAGTTTGTTCAAATTTCTAAATAAATTGAAAAAATGACAATATGTTGATATATTTGTCATATGATTGTAGTATTATTTGAAGTATATTGGTTGTTGCTTCAACCAAGATGAAATTGATGAGGTAAGAAACGAGTGGGCGACATGTGTTCTTGAGCACACATAAGATTATGTGACATGTGGGGGAGACATTTGTTCTTTAGCATAGACCAATGTGTGAAACTTTTTTAGTTAGTTTTCAGTTCAATTCTAGAGTGGATAATCAGTACTTTGTATTATGGAATCTTTGTATGGATGATTTAATATTAATTAAATTTAGTACGAGTTTCTTTTAAGGTTTGATGGGAATTTTGTTCAACTATGTGTTTGTTTGTGAAATGAAAAAGTATAATTGCATATTTATTATAATTTATTAATAATATGGTTAATTTGATCAATACAATTGGTTCGATATATGACCTGTCAAACTATAATCAAAGACAACAGTTAATGATATGTTGTAAAATGTATGATTCTACAACAAACAACACATGTTGTGTTATCCACACCTATTACAACAGGTTTGTCAGGAAAAAAAATACACCTATTACAATAGCTATTTCTAGTGAACAACTACATGCATAACCTGTTGTATATATTGTGTATATTACAACAGACACACCATGTTGTCTAAACAATCCTATTACAACGGTTAAATGTATGGAAAGACAACATACTCCAACTGTTGCATGAACATGTATATTACAACAGGTGCATTGCATGTTGTAATATACCTACCTATTACAACGGGTGTGTTTAGTGAAAGACAACATGCTTCGACTATTGTATAATATATATTACAATGGGCGAACCGCATGTTGTAAAAAATACCCCTATTACAACGGGTGTGTTTAGTGAAAGACAACGTCGTTCAACTATTGTATAATATATATTACAACAGGTGCACAACATGTTGTGTAAAATACCCATATTACAACAGGCCATTTCTTAAAAGACAACATGTTTCAACTGTTGTATAAAATACATCTATTACAACATGCGATCACATGTTGTGTAAAGAACCCCCCATAAGACCACACGATCTAATATAACGGTTAACACCTGTTGTAAATTGATAAAAGGAACTGTTGTAAAAAGCATTTTCTATAATAGTGTATAAATTTCAAAAGTCCTCACACGTGTGTTCGAGTCCCATGGAGTGCATCTAGCCACCCTAGTTGGCTAGTGTGTACGCCTCTGGCTTGACGCATCACATCCTAATATCTATTGGATCCACTGGGATCAATTGCTTTGTACACTACTAGGTTCAACTTAAGATTGGCAACATCTGGCGGGGACCATCTCAATAAGGTAACACACTTCATACGAACCTTATGTGCCACAAAGCCATGCCTTTCCAGCCTTGCATACAAGTTCACATCTCTCGGTCCATATAAGCCCTTAATTGCAAGCCTATGATTGACAATGGCAATAATGTCATTCTAGAGAGCATTCATATTCATGCGATCACACTCAAACCTGCTATTACACATAACTCTTCATATAGACCAAATCAAATGCGGTATTAAGAAAGAAATAAGCCATCCAATGATATCGGCCTTGTTGTGCTTGACTTCTCACAAATCGAACATGTTATTCAAGTTCAAGCATTGATGCAGCTTGTCAATCTACAACACTTCATATATTTTGTTCTAGAAAAAGGATGCTACATCAATTCTGAGGAAGAGGTTATACATCATCTCCACTTGTGGAGATTTTTAGAAACTACAAGAAGATGCCATCTGAATCTTGCATCTAACAATATTATCATTTGTAGGGGCAGTTGAGTGGAGGATCATCCATATGAACAAGATTGCTTTCGGGGAGGCATCTGATGGCCAAAACCAAGGCTTAGGACCATCATTCTGTAGCATCATCTTCTTAGCTTCTTTTAGACTAAACATACCTGTAATAGAGTGACGCCACACCAGAATATCATCCACATCACCAACATACGCAAGGGATCTAATCATCATCTCCAAACCATCGTGGGTGATAAGATGTCCCAGCAAACCCCAGTTCCAACCATCTTCATCATCCAAAAAATTAGAAACTTTGAAATCCAACATAGTATCCTCATGACGGATTGCATAATTTTCCAGAGTTTTTTCACACCATTGATCGTTCCATATGGATAAATATCCTCTGCAAAGGATCCAACTTGTGTGCGGGATGATAAAATGAAAGCAATTCCAAATCTTTTTCCAGTACAGGGAAGCAAAAGAGCCTTTCTTCAGCTGGTAAGGAGTGGTTCTATTGTGGCGTGCCTGAATGCAATGGTACTTGTCCCTATAAAACTTTTCCCAAAGAGAGTTGCCTGTAAGGATTTCCCAGCATGCTTACATATGAAAAGCTTTAGAAGTGACATGGAGGGATAATATTCCCAAACCTCCCATGGATTGAGGGATCGTCACTCTATCCCACGCAACCCATGCTCTCCTAGAGTTACTATCTCAGGAACTCCATAGGAAAGTAGATAACATACAGCTAATCTTATCAATCACTCCCACCGATGTATCAAAAGCAGCCATACAGTAAATACCAACGGCAGATAACATATGCTCAATAAGAACTCTTCGCCCTGCAAAATAAAGGAGTTTGGCTTTCCATGTTGTGACCTTCACTTTGATCTTATCAAGCAAATAGTCAAAGTAACACACCTTCATTCGATATTTGATAATTGGCATCCCCAAGTAAGATAAAGATTCCCCAAGAGGCTTGATCTCAAGAATATCAGTAATCTTCTCGATAGTCTCTGGATCGTTGTTGCCACACATGAAATTGGATTCTAGTTTGTTCATCGAATGCCTAGATACAACTTCATAATTTCTAAGAATACCATTTATACATAAGAGGGAAGCATCTTATGATCTAGAGAACATAACAACATCATCAACATAAAAGAGAATACTAGGTGCAAAGCCTTTACCTCTGGTCTTGAACTGCTCAATCTCATTTGTGCCCATCAACCTTTTAATCATACGACAGAATGCTTCTTCAAGCAGAATAAACAAGAAAGGAGAAAGATGATTGCCTTGTTGGAGCCCTC
Organism: Alisma plantago-aquatica; assembly: GCA_963693085.1. Lineage (NCBI taxonomy): Eukaryota > Viridiplantae > Streptophyta > Magnoliopsida > Alismatales > Alismataceae > Alisma > Alisma plantago-aquatica. The sequence continues at coordinate 1,017,595,482 of OY856409.1, read as the reverse complement.
TATGCATCTAGAAAAAGCCCGTTGTACAATTGTCAATGGTAACACTCATCCAGGCATTAGAGAAAAACCTCTTGCAAAGTTCAATGGTCTCATCTATCATTCAAAATCTTTTAAGCACAACACCAAGAAAGGACCAATCAACAAGGTCATAAGCCTTAGTCATGTCATATTTGATCACAAGGTTGCAGTGTCACTTGTCCCCTTTATTGAGATCATGCATCATCTCCTTAGTCATCCTGATATTGTGAACTATATCTGACCTTGCATATATGCCCCCTACTCATCAGAAATTAGCCTTGGCATCATCAGTGTCATACGATTAGATACCACTCTAGCAAGGATCTGCAAAGAAATATTTTTGACCGATATGGGTCTAAAATCTTTCATCAACTCAACCGGGGGGTATACTTTAGGGATTAGAGTGATTCTACTACAAAAAAAGCTCTGGTGGAAGACATTCCCCCTGAAGAAAAGGCAGCAAACTCCATGCAATCAAGCTTGATGATGTCCCACACTTGCAAATCCAACCGCAGTGTAAACCCATCAGGACCCGACATCGCATGCCTGTCCATATGCTGCATAGTGGATAGGATCCCTTTGGAAGAAAGTGAGGCCAACAAGGTAAACTTATCATCACCCGTCAGTATCGAAGGTATATGCTCTAAGAAGCAAGAATCTAAAGAAGTGTCTCTACTACCAGGTTGCTGGTACATCTTCTCAAAATAGTTGGTTGCTGCATTGACCATCGTCGATTGGCCCACGACCGATGGTCCACTCTCAACACAGATTTGATCAATCACTCTTCTTTTTCTTCTGCTCTTGATTACAACATTGTAAAACCATGAGTTCTTTTCCCCTTCATCGAACCAGTGAATGTACGCTTTGGTTCTAAGAATGTCCTCTTCACTCTGGAGAATTTCATCCAACTCTTTTTTAGCACTAAGTAATAGAAATTCTATCTCTCTATCTGCCAAGTCATCAAAGGAAATTTGTAAAGTATGAATAACATCTTCCAAGTCTCTCTTACGCTGAGCTATGTCACCAAAAGTTGCATTGTTCCATGCCTTCATCCTCTTCCTAAGGTTCTTAAGCTTGCTAAAGAACTTGAATGATGGATCACCAAGACTGTCTCCTAGCCTGCTATAATGGAATTCAAACAATCTTCATGAGAAAACCATGCATCACAGACGTGGAAGGGGGTGGGCTAAGGAAAAGGCATATCTCCTCTATCCCCAAACAAAACTAGGATGGGGCAATGATATGACACCCTCAACCTAGTGAGGTGATGGGTAAGAACTCATGCACCATGTGCCATCCATGCCTGGTTGAGAAAGCATCTGTCTAAACGCTCCCAAGTGGAAGGGGTGTACTTATGCTTATCCACCCAAGTGAACTTACTCCCTTTAAACGGGACCTCAGCAAAATCAAGATCAATAATCCCCTCATTGAATGCCCTCATTCCCGTATAATCAACATCACTGGGACCTCCTTTTTACTCCATGTGTCTAATAATGTTGATGGGGTTTGTGATCTATGTTAGTGGGTGGTCATGACACATGGGTGATGAATGGTTAAGGCCTATACTTGAACATATAATCAATGAACTTGTATGGATAATACATGAGCCATGTATGTGTTTTATGGTTGGATGCCTAGTCAACCTTAACACTATTCCATAATCATAATGTAGGGGTGATTGATGTTTTGCTTTGATCTCTTGGAATGGCTATGAGATTATGATGTTTTATCTTCTCCATTTATAAACCCCTAACCTTGCAGGTGCGATGAATGCCATGGCTTGTATATGATGTGGTGATGGTTATGTGATCTAGGTTGGTGCTTAAACACAATGATGAAGCATAATGTGGTGATTTATATGTAGGATTTATGTGATAGGTCCTAAGTCTTGGTGGATGGTGATGGCTTAATGTCTGTAAAGAGGCAACACTCTCAACTGATGTGATTTGGGTTTGACATCCCACAGTGATGTGTAACAATTTTGAGGGCCTTGTGAATGGCAGTTAGACAGTGTTGTGATGGTGATGTAACTAAGATCACACTGTATACATTTGATATCTTCTAGAGTTGTGCTTTTTCCCTTACTCTTATAGAGTTTGTTATGGTTTTATATGTTGTAACTTGATTGATGATCTAATTAATCAAGTGGAACCCTAAACATGTAGGTGCCCAGTGCCACAGATCCTTTCTAGTATCAGCTCAAATTGCTGGATTTGTGAAACAAGTATAACTTAGAACTTGAATATGTGGGGGGTGCAAGTTGAGGTATCTCCTTGCGTCCACAATTTCAGGTTATGTGAGACGACCATGTGTATGCTGATCTCCTTGTGATATGGATGGTCATGTGTGAGCCACTCCTCCATTAAGAACGGCCCTGTGTGAGCCAGTTCTTCTAGCGTTGTTACCTGTACCAAGGTTATATAGGTGTTATATATGGACTACCATGCGTGAGCCGGTCCATCTATTGACTATATGTCACTTTTTGCAGTTGAATGTTATGTCTCTGAGGTGTTTCTCTTGTGCTGACCAAGAGGTGTTGAGAGGTCATGGATTCTAGCTCTTCCATTTGACCTAGTATGGCACCTATTTAGACTTAGTAGTGTTTAGTTGAATTTGGGTGGTACGACTCAAACCCTTGGGGAAATAATAAAAGATGTAACAAAGCTATGTAGTGTAACTTTCTTACAGTCAAATACGAATAACATTAGTTGAGCCCCTATGACTTATAATTTTACTAATTTCTTGAATTATAAGATGGTAAGAGAAGTCAAATGTCATACATGTTCTTCATATTCATTTTTAGAAGCAACTTGATCTATTGTGTAGTGGTATCTACTTAGTCCTTCTTAATCTTCTTTACCTATTGTGTACATATAATTTTGTTGAATATGCTCAAACTGCATAGTATGTTGTTTTACATGCTTAGCTTATTGTGCTTTAATAGACATTGGAAGAGAGTTATATCTCTCACTTGTACGCTTGGTCTCACCTCATGGGTTTCCACATCTTTTAGGTGTTCGAGCATGAGGAAGTAGAGATCGTGTTGTTGGTGTTGAGTAGCAAGAGGACCAGTAGTTGTTGAGAGGTTGGATATGATGCTTGTGTGTAGAAGTCGAGTCCTACATGTTGTCCATGTACACTCAGGCCATTGGGGAGGTTTTGGTTGTATGTATCGTTACGAGGTTTTGGCTTTATGTTTGTTGTTGTATAAGGATGAGATATATGTATATGAATAGCTTATCATGTGTAACAAGATGTGGCTTGAGAGCCAGTGAATAATATCTTGTTTAATGTTTTGGGCAGGTGATATGCAATAGAGATGGATTTTGCAGACTCATGTGCAATATGTTGCAAATCTTCTGGTTTGCCACAATCAGTTTTAATTTCATGTGTTTATAGTAACCTGGATGTTTAGTTTTATTTTTGTAAGTTTGGTTTTGAGTAATCTCATTTGTGGTGCATTAGGGAATCACAGTTTGGTTGGTAACAAAGCGTTAGGTTCATTGTGTCTACAAGGACATAGGACTAGGGTTGTGTCTGTTCTAGTGTCCTCCAATTTATCTTATAGTCACTTCTGCATATGCATAAGAAGAAGAAGAGTTGAAAAGATGGTTGGAGAACAAGAAGAACACGTTGTTGAGAGTGGAGTTGTTGTACCAGGTGGACGTGCAGTAAGGCGGGTTGTTGATGGGAGGACGCATGAAGTGCCCCAGTTTGACCTGGACATGCTAGAAAACCCTACCTATCAGTCTATGTTGGGATAGTTTATGGCCACAATTACACATATGGAAGACCGAATGCCCATTCCTCAAGCGAGAAAAACAATCCCCAATGTGGAATCCTCGGGTACTGAGAAGACCTTCAAGAGGTTGAGGCATGTTGGAGATGTAGAGTATGTTGGTACGAAGGATCTAGCGGATGTGGATCTTTTGTTGACAGAGTTGGAGAAGGCTTTCAAGATCCTTTGCATCCCTGAGGTTGACAAGGTGAAACATGCAACGTACCTTCAGGAAGGAAGTGTTGGCCATTGGTGGGCCATAGAGGAAGAGAAACGACTAGGTATTGAGGTCAGTTGGGAGGAGTTCAGGTGGGAGTTTGTCAACAAGTACTTCCCGCATACTTATCATGATGAGAAGATCTCTCACTTTGAGAAGATAAAATAAGGACCCATGACTAGTAATGAATATGAGATGAGATTCATGGAGTTGTTGAGTTTCTATCCTCACATGACAGTGACAGATGAGGAAAGGATCAGACACTCTGTGTAGGGCCTGAACAGTGAGCTGATGACAGTTGTGCCAGTGCTTAAGAACCATGAGAAGTTTGCAACGTTCATAGAGTCTATCCGGAGGATTGAACGGTCAGTGGTTGAGAAGCGAGAGATGAGTGCCAAGAAGAGGCCTACAGAATACTAGGGGAAGTCTTTAGGAGGCTTCAAGAAGCCTAGGATTTCTACACTACTAGCTCAGTAGAGGTCCGATGCATATACTCAGTGGTCACCCAACAAAGTAAGATGTTATAACCCCAATTTTTGGGTTCAATTGGTGAGAAATGTAATTTCTCATATTAAAGATATTTGAACAAATAATGATATAATTTGCTTCAAATAAATGGATTTCGTTTACAATAGCCTTGATGTTTGTGTTGTGGGCTTTATTGGCTATTGGGCCCAATAACAAGGAAATAACAAAGAAAATTCAATTAGTGAATGAATAATTGAATATTCGAGAAAAGAAATATGTAGAAACCTCTAGAAGACAAATCCAAAGAGGATTTCGTGTCTCTTGGGTTCCTTGGGTCCCAAGGAGTCCAAAGTTGCAAGGAAAGTAAAGATCAGTTAAATATATTTTTTTTAAAGGAAGGAAAGTTGTAAAAAGAAGTCAATGAAAGGGAATATATAGACAAGTTAATGAGAATAGGAATGTTTTCCATCAGTTAAACACGATCCACAGTTATCTTACGTATGAGAGAAAGGGAAACGTTGACCTCCCTCCCCCTTCCTTTCATGATACATGGGAAACCTTTAGGGTTGTAAGTAATGTGCCTATATAAAGAGATTATAGGTTGCCCTCTTGCCACCAGGAACACCCTACCCCTAGCCGTCCGTCCCGTATGTGGTTTTCCACCGTTCTTCTTTATGCTACGCCCTTCCTCATCCAAGACATCCTAGGGTTCTCGTTGAGGCAAGATGCATGTCAACCCAATGAGCTAAAAGAAACGATGGATGATCTGCTTCAAGTTGCTCTGTTGTGACCTCTCCATGCAAAGCAAACACAACCTATCGCATGACCCAAACCAGCGACACTCGAAACCATACCAGCAGTTCCATGGACTCCACCCCTTTGTCTTTGTGACTGCAACCCTTAAGGGCAGAACCCTGACTGCTGAGAAGTAGTAGCGTCGAAGGCCGTGTAGGTGGCGCGAAGGAGGAGACCGAGGCAGTGGCAGGCATAACTGCAGGTCCAAGCGTGGCCTCAGGCTTGGCATGCATAGGCCGGAGGAAGAGGACGAGGGAGATTAGAGGTACCTATGATGGCGGTACTCTGGCTGCCGTGCCGCACAAACTTGGGCAGGCGCCACACCCTGCACGAGGGAAAGAGGGTGGGCGGAACCGGTTGTATGTCTGACACTCAGGGAGCATCGGGGTGAGAGAGAAGAAGAAACCTTGGGGTCTCGACGACAGTGATGACCGCAAGAGCTGGGGCTGCGGCGGTGAAGGCGGAGGAAACCGACAGATCTGAGGAGTGAGTGGCGTGCGATGAGGAGGTGGCTGGCAATACATGTCGGCTGGGACGGGGGCGACACAACCTGTGCGTCTGAGTTCCCGATCGCGAGGAAGAAGGGACAGAGTCAAAAGACTCTTATGCCCCTGCCTGCTAGTTCAAGACAAAAGGGTACGCTTGTCCTTCTACTTTTTTTTAAGCGGCTGCTGACTTAGATAATTATAATGATGTGGCTTCCTACGATTGGCCGATTAATGCATATTTTGGAATAATGATAGTAAATCATTGGTAACTCGGATTGCAACACATAATATATGAATTTTGCTCAGAAAATCAAGAGGAATCTAAATAAAATATAGTTGAAGCCTAGTTCTGCTTGCAATTCGAAAAGTAGTATAAGTTATTAACCTTAATGTAATGATGATTAAGAAACCCTATTTTGATGAGTTTAATGTGTTTAATAGGGTTTAATGGATCATTAGAGTTGATGTTAACCTGTTAAATGTAAAAAGGTACATTACGTTCAAAAAGGAAGAACTTTGCACATGATTAGTCTAATTTAGAATTTATATGCTTGAAATTGGAAAAGTACATAAAGCTATCATCTTTAATGATTTAATTAAAGAAAAACCCTTAGATTTGATGATAGATGGACTTAATGAAGTTATATGGATAGTTCAAGTTGATATTAACATGTTGTTAATAAAAGTGAAAATTAGGATATAAAAAGATGATCTTTTTATATATTTGGCTTAATTTAGGGTTTCGTGCATGATTATGCATTAATGAGCTTGAAAACCCTAATTTAGATGAATATGTCTTTTAATTGTTTTAATGATTCAAATCCATGAATAAATAGGGATGTGATGATCCTAAGTCAATTTGGGTATAAAAGACTATTAAAATAAATAGTTGAGCAATTAAGGTTCATAAAAATGGAAAAGGATATTTTAGGGTTTGTTAACTTAAAAAGGATAAAGTTTGAGAAATTGATCTAAGAAACCTTAATGAATAGTAATGAAACCTTAATGTGGATTACAAACCATAGAAAGTGAATCCAAGTTAATAAAGTAGGTTCTTGATAAAGTGTGTAATAAATAGAGTACATATTCTTTTCAGGAATTATGTGATTGTTGAATTGCTTGGATTGCATGCTTGGTTGGATTTTCTTAATGCTTCTGAAATCATCAAATCAGGTATATGGTTACGATTATGACTAACCGCTTTAGTTTCCCGATGGATTCCCGAATGTTTAATCGCATGGAATGCAACTAAACTGTTGGATGTTTATTTATTTCATGCAACTATAAAGTGACTATGATTATCACCATAAATGTGCATATATAACTCGCTAGATCTGAGTCCACCTCTGTTACTTTGAAAAGGCTAAAAAAGGGGTAATCCTAGAGCAAGGTCTAGGTTACCGTGAGTTAGAAACTGGGCTACCTACGTGTAGTACCATGAGACTCTTTAGCATATCCCGAGTTAAGGAGTGGTCTACTTACGAGTAGTGCCATGTGACTCAACCCTAGAAACTGGTTCACTTATAGGTGGATCATGAGGGGTTTAATGGGGACAACACAGAGGATAGGGTACTCTTGGATCGTGGAGTTATATCTAACGTAATCTTGGTTGTTAAATAAGTAATTGAATGATTACATTGTTATCGTAGTTTCATGTTTATTGTTTCCCCCACATACCAGCTTCGGCTGACCGACATTTTGTTTGTCGGCGTTTTAGGTACAATGAAAAGAACAAACAGTAAAGTGGCACATGTGGTACTAAATGGGAATTAAAGTGCAAAGGAGGATTAGATAGATTAGTATCTATGTGGGTAGAAGTTTAGAGATCCAAGTTTTCAAAAAGGTATGCAAAAATTTATTTTCTTACAGCTTTCAGTATAGTATGCTAAAATTTGATAATTATTCTTGGTTAATTGCCGAACCTTGATCTTGTTAATTGAATAACGGCTCTATCCTTCGGGTCTCCCTTAATTGGGGGTTACCGGGAGGTGGGGTCGTTACATTTGGTATCAGAGTGTAGGTTCCTCATTTAACCATTAATAATTATTAAATTTTACAAACTCCATAGGACCCCAGGGAGTTATTAGAGGATTATCTGAAAGACGGAGGTGTGTAGAAAGGGATCACGACTGGGGGATGGAAAGATTTTCCTCCGCACCGCTAGTCGGAATACGAGGACTCCCGGACCCATGTGACCGCCTGGCCAAAGTCTTAGGGTATGAATCGAAATAAGATACCTTTAGGACTTCTCATCTTATTCATCCCTTCTCATCACAAAATTCTGATAAGGGCATAAAGGATTAGGGTTTTCTTTCTTCTCCTCACCCTCTTGAGGTATGGGTAAGGTTAATAAGGTTTAAGGAATCCTCCACTAAATTAATGAAAGGCATGTAAATACGATGTCATGGACATAAGCTTAATAGATTAAGCGCAAAATAAATAATAGATATATGATTAGGTCGTATGACATAAGTTGTCATGTCCCCAGAAGGGACCTAAGGTTAGACCTTCGTGTCAGGAGGATAAGTTAGTCTTGGAGATAAAGATCTCCATTTCAAGTAGAGACCTGGAACATCCTCTGAGGATGATGCTAACCCTAACCCTAAGTGAAGGTTAGAGAGAGATGAATTGGACCAGGTGTTTAAAAGGACATGCCTTTGGGATGCCATACGATCCACGAGTGACCTAGCACCTTTTGGTAACCCAACCCTGGGAAGGGTCGTGCAAGGGTAAATGATAGCCCCTTAGATGACGACGTTAGTGAAGGACCTTAGAAATCCCATGGACTTGTGCAAGTAGGGCATAGTGGGCACCTAGGGCACGTCATAGTGATGACGGTAGATGAAACCCTGGATAAGGAATTATGATGGAGCATAAAGGGTTATGGATGATCTTGAGCAACCATAAGTTCGAACCTAGGCTTCAACCACGTAGAGTATGCTTTTGAGGATGATCCTTCATGAAGAAAGGACATCTAATGGTGAGGTTGGATGTGGGGTTAGCTCTAAAGAGAGCAGGAAACCCAGCAAGAAGGTTGGAAGCCTAAAACCTTGAACAATGGATGACAGTGGTTGCCTCATAAGTTGATGATATCTTGGTTGCCTTTAGAGGGACCAAACCCTAGGGAGTGAAGATGAATCATATGGTGCCTATGTGCCTACAGTATAGGTGTTTACCTTCTGAGGTAGGAAAAAGAGTTCCTTAGACTTAGAAAGGTTTTGTAGCAGGTTATGAGGCCTTGTACCTTGATGGTTGTCCTTAAGGAGGACCCAACCCTAAGTGTTGCTCGAGTTGAAGGATGACAAGAAGTGCATGTCATGCCTTTTTCATGCTTGGTTTGTAGTTAAGAGACAGAGCATGCAGTGAACCTAGGGTTCCTATGCCTAAGAGGGGAAGTGGTGTACCTAAGGCTCATGATGAGAAGTTGAGTTCCTATAGAAGCGAGCATGGTAATCCTCATGAATAGCGGAAAAGAGAAGCCCCTGAAGTTTAAGGTGTGTTTGATGAACCCCTCACAGCTAGGTTGATGATAAAGAAAAGTATGATATCATCCCAACATCGAGGAAAGATGACAAGTATGACCTAGCATGGTACAGTAAGTGATCTGCTGGTTCCTTAATGGCTTGCTAGGGTTAAGTAGGCTCGTGTGGATGTAAACCCTAGACCTAAGAGCTTTTGTGACCTTAGAGATAGTTTTCCCTCCCATCCTGGGAGAGGGACCCCTTTGGAAGGGTGTATGTCAATTTTGTTGGTTCAAGGTAACCTAAAGAGGTCTCATAGGATCCTGAGAAGCTAATGAAAGGTACATAGCATGAGTTTGAATCTATAGACCCATAGATATCCATCTCTATTGCATGTGAATGTGTTACCATGGAGGTAACCAGTATGGGGCTTGACCAAGGTAGGCAGGTTGCCATGATGCCTATGAACGGATGAGAGTCAGCCTATGAATGCAGAAAGAGAGATGATGAAGACTTGGGTAAGGTTCTAAGTGAACATGTACTGTAATGGAGAATCCTAAGTCTATCCTAGGGTCAGGTAGGGATAAGACCGATGAAAGTGGGAGTTGCCTAATTCCCCAGTTGCACATGACCATAGGGTCGGGAGGTAACAGCTATCATTGTCTGAGGGCCATGGGTTAGGAGATTGATCACCTTCATGAACTCATGGGACCCAAAGGGCAGATGAGTAGGGCACTCTCTTGATGCATGAGGGAAGAGGGATGACCCCAAAAGAGTCGGTACCCTATAGACCTAGAGGAGATGACCAAGGATATAAACCTCAGTAGGTTGAAGACTAGTTTGATATCATGATGTTTGTGATGAAGAGACATATGTGGCACGTTGCAACTTAGATTTAAAGGTGTACTGGCAAGGTGGGATGTACCATCTCTACTCTTAGAACAGGAAGAACTCTGTATTTGGACTGCAGCTAAATGCTTATTTCCTCTTGTTATGAGAGTGATAGATAGGACATTAAGCATGCCATACACCAAGGATAAGATATGTTGGAATGTTTCCACAAGGAATGGGGATAGAGAAGATATCTTACCCTAGTAAGGAGAATGATACATGGATGGTTTACTAGCACTAAGAGGAATGAGGTAGTCACCTTATGAGGATGTTTCTAGCATGAGCTAAGTGGAGATTACAAGTTATACCAGGTTGAGTTTGGTCACCATGATGATGAAATCAAAGAGTGTTCTTAATGGAGATAGACATGGAGTTTGAGGTAATATGATAAGTGAAATACATGGAAGTGTATGTCTTCAATGTTACCTAATACCTAAGGATGTGAGGTGGTAATGGATGCTTTGGTTGAGATATATCTGACTTGTTTGACCAGAAGCTAGAAGAGGTTGTTTGTCTAACCCTAAGTTTGAAAAGGAGAGGTGTGTGGATAACACTCAGATGTAACAAGATGCGTTGAAAAGTTAAGGGTTGTTTGGTTAGCCAGTCTAGTCCTTAATGCAATGAAAGGATGGTGGCAGAACCTCAGATGCACTTCTTTGGAAAAGAAGGTGATGAAACCCCGACTAGAGTGGTTTAGGATTTCTGAGGAATTGATCTTGAAGAATAATGACATACAGGAGATCATGATTTTAAGATCCCCATACACTGTGATATATGGCAATAGCACTTTGGATGCTTAAGATGAAGTTGCATGTGGTTTATGACCATGCAAGCCAGGAGGTAAAGGACGAACCCTAGTAACCCAGTGTATCGTTATAGAGGACAAAAGAGTCCCTGAGAGGGAACGAGAGCTCAACACTATGGATGTTGTGATAGGTCTTCCTTGGGCCAAGGAAGGTCGAGATGCAATATGGGTTATGGTAGGTCGCCTTACCTAGATAACATGAGAAAGAAAGAGTTCTATTAAGGGACATATCTAGTTAAACTACCCATGAGAGAGATGGTTCAACTACACCATGAAGCGAGTTCAAAGGTTCTTGAGTTTGACCTAAAGGTTCACTTCCATAAAGTGGAAGTAGGTACATGAAGAACTCAATGTTAGTATAGTTTATCACCCCTAACTATGGTTAGTATGATCCAGACTAAAGGGTCTGATGAGGGCATGTGTGCTCGTTCAGGGTGATATCTAGAGACAGTTCCTGTCCTATGAAAGATGTGACAATGACCACCATAGCCAGTATCGGGTTTTATATGAAGCTCTGTAAGGGAGGTTGTGTCGGTCACCACTTCAGTAAGGTGATGTTGGTGAAAGGACCACATGATGGGTAGAAAAGTACCACATGATGGTTAGAAAAAGGGACCCCAGTGCATGTAGATGAAGTCACTTTGATTGTGCAAGGGCTGAAAGGAGCCTAGAGACGATGAGAGTCGTGAGCAGATGCAAAGTAGACTGACATACAAGTTAATGTGGGAGAAAATGTGACATGAAAATCCGACCCCTCTAAGTTATAACTAAGAGAGCTGAGTCCCTGATACATGGGTCCATTAGAGATGGATGGGTGGAGAAGGTTGGGTTTGACTCTACCCCTCAGGATAGAGTAATGGGAGGTGTTTTCCATGTGTCCAATTTAGAGCACTATGTGAGGTACCTCGACCATGTGCTGAGCAATGAACCTAGTGAGCCCCAAGGGAGGCTGAAATGGCCTGAGTCACATGTGTAGTTTATTGACGCCAGGATGAAAGAACTCAGAGAAAAGAATATGTGATGATAAAGGTTCTTTGGAGACGTCATGAGTACGGCAAAGCCACATAGGGGCCAATGATGGACATGGAAAAGTCTTATCCTGAATTGTTTGTTTGCTTGCCTGAATTTTGAGGGCAAAATTCCTATAAGAGGGGAAGGATGTTATAACCCCAATTTTTGGGTTCAATTGGTGAGAAATGTAATTTCTCATATTAAAGATATTTGAACAAATAATGATATAATTTTCTTCAAATAAATGGATTTCATTTACAATAGCCTTGATGTTTGTGTTGTGGGCTTTATTGGCTATTGGGCCCAATAACAAGGAAATAACAAAGAAAATTCAATTAGTGAATGAATAATTGAATATTCGAGAAAAGAAATATGTAGAAATCTCTAGAAGACAAATCCAAAGAGGATTTCGTGTCTCTTGGGTTCCTTGGGTCCCAAGGAGTCCAAAGTTGCAAGGAAAGTAAAGATCAGTTAAATATATTTTTTTTAAAAGGAAGGAAAATTGTAAAAAGAAGTCTATGAAAGGGAATATATAGACAACTTAATGAGAATCGGAATGTTTTCCATCAGTTAAACACGATCCACAGTTATCTTACGTATGAGAGAAAGGGAAATGTTGACCTCCCTCCCCCTTCCTTTCATGATACATGGGAAATCTTTAGGGTTTTAAGTAATGTGCCTATATAAAGAGATTATAGGTTACCCTCTTGCCACCAGGAACACCCTACCCCTAGCCGTCCGTCCCGTATGTGGTTTTCCACCGTTCCTCTTTGTGCTACGCCCTTCCTCATCCAAGACATCCTAGGGTTCTCGTTGAGGCAAGATGCATGTCAACCCAATGAGCTAAAAGAAACGATGGATGATCTCCTTCAAGTTGCTATGTTGTGACCTCTCCATGGGAAGTAAACACAACCTATCGCATGACCCAAACCAGCGACACTCGAAACCATACCAGAAGTTCCATGGACTCCACCCCTTTGTCTTTGTGACTGCAACCCTCAAGGGCGGAACCCTGACTGCTGAGAAGTAGTAGCACCGAAGGCCGTGCAGGTGGCATGAAGGAGGAGACCGAGGCAGCGGCAGGCATCGCTGCAGGTCCAAACGTGGCCTCGGGCTTGGCATGCACAAGCCGGAGGAAGAGGACGAGGGAGATTAGAGGTACCTACGGCGGCGGTACTCTGGCTGCCATGCCGCACAAACTCGGGCAAGCGCCGCACCCTGCACGAGGGAAAGAGGGCGGGCGGAACCAGTTGTCTGTCTGACGCTCAGGGAGCATCGGGGTGAGAGAGAAGAAGAAACCTTGGGGTCTCGAAGACGGTGACGACCGCAGGAGCTGGGGCTGTGGCGGTGAAGGCAGAGGAAACCGACAGATCTGAGGAGTGAGCGGCGTGCGATGAGGAGGTGGCTGGCAATACATGTCGGCTGGGTCGGGGGCGACGCAACCTGTGCGTCTGAGTTCCCGATCGTGAGGAAGAAGGGACAGAGTAAAAAGACTCTTATGCCCCTGCCTGCTAGTTCAAGACACAAGGGTACGCTTGTCCTTCTACCTTTTTTTTAAGCGGCTGCTGACTTAGATAATTATAATGATGTGGCTTCCTACAATTGGCTGATTAATGCATATTTTGGAATAATGATAGTAAATCATTGGTAACTCGTATTGCAACACATAATATATGAATTTTGCTCAGAAAATCGAGAGGAATCTAAATAAAATATAGTTGAAGCCTAATTATGCTTGAAATTCGAAAAGTAGTATAAGTTATTAACTTTAATGTAATGATGATTAAGAAACCCTATTTTGATGAGTTTAATGTGTTTAATAGGGTTTAATGGATCATTAGAGTTGATGTTAACCTGTTAAACGTAAAAAGGTACATTACGTTCAAAAAGGAAGAACTTTGCACATGATTAGTCTAATTTAGAGTTTATATGCTTGAAATTGGAAAAGTACATAAAGTTATCATCTTTAATGATTTAATTAAAGAAAAACCCTTAGATTTGATGATAGATGGACTTAATGAAGTTATTTGGATAATTCAAGTTGATATTAACATGTTGTTAATAAAAGTGAAAATTAGGATATAAAAAGATGATCTTTTTATATATTTGGCTTAATTTAGGGTTTCGTGCATGATTATGCATTAATGAGCTTGAAAACCCTAATTTAGATGAATATGTCTTTTAATTGTTTTAATGATTCAAATCCATGAATAAATAGGGATGTGATGATCCTAAGTCAATTTGGGTATAAAAGACTATTAAAATGAATAGTTGAGCAATTAAGGTTCATAAAAATGGAAAAGGATATTTTAGGGTTTGTTAACTTAAAAAGGATAAAGTTTGAGAAATTGATCTAAGAAACCCTAATGAATAGTAATGAAACCTTAATGCGGATTAGAAACCATAGAAAGTGAATCCAAGTTAATAAAGTAGGTTCTTGATAAAGTGTGTAATAAATAGAGTACATATTCTTTTCAGGAATTATGTGATTGTTGAATTGCTTGGATTGCATGCTTGGTTGGATTTTCTTAATGCTTCTAAAATCATCAAATCAGGTATATGGTTACGATTATGACTAACCGCTTTAGTTTTTCGATGGATTCCCAGATGTTTAATCGCATGGAATGCAACTAAACTGTTGGATGTTTATTTATTTCGTGCAACTATAAAGTGACTATGATTATCACCATAAATGTGCATATATAACTGGCTAGATCCGGGTCCACCTCTGTTACTTTGAAAAGGCTAAAAAAGGGGTAATCCTAGAGCAAGGTCTAGGTTACCGTGAGTTAGAAACTGGGCTACCTACGTGTAGTACCATGAGACTCTTTAGCATATCCCGAGTTAAGGAGTGGTCTACTTACGAGTAGTGCCATGTGACTCAACCCTAGAAACTAGTTCACTTATAGGTGGATCATGAGGGGTTTAATGGGGACAACACAGAGGATAGGGTACTCTTGGATCACAGAGTTATATCTAAAATGTAATCTTGGTTGTTAAATAAGTAATTGAATGATTACATTGTTATCGTAGTTGCATGTTTATTGTTTCCCCCACATACCAGCTTCGGCTGACCGACATTTTGTTTGTCGGCGTTTTAGGTACAATGAAAAGAACAAACAGTAAAGTGGCACATGTGGTACTAAATGGGAATTAAAGTGCAAAGGAGGATTAGATAGATTAGTATCTATGTGGGTAGAAGTTTAGAGATCCAAGTTTTCAAAAAGGTATGCAAAAACTTATTTTCTTACAGCTTTTAGTATAGTATGCTAAAATTTGATAATTATTCTTGGTTAATTGCTGAACCTTGATCCTGTTAATTGAATAACGGCTCTATCCTTCGGGTCTCCCTTAATTGGGGGTTACAGGGAGGTTGGGTCGTTACATAAGAGGTCGTAGTTTTCCACCGGCAGGAGCCACTAGTGAATTGTCAATATCAGTGACAACGCCATCGTCGCCATGGTATGAGAACATGACGTGCTACATGTGTGCTTAGTTAGGCATACGATGTAGTTGTTTTCCATGAAGGATGATGAGGTGATCCAATAGTTGAGGCATAGTCAACAAGGCTCGCAAAGACAACAACACAACAATGAAGGAGGATGTGAATATGGACAGGCATCACAGACTAATTCTTTAGGACTTGCCAGTAGGGGACAAGGACATCAACATATGACAACTATATTCTATGCCATGAGTCAGACGAAAGGAGTGGTCAACCCGTGAGTAGTGACATGTTAGATGGAGTTATTTCATTCTGATTTATCTCCTTCTTTCTTTATATCTATCTTGGTTGATCTAGGTGTTACCCATTCTTTTATCACTCATGAAGTGATTGCTAGTAGATCATTGCCTGTTAGATGTAGATGTGACAGCCTTCGTTTAGAAACCCCGTTGGTTGGTTCCACAAAGTTGGAGGAAGTGTATCCTTCCTGTGTCCTTTCTTTTTTAGGATATAGCATTCAAGTGGATCTTATACCGCTTGACATGCATGGATTCAATGTGATCCTTGGAATGGATACCTTGGAGAAGTATCATGTGGTCTTAGACTGTGGTGCCAAGGTGGCGACATTTTGAGATGGCATTGAGGCATGAATTTTCCAAGGAGATAGGAAGATTCTCCCGATGTGTCTAGTGTCAGCGATGGTGGCAGAGACGCTGATAAGCTAAGGATGTGAGGTGGTTTTGGTGCACATGATGGATGCAAAGATGAAAAGTTCTAGTATCCATGAGGTACCAATTGTCTATTAGGTGTCCAACCACCTCGAGAGATTGACTTTGAAATCAATCTAATCACAGTTACCCATCCTATAGCTTAGACACCGTACAAGATGGTACCAGCTGATTTGGTAGAGTTGAAGAAATAGTTGCAAGAGCTGCTTGAGAAGGGTTTTATCAGGCCTAGTATGTCACCGTGGGGTGTTGTAGTGGTTTTTGTGAAGAAGAAAAATGGATCCATGAGGTTGTGCATAGAATACAGATAGCTGAACAAGGTGACGATAAAGAACAAGTACCCCTTGCAGTAGATTGATGACCTATTTGACCAGTTGTAAGGAGCCGTAATGTTCTCCAAGATAGATCTGAGATCAGGATATCACCAGTTGTGGATCAAGGAAAATGACATACCTAAGTCAACATTCAGGACTCAGTATGGTCATTATGAGTTTGTGGTTATGCCAATTGGGCTAACCAATGCACCAACAACATTTATGGATCTTATGAATAGGGTGTTTAGACCCAATCTGGACCAGTTCATGGTAGTGTTTATAGATGATATCTTGATCTTCTCCAAAAATAGTGAGCAACATGAACAACATATACTTCAAACGTTGACCATGTTGAGACAACATCAGTTGTATGCCAAGTTCAACAAGTGTGAGTTTTGGCTAAAGGATGTGTCTTTCCTAGGACATGTGATATCTATAGAAGGAGTTCGTGTGGACCCCAAGAAAGTTGAATCGGTGATAGAGAGGGAGAAGACGAAGATGTCAACAAAATTTCATAGTTTTCTGGGTTTGGTAGGGTACTACAGGAGGTTCATTAAGAACTTCAATTCTGTAGCATTACCCCTAATGAAGATGACAATAAAAGATGTGCCTTTTGTATGGTATGAAAAGTGTCAACGTGCCTTTTAGTTGTTGAAGGATAAGTTGA
Source organism: Alisma plantago-aquatica (assembly GCA_963693085.1). Classification (NCBI taxonomy): domain Eukaryota; kingdom Viridiplantae; phylum Streptophyta; class Magnoliopsida; order Alismatales; family Alismataceae; genus Alisma; species Alisma plantago-aquatica. The sequence continues at coordinate 1,017,578,396 of OY856409.1, read as the reverse complement.
CTAGTGTGACGATGTTAGTTCTATGTGAACAAGGGAAAGGATACATAGTCTTTTGTGATGCGTTAAGGAATTGTTTGGGTTGTGTGATGATGAAGGACAAGAACGTGATTTCTTTTGTTTTACAACAACTTAAGAAACACTAGGAGAACTACCCAACCCATGATCTAGATCTAATTGTTGTGGTCCATAATTTGAAGATTGGAGGCACTATCTTTAACAATTGAGGGTAGAGAAGGTCGTCTATGCTTGAAATTGATCCTCAAGATTGGAATTGTTTAGCCTGTGTGAATTTCTTGTCTTCTTGTGAAGAGAAGTTGTCATAACTATTTCTCAAGAAGTGTCAGATCTTCACAGATCACAAGAACCTAAATTATAAATTTTTGCAACAGGAGTTGAATACGAGGCAATGATGATGGATGGAATTAATCAAGGACTATGATTTTTCTATGGATTAGCATCTAGGAAAGACTAATGTCATGGCATATGCTTTGAGCAGGAAGTCTTCTTCTTCTTCATCTACATGTTAGGAACAATTATGTTCCTTGGTGTACCACAAGAGATACATGTTGATCTTCTTGTGCTAGATGAATGTGAAGCTAAAGGTGTCCAAGTTAGCAGGGTTGTTGGTACAGTTGTAAGTAAAGCCGACATTGAGACAATATATCAAGGTAGCAAAGAAGGCTGATACTATGATATAGAATATATGATCAGAGTTCGGTAGAAAGAACCGTGATGGCTTCTACAAGGCAGATGATGGGATAGTGTGTTACCATGAAAGAATTGTGGTACCTGATGTTGGTAATCTGAGAAGGACGGTTCTGAAGAGGCTCTCTCTTTGATGTCTGTTATGAACCCAGGTAGCACCAAGATGTACCATAACCGTAAGGATCTATATTGGTGGCCTAGTCTGAAGCGGGATGTAGCTGAGTTTGTCGCCAAGTGCATTGTGTGTCAGCAAGTTAAGGCGAAACATCATAATCCTACAGGGACACTACAATTGTTTCCTATACCGCAGTGGAAATGGGATCATGCGACTATGGACTTTGTGGTTGGCCTGCCTAAGACAACTGAAGGTCATGATTCCATTTGGGTGATCATTGATAAGTTCACCAAGTCAATGCATTTTCCTTCATGTGAAGACAACGTATACATTAGAGAAGCTTGCCCAGATATATGTTGATGAGATAATGCATTTTCTTGGTGTTCCAGCTACCATCATGTAATATAGAGGTCCTTAGTTTACAAGTCACTTTTGGGAGCACTTACACGCAACCTTGGGTACATAGTTGAGGCTTAGTACTATCTTTCACCCGCAGACAGATGGTGAGTTTGAGAGGACCATACAAACCTTAGAGGGTATGTTGAGGGCTAGTTTCTTGCAATTTTTGGGTAGTTGGGACACCACCTCAGTATGATAGAGTTTTCTTATAATAACATTTATCAAAGAAGTATCGACATGGATTCATATGAAGAATTATATGAGAGATGTTGTGGGTCTCTACTATGTTGGTATGATACAAGAAAATATCATGTTCTTGGTCCTGAATTTTTGCAGCATACGATAGAGAAAATCAAAGTGATCCAATAGTAGTTGAAGGAAACACATGATAGACATTAGTCATATGTAGACAACTGACATAGACTGTTGAAGTTCCAAGTGGGTGATAAGGTGTATATAAGGTCTTTCTTTGGAAGGGCATTTTGAGGTTTGGGAAGAATGGTCAATTATCTCCTAGGTATATGGGACCTTACCCTGTGGTGGTACGTGTAGGTAAGGTGGCTTATAAGTTGGAGTTTCCACTTGAGTTGCATAGGTTGCATCCAGTATTTCATGTGAGAGAATATTAAGGAAGTGCCATCCCGATACAGAGACAATGTTACAACCTATGGAGGTGGAGCTTGATGAGGACGTGTCCTATGTTGAGGATCCCATGTTGATCCTTGATAGAAGGATGAAGAGGTTGAAGAAGAAGGACATCATGTTGGTGAAGGTTTTGTGGCATCATCATGGAATTAAGGAAGCCACATGGGAACTCAAGGAAGAAATGTAGAGGAAGTATCTGTCTCTTTTCTCTTAGGTTTTCAGAGGCAAAATCCTTATTAGGGGTTTATGGATTGTAAGACCCCTGACCAGTGTTTCAGGATAACCATGTTTGATTTGGCTTGATTAAGTTCTTAGAACCTTGTTCTAGTCTTTTGAGATGATCTTAGACCTTGTGGAGAGCTTAAGTCTACATTTTATGATTGATTGGTTAATGTTTATGCTTTTGTGCTTATTTTGGGCTGAATTGCAAATCACCCATTTGTGGGGGTTATCTTGCAATTTGCCACCTCTAGAGCATTACTTCTCTCTTGGATCCTAATAGAGAGTGTGATTCTTGTGGGCACCTTGGTTGAGGCTTGGTTCAGTGGAGGCACCCTTAGTGGTGAGTAGGGTTTTCTAGAGTTTGGGGCACCTTAACCATGTGCACCTTGTGGGTTGTCTCAATCCAAGTCATGACCATGGACATGGTTTGTGGGTGTCATGGCCGAGACAACTCCCCTAGGTGTGGTTGTGATGACCAATAGGGTTTTGGTTGGTCTTGGGTCAATACAAGTCACTTTGTGTGGAGTGTCTCGACCATGTTGATACTTGGTGCTTTGTTTGACCATGGATGATGTTCCATGGTGGGTTGTGACCGTGACCGTGCGGGTGACCCAAGTGGCTTGAGACCCAACATAGAGTGTATCACCATCTCATTCATGTGTGTTATAAGTGGTTGCATGTTAGTTTCTTGGTGGACAAGTGTTCCTTTGGAGTTCTATCTTGTTGACACCTCATCTCTTGCCCTATCTCTCTCCTCCTTTGCTACATAAACCCTCTTCTCTCCATGCAAGTGATATTTTTTGGCCATCTTCCTTCTCCTTTCTTTCTTGGTCTTCCTAGAATCTTGGTGGAGCAAGGAGGTGCTCTTCTTGGTACCTTGAAGGAGGATCAAGCTGGCATGTGGTGGTAGTGGTGATTCCTACCCATCATTTACCTTGGTAAGCATTTAACTTTCCTTTATGGTGTTTTCCTTAGATCTTATACTCCATCATCATCATATTTCTCAGCCTTATGCCATGTTTTGGCATGGTGGTCGTTCTTGAGAGTAAACTCCTTCTCAAAAGGGGCCATAGGACATGTTTTGACAAGGCGAAACCCAGGTGAGAGGAAGTTTCTTCTCTCTTTTCCCACTTCTTTCCATTGGTTTGGCCATGGGCTTCTTTCTCTCTTTTCTTGGATAAGTTTGACCTTTATGCCTTCTCTTTCTTGAGGCACTTTGTGGATGAGAGTGGAGATTTTTGGTGGAGCTTCATCCTCCCTTGGAATCATGTGCTTGGAGTTGCCTTTTGTGGAACACTCTTCCATAATGCGGGTGATATAACCCTCTACCCTCTCTATTCTTACACTCTTTTATATATGCATATTATTTTTTTCTCTCTCTAAAACGTTTCCTTAACATTTCTAAGTAGATGATTATAGATTCTAGAACTTATTTGATGTTGAGATCATGCCTGGTTTGGATGCAATCCAAAACCCTAGTTTAGTACTCGATCTTGGTGTTTGTGGTATAATGATGGTCTTTTCCTACTTCTTGACCCTATATTTTGAACGCATGCATGATGAATGAGTGTTTAGATGTTTTTATGAAATTTAGGGGTTTTTTTGTGGTGGTGTAACGTGGTTTCTCTCCTTTTTTTTAGGCAATTTTTATGGTGATTGCATGATGCAAGGTTTAGGGTTTTGGTGACCAATTTTTGGGAGATGTTTTCATTCTTGAGGTGATGGTGTTCCTTTATGTTCTCTTCTATTTAGCCATGGTTTTCTTCTATTTTTACCTTGGTTAATCTTAGTTTGATGACGGTCCTTTGTCTTGGTTATAGCTTGACCATTGGTGGTCATTACACCTTTATCTTTTTTTGGTATCAATCAAAATGATGGTTTGCCATTTGGTCGAGATACCTACCCTAATTTAGTTAGGACTTTACTTCTGTTTCAAAAGAGTTATATTAATTATGATGTTAGTTACCTTTACCCTTGTCATGGTCATGATATCACACCTATCTTTGTTTATCACAACCCATGGTGTGGTTTGAGGTCGAGACAACCTTAGTTTTGGTCAGGTTGTTCCCCTTGAGGTTGGAGGTTGCGACATGTTTGCTTTAGGTGCTTAGAACCCTAGCTCTAGTTGGGTCGAGACATGTCTCCCCCTTGGGCATTTCACAGTCACTACATCAGGGGTGTTAGTCGAGGTCTAGACACTGATGGTGGTGGTCGCGACCCATGTTAGTGGGTGGTTGCGACAGATAGGTAATGAATGGTTAAGGCATATACTTGAACATATAATCAATGCACTTGTATGAATAGTGAATGAACATGTATGGTGTAGTTTGATTGGATGCCTAGTCAACCTTAACTTTGTTACCTAATATTAATCCATGGGTGATTGATGTGTTTCTTTTCTCTCTTGGAATGAGTATGAGATTATGATGTTTTCTCTTCTCTGTTTATAAACCCCTAACTGTGCATGTGAGTTGAATGCCATGGATTGTATATCTTGTGGTGATGGTTATGTGATCTAGGTTGGTGTTTATACACAATGATGATGAATAATGTGGTGATTTATATGAAGGGTTTACGTGATAGGTATTATGACCTGGTGATGGCTTAATGCCTATTGAGAGGTGGCACTCTCAAGTGATGTGATTTGGGATTGACGTCCCATAGTGATATGCAACATATTTGAGGGCCTTTTGAATAATAGTTATACAATGATGTCATGGTGATGTAACTAAGGTCACACCTTATATGTTTGATATCTTCTGGAGTTGTGTTTTTTCCCCTTGCTCTCATAGAGTTTGTTATGGTTTTATACATTATAACTGTAGGTGCCCTATGCTAAAAGTCACCCAATTGGATAATTAATCAAGTGTAACCCTAATCATGTAGGTGCCCTATGCCATAGATACTTTCTAGTGTCAGCTCAAATTTTTGGATTAGTGAAACGAGTATAACTCAAAGTGCATATTTTGGAATATGCGGGGTGCAATTCGAGGTATCTCCTTGTATCCACAATTTTAGGTTATGTGAGATGGCCATGCATGAGCCGATCTACTTATGATATGAATGACCATGCATGCTGGTTCTTCTAGAACTGTTACCTGTACCAAGTTGGGCTAGGTGTTTATATATGGACGGTCACACATGATTTGGTCCTTCTGTTGACTATATGTCACTTTTTCCAATTGATTGATGTCTCTGTGGTGTTTCTCTTGTGCTGACCAAGAGGTGTGGAGGGTTCGTGGATTCTGGCTCTTCCTTTTGACCTTGTATTGTACCGATTTTGACCTAGTCGTGGTCGGTTGGATTTGGGTGGTATGACTCAAATCCTCGGGGAAATAATAAAAGGCATAACAAAGTCATGTAGTGTATCTTGCTTAGGGTCAAATACGAATAACAATGGTTGAGCCCCTTTTCCGTATCTTTTTGCTGATTTTTTGAATTATAAGATGGTAAGAAAAGTCAACTATTATACATGTTCTTCATATTCCTTTTCAGAATCTAACTTGATCTATTATTTATTGGTAGTCCTAGTTAATCTACTTTACCTGTTGTGTACATGTCATTGAGTTGAATCTGCTCAAACTGCATAGTATGTTGTGTTACCTACTCAGTATATATGTGATTTTATAGATGTTGGTGGAGAGTTATATCTCTCGTTGGGACGTTTGGTTTGACCCTGTGGATTTCCACATATTTTAGGTGGTCGAGCATGAGGAAGTAGAAATCATGTTGTTGGTGTTCAGCAGCAAGAGGACCAATAGGTTTTGAGAGGTTGGATATGCTTCTTGTATGTAGAAGTAGAGTCCTATGTGTCGTCCCTATACACTTAGGTCCTTGGGGAGGTTCTCGTTGTATGTATTTCTATGAGGTTTTGGCATTAGGTCCATTGTTGTATAGAGATGACATATATGTGTATGAACAAGTTATCATGTGTAACAGAATAAGGCTTGAGAGTCAGAGAACAATATCTTGTATAATGTTTTGGGTAGGTGATATGAATACAAGTGACTATTGTGGACTCATGTGCAATATGTTTCAACTCTTTTGGCTCGCCGCAATCAGTTTTAATTTCCTATGTTTTATAGTAACCTATATTTTTAGTTTTATTTCTAAAAGTTTGGTTTTGAGCAATCTCATTTATGGTGTGTTAGGGTGTCACATATATGATTGATCCCTCATTCATTTCTACATGGGGAACTTCTTCAAACTTAGTTTGGTAAGTATATAAAAGAAATGTAGATAGGGAATCATATGGTGAGCGCATCAAGGGTATTCACTATTGATATGATATTAAATGCTCTTTTAATAGTGTTTTATTGATCTAAGAGTGCACATTTGCAATGAGCATTTTTTGTCACTACAAAGTAGTTATTTGTTCAGTAGTTGGTAAAGGTCGGTCGTGACCATCAGGTGAGGGTATTTGAGAAATGTAGTTCATATTGTTTGTCCTCTTGCTGACGTATTTAAAACAGATCCAAAGGTAGGGTTTCTAGAGGGTGAACAACATTCAAACTCAGGGGATTTTAATGTGTTGGATTCTGTTTGTCATTCACATGCTATTTCCCCATGCAATTTATGCATACTTCTCAATTTGACACAATTTAGGCATTGTTTTCCATCATTAGCATTGAAAAACTATTGCATCAAATTATGAGTATTTGTACTGAATTGAGTTAAATAATCATATTTTATTTAGACTTATGTTGGTTTTTTTTTTACATTTATAACACAACTTGGTGCTACCGACATAAAAGTCAATGGCACAAAATCTTGGCAAAATCCAACAGGTCAATCTCAAAATCTCGGTGCTATCGAGATGACATTTCGTACTACTGAGAAGGTGTTCAAAGCTACGAAAAGAATGAGTCGGTTCTACCAACCCTCCACCAAAAAATCATTAGGAGACATACATAATAGGCTTTGTGCCACAGCCTTGTCGGTGGTACCCACTTGTGCATACAGAACAAGTCAGAACTCACATGATTCAACTAGGTGCTACTTACACACTAGTCAATAGTACTAACACTTATGAAGGGTTTCGAGTCAGGCGACAACTTGGTGCCACCGACGTTTGTAGGTGGTACTGACTTTTCACGATCAATGCATATTAAATATTAAGAAAGATCATATGGTTGGGACTTTATGATGGTCTGAGTCCCACTTATGACATACAAGGAGTTCTGCCAAAAGGGGAGATCACGTTCTATCGGGTTGAAATTGAGCACAAAGATAAGAGATGAGGAGACAAAGGACACAACCACGTACCGGATGATTTCGACACCTCTGAAAAGTGATTTTTTGTAGTAGGAACAGTGTAGAACGTGGCGCTCACTAGATGGGATCATCAAGACAAATTTCTATAGGGTTTTTCATAAGATTTCTTGATGTTTAGATCTTATTCTCTCGGTTCCTCATTGTATTTGTAGACATAAAGCTATGGTTTCTTAATGAATCAGATGTTTTTGATCACCACTCCCAATTGTTTAAACTGTTAGTTGCTTTAGGAGAGGGATTAGGGTTGGACAAGTCATAGATTTACACAGTTGATATTGCGCCTCAAGAGAGGGCTTACAATTGTGAAGGGAATAACATAGAGATATCGCAAATGCACCTATCTAAATATTAAATTACTACATAGGTGGGATTAGTTTTATTATAGGTAGTGTATTACTCTACTGGAGCTGGTAATACTTGCTAAAGGTCCCTTGGTCCAGGTTTTAGGATTAATGATTATTAATGAAATGGGGCTATCATGGTGAAAGTGTAATCCTATGGAATCCATTCATTTGTGATCACATTTTACTTAATTTAGATTTCAATTATTGCAATATGTTATAATCAAACAACCAATCACATTTTCCTTAGGCCTAGCCGATTAGGTTATAGTTAGTAGTAGTCTCTGGAATAAGTTTCCCCGAGTTTGACATTTGGGCCTCATAGGCCTATGCTACTCAATGCGTACACTTGTGTTTTGCACACATAGTTTAGGCGTTTCAAACATTCATGTGTTTAACTTATAGGGGGATAAAAATATTCCATGAGCAGGAGGATCTATAAATAGAACAAATTATTATCCTTGAGGACTATTAAGGTAGTTTTGTGACTCCAAATCTAGTGATGGCTTTTCTTATTTATAGTTATTAACATCCCACATAATTGTGCATTTGTAGTTCCCTTCATAAGATAATGGCTTGGCGTGTTGATACTATTTGATGAAGTATATGGATGTCGTTGTTAGAACAGTGTCACATGATATCTTGAATATACAACAAGTGATATAGACTTGGATCACAAGTATATATTTTAATATAAAGTGAAATCATACTTCATATAATATTATCAAATGAATCATTCACTTTGTAGGCATTTAACACCCAACTACCTTATGCAGAAAACACTCTAGACGAGTTTGGAGAATTGTGGGAAGAGTGCTTCATTAGAGAATAGGATATTTTATATGATTGTGATAGAGGATTACACATAATTATTTTTCCTATTTGATTATATATTTGGATGAATCATAAGTAAACTTCATAATTAAGTATAAATTATAATAAATACAAGTGACTTTGAATTTCGAGTTCAATTGGGAATTGAAGATGTGAATGCGAATGTATAGGAGAATTGTGAATGTGTATCTGAAAATAAGTGTACTTGAAAGATATGCATATGAATACAATGGGGAAATTGAAGATGTGGATTTGTATGTATATTATATATATATTATATATATACATATATATATGTATATATATAGTTGTTATTGTAGGTTTTGTAGGATCTAAATGGCATGTTGTTAAGCTAAACACAGAATGAAATCTACTATTTATTATAAAAATAGGTTTTGCATCCTGCTAAATAGCTAGATAGAAAGTCTAAAGTCCTTCTATTTATAAAATAAATGCAAATTTTAGTGTCAATTTTGTAAGAAACTTGTTGAAGAAATGTTGTGACATTGGTGTTGAAATTGAAAATTAATGTTAGTGAACAATCTTATCACTAATTTTTTAATTGATAAGCCAACCTACTATGTTGTTTTCTAGAGAGAAACTGACTTGGTACATGTTTGACGTCAGTCTTATAGGTCAATTTCAACAATATAAAATTTAGCTTCCTACTATGTTAGTTTTGTAAAAAGATCCACATCATAACGTCATTATCACTTTGGTTTTTTGATGGAAACCGATGTGTATACCCCCTACTTAGATACAATTTACTCATAGGACAATTTTTTATGTTGATTTCTGTTATCCTAGATCTTAAACTGTCATTGACGTACTATGTCAGTTTCACATTCCTCCATTAACCAATGTCATATTCGTCATCACCAATCTCGCCCATCTAAGTGTTGCCTCAGAACTAAAATTGGAGGCCTTAGATATCTAACATCAAAGGACTCCTATGTACTAGTGGAACTGATAATTTTGAATCCTACTTTCTACAAATATATCCTTCTTGTAGGATATAGAACATAAATTCAAAATCATGCTTGGAAAATAGATTCATTACAACTCTAGACTTTTATTTTTCAGTTTGCCCAACTATTGTTGACATGTTTTTTATGGTTCCCTTTTTATGAACCTCAAGACTACAACATGAAGTCATTTGTTTTTGTTATGGATTTTCTATAACATTGCTTTTGTAGATTAACAACATAAAAAATGGTCAATGTTCATATTTGTTTGATCCAATAAATTCATAATGTGTTTTCAAGTTCAGCTCTATTGTGATAGCTGATGGTAGGTAAAATACAAAAGTTTATAATATTTCACCTGATATATTCACCATGATACATAAACCAATCCATGCCATACCATAATTGCAAGTGTTGGGATGGGTTTTTCTAGAAATTTTCAAAAAAGATTCTATAATTGACCTTTGTGCATGTAAGGAGTGAGACTCGAGAGGGGAGCTACTCAAATTACTTTAAGAATAATACAATACCATCCAATGCCAAATTTAATTTTTTTCCAAAGGATGATGATAAAAATTAACTATTACAATATTCATGTTTAACATTGCTATTCACCATTTAGGGTGTACTTGAAAGAAATCATAGGAAAATATTCTATTAAACATGACCTTTAGTTGGTAAACCAACCACTTCAATCTATCTCCAAAAAGAACAGTTAATCTCAAGTAGGATGCAACTCAGGGTCACCTATGGTAGGATCTTATCCACCTAATGGGTTGGGAACACCCCCATAAGAGAAAATAAGGTCGAAGATAATTAGCAAAAATTGGTATGCACTTATAATAGAGATTGGACAATTTCTATGGAATAAGTACATCAAAAATAAAACAGCATGGTTCCTAATGAAGAGGGAGGCAAAAACATCCAAGTGGATATCAAAATTGTAAGAAAAAAATATTATATGAAGAAATAAGAAGTATAGTAATAAAATTCTTACCTTTAAATATTAAACTAGAGAACAACAATAAGTAATAATATTTTATGCATGCAATTAAATATTAGACTACAACCAACTAAAGCACAACTGGGACACTTCCATATCTCAATCTAGGGAAGGAGGTGTGAGAACCCACAATCATATATAATAATATATAACATGTGAGAGCAACTAGGGCTAAGGTGAGAGAAACAAAAAGCCAAAATATCAAAAAAAATTTACAATGGGGTCGAATGACATAACGTACTGCCACTAGTAGATAATAATAATCTCCTATATCAAACATACATATAATAGAGAGACAAGATAAGTCTAGTCCAAGCAAATAAACCAATTTAGGGTTTCCATCATAAAATGGAATAATAAGATGAAATATTGTAATGAGGAATGTGAACTAGATAAGTATAACCGAGATTAAATAAAAGAGATTTACTTTGCATTTTAAACATGGCATAATATAAGATTCAAATATTGGACCCAATTAGATTAAATATATAAAACCAAATGACATACAAAGCAATATGACAAAATCAAAAGAAAGAGAGAGAGAGAAAATAGTATTATTGTCTAATATGACTCATAAAGAGAAGCAACATACTTCAAAAACATGTATCCAAAGTCAGGGTCAAACTCTAGATCCAAACCAAGGTCCAAATCTACCTATTAAATATTCAAATGAATTAGGGTTTATGCTCTTATAAAAAGCCTTAAAAATACCTCTTTAATCATTACCAATTTATGCTATGAAATTATATAATTTGATACATTATAGTTTCTTGATTTTAGAACATATGTATTTATTATATTTTGACTTATAAATGATTGTATATGTATTTTAAAAATTAAAGGCAATTAGGAAAACCCATAAAAAGCTCATATTTAATTAATTAAATTTTGTCACTAAAGTTATACCAAACGATAGATCATATTACTAGTAATGAGTGGGATATGATGAGACAAATCCAACTACACTAAGAACTACCACACATCCTAGACAACACATAACATAAAAATAACATAATGGGTATGTAAACCAATCAAGCATGCATATAAAATCTAGAGTCTTAACATTTACAGTAGAAAAGAAAACAACTATTACATTATTTCATTAAATAAGTTCTACACCCACATGTGTGTCCTAATTAGCAACAGAAACAAACTAAACTAAACTAAACTAAACTATGAAGATCAATTGTAGGAGCAACCTGGCCATCTCAAGCTATTTGAGACCCTAGCGATTTGGAACTGGCTCCTCCTAGTTTCCCTCCTTTAGATAAACTGCACCTAGGTTGTTGGGAACAACACCCAGATTGGGAGAAGGAATTGAAAATCTTATTAGCATAAAATTGGTATGTGCTATAAAAGTAAACATTGGGCAACTATGATTAAGGTTGAATAGAAAATTTGTTCCCATTCAGGAGAGGGGATGTAAGAAAATAATAAAGAATAAAAGAGAGTGTGTAAGTTCAAAAGTGATGAGGCTTATAAGAATTAACATGTAATCACAGCAATATTTCTTTCCTTATATAGTGTCAAACTCAAATAATAGATCGACATGCAAATTATAATGTGACCAATCTACCTATGTGCATTACATATTCATTAGGGTTCAAACATGTGAACTACTCATCATATATCTATTATATGTTCATTGGTAAATTCTAATGATTCGAGTACACAATTTTCCTATTCCAAGAATTAGGGCTGAAGTTAGGATCTCCAAATCTCAGTATGTTACATGACTCCACTCTTTAAAAGGATTTCGTCCTCAAAATCAGCATATCCACATTCTATATTGTACTACCCTTCCCCCACCTATAAGTTTTGAATATCAATCCAAACTAAACTAGAGGTAGAAGGTTGGGTGTAACATATCTATGTATGGAATCTATCACCTCATCACTTACTCTTCATTAGCACCATACATCAAATCCTAGGTTGCTTTGTCTTAGATTCCATACTTGTAATGAATGTGATCCAATGGAACAAATCCACTCATTACATTAAGAACTAGCACACATCCCATCCAACACATAACATAAAAGTAACATTATGGGAATGTAACCAAGTTCAAGCATGCATAGAAAATCTAGAGTCTTAAAATTTGCAATGGATAAGAAAACCAACTATAACATTATTTCATTAAAGAAGTTCCGCACCCACATGCATGTCCAAACTAATAATTGAAACTCAACTAAACTATGAAAATCAATTCCACAAGCAACCTAGCCATCTCAAGCTATTTGAGAATGTAGGGGTTTGGAACTTTCTCCTCCTAGTTTTCCTCCTCTAGAGAACCTTCACCTTGGTTGTTGGGAACAACACCCATGTTGGGAGAAGGAATAGAGAAGCTTATTAGTGTAAAATGGGTATGTTCTATAAGATAAACATTGGGCAATAATGATTAAGGCCAAACAAAAAAGTTATTCCCATTCGAGAGAGGAGATGCAAGTAGAAGATATAGCATACAAGAGAGTGTTTAAATTCAATATTGATGAATCTTATAAGAAATGTGACCAGTCTACATATGTGCATTAAATATTCATTAGGACTCAAATGTCTGTATTACTCATCATATGTTCATTAAGATATAAAAAGCATGTCAGGGTCTAACGATAACCTTGTTTGGTCCATTATAATGATCTGAGCATAGAATCATCCTATTTTAGGAATTAGGATTTCTAAAGTCAGGATATCCAAATCTCAGTATGTTACCCTGAAACAACTAAAAAATATATTTCTTTTGAGATTATTCTAAAAAACTAGTGTTTTAGGATATTGGGAACACCAACTCGATGCATTTTTTACTAGTGGATGTGAAATCTATCTCTATTGTTAAAGTAATATTATTTCTAGAACCTAAATTCTAGGATCATAACTAATCATTTATGGAGCATTCAGGGCTATATGAATAAAGGGTCAGGGCAATAAACAAAATCTCAACTCAGATCAATAAAGAAGTAATCATTCAAAATTTATAAAATTGCACTCGTAACGATATCAATTTATAGAGATCTAAGAATATTATCACCACAACCTCATCGCAAAACTTCATACGGTCAAAATCAACGTCCATTACTTCTCCACATAGTCACAAATATATATTATAGATTACAATCATAAAAACACCATACATGCACAATATTTATAAAGATTGTTAGAAAATTAGTTGTATGAAATGAAATTATATTTGAAATTCATTCTACCTATCACCTAAGAGCACAATAATGACTCTATTTCATATTAAAATATGACTCTCGCCTCAAAAGATGCATCCATACTTTTTACAAAGAGGGACTTTATGGGACATAATAAACACCCACACTTCTTGATCCCTCACACAATTTCTTTTTACATATGTAATTGTGATGCATGCATCTTTCATTAAAAAGACATAGGACTGGTTGTTGGGTGCTTCTCGTAATAAATAGAACTAAATGTAACTACTACCCTAAGGTGTTATCAAAAAACATCAATCTTAAATCACTTAACATATAATAATTGAAAAGTGGAAACCTATTTAAACATCATTGTTAAAAAACTCAAAATAGATTTTTCTGATACAAATACAAATGAAACTATTACTTATCGTAATATGTTATTTCTCATCAAATATCATAACTACATTACAGAAAGCTTTTGTGGTATCCATGTTCGGTGGGATTGGAAAGCATGCCCTATGATGGATGCCAAAAAGTGAGAAAACCCATAACCAAAAAGCTGAAATGAACATGAGTACCATCATTCAACCAAGCATGCACAACCAAGAACACTTAAAATTTTCAATCATGATTTACTAATATCAACTGAAACGAAGTCCAAGATTCTCATATATCATCTACATAATGTACAACATTCACCAAGTGGCTCGATGTACAACCTATATATACAAAAGATACCCCTCATTATATTTACTAGAAATGTAAAACATACAAGGATTACAACAAAATAAGATTCATGCGTACCTTTTCAAATAAAACACCCTTCTTTGGACATGAGTGTACAAGGAAGACTCTAAGATATGACAAAAAATCTAGACTCCACCCTTCATCTCTTTAATGACCTGATGATGGAGACTTGTAACATACTGAAACCCGACTTCCTATCCCCAAAATCATAATTCTGTGAATTTGGTACCCATGAGTACAGTTCTTAGTATAACCACCAAATAATATATAGAATATTCCCCATAAAAGAAACATAATGGACGAAGATGACCTAGATGTCTTTTTGGACTTGGTGGAAATATTAGGGATCATACCATGTGAATGATAGGTACTTTATACCTTTAACCAAAACATGACAGATATATCCTATAGGTAATATTTAGATGGATATTAATACTAAACAAATAATTAAACTTTAACAAAATAAATATTAATTCTTATTTTCATGCAAACAACTCATACACTCAAAATGAACAAATTTATGCATGCATATATGGAAATGTGTTCCAAAATCTTAAGAAGGTAACTAATTGAGTTAAAATGTTTAATAGTGATGGAAAAAAAATGAAACATATCCATGTTGGTATGAATGATGAGAAACACCCTAGGTGGCCTAAAAAGAAATATAAGGGTTGGTGGAGAACTTGTTTGTTCATTACTTGAATAATAATATCATTAAATGATTTTCAAAGGAATGCTGGTTTAAATAGTTGTATAAGAGAAGTAAGGAAAATAAATCATGTGAAGGATCTAGTCCAAGATATTAGCAATAGATATTTATTTGGTAAATAAATATATTCATTTGGTCAATAAATATCGCTACAAGAAGGCAACTCTTCAAGGACATGTTCGTTTATAATTTTAAGAGATAATGCCAAACAAATACAACAGTCAACAAATACGAGCCGCTTCCCACTCCCATAACACCCACTACACAACTAAGTTTCATCACATGCCTCCTATACCTATTCTCAATGATAAAACATTTAACACCTTCCCACGACTTTCTCTAACCATTAAGTGATCAACTCCATCTACTTGTAGTATACGCCTGTCTTCCTCCTCTAGATGGCTTTTCTGAATTACGACCTCCCACTACTTCCTTGCTTCTTTATCTACCGGTCAACAACTAGACGACCTTCCTTGTTTAACTTCCAGTTGTTGATGCCTCAAACCTCGTATGCCTTTTCCTAGAAGTGCAGGTACATCACGGTTCGTTTCACTTTAACCAACCATGGACGCACCATGTCAGCGAATCATGTTTTATCAATCCATATTGATGGATCTGGTAAATCATGCTCCAATCACTGCTATATATATTATCATCAACGGTGAACTGATCTCGAAACGTCGGTAGTTGTTGTTTAACTAAAATGTATGTCTTCTGATTTCTTTCACTGACATGATATTGTGGTTTGACATAAAAGCTTTCTGTTTAGTTATTTATCATATAAAATTTCTTACTCTTGTCATAATGTTCGTGATGAGACTCTAGCTTTGTTGTTTATACGTTATATTATCAATTAAGACGATTGGTTGGTCATCCACCTAAATTTTATTGGTAACACATACTTTCAAGAGTTGTGCATGCCCTACAGGTTTAGTGACATTTTTTGTTGTGGGACTGTCGTTATAGATGTTTCGTAACATAGTGTTACTCCAATGTTAAGTTTACATATTTTAAAACCTTTCTAGTTCCAGAGATTTGTATTAACATGCAAAGTTGAATCAATTTATTTTTCATTATAGTTGCTATAATAGTTTAACTACATTTCTAGTTAGCTAAATATGTATTTTAATTTGCAAATGAATCATGGCTTTCCATTTGTCAGAAATTTGGAAGATAATGGATTAGTATCAGTTAAATAAGCATCCATTCCACCGAGGTGGTAGCTCGATGGAGAAGGGTCAGGTTCTTTAGAGTAGAACCCGAGTTCGAATTCTGGTTGTGCGGCTTGATCAATTCCTGGTCCTGTCATGCATGGTGGCCCTTGTGTGAGTTTACACGCTCTCCCTAATGTGCGGGTAGTTGAGTGGGAGCCAAAGGTTTTTGCTGCCAGGATGGGCTCAATGATCTGGTTTCTCCACAGGGGTTGTTCCAATGTCTCAAAATAAAATTAAAAAAATCATTCATTTTTTGATACATGCCAAACTATTACACCTGAAATTAAACTGATGCAGTATTTTGACAAAGTACTAAACCTAACCCACAATGGAACTCAGGTTATGCTTGTATATATATATATATATATATATATATATATATATATATATATATATATATATATATATTGATGGTAAATCACATGCCATTATATTGATAAAAGTCATACGGCATCTACAGAGATAAACAGATCAAACATATTCTGTTACCACACAAGACAGAGAGTGATATCTAACAGATAGGATTGAATGCAAGTAAGACTCTTCAGCATGGATTCCTCCCTTTCGCGCTTATAAAAGCAGTTTTCAAACGGAATCAAACCACAATCCCAGGTAGCATCTGCAAAGACAACACCACCTCCACCGAGATGACCAGAATAAGCAAGATAACCATCTTCCATGGAGCCAGCAGACCTCCACCAACACCTCGAGTACAAACAGACAACCAAGCTACAAGAAATGGACGGGGGATAAACCTCGATCAAGGTTGAAATCACTGGGAGAAGCCCAGAGAACTCCACCGCCTTCACAAAGGAAGGACAAAGACCTTATTAGAAAGGTATTAACTAACAGCGTCGATACCCGACGAGACCTGAAAACCAACAAAGCCTAAAACCTACTCCCGAACGAAAACTGTAGATGAACCCAATCTTGTAGATCAGTCAAGCCGTGAGGGTGCCTTCCATCACCTACCTTCACTCGACGGCCAGAGGCCCAACACGGAGTTGTGGCAGCCACAAGAAACCCACCCGACGTCTGGAGACCCCGAGCGCAGCACCAGCGCCGCTGAGACAGGGAGAGACGGCGGTAGGGACAGAGGGAGACCACCCAGCGAAGACGGATCCACAGAGGATCGGACTTGGAAGAAAGCCCTGGGGGAGCGGGGTGGCGTTGGCCGCCGCCAAAGCCCCCTCCCCTGAGTTGTGGTTCCGCCTGCCCTAGTCGCCCTTCGAATCGCCTGCGCGGACGGGAGCGGGAGCCGGGAAATAGCTAAGTCTTGATGGTATACTAAATAAAACAAGAATACATACGAACTTTTTTGTGTTTTATTTTATAATACCATATAGTTAGTTATAGTGTTAGATAACTTTAAATTTGTTCATAAATAACAATAAATTGTATGGTATAATATTTTCATACCTATTAAAACCTATATGACTAAATTTCACAACTCAAAATCAGAGCTCGTATTATTCAAGACAATTTACCCTTTAACATGGAGCCGAACATAATCAATGAAATACAAACTCATAATCAATTAACTGTTGAGTATAAATGGGATAGTTTTACAAGTTTAGGAAAGATTTTGATAGCCATAACAAAAGTATCTTTTGAACCACTTAGTCCCTTCTAATTACTTTTATGTAATCTGTGTGATTTTCCACACTCACACAAACTACCCATATCTAGCCCTCAGTCACTCTTGGGATGGTACCATCCATCAATTCCTTGTCAAAGCTTTAATGGGTGTTCCTTTTCAACCATTTTCTACTTTATGTTGTTTGTTTTGATAAACATTTTTACGTATTGAAGAAAGACTTCTTGTTAATATCTCTCACTAGAATCATCCATACTTCTAATATCTTGTAAATAGTTTCCGATCCATTTTGCCCCCTATAAATTGTTATGCATTAAATCTATAATTTAAGCAATACATTCTTGCATTAATTATATCTCCCACCCTACTATTTTATATGAAAATAAAATGTTTACAAATGATGGAGTTAAGAAAGTATATTCATATCTAATTACATCAAATTAACACTTAATCACAATTATCTTAGAGCACTTAGAAAGGAAAATGTTGACAACAAACATAATTTTAGGAAGGAAACACTAGTTTTAAAATATATCACCTGTAAAAATGGAAGTTCTATTAATAATTTTATTTATGTAGAGTATATATCCATATAAACATTGATATATGAAACTCATGAAATGGAAATCTCACCAATTTTAGTTAATGTAAATTAAGTTTTTATACAACCTATATATATATTTTTGCATCATAAATATTCCATAGGTTATTGTATCAATGTCATGTTTATTTTGTTGGATTCATGTATATGTTTTCTTTTGCATGATTTATATTCTACTAAGAGATATGAATAATAAGACCATGCATATAATCTCCTTTGCAATGCATGAGATATGGGTATTTATGTTAAATATATCATGGAGTAAACCGTAAACACAATCCATTAATAGGTAGGTTTGTAGATTTACACTACAATCATCCCTATATAAACAAAATACTTACTATATCTGTTTCTTATATTTGATTTGTTTTAATTTCATGTTGGAATTTTTTAAGATTTAGGATATCCATTTTCTTAAATTGATTTAAGAAATTGATAATCTAATTATTGGAACTTGGCCCTAGATTTCTTTTGTGGGGTTCCAATACAAATTTTCTATTACGACCATGGGACACTTTTTTTGTTGTCAATAATATGACCACCAAATGCGTATGACATTAAAAACCCTCTTATCTATAATAATAATGTCATAAACCTTATTGTCATCCCCTAATATGTTGGTAACTCAACTAGGTCCTAGTGTCACTAAATATATAAGAACCAATGACTAAGGAAATATTGTTATCTAAAGGTACCAATGGGATATGTTGGGCTCCATTCCAAACTTGTTGGATACATGGACATGGGGTCTAGTTTTTACTCTAGTGAATGCTTTATATCATGTGGATCACAGTGAAGAGATCATAAGTTCTTCACTTGGTTCCACCTTTACCCTTAGTGACGATTAGTTGTCACAAGGAACTACTTATGAGGAAAGATTGTATCACCTTTATACCTTTTTGGTTAGCTTAATTCTTATTCTATTTTTACACCATATGTGATTCACATTCATGACATATAATACAATGTCTTGGCATGGTGAATCATGTAAAAGATACTTCCTTGAATAACATATAGTAGTTGATCTAATATATTGAAGAATTTATGCCTAGTCTTATACATAACCTTATTTCCTAATTGTTTCTCAATTATCGTCTAAGCACTTCACCTTTTTAGCAATTGATAGTGTAAGTTCTATTTTTTCATGTAATTTATGTAATGGAAATCAATTTATGTTATAATTGGTGTCTTTTTATGATAAAATTGCAACATTCACTGATGAAATGAGATTTAAATGGGGATATCTACTAATTAAAGTAATGTTTTATCCTTTTGAGAATAATTTTAGAGAAAAATTCGGTCCAAACATTGATCAAGACTCATCCCTAAGAAGAGTATGGCAAAGTCAATGGTGAAACTGGGACTCATTTCTTAATGTTATGTTTTTTGAAAAATCATCGCCAAGCTCCATACTAATAGGATCAAAACGGACAAGCCTAGCATTACCTCCCTTGGTCAGTCATGGTTCATTAAATGTTATACCATTTCTTATAGCTCTCTTCTAGCCTTAGAGTTCTTGTTGGATTATAGGGTAAAAATAGTGCTCAGAAGGCGTGTGTGAAGATTGATTTGGCAAAGGCTTACGATAATGTATAATGGGAAGAGTTGTGAGATGTCTTGGAGGCATTGGGTTTTTCCTATAGATGGATCAATTTGAACAAGGAGTGTGTGTCTGCTATGTTTTCCTCTCTGATAACCATTGTGTGTCCCTATCGTATGTTCACAATGGCTAATGGATTGAGGTAGGGGGACCCCTATCCCTTTTATTGTTCACGCTGGTTAGGGAATACCTCTCTAAGTTTATGGAGGATGTTATATGTTCTAGGAAGATAAACACTTACAAACATGGAAGAGTAAAAGTAATGCCCTCTTCTTTTTGTTGGCCAATGTGAGAATGCCGAAGAACTTCATAGGATGAAGAAGATGTTTAGGAATCTTACCATAGTGAACTGAAGTCTAGATTATTCTTATCTAAATCTTGTGACACAAGGAGGGTCATATTTAGACAAAAATTGTGCTGATGGAGGCCACCTTCCTCATGAGGTATTTGGGGATTCCCTTAAGTGGCATTATGGCAAGGGGCTAGAGTTTTAGTTCTTGTCAAGATTGCCTTATGCAGAACTATCTCCAGATGGATGGGGGGTCACACTTTCCCTTGTTGGGAGGTTGGTCCTTGCAAGAACTTATCTAGATGGAAAAATACATTTTTAGTGCCATCAGACTAAAATACCAATCTTCATTCTGGATAAACTCAGCAACATTGAAATCTCCTTTATATGGAGGGGTGTAAATGCCATGTTGTTTTGTGGACCATAATAACCAGGAGATATCAGGAAGTTGGCATGAATGTGCCTAAAGTAGGGTATATGGATACAAAAACTACATTAAAAAGAATTGGAACCTTCCTTTAGACTGCAACTGATGATGAACACGAGATGTTGTTTGGATCTTGCTCGTGCTTCTGTGAGAGCATTTATGTAATCTAAAAATTATGTGAATTTGGATTTACCAAAAGATCTTGCTATGGGAAATAGTACAAATGCATCCAAAACATGGAGAATGATGTGTAGGAGGTTTCCTAGGGTGACGAAAGATTATGTGCTGACCGAGGGGCATTGGCAGCTGTTCCAACCAGTGCTTGTTCCTTGGCTCTTCCTTCCTCCTTCACTCTACAGGTGCCTTGGGATATTCTCCTATGGAATAAGCTACACATCCCCAAGTGGATCTACTGCATGTATGGATGCATCCTCCATAGGTCCCCACCTTTGATTGTATGACAGGTTAGGGACTGATGTCAATGTCTACATGTTTGTTGTGTAGACATAAGGAGGATACTAACCAACACCTATTTTTAGAGTGCAAATAACCAAGACACCTATGGTGTAGAACCACCCTAAAGATACGATGGGGGTGGTAACCCATCAAGAACCCTCTTTGAGGTGATTGTTTGGATGGTGGATCAGACTATGAACAAAAAGGGTCTAAGGAATTTTTTTGGAGTGTGTGTGGTTGAGATGTGCTACAATATTTGGAGGGAGCATAGTGGGAGGATCCATGTGGAAAAGAACATGTAGTCCATGATATTTTTGAGAACCTTGTAGATAATTGAGGTTGGTTATTCAAAGACAAACCTTAGATCAAGGTTGGGGTTGGATAGTTGGTCCTCTGATAATAGGGTTTCGTAGTATAGACACACTAGTACAGTAGACATGGTTCTTGTTGTTATCCACTATATTTTGCTTTGTTTTATAGAAATCTTTTACCTTCGAAAAAAAATGAATTTGGGAAAAAATGGCTACAACATTCAAGTTAATGGATTTTTTTAATCAAAACTACTATGTTTTGGAAGCCCCATCTTTAATTAGGATCTCCCTTATTGACTTCTAGGTTCCAATGCATCCAAGTATTATTTTTGTTTCAAATCATGAAAACATCTTCAGAATTGTTGGATTGACTTTTATGCTTTTGTAATATATTACCTACTATTTTATCAGTAATTAAATGAGGACGTTAGAATAATTTGACCACCTCATGATTGACATTGTAATTAGGGGCCTATGAAATAAAAAATATTTTCTTTCTAGCTAGAACCAAAAAATTGTTCTTCTAGATGAAGCAATAGAGAGTAGTTTTGGCACGCTTTGACATTGAATATTATATCGAACAAATGTAAGTTCAATGAATGGATTTTATATAAGCTCAATTCTCATACCTCCTCATTGTTCCTTTCTTAGTGGGTTTATCGATTATATTTCAATATTTAGGTTTATCTATGTTTGAGTCTACCTCTAGATTCCAATTCACCTTTTCATCTTGGAGATTTGTTACAAAACTATGATTACTAGTTCAATATTATTTTTTATTATTATCTCTTTGAAGGTGCAATCATATTTTATTATAGTGACTAATTAATGTGCTAGTATACTAGAGTACACTTTCAAAAATCTATATTTTCTAGATTTTTGGACTTGAGTTGGAATTTTGAATTGAACACAATGGACATGCAGTCTTACTTCTAATGAATGATTCCTCACTTGGTTGTAGTGCACTCCAGGTACTTCTTTGATGTTTCTAATAAAATCATTCTAGTTCGGTATTGTAACATCCCAGGATTTGAGGCCTCAAATAGAATGATATTATAAGGAATGATTGGACTACCTATATCACCAAGGTGCACCTCTTTTTCCAGGAGCCCATCTCTAAAGAACTCCATAGTTAAGTGTGCTCAGCTTGGAGTAGTACTAGGATGGGTGACCAGTCAGGAAGTTGATCCTGGCTTTTGCGTGAGTGGACAACAGCGTGCAGTTAAGGCTAGTGGGGGTCTGTGGGGCCAATCATCATTCCTGAAACTCTACTAGAGCCTTGGGCAATGGGCCCCAGGTGTTACATTTGGTATCAGAGCCAGAACCCCTCTAGTAGATGGGCCCCAGATGGGCATGGCATTCCAGTCTTGAGCCATATGGTCTAGGCATGTAGGAAAGGGTTGTCCATGGTGACATAGCCACCCTTGCACTGATATTCTGTGACGGGAGCTGGGTGTCCATGGGCCATTCTGGGTCTGCACTGAAATGGGGAATATTATGAGGCCATATAGTTGAGTCTTCATGAGGACGTCAAGCGTCTATGTGGGGGGGGGATTGTAACATCCCAGGATTTGAGGTCTCAGATAGAATGATCATATAAGGAATGATTAGACTACCTATATCACCAAGGTGCACCTCCTTTTCCGAGAGCCCATCTCTAAAGAACTCCATAGTTAAGTGTGCTCAGCTTGGAGTAGTATTAGGAAGTTGATCCTGGCTTATGTGTGAGTGGACAAAAGCATGTAGTTAAGGCTAGTGGTGGTCTGTGGGGCCAGTCGTCATTCCTGATACTCCACTAGAGCCTTGGGCAGTGTGCCCCAGGTGTACTAATATCCAATAGTCTTCACAATGACTTAATATATTGAGTTGTTAGTGAAGGAACAAATCTCAACCTAGATTAAGACATGTCTGATTGTGAAATGAGTGCCTTTAGGATAGGTGAACCTAAGGAATGCTTAGTTTGGAACTAAAACATAGACATGCATGGGTGTTGAAGCCAATTTTATTCGTTAGAAAAGTTGCTGGCATTGGGTCTTCTAGATGAACTAAGATGTGTCATTGATCTACCAAACATCTGAGGTCATGGATATCCTCCCCTTGCATGATTGAAAACACTCATATCTAGAATAATAATGTTAGACATTGTATCCATATCATCTAACCACCCTAGTATCCCAACTAGGTAAAGGTTTTTCACTTACTAGCTATGATTCATTTGACTAGGGAAAGACTGCCCTCTAATGGTAGAAATGGGATATGTTTTGGCTATGTTCCAAAGTTACTTGTGACAAGGACATGGGGGCTAGTTTTTACTACAATGGATTTCATATGTCATGTGGAGAGAAGTGAAAAAATCATAAGTTCTTCACTGGTTACACCTTTAGCCTTAATAATAATTAAAAATTAGTTATCATAAGCAAAAATACTTATGAGGCAAGCTTGAACCACTTTGAGACCTTTTTGATCTACCACATTCTTAGTTCCTTCATACACCACATATGATCCGCATTGATGACATAGGAAAATGTCTTAGCATGTGAATCATTTAGAAGACACCTCCTTATATAATAGGTAGTATTTCTTCTAATATTTTCAATAAGTTATACCTAGTCCAATACATAACCTTTTTTCATAATTTTTTCTTACATGGTTGGATAAGAACATTAACTTTTTATTCAAATATAGCCTAAGTTCTATTTTGTTCATGTAATTAGTGTAATGTAAATAAATTTATGTTATATTTGGGAGTCTTATTTATGATAAATGTGCAATATTATTTAATGAAGCTAAATTGAAGTGAGGAGATCTAGTCATTTCGGTAAGGGTTGATCCTTCTCAGGACAATTTTAGATAAAACTTTGGTACAAACATTGAGAGAGTAAATTGGTTGAAAATAGTTACAAGATCCATGATGCTATGTTTTTTTATCAAAACTAATATTGAATTAGCAGTCCCTTCCTTGATCGAGATCTCACTGAATGACTTCAAGGTTGAAATGCATTTGAGGTAAATATTTGTTTCTAATCATTGATATATTCTCCAGAATTGTTTAATTGATTTTTGTATGCTATTCTAATATAGTACCTACTATACTATAAGGAATTATATGAGGATACTAAAGTTGTTTGATCACCTCATGATTAATATTCTAGTTAGGGGCCTATGAAATAAAACATATTTTCCTTCTAGCTAGAGGAATAAACATGTTCTGCTAGATGAAGCTACAGAGATTTCTTTAGGCAAGGTTTGAAGTGGAATATTAGACTGAAAAAATAGTAAGTCCAACATAGAGATTTTATATATCCTTCATTCTCATGCCTCTTTATAGTCTCCTTTAGTTAGTTATTCCATTGTATTCAAGCACTCACATTCATCTAAATTTGAGTGCTTATTTAGATCCCAATTCTTATTTTTGTCGTAGAAGTTTGTGACATTTTAGCAATTTGAATTGATACAACAAATTATGATCTATGATAAACTATTAATTTTTATTAGTATATAAATGAATGTGAAATCATATTATCTTCTAGTGGCTTATTAATGTGGTACTATGCTAGAGTATATTCATAGCAATCTATGAGTTCTAAATTTTTGAACATCGGTTTTAATTTGAAACTGATCACAATGAACATGTACTCTTACTTTTGATACACGCACTTGGTTTCTATGCAATAAAGGTACTTCTCTATTGTCCCTTATCATATCATTCTAGTTTGGTATCCACTAATATTTAGCATGTATCAATATTTTGAGCAGTTAGTGAAGTAACAAATATCAAGAAAGATTCACACATGCCTGATTGTAAAATGAGTGTGTACATTTAGAATAGGCTGAACCTAAGGAAGTCTTGGTTTATAACTATAATACAGACAACGACAAGTGTTGAGGGTACTTTTATTTATGCTAGACAAGTTGCTAGAATTGGGTCTTCCCGATGCATTGAGACATATCAGTGGATGTATATAACATGTAATGTAATGTGGCTCCTCCCCTTGCTTGATGTAGGAGATGCATTCTTCTAATGTACCACATGAGAGGTTGGTACATAACTTCAATTGAAGTGATATTTGATGTAACATACAATCAATATAAATATAGAGCCTCAGTCTTTTCTGCTTGGAGTATAATCTCCATCTTATTTTGTTAAGAGATTTCAAAAATAGAATTTAGAATGTTAGTGGTAATGAGAATAAAGTGGAACTTAGAGGTTACAAGTTTGTTTTACTATTTACATATAAAAAGGAAATAGAGAAGGAGTCAACTTCGTAAAAAAATAACAAAATCCTTATATGACATGTATAAAGACACACATCTCTTATATTGCAAAATGGTTTGCTATTTTTTGTGTGTGTCAATTATCTCATACCCATAGTTTATAAGAAAAATGTTCATGTTTACTAAATACTTTTCTACAAACAACATGCATTTGATTGGTAATGCAGTACTTTCTTACTAGATAATTTAATTCTTAATTTTACAATGAGACTAAGGTTCCCTCAGACTACAAATAAACTAAAAAAATGTCTTTTTTCTTAAATTTTTAGCTCACCATAAACATTATGAAAAGTGGAGGGTGTGAATAATGATACCAACGTCAAGATGTATGGATAATAAGACTAACTGAGACCAACATGGTCTTGTTTATCATGGTAAGATATGTATGAAACCTTGCTAAAATGTGGTGATAGATTTAAAATTGTATATTTATCAACAATTGAATGTTCTTATATTATATGTATCAATGTTTATCCTAATTCATTTTTATTCACTAAATTATTAGAGTTGACTTATCAGTTGCATTCATCCCTAATATTCTATCTATTAGGGCCGCTACATTTGGACAATGATTACTAGTGTGCCCGTTATCTGATTTTGCTATTCCTTTAGCCCTACAATTTTTATTGGTCTAAAAATTTGTTGTATCGTTATATAAACTGATGCACAAGAGTCTAGAGAAAGAAATTGCATTACAAAGAGTGGAACATAGGAAATTCGATCTTCTCATAAAATGTAGATGAACATTCCCACTAGTGATAATTTAATTTATGTTTGTCTTACTAGAATTATATTTTCTTTTTATTATTCACTAATTTAATGAACCCATGAACACAAAAACAAATTGATTTATATATTGTTAATATTTCATTCTATATTATAAGTTCTTCATATTTTCATGTTCTCTAGGTGTCTTCATGCAATCTAATATATAATTACAAATTCATATTTCATGACATATGTCAGTCATGACTAATAATGTTTTTATTGTCATGTGTACCTATAAAAGTACAATAGTATAAACAATGATAATAGTAGAAGAAATATTATAGTATTAAAGCATATCTTTTTTCATCAACAAAGAACATTAAAGTTTGTTGATGGTGGGAAGATTGAAAAAACAAAAGTTGATTTATAGATTCTGAGAAGTATATTGTATATTTTTTTGATGGACTCATAGATCTTCTCTTAGATGTTTAGACACCCTAATATTCAGGCTTACAAGATGTAGAACAATAAGCGCTCTCTCATTACAAAAAATCTACAAGAACACAGGGTTGTTCCACATGGATAGTTTGATACTCTAAAGCTAGGTGGTGTTCTAGATTTTTATTGTAGATGTAAAGTTTTTGGAGTTCCAATTGGCTAAACAAAAGGTCATGCAATTAAAAGTAGACAAGATTCAAACTATATTAATACTAGCAATTAGGGATATTTGACTAACTAGATGAGACTTTAACAACTCATCATGGAAGAATAATTAACTTTTTTAGACTAGCAATCCTGAGCAAGTTTAAAAAGCAATTTACTTGGCAAGCGTGAAAAGAACTAAGTAATTAAATATGGAAATAAAACACAAACAACCATAATTAAGAGCTAATCAACCCTTGCAAAAACTCTTCACCACTCACTAAATAATTATCACTGATCAATAATTTGGGTTTTTATAATTTAGTGGGAATAGTGGTCTCTATTTTGGAGATATGGGAATTTGAACCATAAAAAAGGTAATATTTGTCAATACTTTGATATTCTGTTCTACCAACCAAACAACAAATGTTTAGGTTAATTGTGATCCATACTAAACTAGTTAGCCATGGATGGCATAGGTGGTGTTTAGGGGACTAGTCCCAAACCATGGTCTCTCCAACATGACATGGCTAACTGGACTAGGGATAGATGAATGAAGTAATACCAAATCCTATTATTGTTGTCTAAGGATGAGTCTCTAACCTCACATTATGTTGATGAATGGTATATAGTTTAGGATAATGATTTCCACCTCCTATTACACCCTATCCAACGAATAAAAAGGATATTTCATTGGTGAGAGGAGAGAAACACACTTAGATACTAAGATATTCCTTCAAGGTTGGTAGAATAGATGGTACAAGGTTAGAAGTGAGATCTAGCTAAGATTTAATAAGGGGAATTGGGTTTTTTTCCTACATGTATCTTAGTCAGTCTTTTCTATTTAACTTAGGTACCATAGACCAATCACAAAGAAAGATATAGGGAGATAGAGCAATAAAGAATATATCACTAAACAATGAAATACAGAAATCAATATTCATAAATAAGATTGTATCATAATCCCATATCTAGTATGCAACCAACCCACAATTGGGGCATAGCTACACATCGTCATATAAAGAATAAAATAAGAGGATAAAAGGTATGAATAATCTATAGATATCTATGGAGAGGTCTTATTTATCACAAAAACTATTTCAATAATGATCTCTTTCCTATAATATGTTT
This sequence comes from Alisma plantago-aquatica, assembly GCA_963693085.1. Classification (NCBI taxonomy): domain Eukaryota; kingdom Viridiplantae; phylum Streptophyta; class Magnoliopsida; order Alismatales; family Alismataceae; genus Alisma; species Alisma plantago-aquatica. Next base: position 1,017,550,031 of record OY856409.1, on the reverse strand, counting down.
CTCAGTCTCTCTTATAAAGTGACCAAGATATCAATCTCATGCAGGAGGGACAGATCCCATATACATCACTCATACTCAATCCCCAAGTGTCACAATGTACCTGAGCATCATCTTTATGGCAAGCCATATTCAAGGTCACGTTCGATGATTTCAAAATACATCAAACAACATGTGATGAGTGTAGTGACTTAAGGTCTTAGAACAGCAATCACCACTATCCCTATGACAATTGATTCTGACTACCATTCCATTAGTCTCCATGTATTACTCTCATAGTGGATATGTCTGATACATTATTATGTAATATAAAATTGTGTGTTTGACTTGATATCACATATCATGACTAATGACACTTTTTCATTAGTCAACTCACACTCCAGTCTTATGTATTATTGTTGTCTATTTTTCTTCTATAATAATATCCAACTAGGGACACTATAAGAGTTCATGTACTCTTATCATACATGTGATCTCGTTGTCAGGTCTTTAACCTAAAGACATATGTCATTGAGTAACATCATTCTTTAGACATCTACTATGTTTGTGTCATCATCTAATGATTGAGACAAACATAACAGATGAAATTAACTTTATCATTATCAAATCAGGTATCTAATTCCACAATACAATCATCGTATAATTGGCTCTTTGGGCATACATACTAGAAAACTCCCACTTGCACTTAGATCCAATCACTTACGAATCTTATTCCAAGTAACCTTTAGCATGTCCATCATGTTTCTACTGCACAAATGCTTTTATAGCGGGTTAGCAATGTTTGCTTCAAGTCGGTATTTTGGAAGTTTTCACAACTGTACATTGTATGACATCTCATATGATATGGAAGTGTTGTAGTCTGCTATCTGAGATTCCTTGCCTATCCAGTAGCTCCATTGTTATCATAACATATCTACTATGTCATAAATGGTTGGAAACTCCCATAAGTTCATCTATATGAACTTCTAGATTCATATTGTATCCTTTGTTGCGTTCATAACACTAGGATACTTGACTTCTATTATTGAATTAGAAACTATCTTTTTCTCATAACTCTTCCAGCTTACAGTTCTATTTTAAGGTCCAACACAAATTTGGACTTCTATCATTAATTTTCTTTGTCATTGGGGAAGCTTACAATGAGGTAACTCTTTACACCCAACTCTTCCTTAGTACCATAATCAAGATATTGGTCCTTTTAGTGCTTCTAAAGTATGTAAGGATGTTTTTTATGGTAGTCTAGTGACTTTCACTAGAATTTGACTAATATCCACTTGCCATGTCCAATACATAAGAGATAATGGGATGAGCACATAATATTGTGTGCAATTTGAATCTTACTCATGTATTCATGTTTTTCATATGAACTAGGGATACTAATATGTTGTGACTAATTCCATGAGACATGGAAATTTTCTCTCATTGAGTCTTGCATGTTGAACTCTAGCATCTTGCCGATGTGTGTGCTCTTATTTAGGTCTAGAAGCTCTCTACATCTATCTCTATAATTCTTGATTCCTATCATATAGGATGTTTCACCTAAACTCTTCATAGAGAAGGTACTTCCTAGACAAGTTTTAATATTTTTAGGATAAGGACGTCATTCCCCATCATTATGTGGAATATAAATATGCTCCCAAAAAATTCTTGTAATTATAGTTTACATCCTCATGCTGACTAAAGTCAAACTCTTTGACTGTCTGGTTCAATAGAAGATTCCAGCTCTGATATACTTGCTTCAATCCATATATTTACCTTTGTAGCTTATAGACTTTATATGCAACAATTAGATTTATAAAACCTTAAAGTTGTGTCACATACACATACTCTACATTATTTCTGTTAAGGAATGCAGTTTTAACATCCATTTTGCCAAATGTCATTGTCATATTAAGTTGTAATGGAAAGCATTATCCTAATGGATTTAATCATGGACAATGGTGAAAATATTTAGTCACGCTCAACATTTTGAACTTGTTTGAAATGTTTAGCAACCAGTATTACCTTATAGGTTTGTACACTATCATCCATGTCAGTCTTCTTTTGAAGACCCAATTACACCCTATGGGTTTTACCCCTTAAGGTGGATCACAAGGTCATACATTGTTAGTTTACATGAAATCCTTCTTCGATCTCATGGGCTCAAACCATTTCTAAGACTCTCACCCCTCAATAGCTTCTAGGTAGGTTTTGGCTCATCATGTATGACTAACCCACCACCTTCACAAGTTATAAGCTACCCTAATATTTTAAACTCAAGGTGTGTCCTACTAGATCTACTTGGATTTGTGTTCCATAAGGAACTTGAGAATCCACAACATCTTATGATTCTCCTTGTTCCTATTGTACCTCTTTTGGTCAACATTTTCTTATTAGTCTCCAACTTTTCAATTTCTACCTTTCTCCCACTGATTCCTTTGGAATTAAAATCCCTTTAGGAATACGACCAGCCTGGGTTTGTTTTCGGATTGGAATAAAAATGTATACAACAAAATAACATTTATGTAATTTGTGGACAAATCTTTTCAAGAAAATATTTTCTCAAATAAGATTTCTTTCCTTTATTTTATATAAGAAACTATCGGGACACTTCCCATGCCATATCTCATATGGTGTATTTTGAACCATATTAGATGGTACATCATATAGTGTAAAGCATGTTCCCAAAAGAAAATTGAAAGATCGACTAGATTTATTGATGATCGCACCATGACTAACAAGGTGTAATGCCTTCTTTCCGATACACTATAATTGTGTTTCAAGTGTCGTTCATCGTGTCATTGTGATACACTATCATGGTCTCTAGAAGGTCCTTAAACTATTAGCTAAAATATTTCCACCTCGATCATATCAAAGTGTTTTGATACTTATACCAGGGTTATGTACTTCATTCATTATCTGCTTGAACACTTCAAGAGATTTAGACTTGTATTTCATTAAATACAAATTATCATATCTACTAAGATCATTACTAAATATAATGTGGTACAAATAACCACCTCTAGAATTTATTCTAAAATATTTATGTACATTAATATGTATGAGTCCTAATAGAATACTTTCTCTCCCACTAAATCTAGTGAAAAGTGCTTTTGTCATATTTCCCAATAAATAAGACTTACACGTCTATATTGGTTCAATAATTAAACAAGTCTAGACAACCATAATTATGGATTCTAGAAAAGTATTTCTCATTTATGTGCTCCAGATGAAAATGCTATAGGTATTCATTACTTGAGTCATCAAGTCATTCAATTTATGTTTTATACATATTTTTCTTTAGAACTATCAAGTATTGATTATAAGGAATAGGGCACTACTATAAATGATCTTATCTTTTAAAACAAAACATCAAATATTCACAATATTCTTATCCATACAAGATAAACAATGTTTTCATTAATGAAAGATACATTATAACAATTCACTAATTTTATTACATGCCCATGAATGATTGATTTCAACTGTACTGGAAGCAATCCTTGCTCTGTATAGTTCTTGCTTACTTCTTCTCAAGTCTTAAAAGTGGAGATCTCTATCTCCTACTTGTTCATCCCCAGTTCCTTTAAGTGTAAAGGATAGATTCCTTATGCACTTACCCTTCTCCTTATATCGAGTGTAGAAGACTTGAACTCTTAGCCTCAGTACACTTCTTGGCCTTGCCTTTGTCCCTAGACTCTATTCTATTGATCGTCATCATGGATTTTTCCTTCTTCATTTGAGCTTCTACATCTATCCACATTCCAAGAAATTCTCACAGTGGTTTAGACAATTTACTCAAGTAATATCACTTAATAAACTGGTTATATGATTCGATCTAGTTTATCAAGTGCTCAAACTAGTCATGGGGGTTGTTCTCATTCATCTTGTCCTTCTCAAGGACCGATCACAATGAAAACCTATTTACATTTTCCATTAGTTTCTACAAAATAAAATTTCTAACTCCTTGGCATAGTCCATTTGTATGCTTTTAGTCACTTTATATCATTAAGGCAACCTAGTTAAGCCTGACCCAAAAATAAACACAATGGAATATGCACCCTACATTGGCTGACCCACATATCTACCATCACACTTCCATGATATATATGGTGCACCATGCTTTGGCATAACATATGCTTGTTCGATAAATCTTTTCATATGTGTCTCTTATGGAAAGCATCTTAGACTTGACATTTATTGAGGGATTTTATATATAAGTGTGTAACATGTCCAATCACCACATACTTATAGTATGTATCATATACATCGTATATCCACAAATGATTTGAGCACTTAATAAACTAGTTATACGATTCGAGCAATGATTGTTAATCATATATGTGACCAACTCTTAGCCTAAAGGAAATCCTAGACTCTCTATATGTTCTACATGCCCAATCATATTGAACACCCGGGGCTCTACTAGATCTTCCTCTGTCAATTTGCACTCAAATATCACTTTGGAGACATTATAGTTCCTCTTGCTTTACATGGTTCTTAAGCGTGTTACCATCTCGAGAATGTCCATGTTTTGATGTTGTTTATGCAACTTATAGTTCATACAGATGAGCATAAGGTCTTTGATGTATGTTGCATCATTAGCATGCTTAAAATAAGCATCCTTTTAGATACATTCAAAGTTTGTTCTTCTGGCACTGGTGTTTCAAGGACATAGAGCTTATGCTCATGAATGAGAACATTTCTTAAGGTCCTGAACTAGTCATGGAGGTTATTCTCATTCATCTTGTCCTTCTCAAGGACTGATCACAATGAAAACATGTTTGCATTTTACATTAGTTTCTACAAAATAAAATTTCTAACTTGTGTCAAAACATTTTGATTAGATAAGTTTGATGAAATCAATAAGGCTTTTAATTAATTCTTGCTCCTACTATTTTTTTTATTTATAGGCCTCACTATAATTCTAGAGATTGCAATGTACAACCTTCTCGAAATCTAAGATCCATATTTCATCAAATAATGAGTCAGCTTTGGCTGGCCGCCCACAACTTGACTATTTAGGTAGGTAACTTTTTCCAATTACATCTCATGCAACTCTAGGATAGATGGTATGCTTAACTCCTTGCCATAGTCCATTTGTCTGCTTTTAGGCACTTTATCTCATTAAGGTGACCTACTTAAGCCTGACCCAAAAACAAACACGACAAAATATGTACCCTACATTGGCAGACACACATATCTACCATCACACTGCCACGATATAGATGGTGCACCATGCTTTGTCATAACCTATGCTTATTCGATCAAGCTTTTCATATGTGTCGCTTATGGAAAGCATCTTAGACTTAACATTTATTGAGGGATTTTATATATAAGTGCGTATGCATGTCCAATCACCACATACTTATAGTATGTATCATATACATCCTATATCCACAAATGAAAAACTTGAAATCATAAATATAAGAGTGATGATTATGGACATACAAATGCAATTCTTTGGAGCCACAAAGAATTTGTACCGCCTAAGGTCCACATCACATGTAGAAACATGCATTGGAAAACATATATAGATCCAGTGTCATGAAACCATTTATTACCTTACATCCACACTTCTAATGGCTACACAACTAAAGGAGAGTGGACCTAGTCGTCCATCTTTAGAATGGATCACATAAACATATGCATGAAAAAAACCACAAACAATAATAGGAAAAGAGATAACATGGCATAAAAGGAAAATAAATTAGTACCTAAAACAAGATCTTAGTCCCATATGTAAAACCATTAGAATTTCATATGCATGTCATTTAATATCACTAGGGTAAGAGCATCAGGCTATCATAATAGAGAGGAAGCATCAATTCTAGCAAGAGTCATAGTGTACATGTTACCTAAAATCGTAAAATAGGTACACATCAACACAACTAAGTTGAGTACACTTTAAAATGCATAAAATCATATGTTTAAGAGAACATATATGCTTGGCAAAACTTGATATAATAGTAATAATGAAATTAACAATGTTAAAGACTTTCTCATTATCATGCAATCATGTTTTAGGCACATTTCCATTATACATATATAACAACATATGGCCATTGACCAATATCCTCAAAGGAAGGGTCTATAAGGGAACTAAAGATTAGCTAACCCTTTTTTATATGTGAGGGACATCAAGAACTAAGTCAATTACCTAACCCTATTTGCAACACCCATTGTGCCCTTACCCCAACAATACATCCAAGTACACAAGGTTTGTATAATGGACACGTTCAATTATTTTTGAAGGTTTTTCAACATATTTCAAGAAAAAAAAGAACATACTAATCATTGGGAACCAATAGCTCAAACATGTATGAAAAGATAAGAAGGTTAATCATACATACATACAAGCAAGTTTAATACCACTAGTCTAGTCTATAGGAGGATAGAGTGTACTTTGAAGAGAGTACAAGATTAACAACTTGATTCAGAAAACCATATTACAAGCTTGATAAGACCTTGGAAATAGAGTCAACCAAGTGGTCTTGGGATAATAAATGAGTGTAACTATATTATAATCAGTAAGATTAGGTATCATTAATCATTATCATGGTAGTTTGATGTGTCACCTAAGTCTAGGTATCACATCTTTCATCATTGATTTCGATAACTCAACTTGGTCATGCATAGGCATTATCAAGACACATAGTACATCATGGGTTCATTAGAGCTTATAGTGACACATCACAACTAGATTGGGGATATATTATTAAAGTTCCAAGATCTAAAATAGAGCAACCATAAGATTTGAGCAAGTTCAGTGAACATAAGCATCAACATTGGCATAACTAGTCATATTGAGTTACAATCATTCAAGATTGTCACCATTAGAGTATAGATGGGGTCTACTTGATTTAAATATCATAAAAATAGCCAAGATACTGACTTAAATCCATAATGTATCATATATAATCATCACAGAAAGGTTCATATAATGTTGGAGACTTAGTTTTCAACATGCATACTAGATCGCATTTCAACTCAAGATTAGGGCACTTAATCATGTTAGGGTGTAGGAGTGATCCACAAGGTCGTTGGGTGCACAAAACATGATAAGTTATCTATTAGAGGTCCACATGATCAATTTGGTCATAAAAGACCCACATGAAAGCAAACATTGAGATCCAACATCAATGCATCCACATAAAGCATGTTTCAATGTTTAAGGTACAACATCAAATCAAAATATGATACTAGCATGAATAAAGTTCAAACCCTAGTACAACATACATAAAAATGTACTGATTTGGGTCAATCATGAGGATTAGAAGCACATTCAATTAAGGTTAAGCATTAAAGAAGTTTCCTTTGCATATAGGTCCATTTCTGGTCATTTCATCAACATAAGACCATTTTAGTGTTGAAGAATGGATAAAGTTTGAATCTTGATTCAAAAAGATGTTCAAGAGACTAATATTAGTATAACACAAATATTTGGGACATAAAACATCAAGATCATGCATTCAAATAGGTTAAAACCTCTTAAAGGACTTCAAAAATAAGAATTTTGAGATATCAGTGGAGATATGAGCATGAACAGGCTATGAACGTATTTTTAGGTTGTAGATCTCGTTGAGATGATCAAAATGGTATATTTGAAGTCTATTTATGGAGCTAACATTACAAAGATGCAATTTTTTGAACATCTACCTTATTTTGGACGATCAGAGCCTTTTATCCTTGATCCTAGGGCTGATGGTAGGCACCCCTATTGGGCCCTCTTAGATGCATCCATGTGTAGGAGGCATGACCCCTGAGCTGGCCCACAGACACAACTTGTTCACCACTTGGCCCAACACCTCCACTACTGCTTCCACCCATGACTCACCGCTCCATGAGGTGCCATAGTGGTTGGCAGGGGTCGCCCACCACCCCTCATTGCGGTGCACACCTGCTCAAGCTGTGGCCCTAATGGTGGAGCATCTTATCAGAGGAGGAGACCCAATCAAGCTACAATCTTTGGGAGAAGCCATGGACAGGATGATGTGTCTCAGAATAGCACGACATAGATGTTTTCCGCCTTCACTAATACCGAGGTGGCCTGGTGTGGAGGAAAGTGAAGGCAGCCATGGTGGCGCCACCTTCAACTGGGGAAGAAGAAGAAGGGCCAGTGGTCATTTCAGGGTGTGAAAAGGGAGGGGACGAGAGTGGAAAAGATAGGGAAAATCTAGGTGAAGGTAAAGTGTTGGAAATTTCACCTGAGGTATCAATAATAGGGCACTAGTGAGTAGTCATTGGGGGTGGTTAGGTGGTGCCAACACCATTGGCGTTGGTGCTCAGTATGGAGGAAGAAAATGGTCCTTTGGACGTTGGATGGAGCTTAAATCTACAGTAGTGAGATCCAAAGGCTACAAACCATTCCTCATGGATATGTGCTTCCCAATTGGCCATTCTAAGTGGGGGCGGGTAGACAAACACACTCCAATAAGATTAGGGCCAATGAGGCTAAAAATTTGATAAATGGTTAAAAAAAGGTTAAAACTAGGTAAAATTTCAAATGATCATATCTCCCTCTTACTATCTCAAAGTTGAACAAAATTAGGTGTGTTGGAAATGTTAGAGTGCCCTCTACACACCAAAGATAGGGCATAGTGAGACATATAGATAAGATCAAGAGGTAATGAAAGAGGGTGATGTATCATTTAAGTGCAACATGCATTCTATATCAAATTGAGTGTCACCATTCATCATGTGAGCACAAAGTAACCTCAAAAATCATCAAAACAACTCAAATAATGAAATTGAAAGTAAGGGTGAGAAATTAGTCCCCACCCCATCTTAAGAGGAATTTTGTCCCCAAAATTAAAACAATCCATCAATCAAGATTGGGATCTCATATTTTATATCATAATCTGCTGGTATTCCTTCAACATAAACTCTATTTAAAAATCAAGCAATCGAGCATCAATATAATAACATAGTCACATTGATCATCAAGTTGGAAAGTTCATCATATGAGTCACAAATATGGAGATATTATCACACAGATCACCAAATTGGAGAGATTATACTTTTAGGTCAAAAAATAGAGCTCATGAATCAAGAGTACAATATGACTTTCCATCCTAACAATCTAGGGTCATCGCTTCTACATTGGACTAGGTGGGGTTATAAATCCATTATTGAGATTTTGTATTTCAACAATTCGAGGCAAACATCATATTTCAACATCATGACTTCATGCTCAAAATCAATGGAAGGGACCACCCTAGTCTACATGGAGCTTAACCGTAAGTCATAAATTGAGCTTTTCAACATAATCATCATTTTGTATTTTTGAGATTTGGTAACATGGAAGTCATTAATCATATATCGAGGGTGACCTCAACATCCAAATAGGGTGATCATAGGAGTCAATTTAATATCAATATCATTAGTCAGGAGTCAAGATTTCATTATTCAATATTGGGAGTCAAATATGGATATCAAGGTTATAGGTCCAAACTTTCAAATCTAGGTTTAGATTCCTACTTTATACCTTATATGTGATCATTCATATGTATACATAAATTGAGAAACATTTCTATCATTATTCAAGCACAATTTGAGATGTTAATATCAAGTTCATTATCATGGTATTCAAAGTTGATGAATAATTTGAACCTAGGTCTTTCTAGAAGTCATCCACAAGATATAGTCAACATCATCATATTTCAAGATCATCATGCAATCGAGATTCAATATTGAGAATCGGTATTGTCATAAGTCTAACCTATTAGAGACTTAGGTCAAGAAATAACAATTGTGTGGAAGGGTTTACCTTTTCAAACTCTAAATAATCAACAAGATGAAAATTTAGAGGTAGTCATAACTGAGATGTGACTTAGTTTAGGGCAGTCACGAGTCAACCACCACCCCAATCTAGCACAATTGCCTGAATTAGTCTTGAGCCATCAAACCTATCCAAATAGGGAGAGTATAAATTACCAAATTGTACTTCATAAAGTAATGAGAAGAAGATCAAATTTATAATAAGGAAACTATAGTTGAAGATTTTATAAGATCAAGGTCATAGTTGTGTTCCCTCCCTTTCAAGATCAGGGTCATGGTTAATTTTAGTAATCGATAAGTCAAATTGGGAACTCAAGAGTTTTAGCATAATATTGCATGATTGACATATGTATCCATCATATAATTCATAATCGAGATTACAAAGAGACATACAAATTAATAGGAAGATGTCTTTTCTATCAAAGCCTTTCAACATGATTTTGAGAGTCTAAGAGAATAGTCATTCCAAGGCATAATCATCATGCATATCAAATTGGGGAAATTTTCTTAATCATGTTTGATGTTTGGTAAAGAATAGGGAAAATGGATTCAATCAAATAGGGACCTTATTAAACTATGAGGTATAACGTAGAAATCCTCCTTATATCATCATATCAAGATCATTGTCATTTTATCTCAAACATACAAAGCATGTAGTCTATATTTGGTGAAGTTAAGTTAACATGATGTGAGAGGTCACAGATGAGTGTTTAACTTCAAGAGTACTTTAATAAGACATAACTGAGTTTTCAATTTAAGGTCAGATCATGTCGTCATCATTATGTTACTCAAATTTTACCATTTCATTCAAATTTTAGTCTTTACCCATATATAAGCTACCCATAATTGACAAATCATGTGATTGATAGTTGCAAGTAGAAGAATCACATGAGGAGATGAGAAGCTAACAAAATAAACATCTAATGGCTGGCTTACGATAGTCCTTAGAGATGAGATGATATAGCATAAGACTCTCTAAGGTATGTGGAATTGGATTGTTATACATGGATAGTGGATATTTGATTCATTTTATACCATTTGTCATAGAATCATTTATTACCCTAACTCCACACTCCTAATGGCTACACAACCAAAGGAGAGTAGACATGGGCATCTGTCCATATCTTCTCAAACCCTAGTGATCGAAGACTCTACCTTGTATCTTTTGCATCTTATGTCCACTTGGAATGGATTATCTCTAGGAATCTTAATCATGGATCATATCTTGTACTCTACTCGTAAGGTACACTTAATATCTTGACCCTAATATGTTATTGTCTTGCTTGTATATATGCTCGTATGAATGCTTGTCTAGATAAATACTTTTTTAAGCTATTTGTTCCCTATGTTTAGTACATTCATTTTTCTTGAAATATGTTGAACAAACCTCAAACATAAGCAACCTTGTCCATTATACAAACCTTTAGTACCTGCATATATTGTTGGGGAAAGGGCACAAAGCAAGAATTAAATGGGGTTAGCTCATTGACTTAGGTCATGAGGTCCCTCGCGTATATAAAAGGGTTGGATGATGTTGAGCACCCTTACAGACCCTTCCTTTGAGGAAGTTGGTCAATGGCCATAATATATTGTTTAGTTGATGGAAATGCACTTAAAATATGCTTGATATAAAACAACATCTTAATTAGTTCTTGCCTTGTTTTATCTTTTGGCTTATTATCATGTTCTATCCAAGAAATGATTACCATATGCTTAAACTATTTACATGCCTTTTCATAATGTACTCAATGCACTCACATTGATATATTTTGTTGATCAATTTTATAGTTTCCAAAGATCCAATAACTCTGGACTTGAGAATCTAGCTCTGAAATTAATCGCAAATGGGTCATCTTGTTATAGAAATGGGTAAATGCTTCTCTATCTGCTATTTAGTATCGTGTTACCTGTTGTTGTTACTGCATTTACATATATATATTGCCAGTGTAAAATATTTGTGGCATTCTATGAACGGGAACCCAAACCCTACTTCCACTCACTTTGTAGTCAATGGGGGTAGGATGAGGGTAAAAAACAGTTCTGTGAAAAATGGTATCAGAGCCATACACATAGGCATCTATTTATGTTTCAGGCATAACACATCTTAGGAACCCAGAGATGACTAAATATCCTTTGCTAAAGTTTAGACCATCTTATGTCATGTCACCTATACGTTAAGGACTACCTAAGGAACCCAAGTAGATGCTGAATAGTTAGTCTTATCATCTCTTCATGTGATACTTCTCTCATGACTATTAATCACATGATTTCTCAATTATGAGTAACTCATGAATGGGAAAACTAAAATTTATTTGAAACCATAGAAGATGATTAAGATAATAATGACATGATATGATCTTAAATTGAAAACCCTATTTAATGTTAGTAAGTATTGAAAGTGATGTACTCATCTGAACTCAATGTTATCAAATCAAATATAAGTGTCTTCTATGTTTGAGATAAATCCTTGTATGGGTAAATAAGGTGGGTCATATGTTATACACCCCATGTTTGATGGGGTCCTTATTGACTCTACATATGATGTCACTATTTTGATCTAGCCTCAAACATAACTAAGTAAAATTCACCCTGTTGACATGTAGCATGCTACCTACCTTGATTTGACTACATCCTTGGACCTCTGGATCATGTTGTGATGACTTAGATCAGAGAGGTATTTCCCTATTGACCTCTATGCCTCTTTGCAACCTCAATTTTAAACAAAAATGTTGCACACGAATATCACTCTAACCCTATTATTCTCAAACCCTTGAGTACTCGATCTGACTTCTTGATTTCAAAAATCTACCCCTACCTTGATCATGAAAGGAAGGGAATGAAATTGTGACCTTGATCTTGCAAAATATTGAAATATGGTTTCCTTAGTATGATCTTAATCCTTTATCTAGTGAACTTATGAAACATGATTTGATATTTTGATACTCCCCCTATTTGGATATGCTTGATGGCCCATGACTTATGTAGTGTAATGTGCTAGGAAGGGTGGTAGTATATGTCCCCTAAGCTCGTTCACAGCCGTATTATGACTATTTCAAAATTTTCACCTTGATGATTATTTAGAGTTTGGAAGGGTAACCCCTTCCACTCAATTTTGATTTCTTGACCTAAGTCATAATAGGTCAATTCCATGATGATAATAATACTCGATCTTGAAATTTGATTTGGTGATGATCTTGAAATATTTTGATGTTGACTATAGCTAGTGGTCAAGTTCTAAGAAAGACCTAGGCCTAGATCATTCATAAACCAAGAATACCATGAAAATGAACTCGATATCAATGTAATGAAATGTTGAATAATGCTCAAAATGTTGCCCAATTGCTCGATTGTTGTATAAAGTTGAATGATCACCCCTAAGGTATAAATAGGAATATAAACCCTATCTTAAAGTGTTTGGACCTATGACCTTGATGTCCAAACTTGACTCTCAATATTGATGTATGAAATATGAAATCATGATAATTGATCTTGTTTTTGACTCGACTCCTATGATCAAATCACCCTATTTGGATCTTGATCAGCCTCGATATTCGACTAACGAATTTTGTGTTTCCAAATATAAAATTTTTGAAATTATGACTATGATGATTTATTGGATTTATGACTTAGGGTTAAGCTTCATGCAGACTAGGGTGGGACTTTCCATCGATTTTGAGCATGAAATCGCGACGTTGAAATATGATGTTGGTCTTGAATTGTTACAATATTGAATCTCAGTCATGGAACCCACCTAGGCCAATGTAAAATCTAGAATGCTAAATTTTGGAAATGAAATCCATGCCATACTCTTGAACTCTATTCGATTGACCTAAAACGTAATGTCTCCAAATTGGTGATCTATATGACAATATTTCCAAATATGTGAATCTTGTGATGATCTTTCCCAACTTGATGATCAATGTGACATGCTATGATCTTGATACTCAGTTTCTAGATTTTGAAATGGTGTTGATGATACAAGTTGATTATGGAAAAGGAAAACCCAATATCAATTGATGACTTTCTTTAATTTTGGGGACAACATTCCTTTTAAGGTTGGGAGGATGTTATGACCTAGATTTCTCTCTCTCTCTCTCTCTAAACTTATGTATATATTTACCCATTTGATGCATGATGTAGCCAATAACCACCATTACCCCTAATTTGATGACTTACAGTCACTTTATGCACAATTGACAAGCTATCCTTGATTAAAAGTCACTCCATACATATTTATGACTCTAATTTTGAGTTTTGATGCATACCATGTATCCAAATCTTGCAATCAAAATTGAACACCTTCTATAAACTCTTCTTGGTATTATGTACATGTCATGTTGTAGAGAATTCAAATTTTAATCCAATGGTTCAAAAACACCCTCAGTCTGATCATAATGTCTTGAGTTATGGCCATTTGAAATTCTTCTTCTTAATCATGTATTAAACTTGCTTTTGTTGCTTCTTTAGCCTTAGTGGGACAAAATTGGGCATGCATCTCAATTCCTTTCCCTCTTTCTTTTGGAAATTCGGCTACTTTTTGTTGGACCAATAGAGTGTCTTGAACCCAAAAGCAACATAACTCGGCCCTTGGATCTTGTATCCCTCAGATTCCTCCCTCCATCCAATGACTGTATGTCATCCTCAACCTCCAATCGTACACTGCACAAAGCAGCTGTAGCAGCCACTTTCTGACCACCAATCGGCACCTCACCCCACATTTTGGTGAGAGTTGGCACCACCTTGTGACCCCTCTTGCCCCCTCTCACTTTACCCTCTCTTTATTAGCCTCTTGTGTCTCCCTAGCTCCTTCATTTTCACCCCTTATTCTTCCTTCTTCCTGCGGCTCTGTCGCCACCCCCACTTTTTGGGCACTTTATTCCTAGCTACAATCACTGCTAGTGATGATGAGAGGTGGCTTTGACACACCTTCTTGAACTCAGACAGTAGCATTGTACTCCGCTCAGAGGTCTAAATCCCAAGAACAACACTTCTCCAGTGAGGTTGCACAATGGGTAGAACTGTACCATGCATACACTACATCACATGGGCACTTACAGTGGGAACCGATGACTGGTGGCATCGGCTGGCTTTGTACAATCGTGGATGGGTATTCGGTAGGGTTCACGAGCGGCTCAACATCGGGGTGGAGGATCCAGACACAACCAATCCCAGTGTTATGCATTGCAAATGGCCTCAAGTGTGTCATTTACAAGAGGGGGGTTAGGTGCCACCGTAGGATCTTGGATCGACGACCACGATTCGTCAATGAATGAAAAAGTAATGCCATGACCTCGTTTTTCTTTACTTTCAATGCAAAAATGATAAAAGTCATATATTGTACATCCTTTAGCCAATTAGTGCATATTATATATGAATTTTGATCCTCTTGATGAGATATATCCAATGGCACTAGTTTTAGAATCTAGTTCCTCTTCATTTTCTCATGATATCATAAAAAACATGTATTTTATATGCTATTTGAGTGGTTAATGATGTATCTTGCCCCCATCTAGAATTGTTGCCTATTGTATCACTCTTGATTTTGATAATAGTAACTTGTAACCATCTTTTTCCTTAAATCAAGAAGTGGATCACTTTTGATGTGCACACTTAGTCTTTTGACCTAAAAGTGCAACTTTTGGTTATATATGATGTTACTTTCTTGTTTCTTGGGTCTTTTACATATCTAATAATTAAATGATCATCCAATTAATAAATTAGAAATCTTTATAATTATATGAACCATCTCATACTATGTCCTTATGCTATGGTTTCCATTAGTAGCTCATATGATTTGAAGACCTAGTATACCCTAAAATGTGATGCTAATGGACTTATGTTATTGGATTTTTATTCTTTTGCTAAAGTAGATCCTTATTATTCATATATATATGTTCACATATAGATCAGTACTAATATGATTTGAGACATTAAATTCTACGCACTACACTCATGCATTCTTTTGACTACATTAACATAAGTATGACCCCTAACATGTTCTAGGTGTATATGTTGATTGTTGGGCTCTAACATTGCTAGATCACACTCTAATATTAGATATGCTATCTGAATTACTTCAAATCAGTAATTTATCATGTTATAGATCTACAAGCTTAACTTGATCTATCCTATTCCCTTAATGACTCTATGACTTGGATGTATGACCCTATTGCATGACTTTGACCTAATATGATTAGATGTGATCTTGATTGGTTAAAAGTTGACAAATATCACCATATCATGTCTCCATAACTCCAAATTAGAAATGATCTCATGTTTATATCCAATTTGATGTCGATGGTACACTTAGATCTAGGACTAAATGTTGACCCTTGGAATATGCTGAATAATGACGTGCATATTTGGAAGTTTAAGCCTATATTTGAACTAAGTGAAACCTAGATCGAGGGAAACATGCACATGACTCATATGATGCTTATCTTCTCAAACCCTAGTGATCTAAGACTCTACCTTGTATCTTTTGCATCTTAGGTCCACTTGGGATGGATTATCTCTAAAAATCTTAGTCATGGATCATATCTTGTACTCTACTCATAAAGTACGCTTAGTATCTTGACCCTATTGGCTTGCTTGTATATGTGCTCATATGAATGCTTGGCTAGATAAATACTTGTTTGAGCTACTTGTTCCCTATGATTAGTACACTCATTTTTCTTGAAATATGTTGAACAAACCTTAATCATAAGTAACCGTGTGTATTATACAAACCTTGGGTACCTGCCTATATTCTTAGGGTAAGCACGCAAGGCACGAATGAAAAAAGTTTAGCTCATTGACTTAGGCCTTGAGGTCCCACACATATATAGAAGGGTTGGTTGATGTTGAGTGCCCTTACATACCCTTCCTTTGAGTAAGTTGTTCGATGGCCATAATATTCTTTGTGTAAAATAGCATTGTTAATTTGTTCTGTCCTTGTTTTATCTTCTCACTTACCATCATGTTCTATGCAAGCAACCTTTATTATATGCTTAAACTATTTGCATGCCTTTTCATAGTGTACTGAATGCACTCACATTGATATATTTTTTTTATCAGTTTTATAGTTGCCAAAGATCCGATGCACTCTAGACTTAAGAATCTAGCTCTGACATTAATCAAAAATGGGTTATCTTGATATCGAATTGGGTAAATGCTTCTTTATCCCTTGTTTAGTATCTTGTTACATCTTATTGTTAATGCTTTTACATATATATTGCATGTGTGAAATACTTGTGTCATTTCTCCCAAACCCTGCTTCCATTGGTTCTGTATTCAGTGGGAGTAGAATGGGGGTAATAAACCGTTTTGTGACAAATGGTATCAGATCCATACACATAGGCCTCTATTTATGTTTCAGGCATAACACATCTTAGGAACCCAGAGAGGACTAAGAATCCTTTCCTAAAGCTTAGAGAGTCTTCTATCATCTCACCTCTTCTTTAAGGACTACGTAAGGCACCCAAGTAGATGATGAATAGTTAGTCTTCTCATCTCCTCATGTGATACTTCTCTCATGACTATTAATCACATGATTTATCAATTATGGGCAGCTCACGAATGGCAAAACTAAAATTTATTTGAAATGATGGAAGATGGTTAAGATAATAATGACATGATATGATCTTAAATTGAAACACTATATAAACTCATGTAAACTCAATTTGATGCAATTAAGTACTTTTAAAACTGATGTACTCATGTAAACTCAATGTTATCAAATCATATATAAGTGCCTTCTATGTTTGAGGTAAATCCTTGTGTGGGTAAATAAGGTGGGATATATGGTATACACCCCATGTCTGATGGGGTCCTTATTGTCTATACCTATGATGTCACTATTTTGATCAAGCCTCCAACATAACTAAGCAAAACTCACCTTATTGATATGTAGCATGCTACCTATCTTGATGTGACTACATCATTGGACCTCTTAATCATGATGTGATGTCTTAGATACGAGAGTCATTTCCCTATTGATCTATATGCCTCTTTTCAAGCTCAATTTTGAGTAAACATGATGGACATAGATATCACTCTATCCTATTATGATCAAACCCTTGAGTACTCAATCTGACTTCTTGATTTCCAAAATCTACCCCTACCTTGATATTAAAGTAAGGGAATGAAATTATGACCTTGATCTTGTAAAATCTTAAAATATGGTTGCCCTAGTATGACCTTGATCCTTGATATAGTAAACCTATGAAACACAATTTGATATTTTGAAACTCCCCCTATTGGATACTCTTGATGGCCCATGACTAATGTAGTCTAATGTGTTAGTTTAGGGTGGTAGTGTATATCCCCTAACCTCGTTCACATCCATATTATGATTGTTTCTAAATTTTCACCTCGATTTGTATTTAGAGTTTGGAAGGGTAACCCCTTCCACCTTATTTGTATTTCTTGACCTAAGTCTTAATAGGTCAATTTTATGATGATATGAATACTCGATCTTAAAATCTGATTTGATGATGATCTTGAAATCTGATGATGTTGACTATAGCTAGTGGTTAAGTTCCTAGAAATACCTAGGCCTATATCATTCATAAAGCATTAATAGCATGAAAATGAACTCGATATCAATATCATGAAATGTTGCCCAATTTCTTGATTGTTGTTTACGGTTAAATGATCACCCCTAAGGTCTAAATAGGAATCTAAACATTATCTTCAAGTGTTTGGACCTATGACCTTGATGTCCAAACTTGACTCTCGATATTGATTTATGAAATCTGAACTCATGATAATTGATCTTGCTTTTGACTCAACTCTAATGATCAATCACCCTATTTGGATCTTGAGATCATCCTCAATATTTAATAAATGAATTTTATGTTTCCAAATTGCAAAATATTGGAATTATGACTATGATGATATGTTGGATTTATGACTTACGATTAAGCTCCATGCAGACTAGGGTGGGACCTTCCATCCATTTTGAGCAAGGAATCTTGATGTTGAAATATGATGTTGGTCTCGAATTGTTGAAATACTAAATCTCAATCCTGGACCCCACCTAGGCCGATGTAGAATCTAGAACGCTAAATTTTGGGAATGAAATCCCAGCCTTACTCTAAAACTCTATTCAATTGGCCTAAAATGTAATTTATCCAAATTGGTGATCTATGTGACAATCTTTCCAAATATGTGACTCGAGTTATGATATTTTACAACTTGATGTTCAACGTAACATTCTATGATCTTGATGCTCAATTACTCAATTTTGAAATGGTGTCGATGTTACAGGTTGATTATGGAATAGGAAAACCCAATATCAATTGATGCCTTACTATAATTTTACAGAAAAAATTCCTTTTAAGGTGGGGAGGATGTGATGACATGGATTTCTCTCTCTATCTTTCAATTTATGTACATATTTACCCATTTGATGCTTGATGTACTCAATAACCTTCATCACCCCTCATTTGATGACTT
Organism: Alisma plantago-aquatica; assembly: GCA_963693085.1. Classification (NCBI taxonomy): domain Eukaryota; kingdom Viridiplantae; phylum Streptophyta; class Magnoliopsida; order Alismatales; family Alismataceae; genus Alisma; species Alisma plantago-aquatica. The sequence goes on along the minus strand of OY856409.1, from coordinate 1,017,530,837 downwards.
AGAATCACTTTATGATCCATTAACAAGATATCCTTGATTAAGTGTCACTCATACATATTTATGACTCTAATTTGAGTTTTTATGCATACCATGTATCCTAATCTTGCAATAAAAATTGAAAATGTTCAATGAACTATTATTATTGTTATGTACAATTCATATTGTACCAAATTCAATTTTGAATCCAACGATTCACAAATCACCTCAATCTGATCATCATGGCTTGAGTTATGGCCATTTGAAATTCCTCTTCTTAATCATGTATTAAACTTGCTTTTGTCGCTTCTTTAGCCTTAGTGGGCCAAAATTGGGTGTGTGGACCAATTTCTTTCCCCATTTCTTTTATCAATCCAGCTACTTTTTGTTGGATCAATAGAGTGCTTCGAACCTAAAAGCAACACACCTCAACCCTTGGATCTTGTATCCCTTATATTACTCCCTCCATCCAACGGCTGACTGTCACCCTCAACCTTTGGTCGTACACTACACAAAGCACATGTAGCATCCACTTTCTGACCACCAATCGACACCTCACATGCCCATTTTAGAGAGAGTTGGCACCACCTTGTTACCCCTCTCAGCCCCCTCTTGATTTACCCTCTCTTTATTAGCCACTTGTGTCACCCTAGCTCCTTGTTTTTCAGCCCTTCTCCTTCCTTCTTCATGCAGCTCTATCGCCTAGCCACTTTATGGGCACTTTGTCCCTATCAGCAATTGATGCTAGCGATGATAGAGTTGTCTTTGACACACCTTCTTGAACTCAGACGATCGCATGGTGCTTGGCTTAGAGGCCCAAATCCCAAGAACAACACTTCTTCGGTGAGGTCGCGCAATGAGCAACACCGTACCATGCAGATGCTACGTCACATGGGAACGCACAGCGGGAACCGGCGACTGATGACGTTGGCTGGCTTCACACAACCACATATGGACATTGGGTAGGGTTTGCGAGCGGCTCGACATTGGGATGGAGGAGCCAATCGCAGCCACTCCTAGCGTGACATGTGGTAGATGGCCTCATGCATGTCACTTACGAGAGGGGGTCAGGTGCCATCGTAGGATCTCAAAACGACGACCATGATTTGTCAATGAAGGGAAAAGTAACACACTAACCTCGTTTTCTATAGTTTCAATGCAAAAATGCTAAAAATCATATCTTGTACATCCTTTGTCCGATAGGGTATATGATATATGAATTTAGATCCTCTCAATGAGATATATCCAATGGCACTAGTTACAAAATCTAGTTCCTCTTTGTATTCTAATGATATCATAAAAATAATGTCTTTTATATGCTATTTGAGTGGTTAATGATGTATTTTGCCCCCATCTAGTGTTGTTTTCTATTATATCACTCTTAATTTTGATAAAAATAACTTATAACCATCTTTTTCCTTAAATCACGAAGTGGATCACTTTTGATGTGCACTCCTAATCTTTTGACCTAAAAGTGCAACTTTTGCTTTTATATGATGTTACTTGCTTGATTCTTGGGACTTTGACATATCTAATCATTAAATGATCATCCAACCTATAAATCACAAATCTTTATAATTCTATGTTCCTTCTCAAACTATGGTCTTATGTTATGGCTGCCATTAGTAGCTCATATTATTTGAAGACCTAATATGCCCTAAAATGTGATGTCTATTGACTTATGTGATTGTATATTTATTCTTGTTCTAAAGTAGATCCTTATTATTCATATCTCTAAGTTCACATCTACATCAGTCCTAATATGATTTGTGACATTAAATGCTATGCACTACACTCATGCATTCTTTTAACTACATTGACATACGTATGGCCCCTAACATGTCCTGGGTGTATATGTTAAATGTTGGGCTCTAACATTGCAAGATTACACTCTAATGTTAAATAATATATCTTAAAGACTCCAAGTAAGTAATTTATCATGCTATTTCCCTTCAATCTTAACTTGATCCATCATATTCTCTTAATGCCTCTATGAGTTGGATGTATGACCCTATTTCTTGATTTTGACATAATATGATTAGATGTGATCTTGCATGATTAAAAATTGGTGAATATCACCAATTCAAGTCTCCCTAACTTGAAATTAGAAATGATATCATGTTTATATCCAATCTGATGTGGATGGTTCACTTAGATCTAGGACTAAATGTTGACCTTTGGACTATGTTGAATAATGATATGCATGTTTAACATTTTAAGCCTATATTTGAACTAAGTGAAACCTATACTTAGGAACCGTCCACATAACTCATATGATGCTTATATTCTCAACCCCTAGTTATGTAAGACTCTGCCTTGTATCTTTGGCATCTTAGATCTACTTGGGATGGATTATATCTAAGAATCTTAATCACAAATCATATCTTAAACTCTACTCATAAGGTACGCTTAATATCTTGACCATACGATGTTATTGAATTTCTTGCATATATGCTCATATGGATTCTTGGTTAGATAAATACTTGTTTGAGATACTTGTTCCCTATGATTAGTACATTCACCTTTCTTGAAATATGATGAAAAAACCTTGAACATAAGCAACTTTCCCATTATACAAACCTTGGGTGACTGTCTATATTCTTGAGGTAAGGGCACAAGGTAGGAATGAAATAGAGTTATCTCATTGACTTAGGTCTTGAGGTCCCTCACGTATATAAAAGGGTTGGCTGATGTTGAACACCCTTACAGATGCTTCCTTTGAGGAAGTTGGTCGATGGCCATTATATGTTATTAAGTATGATGGAAATGCACTTAAAATATTCTTTGTATAAAACAACATAGTTAATTTTTTCTCACCTTATTTTATCTTCTTGCTAATTATCATGCTCTAGCCAAGCAACCTTTATTGTATGCTTAACCTATTTACATGCCTTTTCATAGTGTACTCAATGCACTAACATTCATATATATATTGTTTATCAATTTGATAGTTTCCAAAGTTTCACTGCACTTTGGACTCAAGAATCTACCTTTGAAATTAATCACAAATAGGTTTTATTGATATAGAATTGGGTAAATGCTTCTCTATCCCCCGTTTAGTATCTTGTTACCTCCTTTTGTTATTGCTTTTACATATATATTTTTTGTGTGAAATATTTGTGCCATTCTATAGATGGATATCCAAACCTCGCTTCCACTGACTCTGTAGTCAGTGGTTTTAGGTTGAGGGTAACAAACGGTTCTGTTCAAAATGGTATTAGAGCCATACACATAGGCCTCTATGTGTGTTTCAGGCATAACACATCTTAGGAACCCAGAGAGGGCTAAAAATCCTTTCCTAAATCTTAGAGAGTCTTCTGCATTGTCACCTCTTCTTTAAGGACTACCTAAGGCACCCAAGTAGATGATGAATAGTTAGTCTTATCATCTCCTCATGTGATACTTCTCTCATGTCTATTAATCACATGATTTCTCAATTATGGGTAGCTTATGATTGGGAAAATGAAAATTTATTTGAAACAATTGAATATGATTAAGATAATAATGACATGATATGATCTTAAATTAAAAACCATATTTAATGTTAGTAAGTAATTTTGAAAGTGATGTAATCGTGTAATCTCAATGTTGTCAAATCAGATATAAGAGCCTTCTATGTTTGAGGTAAATCCTTGTGTGGGTAAATAAGGTGGAATATATGTTATACACCCCATGTCTGATGGGGTCCTTATTGAGCATACCTATGATGTCACTATCTTGATCAAGCCTCAAACATAACTAAGCAAAACTCACTCTATTGATATGTAGCATGCTACCTAACTTAATATGACTACATCCTTGGACCTCTGGATCATGTTGTGATGACATAGATACGAGAGGCATTTCCCTACTGGCCTGTATGCCTCTTTGCAAGCTCAATTTTGAATAAACATGATGGACATGGATATCACTCTAGCCCTATTATGCTCAAACCCTTGAATCTGACTTATTGATTTTCAAAATCTACCCCTACCTTGATCTTGAAAGGGAAGGATTGAAATTATGACCTTGATATGGAAAAATCCTGAAATATGGTTGTTCTAGTATGATCTTGATCCTTAATCTAGTGAACTTATGAAACACTATTTGATTTTTTGATACTCCCCCTATTTGGATATGCTTGATGGCCCATGACCAATTTAGTCTAATGTGCTAGTTCATGGTGGTAGTGTATGTCCCCTAACCTTGTTTACATCCCTATTATGATTGTTTCTAAATTTTCACCTTGATGGTTATTTAGAGTTTGGAAGGGTAACCCCTTCTACCCAATTTTGATTTCTCACCCAAGTCTTAATAGGTCGATTCCATGATGATATTAATATTCGATCTTGAAATTTGATCTGATGACAATCTTAAAATATGATGATGATGACTATAGTTAGTGGTCAAGTTCCTAGAAAGACCTAGGCCTATATCATTCATAAACCATGAATACCATGAAAATGAGCTCGATATCAATGTCATGAAATGTTGATTAATTCTCAAAATGTTGCCCAATTGATCAATTATTATATACAATTGAATGATCACTGCTAAGGTCTAAATAGGAATCTAAACCCTATCTTCAAGTATCTGGGTCTATGACCTTGATGTTCAAACTTGACTCTCAATATTGATGTATGAAATATGAACTCATGATAATTGATCTTTGGTTTGACTCGACTCCTATGATCAAATCACCCTATTTGGACCTTGAGATCACCCTTGATATTTGAATAACGAGTTTTGTGTTCCCAAATCTCGAAATTTCAAAATTATGACTATGATGATTTTCTAGATTTTTGACTTAGGGTTAAGATACATGGGGACTGGGGTGGGACCTTCCATTGATTTTGAGCATGAAATCTCGATGTTGAAATATGATATTGGTCTTGATTTGTTGAAATATTGAATCTCAATCATGGACCCCACATAGGCCGATGTAGAAGCTAGAATGCTAAATTTTGGGAATGAAGGCCATTCCTTACTCTTGAACTCTATTTGATTGGCCTAAGATGTAATTTCTCCTAATTGGTGATCTATATGACAATCTTTCCAAATATGTGAATTGTGTGATGATCTTTCCCAACTTGATGATCAATGTGACATGCTATGATCTTGTTGCTCAATTGCTCAATTTTGAAATGGTGTTGATGATACAAGTTGATTAAGGAATAGGAAAACCCAACATTCGTTGATAACTTGCTTTAATTGTGGGGACAAAATTCTTTTTATGGTAGGGAGGATGTGACGACCTAGATTTTCTCTCTCTCTCTCTTTCAACTTATGTACATATTTACCCATATGATGCTTGATGTATACAATAACCTCCATAACCCCTAATTTGATGACTTAGAGTCACTTTATGCTCAACTGACAAGCTAGCCTTGATTAACTATCACTCTGCATGTATTTATGACTCTAATTTGAGTTTTGATGCATACCATGTATCTTAATCTTGCAATCAAAATTGAACACTTACAATTAACTCTTCTTGTTCTTATGTACAATTCATGTTGTATAGAATTCAATTTTGAATCCAATGGTTGAAAACTCACCTCAATCGGATCATCATGGCTTGAGTTATGGCCATTTGAAATTCCTCTTCTTAATCATGTATAAAACTTGCTTTTGTTGCTTCTTTAGCCTTAGTGGGCCAAAAATGGGCGCGCGGCCCAATTTCTTTCCCCCTTTCTTTTGGAAATTTGACTACATTTTGTTGTACCTATAGCGTGTGTCAAACCCAAAAGAAACACACCTCGGTCCTTGGATCTTGTATCCCTCATATTCCTCCCTCCATCCAACGGATTTCTGTCATCCTTAACCTCTAGTCGTACATTACACAAAGTAGCTGTGGGAGCCACTTTCCAACCACCAATCGACACCTCACACACCCATTTTGGCAAGAGTTGGTACCACCTTGTGACCCTCATTGGCCACCTCTCACTTTACCCTATCTTTATTAGCCTCTTGGGCCACCCTAGCTCCTTCTTTTTCACCCCTTCTCCTTCCTTCTTCTTGCATCTCCGATGCCAACCCCCCCCCCCCCTTTTGGGCACTCTGGCCAAAGCAACACTCACTACTCGAGATGATTAGAGGTTCCTTTGACACACATTCTTGAATTCGGACGATCATATGGTGCTCAGCTCAGAGGCCTGAATCCTAAGAACAATGTTGCTCTGGAGAGGTCGTGGAGTGAGAAGCACTGTACCATGCAGATGCTACATCACATGGGAACCCATGGCGGGAATCGGTGACCGGTGGTGTTGGCTGGCTTCGCACAACCATGGATGGGCGTTGGGCAGGGTTCATGAGTGGCTCGACATCAGTGCGGAGGAGCCAAACACAACCAATCCCAGTGTGGCACGTAGAAGATGGACTCATACATATTTGCTTATGAGAGGAGGGTCAAGTGCCACCATAGGATCTCGGATCGATGACCACAATTCGTCAATGAATGCAAATGTAACGTCCTAACCTCATTTTTCAATAGTTTCAATGAAAAAATGCTAAAAATCATATCTTGTACATCCTTTGGCCAGTTAGGAGATATGATATACGAATTTTGATCTTCTCGATGAGATTATATCCAATGGCACTTGTTTTAGAATCTAGTTCCTCCTCAATTTCTCATGATATCATAAAAACCATGTCTTTTATATGCTATTTGAGTGGTTAATGATGTATCTTTCCCCATATATTATTGTTGCCTATTATATCACTCTTGATTTTGATAATAGTAACGTGTAGCCATCTTTTGCCTTGAATCATGAAGTAGATCACTTTTGATGTGCACTCTTACTCTTTTGACCTAAAAGTGCCCCTTTTGCTTATATATGATTTTACTTTCTTTATTATTGGGACATTAAATGATCATCCAAACTCTAAATAAGAAATATTTATAATGTTATGTGCCATGTATGACTATGGTCTTATGTTATGGTCGCCATTAGTAGATCATATGATTTGAAGACCTAGTATGCCCTAAAATGTGATGACTATGGACTTATGTGATTGGATCTTTATCCTTGTGCTAAAGTAGATCCTTATTATTCATATCTCTATGTTTACATCTACATCAGTCATAATATGATTTGTTCCATTAAATGATATGCACTACACTCATGCATTATTTTGACTACATTGACATATGTATGAACCCTAACATGTCCTAAATATATATGTTGATTGTTGGCCTCTAACATTCCTAGATCACACTCTCATGTTGGACATGTAATCTTAATGGCTTCAAAATAGTAATTTATTGTTCTATATCTCTACAATCCTAACTTGATCTATAATATGCCCTTAATGCCTATATGACTTGGATGTATGATTGTATTGCATGATTTTGACTTAAATTGATTAGATGTGATCTTGCATGATTAAAACTTGAAGAATATCACCATATCATGTCTCCCTAATTCCAAATCAGAAATGATATCATGTTGATATCTAATCTAATGTGGATGGTTCACTTAGATCTAGGACTTAATGTTGACCCTTGGACTATGTTGAATAATGGCATGCATGTTTGGAAGTTTAAGCCTATATTTGAACTTAGTTTAACCTAGATCTAGGGAAACATACACATGACTCATATGATGCTTATCTTCTCAAACCCTAGTGATCTAAGACTCTACCTTGTATCTTTTTCATCTTAGGTCCACTTGGGATGGATTATCTCTAGGAATCTAAATCATGGATAATATCTTGTACTCAACTCGTAAGGCACGCTTAAATTCTTGAACCTACAATGTTATTGGCTTTCTTGTATATATGCTCGTATGAATGCTTGGCTAGATAAATACTTGTTTGAGATACTTGTTCCCTACCATTAGTACATTCATTTTGCTTGAAATATGTTGGAACAAACCTCAAACATAAGCTATCTTGTCCATTATACAAACCTTGGGTACCTTCCTATATTCTTGGGGTAAGGGAACAAGGTAGGAATGAAATAAGGTTAGCTTATTAACTTAGGTCTTGAGGTCCCTCACGCATATAAAAAGTTTGGCTAATGCTGAGCACCCTCACGGATCCTTTCTTTGAGAAAGTTGGCAAATGGCTATAATATTTTGTTAAGTATGATGGAAATGAACTTAAAATATGCTTTGTATAAAATAACATCGTTAATTTGTTCTCGCATTATTTTATCTTCTTTCTTATTATGTTCTAGCCAAGAAACCTTTACTATATGCTTAAAATATTTACATGCCTTTTCATAACGTACCCAGTGCACTCTCATTGATATATTTTGTTTATCAATTTTATAGTTTCCAAAGATCCTCTGCACTCTGGAATCGAGAATCTAGCTCTGAAATGAATCACAATTGGGTTATCTTGGTATAGAATTCGGTACATGCATCTCTACCCCCTATTTAGTATCTTGTTACCTCCTGTTGTTACTACTTTTACATATATATTGCATGTGTATAATATTAGTGCCATTCTATGGACGAGCGCCCAAACCCTACATCCAGTGACCCTGTAGCCAGTGGGGGTAGGATGAGGGTGACAAATGGTTATGTGATAGTGGTGCCACCTTAAAACGGGGCAGAAGAAGAAGAAGGGTCAGTGGTCATTTCAAGGTGTGAAAAGGGAGGAGAAGAGAGAGAGAAAGAGAGGGAAACCCTTAGAGAAGGGAATGGTGTTGGAAATTTCACACAAGGTGTCAAGAGTGAGGTAATAAGGAGTAGTTGTCAGGTTGGTTAGTTCGTTCTAGCGCCATTAGTGCTAGTAATTGATACAAAGGAAGGAGATGGTTGTTCGGCCATTGGATGGAGTTAAATCTAAAATAGCTAGATCCAAAGGATACAAAGCATTCCTCCTAGAGTCGAGCCTCATGATTGGTCATTCTAAATGGGGGCAAATAGCCAAAGGTAAAAAAAAGGAGAGTGGGTTGCATGCCTAGTATATTAGGCCCAATAAGGCTCTAAAGTTAATAAACGAATAAAAACAAAGTTAAAACTAGGAAAAATTTCAAATGATCATATCTCCCTTGTACTATCCCAGAGTTGAACAAAATTAGGTGTGTTGGAAATTTTAGAGTGTCCTCTACATAACAAAAGGAGGGCATAATGAGACATATAGATGAGATCAAAAGGGAATGAAGGAGGGTGATGTATCATTTAGGTGCAACCTTCATTCTATATCAAATGGAGTCTCATGACTCACCATGTGAACACAAAGTAACCTCAAAGAGCATCAAAGCAACTCAAATCATGAAATCTAAAGTAAGGGTGAGAAATTAGTATAAAGATGAACTTATAGCACATGTATGCGGAGAGAGATAAATCTAGGTTATCACACCCAGCCAGTCGTTTGAACCCTTCAATCGATTAGTTGGCCTTGAAGTCTAGCGATTGGTTGCCTGCATTCCATCGACTAGATCTTGGCTCAGGAGATTGGTTGGAATCCCTCAATTAATCAGTTGGACCTCTAGTCAATCAATTGGCTCCTCCTGTAATTGGCTTCCCGGGTCCTCCAATCAATTGACTCGACTCTCGGTCGGCTGACTCGTCTAGAGAAGAACATCTTATCGCGATGAAATATAAATTAAAATTATCTTAGTCCATGTTACATCATGTAAGGGAAAACCTTGAGTTACATTTGAGGAGAATATAGGAACAGGTGCATTAATTTACATTTAGGAAGGAGGGTAGAGGCTCTCTATGCAAACTGAATAACAACAAGAAAGAAAACCAAACAACCAAATACACACATCCATAGTGGTTTTGGCCATAACAATGCATACATCCACCATTAAAATACTTTTAGAGAGAAATGTATTGTTTGCATATATATATATATACATATATATAGGGCTGGTATGTGGTATTTAATGGGATATGCACAATAATCATTTTTTATCACATTGTATGTAATATAATAAATATGATCATATCGATTTAGTTCCAGATACATTGTAAATTGACGTGGCTCTGATACCACTATTGGGGAGTAGGGATGACAAAGAAGGCAAAAGAAATAAAATTTTTGTCTCATTCCTTGACCAACAGACCGCATCAACTACAATGTATCTAGGAAAGAAGTTAGTAAGAGATATTCTTGGTCTTGGAGTAAGTCCAACCAATACTCTTTCACGATGATGTGCACTCTTTGCAAGTTGTACACAAACAACTTGTGATGATGGCCTCCTAGTGCAACACCACGGGCGATAGTGATTGTTGTCCTCTTAGAGGGTGGAGAAAACCTCCACATCTCTACATAGTCCATGCAGACAACCGGGAACTCCACATAGCGCTACCAGAGCCAACAAGAAGGGGTTGTCCCTTCCAACATCAATGTTCTAGCGTCGACTTGATCTACCTTATTTTCTCTCCCCTGATGTCTCTCCCTTTATGAGAAATACATTCTCGGGCTCTCACGTTACAATGATTGTTAGAAGACAAAAATTCTCAGAGCTTATTGTTGTGTCTCTTAAAAGCCTAGACTACCCCCCTTTTATATAAGATGGCCAGGGTTAGCGTTTCCAGATCTTCTGGGAGTCAAAGAGATAGATTTTCATGGATTTTTTAGAAGCTGTGAAAGATGAAACAATCAGTTCATCATTGAACCAATTATTTCACATCTGAAATAGTTGATTCAACACTTGATTTATTAATTTATTCACTATATTTCCTATTCACAAACATATTGTCTTTTAATATCTGATTAATGGACAACATGACTTCAACATCAATCCCTTATACACTCTTACTAATTTCCCAACCAGATGGTTCACAACCTGAACTAGTCAGTTCATATTTTCAAATTGGTCGGTTCACTCACTATACCAGTCAATTCATGCCCCAGTTTAGGCCATGTTTAGTCAATGTAGTTTAAAATGACTCGACACCTGAATCAATTAGTTCAACACTTCAACTGGTTGGTTCATAGTCATGTCAGTCAATTTTTAGCCATTGTTGTTTAAATTGAATACCTAAACACATTAGTAATCAAGTAAAACCATACTCAATAGTAAACTCCTTTTCTAGGTGCATACTATGTGTGTGACCATATAGGTCCCAAGTTGCGTTGGCAGTGCATGTCCATAACCGATTTTTGTCATCACAACTAATGAGCAGTATCTACCAACACATCATTTCCACCTAAGTAATTGAAAAGTTGGAGAACAACTTCAACCTACAATTTGTGATCATTGTTATAGTAATCATACATATCCTCTATCTCTTATATCTATATTGAAATGGATTCATGGAATTGTCATCCTCTCAATTTTTAATCCATGTTCCTTGAAATAGAGCAGATTTTATGAGATGCATGTGATCTCACATATCATATATCAAGTCACATGAGTATGGCCATACATTTGATAATATCTCTTATCAAGTGGCCAAGATATCAATCTCCTATAGGAGGGACAAATCCCATCTACATCACTCACACTCAGTCCCCATGTGTCACAATGCATCTTAGAATCATCTTTATGGAAACCCTTATTCAAGGTAATGTTGAATGATGCCAAAATACATCAAACTACATGTGATGAGTGTAGTGACTTTAGGTCTAAGAGCCATGATCACCATTATCACTATATGACTTGAATCTGAATTCACATTCTAAGTTCTCCATGTACCACTCTCATGGTGGAACTGTCTGATACACTATTCTCTAACTTATATATATGTGTTTGAATTGATATCACATATCATGACTAATGCGACTCTATCATCAGTCGACACATACTCTAGTATTATGTATTATTTTTGTCTATTTTGCTTCCATAGTAATATATGACAACGGACATAGAGAGAATAGATGTACTTGTATCATACATACAATCTCATTATTGAGATCCTCAACCTGAAAACATATAGAATTGAATAACATCATTCTTTAGACATCTAGTATGTCTGTATCATCATGTCATGATTGAGACAAACATAATATATGAAATTTGTAGGGAAATACGGACATAGAGTATAGACATGGAATTTTTTTATCTATTTGTATTCCCATAGTAGTAAGATCCCGTTGACTATTATGAAATAGGAAGGATTGTTTAGCAAGTTATACCTGGTCCTAGAGAAAGTCCAATAAAAATAACTTGCTTCAATGCAACTATCAACTAATTTATCTTGGATGATGGTTGTGCAGCTCCTGGTCTTCACCACAAACAACGGACAATATAGCTTCTGTAGTGACTCCTATGGTCTCGCCAAAGAGTACAGGCTAACTTTACTCTCCTAGAAGAAGCCAAAGGACTCCTTCCTCTAGAGTAGTCAACACATACCAACTAGAACTTCTATCATTCACATATAACACATAGGAAGGAGTTGTCCCTCCCTTTGGTGTACTAGTCACCAATTTCTCTCCCACAATAATGATCCTCAGTTGTTCTCTCCTATAGCTATCTGTAACATACTAGATCTCAAACCCTACCCTAGAAGTTTGATCTCTTATACTTAGCCAAACAATGTTGAGGTTAGATCTAATAGATGTTTTGTAACGACCCCTCCTCCTGGTAACCCCCAAATAAGGGAGACCAAAAGGTCAGAGCCGTTATCCCAATTAACAAGATCAATGGTTCGACAAATCATCAATAACAATTACTACATTCTACCAAAACTATACTGAAAAGTTGGAATAAAATAAAACTTTTCATACCTTTTAAAAACATGTATATCTAACTTCTATCCATGACTGGAATCACTCTAACTAATCCTCCTTGCACTTTATTTCTTATTTTCACAATATGCCACTTTACTATTTGTCCTTTTCAATGTTGCACCTAAAACATCGACAAACAAATGTCAGTCAGCATAAATGAATATGTCGGTGTGTGGGGGAAACAATAATCGTTCAATTAACTATAACAACCTATTGCAAGCAAAATTTACATCTTAAACATAACTACTCAATCCATACATATCCTAACATCTTCGTTGTCCCTGCAGTGGACCTGGATACTACCTCTCATATGGTAGATCCCAATTAACCCCGCATGATCCTACCGAACAGGTAGATCAATACCTAGGGTTGATGAGTCACATGGCACTACTCATAGGTAGCCCAATCCCTAACTCATGATATGCTAAAGAGTCGCATGGAACTACCCCATGGGTAGCCCAATCCCTGACTCTTGATAACCTGATCATCCTACTTAACAAGTAGGCCATGTATTAGGTTACCCTTTTCATCATTAGCAAAGCCACAGAGGTGGACCAGGATCTGAGCTAGTCATGTACACATATTTATGGTGATAGTCATAGTCACTTTATAGTTGCATGAAATAAAAGTCATCCAAGCAGTTATTTTTAGGCAACTGATAAAACATCCAAGAATCACCATGAAACTAAAGCGATTAACCATAAGCATAACCACATACCTGATCCAGAGTAACTTGATGTCCATGCATTAACATTCAATACAATCAATTAAGCAATCAACAATATCCTGAAAATAATGCATAACATCCAAGTGTCATTATTTTATTCAAAACATTCTCAAGATCAACTTGGAGTCCACCTTATGATTTCTAGGCCAACTTCAGGGTTTTAGCCTTCTTTATGCATTTATCACTTTTAATGCTCTTTTAGTCCACAAACCCTAATTTCAACATCATAGGCACAATTAAAAGTCAATTAAGTCCAATATGCCTCTTTTACACTAAAACTACCATCTTTATCCTTTTAAGTCATGAAATGATTATTAAGGTCAATTATCATGTTCAGGTTCCTTTGAATTGACAACTCAATAAAGAATTATAGTTCGATTCTCAAAGGAACCCTAATTACTATATTTCCCATCTTTTAGGTTAGAAAACTCTAATTTGTCATTAATTTCACTATTATATACTAGGAAACCCTAATTTCCAAATTATCCACATTAATGATATTTTATACTCAAATTGGATTTGTAACAACATAACTCTGTCTTATTCATATATTTGTACAGTTAAAACCATTAAAATACATATTCTCCTATATTAGGGTTCATAAGCCCATTAATGCATACTCAGGTATATGAAACCCTAAATTAAACCCATTATGCATAAAGATCATTTCTTTAGATATAAATCATCCTTTTTATTATCAACAGGTTAATATTCATTCAAAACATTCAGAGAACATCATTATATCCAACTATCATTAATTCTAAGGGTTTTCTTTTAATTAAACCATTAAAGATGATAACTTTATACATTTTTCAAATTAAAAGCATATTTAGGCATCCATTATATTTTTGTTGCACTACTTGCATTTTTCTAATCAACTTTCACATATAACATGTCCAGATCTGAGTTACTGATAATTAATTAAGATTTTCACAAAATCACTTACCCTTGGCCAATCGGAGAGCGCCATTTGTACTTTAATTTCCTTTTCCTGCAATCCCTTGCTCGTGAATCCCCCTTTAGATCTACCTAACCAGGGTCCGATCCTTCCCCTTTCTTCTTCCTCGTGGACACCCACGCGAACAGGGAGTCCCGGCTCCCCTACTTCAACGGAAAAATAGGGCAACCCGCCCTTCCCGATGACGACCACCCCTTCCCCCGACGACTTCGCAAGGAGGCCGGAGAAGAACAACCTCCCAACACTCTCTTCTTGCCTAGTTCCACCAACCCTAGAGGCGACCCAGCTCCAACCGATTAGGAAAGAATAGGGATGACAGATTTGTCATCCCACTGGTAGCGGGAAGGAGGAACGGATGGCGTGGGTGAAATCGAGTTCCGTGGAGAGATTTGGCGACTTCTTTGCCTGCTCTGAGTTCAGGAGAAGAGAATTGATAACCTTTAAATAGGAAAGGGGGTAGTTCCCTTCCATTAATGGACCTCCCAATCCGGCTAGGATTTGGGGAAAATTCAATTCCTCATGAAATAGTGGAGATCCATAGATGTGTGGGTTCATTTTGATCTCCCGAAGACATTGGGAGAGTTTCCAAAATTGATCGTGGACTAGAGAGGTATAAATTTAAGAAATTTGATAGGAAATGTTGTTCTTGATTTCCCTTTTTGGCTCAAGGTTGGAGACGAGTACCCACCGTCGGATCTCAGATCCAATGGCCAATGTTTCACACGCCCAAAACAACTAATTCCAGTTAAATTGGAAAATCGGTTATTTCCTTTATCCTTTCCATTTTAGGATATTTTGTAAAATTCATAACTCTCAAACCAATTATCCAATTAATACCAAATTTTAAAGGAATGTCCTTGATGACTGTAGATACTTGTGTGCCAAGTTTGGGACTTTCAAAAGTAGGAGAGATTTTTCTTCATAAGAAAGTTCTCACAATTAAGGCATATTTTATGCATATTTCTCTCTCCTATTCTTGTATATTCCTTATTTAGATTCTTTTTACCATTATAAACTATGTGGACGTGAAATTTCATCCAAGATGGATTCATTATCCATATTTCCACATATTTCTTGTAATATTATTATCATCTCATATTTCCTTCTATATAAAGCAGTATTTAATTAATCCTTTCTCTTTCTTGTTGCATTATCTTTGCATCTTGGACTCATTGGAACCCAAGGAACCCAAAAGGCATGAAATCTCCTTTGGGGAATATTTGTTTGCCTTCTAGAGGTTTCTATGTATTTCTCATAAATATATTGCTTAACATCCATTATCTTTTATCTTTTTCCATTATTTGGACTTTTCTTCTTTTCTTCTCTTTTATATCCATTATTGGATTAACATAATAGTAGGAATCACGAAATTCCTATTAAAAGGGAGATTTGCAAAGAAATCCATCCTTTGGAGCAAAGCATACAACCTTCTCAATTCAAGTCCATATTCATAAAATCATTACATTTCAATTTTGAAAACACATGTAAAATTGAGGTTGTAACATCCTTCCCCTCTTATAGGATTTTTGCCCTCAAAATTCCACCAAACATATAAACAAATCAGGATAAGACTTTTCCATATCCGTCATTGGCTCCCATGTGGCTTCATCCTCTCCATGGTGCTTCCAAAGAACATTTATCATCTTATATTCTTTACTCATGAGCTCTCTCTCACCTTGGTATCTTGTACCCTTATAGGTGACTCAGGGTAAGTTAGCCTCCCTTGGGAGCTCACTAGGTTCATTTCTTAGCCCATGGCTCAGGTACCTCACATAGTGCTCTCGATCAGACTCATGGAATACATCGTACATCACGTTATCCTGAGGGGTAAGGCTAAACATAACCATCTCCACCAATCCATCCCAAATGGACCCATGTATTGGGGACTCAGCTTTCTCAGCTATAGCTCAAAGGGGTTGTATTTTCATATCACATATTCTCCCACAGTGAATTGCATATCAGTCTACTTTGCATCCGCTTATGACTCATGTCGTCCCTGGGCTCTTTTTCAACCATTGCACAATCAAAGCGACTTCATTTGCACACACTGTGGTATTTTTATGACCTTCATGAGATCCCTTCACCAACATCATCTTAATGAATTGGTGACCAACACAACCTCCCTTACAGAGCTTCTTTACATCCCGATATTGGCTATGGTGGTTATCATCACATCTTACATAGGACAAGAACTATCTCTGTGTATCACCCTGAACGGGCACACATGCTCTCATCAGACCTGCTAGTCTAGATCATACTAACCATTAGTTAGGGGTGATGAACTGTACTAACATCGAGTTCTTTGTGTATATACCTCCACTTCATGGAAGTGAATATTTAGGTCATACTCAATAACTTTTGAACTCGCATCATGAACCATCTCTCTCTCTCTCTTACATGTAGTTCAATCGGATCTGTCCCTTGATAATACTCTCTCTTTCTCTTACCTATCATCTAGGTAAGGCAATCTACCATAACCCATATTGCATCTTGACCTTCCTCGGATCCATGGGAGACTAACCACAACATCCATAGTGATGAACTTCCATTCCCCTTTAGGACTCTTTATCCTCTATATCGACTCAATGTGTTATTGGGTGTTCATCCTTCACCTCCTAGCATGCATGGTGACAAGACACATGCAACTTCATCTTAGGCATCCAAAGTACTACTATCTTCGTAGTACCATGGTGTATGTTGAACTTAAAATCATGGTCTCCTGTATGTCATGATTCCTCAAGGTTGGTTCCTATGAAACCCTAAAGCACTCTAGTCGTGGGTTTCATCACCTTCTTTTCTAGAGAAGTGCATCTGAGGTTCTACAACCATCCTTCTATCACAACAAGCCCTAGGCTGGCTGACCAAGCAACCACTAACTCGATCAATAGATCTCGTTACATCTGAGTGTTAGCCAAACATATCTCACAAACTTAGGGTTCACCTAACCACCTCTTCCAGCTTTTCCACAAGCTAAACTAGGCAGTTGTGTCTCAACAAGAGCATCCATTACTACCTTTCATATTTATGTGTTAGGTAACGTTGAAGACATACACCTCCATGTATTCCACTTACTATCTCATCTCAAACTCTAAGTCTATCTTCATCCAGAAAACTCTGAGCTCATCCTCTTGGTTATTGAACTCAACCTTGTATAACTCATATATTCCACATAGCTCATGATAAAAACATCCTCATAATATGACTACCTTAGTTATCTTGATGTTTTTAAACCATCCAGATATCGTACACTCCACAAGGGTACATTATTACCACTATCCTCATACCTCATAGCAACGTTTCAACTCACATTATCTTATCATTGGTGTATGACATGTGTACTATCCTATCTCTCACTCCCATAACATGAGGAAAATAAGCATTTGGTGGCCTTCCAAACACAAAGTTCTTCCTATTCCAGGAGTAGAGATGGTACATACCACATTGCCAATACACCTTCAGATCTAACTAGAAACATGCATCCCATGTCTCTACATCATGAACATCTCGAAATTAGGGTTACTTCCATGGAAAACTAGTCTCGAACCCACTTGGGTCATCATACCATCCTTGGTCATCTCCTTTAGGTCTGTAGGGTGCTGAAACTTTTGGGGTCATCCCTCTTCCCTTATGCATTAGAGAGTTCCCTCTTTGTTTGCCCTTTGGGTCCCATGAGTTCATGAAGGTGATCAATATCCTAACCCATGGCCCTCAGACAATGATAGTTGTTACCTTCTGACCCTATGGTCATGTGCAACTAGGGAATTAGGAAACTCCTACTCCCATCGATCTTATCCCTACCTGACCCTAGGATAGACTTAGGATCCAAACATAGCAAATATCTATCTTGAAACCTTACCCAAGTCTTCATCATCTCTCTCAGCATCATGGTTTGACTTGCATCCTTTCATAGGGGTCATGGTGGCTTACCTTCCTTGGCCAGGCCCCACACCGGTTACCTCCATGGTAACACATCCACATGCACTTAGAGATGGTTATCTATGGGTCTATAGGTTCATTCTCATACTATGCACTTTTCACTTAGCTTCTCAAGATCCTATGAGACCTCTTTAGGTTACCTCAAACCACAAAAGATGATATACACCTTACAAAAGGGTCCCTCTCCCAGGATGGGAGGAAACTACATCTTGATAACAAAGGTCACAAACACCCTTATGTATAGGGTTTACATCCACAAGCATGCTTAGCCCTAGCAAGCTACTAAGGCACAAGCAGACCACCTACTAAACTATGCTAGGTCATACTTGTTCTCATTCCTCAACATGAGGAGTGGCATGCTCGAATCTATAGAACTCAAATCCCATCATGAGCATCAGATACACTACTTCCCCTCTTAGGTCTAAGAACCCTAGGTTCACTTTTCTGATGTCCAACTGCTTGCTCAACCTTTTAACCACAAACCAAGCTTGTACAGGGTATGGCATGCACTTGCTATTATCCTTCTACTCAAGCAACATCTCAGAGTTGAGTCCTCCTCAAGGACAACCAACTAGTTATAAGGTCTTACAACTTGTTACTAAACCTCCTCAGGGTCTACGAAACTCTTCTTCCTATCCCTAGAAGGTAAGCACCTATATCATCTACACATAGGTATGAGAAGCCTCATCTTCTCTCTAGGGTTTGGTTCCTCTAAAGGCAACCAAGATATCATCCACTACTACAGAAATAGCATTCAGTGTCGCTTTTCTGGGCGTCGATTATTAAGGAAAATCGACGCCTAACATATAAGGTGTCGGTTGTTAATAAAACTGACGTCTATATTCGAAGACCAGCCAGACATGGGTACCGCTTTGTATTAAACGTCGGTTGTTTATAAAAAACCGACGCTTAAAGTCGCCCGCGAAATCCATTTTTCGATAAAAAAAATAGTGTCATTTTCAGCGTCGGTTATATACCTAGAAAACCGACGCCTATTTGCGATGAAAATTTGCGCGGACAATGTCACTTTCAGCGTCGGTTATCCTTGTCTAACCGACGCTGAAGGTGGTTCCCGCCAAAAATTTCCATGAAAATATCGTCCAATTGGACGTCGGTTGTTTTAACCAACCGACGCTAAAGATGTTTAGGCGTCGGTTGTTGTAAACAACCGACGCTATTTGGGAACTTATAACCCCCCGCGATCGCCCGACTCTTCCCCTTTCTTCTGTTTCATTGCTACCCTATTGCGGCGATTTTCCCTATTGCGGCGACTTTCCGGCGCTTCTCTGCTGATGCTGCTCTCCGGCGCTTCTCTCCGGCGCCCCATCTCCGGCGTCCTTCTTCTTCGGCGCCCTTCTTCTCCGCCGCCCCTGCTGCTGCTGCTGTCCGCTCGTCGCCGCCGGTCGTTGCCCACCGCCCCTGCTCTCCTCTAGTCGTCGCCGCCAGTAGAAGCTAGCAGCTACGGTGCTGTCGTCGTCACCTCCGCTCCCGCCGGTAGAAGCAGCTTTACTCGTGCTGTCCTCGTGCAAGGTAACCCACAAACCTTCACCACCTTTTTTGTCCTCTGCCTTGCTTTTCTCTGCCGCTGCCGACCTAGAACTCACCCAGGCAACGCCTAAGTAGGTGCCAGGGCACGCCTAGGGTCCCAAGCCCAGGTGCCCTGCCTAGATAGGCCTCTGGGCGGATGCTTGGGCAGCGCCAGGGCACGTCTAGGCTGCACATCTAGTGGATTTTTTTTAAAAGTTATTTACTGATTGTGTTTATTTAATAATGTACTGATACATATGTGATATACCAATCTGATAGTCCATGATAGAACAAAACATAATGATGTTGACTGCAACTTTGTGTGTCATGCTATTCTTAATTAAGTGTATATTTACTTCATAATTGAATGTTTAAGTAAGTTATAGATATCTTGATGATGAACTGTAATGCACACATGTGACATGTTTGGAATGTAAATGATGAACTGTAATGCACACATGTTTAACTTATTTTATTGTTGAGTATATTGAGAATCCTAATCACCCTTCTTGCTTAATGATGAACTGTAATGCACACATGTGAATGCTTGGAATTTAAATGATGAACTTTTCCCTAAATTGCCAATCATGCTTTTAAAGACATCAATAATCACCCTAATTTGAAGAACTAGGATTTTAGGTATAAGAATGACAACACATTATTTGTTGGCCTAGAAACCCGTCCAAGATTTACTCATTAGGAGTAAATCTTGGATAGTCCCCGGTTTGGGACTGTTCTTGAACACCTAATCTCACTTAGGATGTAAGTGTATAATGTGTATTGAGTTTTCGAGAAAATTTTGGTAGCATTTCCCCGTTTGTTCTCTAAGTACATATGTATTTAGAGAACAGTGGGGAAATGCTGCCGAAATTTTCTTGAAAACCCAATACACATTATACACTTACTAGTGAGATTAGGTGTTCAAGGATGGGATAGGTGGTACACATTTATTATATATAAGAATGACATCACATGTGTTTGTTGGCCTAGAATGTGAACAATCATTATTTTTTATATTACTTGTACATTGATATAAATTAGAATGAACAATCACTAAATTATATACTGTTTGTATGGAGTCCGGCTTCATTGTAGATATCTATTATTGTGTTTGTTGGCCTAGAAACCTGTCCAAGATTTACTCATTAGGAGTAAATCTTGGATAGTCCCCGGTTTGGGACTGTTCTTGAACACCTAATCTCACTTAGGATGTAAGTGTATAATGTGTATTGAGTTTTCGAGAAAATTTTGGTAGCATTTCCCCATTTGTTCTCTAAGTACATATGTACTTAGAGAACATCGGGGAAATGCTGCCGAAATTTTCTTGAAAACCCAATACACATTATACACTTACTAGTGAGATTAGGTGTTCAAGGATGGGATAGGTGGTACACATTTATTATATATAAGAATTACATCACATGTGTTTGTTGGCATTTCCCCGTTTGTTCTCTAAGTACATATGTACTTAGAGAACAGCGGGGAAATGCTGCCTAATCTTTTCCTAATATATACTTGTTTCCTAATATATACTTGTTTTCTCTGATCATAGAATGGATAGATCATGGATGTCCATTCGTAATTGTTGCACCCCCAGAGTTTATATCTGGTCTTGATCAGTTTATTAGATTTGCCGAGGAACATAGGAAAAAACCTACAGATAGGTTCTACTGTCCATGTAGGCATTGCGGTAACAACTTGAAAGTCAACACTGGTGAGGAAATCAAAAGTCATGTCATGTGCAACGGGATTATACAAGGCTATACAGAATGGCACTGACATGGAGAGATTTTAAAATCGAAACCAGTAGATGTCGATAGCAGTGCTTGGGTGGAAGAAGAAATTGCCTCCGATGACGTAAATGTGAACGAACCAGTTCCAGCAGACATCGTTGATGCGATGCTGGATAGTTGTAGGGTAGAGCACACCGATCCACCTCCTATCTTTACAAACATTGTGCATGATGCTGAGATACCATTATACACAGGCTCTGCTAAGTTTATGAAGCTTAGCGTTGTGTTGAGATTGTATAAGTTGAAAGCTAACAATAGATGGAGCGACAAAAGCTTCACTTCATTGTTGACTTTGTTGAAAGAAATGCTTCCTGAAGGAAACGAGCTTCCAATCTCAACATACCAGGTAAAGAAAATGTTGTGCCCAATGGGAATGGAGGCCAAGAAGATACATGCATGCCCGAATGATTGTGTATTATTTCAAAAGGACTTTGTAGATTTGAAAGATTGTCCAAAATGTGGTGCGTCACGGTATAAATTGACGACTTCGGGGGAGTCCAAAACTGGTTCTCCTGCCAAGGTGTTGTGGTATCTACCTATAATATCACAGTTTCAACGCTTGTTTGCAAATCCGAAAGATGCGAAGAATTTGAGGTGGCATGCAGATGTTAAGAAAAATAATGATGGGATCCTACGACATGCGTCTGATTCCCCACAGTGGAAGAAGATTGATCTATTGTACCCTAAATTTGGTGAAGAAGATAGGAATCTAAGACTTGGGCTTTGTACAGATGGGATGAATCCGTACGGGACATTGAACAGCCAACATAGCACTTGGCCAGTCATGCTTGTTATATACAATCTTCCTCCCTGGATGTGTATGAAAAATAAGTACGTTATGTTGTCATTGTTAATATCGGGCCCTAAACAACCCGGAAATGATATCGATGTTTATCTTGAACCTTTGATTGATGACTTAAAGAAACTTTGGGCTGAAGGTGTGATGACCTATGATGCTTCAGCAAGAGAGACATTTCGTTTGCACGCTATGTTGTTTTGCACTATTAATGACTTTCCAGCATATGGGAATTTGTCTGGATATAGTGTCAAAGGAGCTAAAGCGTGTCCTATATGTGAAGAAAACACTGATTCAATAAGACTAAAACATGGCGGCAAGACTGTATATCTTGGTCATCGAAGGTTTCTTTCAAAATTCCATCCGTATCGTAGGAAGCGCAAAGCATTCAATGGATGGAATGATGAACGGAGTGCACCTAAACCTATACCAGGGGATGTTGTTTATGAAAGAGTAAAAGACATTGTCAGTGATTTTGGTAAGAAATCACAAATATTCTATATCGATGATCCTGCAAATGATAAATGGTCGGTTGTTCTTCATGGTAAAAGACAGTTCATTGAAGATCCTATAGATGAAGAAGAGTACTATGATAAGTATGATGACTCCAGTCCATTCTCAGTTGGGTTGCCAACTCCACAAAATATTGAAGCTAATGATGACTTATATGTGCACGGAGATCACAATGAAGGATTGTTAATTGATAAAAGATCACAATTTTAGAGACATGTATGTTTATACAAATGCTAAATGTTTGCCTTTTTCTAGTTAATACAAATGCTAAATGTTTGCCTTTTTCTAGTTAATACAAATGCTAAATGTTTGCCTTTTTCTAGTTAATAGATTTGCTAAATGTTTGCCTTTTTAATGACATTTTCATATGGCTGACCATGATGAGCATGATGTCCATGATGAGCATGAAGTCCATGATGAGCATGTTGTCCATGACGAGCATGGCGAGGATACTAATGTAAGTTCTAAAAACATATCCTGTATTTCTATAAAATTCATTATCTTCTAGTTATGTCATATATCCTATATTTCTATATTGGGCTAATTTAGTGTGTTTTATTTTTGTCAAATTTTAGGTTGATGCACCTGTACCCACTGAAGCACTGGAGCAACTTGATGCGCAATACCAAACACTTAACAAGAAAAGGGGCATCACTCTGTTGAAGAAGTTATTAGCGCTAAGTGGTAGTGGATCCAAATTGGTGGTGGAGTTTGATAATGGAGGAAATCCAATTGGAATGAACCGCAATAATTTTGTGAACTATCTTGGGTGTACCACTCGGAGCCATTGTGGTGTTAAGTATGACAATTGGCATAAAGTTCCTCAAGGGAAAAAAGACTTGATATGGAAGGATTTATGCGTGAGTTATTATTATTTGCAATTCTATTTTGTAGATTACAAATTCTATTATTTGCAATTCTATTTTGGATACTAGTTAATAACATTTCTATTTTACAGAATCTGTTTGCATTGGATGAGAAGTTGCATCGTAAAAATGTGATGCAACGCGCTGGAAAGATGCTTAGGAATTATAGGACAAATCTGAACAGAGAATACATAAAAGAGGGTGATAAGAAGAAGAAGTCAGCCCTTGAACAATGGAACTTCTTGGACAAAGAAGATTGGGACAATTTTGTTGCTTCAAGAAAATCTAAAGAATTCAAGGTATTAGGCGTCACTCCCAATTTAATTAATATACATTGTATTCACCTATTCAAGATTAGCATTTAGTGCTACTAACCAAATCATTAATGTGCATACTAACTAGGCCCTCAGTGACGCACAAAAAGCAAGGCGTGCACTGAATGTGCATGACCACACTATGGGTCCAAAAGTCTATGCAAGCATTCGCCAAAGACTACAGGCGGAGTCTGCGGCTACTCAGGAGTCTGCTCCTACTCAGGAGTCTGCCACACCCATGCCTCTCCATGATATCTGGATAGCTGGCAGGAAAAACAAGAAGGGTGAAATAAAGAAGCCTGTAACTGCTGAGGCGGCTGCAAAAATGGTAAAATAACACTCTTAGAGAAATCGTTTGAATATTGATTATTTGTGGTGTTAACTTACCAATTTTTGTTTATGGTGATTAGCGGGAGCTGCACGAGCAGAGGAAACAAGGCACGTTCATCCCTCAGGGCACAAGGGATGAATTGACAGTTGCTCTGGGTAACCCAGAGCATCCTGGACGTGTTAGAGGTGCCGGCGCTGGTGTTGGCATCAAAGCATTCTTTGGGCCATCCCAGCGCAAACGCAGAGCGGGACTTTCTCAAGAAGAGGTAACCTATTCTTTTTTTAGAATGTTACTGCAAAACGAAATTCATTAATAAGAAGCTAATGTTTCTTTTATCCATGTATAGAAGAATAAGAGAGTTGAGGATTTAGTTGCTAAGAAGGTCAACGATGTAGTTGCTGAGAAGGTTAAGGAAGAATTGCTACGGTGGCAGGCCTCTCAGGCTTCCAATCAGCCTATGGCGACCCACTCTTCTCCTGATGCACAGACTGCGAGTAATCCTCGAGACCCATCGCCTAGCACGTATGCTGTAAGTATTGTTTATGACATTGTAGCTAGTCTTTTCAAGATGATATGTTTTCAAGATTATATGTATATATGTATAACATTCTTTACGTAAATTTGTAGGCATTGAAGCCATGCCGCTTAAGAATAGAAGACTATGTTGTTGCAGAGGCGCAAGCTTACCCGTCCCTTCCTGGGGAAAGGTTTCACGGGACTCCAATGCCACAGGGCTATGTTCGTGTGGGCCCATTACGTGTGTTACCCGATTGGAGGGAAGTTGCGTTGCCATATGCCCACCCAGATATTGATACACTTGGTGAGGCAGAAGGCGGGGTCATATTGTGGCCCAAAGTAGATGTCGTCTACACGACTGAAATTGTAAGATAAATTTACATTGATTTAGACTGTTGATGTGTATATATGATGTCAACTGATCTGAAATTATATATACAGGTTAAAAAGAAGACACCAGGAGCACCTAGGCCTCCACCTCCACTTCCCACATTACCAACTTGGGTTCCAACTGACCTAACATACCCGTTAGGTCCTGCTTGTAGGGGAATGGCATGTTGGCTATGGGCACATAATATGCATTGCCCTATAATAGTTTCTTTAGATGTAGATTATGCAGGTCGATCATACGATAGCTCTTTATTTATACAAGATATTATTGAGCTGTTTATGTATGATTGGCTGAATACATCAATGATAGAGACATGGATAAGGTGAGATCTTGTTTATACATCCATATACCTTGTGTAAGATCCGGTGATCTGGTTTCTTATATATTAATGCATACGCCTATATGTTTTGCAGCTACTTAGTCGAAGATCATTGCAAACAATTTGCATTTGATCATGTGGGATTTTTGATTCCATCATTGATTAGTTTGGTAGCTAAAGACCCTGATAATGTTCAACAATACTGTATAGATGCTTTTACAATTTTTGGTCAGCAAAAGAAGACGATAATAATAGCTCCATTCAATGTCAAGTAAGTTTACTTTATTTATAATTTGGACTTAAGAAAATTCCATTTTTATTTTGCATTTTGAGTTATTAATTGTTAACTTCTTACTTCTAGCGGTAGACATTGGGAGTTACTAGTTATTGTCCCCGGGACATTCACTGTTTATTATCTAGATCCTGCGGGGAGTACATTGAACACTAAAATTGGACACGTAATGAGAATGCCATTATTCTGGTGAGAAATATTTCATTTTTATATCCGTTAACATCTTTTATTACATTACTATTTACTTATGCAATTTATTGTGTTATATTAACATGTAGGGGTTTAGATGCATTCAAAAAGGCTGGAGGAACGGTCCCAAGGAAAAAGAACCAGCCAATAAATTGGCAGAACGTACAAGTAAGTTCCCGACTCAAATATATATATTATTGATGTGAATTGTGCTTAGTTGTATTATTTTGTATGTTTCAATTTATAGTGTGCTACACAAGACAATGGCTGGGCATGCGCATACTATGTGATGCGATTTATGCAGATGATTATCAAATATGCCGCATTGGACATCGATACCATACATGAGGTATTATATATAGTCTCATTAGTTAGTATGAAATATATCAATCTTATCTTATTTTTATATTATTACTTATATATATACATCATTCTCTTTGCAGGTGTTTAAAACTGACAACACTACAGGTAAACGCTTAAAAAATATACATGCTCCATATACGATGGAAGCATTAAATGAAGTAAGAGAAGAATGGGCAAAAGCCATACAAGCAGTGGCAACTGTAAGATATAATTGGGATGTTGATAGCGATAATGAATGATACTATGTAAATGAATATTTCTGAATGTTAATACATGTATTTGAATGTTTCTATATGTGTGAATGTGAGAATTGAATTGATGTATGAATGTATGTACTTGTGTAGAATTTTTCTTGTGACTTTTGCAGGTTTGCGGCCTGTTTGTAGGCTGATATCAATGGATGTCGTAAACCTGTAGTTCAGAAAACTGAACTGCAGGTTCTCATCCTGCTGACCAGCCACAGCAGGCCTGCAAACTGATATAAAAAAAAATATAAATAGGCGTCGGTTATTTATAGAAAACCGTCAGCAAAGACATACAGCGTCAGTTATTTGATAAAACCGCCGCCTAATAGTACAAACAACCCGACCGTGTAGGATAGCACGGCCGTGGTGTAAATGGCGTCAGTTATTCATATAAAACCGACGCCTATAGTACTAAACACGGCCGTGCAGGGAAGCACGGCCGTGTCGTCTTGAAGTACATGCGTCGGTAGTTTAGTATATAACCGACGCCAAAAGTGTTCGCGCCACAAAAAATGGCGTCATCTAGGGCACTTTATGTGTCAGTTATCTACTAAAACACCGACGCTATATTCTATATAGGCGTCGGTTGTGTAGTAAATAACCGACGCACAAAGTGCCCTAGATGACGCCATTTTCTGTGACGCGAACACTTTTGGCGGCGGTTATTTACTAAACAACCGACGCCTATAGGACAAATAGGCGTCGGTTAAAAAACCGACGCCGAAGTGTTCGACCTTTAGCGGCGCCCACATAGGCGGCGGTCGGAAACCGACGCCAAATGGGGTTAAACGACCGATGCCAAAGGCCGTTTCTGTAGTAGTGATCATCCTGCAGGGATTAAGCATGAGGCAACCGCTATTATCCACTTAGGTCGCATCATCCTCAACTCCCCATTATTCATCATATCTCGGAGTCTAAGCTTCCAACCTTCTTGCTTGGGTCCTTCTCTCTCTCTCTAGAGCTAATCCAACAAAAACCTTACTACTAGAGGTCCTCTCTCCATGAAGGTGGATCAAGCTCACATGTATGCACCTACATGGGTGAAACCTACATTCACTCAAGATTATCCATAGCTCTTTATGCATATCTCCTAAGATATCCAACATGCCTTTCTGGCCAGGGTTTTAATCTACTACCAGCACTACTAACGTACTCAAGGTGCATACTATACCATGCTCATATAAGCCCATAGGGTTTCTATATGTTCAGCACTAACCTCATCAATGAAGGAGTTATCCTTCACCTTAACATGCACGACCCTTCCCAGGGTTGGGTCGCCAAAGGTACTAGGCCAGCCAACCTCACATGGCTCAAACTATCATAGGGATTCAAAACTTCCATCTCATCATGCCATCTCTCTCTAACCACCACTTAGGGTTAGGGTTAGCATCATCCTCAGAGGATGTTCCAGGTCTCTACTTATAATGGAGGTCTCTACCTCCAAGTCTAACCCTCTTTATTCATCCTCCTGACAAAAAGATCTAACCTTAGATCTCCCTTGAGTGCATGACAATACATGTCATACGACCTAAGCATGCAACTAATCTTTAGTTTATGCTTAAATTATTTAGCTTATGTCCATGACATCTTATTTACATGCTTTTAATTAAATTGGTGGAGGATTCCTTAACATTATCATACATACCCTATCCTCAAGAGGGTGAGGAAGAGAGAGAAAACCCTAACTCTTAGAATCCTTAACCGAATTTGAGTTGAGAAGGGATGAACAAGATGAGAGAGTCCTAAAGGTATCTTATTTCGAGTCAGATCCTAAGACATTGGCCAGGAAGTCACACGGATCTGGGAGTCCTCGTATTCTGACTAGCAGTGTAGAGGAAAATCTTTCCAGCCCCCGGGCGTGATCCTTTTCTAGACACCTCTATCTTTCAGAAAATACTCTAATAACTCCCTCTGGTTCTACAAAGTTTGTAAAATTTAATAACTATTAAGGATTAAATGAGGAACTAGCAATCTGATACCAAATGTAACGACCCCGCCTCGCGATAACCCCCAATTAAGGGAGACCAAAAGGTCAGGTCGTTATCCCAATTAACAGGGTCAATGGTTCAACAAATAATCAATAATAATTACTAAATTCTACCAAAACTATACTTAATAGTTGGAATAAAATAAAACTTTGCATACCTTTTAAAAACTTGGATATCTAACTTCTATCTATGACAGGAATCTACTCTAACTAATCCTCCTTGCACTTTATTTCTTATTTTCAGAATACATCACTTTACTATTTGTCCTTTTCAATGTTGCACCTAAAACACTGACAAACAAAATGTCAGTTTGCATAAATGAATATGCCAGTATGTGGGGGAAACAATAATTGTGCAATTAACTATAACAACCTATTGCAAGCAATTATGGTTTAGCAAGCAAAATTTACATCTTAAACATAACTACTCAATCCATACATATCCTAACCTCTACATTGTCCCTGTAGTGGACCTGGATACTACCTCTCATATGGTAGATCCCAATTAACCCCGCATGATCCTACCTAACAGGTAGATCAATACATAAGGTTGATGAGTCGCATGGCACTACCCATAGGTAGTCCAATCCCTAACTCATGATATGCTAAAGAGTCGCATGGCACTACCCATAGGTAGCCCAATCCCTAACTCTTCATAACCTGATCATCCTACTTAATAAGTAGGCCATGTATTAGGTTACCCTTTTCATCATTAGCAAAGCCACAGAGGTGGACCAGGATCTGAGCTAGTCATGTACACATATTTATGGTGATAGTCATAGTCACTTTATAGTTGCATGAAATAAAAGTCATCCAAGTTGTTATTTTTAGGCAACCGATAAAACATCCAGGTATCACCGTGAAACTAAAGCGATTAACCATAAGAATAACCACATACCTGATCCAGAGTAACTTGATGTCCATGTATTAACATTCAATACAATCAAACAAGAAATCAACAATACCCTGAAAATAATGCATAACATCCAAGTGTCGTTATTTTATTCAAAACATTCTCAAGATCAACTTGGATTCCACCTTATGATTTCTAGGCCAACTTTAGGGTTTTATTAGGGTTTTAGCCTTCATTATGCATTTATCACTTTTAATGCTCTTTTTGTCCACAAACCCTAATTTCAACATCATAGGCACAATTAAAAGTCAATTAAGTCCAATATGCCTCTTTTACACTAAAACTACCATCTTTATCCTTTTAAGTCATGAAATGATTATTAAGGCCAATTATCATGTTCAGGTTCCTTTGGATTGACAACTCAACAAAGAATTATAGTTTGATTCTCAAAGGAACCCTAATTACTATATTTCACATCTTTTAGGTTAGCAGACCCTAATTTATCATTAATTTCACTATTATATACTAGGAAACCCTAATTTCCAAATTATCCACATTAATGATCTTTTATACTCAAATTGGATTTGTAACAACATAACTCTGTCTTATTCATAGATTTGTACAATTAAAACCATTAAAAGACATATTCTCCTATATTAGGGTTTCTAAGCCCATTAATGCATACTCAGGTATATGAAACCCTAAATTAAGCCCATTATGCATAAAGATCATCTCTTTAGATATAAATCATCCTTTTTATTATCAATAGGTTAATATTCATTCAAAACATTCAGAGAACATCATTATATCCAACTATCATTAATTCTAAGGGTTTTCCTTTAATTAAACCATTAAAGATGATAACTTTATACACTTTTCAAATTGCAAGCATACTTAGGCCACAATTATATTTTTATTGCACTCCTTGCATTTTTCTAATCAACTTTCATATATAACATGTCCAGATCTGAGTTACCAATAATTAATTAAGATTTTCACAAAATCACTTACCCTTGGCCAATCAGAGAGTGCCATGTGTACTTTAATTTCCTTTTCTTGCAATCCCTTGCTCGCGGATCCCCCTTTAGATCTGCCTAAGTAGATACTCAGACTGAGCCTTCCCCTTTCTTCTTCCTTGTAGACACCCGCGTGAACAGGGAGTCCTGGCTCCCTTGCTTCAGATGAAAAACAAGGCAACCCGCCCTTCCCGATGATGGCCACCCCTTCCCCCAACGGCTTTGTGAGGAGGCCAGAGAAGAACAACCGCCCAGCACTCTCTTCTTGCCTGGTTCCACCAGCCCTAGAGGTGACCCAACTCCAGCCGGTTAGGAAGGAATAGGGATGACAGATTTGTCATCCCACTGGCAGCGGGAAGGAGGAACAGATGGTGTGGGTGAAACTGGGTTTCGTGGAGAGATCTGGCGACTTCTTTGCCTGCTCTGAGTTCATGAGAGGAGAACGGATAACCTTTAGATAGGCAAGGGAGTAGTGCCCTTCCATTAATGGACCTCCCAATCCAGCTGGTATTTGGGGAAAATTTGATTCCTCATGAAACAATGGAGATCCATAGATGTTTAGGTTCGTTTTGATCTCCCAAAGACATTGGGAAAGTTTCCAAAATTGATCGTGGACTAGAGAGGTAGAAATTTAAGAAATTCAATTGGAAATGTTGTTCCCAGTTTCCCTTTTTGGCTCAAGGTTGGTGACGAGCAGCCACCGTCAGATCTCAGATCCAATGGCCCATGTTTCACGCGCCCAAAACAACAAATTCCAGTTAAATTGCAAAATCGTTTATTTCCTTTATCCATTCCATTTTAGGAGATTTTGTAAAATTCATAACTCTCAAACCAATTATCCAATTAATACCAAATTTTAATAGAAAGTCCTTTATTATTGTAGCTACATGTGTGCCAAGTTTGGGACTCAATTTCAAAAGTATGAGAGACTTTTCTTCTTAAGAAATTTATCACTTTTTAAGGCATATTTTATGCATATTTTCTCTCTCCTATTCTTGTATATTCCTTATTTGGATTCTTTTTACCATTATAAACTATTTGGACTCAAAATTTCATCCAATATGGATTCATTATCCATATTTCCACATATTTCTTGTAATATTATTATCATCTCATATTTCCTTCTATATAAAGCAGTATTTAATTAATCCTTTCTCTTTCTTGTTGCACTATCTTTGCATCTTGGACTCCTTGGAACCCAAGGAACCCAAAAGGCACTAAATCCCTTTTGGGGAATATTTCTTTGCCTTCTATAGGTTTCTATGTATTTCTCATAAATATATTGCTTAATATCCATTATCTGTTATCTTTTTCCATTATTGGACTTTTCCTCTTTTCTTCTCTTTTATATCCATTATTGGATTAACATAATAGTAGGAATCATGAAATTCCTATCAAAAGGGAGATTTGCAAAGAAATGCATCCTTTGGAGCAAAGCATACAACCTTTTCAATTCAAGTCCATATTCATAAAATCATTACATTTCAATTTTGAAAACACATGTAAAATTGAGGTTGTAACATGTTTAGTATAACCCTAATGAGATAATGCATGTATAAATCTTTCTAATGTAACGTAATGTCCATAAATTAGTCTTAAGCCAATAATGGACACATAAATTATGTCACATGAGGTAATAATGAATTATATAAAATTCCATGCAAATATTCACATATAATTCTTTTTAGTGATAATATTAAGATATGGAACATAAGTGAATGAGAAATAATAATAATAATAATAATAATAGTGAAATAATATGATAACCTAAGTAATAGTATGATACTAATGGCCACAAATATTAATTATGACATAACTCATTAAAAGGAACCCCAAAAGTGGAATCTAAGTTAAAAATCGTGTTCCTTGGGTCCCAATTGCCTTGGATTCAAGTTTCACATTATTCACATAATAATAGTTAATTTATTTATTTTGGAAAGAGAATATCTAAGTTTCCCCAAAATATCAAATAAAATGATAAATGAATCCAAAACAAGAAAATAATTTTGGATTCTTGATCAACATAATAAATCATAGCCTTTGGGTGAATTTTCATCCAATTTGGGAAATGTTTGATTAAAAGATGAAATCAGGAGAGACAAAGTGTGTAGAACCTTCAAAATATTAAATAATTGTACAAACAACTCTAACATGTAAATTTGATGGCAAATTTGTGGCCAACACATTAAAAATGACTTTTGGATGAAGTTTCATAAAATTTAAATGATCCTAATGTCATTAATTCCTTAGGAAAGAAAAAATGGCATTTGATTTTTTAACACATTAAAAGTTTTCAAAAATTGCATAATCGGAATCTACATACTTTAATTAGCCTCTACGTAAAATTTCATTTAATTTAGAATTTGTTGCACCCTTTTTGGAGGAGAAAGAAAATGAGGAATTAATGTCTTCACACTTTAGTCAGATTCAATTTATATTGTCACACTATTGTTTTTTTGTCTTTGTGTGCGGGATTTTTTGGTCGTTGGATGTGAATCACACGATTTTTGTAGCATCCCCTACCTCTGATCTCTTTGTCCTCACACAAACTAGGAAACCAATTTCCCTTGTGTTTTCCTTCTCTGATTCCTCCTTTTCCTCTCCTTATTTTTCACCGATCTCTTTGCCTCCACTTTCCTTACTTTCTATCAAACCCAATGACCCTATAAAACCTTAGGCTCGGGGTATTATTGCCTTGTTCCTCAGGTGCCACGAGAGTCCTCTGATCACGCCCCTATTTCCCCTAACATTCTCTTCTCCTCTCATCACCAGGCTTTCGGATCTCCAGGTAATGAGATCATGTGCTTCGTCTATGGCCCCACAACTGTTCTTTTATCTCACGTGGGCCAGTTTGGTGCCTCATAGTTTATCCCTCCATTGTCGGTTTCCAAGCAACAACGTTGGAGACTAACTCGGGAGTTTCGGCTGTCGGGAGACCTCCTGACCATCCAGGAAGTCTCAACGAATCTTCTTGAAGCTAATTGACCAGTGCCTATATTGGATTAGTGGCATTACACCAAATCCATCTTTCTTATTTTGGTTCTATGGTTTCTATTTGTGGAGGGTTCTTCCTGTGGTTTTGATCTTGGGAAAGATCTCAATATTGGCTTTGTGGCACCGATCAAGTGTATGGATTCCAATTCTCAGATTGGTTTATTGAAAAATCTCATCTTTGCCAATTTAGATCTGAGTTTTTGAACTATGTTCCTCACTTGCGATCACTGGATATGGGAAGAAGAAGGTCAAATGTAGATTTCCAAGAGTGACCGTAACATGGTTTTATTTGATCATGTATTTTCGCCCTCTGTGTTTTATTTTATCGTGTCGAGTCCTACTCCTCTTGAATAAGAGTCCCTGGGCCAGGTGGCATGTGGTGATTGGTACATCTCATCATGGTTTTATATATATCCAAATAATGTTTTTACGTGCCTTATCAGAATTTTTTGATTGGCTGATAGTTAAATAATTCATAACTAATTATCTGTTCATCTAAAAATTATGAATAAATAGTCATTTGATTTAAAAAATAAGGGCTATCTAATGGTATTAGTTTTGTTGCTCAAGCCATGTCTTGAAAATATGTGATTTTAATGGATTAATCTAAATATATAATAACTTGTAAAATTCATAAATAATAATTTATAAGTCAGAAAAACATAATAAAATATGTTTTGGACTCAAAAAAGGTAACCTAAAATATGGCATGGCTTTAATAAC
This sequence comes from Alisma plantago-aquatica, assembly GCA_963693085.1. Taxonomy (NCBI): domain Eukaryota; kingdom Viridiplantae; phylum Streptophyta; class Magnoliopsida; order Alismatales; family Alismataceae; genus Alisma; species Alisma plantago-aquatica. The sequence continues at coordinate 1,017,496,597 of OY856409.1, read as the reverse complement.
CTAATTCTCATGAAAATAAACAGGTGATTTTAGGGTTTGAATAATCAATGTGAAGTTGACCTAAAATCTATATATATCCTTAATAGGTTCTTTGGAGGCCTAGGCTTGGACCTAGACTTGGCTTTAGATAGAGTATACTCTGAAGAGAGGTATGTTTTGCATCCCCTATTATTTTATGTTGAGTAATTAACCTATATTATATTAGCTTGGTCCTACGGACATTAGCCTACACAATGTCTTTTCTTTTGATATCGTGGTTCATGTGAACTATCTTATTTTGTTAATGATCTTGTAATCATGAATATTCTCTTGGACTCTTTTTATATGCTTTGTGCATTCTTGACTTAATGGATATTATGTGCTTCTTTTCCCACCATGGTAGTGGATGCTTATATGTCACTTTATTTGTTGGCATGGATCCTCTGATCCAATTTTATACTTGATGGATGTTCTCATCCTCCTTATTTGTTTATACTTTCTTATTCTTTCATTTGTATCATGTGGTGACTGCTAGTATAATTTTACATGTTATTTTATGTGGATGTGAAAATTCCCACATATGCGTGTTGTAACGTCCTCGATTCAAACACCTGATCTGCTTCCTTTGAAAATCAAGTTGCTGAATTTGAGCCATTAATATGGCACCAAGAATCAAAGCACAAGAGTGAGATAAGCAATATTTTATTTCAAAATATTACACCCTTACAAAAGGTATTTTTACATTATCTCCTATATCAATAAAAAAATGATACATGAGTTTAAAATTAAGCTTGATCTTCCTTTGATTCTTGACGCCCTTCAGGATCTTTTTAAGATGAGTCTTCCACAAGGAAAGGTCCTACAAGTAATATAATCTGCAACATGGAAGAATATGTCGCAGCCCAAGTGGGAGAGTATGGGTTAGACAATTTTCTAAGTATGGACAAATAGAGATAAGCAATAAGACACTATTAATATATCTATATTCTTAATGCATTACTCAAATAACTAAAGTAACAAAAGTCCAAACCAAAATTATTGACCATCTACTAGCATGAAGCATAAGGAATGTGTATGTACATATATTTATAAAGCATTTATCAGATGACAACTCTATCAAAATATTAGATCGATATTGTGCAGCATAATCACGATTATTGGTATAATGATAACAAAAAGGGAGGCCTTATTCCATAAATGAGTTTAACTACAACTCTCAAAGAAGGTGTCAATTCACCTTGGGCAACTGGCCTGCAACCACAAAAACTTGCTTAGCCAAGACTTTAGTCCATTAGGGTCACCAAAACACCTGTAAGTACCCTGGCACACCCCCTGCCACTCTTGCACACCGCATGCTCTATTCAATGAATCCGATTACCACATGCAGCCACCGGTCGCCTTTTCAAGACCAGAAGAGGGTGCTCCTTGCACAAAATGCCACTTGAATAATCATTAGTTAGCATGCTAAATCTTTGCAGGAGATTATTCCCCATTACTAACGTGATCATGCCTGACTCTACATGACCAACCCAAGTGTGGGCCTGAGTATGGTAGAGCATTATACTCATCCATCCCTGACTCCAAAGGACTTAGATCTAGATCCCAAATGTATCAATCCCCATACAAGACATGCCGACTCTGTTACCAACACATCTCCCAATATGAATTTTAAAATCAAAAGGACATCATCAATGATATACAACTATTTGATGGATATTCAGAGTTGGAGAGATCAAAAGGTAGTCAAGTAAATGAATCATTGATTATTATTTCACTATGAAACCTAAAATGTAAACTTCTGGGATTGTGGTTTTGAATTAGACAAATCTATGGCCAGGAGCGTGCAAGAGGTTAGGGAGTCCCCCCGTGCGCACACGGAACCAATTAAATAACCTTTCCTCTTTACTGGAAACAAACATCAGTGAAACAAGCTCCTAGTCACCTTAGAAGTGTCTGATAGAATTCCACTTTCCAACAATACCACATGACACAATTAATAGAGAGAAATAAAGGAAAAGGGAACCAAAAGACAATAGGACTAGAATCCTAATAAATGCTTGATTATCATCTAAAGCCTTTAAACTCAATTTTAAAGGATAATATGGACGAATATATGGAAGTCATACCTAGCTTATTAATAAAGAGGTTGTGTATAGTTGATCACTTATTCATTCTTTAGGAAAGTATATGAAGTATGCCTATACTTTTACTTCATATAATACCAAACCATTCTATACCATACCTTTTATTGATGTTGATATAATAGATTACAATAGGAATTGAATATCATATTAAACAATAATAATTTGTACTTTTTGGATGATAAAATGTGGGAACCATACCTTTAGATGTACATTGATACATAGTTCCACAAGAAGACCATAGCATCATTAAATATATCCAGTCTTGATATATTTTGGCAACATTCTATTGCATTTTCCATTACCTCGATCATTGTTCTTAGCTAAATCAGCTTCTAGGGTTTCTCTCACTAGGGTAGAAGAGAGATGGCTTATATATTCTTAGAGAAAGGATATTTTGGAAGACATAGTATTGGGTTGCTCTTACTATGGTGGAGGAAGGAGGTAGTAGGTTTCTATAGAGAGAGTATTTGTTGGGAGGTGGTTCCTTTCACTAACATAAAGAAAGAGAGAGTGGTTTGCTAATCTAGATAGAGATTGGAGGTTTATGGTGAAGGACAGGGGCTAGGATAAGGGAAGGACGTACACCTTTGTTTTTGGTATGAAGAGGAGAGAACTTATGTTTATGATGGGGTGGATGGGCGCTCTTTATATAGGAATGGTGAAGGGTAGCATGGTCCTAATAGAAAAAAGTGTGTGGATGACACATGGGTGCAAGGTGTCATCTTTAGGTGGATGCTTACTAGTTAGGTTACACATGGATGGTTAGGTGTTATCTCAAGAATTGCTAGATGACACATGGAAGCATATGTGTCATCTCAAGATAGCTATTAAAGGGCGGTTGACACATGGCAGGATAGGTGTCAACTTTTGGAGGTGTTAGGTGTCAAGGAAAGGAGCATGCCACTCATCTACTTGCTTCACCAACTAATGTGCTTGCTCAAGCTACCTACTTGCTACCCAGCTACATGCTTGCCTCTATAAGCAACTTGCTTGCCACCCAGCTACCTGCTTGTGTGCTTACCCACCAATATATATATTTTTTCCAAAATTTGGCAAAAGTACCGCAATTATATTTTCAATATATAAAAGCTTTTAAATTAATCAAAATGAATTATTTTAATTTTAAAATTGATTTTACAAAAAATCCTCAAAGAAGCTTGTTTTTATGAATAGCTCTAAATAAGGAGTTTTAACTTAAGCAGGAGATGAGGATGTTACACGTGCAGATGTGAAAATTCATGCATATGAAAATAATTAGGGCAGACATGCCCATGAAGATGTATACAAGACCCTACCACCCCACATTTAGAGTGGATGTATATAGTTCCCACTCACCCCACATTTTAGAGCATGTATATAAGACCCTTCTCACCCCCACATTATTTTTGTCGATGTGTTATTTCCTACCTACTTGTTGTATTATCTAGTATTGTCACATGTGGGGCACATGGATGCCTTGTTTATATACTCTTTTGTTTCATTCTCATTTTGTTGTTTATATTCTTTTATGCCTGATTGGGTAGTACTTTACTTTTCTATGGGAAGCCTTTTAATTTGATGTCCTTTATTCTTTTAAATTGCTCAATCTTCTATTTAGTTTGATCATACCAACCTTTGTTGATGTTATTTATTTTTCTCTTATTGCTGGGGTATGCTTCCATCCCTAGGTGAAGGACTTGGATGACATGGCATGAAGACTTGTACTTAACTTAAGTAGTTAAAGTTCGAGACAAAGTTGTTATAGTGAAGATTTCCCAATACTAGATTCTTATGATGTACCCTTTATGTAAACCCTTATGGGAGATGATGTGGAGGTACTTTTGTAATCTTATGATAAATTGAATATTGTCAATATTTTTATTCCACTGCTAAACTTTGGTGTTATGGTACATTCATATTGAATAAATTGGTTTCATCCCTTTGGCAAAAAAATTATGTTGATGTTTGGTTTGGGATGTTTCCTTTTTATTTTAGTAGGGAGCGGTTCCCCTTTGGGATCCCACTCCTTACATCATGGTGTCAGAGCCCATGGTATTCAGAATCTGACTATTTCAATTTTGTCTCCCTAATTAGAATGCTTACCTTGCATGATTGCCCTCCAGGTAAGACGGTCATCCTAGAATTGATCTGTGTTAGATATGGGATGAGGTTTTAGGAGATCTTACCCTATCATATAGATTGATTATGATTTGTATCTCTTGATGCTATGAGATTTGACTTGAGGATGCAATTAGGTTGAGGAGGTAGAAGGATGAAGATTTCTTGTTATGGATATATTGTGACTTGGTTTTTGTAATGATTTTTGTTGACATGTTTGTTTTACATCGCAAAGTTTTTCACCAAAACAATTTATTTTCATTATACTACTATATATACAAAACAAATTGGATTTCTTGATGATTTCCTGAACTAAGTCACAATAAAGAGATATGTGAAGTTTTCTGGAGAAGCCCTAGAATTAGTTGGCATAGAATCTTAAACCTAGTTTTGAAGAGGTGACTAGGAATGTGTGAGATAATGTTAAGGTGTAGTGTACCTACCCTTTGTACCCTATGACTTTTTTTTATCTTAGGGTTGTTAGGTTAGAGATACGAGTACCTAAAATGCAATCCTAGATGGTTCTGACTTGTTAATTGGATACATGAATAATGTAAATCTCTAAAACAATTAATACTAAGAGATATGTGGGTAACCCTAAATATTGATTAGTTTGACTTGTTAGGTTGACCTTTTAAGGGGTGAAGAGTAGTTAATTATTGATGTTTGGATCAATAGATTTTGAGGACGAAATTCTTTTAAGGGGTGGACTGTTGTAACATACTAGATTTCAAACCCTACCCTAGAATTTTGATCTCTTAGACTTATCCAAACAAGGTTGAGGTTAGATCTAATAGATGTTTAGTATATCCCTAATGAGATAATACATGTATAAATTTCTCTAGTGTAACCTAATGTTCTTACATTAGTCTTAGGCCAATAATGGACACATAAAATATGTCACATGAGGTAATAATGAATTATATCAAATTCCATGAAAATAATCACACATAATTCTTTTGGTGATAATATTAAGATACGGAACATAATTGAATGAGAAATAATAATAATAGTGAAATGTCAGGGTGGACCAGCTCGGGTGGTGCGGCTCGCAAGCCCTCTGCGAGAGGGCACGGGTTCGACTCCCGGCTATCCACTGAAGTGAATCACCCACAGCGTCAGCCGACCAACGATGCTGCTAATTGGGGCCCCACTGTGTGGGCTAGGTGGGGTCTCCGGGGGGTTTACGCTGCCTGCGGGGGTCACAAAAGTGGCGCTCGTACGGGAGTGGTTCCCCTCGTCACCAAAAAAAAAATAGTGAAATAATATGATAACCTAAGTAATAATGTGATATTAATGGCCTCAAATATTAATTATGATACAATTCAATAAATGGAACCCCAAAAGTGGAATCTAAGTTAAAAATCACGTTCCTTGGGTGGCAATTGCCTTGGGAGTCAAGTTTCACATTATTCACATAATAATAATTAATTTAATTCTTTTAGAAAGAGAAGATCTAAGTTTTCTCCAAAATATCAAATAAAATAATAAATGACCCCAAAAGAAGAAAATAAGCTTGGATTTGTGATATGTATAATAAATATAGCCTTTGGGTGAATTTTCATCCAATATGGGAAACGTTTGATTAAAAGATGAAATCATGAGAGAGAAAGTGTGTAGATCCTTCAAAGTATTAAATAATTCTAAAAACAACTCTAACATGTAAAATTAATGGCAAATTCGTGTCCAACACAACAAAGATGACTTGTAGATGAAGTTTCATAAAATTTGGATGATCCTAATGTAATTAATGCATGGGGAAAGAGAAAATGGTATTTGATTTATTTAACACATTAAAAGTTCTCAAAAGAAAATCTAATTGCATAATCAGAATATACATACTTTAATTATTCTTTGTGTAAAATTTCATTTAATTTGGAGTTTGTTTGCACCATTTTTGGAGGAGAGAGAAAACAAGGAATTAATGTCTTCACACTTTAGTTGGATTCGATTTATAGTGTCATGCTATTGATTTTATTTTTGTCTTTGTGTGTGGGCTTTTCTGTCCATTGGATTTGAATCACACAGTTCCTATAGCATCCTCTACTTCTGATCTCTTTGTCCTCACGCAAACTGGGAAACTAGTTTCCTTTGGGTTTTCCTTCTCCGATTCCTCCCTTTCCTCTCCATCTTTTTCACCGCTCTCTTTGCCTCCACTTTACTTGCTTGCTCCCGAACTCGATGACCCTATAAAACCTTGGGCTTGGGGCATCTTTGCCCTGTTTTGCAGGTGTCGCGAGAATCCTCTGTTCACGCCCCTGTTTCCCCTAGCCTTCTCTTCTCCTCTCATCACCAGGCTATTGGACCTCCAGGTAATGAGCTCATGTGATTCGTCTATGGCCCCACAACCATCAACTCATCTCGTGTGGGCCAGTTTGGTGCCTCGTGGTTTATCCCTCCACTGTCGATTTCCAGGTGCTAATGCCCGAGGCTGACTCGGGGGTTCCAGATATCGGGAGACCTCCTGAACATCCAGGAAGTCTCGGCGGATCTACTTGAAGATAATCGACCAGCGCCTATACTGGATTAGTGGTATTACACTGAATCCCTCTTTCTTATTTTGGTTCTACGGTTTCTATTCTTAGAGGGTTCTTCCTACAGTTTTGATCTTGGGAAAGATCTCAATATTAGCTTTGTGGCACCAATCAAGTGTATGGATTCCGATTCTCAGACTAGTTTATCGAAATATAGCATCTTTTCCAATGTCGATCTAAGGTTTTGGACTCTGTTCCTTGCTCATGATCACTATCCATGGGAAGAAGAAGGTCAAATGCATATTTCCAAGAGTGACCCTGACCTAGTTTTATTTGATCATGATCTCGGAGGGGCATATACGTATTTTTGCCCTTGGTGTTTTATTTTATTATGTCAAGCCCTGCTCTTGTTGACTGAGGGTCCCTAGTCCAAGTGGCATGTGGCGATTGGTACATCACAGTAGGGTTTTATATATATTTGGATAATGTTTTTATGTGGCTTATCAGAATTTTCTGATTGGTTGATAGTTCAATAATTCATAACTAATTATCTATTCATTCAAAAATTATGAATAAATATTCATTGGATTCAGAAAAATAAGGGCAATCAAATGGTACCCGTTTTGTGGCTTGAACCTCATCTTGAAAATATGTGATTTTAATGGATTAATCTAAATATATAATAACTTGTAAAATTCATAACTAATCATTTATAAGGTAAGAAATAAAATAAAATATGTTTTAGACTCAGAAAAAGGTAACCTAAAATATGGCATGGTTTTGATAACCTAATTCACATGTAAAGAAAACAGTGATTTTAGGGTTTTGAATAATCAATGTGAAGTTGACCTAAAATCTATATATACCCTTAAAATGTTCTTTGGAGGCGTAGGCCTGGACCTAGACTTGGATTTGGACAGAGTATACTCGGAAGAGAGGTATGTTTTGCATCCCTATTATTCTATGTTGAGCAATTAACCTAAAATATCTTTCTCTTGGTACTATGGACATTAGCCTACACAATGTCTTTTCTTTTGATATCATGGTTCATGTGAAATATGTTATTTTGTTATTAATCTTGTGATCATGAATATTCTCTTGGACTCTTTTTCATATGCTTTGTGCATGTTGGACTTAATTGATTTTATGTGCTTCTTTTCGCACCATGGTAGTGGATGTTTATATGGCACATTATTTGTTGGCATGGATCCTATGATCCAACTTTATACTTGATAGATGTTCTCTTCCTCCTTTTTTTGTTTATGCTTGCTTATTCTTTTGTTTGCATTATATGGTGACTGCTAGTATAATTTTACATGTTATTTTATGTGGATGTGAAAATTCACACATATGCATGCATATGTGAAATTTCCTACATATGAAAATAATTAGGGAAGACGTGCTTAGGCGGATGTATACAAGACCCTGACACTTCACATTTAGAGTGGATGTATATATTTCACGCTCACCCCAAATTTTAGAGCAGATGTATACAAGACCCTGCTCGCCCCCACATTATTTTGGTAGATGTGTTATTTTCTACCTACTTGTTGTATTATCTAGTTTTGTCACATGTGGGGTGCATGGATGCCTTATTTATATACTCTTTTGCTTCATTTTTATTTTGTTTCCTATATTCTTTTATGCCCGATTGGATATTACTTTACTTTTATGTGGGAATCCTTTTAATTTGATGTCCTTTATTCTTTTAAATTGATGAATCTTCTATTTAGTTTGCACATACCAGCTTTGCTGATGTTATTTATTTTTCTCTTCTTACTAGGGTATGCTTCTAACACTAGATGAAGGACTTGGATGAAATGGCATGAAGACTTGGACTTAACTTAAGGAGTTAAAGTTGGAGACAAAGTTGTTATGGTGAAGATTTCCCTCTACTAGATCTGTATGATGTACCCTTTATGTAAACCCTTATGGGAGATGATGTGGAGGTACTTTTGTAATCTTATGATAAATTGAATATAGTCAATATTTTTATTCAACTATTAAACTTTGGTGTTATGATACATTCATATTCAATAAATTGGTTTCATCCCTTTGGCAAAAAAATTATGTTGGTTTTTGGTTTAGGATGTTGCCTTTTTATTTTAGTAGGGAGTGGTTTTCCTTTGGGATCCCACTCCTTACACTATCCCTCCCTTGTCAAGTAGGAATCGCTTGGACTCTCCCAGTTACCACGACTAGAGAGGATAAAAATTGTCAGAGCAATTGACTCTCAGTTGTGTTCTTTTGTTCTAAGAAGAACCCAATACCCCTATATTTATAGGCGGGGGGTCAAGGTTCTGAGTGTGTACGAGATTGTACAGGAGTGGAAGGGACCAGAAGATCTTGATTTTTTGCATCCCGTGAACACTGAAAAAACCATTTCATGACCTTGACGGCCATCTGGTCACATGTGATGGCCGTCTCGCACTGCCAAATGGCCATTTGGCAATTTCCCAATCGCATACAAATTTGGAAATTTGATTCCCATTAATATTACATATTAATTCCTTACACCACAAGTATTTTGTAATCGAAAAAGTTTGGGAAACATCTAGAACCTTCATTCAGACCCAAATGAGCCATCTCACCCATGTGATATGCCTATCTAGCTCACCCAGACGGTCGTCTGGTGAGTCGAGTTGAGCCGAGCCTGAACTGGTCAATTCATCAAAATGAACGGGTTGGTTCACACCCCAAGATGGGCCAAATTAAGCTATTTCAAACTCTGATTAACTTGACAAATCAAACAACCATCTCAACACTTGAGACGCCCATTTGGCATGCCCAAACGACTATCTCAACACTTGAGATGGTCATTTGGCAGTTTACTCAGGCAATATGTTGCATGAACGAATACCTAAACACTTTAGTAATCAATCAAATCAAGCTAATTGGTTCACACCCTAGGATAGGCTGAATCAAACCAATTTAAGATTATACTCCTCTTCAAGATGAGTTCCTATGTGTGTGAGCCTATAGGTCAAATATCACATTTATAGGTCCAATATCAAATTGGCAGTGTATGTCAATAACTAGCTGATAACCTCCAACTTTGATGATTATCTTAGTCTTTTTTCTTTAGTTTTCCACACTCTTTCTAAATTAAATATATACATAATCCCTAAATTTTCCCTCTTATTATAAATATATTATCAGACTAACTTTTCTCTTTTATATATGCAAAAAAACACAAAAAAATATCATAAAAGACTAACTCAGCCTCAGACCGCATGAAGCCAAACGGTCCCGAGACCGCATGGAGTCAAACGGTCCCAAGACCGCATGAAGCCAATCGGTCTTGAGACCGCATGGAGTCAAACGGTCCCAAGACCGCATGAAGCCAATCGGTCCCAAGACCACATGGAGTCAAATGGTCCCAGGACCGCATGAAGCCAATCGGTCCCGAGACCGCATGGAGTCAAACGGTCCCAAGACCGCATGAAGCCAATCGGTCCCAAGACCGCATGGAGTCAAACGAAGACCGTTTGACTCCATGCGGTCTTGGGACCGATTGGCTTCATGCGGTCTTGGGACCGATTGGCTTCATGCGGTCTTGGGACCGTTTGACTCCATGCGGTCTCGGGACCGATTGGCTTCAAGCGGTCTTGGGACCATTTGACTCCATGCGGTCTTGGGACCGATTGGCTTCATGCGGTCTTGGGACCATTTGACTCCATGCGGTCTTGGGACCGTTTGACTCCATGCGGTCTCGGGACCGTTTGACTCCATGCGGTCTCGGGACCGTTTGGCTTCATGCCGTCTGAGGCTGAGTTAGTCTTTTATGATTTTTTTGTGTTTTTCTGCATATATAAAAGGGAAAAGTTAGTCTGATAATATATTTATAATAAGAGGGAAAATTTAGGGATTATGTATATATTTAATTTAGAAAGAGTGTGGAAAACTAAAGAAAAAAGACTAAGATAATCATCAAAGTTGGAGGTTATCACCCCCCCAACTTAGAGTCTAGCTTATCCTCAAGTTAGATAGAGCTGAGGCATGTAATGGCGAGGCAATTTTATTTAGAATTTCCATACTCTTGCTTCAATTCTTAACCTGAGTTCTCCTAAGGTTATATCAGGTCTTATTGCTTGCCTTGACTCTTTCAGGTTTCGAGAGTTGCTTGGGCCTCAGGTTCCTTTCGTATCTCATAACTCGCGTCGGGGCCACCTTTATTTTGTGCATGTTGTTAACTCTAATCAGCTTTATACCTCTCTGAAAGACCTACTAGAAGCTAGAGAGGGTATGAGGGTTGGCTAAAGGCTTGAAGTGTAACTCCCCCTTCAAGTGGGGGAGGGGTTGTCTATGCTTTTAGGATCTCACTACCGGGCACGACACATCTGCCTTTGTGAGGGCAGCTGAATGTACCGGCCGGGTGAGTCCTTTATAAGCCTTTCATATATTTGGATACCTTAGGGTTTCACTACCGGGCATGACACATATGCCTTTGTGAGGGCAGCTGAATGTGTCGACCGGGTGAGACCTTCATCGGTTCTTTATATAGATCCTTATTTATGGCACAACTCTCATAATTTTATTCGACTCTCTGGCTTTTATTCAACGACTCGCAGGCTTGGGTTTTGGGGTTTTGTTTGGGAATTTATTTTGGGAGGCCAAGCCTCTTTTATTTTGAAGAGAGGAAAGTTGTTCTTAGAGTTTTTCAACATGCACTTATTTGGTTTGTGGTCCACTTGCAGAGCTTCTTGATTTGGAAGATGCCTGATGCCCCTCTCACCCTTGAGAGCCTGGTTTTTTTCTGCCTTGATATTGACCTGTGGAGAGTCAGATAAAGAAGTGAAGTAAAAGCATGAAAATCAATAGTGGAGGGACATTATTAAATCGCCATTAAATGTCTAAGTGCTATTTACTTTTGGGGACTAAAATGAATCTAAAGTTAACTGAGAGTGACTTTATTCAAAAAGGGTTATTTAAAAAGAAAGTTAAAGAGGAAAAAGAAGAAAAGAAAATATGTACAAACAGAGAAAGGAGAAAATGGGGAAAGAGAGATTTAGAAATGATACCTCAACCTTGTCTAATGTACTCCCCCCCCCCAACTTATCACTCACTCTGTCCTCAGAGTGTCAAAGTGAGAGGCAGAGAAGTACGATGACAAGGGCTGCAGGCTAAGGTAATTCTGAATTTGCCCCTGGTGATTGAAGTAGATTTGCTGCAAACTGTCTGCGTAGAGCGTGGTAATCCACATCAGTCATATCTTCTACTGGTCTTTGAAGGACGATGATGGTTACATCCAGTATAGGACGTGGAAGCCGCAGTCATTTGATTGTCGGATTTGTTGGGGACATTTGTGGCTGAAGGCAGGGTGATGAAAATGCTCTTTGTCATAAGCCCTTGTGTGCTGTCTGAGAAAGGCGATTAATTTGTCAGCGCATTCCTTCGCCACTACCTCTGTTGGCGTCCTTGGTGTCATGACATAGTTCTTCTGTCGTGGATTGTACTGGATATCAGAACTGTTATATATTGTAGTTGTTCCATCTGGTAGGTTTGTTGCCAGGAGCATCCAGTGCTCATGATAAAGGAAGGGTAACATGATGAACTTCAGCGTTGTGTGTTGTAGAAAGGAGATCAGTGCTTCAGTTGTGCCGAAGTTCTTGAGCTTTAGAAGATCATCCTTCATGTACGGGGACACCATATATGTAGTGGGGTTATTTTGGCCGAGTAGAAACTGGTAAGCGGCCATAAGGATTACGGAAAGGGATCCGTTAACCTGTAAAGTCTCTCAAAGCGTGTCTGCCATAACTAAAATGTCCCTAGACATGAATACGAGCTCATCCTTTTCGGCTGAAAGCCGCGCCATAATGAGACGTAGTTCGAGGTCATTGAGACCTTTGCAAGCACTGTGATCGAAGTTAGGAAAGGTTGGTTCTATGGCAGACAAAGGATCGATGTCTCCTTTACTTTGCTCGGTAGCTAAGGTCGGCTCCTCTGATTTCTCCAACTCTTTCAGGGTTTGGCGGAAAGGTCTCCTCTACAGGCGTTGGACAGCTAAAAAAAGGTAATGAGGGACGTCATCTGGAGCCATTGTTGGGTTCTTGAAGAACCTTCTATCACATATGAGTTCCATGGCGTAACGCCCTCACAAAGAATGAAAATCTTCAGCGATTAGGTCCGAAAAAGGGATTTCTTGGTTCAGCGCTTGGATGTGACGTATGGTGCAGAAAGCACAATCCCCAGATCCCTCGGCATCTTGAACTTGAGGGTTTATTATTTGGAACCAGGGCTGACTCCAGTCTTGGCGGAGAGATGGGCGTGCAGCCCAAATTAACTTAAGAAGTCGGAAGGGTATACATCGCGCTTCACCAGCTGCTTCACCAACGAATTTTATTGTACCGGCGGGTAGCTCAGCACCGCAAAAATTATAGACCTTGGCCTCCCGAGCTTCGGTGTCGACAATCATAAATAGCCAATGATCTGAGACTTGAAAGGGCACGGTAAGATAACGTGTCCGTCGTGCTAAACCGGCACGCAACCGCTCGATTGATTTTGCTTGTATGTCCTTGTATAAAAGGCCAATAGACAGAGCAGGCGAGGCGTTGAAAATGGGTTGCTACCTCTTAGAACTTCTATACATTTCTATACAGTTGGCGAGAAGGACGCAGAAGATTGCCATCGGCATCGTGGATCGAGGTCGCAGGATGTGGCGGAAGTCTTCTCTTGTCATCTTGTGTCTGGTTTTGGTGTTATTGTAGATGATGTCTTCCCCTGCCTTTGCATTATCTACAATAGTATTCAGTATAAAAATGTCTTGAGCATCTAATGTGGAGATGGCAGCCATATCAAGATCATGCACTTTGTTTGGTAGAGGTGGTGGCGGGGGAAGCTCCTGCGGAGGGGGAGAAGCGGGTTGTACCAGGGCTTCTGCATGGCCGTGTAGATCGTCTTCCGAGTCGGAGGCAGAATCAAGGTCTTCATCTGTGTCTAAGCTTACTCGTTCTGCCTCATCCTGGTCAGGGGGGGAAGGCGCCGACATGTCGAGCATGGAGAGAGGTGGGGCGGTTTTTGTGGGCGGGCTGGCGTTGGTTCCTAGTATACATTGTTGGAATTCAGCATAAGCCGCATCTTTGGCTGACTCCCCGATGGACCCCAGAGTGGAATAATCAAGGAATTGGTCCCCATATGACATGTTAACATTATCATTGTGTGGGGACTTGGGGTGATGTTCACCGTCATGGTGGCCTTTGTCGGAACCTTTGTGAGAAGGTTTTGCTGCATTGCCTGGGTCCTCTCCGTCATCAGATTTATCACCTGAGGAGGTGGTATCATTGTTCGAGTCAACAGATGAGTCGGAGTCTTCTTCTTCTTCGTCACTATCGCCATCCTTGTCGGCCACTGCCTTGTCTGCTGGCTTTTTACTTGCGGTCTTTTTGCACCACCGATGGGTGGCTTGTAACTCATCAAAAGCCACTTGCAGATGCTCGTGTGTTTCGAGCAGTGTGTTGTGGGATTCTTTGAGGTCATTATATCGGCCCTCGTCGGAGAGGAGACATGTTGTTAGATCTGTAAATTGAGCACGCAGCTGCTGGATGTCACTATTAGTGGACTCCTCTTGGCGATTATGTAGATGTGTGAGGGTGTTGTTGATGATGTCCAAGCGCGTGCTCAGAACTGCTTGTTGTTGCTGGAGCTCGCGGAGAGTCTCAGGTAGAGGTTGAGTCTGTGTAGAGATCTCATCGACTTGCTTTACCGTCGCTTCTTGCTGGTGCATCGCTCCAAGGACTAGATCCGGCAAGTTATTGTAGTGGCTATTGATGTGCTCAACTTGCGTAGCCACCTGATTTTGTCATTGTTGAAACCCTTGGAGGATGTTGGGCAAGGCTTTGTTCTGCTCGTCGATCGTGGCTACCTGTTTCGATATTCCCTGCACACAAGAAAAAATAGAATGTAAAATGTTAGAAGGATCAGTGAGGAGGTTTCGGACGGCGTCGAATTGACGGCCGAATTCCTCACCGATATTGGCAAAAGGGATCCCAGAGGCAGAAGGGTGGGGTGGCTGGGGTCTATGTGGGAGGGTGGTAGTGTCTGGCGAAAGAGACATTGATGATGCCCCGAACTACATGGTGACTATGGATGGAGTCACCAGCGGTGTCGGGGTGGTGGTGGATGTGAAAGGTGGTGGTTTCTCAGGTGAAAGCGGTGGGAGTGGTAGAGATGGGGTAGAAACTGTGGAGGGAAATAGGAAAGTGGTAAAGTTAGGCATAGGAGTGGAGAAGGGAGAGCTCGAAGGAAAAAGGGGTGAAGAAGAGGATGTGAATGGTTGCGTGGATGTGTTGAAGAAGGGAGGAGTGGTAGATGTTGGAAAGGTGGAAGGTGGAGTGGTGGTGGCGGTTAGATGGTCATGTAGACTCTGAATGAAAGAGTCGATTGATGAGGTGGTTAAGACTTCTTCATGGAGGGTCTCGGCCTCTGGATTTGGCTTTGATGTTGGTGTCCCCGACAGTTGTTGTGCCTGCAACTGCCTTCTGGAAGGTCGTTTGACAGGTATTTTTGATGGTCGATCTGCCAGGGCTGTGATATTGAGCTCCGTCTGTCCCACTTTTGCTTTCTTATCGGCCGCTTTAACCGAAGCTAAGAGTTGTGTAATCTCCTCGTCAGAGAAGAGGAGCTTTTCTGTTCATAGTTTGCAAGCTCCGGAAGTGGGAGGAGCGTTCTTGATGACTTGACTGTAGGGCAGAAGACATAATGCAGTTTCACATCCTTTTCCTTGATAATGAAGGAGTTCTTCAAAGTTTGTTCATTGGTAAGGATGTCGCCCTTTATTTGCAAGCAGCGAGGTAGGGGTATGTCCATCTTAAGGTATTTTATGATGGATGTGACATGGCCCCCCATGCATATTTCCTTCCCCAGGGCGTAATTTGATAATTTCTGGATTATTTGTCGTCTAATGTTGACTGGCCTTCCGTTTAGGATGGACCAGAGAACAAAGAGATCCGACATTATAACGTTTCCTCCTTCAGTCCTGGGGAAGAGTGCGTCAACAAGAATTTTGTGTAGGGTGCGCACGAATCCAGAATGTATGTTCGATGATTTGCACATCTTAGCATCATAGGTGGGGAGCCCAGTGAGAGATTTCCAAAATTTGTGTCTGTTGAACTTAGGGTGCTCGAGTCCCACAGCCTTGGCTTTATTTAGCTTCTCCTGGTTGTCGATAAAAACTTCGTTCAACATGTTTTCTGTTAAGACAACCTTGTTGCCGAAGATATGGGTGACCAGCCTTCTGTCACCTCTGTCCCGTGTTCTATCCATGATGTCTACGGGTTCTTTGGTAAGGAAGGTGAAGAATTCGTTAGTGGGTTCAGAATAGGAGATCTCAGGTACTAGACATAGCCTGGTGAGATTGGATTTGTCTAGCATTTCGAAAATGCGGTCATGGATCCCCATCTTAAGTAGTATGTTGGAGCAGACGTACTTAGTGGGTTTTAGGATTTTGTCAGTGGAGGGGTGGTATGTATGAAAAGATTTTCTGGTGGTGGTGATGTGGTGGTGACGGGAGGGAAAGTAGGGGTGGTAACAGGGATCGTGGTGGTAGGTGTTGCAAGGGGTTGATCCATAGCAGAGGCAGGGCAAACTTGTTTTCTTTCCTGTTTTGTTGAGGGTTGTCCGGTCGCAGGTTCCTGGACCTTACATTTCCCTTTTTGTTCTTCGGCTGGGGATTCCTCCTCGGGATTTGGTGTGTACTCCGAGCCTTCGTCGTCAGAGGAGGAGATTTCTTCCACTTCTTTGTCAGTTGCCTCTGCTAGACATCTGGTGAGGCGGTCAATCTCGCACAGGACATCCATCATCTTGGTCTTTGGTGGGATCTCTCTAATCCTGTTGAAGATATCCCTGATTTCCTGAAGTTTGGCCAGCTCTTCCATCATCTTCTCCCTTGTCGGAGAAGGAGCAGCTTCAGATCCGATGGCCTTCTTTGCTGATGATGCCATATCTGCAAAATGGGAAATCATGAGTTAGAACAATATGTTCAGAAACAAATTAGATTTTATTTGTATGTATGTGGTTTTATGTATATATATATATATATTTTGTATTTTTTTAGAGATTGTGGAAAGCCAAATGGTTTCAGGACCGTTTGGTTCCAAACGGTTTCAGGACCGTTTGGTCCCAAACGGTTTCAAGACCGGTTGGTCCCAAACGGTTTGTAGACCATTTGGTCCCAAACAGTATCAAGACCGGTTGGTCCCAAACGGTTTCAAGACCGTTTGGTCCCAAACGGTTTGAAGACTGTTTGGTCCCAAACGGTTTGGGAACTGTTTGGAAGGCGGAACGACAGGTTACAGCCGGCGAAGGTGAAGCGACGAAAGGAGGGTGGAGACGCTGGCGATGAAGGTGATGGCGGTGATTATAACGAAGGTGATGGCGGCAGTTAAAACGAAGGTGACGGCGGTGGTTAAAACAGAGGTGACAGTGGCGGAGGACAGAGCTATCAGCAACGAAGATGAGTGTGGCAAGGTTGACGATGATGGTGGTGCCGTCGTTGGAGAAGGGGAAACGCCGCAGTGGCGCCGAAGGCATTAAAGGTGATACGGATGATTGCGGAAGTGGAAAAAGCCACTCTACCTTGCAGCTGTCGGTATCGACGGCGGAGAAGCAAACAGTGGAACGGAGGTGGACGGTGATTCGCGCGGGAGTAGGAGGGTTCAAAGGCAATGGAATAGTCTTTCACGAAGGCTACAGAAAACTCGAGAGTCGAAGAGAGGAGAAGGAAGGGGTAGGGTTTATATTTATAGGAAACAGGGGGTTGACCTGACAAAAACCCTAGACCAAACGGTTTAGCGACCATTTGGACTCCAAACAGTTTCGAGACCGTTTGGCTCCAAACGGTTTCGAGACCGTTTGGCTCCAAACGGTTTGAAGACCGTTTGGTCCCAAACGGTTTAGCGACCGTTTGGCTCCAAACAGTTTCGAGACCAGTTAGCTCCAAACGGTTTCGAGACCGGTTGGCTCCAAACGGTTTGAAGACCGTTTGGCCCCAAACGGTTTCGAGACCGGTTGGCTCCAAATAGTTTGAAGACCGTTTGGTTCCAAATAGTTTCAGGACCGTTTGGTAGGGTTAAGGTCGAACATATTTTTATATTTTTATGTTTGTTATGAATTTTTTTGTATATTTTCATCTTGTTGTTTTTATGTTTGTTTTGGTTATATGAATTTTTTTATATTCATAAGATCTACCTAGGGTAAATAAAAGAACGGAAAGTAAAGGGAGAAACTAAAATCTTGGGTTGCCTCCCAAGTAGCGCCTGGGTTTTACGTCGCTGGCTCGACGAAGCTATAGCGTTGTTATGTTGACGGTGTAGCGTCTGTGATTTCAATGGTTTGTCTTGGCATTTTGTCTTCCGGAGTGTGGTATCTTTTTAAACGATGACCGTTAACCGTCCTTTCTCTTCCGTTGTTGTCGATAATTATGACAGCTCCAGTTGGATAGATGTGCTTTATGGTGAAGGGCCCAGACCATTTTGTTCGAAGTTTTCTGGGAAACAACTTGAGCTTGGAATTGAAAAGGAGTACTTTGTTGCCGACGGCAATGTCTTTCCTCTTGAGATGACTGTCGTGCCACATTTTTGTCTGCTCTTTATAGATTCTGGCACTCTGATAGGCAGTCATTCGGAGCTCTTCTAGCTCCTGCAACTGGAGTTGTCTATTCTCTCCTGCACTTTTAAGATCGAAATTTAATTGTTTGATGGCCCACCAGGCTTTGTGTTCCAGCTCTACTGGAAGATGACATGACTTCCCGTACACCAAACAGAATGGGGTTGTTTCGATTGGTGTTTTATATGCAGTTCGGTATGCCCAAAGGGCATCAGGAAGTTTGGTGGACCAATCAGTGTGGTTTCTGTTCACCGTTTTTTCAAGAATCGCCTTTAATTGTCTATTAGATACTTCAACCTGACCACTAGTCTGTGGATGGTAAGGCGTTGCGACTTTGTGATTAACTCCATACTTTTTCAGTAAGGATTCAAAGCTTCGTTCCAAGAAATGGGTCCCGCCATCTGATATGACAATTCTAAGAACTCCAAATATTGGGAAAATAATATCTTTGAACAATTTAATAACAGGCTTGGAATCGCTGGACACAGTGGGTACAGCTTCGACCCACTTTGAGACGTAGTCCACCGCGACCAAGATGTAAGAGAAGCCATAGGAGGAAGGGAAAGGGCCCATATAGTCCACTCCCCACACATCGAAAAGCTCAATTTCCTGCCACATTGTGAGGGACATTTCCTTTCTTTTTGATATGTTGCCCGAGAATTGGCATTTGTTACAGGCTTTCACAAAATCGTAGGAGTCCTTTGATATGGTGGGCCAGAAGAACCCAGATTGTAAAACTTTTATAGCTATTTTCATAGCACTCATGTGCCCCCCCGTGGGTCCTGAATGGCAGTGCTCTAGGACCGGGGTTATTTCTTCTTCTGGCAAGCGATGACGGAAAAGTCCGTCAGCACAAAGATGAAACAGGTAGGGTTCATCCCAATAATATTGTTTTACATGAAGGAACTTCCTTTTGTCATGGTAGGAAGTAGAGGGGTGAATAATCCCTGTGGCCAGATAATTGACGATATCTGCATACCAAGGGAATCCATGGGTGGCCTTCATAAGCTAGTCGTCTGGCAGAGAATCCCGGATAGGGATTTTATCTTCTTCTTCAACCTCGATACGGCTGAGATGATCAGCTACAACATTCTCTACTCCACTTTTATCTTTAATCTCCAAGTCGAATTCCTGAAGCATCAGCACCCAACGGATAAGCCTGGGTTTGGCATCTTGCTTCTGGATCAGGTATCGAATGGCGGAGTGGTCGGTATAAACGATGACCTTAGAACTGATCAAATATGAGCGAAATTTTTGAAACGCGTAGATGACAGCCAGAAACTCTTTTTCTGTGGTAGTATAGTTTTTATGTGCTTCATCTAGCGTTTTGGATGTGTAGTAGATAACGTAGGGTTTCTTATCAATCCGCTGTCCTAAAACAGCCCCTATAGCATAATCACTTGTGTCGTACATGATTTCAAAAGGCTTCAACCAATCTGGGGCTCTCAAAATAGGTGCGGAAATTAAAGCATTCTTGAGAGTGGAGAAACTTTACATGCATTCTTGATTAAAAATGAACTCAGAATCTTTAGACAGGAGTTGGGTCATAGGCTTCGCTATCTTTGAAAAATCTTTGATGAATCTTCTGTAGAATCCCGCATGCCCCAAGAAAGCTCTTACTCCCTTTATGTCTTTCGGTGGCGACAGTTTTGAGATAACATCAATTTTTGCTTTATCCACCTTGATCCCTCTGTCGCTCACCCTGTGCCTGAGAACGACACCTTCCGTAACCATGAAATGGCATTTCTCCCAGTTCAGGATAAGGTTCGTTTCCTCACAGTGTTGTAGAACTTGTCCAAGATTGATTAAGCATTTATCAAAGGAATCTCCGTAAACTGAGAAATTGTCCATAAACACCTCAATGATGGATTCAGTTAAACCGGTGAAGATGGCAGACATACATCGTTGGAACGTAGTGGGTGCGTTACATAACCCGAATGGCATTCTTCTAAAGGCATATGTCCCAAAAGGACAGGTGAATGTAGTTTTTTCCTGGTCCTCCGGGTGTATGGGTATTTGATAAAACCCGGAGTAACCATCGAGATAGAAAAAATATTTTTGATGAGCTAGGCGTTCTAAGACTTCATCGAGGAAGGGTAGAGGGTAGTGGTCTTTCCTTGTGGCTTTGTTCAGCTTCCTATAGTCAATACACATCCGCCACCCTGTTACAGTCCTGGTGGGCACTAACTCATTTTTGTAGTTGAGCACTACAGTAGTGCCTCCTTTTTTTGGAACAACCTGGACAGGATTGACCCACTGGGAGTCAGAGATAGGGTAGATTATGCCAGCTTTGAGTAATTTGAGGACCTCCAGGCGAACCACTTCCTTGAGATTAGGATTCAGTTTTCTTTGATGTCTGTGGGATGGCTTGAATTCTTCAACCATTGGAAGTATGTGCATACACAGGGCTGGATTTATGCCCGTTAGGTCAGTTATCTTATATCCAATTATCTTTTTGTGTTTCTTCAGTTCTTCTAGAAGTCTTTCCTCCTGATCTGCTGTTAGATGGGAGCTGATGATAACTGGGCATAATTTTCCTTCATCTAAGAAAACATGTTTAAGCCCTGTGGGTAAAGTCTTCATTTCAAGGGCTTTCGGTGGCTCAGTTGCTTCTATAATGGCAATGGCTTTAAGTTCTTCAAAAGTGGCCTTTGGCGCTTCTTCGGCCTTTTCTAGATGTTGGAGACACTGTTTAACTAGTTCATTCACAGAGAATTCAACATCCGGATTGATTAAGACATTCTCTAGTTTGTCAGCTGGCTCAGATATTTCTAATTGTGACATTTGTTGAATTGCGTCAAGAAGGAAAACCTCCTCTTGGATACTAGGGCCTTTCATACTATTAAGGACTCGGAATTGAATTGCTTCTTTTTCGAGCCTAAGAATGATGGTACCAGCTTCCACGTCGATAAGTGCCCTGGCAGTAGCGAGGAAAGGTCTGCCAAAAATAATTGGGCACCTCAGGTCTTCTTTAATATCCATGATAACGAAGTCGCACGGAACGTAAACATCCTTGCCTATCCATACTGGGATATCTTCAATGATCCCCAAGGGTGCGGTTATGGTGGAATCAACTAATTGAATAGTCATTGATGTAGGCAGCAATTCGGTGAAACCCAGACATTTACACATAGAATAAGGCATGATGGATATGCTGGCCCCTAGGTCAGCTAATCCTTTTTTAGTAGATGTGTTTCCAATGCAACATTGGATTACGAAGGAACCTGGGTCCTTCTTCTTTTTTGGCGTTTTGTTTAAGATGATGTCGGAAGTGGTCTGAGCAAGCTTAATAGTTTCTTGCTCCTCGGTGATGTACTTTCTTGATAATAAGGTCTTAAGGTATTTTGCCCAGGCTGGCACCTCGGAAAGAGCATCAAGGAGCGGGATATCAATGTACAGTTTCTTCATCGCCTCCTTGAACTTTTGAAACCTGGTGTCCATCTTCATTTCTCGCAGTCTACCTGGATACGGGATTCTTGGTTTATATTGCAAAACTTCAGGTTCTGCGGACACTTGGTCTTTATCTTTGCCCTTTGTGCCCTCTGAGGGCTTCTCAATTCCTTGTTGCGGGCTCTCATTCGTCATAAAAGTAGGATTATCATCATTATCTAGAGTGATCTTGGTAGTCTCATGAAGAGTGCGTCCCGATCTTGTGGTGACAGCATTCAACTGTTCATGTCTATTCTGTCCATGCTTAGGATTTGATTTGGGCTGCCCTGCCAATGTGCCTGCCGGAGGCTTCAATTATGCAGCAAGCTGGGCTTCTACTAGTTTTTGCTGCGCTTGCTGATTAGCAAGCATAGTCTGTTGAGATTGCAGCATCTGCCTTATCAAGGATATTTATCTTCCGGTTGAGAAGGAGTGTTTTTTAGAGGACTTTGTTGTTGGGTTTGTTGAGATTGTTGCGGTGGTAGCGCCAGCTGAGGTTGCTGAGTATGCAGCTGTGGATGGAGCGGAGGATGAGTGTACTGGTAGTAGGCCGATTGGTTCCTGGGGTAGTTAGCCCTAGGGAAGTTGTTCTTGGAATTCCCTTTATTTTGGTTGAAATTTTTTTGGAACCCGGGTGGTAGCCTACTAGAGGATCCACCCTGCTTCTGATGTTGTGGATTTGCAGTTCCCGTAGGGTTTCCATACTGAAATCCTGGATTATTCCTTGGTTGATTAGGGTTGTAGTAGACTTGTCCAGGGATAGAGTGGATGGAGTTGACTTGTTCAGGTAGTTGTTCTTCTGACTGGTCAGTAATAGGTTCATATGGTTGTGGTGGTGGATGTAGATCCATCATCACATTGTAAAGCATTCCGCAGGAGAGGGTCGGATGGTCAGAAGCATGACAGGCCTCACAGGTCCCTGTGGCGGCCTTGACTTGTTGAACCAAAGGATTTTTCTTCTTATCAAACTCTCCGAGAGAAGTCTCGAGAGCTTGTTGTTTATGAACTATAGTTTTCAAGGCTTCAGCTATTGCCTTCATCTCTATCGATTCTTCAGCTTTGTAGACCTTGAGGACACTTTTACCAACTGACCGTCCCCAGTTGGACTGGTTTTCAGCTCCAAGTGTAACAATTTTCTAGGCGTCCTCATAATTCTTTCTCATGAAGTTCCCTCCAGATGAGGAATCCAAAAACTGTTTGATATCATCGTTCACTCCCCGATAGAAGGTTTCTATCAATTGGTTCTGGGAGATTCCATGATGGGGGCATTTCTGCAAAAGTTTTTTAAACCTTTCCCATGCTTCAGCAAGAGACTCTCCGGGTAACTGAGAGAAGTGATTGATCTGCCCTCTGATCTCATAAGTCAGTGAGGGGGGAAAGAACTTCTCTAAGAACTTTTCCTCTAGGGGAGCCCAGGTGGTTATTATGGGTTCCCTGTCGAGTGAGTTGTACCAACTCAAGGCCCTCCCAGACAAAGTGAAAGGGAAAAGATGAAGCATTATCGCATCAAAAGTGACTCCGGCTTGCGAAACTAGACGGCACAGTGCCTTAAACCTTTTCTGATGATCCATGCAATCATCTCCAGAACCTCCGGAGAAAGATATACCTTGCATGATCTGGATCCACTGGGTACGAATCTCGAAGTTGGGAATATTGATAATCAGAGGTCGGACCGGGTGGTTATCCTCATAGTTCTTTGGGACAGCATAATCCCTCAGTTGCTTGTTCCTTAACTCCAACTGAGCAGCTTGGGTTGCTACCTCAGTTTTAGCTCTGATGTGGGCTTGCTCTTCCGCACGAATCTCCGCTTGGATTTGGGCACGAGTGTCCGCGATGAGTTGTGCCCGTTGAGCGGTGATAGCGGTGTTTACCCTCTGCATCACCAAAGCAGCCTGGCGTTGATCGTCGGCCATTTGCCTGGCTCGTTGGCGATTGAGACGAATGCGGCGATGGAAACTTCTCTCTACCTCGGAGTCGTACTCCGGGTCAGGGGAGAATCCGAGATTATGCGATGATCGCATACACGTTTTCTACCTTAGTAGAGAAAAGAAAACACCTTTAGATAATGGTAAAGATATAATGGTTTCAAGAAGATATAGACTTATGATTTAAAAAGAAAGTGTAAAATCCTAACCAACTAGGAAGGTACTAAATGAAATTACAACATTCCGTTATCCCCGACAACGGCGCCAATTTTTGATGGAGCTTCCACTCACGTGGAATTGCGTGCACCAACTAAAAATCCTAAAGATAGTAAGTCTTTAGGTTTAGCCTTGCATATACTAGATAAAGAACTCCACCCACGTATTCTAAGATATGTGAAAGTCTTATCGTAGTATAGTTAAGGGTCGAATCCTCAGGACAACGGTCTTGTTGCGAGCAACAAGATGGAAAACGTTAGAATTTCACTTAATCACTTACTAGTAGGCACTTAAATCGAAGGTTGGGTTTTATTGTTTTAAAGTAAGAACATACAAAGTAAAGAAAGCAAGTAAATCTAAGGGGTTAAACTACGATAAAGGTCACTAGGGTGTGATCGATTTTTCACCACCACTACACATGAATCAGCACATGCAAAGCAAAACATAACCTGCAAAAAGAGTCTAGTCAGCTAGTATCTTTGTAGACTTAGTTTCCTTTCGGAGAACTAACTACGAGAAGTGTGGGAATGTTGCAACGCCAGCCATTCCCGAACAAATGGTCACTTACTTTGCATCATTCCCCTCACAAAGTGTGTTTCTCGACTTACCAAGGTTGCACTTTCATACGTCAACTGATTCCATTTCATAGTATGAAAGTGCAACGAATGATAGTGAGTTTACTCCACTTCTTGAGACACGCTTCTAGATACCGAAACAGATGCATGGTGGATACATGCACCAAGAACCAACATACAAACGAGTTTCAAATCTAATAGTACAAACGTAGACAATTCATACTAAAAGATAAAGGATAACACAAGTTGGAAATCAAGCAACATGCATTCATTAAATGTTTGATGTCGAACTGGAAAGATAAGAACTCTATATTACAATTTATGGATTACATTTACATGATATGAAAACATGGGTAGCGGGGCTACTCCCCGCACCCTACTGAAAGAGACTACTCGCTCATGACTAGGACAAAGAAGGAGGCAAGAAGAGAGAGAGAGTGCATCATCCCCATAAAGGAGAGATGAAAGTCAACCCCTTGGAGAGAGAGAAACGATCCACCAGCTTCACAGGTTGCGTGATGACGAGATCTCCCTCTTCCCACCTTCTTTGGCAGAGAGAGAGAAAGCAGCTTCGAGATGGAGTATGGGTCTCAGACCGGCAGCCGCAGGGTGAAGGATGGAAGTCGTAAGTGCTCTGGAGTGATTGAGGCAGCCTTTGGACGTCTGAAACTTGATTCCCGGTTGAGGACCCTTGGGGTCTTATTTATAGGCCTTAAGTGAAGTCCAAACGGTTTGGAGACCGTTTGGACCTCAAGACTATTTGGACCTCAAGACCGCTTAGACCTCAAGACCGTTTGGCTTCATGCGGTCTCGGGACCGTGTGACTCCATGCGGTCTCGGGATCGATTGGACCTCAAGACCATTTGGACCTCAAGACCATTTGGCTTCATGCGGTCTCGAGACCGTGTGACTTTATGCGGTCTTGGGACCATTTGACTCCATGCGGTCTCGGGACCGATTGGCTTCATGCGGTCTTGGGACCGTTTGACTCCATGCGGTCTTGGGACTGATTGGCTTCATGCGGTCTTGGGACCGTTTGACTCCATGCGGTCTTGGGACCGATTGGCTTCATGCGGTCTTAGGACCGTTTGACTCCATGCGGTCTTGGGACCGTTTGACTCCATGCGGTCTCGGGACTGTTTGACTCGTCCAGCAACAACAAGAAGTTCTGAGCACGCGCTTGGACACCATCAACAGCACCCTCACACAGCTACACTATCTTGTGACATCACAAGTAATGAGTGATGCCTAGTCGCACATCAGTGCAACCCAAGTAAATGGAAAGTTGGAGAACAACTTCAACCTACAATATGTGTAAGGTGTTGTAGTGATTGTATAATTCTTTTATAATTGATATCCAGGATGAACTCGAGGCATGGACTTGTCATACTCTCAACGTTTAATCCATGTTTCTTGAACCAAGAGAAGACTGTCGGAGATAATGTGACCTCAATATCATATATTGATTCACATGTCCATGCACATGCATTTCTCAGTCTCGCTTATCAAGTGCCCATGATATCAATCTCTAGTAGCAGGGACAAATCCAATATCTATCATTGACAATCTATCCACACGGGTCAAAGTCACCCAATCATCACCTTTACAACAACCCATGTTTCACGACTGTATTTGATGATGTCAAAGCATACCCAATGACATGTGATGAGTGTAGTGATTTTAGGTCTAAGAATCACAATCACTACCTTCACTATGAGATATGACTATGACCACAAATGATCGTTTCCATGTGTCACTCTCAAGGTGGGTCTATCTGATGCACTATTTCCTAACATGTATCTGTGTGCTTAGTTTGTTATAGATATATCATGACTAATGAGATTTTGTCATTAACTAAACCATGCTATGATCTTATGTGTTATTGTTGTCTATCAAAATTCCACAATAACAACCGATCAGGGACATAATGAGAATAAGTATATTTACTCTTAAAATCTGTATGATCTCATTTCCCCAAGGCTAATACTTCCAGGCATATGTCATTGAGTAATATAATTCTCTACACATTCATAATATTTCCTCATTATCTCATAACT
This sequence comes from Alisma plantago-aquatica, assembly GCA_963693085.1. NCBI lineage: Eukaryota > Viridiplantae > Streptophyta > Magnoliopsida > Alismatales > Alismataceae > Alisma > Alisma plantago-aquatica. Next base: position 1,017,470,100 of record OY856409.1, on the reverse strand, counting down.
GAGTGAAATAGTATGAATTGAAAGCTTGCTTTTATAAGTATTTATCAAACACTTCATGGTTTATGCCATGTCAATCATCACATGATTGGCTCTTTGGGCATACCTTACCAATAGACTCCCACTTGCACTTCAAGCCAATCACCCACGAATCTTATTCTTAATGATCCAAACATCTCCACCATGTTTCTACTACGCAAGTGCTTAATCCAACAGGTTAGAAACACTTTGCTTATAGTTGGTATATTGCATATTTCCTTATCTCTTTGTTGTACAATTTATTGTATGAGACGAAACTGTCATAATATGGTAACTGCTATTCCTAGCCTAACAAGTAGCCCCATTGTTGTTACAGTGTCACTACTAAGTCATCAATGTTTGGAACATATATTATTTCATCATATGAACTTCTAGATCCATATAGTATCACTTCGTGTTCATAACACAAGTATACTTGGCTTCTATTGCAGAATAGTATTAATGGCTATTAGTTTGGAACCCATCCAACTAATAAAATTTCTCCTTTTAAAACTTATTTTAATTTGTGATTACTTTTGTCATTGTGGAAGCTTGCATCAATGTAACCCTTTACATCCAACTCTTCCTTTTATTGATATCCTTATTGACTAGAAATTTATCCTTAAGTACTTCACAAGTACTCATGGATGTCTTTATTGACATCCCAATAATCCTTATCAGAATTTACCATCATCTTGTCATGTCCAATACATACAAGATTATATGGGACAAGTACACATAGCATTCATGATAGATCCATTGATACATCATATGGCATCCTGATCATGTCATTTCCATTCTTCACAAGAATTGGAACATAAGGTTCATGAGAGACTAATCTGGATTATCTGTCACTGAATCCTTCTTGTGTTGAACTCTTTCAACATATTTCTACAGTATGTACTTAAACTTCCAATTTGAAACATTCAAGAACTATCTCACGGGTCTTGGTCCTTATATCATAAGATGTTTCAATTAATTCTTCATTACTCAATGGGTTATCATGCCATTTATCAAGATCATAATATTGAGATGTCATTCCTCATCATATGTGGAATATTCATATATGCTCCCACTAAATCATTTGTAATCACAGATTTCATTTTTTATCTTGATTCAAGTCAAACTCTTTGACTATCTTGTCAAATCATAAGATCATGTTTCTGAGATGCTTGTTTCAATCCCAGATTGAACTTTGCACATCCTTTGATGTATTTCTTTTAAGGAATTCAGTTTGTATCTTCATATACAAAATCTCTTAGCATATTTTAACTATAACAACATGCTTGACAATTGGTAAAAGAAATTCTATCATGTTCAACAACTTGAACTGATTTGAAAACCTATTCAACCAATCTATCCTTTTATGTTGACCAAGTAGATATCTTCCACAAGACCTTTTTGCACCCTCTGGGTATTACCCCTTTAGGTGTCTCTATCAAGGTCCTACCTCATTATCTTACATGTACCCCATAATTGCCTTGAACCATTACTCATATTATGGAATTTAATAGTTTCCAGTTGATTAGTTGCCTCATCCTATTATGTCCAACTTATCTGAATAGTTTGATTCATAATCCTCCAATATCAAATGTGTTCTACAAGAACTATTTAATTTTGTGTTATATGACAAACTCGAGATTCCACAACAACTTGTGATACTCTTAGTTTTCATTGTACCTCTTTGTTGACCTCGAACATTTAGAGTCCTACTTTTACTCCTACTGATTCTTTTGGAACTCAATTATCCTATCAACAAAACACTTTTGTAATTGGATTGGGATTATGGTTTGTGGATAACCTTTTAAAGAAGCTACTTTTTCAATATAGGTTTCAATCCTCTAGACATATTGGGACATTCCCAAATCATATCATATATGATTTCTTATAAATCATTCAGATGGTACATTACTAGTGATAGGTATATATTTATGAGAATAAGAAGATTAGATTAATTGATAATCATATCATGACTCGTCATGGTATAATTCTTCATTCTAACACATCATCATGTTAACATGGACTTGACTTGTGGTACATTATCATAGTTCTTTCATTGAAGGTACTGAAGGTATCGATGTAAAGTATTTCAACATTTAGATCTCAGCAAAGTTTCTTAATACTTTCATCTAAGTCATACTTCATTATTAATCTACTTAAACACTTCAAGAGATTTCCATTTTACTAAGTACATATCATCATATTACTAGTAAATGAATATGAGGTATAAGTAATTATCTATAGCATTCGTTCCATAGAATCTTCATGCATCACATGTATGAGGTTTGATGGTAGACTTGTCCTCCCACTACATCTAGTGAAGGATGTTATGTCACATTGTGTGTAAATAAGGCTTTGAATGTTTCCTTAACTTTGATAACCAAGGGAATTTAGATTGGCATCAATATGTATTATAGACATGCATTTATTATACGTACATCCAAGGTGACCATTGTTAATGATAGTCTTGAGTTATCAATTATATTCCTTTAGTTTTAACATTATAAACATACATCTCAAAGACTTTCATACAAAGATCATTAGATCTTTGGGCGTTGCCATGAAAGATCATATCTTTTGAAATAGAAACTATAATATATTACTTTATTGATATATCATCCTTGTCATACAATCAGCTTTCAAGTAAATATTTCTATTTATTCTTATAATGAAATAGCAGTTCTACTAACTCTATTGCATGTCGATTGGGATAAAATAAATTTAAATGTAGTCTACAACTTCAACAACACTTGATTTGCCTTGTCCATATTTGTCCTTATGTGAAGGGATTTACTTCTTGCCAGATCTTGCACATCAAGTACGTCATATCTCGATTTGGTATCACATACAAATTGAATAAGTAATCAAATTTATCTTATAACATTTATACCTAACATGGAGGCCTCAGTGCTTTCATTCTTCTCTTTTAGTATCTCTAACCAGAGTGGTCAATTCCTTTTCTAATGTCCAGGATGGTAACAATGGTGGAAATCACCTCTTACTTTCTTAAATCCTCCCTTTGCTTTGAGATCTGAAGACTTGGGCTTCTGGCTAGCTTTAGAACTCTTCTTATCTTTGCCTTTGCCTTTAGAATTCCCCTTGGTCTTGCTGATCATCATCATAGACTTTCTTTTGTCTTTCTTCATTTGTGTCTCAGTTGTTCTCAACATGCCCAACAACTCTGTCAGCATTTTTTCAAAGTTGTTCATGTTGTAGTTCATAACAAACTGACTATATGACTTTAGCAGGGACTACAAAATTATGTCAGTGGCTAAATCTTAACCAAAAGGGAATCCCAATCTAGCTAGGTTCTCCACATAGCCAATAAGCTTGAGTACATGAGGACCTACTGGATCTCCTTTTGCCATGCTACATTTGAACAAAGCCTTAGAGACATCATATCTCTCTTGTCTTGTCTAATCTTGGTACATGTTCTTGAGATGTGTTACCATCTCAATCACACTCATATTCTCATGTTTCCTCTACTACTCATAGTTCATGGAGGATAGCATCAGACACTTAACATCCATGATGTCTTCAGTGTACTTCTTGTAAGCATTTGTGTCAGCCCTTGGTGCATTTTGAGGTGGTTCCTTTGGTTCTAGCATTTCTAGGACATAGAGCTTGCGCTCCTATGTGACAACAATTCTCAATGTCCTCAATTAGTCATGGAAGTTGTTCCTAGTTAGTTTTTCCTTCTCAAGGACCAATCACAGAGAAAAGTGATTGTTATTCGATGCCATTTGATTCTGCAAAAGAATTTGCAATTTTGTCAAAAACTCATTTTTGATTTTATTTGATTAAATATGGGTGATAATAATTAGGTCTCTGATCAATTATCATTCTTAATATTTTGATCAAATTGACAACACTCATGTATCAAGTCAAAAAATTGCAGCGAATCAATTTTCTAATGAGTAAGATCTAAGATAATTCAACTATGGCCTGACCAGCGCCACATAACAAAGTTAATTACTACAGTACGCAACTTTTTATAATTGCATCATATACAATTCTTGATTGATAATACATGAAACTCATTGACATAATTATATGTATGCTTCTATGTCCAGACGCTCTGAGAATCACCAATAAAGCCTGACCCAATAGCAAATACAATAATAATGCAACCTGCGGAGGTAGAACCTACATTATTACCATCACACTTCAACAAAGTAGACAGTGCCCCATGTGGAGGCATAACCTACACTTAGTCGAACAAGCTTTTCATGTATATTTTTATTAGAAACCATCTTAGACTTTATATGTTTGATTGAGTGATTTTATATATACCATATATATTTACATATATTGTATCCAATCACCACATATATAGTACATATCATATGCATGTTATATCCCACATGTAAACATGCAATATAAAACAAAAAGTGATGGTTGTGGTCATGACTACTTGTAATTCCTTATACCCACAAGGAATTACTATCATCTAGGTCAATCACTACATCATATGTATATGCTTGATGTTGGTGTAGACTTGTGATTGTTAATCTGGGTAGGTCAGTGAAACCCTTGAATCGGTCATCTTGCCTCTTAGCCTGTTGGTTGGTCCTTCGGGAAGGCCGTCTGACCTCCTATCCAACCAATATTTGGAATCCTTGCAAATGGTTGCTTGGGACCACCGAGCGGTTGTCTGAATCCATCATTCTACACTCCATGGTCCTCCTTATAATCGGCTCATCTGACTAACTGGTCATCTCATCTGGTGATGATCGTCTTCCTCATCTTTGCAAGAAAAGAAACTATCTTATTGCTACTTTATTACATTGATAAGTGAAACCTCAAGTTACATTCAAGGGGAGCAAAGGTAGGAAAGAATTAACTTTACATTAGGAATAAGGAGGTAGAGGCTCAATACGCAGAATGAGATCATAGGAATAAAAACAAACCATCCAACCACAAATAGATATTGGGTATTGGCCATAACCATGCTACCCAACCACCATCAAACCGTTTTTAGGGTAATATTTGTAAATTGCATATATATCATATATCATATATATACATATATATAATTTGAGATTTTGTGGTCTTTGATCGGATATGCATATGAGACAGTATAAATATTTGCATCGTACGCAATAAATAAATGATTAAACCAAAATCCGATCTTATTGATTATTATAAATCATAATAAATTGACATTGCTTTGATACCATTGTAGGGAAATATGAGCACAAAGTATAGTAATGGAAAAAACATTTTATTTAATTGTATTCCCATAACAACAAGATTGTGTCTACTACAATGAAATAGGAAGGATGATTTAGTGAGTTATACCTGGTCCTGGAGCAAGTCCAGCAACAATAACTTTCTTCAATGCAACAGTCAACAAGTTGCTATTGGATGGTGGCTATGCAGCTTTTGGTCTTCACCACGAACAATGAACTAAACAACTTCTACAGTGACTCATGTGGTCTCATGATGGCCTACATGCTAACTTTGCTCTCATAGAAGAAATTAAAGGACTCCTACCTCTAGAGTAGTCCACACGGACCAACTAGGACTCCTTCCGTTCAACTAGAATAGACACGAAGGAGTTTTCCCTCCCGTTGGTGTACTAGTCAACAACTTGGTCTCCCAAACAACGATCCTCAGTTGTTCTCTCCCGTAGTTATCCCTCCCTTGTTGGGTAGGACTTTCTTGGGCTCTCTTGGTTACCATAACTAGAGAGGATAATAATTGTCAGAGTAACTGATTCTTAGTTGTGTTATTGTGTTCTGGGAAGCCCCAATGCTCCTCCATTTATAGGCGGGGTAAGGGTCAGTGTTTTCAGTCTATACGGGATTATGTGGGAGTGTAAGGGATTGGAACATAATAAGTTTTCACAACCTGTGAGCACCATAACAGCTGTTTTGTGACCCATACGGTCGTCTGGTCAAATGAGACGGTTGTCTCGCACTGCCCAACGACCATTTGCTAGTTTCCCAATCACATACAAATTTGGCAATTTGATTCCCATTAATATTACGTATTAATTCCTTACGCCACAAGTATTGTGCAATCGAACAAGTTCAGGAAACATACAGAACCTTCTTTCGGCCCCAACTGAGTCATCTCACCCATGTGAGATGCCCATCTCGCTCACCTAGACGGCCGTCTGGTGAGCTAAGTTGAGCCTAGCCTGAACCAGTCGGTTCATCAGAATGAACCGGTCGATTCACACCCCATCTTGGGCAGAATTAAACCAATTCAAACTTTGATTAGCCTGACAACCCAAACGGTCATCTCAATACTTGAGATGCCAATCTAGCATGTCCAAATGACCATCTCAACACTTGAGATGGTCATTTGGCAGTTCAATCAGCCAATCCATTGTGTGAATTAATTACCTAAACACTTTAGTAATCAATCCAATCATCATTCAAGATTATACTCATCTTCTATATGAGTTCCTATGTGTGTGACCCTATAGGTCCCATATCATGTTGGTGTTGTATGTCCATAAATATCTTCTGACATCACAAGCAAGGAGTCGATGCCTAGTCACACATCAGTTTTACCCAAGTGAATGGAAAGTTGGAAAACAACTTCAACCTACAATCTATATAAGGTGTTACATTAATTTTATAATTCCTTTTTCACTGATATCCAGGATGGACTCAAGGCAAGGACTCATCATTGATGAATGAATATTCATCCTAATTTTCAGTCATCCTTTTTATAACCAATTTGATTCAATACTTTCGATTTATCTCTTAAATCTCACATATTGCAAGTTCTCTAAATAAATCTAATTATTATGATTTTTTATCAAAATTATATTGATTTTATGCAGGTCTAAATCAAGTTCTATCATCACATGGAATTCACCAAATAACCTCCCACCTTTGATTTTGACCAAACAGTCTGCTCTAACGGTTCTGACCTTTCAGTTTCAGATATTCACCCACACAGTCTCAAGACCATTTAAGCCTATTCGGTTTCAAGACCGCATGAGGCTAAACAATCCCGAGACCATTTGAGTCCATGTGGTTTCAAGACCAAATGAATCCAAACGGTCTTAAGACCGGATGTCGTCTAACAGTTTCAAGACCGTTTGGACCTAGGACCGATTGGATACTCTAAACCGTTTGGGATGAAGACCGTTTGAATAATCAAAACCGTTTGGATCAAGATCGTTTGATCATTCAAGACTGCTTCGGTCCCAAGACCATTTGGAGCCATTCGGTCCCAAAACTGATTGTGCAGCCAAAACCGAATGGAGACAGAACCCAAGACCGATTGGATCCTAACAGTTTCAAGACCGTTTGGATCCATTCGGTTTGCAAAAGACATAAGACTGGTTAAAGGAAGATTGTTAAAGTCAAGACCGTTTGGTGCCATTTGATTTCCAAAGCCGTTTGGTCATCCAAACAGTCCCCAGACCATTTGACTAAACTGTTTGAAGCAAAATATCTCCAAGACTGTTTGAACATCAAACAGTCTTGGACATCAAATGGTCTCCAAACCGTTTGGGACCTAACTCACACCAAAAGCATGAGGGCCAATCCCGACCCTATAAATAGGACCACAAGGGTCCTCATTTCAGGGGGGAAGCATGTCGACAGGCTGCCAAAGGTCCAATCCAACCTCAACTTCCACACGCCCACCTCCTCCTCTTGGCGCCGAGCAAGGAGAGAAGGAGAGAGAGAAGGTGAAGAAGAAGGATTGCCCAGCCTGCCTTGGTGGTTCTTCCTCCTTATTCAGATCTTCCCCGACATGACGTAGGAGACGGTATCATCTTCACTAAGATGTGACTACCTTCTGCACTGAGTTCATGGCATATTTCTCTCTCTTTCTTATTCTTCTTGTCTCTCACATCATGAGCGAGCAGTACCTCTTTCACTGGGGTGCGGGGACTAGCCCCGCTGCCCATGCAATCATGTTCTTTTGTCAAACTATCCATGGTAATATATATAAATTTTCATTTCATTGTTAATCATTATGTTTGTAGTTAGATTAATTTCTTGCTTTCATCTTTGTTCTTCCTACGTTGTGAGAACTTCTATATGTAGGATTGAATGTCGTTTAACAAGTAGACTCTGAAACTAGAAATAGAATGGGATTCCTTGATGTCGTAAGTGTATGATCCACAAGGGGACGAGCCATCTAGCCTTCGGTGATGCTTATGTGTACCTAACGCATGTATAGGGGGTTCACAACCTTAGTTTGATTTTATATCTACTTGTTAATCTTTGATGTTTGCTCGTATATTAATCGCATGTTTGCTTATCAATTAATGTGGTTGACTCCTAAACTAGAAATAGAATGGTATTTCTTCGAGGTCGTAAGTGTATGATCCGTGAGGGGATGAGCCATCTAGCCTTCGGTGACACTTCTGTGTGCCTAACGCCTGTATAGGGGGCCCACAACCTTCGTTGGATTTCTATATCTTCGAAGTCGTAAGTAAGTCATCTGGATGGTGACGAGACATATGATGTCTAAGGTGATGCCTACGCAAACCTAACGCCCGTATGGGGGTTTTTGCAGCAGCTCTATTTGGTTTGTTATATCTTGCCTGGTGTGTTTGTGATTGAATGTGTTTGTACGTGTAGAGGTGGTGAAACTCGATACCATCCCAGCGATTCCATATCATCGATCCAAATCCAACTTTAATTCAGCTTTTACTTTCTTGCAATTAGTTTAATTAACCTTAAATCAACCTAAAGTTTTAAATATTAGTCTTAACTCGAGCTATACTTGACTGACAAGGATTCTTAAAAATGTTGTCCTTTGGGTTTGATCCTTAACTATACTGCAATAAGACTCGTCCGCTTGCGGGTGGTATTATTGCACTTTGGTTTTGGTAAAGGCTCAGGGATCTCAACCTCGAGTGAGTTTGTTAGTGTGATAAAATCCCACATCAATCATCCTCTCAATGTTCAATCTATGTTCCTTGAACCAAGAGCAGATTGTCTGAGATAATGTGACCTCAATATCATATATTGATTCACATGTGCATGCGCATGTGTTTCTCAGCCTCTCTTATCAAATGGCCAGGATATAAATCTGTAGTAGGAGGGACAAATCCCATATTTGTCACTCACAGACTAATCCCCATGTGCCAAATTCATGCAATCATCACCTTTATAACAACCTATGTTTCAGGACTATGTTTTATGATGTCAAAGCGTACCCAACGACATGTGATTAGTGTAGTGATTTCAAGTCTAAGAATCACAATCAACACCTTCACTATGAGAGATGACTATGACTACTAATGATGGTTTCCATGTGTCACACTCAAGGTGGGTCTATCTGATACACTGTTCCCTAACATGTATATGTGTGCTTAGTTTGAGATAGCCATATCATGACTAATGAGATTCTATGATCAACCAACCCACACTCTAATGTGCATTACAATAATCATATGTTGTGTTATCCGGTCCAATCACTTTATTATGTAGTCTTAATTGTGCATCTTTGTTTTGCTTTGGTATTTTTGGGATTTCTATCTGACCTCACTAGATCATCTATTTGTTCACTCCTAAAATATCATGTCTAATATATTTACAAAACTCTGAGATCATATTTAGTCATGAGGTCTTAGTAATGCAACTCAAGTATTGTTCCTAAGTCTTGATTACTCATGAATAAGTCATATCTTACATGAATTTGTGTTGAAATGCCACAACAATATAAAAATCCACCTCTACATGCATGTTGATCTCACACAAGACACACTTGTTGTATAGTCAATCCACAAAGAGTTGTAGGTTAGTATTGCATGATAAATCCATGTAGACTTTTAATTTATTATCGAATATTTTATTAATGTCTTCATTATAATTGGTTGTTTCATTTTCATAGATTGATGGAAACAAGCACACATGTAGAGGAACTTGTCCCACTCTTTCTAGTGGGTAAACTTTTCAATATAGATACCATCACAAAATGGTATATGTAGTTAATCACATGTTTATTATTTGTTTGATTTTTTTGTAGATTTAATACTCTCTTTTATGGTGTATAGGTAGAAAAAGATGGTACTTCATCTGAATTGGAAGCATATCTTATATATCACCAGGATGAGAAGGTAAACTACTCACATTAATATACATTCTAAGACTCTATAATTTTTACGCAAAAAATACTCATAAATATTTTGCTAAATTTGATATTTTCATCATTTGGTTGAATAGAAGGTACTACATATGAACTGGAAGCATATCTTCAATAATACCAAGATAAGAAGGAAAACTATCCGCATCAATACAAAAAATAAAATTTGTAAGTTTTACCCACACATATACTATTTAGAATTATTACTAAATTTAATATTTTGATTACTTGTAACATGCATGTAGGAAGAAATTGTTCGCATGCAACTTCAACATGAGAAGATGACATATCATGCATTATTTGTTCAATTGCTTAATGAAATATGGTAAATGTAATGGTTGATATGAAAGAGGGAACTATGGAGGGACTTCAAGGAAAACACATGTTAGGAAACAATGCCAAAGTTAAGAGGTAGAAATAGAAGTTGATGTAGTAAAAATATGACATCCAATATTCACTTATATATTTTGTTGTTACTTACATAAATTTGAATTACGTGGTTATTCTTTTTGTGTTAGGAAAATCAAGAAAGGGCAAGAAACTATGATGACCAACCTCACACTTATAGTAATTACAATTCCAATTAGGTACTAAAACCTTCTAATTCAATTTTGTTATTCATCTCAATAGGAAACTTCTTTTATCAATATGTTAATATATTTTTCTTTTCTAGCATTTCTCTAGATCACAAAAACAACCTTATATTTATACATAAGGTTAAGAATATGAGACATAACAAGGTTTTTATGATTTATTATTATCAAGATTAATTATCACCAAAATCAAGATAACATATGTATGATAAAAAAACCTCATTGAAAAATTAATACAATGATAAGAGGTAAATTGTTGCCAAGTCAGTTAGATGAAATGTAGTCTGTAGTAAAATCTCCACATAGGACTATGCCCCATGTTGTGGGACATTTATTACTTAGAATGTCATGTGCACCATCGTTAAATTTACTTATTTGTATGTTATATATCTACTAAAGTTTTTCAAAGAACATTTAATTAAATAAAAATATATTTAAGGGCTCATAGTCCCCCTTAAATAAATGTCCTAATAAAAAGAAAAACTATATTAATTTTAGGAAATGTTATCCAAACTACGATATTCTTGCATATATAGAAAGATCATGGGCAACATATATAATTTCTTTATTCTCATTTTTATTATCTCAAAGTAGGTGACACTATTGAATCATGGGTTTAACATAGCTATGGACACTTCACAATCTCAATATCATCTTCCAAGTGTAACGTTTTTCTAGTCATATGTATTACTTCCACATGTATTAAAGAGTTTATTTTTTACTATCTCATAGACAATATAACATACAAAAATCTATAATTTATTCTTTACATATTGTAAATATTTACACAAGACTACTACTTAATATTGTGAGTAGGCACACATTTCTCTGATATAGACATGGCATGGAAAGGTCAATTAGGTGGGTTGTTTCAACTACTAGGCATAGAGGTCATAGTTGCTAGGTTTGAATTTGAGGTTATATTTAATATCTAAGAATATAATAATCATTAGTGGCATAATCATCAATGATCTAATCTAGGCTCTACTTAGGCACTCCTAAGCCCTCTAGGATAGAGGTGGACACCATTAAGTAGGGTTCCTAGGCTTTCTGATAACTAAAGTGGTGGCCTAAGCATTTTAGGCCCATATTACAATAGTTAAAGACCAAATTAAACACCCTTAAGTAGGGTGCCTAGTCTTTCTGATAACTAAAGTGGTTGCCTAAGGCCTTTTAGGCCCATATTATGATAGTCAAATAGAAAATTAGAATACATTAGGTCTTAATTTGGTCAGATTTGTTGGGTTTTAGGTGAGGGAGAAGGCAGCGGAAACAAAAAAAATTCTCTCACCACAAACCATAACCACAGATCGCATCAACAACTATGAAATAGGAAGGATGATTTTGGCGAGGTGTACCTGGTCCTGAGGCTTTCTCAGTGAAAATATCTCACGGCTAGTGCGGTCTTCAACCACCTAGTCTTTGATGGCATATATGCAGCTCCTGGTCTTGACCAGGACTGCAGTTGACCATTGTCCTCTTGAGCGGAAGAAACTTCCTGCCTCTATAGATAGTCCACACAGACCACCAGGAACTCTATTCGTCCTATCCTACAAGACACTAGAAGGAGTCATCCCCTTTTGTCGATGTACTAGTCACCGACACACTCTCCCACAATCAGTTGCTTTTCTATAGTTGTCTCTCCCTTGTTGTCCATCCCTAGTCGGGTAGAACCTGATTGGGCTCTCTCAGTTACCACAACCAGAGTGGAGAACAACATTGTAGAGCAACTGATGTTCTGAGTTGTGCTCTATGAGAAGCCCCCAGTACCCCTCTATATATAGGAGGGGTTAGAGTCAAGGTTCTCAGCCCCAGGCAATACAGGACTAAAGTGAGAGTAGAAGGGTCTGGAATTTCCATGAGCTGATTGCACTGTCGGTAGCCAAACCAGTTCTTTCATAAATGAATCGATCAGTTGGGAGTGTGAGCCGGTCGATTCACTTAGTGAACCGGTCAGTTTGTGTCCCAGACTTGCCTCCAATTGACTTTCCTTGTTCGTTTCTAATTAATGCAAAAATTAATTCTTGTCCCAATCGAATTGAACAAGTCAAATGGAAAGCTTTTTTCACGAATTGGGACAACCCAACCTTGATCGTTTGGTCCAGTCGAACTGATCGATTCACCAAGTGAGCCGGTCATCTCACTGGCCATGAGCCGATCAATTCACCCAGGAAACCGGTCAGTTGGTGGTCCAGATTGTGTAGAACACAGTCGATGCAGTTCCCAATCAATCTGGCTCTCAAATCAGTTAGTTTAACACTTGAGCTTGATGATAGTGAGTCAAGTCAATTGATTGAATGTTTGATTGAGTACCTAAACACCTTTAGTAATCAATCCAAACACTATTCATGGATAAACTCCTCTTCTAAGTAAATCCTTTGTGTGTGACCCTATAGGTCCCATTTCACGTTGGCAGTGAATGTCCATAACTAGCTTATGACATCACAAGCAAAGAGCGGTGCCTAGTCGCACATCAGAGCTACCCAAGTGAAAAGGAAAGTTGGAGAACAACTTTCAATCCTACAGTCTATGGTTGGTGTTCTAGTGAATGTATAATTCCTTTGTCTGTAATATCCTAAATGAACTCAAGGCATGGAATTGTCATCCTTTGAATGTTCATTCATGTTCCTTGATCCAATGCAGACTATCTGAGATATGTGTGCCATCAATATCACATATTGACTCACACGTGCATGTGCATGCCTTTTTCAATCTCGCTTATCAAGTGTCCATGGACATCATACTCCCTCAGGAGGGACAAATCCCATATCTATCACTCATAGTCAAAACCCCATGTGTCAAAGTCACCCAATCATCACCTTTATAACAATCCATATTTTAGGACCCCGCTTGATGATGTAAAAGTGTACCCAATGACATGTGATGAGTGCAGTAATTTTAGGTCTAAGAATCACAATCACCAGCATCACTGTGAGAGCTGACTGTGACTACCATGTCATGGTTCCATGTGTCACTCTCACGGTGGGTCTATCCAATACACTATTCTCTAACATGTATCTATGTGCTTGGTTTGATATCATATATCATGACTAATGAGACTCTATCATCAACCAACACACACTCTAGTCTTATTGTGCCATTGTTGTCTATCAACTTTCCATAATGGCATCCGACTAGGGAAAAAACAAGAATGTACAAACTCTTAGCATTCGTATGATCTCATTCTTCAGGTCCTCAACCTGAAGATATACATCATTGAGTATTGTCATTCTCTAGACATTCATTATGTTCTATCATTATCTTATAACTAATTGAACCAGAATAAATTGGAAGCTTGCCTTTGATATTTATCAAATCAATCATAATGTATCCCAATCCAAATCATCCTATGATTGGCTCTCAGGGCATACATACCAATAGACTCCCACTTGCACTGTGAGACAATCACCTTTGATTCATATTCTTAGCAATCTCCAAACATGTCCCACATGTTTCTACTTCTCCAGTGCTAACGTAGTGAGTTAGCAACACTTTGCTTTAGTCAGTATATTGCATGTTTCACATCTCTTTGATGTATGACATATTGTATGAGATGGAGTTGTCGTAATATGCAGTCTGATATTTCTTGCCTAACACTTAGCTCCATTGTTTGACTCAGTATTACTACTTATCATCAATGGTTGGAATATCTATAAGTTCATTTCTATGAACTTCTAGATACATATAGTATCCTCTATTTTTCAAAACACAAGGATACTCGGCATTCCCTTATAGAATGAAATGGCTTTTAAATTAGAATGTTTCCATTTATCAACTCATATTCACTTTTATATTTTATATTTTGTGATCATTTTCTATCATTTCATAAGCTTGCATCAGTGTAACTCTTTACACCCAACTCTTCCTTATATTACCATAGAACTAGTACTTCAAAAGTACCAAACAAGTTCTTCATGGTATTTCAGTGACCCTCACTGGAAGTAGAGAGACATCCACTCGTCACACGAGTTAACAGGATGAGCATATCATATTGTCATGTCCAATACATACAAGATGATAAATGTCATATCTAATACATACAAGATAATGGGATGATTACATAGATGATAGATCCATATCTATCTATGTGTTCCTATTCTTCATAAGAATTTGGGACATTTGGCATCTAAGATACTAACTCCATCTAACATGGACAAGTTTTCACCCACTGAATGTGTGCATACTGAACCCTTCAGTACAAATTGCTAATGTATGTTTTCTCTTTACCAGGTTAATAGTTTTTTGAGAATTATCTCTATAGATCTCTATTCCTATCACATAGGACATTTCTTTATCTTTCCTTAAAGATATTTCCACACCAGTTTCCATTTTAGAACATTTCATTCCTCATCATCGTGTGGAATGTGAATACGCTCCCACTAAATCTTTATAATCACATATTTCTTCTTTATTTTGACATATCAATCAAACCCTTTGACTATATAATCAAACTAAATATTCCAGTTCCGAGTTGCTTGCACTTAATCAATCACATTGATTAATCACTTGTAACTTATAGACTACATTTGCATTAATGGAATTTCTAAAACCCTTTAGGTTGTGTTACGTACACAGCCTTATCTTATTCCATCTAGGAATGCAGTTTTAATATCCATATGCCAAATTTCATAGTCTTTCAAGTTTCAACAACAAGCATGATCCTTCTTCTACATGTCATCCATGTCAGTCTTAACTCTTAAGACCCAATTGCACTAACGGGTTTTATCCCAACAAGTTCTACCAATAAGGTCATACCTTATGGTTCACATGGAAGTCATTTTGGATCTTATGGCCTCAAGCCATAACTCAAAATCTGGTCCCTCAACATCATCTAGCTTATTGGCTCATCCTATGACCAATTCATCACCTAGATATATGAGGTGTATCTGTTACATAAAGAATTTGAGAATCCACAACACTTTGTGATTCTTAATCTCCTTTATTTAATGTAAAGCATGTTCTTTAGAAGAATTCTAGAAGGATAGTTATTTGATGATCATGCTCTAACTCTTTAGAGTATGATTCCTTCTTTGATTTAGACATCACTATGCCTTAATCATGAGTTCTCTATGATACATTATCATAATTACTCACAAGGTCCTCAAACATTTGGTTTAAGTATCACATTCATTGATCTCATTAAAGAATGAATACTTTTACCAAGTTTGTACTTCATTTATGATATTCTTGAACACTTTAAGATATTCATATTGGTATTTCACCATCTGAAGCATTAGCATTTATTCCAATAGGTCATGTATATACATCAATGTGTATTATGCCTAATAGAATAGTCATTCTCCCACTACATCTAGTGAAGATTGACTTGTCATCATGCCCAAGACATTCATATCTCTTAATGGTTCACACCAAAAGAGTCTGTCATATCCATCAACGTGGAAGCTAGAAATGAATTTCTCATGATAATGTTAATTATTTGTTTGAGTCATCAATAACTTTTAGGTATGATTCTACCTTATGCATACCAAGTACAACAAAATAAATAAGGCATTGCCACAAAAGATAATATCTTTAAATTGAAACATCAACTTTATTGATAGACATCCTTGTCATTACAAGATGCAGAAATAAAGTGTTTCTATTTATTAGAAAAATGAAATAGCAGTTCATAACTCTATTACATGCCCTTTGGGCTGAAATAAACTAAAAGGTACTCCTATCTATGCGAGCAATACTTGCTCCAATGATGAGTGCTCCTTCTTGGTCCTTTCACAAAGGTCATCACTTCTTTTTAGATCTTACATATCATATATGTCAGATCTATATCTTGGTAGCATATACCTCAGATAAAGAAGTGTTTCAAGTTTATTTCAAGATACCCAAGGTGGAGATTTCCATCCCCTCCTTCTTCTTCTTTTATTCATCCAGATAGAGAGGGCAATTTCTCCTCCAATGTCCTGGCTCTTGACAATGGTGACATTTGCCTCCCTTGTTCTCCCCTCCTTTGTCCTTGAGAGCTAAAGATGACTTGGGATACTGGCTAGCATCAGAACCCTTCTTTGTTTTGCCCTTGCCCTTGCCTTTAGAATTACCCTTCTTTTTGCTAATCAACATCACAGATTTGGGTTTGCCTTTCTTCATCTATGCCTCGGCTGTCCTCAACATGCCCAACAGCTCTGTCAAGGACTTGTCAAAGTTGTACATGTTGTAGTTCATCACAAATTGACTGTAAGATTCTGGAAACGATTGCAATATCACATCAGTAGCCAACTCCTGGATCAGAGGGAATCTGAGTCTTGTCAGGTTCTCCACATACCCAATCATCTTGAGTGTGTGAGGACCAATTGGATCTCCTTTTGTCATGGTGCACTTGAACCCTAGAGATATCATATCTCTCTTTCTGTGCTTGGTCTTGATACATGTTCTTGAGAGGTTGAACCATCTTAGTGACGTCCATGTTCTCATGTTGTCTCTACAACTCATAGTTCATTGAGCACAACATCAAGCACTTCGCATCAATGGCATCTTCAGTATGCTTCTTGTAAGCATCCCTTTCTGCCTTTGGTGTGGTGGAAGCAGGTTCTTCTAGCACTGGTGTATCTAAGACATAGAGCTTTTGCTCTTGAGTGAGAACAATTCTCAATATCTGAAACCAGTCGTGGAAATTAGTCCACTTCAACTTGTCCTTCTCAAGGATCGATCGCAATGAAAAGTGATTATTGTTGACATCCATTTGTTCTACAAAAAGGAAATATGCAATTTTAGTCCAAAACTCTTTTGACTTATTTGATTGATTTGAAAAAATTTGACGATACAATTAGTTATTTAATTAATTATCACTCCCAGTATTTTGTTCAAATTGATAGCCCTCACAATTAATTCAGAAGATTGCAGCGTACAACCTTCTAGTAAGCCAAGATCCAAAACAATTGAACTATTACCCGACCAACGCCAGCGTCCATGATCAATTATTAAGATAGGTAACACTTACCAATTGCATCATATGAAACTCTTAGATAGATAACATGCACAACTCTTTACCATGAACATCTCGATGCCTCTAAGTGCTTAATCCCATTAAGATCAATTAGTTAAGCCCGACCCAAAAGCCAACACGATAGAAGTGCACCCCGTTTGGCGGGCCCACACAACTACCATCACACTTCCATGGGATAGACAACATATCACCCTTGGGATGCCTATGCTTTTCAATCAAGATTTTCATGTGTGCCTCTTACAGAAAGCATCTAAGACTTTATATTATATTGAGGGGTTTTAATATGCTTATATATGTGTATATATATATATATATATATCCAATCACCACATATATAGTACATATCATATACATGTTATATCCCACAATGAAAACATGCAATAACAATAATTTATGGCCATCCTATTGTAATAACTTAAGCCACAAGGAATTACGGTCATCTAGGTCTACATCACATGCAACCTATTGTTGATGAATATCTTGTGCTTAGGTTGTTTGGGGTTTGATCTGCTCGTCACACGACTGATCAGCTCGCCTCCTGGCCAGTCGGTTGGTTGTCTCCAACCAATCGTTTGGGTCCTCTAGACAGTCAGTTCATCAGGTCATCTACTCCTTGTTAGGCCTCCAGTTGCACCATCAGTCGGTCGTCTCAGTCTACCAACCGATCGGTCGGAACCTCCAGCCGATCGTCTTGCACCTCCAGCCGCTCGTTTGGGCACCCTCCAGTCTTTGATGTAATAGGATATAAACTATCCTACTTTTACATATCTCATTGGGAAACCCCAAGTTACATTTGGGGGGAGCAAAGGTAGAAGCAAATCTTGAGTTATCTCGAGTTACATCAGGAAAAGAAGAAGAAGGCTCAGTGCACAAACCGAGAGCAAACAACTACAACCAATCAAGCACACACATATGGGTTTATAAGCATAACCACTCTACACATCCACCATCAAAACCATTTTGAGCGACGTGTATCATTTGCATCTATATACCATATCATATATGTATATATTAGTTTGGGATCATGTGACATTAATCGAATATTTAGATCAGTCCTTTAAATATTCACATCGTATGCAATAAATAAAAGATGATAAAACTAAAAACCGATCATATCGATTAATCCTAAAACATAGTACATTGACGTGGCTCTGATACCACTGTTGGGTTTTAGGTGAGAGAGAAGGCAATGGAAATAAAAAAAATTCTCTCACCACAAAACCATAACCACAGATCCCATCAATGGAAATAGGAAGGATGGTTTTGGTGAGGTGTACATGGTCATGAGGCTTGCTCAGTGACAATACCTCACATCTAGTGTGATCTTCAACCACCTAGTCTTTGACGGCGTTTGTGCCGCTCCTGGTCCTAACCCGAACTGTGGTTGACCGTCATCCTCCTTAGTGGCAGAAACCTCCCACCTCTATAGATAGTCCACACAGACCACTGAGAACTCTAGTCGTCATGTCCTACAAGACACTAGAAGGAGTTGTCCCCTTCTGTCGGTGTACTAGTCACTGATACACTCTCCCACAATCAGTTGCTTTTTTACAGTTGTCTTTCCCTCGCTGCCCCTCTCTAGATGGGTAGAACTTGCTTGGGTTCTCTCAGTTACCACAACCAGAGAGGGAAATAACTTTGCAGAGCAACTAATATTATGAGTGTGCTCTCTGAGAATCCCCTAGTTCCTCTCTATATATAGGATGGGGGTAGGGTCAGGGTTCTCAGCCCCAGGCAATGTAGGACTAAAGTGTGAGTAGAAGGGTCCAGAATTTCCACGAACTGATTGCACTGCGGTATCCGAACCGGTCATTTCACAAATGAACCGGTCAGTTGGGTGTGTGAGTCAGTTGGTTCACTTAGTGAACCGGTTAGTTTGTGTCCCAGACTTGCCTTTAATTGACTTTCCTTATTCATTTCTAATTAATGCAAAGATTAATTCTTATCCCAATTGAATTGAACAAGTGAAACGGAAAACTTTTTCTCACAAATTGGGACAACCCAACCTTGCTCATTTAGTCCAGTCGAACTGATTGGTTCACCAAATGAATCAGTCATCTCACTAACCATGAGTCGATCGGTTCACCCAGTAAAGTGTTCGGTTCGTGGTCCAGATTGTGCTGAACACAGTCATGCAGTTCTCAATCAATCCGACACTCAAATCAGTTAGTTCAACACTTGAACTTGATGATTTTGAGTCAAGTCATTTGATTGATTATTTGATTGAGTAGTAATCGATCCAAACATCGTTCATGGATAAACTCCTCTTCCAGGTAAATCCTTTGTGTGTGACCCTATAGGTCCCATTTCACTTTGGCAGTGACTAGCTTATGACATCACAAGCAAAGAGCAGTGCCTAGTTGCACATAAGTGCTACCCAAGTGAAAAGGAAAGTTGGAGAACAACTTTCAATCCTATAGATTGTGATTGGTGTTCTAGTGAATGTATAATTCCTTTATCTCTGATATCCTGAATGAACTCAAGGCATAAAGCTATCATCCTTTCAACGTCATTCATGTTCCTTGATCCAAAGTAGACTATCTAAGATATGTGTGCCATCAATATCACATATTGACTCACACGTTCATGTGCATGCCTTTCTTAGTCTCGCTTATCAAGTGGCCATGGACATCATACTCCCTTAGGAGGGACAAATCCAATATCTATCACTCATAGTCAAAACCCCATGTGTCAATGTCACCCAATCATCACCTTTATAACAATCCATATTTCAAGACCGTGTTTGATGATGTCAAAGTGTACCCAATGACTTGTGATGAGTGTAGTGATTTTAGGTCTAAGAATCACATCACCACCATCATTGTGAGAGATGAATGTGACTACCATGTCATGATTCCATGTGTCACTCTCATGATGGGTATGTCTGATACATTGTTCTCTAACATGTATCTATGTTCTTGGTCTGATATCACATATCATGACTAATGAGACTTTGTCATAAACCAACACACACTCTAGTTTTGATGTGTCATTGTTGTCTATCAACCTTCCGCAATGACATCTGACTAGGGACAAAACAAGAATGCACAAACTCTTAGCATCTGTATGATCTCATTCTTCAGGTCCTCAGCCTAATGACATACGTCATTGAGTAATGTCATTCTCTAGACATTCATTCTATTCTGTCATTATCTCATAATTGATTGAACCATAATAAATTGGAAGCTTGCCTTTGATATTTATCAAATCAATCATAATGTATCCCAATCCAAATCATCCTACGATTGGCTCTCAGGGCTTACATACCAACAAGATTATATCAATTTTTTTTATTCTAGGAAAGAAATAGGTCTCATTCAGGCTGAATTAGATGTAATTTGGGCAAATTATGTCTAATTTAGGGTAAATAGGTATGATTAGAGGAAACCATGTCTGATTTGGGATATTAGGTCTGATTTGCAAAATAACAGTTCCTTTAAGTCAACTTAGGACAAACTAGAGGAACCTATGTCTAATTAGATCATGTTATGCTAAAATAGGTTTGACTTAGGTCAAATTAGGATAGACTAAGTTAAATTAGATCCAATTTAGACCATCGTCAAATAAAGGCTAAATAGGTCTAGCTTAGGTCATGATACATCTAACATTGGTGGAGATATGATTGATTTATCTTAGGGTTAACCAATAACAAATGTATGTAGCGATCTATACATTTGCATATATCTAAATATATATGAAACACCATGTATATATATGTAAAAAATAAACAAATATGAAGAACACCTATGAACACCTAGGCCCCCATTGTAATGTCTATCTCGAGAAAACAAGATTAACTAATGCGGAAACGTTCACTAAGCAGCGGATTACCAAAAATCACTAAAAATTAAAACTTTATGTGAAGAGATCTTTAAATGGTAAAGCTTTTTCATAAAGAAACATGATAAGTTATTTACAAACTGATCCATCAGTACATCTCTGTAAGGTCGTATCTCGAGATTACAATCATCAACTACCATGTTAACTATATAAGGCAAGATACAGAAATCTTGAGGTACTGGACCAAAAACTCAAAAGCACTAACTATTACTCCGAGGACCTGAGAGTACAGAGACGACACATAGGACTCTAACTACATCTATATGTGGCATAAAAACCAATGTCTCCACCTGAAACTTCACTGTTGTCCGTGGTACTGTTGATGTTGCCCTTCACCTATTGAAGGATTTCTGCCTCCTCGCCCACGTCCACCAAAAAATATGTTTCCCACGGGGTGAGACAATTATAAAATTGTCCCAGCGAGAGATATAACTCTTCGCCAGAAACATAATTATTGCATCTTAAGAGAGTAAATGTACACAAAGAAGTTATATTTGTCTAGGAGTAGTTAAAACAATGTTTAACAGATTAAACCATTCTTCCAATTAAAGCAATAAAACTATAATTTGATAAACCTATATGTCATTTATCTTTTAAGAAATAGAAGAACGTGTACGGCATTTATTTACTATAAAATCATTATTACAACATTAACTCTCTTCAGACTTAGATCATATATCTAATGTCTGACATTATTATTGGGGAGTCATGGCCTGTAGCCATACTGTTTCTCACAAAGTGTTAGGATCTCAATTCCTCAACTTATCAAGTACCTTTCTAAATTTATCATCATGATTATAGAATCTAGGTATTTGAACTCATAATTTACCATTCACTAGGTATCATAGCATATCATTATACTTGAAGCATGTAAAGTAATTTCAATACATAAGATATCATAATCCTTACCTGGATGTGATCACCTCCTTATGAAAACCTGCATGATCAATATTTACTAATAATATGCATATTGTATCATAACAGCACAATACAGGTTCTTCTCAAATTATATATGTGATACCACGGCCACGCTACCTTGCATGATCATGCAACAAAGGACTCACCACGACCGTGTCATAATACCACGACTGGTTTCTACGGTTAGGATTTTCATTTAATCCAAAAAGAGTTATTCCACCTCTTAACTAGATTAGGAATAGTGATTCCTATCTCATTTCTCAATCATGGAGTTTCATGCTTAAAAGCATAACTCAGAATTAGGGTTACTTGTTCATATCATCACATCTCCCTAGATTAGGGTTTACTATTCACATAGCATCGCATTACCCTAGATTAGGGTTTACTATTCACATAGCATCGCATTACCCTAGATTAGGGTTTACTATTCACATAGCATCGCGTTACCCTAGATTAGGGTTTACTATTCACATAGTAGTGAATTGAGATCATACCATCATTATGTATGAAGATTTCTTCCATTCATGTCTTCACTTAGGTTAAGATTCATTGATCATCATAATTAGGGTTTCCATGATCCCATTGTAAAGGATCATACCCTAATTATGTGTATCCATACATGTTGGAAGTATATTACTTGATTCTCATTCATATTAGGAGTCTTCTCTACCCTCTTATTATTAGATGATGTTTACATCTCTTATGATTAGGTTAGGTCAATTCAACCTTGATAACATAAGTCACATTATTACTACAATGTTCATTAGGGTTTGCTTGATCAAGAGGTGTTGACTACTTAAACCCATCAAGGGTACTTTATTAATGTTCACCATTGATCATAATATGCTTCCATCAACTAATTACTTGTTCCCTTAATGTCTTTAGGTATCATTACGATTTAGATTAATCAACCATTAAACCATCTAAGCCTTTAAAGCATTAAGCATTCTTTCCCTTAAAAGACCCCAAACGGTTTTGCACTTTCAACCTCCAAACGGTTTGGAACCGCATGACCACCAAACGGTCTTGAGACCGTTTGGTCCAAACACCCTCAAAACCGCATGGACCAAAAAGTGTATTAACACTTCCAATTGAGTTAGGGTTTTCAATGTTTAACCCCTCAATCGTTCATGCCATGGTTAACCATTTATCAATTGAGCCAATTAAGTTAATACTCAACTGATGTGACCCTCAATTAATCCTCAATTGATAACCAATTAGGGTATGGATGGATTGGATTAGGGTTGGAATCTATCATCCTTCAATACTAATCAATGTAAGACTAGTTACTTTGAAACCATAGAACCATCATCCAAATTGGGTATGACCTGACCCCAAACGGTCTTGAGGTCGTTTGGATGACCTCCAAACGGTCTTGAGACCATTTGCCCATCATATCACCAAAATCCAAGTCAACCAATTAAGGTTTGGATCATTGGATTGATCACCAAAATAGCAATTGATTACACTTTAACTTAATAACATTGGATCATCAATTGCTTAACCATACTCACCCCTAGACCTCCAAACGTTCTTGGGTGACCTCCAAACGGTCTTGAGACCGTTTGGATGAGCTCCAAATGGTCTTGAGACCGTTTGGTTCATCCAACCCTTGGATTCTAGTGAAATTCTATCAAGGACACTTAATTGTAATATAATTTGGTACCTTTGGACCTTCAATTGGTCAACTATACTTAACCCCAGACCTCCAAACGGTCTTGGGTGATCCCCAAACGGTCTTGAGACCGTTTGGGTGATCCCAAGACCGTTTGGGTGATCCCCAAACGGTTTTGAAACCGTTTGGGCCAATCAACCCAAAACATCATCTCATTCACTTGCAAAATCAGTATTTAGCCGATTAGGGTTCATACCACATCTTTGGATCTTCAAACACATATCCATACTTCACCCTAGACCTCCAAACGGTCTTGAGACCGTTTGGCTGATCCCCAAATGGTTTTGAAACCGTTTGGGCTAATCAACCCAAAATCTCAAATTAACTCATTGGAGTTTCAGCACAAATTTCAATTAGGGTTTGCCCAATTGATTAGCCTTCAACTCATGATTCCTTGAGCATTAACCCCTCAATTTTGGTGAGTTATTAACCAACATAATTATTAACAGTAATCTCAAACGGTCAATGCTTGGTCAACACACTCAAACGGTTTTGAAACTGTTTTCCCAAAAAGGTCAAGTTAATCAGGTTGAAAATCAGCACTTAATCCAATTAGGTTTATCTAATTGATTAGCCTTCAAATCTCTATTCCTTGGGAGTTAACCCATAAAATTTGGTGAGTCATTAACCAACATCATTAGGAACAATAATATCAAACGGTCAACGCTTGGTCAACGCACTCAAACGGTTTTGAAACCGTTTTCCCAAAACGTTCAAGTTAATCAGGTTGAAAATCAGCACTTAATCTAATTAGATTTACCTAATGGATTTGCCTTAAACTCACGATTCATTTGGAGTTAATCCCTAAAATGTGGAGGGTTATTAACCAACATAATTATGAACAGGAATCCCAAACGGTCAACCCTTGGTCAACTCAACCAAACGAACTTGGAGACCGTTTGCTCCAACCGACCTTGTGAAACCGTTTGCCCCTCAAATGGTTTTGCAAACCCCCAAACGGTTTTGCAAACCATTTGGCCAAGGGTGCAAGATCATTTGCTAAAGTAACATTGGTATTCCCACCCCCTTCTTCTACCTCCAGATCCAGGTCTTCTCTTCATGGTTTTAGTTGCAAGAAAGCAAGGAAGGATGGGGGAAAGAAGATCAAACTACTTTTGCAAGAAAGAAAGATGCATAACAAACTTTAAGGGTTTAGAGTTATAAAACCTGCCTTAGAATCTGATCTAGAGCTCCAAGATCCGTAGCTTTAATGGTGGATTGAGCTCAGGGGCTGTCCAAGGTCCTTTCTTCAAGAATTGGATGGAGAAGATGGCTAGAAGTAAGAGTTGTGTAAGGAATACTAGCAAACCAACCTTGTAATGGAATTTCCTCCATGAATCCGAGCCAGAAGATGACCAAACTTACCTAGATCAACTTGTTCGTCCTACTCTTCTCCTAACCTCCTCCTTAGTCGGCCCAAAGCAAAAGGATGAGAAGAGTAAATGAAGGGAACGATCCCTTGATTGTGGAAAGAGCTTGCTTATATATTTTTGGGCATATTTCCAAGGCAATGATAAATACTTCTTCTCTTTTACATCTATATCCTACACTCCCCTCTCCTACTTCTTTTCCACGTTACTCCCTTCTTATAAAATGCAAACTTATATCTCAACCTTGGTTTAGAGGAAAAGAAGCCAAACACTTTATTAAGTCATGCATATATAAGGGTCATTTTGCATACATCTTGATTATTCAATTACAATGATTATCCTTCTTATATGGTTACTCAAATGAGGTGCCCCCCTCATTTTATTTACTCCAATTGATGCTAAAAAGCATGAGAGGTACTCTAGAGGGTATATTTTACATGTTGCACCCTATGTTTTGGGTAAATTGCACTTTACACCAAAACTAGGTTTTGAAGTACAAGGATTGCTCTACAAGCTATATTTTGGTGCCCAAGCTTGGGGAATCCATATCACCACATCATATTCATTCTTATGATGTCTCATCATCAGAGGAACATCTTAACATGTGCAATTTGCAAGTTAACCCCTCTAATTCGGTAATTTGCACATAGGTCCCTATTAAACAAAACAATCTTACAACATTGTTCAAAAAGGGCAGAAATGAAAATATAGATTCTTCTAAAGCTTTAATGACATATCAAGGGTTAACCACAAGCCTCTAATCATAATTTTAAGCAAAACACCTAGGGTTAGTTCATAACCTAGGTCAGGGGTGTTACAAATTATAAACCCCTAACAAGGATTTCGTCCCCGAAATCCTAGGAAAAGGAGGGACAGATTATTCATTAGTAAGGCCCTCAAGTTTCCCCATATTATCTCAAAATTATGATGATATTATGGATTTGTAATTCACACAAAGCCCCTTTCATTAATTACTTCTTATCACTGTTTATGTTTGTGTAAAGCATAAACCCCTAACATAAGGTGTCCATACTTTTGAAAGGAAGAAGCATAAAAGAACATTCTTCTAGTATCACCCAAGAATGTTTATCAAAAGAGAAACATACATACCTTAACACAGATAATTTACTCAGCAATCCTTTATTTATTTGAAATAGTTCACTAAGAAAGTTTGCTAATCAATTAATTTGGAAATATTCACTGAGAAGATTCACTAAGCAATTTGTCTTAGAAGATTTCACTAAGTAAATTTACTAAGTAAGTTGTCTCAAAAGCTTTCACTGAAGGAGTTCATTGAGTATGCTTACTAAGTATTTACTGAGGAAATTCACTGAGTATGTTCACTAAGTATGTTTACTAAGTATATTCACTAAGTATTCACTGAGGAAATTCACTGAGTATGTTCACTAAGTATGTTTACTAAGTATATTCACTAAGTATTCACTGAGGAAATTCACTGAGTATGTTCACTAAGTATGCTCACTAAGTATGTTCACTAGGTATTCACTGAGGAAATTCACTAAGTATGTTCACTAAGTATTCACTGAGGAAGTTCACTGAGTATATTCACTAAGTATTCACTAAGGAAGTTCAGTGAGTATATTCACTAAGTATTCACTAAGGAAGTTCACTGAGTATATTCACTAAGTATTCACTAAGGAAGTTCACTGAGTATATTCACTAAGTATTCACTAAGGAAGTTCACTGAGTATATTCACTAAGTATTCACTAAGGAAATTCACTGAGTATATTCACTAAGTATTCACTGAGGAAGTTCACTGAGTATATTAACTAAGTATTCACTAAGGAAGTTCACTGAGTATATTCACTAAGTATTCACTAAGGAAGTTCACTGAGTATATTCACTAAGTATTCACTGAGGAAGTTCACTGAGTATATTCACTAAGTATTCACTAAGGAAGTTCACTGAGTATATTCACTAAGTATTCACTAAGGAAGTTTACTGAGTATATTCACTAAGTTTTCACTAAGGAAGTTCACTGAGTATATTCACTAAGTATTCACTAAGGAAATTCACTGAATATATTCACTAAGTATTCACTGAGGAAGTTCACTGAGTATATTCACTAAGTATTCACTAAGGAAGTTCACTGAGTATATTCACTAAGTGTTCACTGAGGAAATTCACTGAGTGTGTTCACTAAGTATATTCACTAAGTATTCACTAAGAAGATTCACTAAGTATGTTCATTTAGAAGTTTCACTTAGCTTTTCTCATTAATTACCTCATACTCTCTAGATTGTTTCAGAATAATTACCTGATCAGAGTAATCAAAAAGATAACAATCTAAGAGTTTCATACTTGCCTTATCTACAATAACCATATACCTAGCCAGGGTATATAAGTATTGAGATTAGGTAGTATGTATTTTACTTATCATCATATTCCTCATTTTTTTCATTATATACACAGGATTTACCATACCAGATTATTCTTCAGGTATCACATCTATATCTCATCTTTTAATACACAATTAAGGGAGATTATAAATTGTTTTAAAGAATACTGAGTAAGATATAAATTCTTATCTTCCTTGTGTCCTTCTAGGACTTAGTCAAAGGAATTCAAAAACAGCTAATTTTCATATCTTTAACACGTAGAATCCTGATATGAAATATCAAAACAAAACTTATTTCATCTGAACTGTCTGGGACATCTATCCACGTCCTCTATTATTATATTGCCTCCCTTGTGAGCCTTGCAGACTCTGTCTTTGAGGTTGAGTCATTATTGTATTCCTGTCTGGACAATCCTTTGCCAGATGTCACAGTTGTCTACATTGGTAACAGATCATGGGTGCAAGGTGTCTATACGATCCAGTTACCGATGTTGATGCTATGTCGGAAGGTCTTCTTGGTATACTACTATGATCCCTACTTCCACTTGACATCCATTGTGTCTGGGTAGGAAATCTTGATATTGCTGTCGGTATAGAAAATCTTGGCTTCTTAAAACTTTCAGGCCTTTGATCTTGAGGTTGGGTGTACATCTTCTTACTACTTGTCTGTTGCTTCTCAATTTCTGACCTCTCTATCCTTCTTACTGACTCCGCAAAGGTGGAAAACCTTTCTCTGTTCTCTAAGGAAGACACAGGAGTGGCTAGTTCAGCGTTCAATCCCTTTTCAAAATGCCAAATTCTTTCTTCATCACTAACTGCCATCTGTGGACAAAACCGCAGCAACTCCATGAACTTAGCTTCATATTCGCTAACGTTCATCTGTCCTTGTGTGATCTTCTCAAATTGAGAGATCTTCTCATCTAGATATGTCTTAGGGAAGTATCTATTGACAAATTCTCATCGGAATACCTCCCATCCTATTTCTTCGCCTGGTCTCTTATCTTCCTCTATCATCCACCAATTACCAACACTCCCTTTTAGGAGGTATACCACATGTTTTACCTTTTCAGCTTCAGGAATATCAAGGATCCTGAAAGCCTTTTCCAGCTCTGTCAACCATAGGTCAGCATCTGTTGGGTCAGATGTACCAGCATAGTTTATGGCTCCCACCCGGCGAAGTCTCTCAAAAGTCTTTCCGGCTCCATAACCTTCCTGATGGGCTGGTGCCCTAGGTGCAGATGGTGGCACCCTATCTACCATGTGTGTTATGGCTGTCAGGAATTTATTAAATAAAGCATGGAGAGCTGGGTTTTCTATCTCAGCTGGGTCAATCTGGGGCTGTTCAGGTACAGGCCCCTCCCTATTCTGGTCTCCTGCACCTCCTCCTGGCGCAGCAGTACTGCCCTCAGCAGCATGCTCTTCATGTGATCCAGACATCTTCAAGTTCTTCTTCTCCTATGAGAGCAGAAGATACTATCATATAATCTAGAAAACACTTAGAACGGACTCAACAACCGTAGTCCTATGTCTCTGTAGACTCAGCGAACCTAGAGCTCTGATACCACTAAATGTAACGTCTATCTCGAGAAAACAAGATTAACTAATACGGAAATGTTCACTAAGCAGCGGATTACCAAAAATAACTAAAAATTAAAACTTTATGTGAAGAGATCTTTAAATGGTAAAGCTTATTCATAAAGAAACATGATAAGTTATTTATAAACTGATCCATCAGTACATCTCTGTAAGGTCGTATCTCGAGATTACAATCATCAACTACCATGTTAACTATATAAGGCAAGATACAGAAATCTCAAGGTACTGGACCAAAAACTCGAAAGAACTAACTATTACTCCGAGGACCTGAGAGTACAGAGATGACACATAGGACTATAACTACATCTATACGTGGCATAACAACCAGTGTCTCCACTTGAAACTTCACTGCTGTCCCTGGTACTGTTGATGTTGCCCTTCACCTGAAGGATTTCTGCCTCCTCGCCCACGTCCACCTAAAAATATGTTTCCCATGGGGTGAGACAATTATAAAATTGTCCCAGCGAGAGATATAACTCTTCGCCAGAAACATAATTATTGCAGCTTAAGAGAGTAACTGTACACAAAGAAGTTATATTTGTCTGGGAGTAGTTAAAACAATGTGTAACAGATTAAACCATTCTTCCAATTAAAGCAATACAACTATAATTTGATAAACCTATATGTCATTTATCTTTTAAGAAATAGAAGAACATGTATGGCATTTATTTACTATAAAACCATTATTACAACATTAACTCTCTTCAGACTTAGATCATATATCTAATGTCTGACATTATTATTGGGGAGTCATGGTCTGTAGCCATACTTTTTCTCACAAAGTGTTAGGATCTCAATTCCTCAACTTATCAAGTACCTTTCTAAATTTATCATCATGATTATAGAATCTAGGTACTTGAACTCATAATTTACCATTCACTAGGTATCATAGCATATCATTATACTTGAAGCATGTAAAGTAATTTCAATACATAAGATATCATAATCCTTACCTGGATATGATCACCTCTTTATGAAAACTTGCATGATCAATATTTACTAATAACATACATAGTGTATCATAACAACACAATACAGGTTCTTCTCAAATTATATATGTGATACCACGGCCGTTCTACCTTGCATGATCGTGCAACAAAGGACTCACCACGACCGTGTCATAATACCACGACTGGTTTCTAGGGTTAGGATTTTCATTTAATCCAAAAAGAGTTATTCCACCTCTTAACTAGATTAGGAATAGTGATTCCTATCTCATTTCTCAATCATGGAGTTTCATGCTTAAAAGCATAACTCAGAATTAGGGTTACTTGTTCATATCATCACATCTCCCTAGATTAGGGTTTACTATTCACATAGCATCGCATTACCCTAGATTAGGGTTTACTATTCACATAGCATCGCATTACCCTAGATTAGGGTTTACTATTCACATAGCATCGCCTTACCCTAGATTAGGGTTTACTATTCACATAGTAGTGAATTGAGATCATACCATCATTATGTATGAAGATTTCTTCCATTCATGTCTTCACTTAGGTTAAGATTCATTGATCATCATAATTAGGGTTTCCATGATCCCATTGTAAAGGATCATACCCTAATTATGTGTATTCATACATGTGGGAAGTATATTACTTGATTCTCATTCATATTAGGAGTCTTCTCTACCCTCTTATTATTAGATGATGTTTACATCTCTTATGATTAGGTTAGGTCAATTCAACCTTGATAACATAAGTCACATTATTACTACAATGTTCATTAGGGTTTTCTTGATCAAGAGGTGTTGACTACTTAAACCCATCAAGGGTACTTTAGTAATGTTCACCATTGATCATAACATGCTTCCATCAACTAATTACTTGTTCCCTTAATGTCTTTAGGTATCATTAGGATTTAGATTAATCAACCATTAAACCATCTAAGCCTTTAAAGCATTAAGCATTCTTGACCTTAAAAGACCCCAAACGGTTTTGCACTTTCAACCTCCAAACGGTTTGAAATCGCATGACCACCAAACGGTCTTGAGACCGTTTGGACCAAACACCCTCAAAACTGCATGGACCAAAAAGTGTATTAACACTTCCAATTGAGTTAGGGTTTTCAATGTTGAACCCCTCAATCGTTCATGCCATGGTTAACCATTTATCAATTGATCCAATTAAGTTAATACTCAACTGATGTGACCCTCAATTAATCCTCAATTGATCACCAATTAGGGTTTGGATGGATTGGATTAGGGTTGGAATCGATCATCCTTCAATACTAATCAATGTAAGACTAGTTGCTTTGAAACCATAGAACCATCATCCAAATTGGGTATGACCTGACCCCAAACGGTCTTGAGGTCGTTTGGATGACCTCCAAACGGTCTTGAGACCGTTTTCCCATCATATCACCAAAATCCAAGTCAACCAATTAAGGTTTGGATCATTGGATAGATCACCAAAACAGCAATTGATTACACTTTAACTTAATAACATTGGATCATCAATTGCTTAACCATACTCACCCCTAGACCTCCAAACGGTCTTGGGTGACCTCCAAACGGTCTTCAGACCGTTTGGATGAGCTCCAAATGGTCTTGATACCGTTTGGTTCATCCAACCCTTGGATTCTAGTGAAATTCTCTCAAGGATTGGTCTATCGAGTTGATCAACAAATCAGCACTTAATTGTAATATAATTTGGTACCTTTGGACCTTCAATTGGTCAACTATACTTAACCCCAGACCTCCAAACGGTCTTGGGTGATCCCCAAACGGTCTTGATACCGTTTGGGTGATCCCCAAACGGTTTTGAAACCGTTTGGGCCAATCAACCCAAAACATCATCTCATTCACTTGCAAAATCAGTATTTAGCCGATTAGGGTTCATACCACATCTTTGGATCTTCAAACACATATCCATACTTCACCCTAGACCTCCAAACGGTCTTGGGTGACCCCCAAACGGTCTTGAGACCGTTTGGGTGATCCCCAAATGGTTTTGAAACCGTATGGGCTAATCAACCCAAAATCTCAAATTAACTCATTGGAATTTCAGCACTAATTTCAATTAGGGTTTGCCCAATTGATTAGACTTCAACTCATGATTCCTTGAGAATTAACCCCTAAAATTTGGTGAGTTATTAAACAACATAATTAGGAACAGTAATCTCAAACGGTCAACGCTTGGTCAACGCACTCAAATGGGTTTGAAACCGTTTTCCAAAAAATAATCAGGTTGAAAATCAGCACTTAATCCAATTAGGTTTATCTAATTGATTAGCCTTCAACTCTCTATTACTTGGGAGTTAACCCATAAAATTTGGTGAGTCATTAACCAACATCATTAGGAACAATAATCTCAAATGTTCAACGCTTGGTAAATGCACTCAAACGGTACCGTTTGCCCAAAAAGGTCAAGTTAATCAGGTTGAAAATCAGCATTTAATCCAATTAGATTTACGTAATTGATTTGCCTTCAACTCACGATTCCTTTGGATTTAATCCCTCAAATTGGGAGGGTTATCAACAAACATAATTATGAACAGTAATCCCAAACGGTTAATCCTTGGTCAACTCAAATAAACGGTCTTGGAGACCGTTTTCTCCAACCGACCTTGTGAAACCGTTTGCCCCTCAAACGGTTTTGCAAACCGTTGGCCAAGGGTGCAAGACTGTTTGCTAAAGTAACATTGGTATTCACGCCCCCTTCTTCTACCTCTAGATCCAGGTCTGTTCTTCATGGTTTTAGTTGCAAGAAAGCAAGGAAGGATGGGGGAAAGAAGATCAAACTACTTTTGCAAGAAAGAAAGATGCATAACAAAGTTTAAGGGTTTAGAGTTATAAAACCCGCCTTAGAATCTGATCTAGAGCTCCAAGCTCCATAGATTTAATGGTGGATTGAGCTCCAGGGGTCGTCCAAGGTCCTTTCTTCTAGAATTGGATGGAGAAGATGGCTAGAAGCAAGAGTTGTGTAAGGAATACTAGCAAACCAACCTTGTAATGGAATTTCCTCCATGAATCCGAGCTAGAAGATGACCAAACTTACCTAGATCAACTTTTTCGTCCTCCTCTGCTCCTAACCTCCTCCTTAGTCGGCCCAAATCAAAAGGATGAGAAGAGGAAATGAAGGGAACGATTCCTTGAATGTGGAAAGAGCTTGCTTATATATTTTTGGGCATATTTCCAAGGCAATGATAAATACTTCTTCTCTTTTACATCTATATCCTCCACGCCCCTCCCCTACTTATTTGCCACGTTCCTCCCTTATTATAACATGCAAACTTATCTCTCAACCTTGGTTTAGAGGAAAAGAAGCCAAACACTTTATTAATTCATACATATATAAGGGTCATTTTGCATACATCTTGATTATTCAATTACAATGATTATCCTTCTTATATGGTTACTCAAATGAGGTTCCCCCCTCATTTTATTTACTCCAATTGATGCTAAAAAGCATGAGAGGTACTCTAGAGGTTATATTTTACATGTTGCACCCTATGTTTTGGGTAAATTTCACTTTACACCAAAACTAGGTTTTGAAGTACAAGGATTGCTCTACAAGCTATATTTTGGTGCCCAAGCTTGGGGAATCCATATCACCACATCATATTCATTATTATGATGTCTAATCATCAGAGGAACATCTTAACATGTGCAATTTGCAAGTTAACCCCTCTAATTGGGTAATTTGCACATAGGTCCCTATTAAACAAAACAATCTTACAACATTGTTCAAAAAGGGCAGAAATGAAAATATAGTTTCTTCTAAAGCTTTAATGACATATCAAGGGTTAACCACAAGCCTCTAATCATAATTTTAAGCAAAACACCAGGGGTTAGTTCATAACCTAGGTCAGGGGTGTTACACCCACCTAGGCACCTAGGCCCCCTAGGCTTCCATTGGGATGGAAGGATAGTCTAGATGCCTAGAAAAGTATGGTTGGTGATGTATTTCATCTCAAAGTAGTGATTGTTGTTCCTCATATAAAGATAATGAAGCAAGTAATTAAAACAATTTAATAAGAATGGACTATACTACAATCTCAACATATGACCAGTGTCTAAGGATTACCATATGCAAGCATAGCTTGCTCAAATATTAAATACTATTAGTTTCTTACCCTCAAATAGGAAACAATATGTAGAAGTAAACTAATAGTTTCTGATTCATCAAATGTTTTAAAGACAACTGCTTTAGCATTTTCCAATTTTCTTGCTTGAACCTATGGAGATTTCTTGATCCTACTAGGTTTTTCACTTGCAGTACTTTCTTACGTTCCATAAGTGTTGTTATGTTGCCTATAGTTCCAACTTCCTCTTCATCTTCTTCAACATTATTGAATTTAGACTAGCCATAATTCCAAACTATTCAAGAATGAGATGTGAGGGGCATATGGGATAGATGGGGGTAGTTTGATGAGTTATGGGGGATTCCAAACAAAATTCTTTTAAGTTGAGTTGGCACACATTCCTCTTATATAGACACGACACAGAAATGTTAATACGCTATCATGGTGGATTGTTCTGCCTAAGCTTAGAGGTTGTAGTTTTGCGGTTTGAAGTTTGAGGCTATATCTAGTATCTAGGAATATATTTATTATTGGTGGTGTATTTCACTATATGTGGTGACTTTAAATAGACATGGCATGGAAATGTTAATACATTATTGTGGTGGGTTGTTCCATCTAAGATTAGAGGTCATAGTCGTGAGGTTTGAAGTTTGAGGCTATGTCTAATGGTCTAGGAATATAATTGTTGTTGAAGTTGTATTTCATTATATGTGGTGTTTTATTGGCCTACCTTCAAATTGGGAACAATTTATAGAAACAAACGATTGGTTTCTAATTTACCAAATATTTTTTAGACCATTGCTTTAACATTTTTTTATTTTCTTGCTTAAACCTATGGGAATTTCTTGATCCTACTAGGTTTTTCATCTACATTACTTTCCTATGTGCCATAAGTGCTAATTGGTTGCTAGTAGGTCCCACTTCCTCTTCCTATTCTTGAACTAGCCATACATAATATATAGTTAGAATTTCACTTACATTTCTAGAAGAAATCTATAATAACCATGTATTTGGACTATTAGGTGAATGATGATAAGTCAATGAAATGAGATGTTGGAATTGATACCATTTTTATATTTATTAATTAAGGCAAGGTTAGCAACACTTGGGAAGATGGCTCATGGTAGAAGAGGCAGGGGAGAAGGTTAGGAGGGTGATACCATGGAGGGAGTGGTCGGTGTGGAGGAAATGCAATGACGAGGTTGATTGAATCGACTACTCTACTAGCTTCAGAGGTCACTACTAGAGAGGAGTCCCCACTTGGATCTCCACAATTTCCCATTCCTTCAGGTGCTTCGTCAACCTCTAAAAGAAGGGAGGAGGTGGATGCAGACACAATATTGATTCCCTCTTCTTCGTCCTCTTACTCTTTGCTTCCTCCTGAGATGGGTGAGGACACATCCAACTTTATTGTCAATACACCTCCCCTTGTTGTTGACTGGTTCCTGGTGAGCCACAGTGGGTGAGTATAAGTGGGTGAAGAGGCCATCCAACTTGTTGAGTCGGGACTATGTAATGGGTTTAGATGTGCGGAGGTCTTAAGATAGGAAGGGAATACCCCTGATTGGAGTGAGTTTTAATCAATTCGATTCACATGTAGGAATCCATTTAAAGGTTAATTGTTTGGTTGGATTCAAAGAACGTGGAGACCCAGTGGCAAGCTTGAGATTTCCACGTAGGGGTAGGAAGGATTCTTTGTCAAGTTTCCTATAGTGAAAGAGAGAGATCACATTCTAGCAGAGACACCATGGATGTTGGATGGAATCCTCACCATTGCCCAAGAATGGTCATTGGGTTTGCTTCTCCCTCCCTCTCTTTCTTGTTAGCATCTTTACAGGTTAAGATTGAGAACCTAGGCCTACCCTGGACCTTCGATTGCATGGCAATGATGTCCAATACTTTGGGAAGGCCCTTGGATTTTAGCAACAAATCGTTATCAGTGGGATGTCTAGGGGAAGTGAAGTTTTGCGTGGAATTCCAAGATAATTAGACTCTTCCTAATGTTACTCTAGTAGAGATTGATGGTAATCCATCCCTATTGAAGGTGAAAATCTTATCCAAGCCTATGACATGTTCTGGTTGCAAGATATTTTGACATAGGCTCAACTCTTGCCCAACAGTTCTCTAAAAGTTGGTGCCTAGTATTGACTTTTAGTTGAGGGTTGACAAACACACTTACTACTGCTCATGGAAATTCTCCTAAGGCTATGAGGAAGGGCTCATCGTAGATTCACGCCAATGGTGGTGACTCGCTTGGGGATCCAAGTAGTAATACTATTGGCAGGGAAGCTAACAGAGGAGAGGCATCTTACGCTACTGCTAATGATAGTAAGTTGGTTGCAGAAGATGAGGTCAATGTCTAGGCTGATAAGAGAGTTATGATCCTATAAGAGAAACACATAATGGCTGAGCTAGAGATGCTCTACAACTTACAAGAGGTGTGGTTAGATGGAATAAACCTAGAATGGTACCTCGACATCCAACCCATCCACAAGGCCACTCCAAAGAAACCCAACAAAGTGAATCGGATTCTCCAAAGCAGTGGTATATCTTTGGAGTAAAAATTAAGGGAAAATCCTTTTGAGTATGGTGATGAATCATGTTCAGTGGGATCTGATTTAGATATTGACATGTTCAAAAAGTGGGGGAATCCTTTCTCAAAGAAAAATAGAACAAGGATGAATAGTGGTAAAGCAGTGGGATCTAAACTGGAATTTTCTATCTAGCACATTGCCAATAAAACTTGGGAGGTCATAGTTTTCTCTTTGTTGAGGGTGTGTAATTTCCTTGTTAGTTTATGGATGGTATAGAGTATCCAGTGCTGCTAGATGGAACTCTAGTTCTTTGCTGCTAGGATGTACTATCTTTTGTCCGCTTTTGGGCATCTTGCTACAATATGAGATTTATTTGCAGATTCAAGACTAATGAATAGGGATCTTACTTGGAGCTCCTCTGTTAGCTACCTCTTGGGTTGTTTTGGCTTATGTGGAGGTGATTGTTCAGCCTTCTTTGTAGTTTTTAGGGGGGTTACATCTGGTCGGTTACATTGTTGATTGTTGGATGTTGAACTCATTTTGTTTCCCCTTGGATCTCCTGATATTAAGTTGCACGATCTGTGTAGGTACAAGAGCTATCTGCTACATTTTGCACTTCTCTTAGTCTGCTAAGTTGTTTCTATTGAAGATCCCTCCTTATGTGGAGGCCTCTTGGTATTTTTGGCTCCCTGTGAGGAGTTTAATTGTTAGAATATATAGACCCTGGCGACTCAAGGTTTCTTTAAAAGATTATCTTGTATCTTGGTTGTGGGGGCGCAACAATATTTCGCACCCATAGTTTGGTCTTAATGAAACAATATGCTTATTACACCCAAAAAAAGTGAGCTAGGAAGATTCAAAACATCTATTCTCTTTGTCTTGTTTGTATGGGATTTCTTGGGTAATCCTTTATGTGGTAAATATGACCCCAATATAGTGAAAGAGACATATTTTCAAACTGTTATTACGAGGCATAATGATTCACAAATACTTAACTCTTATTATGCGCTTAAGTTCCTCAAGAAGTGTTGGAATACAATTTGCTTGTAAGATGCTTTCATTCGGTATGTTATGGACGTTTTTGAAGTCGTTGATTAGATGTGCTGGCCCCACAACTCTTGAATGATTGATAAGTTTCATCACACTTATAAGATATGGTTCTATTATATCAGCTACAATACATTCATGTCATGGCTCAATATGTGTGTTTTATTTGAATTAAGTATGTAATTCATTTACTTACATGCACGTTTGAAACTTGTCTTTCTACAGGTGTATATGACTGAGAATGGTATTTTTTGGAGCTCATTTTGATTTCTCACTACATGCACTTAATAGACATGTGGAAAGAGTTGTAGATGGTGTTAAGATTCATGTACTCTTGTTCTTATGGTCTTCTGGTGATCAACATAACTCGTGAGGTCATTAAAATGCATTATTGATCTTGGACATTTGTTATGTAGTACTCGTTATTAAGAATGATATATAAGTAATTATATGAGCAAATGAGGGTCTAAACTCTATACTTTGAGTCAGTAAACTCATTTTTATATATGTGATCAGCTTGGGTTGATAATGGTTGTATTCAAACTCATTTAGAAGAAGATATATACTTCTTTTATTTCATGTATGTGTGAAAGTGTGATGTGCTTTTATAATTTTGCATTAGTTCTATGCTTAGAAACAGGTCAACATTATTCTCTCTTTTATGTATTGAAAAATTTAGTGATATGAGTTCTATTTAGTTGCATATTATTTTTATATACAGAAGTAGATCACACATTTTTTGTTGTTGTTGTTGTGTGCGCTCAAATTCGACACACTTGTAGATGGCATTTGGACAGCAGCTCCCACTAACTAGTGGATCACGAATCTGACAATCGCTTATCTCAAATTTTTCAATACGTGTCAGATTCTTTTTGTTTTTGTCTCCAGTATGTAAGACAGCTGAACAGACACGATCTGCTGATTTGCCTCCAATTAGAGTTTCATTTACTTAGAAACCCATTCGAATTCGCCATGGTTTGTATTAGCGCTGCAACATCAGAGTTTTGAGCTGTGATGAATCTGTTTGTGCTAAGCACGATCCCAAATTAACAAAACTCTAGCATGCGTATGGAAAGAGCGATTTATCCTCAACCGAACAAATCATCAATCATAAAGAGCTGCAGGTATGCACTAATCCAATAACAACATTACTGAAATAAACATAATATCCATATATGGTTCTGAGTTTTATGTCTTTGGGCATGCGCATGGAAAGAGTACTTAAATACTTGATACTTAACGGAACTGTTATGATAAAGAGTAGAAAACATGGATAACTTTGATAGAAAAATACTGAAAAATAATATAACATGCACACACACAGTTCTATATCATTCAAACACAATCCTCATCCAGCAGCAGCAGAAGAAGCCCCATCACCACGCCCAGACACGAGGCTCTGAGGTGAAATCAGGCTGAGATGGAAAACATTGTAATTTGGGGTAGTCTTATCATCTTCCCATTCCTGCAAGGTAGGATTCAGAGTAGTCATCGTCCCATCAACAACATCATAGGACACAAACTTCCGACCACGCCTAGACCGAGTCCGAAACAGCCACAACTCATCCGACAAAGCGCACATAAACCTCCCGTCCCTATACTCCTCAGGAAGCACTATATCCCCACGACCCCAAGGCAGCCACAATGGATCAAAAAGCTCATGTTTCCTCTTATACATCTTCTTCACCGGACACGGGTTCGTCTCGTCCAGCTCCCAGATTTTGTGAATGATTTCGTTCGGTTGAGAGTAGACGAGGAAGAGAGTCTTGTTGGGCGACTTCCCCAGAACGAGCATCTTGCACTGGTAGGATTTGACGTCTTCAGGTGTGTTGTAGAATGAGATCGTCTCTGTTGTGAGATCGAATAGTGCCATACCTGTCCCGTCGGGATGGAAGAAGTCTAGGAGCCAGAACAGGCGGGCATTGAAGTACACGGGCTTGTGTTTGCGAGCAAACTTAGTTAGTTTGTTAGTTGTGTTTTCCGGGAGTGGGCGCCATGATTTGTCCAGACCTAAGGTGTGGATGCAAGACATCATTGTTTTTCGGTCGGACATTGTGCAGAGGGCTAGTAACTTGTAGCGGCCTGATAATGGATCGTAGCCGCACCAGCATCCTTCGACGGAACCGTCTATGTAGGGAAGATCTACCTGTTTACCCGTCAGAGGGTTGACCATGATGATGTGTCCTTCATTACCGGAATTCCATCCGTAGCACACGAAGCTGCAGTACTGCGTTTGGAACATACTCATCCAGGCCTTCAATGTGTTTCTACATCCACATCTCTCCTCTCCTCCTTCTACATCCAACCCAAACCCGCAGCAACAAGAGATGAGTCGCGTCACCGCCATACTACCACGCCGTGGATGGATAGAAGAAGAAGTCCCAGCTGCTGCTGGTTCCTCTACTTTGTTAGGTTTTACTTCCGCTTGGTATATCATGACGGGGTTGTTCCCCTCCCGGAGCTTTCCGGCGTCTTTTTTGCGGCACCGTTTCACCATCGTCACGGGATACCCGGCGTTGGCGCGCCGGTGATCGGCAAGGGTGAACTCCTCGTGGTCGATGGTTTCTCTTAAATAACAGCACGTACCGCGAAGGCTGAGTAAGTCTATCGTCGACAACCTGAACAGGATGTCGACTAGGACTTCATCTGGGAGGCAATCGAACGACGTTGCGGGGGCGACGGCCATTGTTTTTCGTTATTGACTTTGATTGGTTTTTAAAACAACCGAGCGGAGAGGCATGTATAGAGTAAGATAACGAAGTTGGGCGAATTTGATCAGATCCTGAGACCCAAGACGAAGGTTGGAGATACGATTAGGGCGGAAGACCCTCTACTAGCCCTCCGCGGTTGAGATCGTGGAGGAGGTATGGGGGGAAAGACCGGTCTAAACCCTCTGGGGTTAGAAGGGGAGGCAGTAGCCGTCCAGATTGCCCTACCTGAAGAATCGTCCAGGATATAAGTAGGAGGCGTTGAAGTCGAGTGCGATTGGTAATCGAACAGTCAGCCTGGTTTCCCACCACCCGTTGGATTGCTTTCCAACAGACAAGATTTATTTTCCTCCCGCTTGTCATTGCCAAAAACAAAAAGCTCCATCTGTACACAGTCTTAATCACTCATCTTTTTCTCTTCTCGTAGACAGGTATTTACCATCAAAGCTTGCGAGTGACGACATTCCTCGCATCTGTAACCAGCTTTTAAAATCAATGTTGGAATCGAAGTGAAACGAAATAAATTCCATGCCTTTTTTTTAATCAAACTTATGTGCTATCAATATTTTACGTTTACCAAGGCAAGAGAAAACGTGATATATAAATATATTGGTCGATGTTTGAGTGGACGAGGGACTGAATTACGAGACAACTTCTGAAAACAAAGGAGCATAATATTAGTTGGATCCTAATAAATGTGCCAAAGCTGGCACATATGAGTAGATGAGTACTATTCGTCCTCCCATGTACCTACCATCTTTAGAAATTGGTGGCAGATGTGTACTACTAAGTATGGTGTTGAATTACATGCAATGGTATAAGACCTCATCATGTAGGTTTTTTCAGACATGCTAATTAGCGAGGAAGTGGTTTGGGATAAGACCTCATCATATTAGGGTTTGTAAGACATGCTAATTAGAGAGAAAAGGAGTGAGGAGTGTCAGAGAGAAATAAACATGTTCTATTGAATGTGTTCTTTTCATATAGTGCTTGTATTGACGTGACAAGTACGAGGTTGTAGAAGGGATGGCAGCGCTGCGGATATAGCAACTTATATCAAAATCATAACTGCACAATGGTAGAAGGTGAAACAATGGTAGAAGGTAATGAGGGGTTGGGGAGAGGAAGTCTCATTGACGACTCATAATTGTACAATGGTAGAAGGTGAAACACCATACTCACACTATATCTACTGTGGTTTTTTATATGAGAGTCAAAAAATCGCAGTTAACTGCACCACACCACACCGTACATAAACTATTTATTACTCTTACCGGTCTTACTATGTGGCTTAACATGAGCTCCTGGATAAGAAAAATTGTCAGGGAAGTTATGGGAGAGTCCAAAGGTTGTAGGCCTCCACAGATAGATACTTGATGGTGGAATGATGAAGTACATAAGGCTATTAAATTGAAAAGGGAGATATGTAGGAGTTTGTCCAAATCTTGAGATGATGCAACGTTCTAGAGATACAAGTAAGCAAAGAAAGAAGCAGAAATTTTCTTCAGGAGGAAAGGTCTGGATATTTTGATGATATTTATAAGAAGCTAGACATAAGAGAAGGGGAAAAAGATATATATAAAATGGCTCGTATTAGAGAAAGAAAAGGAAGATACTTGATTCAAGTAAAATGCATCAAGAATGAAGATGATAGAGTGTTGGTGAAGGACAGTGATATCAAAAATCAATGGAGAAATTACTTCCATAAATTTTTCAATGGAGGTAGTGCAAATAATGTTAAAGACTTGTGTGACATTAATACAAGAGATATTATTTACAGACGACGTGTTTCACTATTTGATGTCAAGAATGCTTTTAAAAGGATGAAAATGAGAAAGGCATGCAGACCAGACAATATTCTTATTGATGTATGGAAAAGTATGGGGGATGAAAGAGTTATGTGGCTAACAAATTTAGTTAATAAGATCATGAAAACCAAGAAGATGTCAGATGAGTGGAAAAATAGTACTATAGTCCCCATCTACAAGAACAACGGTGATGTTTAGAGCTGCACAAACTACACAAGTATCAAGTTGATGAGTGACATGATGAAGCTTTAGGAGAGGATTTTTGAATAGAGGCTAAGATCTATAACGCAGATATCAAACAACCAATTTGGTTTCATGCCTGGTAGATCAACAACAGATGTTATTTTTTGACATGGAGGCTTATGGAGAAGTATAAGGAAAGCAAAAGAGATTGTCATATGGTTTTTATCGATTTGGACAAAGCCTGTGATTGAGTACCCAGGGAAGTGTTATCGATGGTTTTGAAAAAAAAAAGGGTGTGCCAATCCAATACATTGATTCGATTAAAAATATGTATGGTAGCTCTACTACAAGTGTGAAGACTCTTGGAGGAGAGACATCAACATTTCATATCATAGTTGGGGTACACCAAGAATCCACACTCAATCCATATATATCCATTCTTGTTATAGATGAATTGACAAAGAATGTTCAAGATGATATGCCTTGATGTATGTTATTTGTTGGTGATATTGTATTGATTGATAAAACTAAAGATGGATTGAATGATAAAGTTGAACTTTGGAGAAAGACATTGGAATCAAATGGATTGATGATTAGTAGGAGAAAAACTGAATATATGCATTGTAATTTCAGCCAATCTTGTCGTGTGAATGGTGGATCCAAGTTTGACAGAATAGAGATATCAAAGTATGATAAATTTGGTTACTTAGATTCTATTATTCAAATAGATGGGGGTGTCCAAAATGACGTTTCTCATAGGATCACTGCAGTATGGTTGAAATGGAGGAGTGCAACTAGATTTTTATGTGATCAAAAGATCCCTCTCAGACTAAAAAGTAAATTTTATAGAACTATTATACGACCAGTCATGCTCTATGGGAGTAAATCTTGGGTGGTGAAGAAACAAGGACTCAACAAGATGAATGTGGATGAAATGTGTATATTGAGATGGATGTGTAGATAAGAAAAGACCACTTGATAAATGACTATATAAGGAATAAAGTGGGGGTGTTGAGCATTGAGGACAAGTTTTATGAAGGCTGACTCAGATGGTATGGACATGTGCAACATAGACCAACTAATGTGCTTATACGAAGAAATGCTATTGAGGCAAGAACAATTAATAGAAGAAGAGGAAGGCCTAAATTAACATGGGAAGAACTTATAAAGGGAGAGTTTGAATCTCTACATCACAACTAGAATATGACCCATGATAGAGCTGAATGGAAATCAAGGATCCATGTAGTCGATTTCAACATAGTTGGGACTGAGGCTTAGATGATGATGATGATGATGATGAATAGTCTTAAACAAAACAAATTATGAAGAAATCATACACAATAATAAAATATATCAACAAAGACAATATGAAGCTAAAATATGTGATTCATCAATTATTTTCATGTCAAAAAACATTCTAACCTTTTTCAAAAGAATAAATAAAAGTTTATTTTTTTCAAACTACACATATTTTCCCATTCAAATTTAAATACCACCCCACTTCTAAAATGGTTAATGAAGTCTCCCCCACTAATATCAATCTTTCTTTTTATAGAAAACATTGTCATTTTAGAATGAATTCTCAATTCTCTCTCCCCTTTTAAGTCATCCTCTTCATTTTCAAACATGTACATTATCATTCTTTCATTTATAAATTTATTTTTTATGAAATAAAATTAATACAATATCTATAAATAAATATCATGATTCATATTCTAAATGTGGAGAGTATGTAATTGATTTATATCATTCTTTAGATCTTTGGGGTTTGTCATCCAAAAAGGATTAGCGGGCCAATTTGTAGCTCATGACTCTTCGAAGACATTTCTTGAGAATGTGGAGAGTATGTAGACATTCATTTTCTTATCAAAACTTATAATTCTATAAAAAAAATAGAAGTTAAACTTTAGTACAAGATTGTGGAAGATATTTGAATTAATTATTGAGAAAAATGGCTACTAATAATAGATGTAATTATCTCTTTGATGCGATGATTTTGAGTCGCATTTATAGACCTTTTTCATATGTGTTTTGTGCTCTAATTACTCATTTTTATGGATAATATTGCATAATTCACTCATTTCGGTCATTGCCATCATTCTATGTCAAATCCCCTTTGTTTTACCATTTTGAGCATTATTTATCATATTATCATAATTTGTGTGGATTTACTTGGTCTTGTTGTGGAATTTCAGGAAAACAAGTATCTGCTTCCGTCGATAC
The DNA here is from genome assembly GCA_963693085.1 of Alisma plantago-aquatica. Classification (NCBI taxonomy): domain Eukaryota; kingdom Viridiplantae; phylum Streptophyta; class Magnoliopsida; order Alismatales; family Alismataceae; genus Alisma; species Alisma plantago-aquatica. The sequence continues at coordinate 1,017,425,179 of OY856409.1, read as the reverse complement.
CATCGACGGAAGTCGATACCATCGACCAAGCCACAGATTGCCAGCCGAGAGGAGCAGCACAGAGTCGATACCATCGACACCCAAGTCGATGGCATCGAGATCCCTTCAGATTGTTGGCAAGGAATCCGTCGATACCATCGACCCAAGTCGATGCCATCGACACGTGGAGGCTACAGCATCGCTAAACGACAACAACTGACGCTAAAGAGAGTCGATACCATCGACCCTAGTCGATGGTATCGAGATGACCACAGGCGCTCAGACGAAAAGAAAAGAAAGCTACCGCTAATACGCTGGGTCGATACCATCGACCCGCGTCGATGGTATCGACGCCAGCAGATATGCGTTGGATTCGTTTTGATCTCGATCGGACGGCTGGAGTTATTTGACGACCTAATTAGGGACTTATACCTAATGACGGCCGCCCACACGAGAGGAGGATCTCATTTTTTGCATTGCACGAGTACCGAGGAAGGAGAGAAAGGAGAACGGAGGCCAGAAGCTCATCCCGGGTGATTCGGACGCTGCCGAAGATGAATTCCACCACCGACAGGCGGGGAAGCTCGTATTTTACGCCAAGGATCTACCGGTTCTTCTCCGTTCAGGGGTTTTCCCACTTGTTTCACATTTTTCTTATGAATTCCCCTATTTCTACCATGTATTCGTGTGAGATGAACATGAGAGGCTAAAACCCTCCATCTTTAGGACCGGGAGTAGCCCGGGAATGCATTGTATGACAATTTTATATTGATAATTCATATTTTCTCTCTCAAATCCGTGGTATAGTTTCGTTTTCTCCATATATATTGTTATGCTTGATCACCATAATAATAACTTAATGCCCTTAATCACTTCGACAGAAGGATTAACGGTTGAAAAGAGACGAAACCTACATTAATCGATAAAACCCTTGACAAAGGAGTTGTAAAATTAATGGTGGAAACTGAGAGATCGTTTTTAATGCACTTAGTTTAGAGGAATGATTACTACGACGGTGGAATCAACCTAAACCTAAGTAGTGAATTACACCACGACAGTGGGTAATTCTGTTTTCAGGCCACTACCCGGATAGAGAGAGAAGAGTGAGGAATTATATAAAACCTAATACAATGTTGACCCGCGGTGAAACCGCAATCCTAAAGATACTCTTTTGAATTGATTAAATTAACCTTTAATTGATTGTTTTCTTTGTTTCATTTTGTTTTCTTTTTAATTTCGACAACAAACCCTATTTTGTCATCCGGCCTAGCTGATTGCAATTAGTTAGTAGGAGTCTCCAATAATTCACGTATCCGTGTGTTCGACTCGGGCCTCACAAAGGCCTATATTACTCGACGCGTATACTTGCGTTTAAGCGCGTAGTAAAATACACGTCACTCTTCTTAACTCTCGCTCTCTCTTCATTATGTCTTACCATATTATTTTCAAATTTATTTATTCATGTAAACTTGATTTTGTCTCCACTAGTAACTACATCTCTTAATCAACAAATTATAGTTAACTTATAGTAATAGAAATTCACATCTAAGTTATCTATCTACATTTCTTTAACTTTTATACATTTATGTTCGAGATCTAGATGATATGAGTCAATAAAACTAAACAAAACACATTAGTCAATTCTTTTGACGACCCCAATTCTCATTTCCACCATTATAAAAATGACTAAATAGGTTTGTGCAGATTCATATATAAATATTAAGTGTAAAATATATAGAAGTCAAATAAATTTGGTTATATTTTCACATATAAAGCAAACATGTATATTTAGTGGTTGTACAAAAATACATCTATGTGTGTAGTAATTACAAAAAATGAAAATTCTAACTTCATTATACATATGTCATGTAAAAATAGAGATAAAGTGATCTATGTGAGAACAATAGTACATAATGTAATTTCAATAATATTCTATCTAGGGATGTTAATGGGCAGGGTAGGATAGGGGTAAAGGCTTACCCTTACCTTTACACACATCAAAGATGCTAGTAGTGGGTAGGGTAATTACCCTTTCATAAAAATCTTTACCCTAACCCTACCTGTACCATTTTCCTTGCAGGGTGAATGGGTAGGGTAAGGGTGAGATGGGTAAAACAACATGAAGATATTACAAGATATTATTAAGCAAAAATTCATATGATATTCCCTACATAAAACAAAAGACATTCTTAAAACTTATATTTGATAGTAATATTTATGTTTTTTCTGATACACAACAAACTACAATAATATGTAATGCAATACCTTTCTAAAAGTAGGGTCTAGATTTTTTAGTATATGTATATTTTTCTCTTAAATATATCACTATTAAATATACTTTCATGGTACCCATTATGTACTAATGTTTTGGAAATCATAATAGTACAAATTGAGAAAGCAACGGTGTTGCTTTTTGGAGGTTTTTGTAGACATTAATACAATGTTAGAATATGAAATTATAAATTCAAACTTATATTAATGGGTAAATGGGTAAAAGAGGGTAGGGTAAAGCTTCTCCATTACCCTACCCTCTTTAGATGTGGGTAAAGATGGTAAATAGTAAACATGTAGTGGGTAAAAAATATACTTACCCTTACCCTACCCTATAGGATAAAGGAAGTGAGTAAATGAGTAATACCCTACCCATTTACAACCCTAATTCTATATATATTTATATATATTTAAAATGAATTGTTTATGGTGCACTTCATCTATATTTTTTCTATAAAATCATATATTTTTTCTATAAAATCATATATAAATATTTAAAACATATATGCAATTTAACCATTGAATGTGATAATGTGGTGTAAAATATAGTGTGGTTACCCACAGATGTGGTTTTTCCCCGACGTCGTTGACATCCCTAGTTGTGCAAGTGTACTTTCCATAAATATACAGTTTTATATTGCATGTGTATATTGTATTACAAATAAATTATTATGTGTACATATTTTTAAAAAACTAATTCCAAAATGGATGTTTTTAATACTAGAATACATGGGGTCTACATTCTCTGTCCCCGAATCTCCTTCTATCTCTGTCTCAATTCATCATAACTGCATATTCACAAACAATCCTAGAGAGATGGTGCTATTGAGCAGAGAATAGACGGCTCAAATGTAGGGGCACAGACGGTAGGACAGACACGGTGACAGAAGATGTAAACTCGAATACATGGATTATCTTTATCACACATACAGATGGAAGATAATATATTCTTGTCACGACAACACACAATTTATCACATAAAATCACAAGTACTATACACACATAAAACAACACATTGAAAAGAAAAACATGTGATTTGTCTATTGACGTGAACATTTATCTCTCTCATCTTAGTTGTACTAATTAATGTCTTTTCTATTAATTTAATAGATACATATATCATTTTAATTATGTGTATAGTAACTTATGTTTCTTTTTGTCATGAATTTATTATTGGAGTATTTGTGTATTTAACATTAGGATGTGTGTATTATATCAGCTACTTCTCTATATTCTTTTCATCATTTGTACTCCTTTTCTCTATCTTCATTGGTAGTGAAAAATGTTAATAAAAAGGCATTAACTCTCTCTCTCTCACACACACACAGAGACACACATTTATTGGTCATCATTTCGGGTCTTGTTAGACATTGATGGCGGGGGCATCTAACAAACAACCGATGATGAAAAGCACTTTGTTGATTTACTAATAAGGTAGATGTGTGATAAATACAAAGAAAGTGAAACTTTTGTGCTGAAAGAAACATAAGAACGTTGCATGGATTTAATTATGTAATGGTTTATGTTCATATCTATCACTAATTTTCCTTTTTTCATCTTTTATTATCTGACAATTTTCTTTCTCACTCCTATATCTAAATTTATGTTGTTCTCTTAATTCCTTTATACGATCAATGTTGTGAAAAATCTTAACGATGTGACAAACAGAGTAACACAATAGTTTGACCACACTTAATCAATATGTATTTTGAATTATAAAAATTTATTTTATGTAATCATGATCTTTTCTTTATGTGCATCTTAGTATCTATATGTCACATAATCTGATATCAAGTACCAAAGGACAAACATGACATAGTTGCGCTTCAAAGTAATAACATAGTTTAAGGAAATAGTTCTTACATGCCCAGTTTGAAATAATTAATTTGCTACCGATGTTAGTATTGTTCAGATGATGCATTAGAAAATACTAAAATAGATATACATAACAAGGCATTCCCAAATTTACATTTTCTATATTGGAAATTAGATCATCATAAATTTATGTTATCATCCATGGAAAGGTAAACAATATCCATATACACCATGACAAAAGTTCTTCTCCCTAGTGTAGCAACTTCTTCATTTACTTCAAATCCATCTCCACTTGTTGAGAAAGACAAGACATGATATATAGATGTACTACATAAACCAAAGTGTGAGGAGGATCAAGTATATTTATATCTACTGCTAGATTTTTGTTTAATAAATGTAAGAATAAGAAAAAATAATGATTCACATGCTTATCTTGTTGGTCTTCATAATCACTACTCTCGACATAAAACTAAGATCACAACATATACCTTACATCTACTTCTAAAACTAAGTCAATCAATTTTTAAGACTCATGTTGATTAAGAGGTAAAAATCTCTAATCTCATTTTTTTATAACCCATACATTCTGCTTGTTTGTGTTTGTATGGCATTAAGATTTCTATTTTCATACAAAAGATGACCCCAATTCTCTCTCTCTTTAATGAATTATGGGTGCATTTCATGATTTTTTGGAAATCATTTCTTGGGGTGACAGATGGGAATTATAGTGTATGTATGTCCCATGACTTCTTAACATCTAAGTGTTACTTCATAATTATTATCCTTAGCAAACAATGGATAGGGAGGTTAGACTTCATAATTATTATCCTTAGACAATAAGGGATAGGGAGGTTGATGAATTCTAATGGTCTTCTATGACACATCTAATAATTTTTAGAAGAACCACCCTTTATTCTATATGGCCTCTGGTATTGGTTGTGGGAGAGGATGATAACTCGTTCTATCTTAATCCCATATGTATTATGATTAGGGACCCAATGTTCATGGACCTATTTAGCAGCATGGGCTTTGGGTCAGACTTCATTGAGATTTTTTTGAAGTAATTCTGCGATGCCGAATAGTTGATGTAGAGATTCACCACATTTGCTCTTCTCTTTCTAGTGCCTCAACTAAAAGAGCCCACAAAATATGTTGTGGGAACATATTTGATGTAACTTTGTATAGAGAAGGAGAGCCAAACCTATATATAGTAAACTCTCACTTGCATAAAGCATATAGTTTTTTTAATCTCCATCGTGACATAATTCACACGTTGTTGAGTATGTAGGTCACTTGTCCTTAATCTTATACTAGAGTATTGGAAAACACACATGCAGGAGAAGAAGTGTTAGATTCAAAGCAATGTCACGTCTTTGTGTCCTAATCCAATGTTTTTTCCTTTTTCACCAATATATGATATTCACAGTGCATTCCCTATCATCCTGAGCTAACGAGTAAGCTAAGGATGACTTGCTCATTGTATCCCCCACTAAATATCCTCCCATTAAACAATATCATGTTGGTTTTAGGGGGAATCCACCGTACAATTGTCAGTGGGTTCAATCATAGATTAGAGCTTTTCATTAAACTCTTGATTGGAATCATTCACATTTGAATCCAAGGGTCATTCCATATTCTAGTTGTATTGTAGTTGCCTACATGCCATCACCAAGCTTCCTTGTAAGAGTTTTGGCACCCCATACTCTTCTCAAGATAAAACATGGGTGATAGGTCATGTTTGCATATATTATATCAATTTTCCTATATAATAGAATCATGGTGATATTACTACAACACTCAAAAGTAAGAATGAACATCTAAAAAATAACAAAGTAAGCCTTGATATGGAAGTATTAAAAAAGTTCCAAGTCATTGAGTAAGAACATCAACAAACTACATGAAGAAGAAAAAAAACACTACTACCAAATAACCCTTACATTGACATATCTGTCATATTAGAACCACTACTTTAAACCTTGATATCCATGGTCATGGTAAAAACTCATGCTATTTGAATTTCTAGAAAAGTTTCTATCCAATAAAGTGCAAGCTAATACCTAGAATATAGTATTCTCAAGAAAATTTGGGCTTAAGATGCACTTTGTGAATTACCTAAAAATTATTTAGTTAGGATTATCGAGAAAGAAAACATTCCAAGTCTTCTTTTTCTTTGTTAACATACTTTTAATCTGAAAAATATAAACTTCAATCAACACTACTAGAAATGCCATTTTGTGATGATAGCATGCCCTTATTCCTACACATACATAATTACTTATAGTACATTTATATATGTGGTACATTGTTAAAACTACATTAAATCATGAAATTACTACATATTCATTCATGCAATACACACATGAGGTAACATACAAGATTTATCACACATCATTTTCACTTTTAGAACTAAATAAATATGACCACATACAATCAAAATTGGTCTTTGCTTTCCGTTCAAGTTCTAAAAAGTAAAATATATACATTTGTAGTTTGTTGTCTTCATGTTGATATAAATTCTTCCACAACACATGAGGACCTTCAAGGCAAACATTGAACATATGTGGTAAAATTATGGATTTCATTGAAGTTCATTGCAAGGGATGTGTGTTTTGCATGTATTATACACCTACCGCATAAAGGTATAATAAATTTAGATAAATCTTGTAATTTGTAACCAAAAAACATTCTATAGAGAAATACATGTACTTGTTTTGTATATTATGTATGAAATTTAAGATGCCAAAATAATATTTTGATAGTATAGATTTTACTTTTTGAAGAAAAGTTTTCCTATATTTGGGTTTCACTTAGTTATATACTACATGGATTTAAGTGAAGGGATATCGAATAATAAGGACCCAAAAGCATATACGATGACATTAGATCATATTTTGAATGTCCTATTCATGAAATGATAATGTTTTGTGCATAACAATGAAGATAAGTGAATCAGTTACCAAATGTCTATAGATTTAATTAAGGACTCTTCCTATGTTTGGTACATAGTTGGGTCCCCAGAACCTATACTATGATGTATTGTGAGTATTCAATGCTTATTGATTTCAATGATAATAATGGGAAGTGATTTTATTATAAATGTTGATTATATGATCATTATAATGTTATGTATTTGGATATACAATTTAGTGGTCAAATATATGTATTAGAACCTCACTTTGGTCTAGATTCTAGAGTAAGTTATTATAATGATCTAGTGAAGACTCGTGTTATTTAAGTGGATGGCGTAAAAGATATGGAATATTCAATTTATAAATAGGTGACAAAATGAATTTGGATGGGGATTTAAAATTATCTAACCTTAATAGACCTTAAATATGCATCCAACACCCCCAATCAATCAAAGAGGGGTGTTTCTCATGTAAGTGTTGGATCAATGGGCTCTAGAGGAAATGTGAATAGAGATAAAACACTTAAACCAAATTCATTCGACCTTTGAATTTACTTCAAGATATAAGGCTGGAAATATGAAATTTTAGTGCAGTTAAACATACATAGAAAGGATGAAAGAGGTTGACTAAGAACAAGAACACAAGCTATGCATAGTGGTTCCAAACTCCAAACTAGGAGAGTGTATGTCCACTACTCAGAGGGTTCAATCCATTAGATTTGAAACCATTGCACACTTCTCATATTCCAATATAAGAGATACAATATGACCTTCCTTTTCCAGGGAAGGGATATGTAGCCTTCGTTTTAAAGATCAAAGGAGCCAATAACCTTATAAGGACTTACCCATCCTAGAGAAAGAGTCTTCAACCTCCACAAGAGCTTGCCCACTTTTGCAATGAGCTAGATGCCTTCACCAAGGAGATCTCATCTTGAAACAAGTCTTCTACTTTGAATGAATTACCTACTCTTCTATTGGATCTTCAGCCTTAAACTTCACCTTTACAAGGGGAAGATTTCACCATCATAGCTTGAGAAAATGAATTAGTAAAGGGAACATTGAGAGATTCACACAGAGTATATTGATGCAAATCTTTCACAAGTGACCTATATCACTCAAATTGATGTTTGATTAGTAATTAAGAGAGATAAAGGGGTTCTTAGTAAAAAAAATACATTCAACTATAGCTAGGAGCATAAGAAGCAAACTTGGAATGAAGTCCAAGTGAACCTATTTATAGTTAAGATGTCTACTAGCCAGTAGATGTACTTGGGAATGAATTCTAGTCATTTAGGGTGTTGCAAGGGATCTATTTTTGAGTTCTGCAATACACCAACAACTAGAAAAAAAAATTCTACACATTCCATACAATGCAGTCAGTCTAGTTTCAATAAAGGTAACTTGACCGATAACACTATGTGACAAATAAACTTTGAGTTGTCGATCGAGTTTATCGTGGATGAAACTTAGTCGACGGCTTATGCCTCTGTAGAGGTGTCAGTCGACTTTGTCTTGGGGAAACTTAGCCGACCCTTGTAGTTCTCAAGATCCGTCAAGGGTGTCAGTCGAGTTTGTTCTAGATCAAACTTTTCCGATAAAAGTCCATGTGATGAATTTTGAAAATTGTTAAAAAAAGGTGCTTAAATATTCATTTTAAGTGCATTTTATATTTTTCCCATCTTAGTTACAAGTCATAGCATCAATATAAATTATTTACAAAAAATGTCCTAAGGGTTAGGGTGTTTTCCACAATTGTGCATTTGCATTGATTTTGGCTTGTATTTGGTCAAGTTGGGGCTTGATTGAGTTCATCCTTTTCATGTAACTAATACAAAAAATCAATCTTAAATAGACATATTAGATGCATATGAATAGAATGGTTAATTCATCATCAAGATATGAATGATTCAGCCCTATTTTAGGGCTTTATCTTGTGTCATTTTGCATTTCAGCCACATCTATACTTATTAGATTACATGTTATTTCCACCAATATGCTTATTTCTATCAAATGCACTTATGGAGGATTTTTGCATGTTTTAAAGGTACTTTGTCCACTACTTGATGGAATGGAAAGAGGATGGTCCAATCTAGGGTTTCCTCAGGCTTGGAGGAGCCCAAAATGAGGCCAAAACCACTCCCAACCTACCCCAAGTGGTCAAAGAAAGTTTTGAAGCAATACCCTCCATGGATGATCAAGTTCAAGGCTCAAATGCATGGGATAGACACCACCACGACCGTGGTGAGCCCCCACGGACATGGTGGACATGCCCCAAGTACAAAAAATTAGTAAAACTCCTAGAAATTGATAAAAATGGCCAAAACGACCGTGGTGATCAACATGCCTGTGGCCATAGGTGTCCACCACGACCGTGGTGACCCCCCACGACTGTGGCCATCCATGCACACCTCCATGTGATCTCCACATTCTAATAAACCCACGATCGTTCCCATCCACCACGGCCTTGGTCTACCCTACCCACCACGATCGTGGTGACCCACCACGGCTGTGGTACTCACAAAATCCACCTAGTTTTCACTACTTTCCCCATTTTGCCCCTAACTTAACCCTAGACCCCCTAGATCCCTATATAAGCCCTAGTGGCGGCTGAGGGTCAGGGGTTGGTTGCTTAGAACCTCATTTTTTCCCCCTTGTCACCTCCACTCCATTCCCCTTCACCTCCACCTCAAATCCACTCCATTTCACCATTTCCACCACATACCCCCCCCATATCTAAGCCTTCCATCCACTTCCCACCACCATTTTACACCATTCCATCCAAGAAGAAGGAGGAGGACGACCTTGCAGCTACTGGAGAGGAGGAGTCCTTCATCTACACCGAGCTCCATGGCTACTTCTTCTTATATCTTCTCCCTTTTTGTATTCTCCATGTCTATGAGTAGCTAGTCCCCTTGGGTGGGCTGTTTGGGGGAAATTATGTTACTTTGATACCATGTTGGGGGATAATGACATGTAAACATTAAAATTCCATTTTTAATGATTTAATTCTATTTGCATCTCATTCTCCATGGATTCCTTGTTGATTTGTGTGTGAAATCACTTAGGAATTTAGGCAAATTGCTTATATGTGTGAATTTTGGGATTTGCCCCTAGGTCCAATTCATGGATCCCTAGGTTGCCTCCCATATTCCTACATCCTAATCAATCTCCCTAAACCTAAGTGAGAGATCTAAGTAGTTAGATTAGGTAATTCTAGTGCAATTAGCATGGAGCCTTCTCAAGGCTAGAATGTGGGGGAATTGGGGTCCAAAACCCTAATTTCACCCCCCATTACTACCCTCGGCCCCTAATTGCCCTAGGAATGTCTAATCTAGAAACCTAGACTTGATTAGATTCTAATTGGATTGAACCTAACCCCTAACCCAATTGAGCCTCATAAGGGTAGTAGGGGGTGTTAGGGACTAGTTCCCCTATACACAACCTAGCATATCCATGGCCAGTTAGTAGCTTAGGTTAATCCATTAGACTCTAACTTGTTGTTTGGTTTGGATGATCTAAATGAAATCATAATGTTCATATGTCACCCCCCAACTTAAGTGATAAGTTCATACCCCTAAACATCCCACACCTCTCTTTACTGCTTAAAACCCTAGTTTTGTGCTTGCTTAGCTTAATTAGTTCTTTTCTTGCTTAGTTAGCTTCTTTCCTTGCTCTTGCCTTGTTCATGCTAGCTTAGCTCTTTTGCTTCTCTCTTACTTGCCTTAGTGTAACTTGCCTTTTCATACCTAGCTTAGTCTTTCCTTGCTTGCTTAGTCTTAATCTAACCTAGGGTTAACATAGATTTCATTCTTGCCTTTAATTCCTCGTTTGTTCATAGTAGTTTAACAATCAAAATCACCTTTAAACCCTTAACCCTAGTCTCCTCAGTAGGAACCTAGCAAAACTAACCTATCTCTAGTGCCCCCTCTTTTCCCTGTGGATCGACCCTATACTTGCCACCTTCCTATACTATGACACAACCCTGTGCGCTTACGGGTGTAGTGTTTTAGTAGACGTAGGTAGCTAGTTTAGGTTTATAAATTTCAAAAGAAAATTCCCATCCTATGTGTTCCGACCTCGTGGGGCGCATCTAGTCAGGTCAAATCGGCTTGTGTGTTGCACCTCTAACGGAATCGCACCAAACTTTCTGGCGCCGTTGCCGGGGATTAGAGGTGCTCAGCCTAGCTAGTTAGTTTTGCTTTGACTTTTCCTACTGCCCTCATCATTGCTATTCTTTATTCATTACTCTTTGCATTCTTTGTGTATATTGGTTTTCTAACTTGCTTTCTTTTGTTTGGTTGTGCCTTGTGCATGTAACAAGCCACTCGGAGAAGACAAGATGAAAGGCCAAAATGCACAAACCCATCCATTACCTCCACCACCTCCCTCACCACAACCCTCCCACCAATTCATCTTCCAACCTCAATTCCCTCCTACACTACCCTACCTCCAAGGCTATCCTAAGCCTTACACACCACCACCACCTCCATTGCCACAACCCTCCCACCAGTTCACCTTCCAACCTCAATTCCCTCCTCCACCTAAAGTCCAAGGGCCATCAACACCGATGCCACCACCACAACTATCACATGTTCCCCCTACTTCTCATGAGCAAATGGATATGATTGAGACCCCTCTCTTTGGTGCCTATGAAGACCCATTCCTCAAGAGAGACAAAACTTATGGCATGAGATTTCTGAGGGTCTTAAGGCTAATTAAGATCTATGATGATGATCCCCAAGGAGAGAGAATTGTTGAAAAAGACTTACGAAGCTTACATGACCCTTGGGAGGAAGATCAATCAAGGAAAGCATTTGAGAGGATTTCCTATGATGGGGGTGCAAACATTTTGTTTTTGGACCATGGTTGATGGTGAAAGAACAACAAGCCTGGCTGAAGGCGTGAAACTTAGCGTTTGTGGGAGGAAACCCACATAGGTTTGGGAAATTTTGACCCAACCTTCACTTTTAATACAATTGCTTTGTTTTTACACTTTCCAAGAAAACACACACACACTTGTGTTTAATAGTTTTTGTCTAGTTTTAATATGTGCAGATGGTAACAGGGTGAAATGAAGGAAATTTGAGTATAATTGAGAGAAGGATTCAAAGAAAAATCACTTTGGGTCAAGTTTTTGAGTGTTTGATGTTCCTCATTTTGAGAGTAGCAGCTACAGGGACCACCACGGCCGTGGCACATCAATACGACCGTGTTCATTTGCATGAAAAACAGACCAAGTCCCTGGATTTAGAAATAAAATTGAGAAAAGTTGCCAAAGGACTGCACCACGGCCGTGCCAGGAAGCACGGTCGTGCAACTTGAAGCCACCACGACCGTGCTGCAGACCGATTTCAGCCATTGAAGGTAGATTAGTGCAGCAGCTACTACGCATATCCTCCACCACAGGGAGGAACACCACCAGAGCCTCGAGAGAGCCATGATCGTCTACCTTATCATCCTAAACTCTAGCATCATGTTGAGGACATCATGATTCAAAAGTTTGGGGTGGTATGGCAGGTATGCCCTAGTTTCACTTTACATTTCACCTGTCACATCCACTTTTGTTTTCTTGTTTTTGCTATCTATCTTAGTCATCTTTACTGATTTGCATACTTGCATGTCATGTAGTTTACTTTCTTGCAATTTTTGCATAATTTTCAAAAAACATTGTTGTTCTTGCCATGCATTGCATATCATGCAAATTTTTGGTAATTCTTTCATGTTATAGCTAGTAGTTGCTTGTTCACTGCTTTAAGTTCAATAATATAGGGTTTAGATGTGATTGAAGGCAACTTGGCACCGTTTTGGCCAATTTTTCCCAAATTTGGAGTTTCTTGTCTAAAAAGTGTGTTTTGACCCAATCTCTACTGTTTTGAGTAAAAATGATGACCTTTGACTAGTGCAAGTGAAATTTCATGCTTTATTGCTAAGTGGTATCAATGTTTGACTTTTTACATGTGCATCACCTCTCTCATGATTGTGATTGATTTGGCTGAATTGTAAACTTGAGCAAGCTTTGAACGCTTAGTGTTTGTGGAATCACTTATTTGATATATCAATTTCATCTTGTTCATTCATGTGGTGTGATATCTAGGATGAAGTATTGGATTAATTTTCATGCATGATGTCTTATGTGGAGAATCATACATGTGACCCCTCTTTGACCCGACTTTTCACTCACCATCTTCTTACCCCTCCGCCTCATGAAAGGATGCCAAAGTGCACATATCAGTCGTGGCCACCTCCAAAAGTTAGGGGTGGCTACATCTCCATCTCTCCACTTCACTCTATCCACCATATGCCCTATCTACGCAGGGGCAAAGAAAAAGAAAAGAAAGAAAAAGAAAGAAAACAAAAATAAAAGGATGCTCTTGTTTAAGAGCATTCAAATAAAGAAAAGATGAGTGTGTAAAAACACTCCAAAAATCTTATCGCAACCCTTTCTTCCATTTTCATACCAATTGAGCTAAGAAGCATCAAACTTAGCTCATTTTGCCCTTTTTCGCAACCACGTGGGTCATTTGCTGTGATTTGAAATATAAGATTGAATGCATGAATGTGAAACAACACTCCTAGTCATTCTTGATTAATGCCACCATGAAACGGTTTACCCGGAACTTTATGGAAGAAATATGGATAACTTGTTTATTCTTTGTGCTATATTTGAAGTTCATATGCTTTGTTCTCTTTTCATGATTGGTTTGTGAAAGCAGGAGAGGAGAGAGGTGAAATGCATGCACTTAGTCATCTATGATCCCATTCAGAGATAATCATCTTTTACATTGCATTTGTCATGTCTTGACTGTGAAAAGTTTGTACAGAGATTGAGTTGGAGCATACTTGAGGACAAGTATGTTTCAAGTTTGGGGTGGTGATTCAGCCCTATTTTAGGGCTTTATCTTGTGTCATTTTGCATTTCAGCCACATCTATACTTGTTAGATTACATGTTATTTCCCCCAATATGCTTATTTCTATCAAATGCACTTATGGAGGCTTTTTGTATGTTTTAAAGGTACTTTGTCCACTACTTGATGGAATGGAAAGAAGATGGTCCAATCTAGGGTTTCCTCAGGCTTGGAGGAGCCCAAAATGAGGCCAAAACCACTCCCAACCTACCCCAAGTGGTCAAAGAAAGTTTTGAAGCAATACCCTCCATGGATGATCAAGTTCAAGGCTCAAATGCATGGGAGAGACACCACCACGAATGTACGGCCGTGGTGGACATGCCCCAAGTACAACAATTCAGTAAAACTCCCAGAAATTAATGAAAATGGCCAAAACGACCGTGGTGATCAACATGCCCGTGGCCATAGGTGTCCACCACGACCGTGGTGACCCCCCACAGCCGTGGCCATCCATGCACACCTCCCTGTGATCTCCACATTCTAATAAACCCACGACCGTGCCCATCCACCATGGCCATGGTCTACCCTACCCACCATGATCATGGTGACCCACCACGGCCGTGCTACTCACAAAATCCACCTAGTTTTCACTACTTTCCCCATTTTGCCCCTAACTTAACCCTAGACCCCCTAGATCCCTATATAAGCCCTAGTGGCGGCTGAGGGTCGGGGTTTGGTTGCTTAGATCCTCATTTTCGCCCCCTTGTCACCTCCACTCCATTCCCCTTCACCTCCACCTCAAATCCACTCCATTTCACCATTTCCACCACATAACCCCCCATATCTATGCCTTCCATCCACTTCCCACCACCATTTTACACCATTCCATCCAAGAGGAAGGAGGAGGACGACCTTGCAGCTGCTGGAGAGGAGGAGTCCTTCATCTACACTGAGCTCCATGGCTACTTCTTCCTCTATCTTCTCTCTTTTTGTATTTTCCATGTCTATGAGTAGCTAGTCCCCTTGGGTGGGATGTTTGGGGGAAATTATGTTACTTTGATACCATGTTGGGGGATAATGACATGTAAACATTATAATTCCATTTGTTAATGATTATATTCTATTTGCATCTCATTCTCCATGGATTGCTTGTTTATTTGTGTGTGAAATCACTTAGGAATTTAGGCAAATTGCTTATATGTGTGAATTTTGGGATTTGACCCTAGGTCCAATTCTTGGATCCCTAGGTTGCCTCCCATCTTCCTATATCCTAATCAATATCCCTAAACCTAAGTGAGAGATCTAAGTAGTTATATCAGGTAATTCTAGTGCAATTAGCATGGAGCCTTCTCAAGGCTAGAATGTGGGGGAATTGGGGTCCAAAACCCTAATTTCAACCCCCATTACTACCCTCAGCCCCTAATTGCCCTAGGAATGTCTAATCTAGAAACCTAGACTTGATTAGACTCTAATTGGATTGAACCTAACCCCTAACCCAATTGAGCCTCGTAAGGGTAGTAGGGGGTGTTAGGGACTAGTGCCCCTATACACAACCTAGCATATCCATGGCCAGTTAGTAGCTTAGGTTAATCCATTAGACTCTAACTTGTTGTTTGGTTTGGATGATCTAAATGAAATCATATTGTTCATATGTCACCCCCCAACTTAAGTGATAAGTTCATACCCCTAAATAGCCCACACCTCTCTTTACTGCTTAAAACCCTAGTTTTGTGCTTGCTTAGCTTAATTAGTTCTTTTCTTTCTTAGTTAGCTTCTTTCCTTTCTCTTGCCTTGTTCATGCTAGCTTAGCTCTTTTGCTTCTCTCTTACTTGCCTTAGTGTAACTTGTCTTTTCATACCTAGCTTAGTCTTTCCTTGCTTTCTTAGTCTTAATCTAACCTAGAGTTAATATAGATTTCATTCTTGGCTTTAATTCCTCGTTTGTTCATAGTAGTTTAACAATCAAAATCACCTTTAAACCCTTAACCCTAGTCTCCGCAGTAGGAACCTAGCAAAACTAACCTAGCTCTAGTGCCCCCTCTTTTCCCTGTGGATCGACCCTATACTTGCCACCTTCCTATACTACGACACGACCCCGTGCACTTGCGAGTGTAGTGTTTTAGTAGACGTAGGTAGCTAGTTTAGGTTTATAAATTTCGAAAGAAAATTCCCATCACGTGTGTTCCGACCTCGTGGGGCGCATCTAGTCGGGTCAAATCGGCTAGTGTGTTACAGCTCTAGCGGAATTGCACCAAGCTTTCTTGTGTCGTTGCCGGGGATTAGAGGTGCTCGGCCTAGCTAGTTAGTTTTGCTTTGACTTTTCCTACTGCCCTCATCATTGCTATTCTTTATTCATTACTCTTTGCATTCTTTATGTATATTGGTTTGATAACTTGATTTCTTTTGTTTGGTTGTGCCTTGTGCATTTAACAAGCCACTCGGAGAAGACAAGATGAAAGGCCAAAATGCACAAACCCATCCATTACCTCCACCACCTCCATCACCACAACCCTCCCACCAATTGATCTTCCAACCTCAATTCCCTCCTCCACTACCCTACCTCCAAGGCTATCCTAAGCCTTACACACCACCACCACCCCCATTGCCACAACCCTCCCACCAGTTCACCTTCCAACCTCAATTCCCTCCTCCACCTAAAGTCCAAGGGCCATCAACACCGATGCCACCACCACAACTATCACATGTTTCCCCTACTTCCCATGAGAAAATGGATATGATTGAGACCCCTCTCTTTGGTGACTATGAAGACCCATTCCTCAAGAGAGACACAACTTATGGCATGAGATTTGTGAGGGTCTTAAGGCTAATTAAGATCTATGATGATGATCCCCAAGGAGAGAGAATTGCTGAAAAAGATTTATGAAGCTTGCATGACCCTTGGGAGGAAGATCAATCAAGGAAAGCATTTGAGAGGATTGCCTATGATGGGGGTGCAAACATTTTGTTTTTGGACCATGGTTGATGGTGAAAGAACAACAAGCCTGGCTGAAGGCATGAAACTTAGCGCTTGTGGGAGGAAACCCACATAGGTTTGGGAAATTTTGACCCAACCTTCACTTTTTGATACAATTGCTTTGTTTTTACACTTTATAAGAAAAAAAACAAACACACTTGTGTTTAATAGTTTTTGTCTAGTTATAAGATGTGAAGATTGTAACATGGTGAAATGAAGGAAATTTGAGTACAATTGAGAAAAGGATTCAAAGAAAAATCACTTTGGGTCAAGTTTTTGAGTGTTTGATGTTCCTCATTTTGAGAGTAGCAGCTACAGGGACCACCACGGCCGTGGAAAATCAATACGAACGTGTTCATTTGCATGAAAAACACACCAAGTCCCTGGATTTAGAAATAAAATTGAGAAAAGCTGCCAAAGGACTGCACCACGATCGTGCCAGGCAGCACAGTCGTGCAACTTGAAGCCACCACAGCCGTGCTGCAGACCAATTTCAGCCATTGAAGGTAGATTAGTGCGGCAGCTACTACGCATATCCTCCACCACAGGGAGGAACACCACCAGAGCCTCGAGAGATCCATGATCGTCTACCCTATCATCCTAAACTCTAGGATCATGTTGAGGACATCATGATTCAAAAGTTTGGGGTGGTAGGGCAGGTATGCCCTAGTTTCACTTTACATTTCACCTGCCAAATCCACTTTTGTTTTCTTGTTTTTGCTATCTATCTTAGTCATCTTTACTGCATTGCATACTTTCATGTCATGTAGTTTACTTTCTTGCAATTTTTGCATAATTTACAAAAAAATGCTCGTCTTGCCATGCATTGCATATCATGCAAATTTTTGGTAATTCTTGCATGTTATAGCTAGTAGTTGCTTGTTCACTGATTTAAGTTCAATAATATAGGGTTTAGATGTGATTGAAGGTAACTTGGCACCGTTTCGGCCAATTTTTCCCAAATTTGGAATTTCTTGTCTAAAAAGTGTGTTTTGACCCAATCTCTACTGTTTTGAGTAAAAATGATGACCTTTGACTAGTGCAAGTGAAATGTCATGCTTTATTGCTAAGTGTTATTAATGTTTGACTTTTTACAGGTGCATCACCTCTCTCATGATTATGATTTATTTGGCTGAATTGTGAACTTGAGAAAGCTTTGAACGCTTAGTGTTTGTGGAATCACTTGTTTGATATATCAATTTCATCTTGTTCATTCATGTGGTGTGATATCTAGGATGAAGTATTGGATTAATTTTCATGCATGATGTCTTATGTGGAGAATCATACATGCGACCCCTCGTTGAGCTGTTGGAGAGGAGGATTCCTTCATCTACACCGAGCTCCATGGCTACTTCTTCCTATATCTTCTCTATTTTTGTATTTTAACCATGTCTATGAGTAGCTAGTCCCCTTGGGTGGGCTGTTTGGGGGAAATTATGTTACTTTGATACCATGTTGGGGGATAATGACATGTAAACATTTTAATTCCATTTGTTAATGATTATATTCTATTTTCATCTCATTCTCCATGGATTGCTTGTTGATTTGTGTGTGAAATCACTTAGGAATTTAGGCAAATTGCTTATATGTGTGAATTTTGGGATTTTCCCCTAGGTCCAATTCTTGGATCCCCAGGTTTCCTCCAATCTTCCTACATACTAATCAATCTCTCTAAACCTAAGTGAGAGATCTAAGTAGTTAGATTAGGTAATTCTAGTGCAATTAGCATGGAGCCTTCTCAAGGCTAGAATGTGGGGGAATTGGGGTCCAAAACCCTAATTTCACTCCCCATTACTACCCTCGGCCCCTAATTGCCCTAGGAATGTCTAATCTAGAAACCTAGATTTGATTAGACTCTAATTGGATTGAACCTAACCCCTAACCCAATTGAGCCTCGTAAGGGTAGTAGGGGGTGTTAGGGACTAGTTCCCCTATACACAACCTAACATATCCATGGCCAGTTAGTATCTTAGGTTAATCCATTAGACTCTAAATTGTTGTTTTGTTTGGATGATCTAAATGAAATCATAATGTTCATATGTCACCCCCAACTTAAGTGATAAGTTCATACCCCTGAACAGCCCACACCTCTCTTTACTGCTTAAAACCCTAGTTTTGTGCTTGATTAGCTTAATTAGTTCTTTTCTTTCTTAGTTAGCTTCTTTCCTTGCTCTTGCCTTGTTCATGCTAGCTTAGCTCTTTTGCTTCTCTCTTACTTGCCTTAGTGTAACTTGCCTTTTCATACTTAGCTTAGTCTTTCCTTGCTTGCTTAGTCTTAATCTAACATAGGGTTAACATAGATTTCATTCTTGCCTTTAATTCCTCATTTGTTCATAGTAGTTTAACAATCAAAATCACCTTTAAACCCTTAACCCTAGTCTCTGCAGTAGGAACCTAGCAAAACTAACCTAGCTCTAGTGCCCCCTCTTTTCCTTGTGGATCGACCCTATACTTGCCATCTTCCTATACTATGACACGACCCCGTGTGCTTGCGGGTGTAGTGTTTTAGTAGATGTAGGTAGCTAGTTTAGGTTTATAAATTTTGAAAGCAAATTCCCATTCCACCGTGCATTCCGACCTCGTGGGGCGCATCTAGTCGAGTCAAATCGGCTAGTGTGTTGCACCTCTAGTGGGAGCACACCAATGGACAATGTATAACTGTGAGGTCAACATTCTCCCCCTTTTTGAAGATTACAAACCATTCCTCAACATATTGAAAAGAACTTAGAATTAAAAATTTTACCCTATCAATTATAGGTGGATACATGAATGAACAATGGCAATTTATCCCCCTCAATTCATGCTTATTTTACCTATATGGTTAGTTCCTCCAACAAGCATAACCAAAACACATATATTCTATTTGAATCCACTTTCATAGTCACAAGATATTTTAGAGAATTAACTAGAAATGGATCAAAATTCAATATGTACTGAGCTCATTACTCCCCCTTTATCATATCAAAAAGGGAGTGGGTAGAAAATCTAAAACATGTCTGGTCCAAACATACAAATGGCACATACAAACACCATATGCAAGCACCACATATAAGCCAGAGAGAGTAAGAATATACTATAGTCATAATACAAATATGGAAGAACACACAAATAACTCATGAGATATAGCAAAACATAGATTTAAAGGTAAAAATAATAATATTATAATAAAATAAGACCTCTCAAGAAGAAAACTACAATATGACAAAGAAAACAATGAGATATACAAATAGTAGTCCTCAGATACAGTGTCAAATGTTGAGTACGTGGAAGTCTACAAAACAAAATATATATGAGAACTCTATATACTATGAATTAAACATCAATATTGTCTAAATAAAATGCCTCATCATCATCATATCAATAGTCATCATCTCTTATTGTCTCATAAGGTGCATCAGTGGTAGTGATCACCACCATCACCATCATCATTAGAGCCATCATCCTTATTTTCATCACCATCACCCTCATCAGCATCCTCATCATCCTCAACATCCATATCCTCATCCTCGAGAGGTACAAAAGTGTGAGTAGCAGGCCACTTGTGATGTTTCTTTGCCCATGACATACCACATGCATACAGTGCATTTTCTTGCTCAAAGCTGGGTGTAGAAAACCCATCAAAATGAGAAAGCACGATGGAGGAAGGGCCAAGATAAAGAGTAAGTAACTGAGAGGCACATGACTGAGGAACAAAAGAAGAGGTAAATCAACCATCTGAGGTAGGAGGTACAATGGAAATAGGAGACCGATAGGCCGGATGCAATTGATCATACACATAAGAGACATAGTCAATAGTTGGGAAGGGCTGGTAGGTGGGTGTAACAAAGTGAAATTTAGCATTAATATGAACTAATCCCAATTTTACCCTCATTATGCTCAGTCATGGTGCCAAATTGTTTTTCTTGGCTTCATAATCAATATTGATACTCAAATCCAAAATATGGTGATCAATGTGAATTTTATACACATTGAGACCCCACATATTTGATTTATTTGTTACTTTGTCCAATGAAGTAAATTGATCCATCAAACTTCATCTTTTTGTTATCAAACTTTTATAAAGGTTCTCCATGTTTTTTGAAGCTGTGATCCAAATTTGAGAACAATTGGACATTCCTAAGATTTTATATGGATTATGGAAGTTTATGTGTTGAAAACCCTTTAATTGCCTATTTATTTTGACCTTTTCCACCTCAGCGATCCGAGGCTCACTTAGGGGACAAAATCCAGCCCTTGGATCTGCTTTCCCTCAGATCCCAGCCTGATCAGATGGACTAGCCTTTGTCTTCTACCTCTCGTTGATTGCGGGGAGGAGTAACCGTAACCCAATCGTTGATTGTGGGGAGGAGTAACCGTAACCCAATCAACCAAACTCGCGCCTAAGACCCCAATTCAAAATTCCAATAAAGAGTGAAAGCTCATCTCACAAATACGAACTAAACAAACCCTATTTTAAAGTAGATTCATGCTATGTCTAGCCACCAAAATGAGTTTGTTTCTCTCCCCTCTCACTCCAGCGGCCATGGCAGTTTTTAAATCTTGATCGAGCCCTAAACCCCATCGCAACGGTATAAAAAGGACCCCTTAGGTTTGCCATCACCTCACCATACTCAGAGCCATGCCCTTGCTCACTCCCTCGGCCCAGAATGCCTCAATTTTCTCCTCAATCTTCCTACTGCTATGAGACACTGTCGCAAAGCCCACTTTGGGTGTTCCCCTTCCTCGCCATCTCGCCCCAATCTCCGACCACCAACCAATCTGCAAAGCCACGGTGAAGTCGAACAGCTATCTAACAATCCACGGTGATGCCCCCTACTCCCTTTACCCCCTAGCTCCAGCAAGCTAGTCCACTGCATCTTCGTGCCCGTGTCCAAGGCTAGAATGGGAGAAAAGAATCCCCAAACTGGGATTCAAGAAGAAAGATCGTCGGTCCAATGAACCTCGATTGAACCAATCAAGCAAGTGTTGAACCAAAAAAATCTCGTATTGAACCGGATCTCTGGGCTAGCAAACTGCATCACCTACATGGCTCAATCCTAGCCATCAATCACACCATACAATCCTCAATTTTTTGCAAATAAGGTATTATACCTCCTCTCTACTTGGAAATTTATTTCAATGTCAAGATCTTGTTTTACTTGTAGAAAATACATCCTAGCTACAAATATTATGAACAAGTAGTCAATCTCGATCATAAAAATCTAATAAACCCATTAAAAATACTTTTGGAGCATAATTCATTATGGATCTTACTAGTATCCCTATATTTGAACTATTACTTATTTAGTTTATCAAATGGCTCAATAATGATGTTTAATCTTTGGAAACCCTATATTTGGACTCTGATGATATCTTGTAACCTAGATCTAATCTAGTTGAATCATCTACTCTTGAAAATAAATCATTAGTGACATACATCCATTTACTTGATTATAATCTTTATGAATAATTAGTAATCTTGATATTGATCTTAATCTTGCAAAACCCTTGATATATTTTGACCCATCAATCTAATCTTGAAATTCCAATTATACTAAGTATCATGATGATGATCTAGAAATTTGATGATGACTTGGATAATGATCATAAATTAGGGTTAACACATATGATCCTAGAAAACCTAGATAAGTCATTCACACTCGAATATACTGTACACTTGAAATAATGTTGTACATATTGAAATTTTAATTCTAAGTGAATGATACAACCCTAAGGTTGACATAGGAAAAATATAACCCTAATCTCGAATATTGAAACATGATCTCCAAATATCATGATCCTGACCCTTGATCCAAACTTTATGTTTTAGGATTAGACTCGAGGGGTTGACTTTTACTTTTTGATCTATACTCAAAATCCTCAGTGAAAGGTAATGATTGTATTGAAGATATTTTTATGTATCTCTTGACCATATACTTGGATACTTACTTGGATGAGATATTGTTCCCTATGATTATTCTTCCATTTTTCCTATATTATATTTTTAAAAATATGAAAACATAAATTGCATGCCCATTATGAATGCATGTATATTGATAATGATGATGATGTTGATAATGTTGATATTGGGTGCAAGAGACCCCCCTCATTGAGAGGTGGGACTAGTATATTAGCCTCCTACCTCATATGGAGAGAGGGAGCATAGTGACTTCCCCCATCACGTTGGGGAGATAAAGTCACACAAAAATATATAAGCATGCCTCTCAAATTACAGCATAATGAGAACTCGTAATAAAAATTGAATCATTTGAAAAACTTGTCAAATAACTTTTTGTTCTTGCAAATTGCTTGTTATACTTTTGAAATATAAGTCCTGCCAAGTACACTTATTTTCATATAAATTGTTTTACTTAATTTTGGTAGCGTATCGTGCAATTGCATGATTGTGTCTCGATTTTCTTGATTTTAGGCAATACAAATGGAACATTGATTAAAATCGCTTCTACACTCTACATACTTGATGACAAGGATATATTGGAAAAATCTCCATATTGGGTTAGTTTGTTCTTTATATCTCCAATTTTTGAGTTATTATTTCTTATTGTATATGCCAGTGTGATAGATCCTATCGGGCCACTCAGGGACGGGCACTTCAATCCCTTTACCACTGTCTAGGCAGTGAGATTGGGATTGGGGTAAGAATGGTTTCGTGACAATTGGTATCAGAGCTTACACACTCTCATATACTTCAAGTAAATAATTTCTAAAGTCTCTTACACCCAAGAAACCCTAAAGTCCACAATGGTGAAAATTGAGGTGTCAAGGCTCGGGGTCCTGGCATAATTTCTCCTATCCGTCTTCATAGTGGCTGAGATCCCCCGCTCTACCTGGCCTCAATTGATCCAGAACTGGTCCTAAAGGTTCTCTTGTGAAACCCTAGAGAGTCTTCTAGCATCTCATCTCTTATTTAATGACTATCATAAGCCACCCATGTAGATGAAGATTAGGTAGTCTTCTCATCCCCTCATGTGGTCCTTTCTTGTGACCTTTTACCACATGATGTCTTGATTTTAGGTAGCTTATGCATGGGAAAAATGAATATCACTAAATTTGAAATTTGATACCATGATCTGACCTTAATTTGAAAACTCAATTTTGATCAATTAAGCTTGGAATAAAATACTCATGTATGGCCCCTAATATCATGAACACTCAATTTAGTCAAAACTTTAATACATATTTCCTATGTTTGAGGTAAATCATTTTGATATGGTGAAATAAGGAGGACTTATACATTATACCTTGTTGTTGATGAGGTCTCTATTTGATTGATGTCCATGTTGCCCTATTGTTGACTAAACCTCAAACATAGTTAAGCAAACATTTTCCCTATTTGATACACATCATGATTATACCATCCCATTATTAATCTTAATGACTCATAAAATCATGATGTAAGGCTATGATGCAAAAAGCAGTTTTTCTATTGATTATTGATGCCTTTTGCGATCTTGATTTTGATACGATAATTATGGGACTAGATTGTGCACTATTATGCTCTAATTCCTCGAACGCCCAATTCAAATCCTTGATTTCCAAATTAGATCACTACTTTGATCATGTAAGTAGAGGAATACAAACATTAACTTGACTTTGTAAAATCTTGACATTATTGCCCTATTATGATCTTGAATTTTGATCTCATGACCTTATGGAATATTATTTAATCATGGATACTCTCCCTATTTGAATAATCTCAGTGGATAATGACTAATATAGGTAATGTGCTAGATTAGGGTAGTACTTGACTCATGACTCCCCTAACCTAGGTCACATCCCTGTAATGACTACCTCTAAGTTTTCATTTTGTTGATTAATTAGAGTTTGGAAAGGTATCCCCTTTCACCCGATTTGGATCGATTGACCTAAGCCTAAATAGGTTAAACCCATGGTTGATACTCGATCTTGAATATTGATTTGATAATTACATTGATATATGACAATGTTGACTATATCTTGTGTTTGTCTTCCTAGATAGACCTAGGTTTAGATCATTCATCAACCTTGGATAAAATGATAATGAAATTGGATATGTTGCTCGAATATTGCTTGAATATTGTTGCTCAAAATTGAATATAGATGAGTGATCTCCCCTAAGGTTTAAATAGGAATCTAAACCCTAGCTTTGGAATATTTATACATATGATAAAATTTTGGATCTATCAGTTTTGATGTCTAAAATATTGACTCTTGATATTGATTAATGGAATTGTGACTCATGATTATCAATCTCAATAATGATACAAATCCTATGATCACACTATTTGAACCCTGAGATATAAGACTAATCACTTCAAAATCCCAAATTTTGACATTTTGAAATGATGACTATTTTGACCCTCTAAATTTATGACTTAGGGTTTAGCTTTCATTAGGACTAGGATGGGACCTCCCATTGATTTTGAGATCAAAATCATGATATCGAAAGTATGATGTTGTCTTGAAATATTAAAATATGAAATCTCAAATCATGAATGTATAACCCCACCTAGGCCAATGTAGAGTCTAGGACCCTGAGATATTGGGATTGAAAGTCACTTTGTACACTTGATTCAAGAACTCTATTTGTTTGACCTAAAATATGATCTCTCCAAATTTATGATCAATAGATTATTTCCATATTTGTGGCTCATATGACGACTTTGAACAATATATGCATTGACATTGATACTCCATTGCTCGATGATTAAATGGTGTTATACCAAGTTGATTATGATATGGAACATAGAATCCCAATTATGATGATTGTACTACTTGAATGTTGAGGACATGATTTTGATTATATAGTTGAAAAATGCTTAGTATTTGAGGATATGGTATGGGTTTTGGACAATTCTAATTTTGAGGATGATTTTGAATTTTGGGAACAAAATTCCTTTTTAAGGAGGGAAGTATGTGACAAAGTGAAATTTAGCATTAATATGAACTAATCCCAATTTCACCCTCATTATGCTCACTCATGGTGCCAAATTATTTTTCTTGGCTTCATAATCAATATTGATACTCAAATTCAAAATATGGTGATCAATGTGAATTTTATACACTTTGAAGACCCCACATATTTGATTTATTTGTTACTTTATCCAATAAAGTAAATTGATCCATCAAACTTCATCTTTTTATTCTCAAACTTTTCTCCATGTTTTTGTGAAGTTGTGGTCCCAATTTGAGAACAATTGGACATTCCAACGATTTTCTATGGATTATGGAAGTTTATGTGTAGAAAACTCTTTAATTGCCTATTTATTTTGACCTTTTCCACCTCAGCGGTCCGAGGCTCACTTGGGGGACAAAATCGAGCCCTTAGATCTGCTTTCCCTCAGATCCCAGCCTGATCAAACAAACTAGCCTTTGTCTTCTACCTCCCGCTGATTGCGGGGAGGAGTAAATGAAACCCAATCAAGCAAAGTCGTGCCTATGACCCCTATTTGAAATTCCAATCGAGAGTGAAAGCTTGTATCACAAATACAAACTAAACAAACCCTATTTTGAAGTAGATTTGTGCTCTATCCAACTGCCAAAATGAGTTTGTTTCTCTCCCCTCTCACTCTAGTATCCATGGCCATTTTCAAATCTTGATCTAGCCCTAAACCCCACCACATTAGTATAAAAAGGGCCCCTTAGGTTCGCCATCACCTCACCATACTCAGAGCCACACCCTTGCCCACTCCCTCAGCCCCGAATGCCTCAATTTGCCCCTCAATCTTCCTGCTACTATGTGGCACTGCTGCAAAGCCCACTCTGGGTGTTCCCCTTCCTCGCCATCTCGCCCCAATCTCCGACCACCAACCAATCCGTGAAGCCGTGGAGAAGTTGAACGGCTATCTAACAGCCCACGACGATGCCCCCTACTCCCTTTTCACCCTAGCTCTGGTGAGCTAGTCCATCACATCTGTGTGCTCATGCATAGGTGCTGGAATGGGAGAAAAGAATCCCCTAACCGAGATTCAAGAAGAAAGATCGGCAGTCCAACGAACTTCGATCGAACCAATCAAGCAAGTGTTGAACCGACGAAATTCAAGATTGAACTGAATATCTAGGCTTGCAAACCATGTCACCTATGTGGATCGATCCTAGCCATCAATCACACATCAGACGATCCTCATTATTTTTGCAAATAAGGTATTATACCTCATCTCTACTTGGAAATTCATTTAAATGTCAAGATCTTGTTTTACTTGTAGAAAATACATCATAGCTCCAAATATTATGAATAGGTAGTCAATCTTGATCAAAAAAATAAAATAAACCCCTTAAAAATACATTTGGAGCCTAATTCCTTATCAATCGTGCTAATATACCTATATTTGAACTCTTACTTATTTAGTTTATCAATTGGCTCAATAATGATGTTTAATCTTTGGAAACCCTATATATGGACTCTGATGATATCTTGTAACCTAGATCTAGTTAAGTTGAATCATCTACTCTTGAAAATAAATCATTAGTGGCCTAGATCCATTTACTTGATTATAATCTTTATGAATAATGAGTAATCTTGATATTGATCTTAATCTTACAAAACCCTTGATATATTTTGACCCATCAATCTAATCTTGAAATTCCAATTATACTAAGTATCATGATGATGATCTAGAAATTTGATGATGACTTGGATAATGATCATAAATTAGGGTTAACACATATGATCCTAGAAAACCTAGGTAAGTCATTCACACTTGAATATATTGTACACTTGAAATAATGTTGGACATATTGAAATATTAATTATAAGTGAATGACCCAACCCTAAGGTTGAGATAGGAAAAATATAACCCTAATCTCGAATATTGAAACATGATCTCCAAATATCATGATCCTGACCCTTGATCCAAACATTGTATTTTAGGATCAGACTCGAAGGGTTGACTTTTACTTGTTAATCTATACTCAAAATCCTCAGTGAAAGGTATGCTATTATATAACTCCTCCTTGATTGTATTGAAGATATTTTTATGTATCTATTGACCATCTACTTGGCTACTTACTTGGATGAGCTATTGTTTCCTATGATTAGTCTTTTATTTTTCCTATACTATATTTTTAAAAACATGAAAACATAAATTGCATGCCGATTATGACTGCCCGTATATTGATTAATGATGATGATGGTGATAATGTTGATATTGGGTGCCAACGACCCCCCTCACTGAGAGGTAGGACTTGTACATTGGCCTCCTACCTCATATGGAGAGAAGGAGCCCAGTGACTTCCCCCATCGCGTTGGGGTGATAAAGTCACATAAAAATATATAAGCATGCTTCTCAAATTACAACATAATGTGAACTCGTAATAAAAATTGAATCATTTGAAAAAATTGTCAAATAACTTTTGGTTCTTGCAAATTGCTTGTTATACTTTCGAAATATAAGTCCTTCCAAGTACACTTATTTTCTTATAAATTGTTTTACTTAATTTTGATAGTGTACCATGAAATTACATGATTGTGTCTCGATTTTCTTGATTTTAGGAAATACAAATGGAACACTGATTAAGATTGCTTCCGCACTCTACATACTCTGATGACAAAGATATATTGGAAAAATCTCCATATTGGGTTAGGTTGTTCTTTATATCTTTAGTTTTTGAGTTATTATATCTTATTGTATATGTAGTGTGATAGATCCTATGAGGCCACTCAAGGGCGGGCGCTTCAATCCCTTTTCCACTGTCTAGGAAGTGAGATTAAGATTGGGGTAAGAATGGTTCCGTGACAGTGGGATAAGGATGGGAGAAGGATAAGTTCATGTTTGACTTGAACAAGGTCCTAGTGCAGGTTATCCTGAACCTGTGGCTAATAGGCATTCAGGTGCATCATGTAACCCAAAAGGATTTCACTTGACACAAAAAAAGATTCTCGGGCATGTCTAGGAGGAGGTGGAAGAGCCTGGCTAGAGGTGGAGGTACCAGGTGTGAAGAAGGTGGGGTGAAAGGACTTCTTTATAGTGGTGTCATTGATGTAAGCCCCTTTTCTGTTGTCTTTGTAACTAAGATCCTTAAAAGGGATTTTTTAGTATGATGTTAAAAGACACCATAAATGAAGTTAGGGTAGGGCAGGTGGGATTCCATGGTATTCTTCTCTGTGTCAAAATATGTCATGCAATGTAGGATATATCTGGCCCATTTGACTTTGACATTTTGAGGTGACAGTACACGATTACTGTTGAGTTTTCTTCTATATATGTTTGATTCTTATTTGGATGGATATTGCACTTAGATAGGAGAGCAACTAGGTGAGTCTTAATGTAAAGAGAATAGGATGGTAGGATTGACTTCTTCATATAGGGAACCTCTGGCTTCTTCAGAGTTTTATGGATGTTAGGGATGGTAAGCTCAAGTTTAAAACTCTTATAGAAGAATTCAGGGTCAAGGAGGTCACAATGAGAGTTATAGGAAGACATCCAATTAGGCAAGGGATAGGATAATAAAGTATACAAAGAATACTTAGAGATTGTAAATCTTATCCATGCAATAATGGATGTCAAAACAACTTGGGTATCTGGAGGAGGCACTAAGGAGGTGATGTTCCAAGTAAGATTGTCATAGAACGCATGCACTGTGTTTATGCTCGATAGGAAGTTGTTATAGGTCATGCACTCATAGAAAAGGGCATCAAGGTGTTGGGTGGTAAAGACGTTCTTAACCTCTTTCAAAAGAACATTTCTAGGGAATAAAAAGGGCCTAAATGGATAGGGATTTATAGGAAAAAGCTACTTGTAACTATTGACCACTTGAGAAGAGATGAATGAGTACCATCATATGAAATGAGCCAAGAGGCTTTGGAAGAAGATGGAACACCTGTTGAACCTATCCATTTTTGTCGGTTAGAAGCCATGGAGTGTATAGGAGAGTAAATGGGGGCAAGCAAGAGCAGGAAATAGTAGTGGCAGGCTACCCATTCTATAGGTTAGGGTTAGGGAAGGTCAAATAGGGCAAACTAAGTCTAGGAAAGGGTTTTGGGAGAACTAGGGTTCAACAACAATGTAAGGAGTGGAAACCGAGAGGGGAACCACTCCCTACTAAATTAAATAAAAAGGAAACATCTCATGTACCAAACACCACTATAAATGTTTTGCAAAAGGGAGGATAACCAATTTATTCAAAATTTATGTATCATCATACCAAATGTAGAAACATAATATAAAATATCTAAATATTGTAATGTTGGATGTTATTGCTATCCTTCATCACGCATGGTGATGCATATGAAAACTAAACTAATCATAAAATTAGTAGAGGGTTATCTTACTACCTCAAAACTGTCTCCCAAAAGGTTCAACTACGTACACTTGATTAGGTCCCGACCAACTTGGTTAACTTCTCCTTGACCTACACCTGAGGTTGGAAGTATACACCAACAAGAGGAGAGAAGTAGATGAATCAACATAAATATTGGCATGAGAATATCAAATCAATATTGAGAAATATAAGGAATAAAGGATGTCAAATAAACAAGGCTTCCCATAGAAAAGGAAAGGACTACCCAACTGGGAATAAAGAATATGAATTCAATAAAATGATAAATAAGATCAAGGCATCCATGTATTTTACAAGTAACAGTACTAGAACAATATAAACATGTTGATAGGAAATAACACATCTACAAAAAATATGGGATGAGCATGAATATATACACATCTTCAATGAGCAGGACAGGTCACATCTTCTCTAATAATATCACTAGAAGGAATTATCACGTATGCATTATCAAGTGTGGGAATTTACACATCCACATAAAATAACTCATATCACATTATACTACTAGTCATCACATGATGCATGACAAAAGAGTAAGCAAGTCTAAATCAAAATATGAGGGATGAGAACATCAAATCGATATAAATTGGGTGAAAGTACCCATAAAGAAGATTCAACAATGTCGATGATGTGAGCGAAACAATCAAAAAGATATCTTTCAAAAAAATATATGGAAGGACATGTAGAAATAAAATTAGGACTTGGGATCTTCAAATAGATCAAAATATAGAAAGATAGGTGGTTGTAAAATAGGAGTGATATGGAACACAAATATACATTAAAAGAGAGGAATAAAAAATTTCTCAATATGGAAATAATGTGGGATGCAATCGTACCTCAAGAAGTCTACATATGTACATACTCTTTGAGTTGTAGTTCAATAATTTTGGTGGTTGTAATTTGTTGTAGGTACTCTTAGGCCTTTTAAACAGTTGACCATATATTGTCATAGAGTTTGAATAGTCCATCGATGTGAGGAAAAGAACCAAGGGCAGATGTTAGAGCTAGCCAAGCATGATTCATGAACTGCAAACATGATGTTTTGATGATGTTCCATTCTTCTTTGTGAAAGAGGGCATCATGGTGGTTGAAGATGTTGCTTCACGGTCATGGTTGAGGGAAAGAATAGGGAAGGGAGAAGAGAAGAGGAAATCATGAGCAACCTTCTGCACAACACTGCCTTAAATAGGGCCACGAATAGAGAAAGGAAGTGACATCTCTTGTATAATTAAGAATAAGAGTCAAAGGTTGTTGTTTGACTGGTTTCTTTTTTACAGACATAAAATT
This sequence comes from Alisma plantago-aquatica, assembly GCA_963693085.1. Lineage (NCBI taxonomy): Eukaryota > Viridiplantae > Streptophyta > Magnoliopsida > Alismatales > Alismataceae > Alisma > Alisma plantago-aquatica. The sequence continues at coordinate 1,017,393,843 of OY856409.1, read as the reverse complement.
TAGTGTAATAGGAAGTCTTTAGGAAAAATCAACCCAACCAAAGCAATAATATTCCCTTTTATACTAGTATTTTTATCCTCTATTTTATATTTTATTTAAGGAAACAAATATTAACTAGACAAAGTAAATTTGGCATGTAGTCTATTTATGATGTGAATAATACAAAGTTAACATGTCTTTCTTATTTTGAAACTATTTAATAAGTCATTTAATTTATTTGTGTTCTTTTAGTGTTATTATAACATCCCTATTTTCAGGAGTAAAATAAAATCTTTTATGCAGTTTTCTTTAAATGATATTTTGTTAAGGACCATAAGGAAAAATTTTCAAAATAGCTTGACTTCTAGGATTTCAATGCAAAGAGAAATAATAAAAGGACTCAAAATAAGTTTTTCCTTTATTTTAATGTGTTGTAAATATTTGAGTAATAATGGCAATGTGTTTTCCCTTTTCTTTTATGAAATAAGTTTAAAAGTTTTGAAAGAGAAAGAGAAAGATAAAGAAGCAAGAAATTCGAAATATAAGAGACTTGGGCAATAAGTATGCTTTTCCTTTTTATATATTTCAAAATAAACCCCCTAATGTTCATTTTCTCTCTCCTCTTCTTGGAATTTCCAAAAAGAAATAATAGTGTGCCTCTTATTCATTTATTTCGAAAATATGAGAAAATATACTCTTTTGGAATCATTAAGCCACTTTCCCTTTTTATTTTTATAAAAAAAGGAGGGAAGTAATATTCCCCTTGTTTTCTCTCTCCTCCAAGAAAAGTGCATAAAAAGGCAATAAATGAGTAGGCCATGACTTTAAATAAGATGAATAGTTATAAACTCAAATTTTGGAGGAAAATCCCACAAAGGAAAGTTCCCCATCTTTTATTTAATTAATTTGAACACTTAAACAAAGATAAGAAAAAAAAATAGAAATGTGGACCAAACGTTAAGAAAACCTAAATCTAATTTGATAGGATTATTCTAGACCCTTTAGTTAGTCAATGATCCAAATTTGGACTCATTTGGACTTTGTTTGACCCTCCAATTAATATAGGAAATTTGTATTTAATTTGATTAGATTTTCTTTTAATGCACTTGTTTCCCTATAGTCCTGGGATATAATCCTTATCATGTTCCTATTTTTCATTTTTCTTTTCTTCTATGATGCGATCGGATGGCTGTCTTTGAGTGGGCACAAGATCGGACGTGCAGGAACTCGTCCCCTACCTCCAGCCGATTAGGCAAGTGGGGGCGCCGACACTGTGATTGATTCCTTGATTGATTTCTCCCTCTATACTCGATCTCTGCTTGCGATTCTTTCTCCCCCAAATTCATCGCTCCCTCACGCACCCAAAGAGCCCTTGCTCACGCCCTCTCGTGCCCTATAGATAAACCGCCCATTAGGGCTTGTGTTGTCCTCTCCGCTAGTTTTTGCAGCCATCACACTCGTCCTCCCTGCTGTTCTCTCAAGGGTCCAGAAGCTCCTTCGGTCGTCAACTTTCTCTTCTCCACCTCCAATTTTTCTCTCTTCATGCCCCGAGTGATGGGACCTAGTCGGTCTTCACTTCTGGCGACCTTGGCCTAGCGTGCGCCACTCTGAGCAACTCTATTCAATCGCGTGCGGGGAAAGCAACTTCGACTAATGTTCTTCGTCTTCGCATCGTCCTTTCAACCCAGTTTGTCCCCAATCGCCGTGTCCTATAGGGGTCGAGCCCCCTTCCTCGCCGGTGACTCCGCCATGATGTTTTAGTGGTCCTCTGACCCCACTTTTTCTCCCTTCCACCTCACTGAGCCTCGTACATCATTTCCTGACCTCTCTTCGGCACCGTCATACTCATTTTTGTTGGGGCTTCGATTCGGGGTGGTTCCCCTGTTTCTGCTTGTTCTCGGCATGCAGTAGCTCTTCGTCGATCATCTTCTTCTCACGTCAGCCCCTTTTCTTTGGTGTGGCCTCTCGATGATCTCGTGTTTGTTCTGGGGACCCTCAAGAACTATCCTCACACGACTATCTTGCCGATGTTTCCTGATGATGCTTCATCACCCATGGCTGGACTTTGACCTCACGGTGATGAGCAGTCGAGTATCCATCATGCCCTAAGCCTGAACACTGCCTCAGTGGTTCCGGGTTGATGTGAGGGAGCTTGCAGGGGCTTCTGTGATCACGAATGATCATTGAGCTTGGGTCCTTGTAGGGAGATTTCATCTCTAGAAGCATCGTTCAGGTGCTCGAGCCATGGATCGAAGGGGGTGAAGAGTCCAGGTCTGGGTATGACCTTGGTACCCCCATGGCTTTAATCAGGCTATTTTAATTGCATGGGCATTTTTGGGTTTTAACAAATTCCACTCTTGAAAGTATTAAATGTCCATGTGGGGTGTGGTAATGCTGGATTTGAGAGAGTTCATGGTGGTTTTGGATATGGCAATAGGAACGGAGAAGGAGAGAGGATATTAGATTTTGCAATTGCATATGATATGATTTTGGCAAACACCCATTTCAAGAAAAGAGAATCTCATAAGATTACTTTCAAGAGTGGGCACAATTGTAGCCTAATTGATTATCTCCTTACAAGGCAGGTGAATCGTAACATATGCAAGGATTGTAAAGTGATTCCTGGCGAAGAACTCATGACCCAACATAGGTTGGTAGTTTTGGATATTAACATGAAGATCAATAAAGGCAAACATAACAGAAACCAAGATAGCAGGATCAAGTGGTGGAATCTTAAAGGAGAAAAGAAATTGACTTTTCATGATAAACTCACCAAGGAGGTAGCTTGGAACTTGGAGTCTGATGTTAACACTATGTGGCATAACATGAGCTCCTGCATAATAAAAATTTCCAAAGAGGTTTTGGGGGAGTCTAAAGGTTGTGGACCTCCACAGAAGGAGACTTGGTGGTGGAATGATGAAGTACAAAAGGCTATTAAATTGAAAAGGGAGATCTATAGGAGCTTGCCCAAATCTGGAGATGATGCAACATTCCAAAGATACAAGCAAGCAAAGAAAGAAGCTAAAAAGGTGGTTCGGGAGGCAAGGTCTAGATACTTTGATGATTTGTATAAGAAGTTGGACACTAGAGAAGGGGAAAATGATATATATAAAATGGCTCGTATAAGAGAAAAGAAAGGAAGAGACTTGAGTCAAGTAAAATGCATAAAGAATGAAGATGGTAGAGTATTGGTGAAGGATGATGATATCAAAACCAGTGGAGAAATTACTTCCATAATCTTTTCATTGGAGATACTGCAAATAATATTAGTGACTCGTGTGACATGAATACAAGAGATATCATTTACACACGACGAGTTTCACCATTTGAGGTCAAGAATGCTTTGAAAAAGATGAAAACGAGAAAGGCATGCGAACCAGACAATATTCCCATTGATGTATGGAAGAGTATGGGGGATGAGGGAGTTACATGGTTAACAAATTTCTTTAACAAGATCATGAAGACCAAGAAGATGTCAGATGAGTGGAGAAATAGTATTATAGTCCCAATCTACAAGAACAAAGGTGACGTTCATAGCTATACAAACTATAGAGGTATCAAGCTGATGAGTCACACGATGAAGCTTTGGGAGAGGATTATTGAGCAGAGATTAAGATCTATAACGCAGGTATCAAACAACCAATTTGGTTTCATGCCTGGAAGATCAACAACAGATGCTATTTTTCTGATAAGGAGGCTTATGGAGAAGTATAGAAAAAGCAAAAGAGATCTTCATATGGTGTTTATCGATCTAGAGAAGGCTTATGATCGAGTACCCAGAGAAGTGTTATGGATGGTTTTGAAGAAAAAGGGTGTGCCTATCCAATACATTGACTTGATCAAAGACATGTATGATAGTTCTACTGCAAGTGTCAAGACTCCTGGAGGAGATACACCAACTTTTCCTATTGTAGTTGGGGTACACCAAGGATCCACACCCAACCCATATCTATTCATTCTGGTTATGGATGAGTTAACAAAGAATGTTTAGGATGATATTCCTTGGTGTATGTTATTTTTTGATGATATTGTTTTGATTGACGAAACAAAAGATGGATTGAATGATAAAGTTGAATGTTGGAGAAAGGCATTGGAATCAAATGGATTGATGATTAACAGGAGCAAAATTGAGTATATGCATTGCAATTTCAGCCAATCTCGCAGTGTGAATGATGGAGCCAAGTTGGACTGAGTAGATATACCAAAATGTGACAAATTTTGATACTTAGGTTCTATCATTCAAATAGACGGGGATGTCCAAAATGATGTTTGTCACCAGATCACTGTAGGATGGTTGAAATGGAGGAGTGCAACTAGAGTTTTATGCGATCAGAAGATCCCTCTCAGGTTAAAAAGTAAGTTTTATAGAACAGCTATACGACCAACCATGCTCTATGGGAGTGAATGTTGGGCGGTGAAGAAACAAGGTCTCAATAAGATGAACGTGGCTGAAATGCGTATGCTGAGATGGATGTGTGGGAAGACAAGAAAAGATCGTTTGAGAAATGACCATATCAGGAATAAAGTGGGGGTGGCGAGCATTGAGGACAAGTTGCGTGAGGGCCGACTCATATTGTACAGACATGTGCAACGTAGACCTACTAGTGCGCCTATACGAAGCAATGCTATTGAGACAAACACTATAAATAGAAGAAGAGGAAGGCCTAAATTAACATGGGATGAGCTTATAAAGAGAGATTTTGAATCTCTACATCTCAATCAGAATATGGCCCATGATAGAGATGAATGGAAACGAAGGATCCATGTAGCCGACCCCAACATAGTTGGGATTGAGGCTTAGATGATGATGATGATGATGATGATGAACAAATACTCAGTTCTTCAAACAACTAATCCACCTGGGCAAGACCCGTGCCTATATGGCGGGTTCTCATTGGCCCATGTGGCATTTTTCTAAATTCTGATAGGTCCATTTTCATTAATTCATAATAAATCGCTCGATGCTCAAAAAAATGAGGAAAAATATGTTTTGGAAATGGTTTTTCGAGAGGAATCCAAATATGTAGTTGTCAGAGTCTGATTTTTAAATCTCCAAACCTTGGTTTTATGAGAAAATGGAAATTAGGGTTTAATTTGGTGAATAAAATGTATAATAATGTGAAACATGTTGTAAACAGGGTGATTAGGGTTACCAGACCCCCAAGATTGTGACTAGGGTTTTACTCAACCTAGGAAGAGAGAAAAGATACTCTGCAAGTGAAAAGGGTAAGTGGTCCATGCAATTGAACATATAGTTAATTTGTTTTGAATTAGTATGCATGTATGAATTTCAATGAATGTCGTGTTTATGTTATTTACTATTTCTAATTGTTAAATTCAGTAAGAGTAAGATGTATTGAGTTTTTCATGATGTATGGTATCACCTTCATGAATCTTAATGATAATGTTACCAATAAAGTCTAATGTAAATATAAGAGCCTTAAGAGAAAGAGAAGGATAAAATAAAACTTATATAAGTTCCTCATAAGAGAAGAGGCACTTCGGTGCATAGAGAAGAGGTACTTCGGTGCAACCTAAGAGGCACTTTGGTGCATAAGAGAAGAGACACATTTGTGCAACTCGGGGTTACTTATATAGGTTAAGATAAAAGAAATTGATCTAAAAGAAAATGTATGTCTTTTCAATGTTCAATGTTTAATGTTAATGCTTATTTTCAGTTTTCAAGTTTTCTTTATATTATAACATGTTCAATCCAGTTACCATTTGTTTGATGCATGGTTGGGGGCGTGATGCACGTATGTTGGAAGATAGCTAAGGAGGGAAGTCCATCTAAGGAGGAAACCCTAGCTCCAGGACCTTCAAGGAGAAGAGCATTGATGGGGTGCCAACCATACCTAGTTTATAGATTTTTCCTTTTTCTATGATTATGCAGATGTAAAATTTGTTAATATTTGAGAATGAGAAATTGTTAGTTTCATCCCGTGATGGTTTACTTAAACTCTATTTTTTACAATGTATATCATGATTGTGACATCCCCCTTGGAAAATGTGAATTTTTATGCTTCCGCACTCTAATGTGAATAAATATACAAGTGGGGTGTTACAATAATGGTATCAGGGCCAAAGCATGGTTAACCACTAGGATTTTCTCATGATCTCATGTAGTTTATGTCTTTTTCACAGTGATGGCTCCTAAGAAGAAAGGTGAGAACGGAGAGGTAGCCATGGATGGGGATGAAGGTGAATCTGTTAGCATCGGAGAACAACGAGGATCTCCATGTCAAGAAACCCCCATGGTTCCCTTTGATGTCCTTGTTAGAGCACTAGCCACTATCATGAGGAGAGGAGAAGGTCAAGTGGGCAACCCTAGGTCAACCCTGAGCTTTCCCTAGTCGGCTTTTTGAAGATCAAGCATGACTCCTTTGTTGGGGAGGAAGAGGTGGACGTGGTGGGAAAAGATGAGAGCTGGATGCAGCACATGGAACATTGCTTCCATGAATTAGATTGTCCCAACCACTCCAAGGTCCATTTTGGGATGCATATGCTGAAGGGTGATGCTAGGACTTGGTGGGAGAACCTACTAGGTTCTCGTGAAGTTGATGCCCCTCCATTCACATGGGAGGAATTTTCTGAAGCCTTCAAAAAACACTACATATCTGAGGCCATGATCGAGAAGGAGGAAGAATTTTGGAACCTACATCAACATGGTGACATGATTGTCACCCAATATGAGATGAAGTTCTGGATCCAACAGAAGTACGACTATGACTATGATGAAAGTCGCAAAACCAAGAAGTTCATTCAAGGTCTCAAGCCAGACCTTAGCTTCGCCTTTTCAAGACGTGGGCACCGTACACTCCAGAGTGACCTAGATGCTGCCCTAGAGTTAGAGGATCATCCAGGAAGAGCTTGGAAGAAGGAGAGCTACCACAACTCCAACCACCACAATGATAAGAAAAGGAAGGCACTGACTGAAGTTGTTCCAAACCAGCATAGAAACCAGCGTGCAAAGACCCAATGTGCAAAATGTTCCAAGTATCACCTAGGTGAACGCAGGTTTGGTATAGGTGTTTGCTATGCGTGTGGTGAAATGTGCCACATAAGGCCTAACTGCCCCAAGTTCCAGAAGAAAGAACCCAATGCCAATCAGCCACATAAAGAGAAGAGACATGCTAGAGTCTTTGTTGTGGTAGATGATAGTGAGGATAATAAGACCGAGTAGAGTCTAGTAGTATAGTTCTTTTCTTTTCAGAACTTTATCTTTCATGCAATGTATGAAACTATGGTTTTACATGGTAATGAGAGTATATCAATATTTTATGTTAAAGATATGAAAAATTCTAAGGTTGGTAGCCTAACAAAATTTTGAGGATGAAATTTAATTAAGGTGGGTAGTAATGTAACATCCCTATTTTCAGGAATAAAATAAAACATTTTATGTAGTTTTATTTACAAGTATATTTTGTTAAGGACCTTAAGGCAAAATTTCCAAAATAGTTTGACTTCTAGGATTTCAATGCAAAGAGAAATAATAAAAGAACTCAAAATAAGTTTTACCTTTATTTTAATGTGTTGTAAATATTTATGTAATAATGGCAATGTGTTTTCCCTTTTCTTTTATGAAATAAGTTTAAAAGTTTTGAAAGAAAAAGAGAAAGATAAAGAAGCAAGAAATTCAAAATATAAGAGACTTGGGCAATAAGTATGCTTTTCCTTTTTATATATTTCAAAATAAAACCCCTAATGTTCATTTTCTCTCTCCTCTTCTTGGAATTGCCAAAAAGAAATAATATTGTGCCCCTTATTCATTTATTTCAAAAATATGATAAAATATACTTTGTTGGAATCATTAAGCCACTTTCCCTTTTTATTTTTATAAAAACAAAGGAGGGAAGTAATATTCCCCTTGTTTTCTCTCTCCTCTGAGAAAAGTGCATAAAAAGGTAGCAAATGAGTAGGCCATGACTTTAAATAAGATGAATAGTTATAAACTCGAATTTTGGAGGAAAATCCCACTAAGGAAAGTTCCCCATCTTTTATTTAATTAATTTGTACACTTAAACTAAGATAAGAAACAAAAATAGAAAATGTGGATCAAACGTTGAGAAAACCTAAATCTAATTGGATAGGATTATTCTAGACCCTTTAGTTAGTCAATGATCCAAATTTGGACTCATTTGGACTTTGTTTGACCCTCCAATTAAAATAGGAAAGTTTTGTATTTAATTTGATTAGATTTGCTTTCAATGCACTTGTTTCCCTATAGTCCTGGGATTTAATCCATGTCACGTGCCTATTTTTCATTTTTCTTTTCTTCTTTGACGTGATCGGACGGCTGTCTTTGAGTGGGCGCAAGATCATACGGGCAGGAACCCGTCCCCTACCTCTAGCCGATTAGGCAAGTGGGGGCACCGACGCTGTGATTGATTTCTCCCTCTATACTCGCTCCCTGCTTGCAATTCTTTCTCCCCCGAATTCGTCTCTCGCTCACACACCCAGAGCCCTTGCCAGTGCCCTCTCGTGCCCTATAGATAAAGTGCCCATTAGGGCTTGTGTTGTCCTCTCCGCCGGTTTTTGCAGCCATCACCCTCGTCCTCCCCGCTGTTCTCTCAAGGGTCCAGAATCTCCTTCGGCCATCATCTTTCTCTTCTCCACCTCCAATTTCTCCCTCTTCATGCCCCGAGTGTTGGGACCAAATCGGTCTTCATTTCCAGCAACCTTGGCCTAGTGTGCACCACTCAGAGCAACTATGTTCAATCGCGTGCGGGGTAAGCAACTTTGACATGTATTCTTCGTCTTGGCATCATCCTTTCGACCCAGTTTATCCCCAATCACCATGTCCTATAGGGGCCGAGCCCCCTTCCTTTCCAGTGACTATGCCATGATGTTTTAGTGGTCTTCTGACCCCGGTTTTTCTCCCTTCTGCCTCACCGAGCCCCGTACATCATTTCCCGACCTCTCTTCGGCACTGTCCTACTCGTTTTTGCTTGGGCTTCGATTCGGGGCGGTTCCCCTGTTTCTGCTTGTTCTCGGCATGTAGCAGCTCTTCGTCAATCAGGTTCTTCTCGCATCAACCCCTTTTCTTCGGTGTGGCCTCTCGATGATCCTGTGTTTGTTTTGGGGGCCCTCAAGAACTGTCCTCGCACGACTATCTTTCCGGTGTTGCCTGATGATGCTTCATCACCCATGGTTGGACTTTGTCCTCACGGTGATGAGTAGTCGAGTATCCCTCACGCCCTAAGCTTGAACACTGCCTCAGTGGTTCCGAGCTGATGTGAGGAAGCTTGTAGGGGCTTCTGTGATCATGAATGATCATTGACCTTGGGTCCTTGTAGGGAGATTTCATCTCCAGAAGTGTTGTTCAGGTGCTCGATCCATGGATCGAAGGGGGTGAAGAATCCAGGTTTGGGTATGACCTTGGTACCCCCATGGCTTTAATCAGGCTATTTTAATCACATGGGCATTTTTAGGTTTTAACAAATTCTCAGTTCTTTAAACAACTTATCCACCGGGGCGAGACTCACGCCTATATGGCGGGTTCTCATTGGCCCATGTGGCATTTTTCTAAATTCTGATAGGTCCATTTTCATTAATTCATAATAAATCGCTCGATGCTCAGCAAAATGAGGAATAATATGTTTTGGAAATGGTTTTTCGAGAGGAATCTGAATATGTAGTTGTCAGAGTCTGATTTTTAAATCGACAAACCTTGGTTTTATGAGAAATGGAAATTAGGGTTTAATTCAGTGAATAAAACGTATAATAATGTGAAACATGTTGTAAACATGGTGATTAGGGTTACCAGAACCCCAAGATCATGACTAGGGTTTTATTCAACCTAGGAAGAGAGAGAAGATACTCTCCAAGTGAAAAAGGTAAGTGGTCCATGCAATTGAACATATAGTTAATTTGTTTTGAATTAGTATGCATGTATGAATTTCAATGAATGTCGTGTTTATGTTATTTACTATTTCTAATTGTTAAATTCAGTAAGAGTAAGATGTATTGAGTTTTTCATGATGTATGGCATCACCTCCATGAATCTTAATGATATTGTTACCAATAAAGTCTAGTGTAAAGATAAGAGCCTTAAAAGAAAGACAAGGATAAAATAAAACTTATATAAGTTCCTCATAAGAGAAGAGGAACTTTGGTTCATAAGAGAAGAGGCACTTCGGTGCAACCTAAGAGGCACTTCATTGCATAAGAGAAGAGGCACATTTGTGCAACCCGAGGTTACTTATATAGGTTAAGATAAAAGAAATTGATCTAAAAGAAAATGCATGTCTTTTCAATGTTCAATGTTTAATGTTAATGCTTATTTTCAGTTTTTAAGTTGTCTTTATATTATAACATGTTCAATCCACTTACCATTTGTTTGATGCATGGCTGGAGGCATGATTCCCATAGGTTGGAAGCTAGCTAAGGAGGGAAGTCCATCTAAGGAGGAAACCCTAGCTCAAGGACCTTCAAGGAGAAGAGCATTGGTGGGGTGCCAACCATACCTAGTTTATAGATTTTTCCTTTTGCTATGATTATGCACATGTAAATTTTGTTAATATTTGAGAATGAGAAATTGTTAGTTTCATCCTGTGATGGTTTACTTAAACTCTATTTTCTGCAATGTATATCATGATTGTGACATCCCCCTTGGAAAATGTGAATTTTTATGCTTCTGCACTCTAATGTGAATAAATATACAAGTGGGGTGTTACAGTTATCATGATAATTTGTTTTATAATTTATTTATAGAAACTTAGAATTATCCAATTGGCATGGAATATCATAAATAGAGACACTAATAGAAATCCAAGTTTGACATTATTTCTTATTTTTAGATGTTTTAGTTGAATATTTAATATATAAAGATGTTTGGTGTTTTTGTAAATAAATACTATCATAATGTATATTTCCTTTCTATATTTGCTTTATATGGTCTATTAGAAATTATCTAATCAGGAGTAAAGTATATCCTTTTTATATTTCTTTAGATACATATTTTCATGATAATTTTCCATTAAGTATATGTAACACGATTTCTTTTAAGGAAAAGGCATCTATGTAATTAATGTAAAGATAGATACTAATTTTTATTTCCAATATCCTCAAAACTATTCTAAACCTACATATAATTAATTTGCTTATAACAATAAGTTATTAAAGAAACATGTGGAGATATTCATGGTATCTATAATAGAACATTTTTGTTAATTTTTTCTTAAATCAAAATAATTATGATGATATTACCAAATTGATGATTTTCCATTTTCAAAGTATTGTGGAGGGAAGTGGCAAATTGTTCTTAATAAAAGTGTACAAAAAATATTCTAATAATTTTTCAATGGTATTAATTCATTTATTAGATGTTTTTATGTTGTGACATATTTTCAATGGAATGCAAACATCATAATGAGAGTCAACTTCCATTATGGTAAGCTAGGGAGGGTAATTCTACCTATATGCCATTTATATATAAGAGAGGGATACCAAATTATATATTTTTTATGAAATTCATATATTGTATTAAATGGGACAATGTCATTAAATTCCATATCCAATCACTATATGTAGAAATGAGAATTTTATTAGAATTTTTCATGATGAAAAATTTCACACATTTCCTACAAATGATGTACTAGTTTCCTTCAAGACATTTGTTAGTTAAAAACAAGACAAATTGTCCCGTTAATAATTAATTAGACGTTTATACATGTTTTTAACATTAATTCATGTATATGTATATCATAATATATATTGTTGCATGCCTTGTAAATATTATTGGGTTTGTTTACTGAATCATGACATAATTGTATAAATACATTTTATAGAGTAGGAATAAAGTTCACTTATATTGGTACATGTTACTCCAGTTCATAACAATTCTTATACTACCTTTAATTCAAATGTCTACTTAGACTTTATTATAATTCTTCTAAGAAATAACAAATTAAGTTTCCCAACAAAAGTTAATTTTCTCATCAATAGAAATGAACTTTTATGGCAAATAAAAAGGAGAAAATTTATTTCCTCACTAGATTCTACTTTTGAAGTCATTTAATGTATCATTTAATATGTTGTAGTTCAACTTATATTTTCCTTAATAAAATTAAGGCAGCGAGAATTGTTCAAATAATGTAAAACTTAGAAATGAAACTAATTGGGACCCAAGGAACATGAATTTTCTATTACATTTCACTTTTGGAATTTTATTTTATGAGTTATGGCACCATTAGGATATTTGTCTCACTACCTTTATATTTATCAAAATATGTTATCTTTATTATCAACATTCATTGAATTAAATGTTATTATCTTCACATTGTTGCCAAAAGAGTTATATAGTGTTATTACGCATGAAATTCCACATTTTACACATTTAACATAATTAATCCATTAACTTCATATTTATTTAAGTAATGGATTATTATAAATATTTATGGACATGGAATCACCAATTGTTACTCCAAAGCATATTATACATTTTTATTTAGACATTATATGAGTATAAATTATCAAATAAAATTTATGTAACATACTAGCACATATTTAAGTTATTATGTAAATGTTGTTTAATTTTTATCTTGTTTGGTCAAATCTAGGAAACCAATATTACTAGATTTCTAATCGTGAAATAGGGTAAGATTTAAAATTTTGGTTTGTTACAACACTCCACCCCTTAAAAGGATGTCGTCCTCAAAATCTAAACATCCATATATTATCATCCAATTACTGTACATCACTTAAACAATTTATTCTAATAAGACAACTATTATAGATATTATAGTTACTTATACATCTTTTAGTCATGTACACTTTTTATGTTGTCCATGCATCCAACTGACATGTCATGTGAACCTAGGGTAAACATACGAAGGGAGACAATATTGATATAGTTAGATTAGCCGACCTCTAATGGATATGATACCATTCTGTAAGGAGTTGAACTCGAGAGGGGATCCATTTCTGACTAAACTAAATAAGAAGGAAATGTCCAGTATATCAAACACCACTATATATTTTTTGCAAAAGGTATGGTAACTAATTTATTCAAAATATATGTATAATGATGTCAAATGTTGTAGGGGAATATAAAATATTTAACAATTACAATGCTTGATGTTATTACTATCCTTCACGCAGGGTGATACATATGAAAACTAAACTAATAATAAGATCAATAGAGGGTCATCTAACTACCTCGAAACTGTCTCCCAAATAGGTTCAGCTACACTCAATGAGGTCTAAACCAACTTGGTTAACTTATCCTTGACCTACACTTGGGGTTGGAGGCATAACCCAACAAGAGGAGGAAATAGATGAATCAACATAAATGTTGGTATAAGCATATTAAATCAGGATTGAGCAATATAAGGAATAAAGTATGTCAAATAAACAAAACTTCTCATAAAAAAGGAAAGGACTACCCAACTGGGAATAAAAAATATGAATGGAATAAAATAATAAATAAGTGTAAGTTATCCATGTATTTTACAAGAAATAATACTAGAACAATATAAACATGTTGCTAGAAAATAACACATCTACCAAAAATATGAAATGAACAAGAACATATACACATGTTCTATGAGTAAGATATGATACATTTCTTCTCTCTAATAATATCACTTGTAAGAATTATCATGTCTGCATTATCAAGTGTGAAAATTTACACATGGACATAATATACACATGTCACATTATACTACTAGTCACCACGTGATGTACAACAAAAGAGTAAGCAAGTCTAAATCAAAGTATGAGGGTTTAGAACATCCAATAAATATAAGTGGGGTGAAAGGACCCATTTAAGATGATTCAACAATGTCGATGGTGTGAGACAAACAATCAAAAATATATCTTCCAAGAACAATATCAAAGAAAATGTAGCAATCAAATTAGGATTTGGGGTCTTCAAATCGATCAAAAGATGGAAACATAGAAGGTTGCAAAACATGAATATTATGGAGTGCAAACATACGTTAAAAGAGAGGAATCATAAATTTCTTAATATGGAAATAATATGGGATGAAATCATACCTCAAGAAGTCTACATATGTCCATACTCTTTGAGTTGTAGTTCAATGTTTTTGGTGGTCTTAGTTTATTGTTGGTACTCTTAGGTCTTTTATGCAATTTGCCATAGATTGTCATGGAGTTTGAAAAGTCCATCGACATGAGGAAAAGAACCAAGGGTAGTTGTGGGAGCTAGCCAAGCATGATTTAAGCAGTGCAAACATGGTATTTTGATGATGCTTGATGCTTCATTGAGAAAGAGGGAATCATGGTGGTAGGAGATGTTGCTTGATGGTCATAGTGGAGGGGAAGAATGGGAAGGGAGAAGAGAATAGGAAATTGTGAGAAACCTTCTGCATAGTAATAACTGATATAGGATCGCAGGTAGAAAAGGAGGTGAGAGCTTTTATAGAACCAAGAATAAGAGTCCTAGGTTGTTGTTTGACTAGTTTCTTTTTGCATACATAAAACTTAGTGCAATAGGAATCTATAGGAAAAACTAACCTGACTAAAGTAGAAATATTCCCTTATATACTTGTATTTTATCCTTTATTTCATATTTTATTTAAGGAAACAAACATTAACTAAATAAAGTAAATTTGACATGTGGTCTAATTATGATGTGTATAATACAAATTTAGCATGTCTTTATTATTATGAAACTACTTAATAAGTCCTAATACTTTATTTTATAATTTATTTATGACAACTTAGAATTATCCAATTAACGTGGAATATATAAATAGATACACTAATAGAAATCCAATTTTGACATTATTTCTTCTTTTAGATTGTTTAGTGGAATATTTAATACATAAATGTTTTTTTGTGTTTTTTGTAAATAAATATTATCATAATGTATATTTTGTTTCTATATTTGGTTTATATGATCTTTTAGAAATTAACTACTCACGAGGGAAGTATATCCTTTTTATGTTTATGTAAATACATATTGTCATGTGAATTTTCCATTAAGTATGTGTAACATGGAGTGCACTTATAACTGCTCTCCCCGCGGCCGCAACCTAGCGCTCTGGCGACTAGGGTTTGGACGTGTGGGAGCTTCTCTACCCTAAGGGGTTACCTTCTCTTGCAGGTCCAAGGAACAGGGTGAGCTTTCTGGTCCCTTCCCCAAGATGGCGGAGGAGTTAACAGGGAGATACTCAAGACTGCAGCTAACGGCGGAGGAGGAAGAACCAATCGAAGTCAGTAAAGGTCGAGATGAGGAAGAGGTGGAACATCTGCGGTTGGTGTTGCTCACGCGCATCCTCTCGGATAGGGCAACCAACTTTTGGGCGATGAGACGCACTCTTACGTAGGCATGGGGACTCTCGCAGAAGGTGGTCTTTAAGCAACTGGAGGGAGATGTGTTTATTATACAGTTCATTGATTGGCGGGACAAACAAAAAGTCCTGGATAGGGCGCCGTGGAACTTCGACAACAAGTTGTTGATCTTCAAAGAAATCGAGAAAGATGAACAACCAGGATCGATAGCCATCACACATACCCCCCTTCTGGACCTGAATTTATGGGCTACCATTAGAGTTTCGGTCGACTCAGGCCATAACAACAATTGCAGCCAGGCTGGGAGAAGTCATAGAAGTGGATGTTGACGAGCTAGGGTAGGATACGTCGGCAAGAGTCCGGATCAACTTGGACATCACAAAGCCCCTCAAGAGAGTTCTACGCATCAGAGGAAACCAGAACAAGCTACTCAATCTGGACGTAAAGTACGAACGGTTGACGAACTTCTGTCACGAGTGTGGGTGGCTAGGTCATATTGAAAGAGATTGTAACGAGCGGAGGGAGGGAGAAGAAGGGAGCCACCAATGGGGATCATGGCTTAAAGCATCACTGAGGAAACTGAGGATAGTGTTGCATGAGGAGCTGCATGGAAATACACGTACCAAGAAGAACATAACTTTCAGAAGAAGGCCGCCACAGGAGACTCCGAAGAGCTCCTCGAAGACCAATGGAACCATGTCAAAAGACAGGTCGGGCAATGAAGGCGATGGACAAAAAGAAGGAGTTAAGGAAGGACAAGGTCGAGAGATCATAATGCAAAAACAAAACCAACAGGAAAGTAGTGGAGAGTCTGAGTACAACCTGGAAGAACTCTTCCCTGAGCTTCAAGAGACACATGGTCATGGCGGACGGACAGGCAAGGGAAAGGATAGGTTGGCGAGAAACTCAGAATTAAGGGAGAGAAGCGAAACCATGGAGAGCCAGGCTAAAACTACTGACCAGGAGGGGAAGAAGTTTATCAGTAGAGACGAACTGCTGAACTTGTGCAGGCAGGTGGATCAAAGGAGCGTCAACCAGGAGGGACCCATGGATGACAACCCAGAAGGTGAATATAACCACAGATCGCCGGAAACTATCTTTCAGCAGCAGGATACAAGCACGGGACCTTTGAGATGCGCAACACAAAGTAATGTTAGAACAAGGGCACAGAAGAAGGTTGATACCAGAAAGAAAGTAGGAAAAAAAGGGAAAGGTGATCCAAAGAAGAACAAGGAGCCTTAGTGGGTATACAAGATGAGCAGAGCGCAAAGACTTGGGGTGTTGGAATGGGAGGTCGTTTGGGATAATGTGACTGGGAAAAGAGGCAGGCAATCTGAATACTGTGACATGGAGCTAGATGCAGTGGCCCCTACTGATGACACGTCTAAGAAGGCCAGGAGCAGTGGGCCTGTAGTACATACTGATGAGACATCAAATGTTCAATTAGCGGAGACTGGCGTTGACCAGCTCCGTGAACAGCAATGAAAACCATGAGCTGGAATTGTCAGGGTTTGGGCAACCCTGACACGGTGAACGCCCTCCGATCGTGGTGTTGGAGGGAGAGCCCAAACATAGTCTTCATGATGGAGACTATGATCTCTAGTGCTGATTTGGAAGCGGTTAAAAGAAAATTTGGCTTTACACAAGGCATCTGCATTGATAGAGTGGGTAGGGCAGGTGGAGTTGGCTTATGGTGGAGAGATGTAGATCTCAGTATCATATCTTATTCGCAACATCACTGCAGCTATGAGATTAAGGATGGAGCAGGGTCTAATAAGTGGAGAGTTGTGGGCATATTTGGGTGGGCAGACCAACAGATGAAATATAAAACCTTGGACTTAATGCCTGAGCTAAAAGCCTTTTCCAACCTTCCTACGATGTACTTTTGAGATTTCAATGAAATTTCATCTAACTCAGAGAAAATGGGAGGCCCTCCCAAACCTTTACGCTACATACATGATTTCTGAGATGTGATTGACGATTGTGATCTTGCGGACCTGGGATACAGTGGAAGCATATTCACATGGCAGAGGGGTGTAACACCAGAGACTCTTATTCGAGAAAGACTGGACAGGGCATTGGCCTGTCCCAGTTGGGCAGCACGATTCTCTCAGGCCAGAGTTGTTCACCTTCCTAAGTTTGAATCAGACCATTCCCCGATTGTTATTAACACTGAGCAAAGACAAAGGCGACGGCACAGAAAGCAGGAAAACTTCTTCTTTGAGCCCATGTGGGTGGAGAATAAGACGTGTGAACATATCATCAAGGAGACATGGGAAGGAAGCCTTTCTCTTGATCTGCAGGGTAAGATGGAACTGTGTGGCATGAAATTAAAGTCATGGGCATCTGAAAAGTTTGGTAAGATGAAGAGTAGGATAAAAGAATTAGAAGGACAGCTGGGAGAGGCTCAGCTCCTGCCTCCTGATAGAAGCAACCTTGATAGGTGCACACACATTGCAGCTGAACTACAAGAGCGGCACAGACGTGATGAAGCGTACTGGCATGCCAGGGCAAGGGTGAATGAAAAGAAATCTGGTGACAGAAATACGGCCTACTTCCACCACAAAGCATCCCAGAGGAAAAAGAGAAACAAGATAGAGGGGCTCACTGACGCAGAGGGGCAATGGAGGACAAAGGAGGAAGAGGTTGAGAAGATCATTACTGATTTTTTCCAGGGGCTTTTTATGACATCCAATCCCACTGGATGGGAGGAGGAAACAAAAGGGATAAACAGAAAAATTGGGAGGATGGAAAGAGAAAATCTGGAGAAGGAAATCACCACCGAAGAGATCCAAGTCGCGCTGAAAAGTATGCATCCTAATAAGGCACCCGGGCCAGATGGGATGAAGGCTATGTTTTTCCAAAAATATTGGCACATAGTAGGAAGAGATGTGACTAATTATATAAAGGGATGGTGGAAATCTGAAGATAGTATTGCTGATGTGAATTCTACCTTGGTGGTACTTATACCTAAAGTGAAGAATCCAAAGGAAATTGGAGAGTTCAGACCCATAAGCCTCTGCAATGTAATTTATAAGATTGCCGCCAAAGTTTTAGCCAACAGATTGAGACCTTTGATGGACAAGATTGTTTCTGAACAACAAAGTGCTTTTATCCTAGGCAGACTCATCACAGACAATGCCCTCATTGCATACGAGCTTTTTCATACCATAAAGGGTGAGAAAAGGAAAAAGAAGGGACACATAGCTATGAAACTTGATATGTCAAAAGCTTATGAAAGGGTGGAATGGAGGTTCGTTGATTTCATACAGGAGAAACTGGGATTTGGAGAGTTATGGAGGAAGAAAATCATGAATTGCATGTTGACTATATCTCACTCCTTCGCCATCAATGGGGACCGTACCAAGAAGACTCAACCATCCAGAGGACTGCGCCAGGGTGACCCTCTCTCTCCACATCTCTTTATTTTATGTGTTGAAGCTTTTTCTACTTCACTAAATTTGGCATCAAAATAGAATGACATCCATGGAGTGCGGGTAAGCCGCCATGGGCCATGCATTTCTCATCTTTTCTTTCCAGATGACTCTATCCTCTTTGCAAGGGAGACCAAAGAAGAATGCCTGAAATTAGCTGCGATTGTCAGCCAGTACGAACGGGCATCCAGACAGAAAATTAACCTATCTAAAACTGAGGTGGCCTTTAGCAAAGGAGTCAGTAGGGAGAGGAAAGAGGATAAAACCCAATTGTTACAAGTGAGGGAGGTTGTTAGGCATGGGAAATACTTAGGTCTACCTGTGGCGGTAGGAAGATAAAAAAAACATGCCTTTTCCTACATACAGGAACGAGTGTGGAACAAGCTACAGGGATGGAAGGAAAAATTATTATCTAAAGAGGGAAAGGAGGTTCTAATAAAGGCAGCGGAACAGACGATCCCATTATACCTCATGAGTATTTTTTAGTTACCAGAATATCTCCTTGACTCCATTAACAGTTCCATTACTAGGTTCTAGTGGGGAACCAAAGACAATGAATGGAAAATTGATTGGGTCAGCTGGGAGAAGCTCTGTAAACCAAAAAACCAAGGAGGCATGGGGTTCTGAAATATCAATATATTCAATCAAGTTCTTCTTGCTAAACAAGTGTGGTGTCTCTTCCACACACGTGAGACCTTGGCATATAAAGTTCTCAAGGCCAGATACTTCCAAACATGCAATGTTCTCAAGGCTCGTAGAGGACATAACCCGAGTTTTACCTGGCGTAGCATATGGAATTCCAAGAGTATCATCCTAGAAGGTCTGCAATGGAGAGTGGGCGACGGCACAGAAATCAACGTGTGGTCAGACAATTGGATACCCAACTTAGGCGGCAGCATAGAATCTAAGTTGGGTATATCTTCACTGACAGTACAGTAGGTCTACCAACTATTTGATTAGGAAGCAAGAAGATGGGACTGAGGGAAAGTAAATGAACCGCTATCAAAGAACGTCGTCGACCTGGTGCTTGCTATTCCGTTACGAGAAGAAAGGAGGGCAGATGGGATATTCTGGAGACCAAGTAGAAGCGGGGAGTACTCGGTGAAGTCAGCGTATTGGATGTCTACCCAACAACCGAACAGCAACGAGAAGGTAGCCACCTACGTGAACAAGGATGTCTGGCGGGCAATTTGGAAGAAAGGCCTAGACCCCAAAGTTGCGCACTTTCTCTGGTGCTGCGTCACCAGTTCTTTGGCCACGGTTGGGTGGTTGTATGACAGACACTGCCACCCTGACGGAGTTTGCAACCTCTGTCGAAGAGAGAAAGAAGACATAACCCATATGCTCTTCAGATGTGAACATGCGTGGGCGCTATGGCAGGAATACCTGGCAGACTTGTAAGAGCGCATTAGACAGATGGGGTCTAAACCCATTGGCGGGGTCATCATGGCAGCGGCCTGGACGGACAACCGGACTGCAGACGAAGATATGATCACAACCCTATGGGCGATCTGGACCTGAAGAAATGATATCACCTTTGGGAATAAGGTGCGCCACCCACTCATATTGAAGAACTCGCTACTGCCATTGGTGAAAGTCCACAGGGAAGCAGCCAGATCGGCAGACACTCCAGATAAAAGGGACGCTGCGGCAAGATGGACCAGACCGCCGCAAGGGATAACGAAACTCAACTGCGACGCAGCGGTGGCCATTCATGGAGTTGATGGTTATGGACTTGCATGGAGGACTGATTATGGAAAAGTCATCCATATAGTAGGAAAAAGACACCCGACTCTCCAGGATTCTAGATGTGCAGAAGCCTTGGCTATACGTGAAGGCCTCAAGCTCTCGAAGGAGATGAACCTTACCGCTTTAATGGTGGAATCAGACGCTGAAGCAGTGGTCAAGCTTATCGTGGCCGGAGCTAGAAGGGCAGACCTATTGGGGACTGTCCTTGATGACATAGCCTTCTTTAAATCCTTCTTTTCCTGCATTTCCTTTATTTCTTGTCGTAGACAGGCAAATGGGTTGGCACATCAGCTAGCCCGACTGGCCTCTATCAGTAGCTCTCCCTTTAGCAGCTATAGTTCTTTTCCCCCCTCTGTTATGAACTACATTCGAGCAGATTTGGTTATTTAAAGAAAGTAGAGTGTTTAACCTAAAAAAAAAAGTATGTGTAACACGATTTTCTTTTAAGGAAAAGACATCAATGTAATTAATGCAAAGATGGATACTATTTTTATTTCCAATCTCCCAGAACTATTCTAAACTTGCATATCACGAATTTGATTATAACAATAAATTATAAAAGAAAAATGTAAAGATATTCGTGACATCTATAATATAACATTTTTGTTAAAATTTTCTTATATGAGAGTGAATGTTGGGTGGTGAAGAAACAAAGACTCAACAAGATGAACATGACTTAAATGCGTATGTTGAGATGGATGTGTGGGAAGACAAAAAAATATCGCTTGAGAAATGACTATATCAGGAATAAAGTGGGGGTGGTGAGCATTGGGGACAAGTTGTGCGAGGGCCGACTCAGATGGTATGGACATGTGCAACACAGATCGACTAATGTGCCTATATGAAGCAATACTATTGAGGAAAGCACAATTAATAAAAGAAGAGGAAGGCCTAAATTAAAAGAGAAATTCTAAACATAACCGCTGCCCCACCCGACTGCATACCCGGTCCTCGGGACTAACTGTTGCGCCCACTATCATTTAAAGACATACATGCAAAAACCATGCGCCACTTAATTCTGCATGTCTCTACATGCAAAAGCTATGTAAGAAATAATTATTCTCCATGTTCCTACATGCAAAAGTCATGCATGAAATTATTATCTCGCCACCAAATACAAATCTACCACCTTAATTTTTTATTTCCCTCTAATGATTCCCTCCATTTTATTTCGCATTTCGTATATAGCTGCAAATCATCTCAATCATCCCCCTCCTTATTCATTTCCGCCCAGAGTAAGTACTATGTGTGTCATTTGTTCATGTTGAACCAGTTCCGCCCAACATTGAGTAAGTATTGTACGTACTATTTGTTCATGTTGAACCAGCTCCGCCCCTCTGATGCAAATAATGGGGTATTGTACTCTTACTTCTTATAGAAATGATGAAAATCAGAATGGGGTATTGTACTTACTAAAATAATTTGGTAGGTAATGTACTGTAAATTTGACAAATTTAAATCAAGAGTAAAGGAGTGAGTACTGTACTTGGTGGAAATTAATAGGGAGGGGGAGTGAGTATTGTACTTAGCGGAAATGATTTGGTAGGTACTGTACCCCATTCTGATTTGAGAATAATAATTAGGTATTGTACTTATTGTTGAATTATATAAGTGATTAATGTTTTGTTGGGTACTGTACTTTTGCTTTTTACAGAAATAAAAATCATAATGGGGTATTGTACTTACTGAAATGATTTGGTAGGCATTGTACTGTAAATTTGACAAATTTAAATCAACACTAAGGGAGTGAGTATTGTACTTGGCGGAAATAAATAGGGAGAGGGAGTGAGTACTGTACTTGACGGAAATGATTTGGTAGGTATTGTACTGTAATTTTGACAAGCTTAAAACAAAAGTAAGAGAGAGAAATGAACAGGGAGGTGGATGTTTGAGGAGATTTGCTGATATATACGAGATTCAAAATTTTGAATTTGAATGTTTTTACAACCTGTGATGGAATTAAATATTTGTGGGTGGGTAGGTATATTTTCTATACTTTGCATGTGCTTTGCATAAATTTTGCATGACTTTTACATGAGTAGTAATACAAAAATGGCTGCAGGCTGCTGGTTACATGTTCCCGAGATCCGAGTGGGCTGGCGGATAGAGCTGCGGGTATGGGTAGCCTTACTCAATTAAAATGGGAAGATCTTATAATGAGAGATCTTAAAGGGCCATTTGTGTGAACCCATTTACACTACTGCAGCAGTCAATAAATTATGGGATTCAACTGCCAAATTAATGAAGTTTGCATTGCTTAATGATTTTGTTTGGGCATCAAGTAATGTTGTTACTGCTGCTTGACGGCTATGACCCTGCACCCCAGCAGGATGTTGTTCCGTCATCTCCTTTTCCACCCGTTCTACTTTCAGTTGGAAGCGGAAACTGCTCCAGATCCACATCGCCGGGTAGAGCGCCGGAGATCCTTTTATCTAGATCGTACCGTCGGCCGCCTCCTCTGTGCGTCCTCCCACCGCACCACCTACTCCTCGCTCGCAGCGCTGCAGAGCTCAAGAGGAAAAGGCTCGACTTCTACCTGCTCAAGAAGATCGACGAGCTTCCCAGGTTGAGGCGGCCTCCGTCGCGGTTCGGGGTGGGAATGGAGAGGAAACACACCAAGGGAGAGATGGATGGCGAGGAAGGGAAATCGCAGAGTATGGAGAACGAGGGAGGCGGCAAGATAATCATGGGACGAACGTGGGTGGAGGAGAGAGAGACCGAGAGAACCGGGGATATCGGGGCCAGAATTAGGATTTCAAAGCTCGCCGTTTTCGGCGTCTTTTGAGAGGATCGCCAAATGTACATGCTGAGAATACGGTAGTTAGCCTGCATAATTTGATAAAATCACATATCACCATCCAAACGATATTAATATAAATACTGTAGTCACAATACCTTAGCGAAATACAATACTGCTCTGCTGCACCCAAATGACCCCTAAATCTCTACATCTCAACCAGAATATGACCCATGATAGAGTTGAATAGAAAAAAAGGATCCACGTAGCCGACCTCAACATTGGTGGGATTGAGGCTTAGTTGATGATGATGATGATGATGATGTTAAAAAAAATTAAATCAAAATAATTACGATGAGATTACCAAATTGATAATTTTTCATTTTCAAAAAATTGCAGAGGGATGTGGTAAATTGTTCTTAAGAAAATTGTACAAACAATATTGTTATGATGTTCAGTTGGTATTCATTTATATATTAGATGTTTTTTATGTTGCGACATATTCTTAATGGAATGTAAACTTCATATTGGGAGTCAACTTCACCATGGTAGGCTAGGTAGGACAATTCTACCTATATGCC
This sequence comes from Alisma plantago-aquatica, assembly GCA_963693085.1. Lineage (NCBI taxonomy): Eukaryota > Viridiplantae > Streptophyta > Magnoliopsida > Alismatales > Alismataceae > Alisma > Alisma plantago-aquatica. Next base: position 1,017,370,105 of record OY856409.1, on the reverse strand, counting down.
ATTTATATATAAGATATAGATACCAAATTATATTTTTTATATAATTCATATATTGTATTAAATGGGTCAGTGTCATTAAATTCCATATAAAATCTTCATATTTAGAAATGAGAATTTTATTGGAATTCTTTTATTATAACAATTTCACACATTTACTGTAAATGATGCACAAATTTTCGTAAATCCATTCGTTGGTTAAAGACAAGACAAATTGTCCAGTCAATATCTACTTAGATGTTTATGCATGTTTTTTACATTAATTAATATATATGTATATCATAATATATATTTTACATGTCTTGTAAATATTGTCGGGTTTGTTTACTCAATCGTGACATAATTGTATAAATACATTTTATAGATTAGAAATTAAGTTCACTTATATTGTTACATGTTACTTCAACTACAATAATTCTTATATTGTTTTAATTTAAATGTCTATTTAGACTTTTATAATAATTCTTATAAGAAATAAAGACTTACGTTCCCAACAAAGGTTAATTTTCTCATCAATAAGAAATCAACTTCTACGGCCAATAAAAAGGATAAAATCATTTTCCTCACTGGATGCTACTTTTGAAGTCATTTATTGTACCATTTAATATGTTGGAGTTCAACTAACATTTTCCTTTCTTAAAAAAATTAAGGCATCTAGAATTGTTCAAATAATGTAAAACATGAAAATGAAGCTAACTGGGACCCAAGGAACATGACTTTTCCATACATTTCACTTTCATACTTTTATTTCATGATTATGCCACCATTCAAATATTTGTCTCATTACCATTATATTTATCAAAATATGATATCTTAATATCAACATTCATTGAATTTAAAGTTATTATCTTCACATTGTTGTCAAAAGAGTTACAAATTATTATTACGCATGAAATTCTACATTTTACTCATTTAACATATTTAATCCATTGATTTCATATTTATTTAAGTAATTGATTATTATTAATATTTATGGACATGGAATCACCAATTAATACTCCAAAGCATATCATACATTTTTATTTATCCATTATATGAGTATTAGATATCAAATTAAATACATGTAACATTTTAACACATATTTAAGATATTATTCAAAAGTTGTTTAATTTTAGCCTTGTTTGGTCAAATCTAGGAAACCAAACTTATTAGCTTTCTAATCATGAAATAGGGTAAGATTCTAAGTTTTGATTTGGTACAGATGAATAGAGAAGGAGACTAATCAGTCAAGTTTTCTCTAGATGAGAGGGAGAAAATCGTGCAACAAACTATATATATGTCTGTGTAAAAGTGTTGTTGGTCGAGTTTGAGATTTTGGAAACTCGTTCAACACTACTGTGTATCGGTCGAGTTTTCCCTAGAGCAAACTTGGCCGACAAAAAAGTCAGTCAACAAGAAATGAAATTTAATTCTAGACTGATAGAGTGCTATATAAATACATTTCTGTAGATAATCATGCATCTTGCACATATTAATGAATATTTCACTCTTCATTGGCCACTATTTTATGATAAAATAAGCATATTCTATTTAAATAAAATATCACCAAGAAATAAATCATTGAAACTTGGCATAAGTAATACAAACAAACATAAGGTGATCATTTTAAGAACTTAAACCATATAGGTAAGTGAACATCTGGCTAGAAGGCATACCATTATCATCAAGAGCAGTTATTTAATCAATTTTGATATAATGAAAGCAAAATTCTCTCTAGCTAGAGGTTTAGTGAAAATGTTTGTAAGTTGATTTTCTGTGTCCACATTAGTGATTTGGATATCTTTCTTAGCAATATGGTCACAAAGGAAATGATGATGGACTATATGTTTAGCTCTACTATATATTATAGGATTGTAAGATAAATTGATTACACTAGTATTATCACAGTAAATAAGAAAAGTATCATAAGGAACATTAACATCTTGGAGAATTTTCTTCATCCATAGGACTTGGACACAACAATCCCATTTTCAATGTACTCAGCCTCAATAATTGAAAGAGCCACTATGCTTTTTTTCTTAGAGAATCAAGAAACTAAGCAGTGTCTTAGGAGGAAGCAAGTGCCACTTGTGCACTTTCTATCAATTTATCACCCGACATAATCCATATCACGATAGGTTGTGAGAGTAAAGTTCCATGACTTTAGATACCATAGATCAAAATTTTGGGTTTTGGCTAGGAATCTTAGTATCCTCTTAACAGTCGTGAGATGGGATTTTCTAGAGCTTGATTCAAATCTAGCACACAAGCTAACACTAAACATGATATCCGATCTAGAGGTAGTGAAGTATAATAAGCTACAAATCATACCTCTCTAGATCTTCTAATCTACCTTCTCACCTTCTTCATCTCTATCAAGTTTTGCGGTGTTGGACATGCATATCCATTGGCTTGGTGTTCTCCATCCCAAAGCACTTCAAGAGTTCACTTATGTACTTTCCTTGGTTGGTGAAGTTCCATCCTTAGTTTTCTTGGTTTGGAATCCAAGGAAGAATGTGAGCTCCCCCATTATACTGATCTCAAATTCACTTTTCATAACATAACTACCCTCCTTGCAAAGATCAAGATCAATTCCATCAACAATATATATTTGAATAATAAAAAATTTCTAGAAGTGTTAGAGAAAGAGTGTAGAATCAACTTTGTCCATGACATAGCCATTATTTAGAAAAAGTTTTTAATTTCACATACCAATCTCTAGAGGCTTGTTTGAGATCATAAAGAGCTTTTCGTAGCAAATAAACATGGTTAGGAAGCTTGTCATGCTCAAAGCTGGGAGGTTGAGATACACAGACTTCCTCCTCTATTCTACGATTAAAAATGCACTTTTAACATCCATTTGGTATAGCAGAAATTCTTCTGACTAGAAAAGGCAAGTAGCATTCTAATAGAATCAAGTATAGCAATAGGAGCATAAATTTCATCAAATTCATTACCTTCCTATTGATTATAACTTTGAGATGCTAACCTTGCTTTGTTTCTTACTACTTTTCCACATTCATCTAGCTTATTTTGGTAGACCCACTTGGTTCCAGTGATCTTTCTATCACTTGGTCTTGGCACTAAGTTTCACACTTTGTTCTTCTCAAACTATTCTAGTTCCTATTGCATAGATAGGATCCATTCATCCTCTTTAAGAGATTCTTTGACGTTTTTTGGCTCAAGTTGTAATATGAAGGTGTTGCCGGCTTATTCTTTGTTAAAAGAGGCCTACTTCCTCACCCTTTCAAAAGGATTTCCTATGATGATCTCTTTAAGATGATCTTCAACAAATTGGGGAGTTGGATCCTTCTTTTCTTCTTATTTTGATTCTTCATCTACTACCACCTCTTTTCCTTTGTCAATGATGTTGTGTTTTTTCAATCTAATAATCACCTCATCTACAACATCATCATTCACAATATTCTTGGAAATGAAGGGGTTAATCTCAATATACTTAACATTGATAGATTCTTTAACTTTAGACAATTCAATATTAAATACTATACAAGGTCTACTTGTAGTACTATAGTCAAGAAATAAAGCCTTATAAGATTTAGCATCAAACTTATCGAGAGAATCTTTGATGTTCAAGACAAATCAAGGACAACCAAACGTATGAAAGAATTCAATTGAAGGCTTTGTACTGTGTCATAACTCATAAGGAGTTTTATTAATCATATGATGAGAGAAAACCCAATTTTGCACAAAGCATGTGGTACCAACGGCTTCGGCCCAAAACTTCTTGGGAGTATCATACTCCAAAAGCATTATTCTAGTCATTTCTTGTAAGGACCTATTCTTCCTCTTAACCACTCCATTTTGTTGAGGTGTATGAGGGGAAGAAAAGTTGTGTGTGTAATCAGAGTCTTCCCAAAATCTCTCAAATAAATTATTTTCAAACTCTCCCCCATGGTCACTACGGATAGACATGATATTGCATGAAGTTGTGTTTTCAATTTGTTTGCAAAAATACATCAAGGGTATCACTTCATGAAACCAAAAAGAAAGTCCAAGTGAAATGAGAGCAATCATTTACAATCACAAGACAATACTTACTACCACGAAACCATTGAGTTTGTATTGGTCCAAATAGATCAATGTATATAAGCTCAAGAACCCTCTTTGTGCTAAAGACTATTGCATTTAGAGGAGGATTTGGTTTTCTTTCCTTGGATACAAGGTTGGCATTCCACATCCTTCTCAATCCAATTTAGCAAGTCCTTTGACCAATTCCTTTTTTCTCAATTTCTTTAATTGATGCATACTTACATGATCAATCCTACAGTGCCACAAAAATACATCATTTTTATCAACAACAAGGCATTTACCAAGAATAGTCTTAAGAGAATCAAGAACAATTATATAAAGATTTCCACTTCTAGTTCCCTTATATATGACATTGTAGGAGAGGAAATCTAGAAGTAAGCATTTTTGTGAAGTAAATAGAACAATATATCCATTATCACAAAGTAGGATAACACTAATTAAATTGTGATGTGAGCCATCCACAAGAAGAACATTCTTTATGCGTAGTGAATCACCTACATCATCCTCACCTATTACTTTACCATTCTTGTTATCCCCAGATTTCATCAAACCTCCTTTCTTCTGAGTAAGAGTTTTCAAATGGTATCTATCACCAATCATGTGCTTTGAGCATTGACTATCAACAATCGATTTGCCTTTTTTCTACATAGAAAGGAAACATCAGTACCCAATTCAAACTTTGGGATCCTGAGTTATTTTGGGGACCCATTTCATTTTGTTTTTGTCCCCTTCTCTTTTTAAGGATAATAAGTAGAATAATGGTCATCAATCTTGAAATGTGTAAAAAGTATAGAAGACTTAGAGACAGAAGTCTCTTAATGGAATATTGGAGGCTTCATGCTCTTTTTCTTATTTTTTCCCTTTTTCTTAGTTACTTCCTCATATACCAAACGATTACTACCAACTTGTTTGGTAGAGTTCTCTAGGACACTATTTAGGGACTTTTCCCTTTGAGGAAAATTGACAAAGTCTCTCTAAGTCTATGAGTATCATCATTGAGGGTAATGACTATATAAGAAAGACTAGAAATATCATTTTGAACATATAAAATGTCAGTCTCCAAACAGAGGGCTTTAGTCAAATAAGAATCATTTTCAAGAGTATTACTAACAATTTCATTACTAGACAAGATAAGTCTAGATTTGAGATTATTAACTCTAGCAAGAAGCCTTGCATTTTTAGATCTAAGCATATAAAGCTCATCAAGATAGATTCTATTTTCATCCTTCATACCATAACATATATGGTTAAGATCATTAAACTTAGTAACAATCTTGTCATTTTCAGTTCTAATCTAAATGAGTTCATTATGATAAGTTTGGTTTTCATCTTTGAGACTATTGATGTTGTTAAGAGAAATACCATTTTCTACCTCAATGTCAATATATTGCAATTGAAGTTCAAGAAATTGACCTTGCAAGGAATCTATGTTATCAAGATGAACTTTTTCATTTTGCTCAAGAAAGTCAATTTTAGCATATACATCATCAATGATTTTCCCTAATCTTTTCTTCTTAGATATGAATTTAGTGTAAGAAGAATGATAAACATTAATAATATCAATGAGAGACATTTATATAGTTCATTCAAGCTTACCTCACTTACCTCACATACATCTTCACTAATTGAGTCAATGAGAGCAAGGTGAGACTCTCCTTCATTAGAGCTACAATCACTTGTGAAGACTCCTCCCAAGAAGCATGGGCACCATCCTTGCCTCTTCTTTCCTTCTTTTCCCTCTTCTTGAACTTTCTCTCCTTGTTGTAGTCCTCCTTCTTCTTAGAGTTGCTCTTGTGGTAGCACTTCTTACCTTGGGACAATCATTCTTGTAGTATCCTTTTGACCACACACATAGCATCATATAGTAGAGGAGGATGAGGGCTTTCCCTTGAAGTGTTTCCCCTTGGAGTAGTTGGCTTCATGATCAAGGAGACCTTTGAGCATGTAGATCTTAGACTCCTTGACTTGTTTGGTCCCTTCATAGGTAATGCATAGTTTGTTGCATATCTTGTCGGAGGTTTTCCAAGAGGAAATGTGATTGAATCTGGATGGGGTGAGGGATGCATAGATAATGCTAAAGGCCTTTGCATTTCACTGGGCTTTCTTCAAGGTATCTTCATCCCAAGTAGCATCAGAGTTTGCATGGAGAATCCACTCTCCAAGTTGAGAGAACCCAAAAGGTCTTCGCCCATCTTCTTATTTTTTGGGAGATCTTAATCAGAGAAGACCGTGGCTCGGATACCACTTGTTGGATTAGTGGGATCTAGAATCTGGGAGGTTGACTTCAAATAAAATACTTAAACCAAATTCATGAGACCTTAACATTTACTAAAATAAATAAGGTTGCAAATATGGAATTTTAGTGTAACTAAACATACATAGCAAGGATGAGAGAGATTTAATCAGAATAGGAACACAACCTGTATATAGTGGTTTCAAACTCCAAACTAGGAAAGTGTACACCCACTACCTAGAGGGGTCAATCCTAAGGATTTTCAACCATCACACACTTCTTATATTCCATTATAAGAGATATACTATGACCTTCCTTTTACTACCTAGCCTTCCTTTTAAGGATCAAAGGTGCCAATAACCTTACAAGGACTTACCCATTCTAGAGCAAGAGTCCTCAACCTCCACAAGGGCTTACCCACTTTTACAATGAGCTAGATGCCTTCACCAAGGAGATATCCTTTTACAGCAAGTCTTCCACCTTGAAGGAACTACCCACTCTTCTCTTGCATCTTTAGCCTTCAACTTTAGCTTCACAAAGGGGAATCTTTCACCATCATAGCTTGAGAGAAATGGATTGGGAAAGGGAAGAGTGATAGCTTCACCATAGAGTAGATTGATGCATCTCTCCCACAAGTAACCTATCTCAACCAGATTGATGTTTGTGTAGTAAGAAAGAGAGAGAAAGGGGCTCTTAGTAGAAAAATCCACTCAACTATAGCTAGGATCATAAGAAGCAAACTTGGTAAGAAGTCCAAGGGCACCTATTTATATTTGGGAGTGTCTACTAGATAGTATATGCACTTGGAAATGACTTCTAGTCATTTTTGGTGTTGCAACACATCTATTTTTAAGTTTTGCAACAAACCAACATCTAGAAACACTTTCCTGCACATTCCGTATAGTGTAGTCAGCTGAGTTTCAATAAAGGTAACTCGACCTATAGCACTATGCGACAAAGAAAATTTTAGTTATCGGTTGAGTTTTTACTGGATGGAACTCAGGCGACGACTTAAATTTGATTTTCTTATGCAGAGGTGTCAGTTAAGTTTCAACTGGGGAAACTCGATTGACCCTGGCAGTTCCCAAGATCTATTAAGGGTGGTGATGGAGTTTATCCTAAATGAAATTTGACTGATAAAAGTCCATGTGATGAATTATATAAATTTCTATAAAAGTTCTTAAATATTATTTTAATTGAATGTTGTAATTTTCTCATCTTAATTACAAGTCTTAGCCTCTATACAAATTATTTGCAAAAATATCCTAAGTGTTTCAAGGCATTTTCTACAATTGCACATTTGCATTGATTTTAAGTTGAATTTGGTCAAGCTAGGGCTTGATGAATTCATCTTTTTCATGTACCAAATACCTGAAATCAATCTCAAGTAGACATATTAGACACATATGAATGGAATGGTTAAGTCAACATCAAAATATGGATAATGCATGACAGATAGGTCAAAACTAAGGAGGAATCCGAGAAAGGAAAGATTGTTTAATTGTTTCTTTGATGTGGATATGATAACTCCCTTTCGATTGTTAAAATATAGATCAAACAAAGCTCGTAGAGTATATGATAGGGGGATATCAAACTATTTCTAGTTGATATCTTGGGGTTTTATCATGATAGTTTATTTTCCCACTTTATGAGATGTAGATATACCCCTCATTGGGCATGTTTGTAAAGATTGGGGGGATATCTTGTCATAGAAATTTTTCCCTTATTCATTCTTGTTACAAGTCATAGTACTTCCTTGGTAGGGTCCATGTGAAGCTTTTCACATTTAGAAAAATGATGACAAGGTTAAATGAGGCCCTCACACTTGCACCCCCACCTCAATCACACTATTTTGAAAAAAAATCCATGTTTCCCCCTTCTTCTCATCGTGATATACAATGATCACATTCCCATGATTTTTGGGATCCATATGGTGGTTACTCCACTAAAAATGTTCCAATTTGTCACACACACTCGCACGAAGGTAGTGGCACCTCCAGATCCCAAAATGAGCAGTTGATCAATGATGGTAGTCCTCCCCTATCTAAAATCATGGTGATGGTAATGGATACATTATAATAAGAAGGAGGAACAGATAAGGGGCATCCATCAATCAAGAGGGTAGGTCACCATGCCCATTGATCCATAAAAGGATGTGATGGTTGATGAAAGGAAGACTAACTAATTCCAGTAGCTATATGAACTTCTCTAAGACACATATGAAGAGAGCAACAACCCACAATATGTTTTAAAAGGTAATCTCAAATATATTGTGTGTTACACCATTTACCATAATAATACTAGAGGATTCAAATGTATATCAAAGAATTGTGTGGAACATACTGACATCATTAATATTTCTAGAATTATATGGGTTCTCCTAACCATAGTTTGGCATTTTAATAAATGATTAATCATGTAAATGTAAAATGGAATTTCATGTATATGACATGGTAAAATTATTTTGGAATATTATGCAAACTTGTTGGTAGTGCCATAATCTAATATAGAATGCATACAATTACCAATATGTGTTGGGTTTTGTGGAGAAAACATGCACGGCGGAAGCAATAAAATCCATGCAACCCGAAACAGGATCTCGTCAACAACAACGTATTTAGAAGGAGTGTTTGCGGGATATACCTTATCGCAGAGCAAGTCCGGCGATATCTCGTTGCACGACGGTGCAACACTGCTAGCCTACACGGACGGAACTTCTCTCCCATTCGCTGTCACAGGTTGATCCGGCGGTGCTCCTTTGCGGCAGTGATGTACGCCGCTCGTAGCGCGTACAGGTGGTGGTTGTCGACGTCCTCCGAACGCAGGCGTCAAGGCGTCTGCGTCTCTACTTCATCCACGCGGATGGACAGAACTCCACGTCGTGCTTCCCAAGCCGGCAGGAAGGAGTTATGTCTCTGTGGCGGTGTGCTAGCGATGTGTTTCTCTCCTAAGGACGATGACAGCTAGGGTTTATGTGCGTGAGCGTAAACTAAAAGCGTCTCTCGATATCTTATATAGATATCGGCCGTCAATCCTCCTTTAAACAGGATATGAAGGGAAATAGGGTTTCCTAAACCCATCGGTAAATAGAAACGTTGCGTTAATTAAAACGCTCGTGGATTAATTAGAATATTCTGGAATTCATTAATTAACCAAATAATCGCATTAATTGATTAATTAATATCCGACTCCATGCAATCACTTGGGATGGCTCTACGAGCATACATATACCAACAGACTCCCACTTGCACTTAGAGCCAGTCACTCCAATATTATTCTAATCCATTTCATAAACATTTTAGTAATCAATGTGATTCAGAGCAATTCCAATCAAATCCACAATTATACTCCTATTCCAACACATCCTATGTGTGTGACCCGGTAGGCTCCAAATTACGTTGGCAGTGATATCCATAATCATATTATGATTTCACAAGCAATGATTGGTATCTAGAAAGACTTCATTGCTACCCAAGTAATTGGAGAAGTTGGAGAACAACTTAACCTATCATTCATGACTGGTGTTATAGTGATTGTACAGTTCCTTTGTCGCTGATATTAAGATTGAACTTGAGTCATGGAATTGTTATCATTTTCAATGTTCAATCCATGTTCCTTGAACTAGAGCAGACTGTCTGAGATATATGTAAGCTCAATATCACATATTGACTCACATCAGCATGGCCATGCATTTCTCAGTCTCGCTTATCAAGTGGCCGGAATATCAAACTCCCGTAGGAAGGACAAATTCCATCTACATCACTCACAGTCATCCCCATGTGTCACAGTGCACCCAAGCACCATATTTATGGCAATCCTTATTCAGGACCACGATGGATGATGTCAAAGTACACCGAACGACATGTGATAAGTGTAGTGACTTCAGGTCTAAGAACCACAATCACCACCATCATTATGAGATGTGACTCTAACTACCAATCATGGTATCCATGTGTCACTCTCAAGGTGGGTCTATCCGATACACTGTTCTCTAACAAGTATCTATGTATTTGGTTTGATATCTCCATATCATGGATAATGAGATTCTTCCATCAACCAACATACATTATAATCTTATGTGTTATTGATGTCTATGGATATTTCCACAATAACAACTGATTAGGGACAAAACAAGAATACATACTCTTAGCATACATATGATCTCACTGTTCAGGTCATCAACCCAAAGATATATGTCATTGAGTATTTCATTCTATAGACATCTATAAGTTTTATGGTCATCTCACAATATAAAACACAAACATATATATTGGAAACTTGCCTTTATTGATATGATCAATGTAGTATTACAAATCGTTTACATGGTATCCCATTACAATCATCGAATGATAGTCTCTATGGGCATACATACCAACAGATTCCCACTTACACTTATACCCAATCACTCATGAATCTCAATCCAAGTGATCGAACATGTCCGTCATGTTTCTACTGTGAAAGTGCTTTTGTGAGCGGGTCAGCCACATTGCTTTCTGTAGGTACTCTGCAAATCTTCACATCTCCTCGTTGTACGATCTCTCGTATGAGATGGAACCACCATAGAATATGTTTGGAATGTTGGTGCGATCTTGGTTCTTTAGCCTGTGCAATTGCTCCATTGTTATCGCAAAACAACTCAATTGCATCACCAGCGCTTGGAACCACTCCAAGTTCAGAAATGAACTTCTTGATCCACACAGCTTCCTTTGCAGCATTAGATTCGGCAATATATTTGGCCTCTGTTGTAGAATCCGCAACCGTCTCTTGCTTGGAACTCTTCCAGCTCACAGCTCTGTTGTTCAGGCAAAACACAAATCCAGATTGCGATCTGTAGTCATCTTTGTCAGTTTGGAAGCTAGCATCGGTGTAACCCTTTACCACGAGCTCTTCCTCACCACCGTATACCAAGGATTGATCCTTAGTCCTTCTCAAGTACTTTAGGATGTTCTTTACGGCTGTCCAGTGACATTCACCTAGATCTGACTGATATCGGATCGTCATGCTCAAAGCATACGACACATCAGGACGAGTACATAACATTGCATACATGATAGATCCAATTGCTGATGCATATGGAATCTTACTCATACGTGCCCGTTCATCACATGAACTAGGACACTGGGCTTTATAGATTGTAACCCCATGGGACATGGGCAAGTTACCTCTCTTAGAACCCTCCATGCTAAACCTCTTTAGCACCTTGTCAATGTATGTGCTCTGTCTTAGGCCTAGAAGCCTTCTAGATCTATCTCTATAAATCTTGATCCCTAGTATATAGGATGCTTCACCTAAATCCTTCATAGAGAAAGTCTTCCCTAGCCAACCTTTTACTGTCTGAAGAGTAGGGATGTCATTTGCCATCAATAGTATGTCATCCACATACAATATGAGAAATATGATTGTGCTCCCACTAACCCTTTTGTAAACACAAGGTTCATCTTCATTTTGACTAAAGCCAAACTTTTTGACTACTTCATCAAAATGTAGATTCGAGCTCCGAGATGCTTGCTTCAATCCATAGATTGACCATTGTAGATTACAGACTTTATTGGCTTCCTTTGGATCGATAAAACCCTCAGGTTGTGTCATGTACACATCCTCGAGTAAATTCCCATTAAGGAATGTTGTTTTAACATTCATCTGCCAAATCTCATAGTCATGATAAGCTGCAATGGCAAGCATGATCCTGATGGATTTAACCATGGAAACTGGTGAGAAGGTCTCGTCATAATCAACACCTTGAATTTGACGAAATCCTTTCGCAACCAATCTACCTTTATAGGTTTGAACATTTCCATCCATGTCAGTCTTCTTCTTAAAGACCCACTTGCACCCTATGGGTCTTACCCCTTCGGGTGGATCCACAAAGGTCCATACCTTGTTGGTGTACATGGATTCCATCTTAGATCTCATGGCTTCGAGCCATTTCTCAGATTCTGGTCCCTTAGTAGCTTCTAGATAGGAAGTTGTCTCATTTGATATGCCCAATTCGTCACTATCTGGAGTGTTGGCTAAATTGGACATTATGATAAATCCCTTTGTTTTGATGATGACAAACATTAATTCTTGTCGATCTAATGAGCTACTTGAGTGTTGCAGGAATAAGGTGGATGACAAAGTACTAGGGAATCTATATGCTTGAATGCTTGTAAATTTCATGAAATGTAATCAATTGTAAACTTGTACAAGTATATAATGTACAAGTACTGAGACATCATGTAAATCAAGCGTTAGATCTTCCCTAGCCAATCACTACACTTATATAGGTCATCCCCTCCAATAGTGTCATATATGCACACTCATACACACACTTAATGTCTTTATTTGAAACATTAAAACAGGGTCAATCCCGGTCGACAAACTCCTCGACCGAGACACTCTCGGTCGACAAACTTCTCGACCGAGAAAGACCCAGGTAGCCGTTAGACACAGCTGACAGGGTAGTTGGTAGTTGGAGATGAACGTTGCAAACACTTGATCCAGAGTGCCTGTCGGTCGAAAAATCCTCGACCGAGTTGGTGTCTCGGTCGACAATTCCTCGACAGAGATGGACTCTGACAGCAACTGCAGAATTAATTAACTAGTCGTTGCTAATGCAACTAACTTGTACCTAACGGCTAGTTAAGCACTTAGAACCCCCTAGAAAGTGTCTAGAACGTCCTTAAGCACTTGTAGGTCATTCCTATAAATAGGACATGCCTTAGGACACCTAAACACATCTAAGCTACACTTGTGATACACTTGAGCATACACTTACAATTGGCAATCTGTTTTGAGAAATTGAGCAACACTTGCTTTGGCGATCCCTCTACTTGCTCTAATTTCGTGTCCTATAGGCTAGTATCTCCTATCCACAATAATCACACGTGAATATACATTGGTTAGGAGATCTACACGCTTGATATAGGAAAATCAAGCCTTGTGCTTCAAAGGATAAGTGTAATTTCATGTTTCCTTCTTGTTCCTTTTATTCTTTGTATTCTCCTTGCTACTCCTAGGGTTGGAGGCTGCGGATTGGAGAAGGTTCTTCTCGGAGGAGAAGGTGGACTTCGAGCTACTTCAAGAAGGCTATTACAATGGGAAGCTACTTCAGGAGGAAGGCTACTTCAAGGGGGAGCTTGAAGTTACTTCAAGAAGGCTGCTTCAAGGTTGGTGCAATTACTTCAAGGTGAAGGCTGCTCGAAGGGTTTAGGGAAAGAATTGTAATTTTATGTAAAGTCCTTGCGAGGTAATAAAATTAAATTCTTTCAAAATCCTGGTTGGGTAAGCAACTGGGTAGTGGACTGACTTCCTTAGTGTTTGCTAAGGTTGGAACCACTCTAAATCCTTGTCCCCTTATCCAATATTCTTGTGGTTGGTTGTTTGAGTTAAATAATTATTAAAATTATTATACAACCCTATTCACCCCCCTCTAGTGGTTTTTCAATTGGTATCAGAGCAGGCTTCAAGGAGCTCTAATCGAGTCTTGAAGGATGAAGGGTGGTGGTGTTAACAACCGCAAGCAAAGGAAAAGCATGGACCAATCTTCAACAAGTTGCAATTGGTGCTTAGGAACAAGACACACTACATTTAACTGTCCATGGAGGTCTAAGAAGGAAGATGTGCATAAAGAATGCCTTATTGCTACAATAAGTGAAGAATAAGAAGAAGAGGTAAGCCTTTTTGATTTATCTAAAGAAGAGCTAGTTGCTAGTCTTGAAGAGACACATAATAAATATATTGAGTGCAAGAAGAAATTAAAGAAATCTAATAAAGCAAATGATGAGTTACATGCTAAGCTTCTTGCTCTCACATCTGAAAATGAAGATCTCAAAAAGGATATTGAAGATCATGATATTAAGATAAAATCTGTAGAAGCAAATTGCAATCTTCTTTCCCTAGAAAAATTAAATTTGCAAACTCAAGTAAATGATTTTCAAAAACAACCTATTTTGTGTACACATCTAGATTATGATATTATTGTAAAAGAAAGAGATTCCTTGCTATCTAATCTAGATCAAGCAAAGTTAGATATCAATAAGAGAATGGATGAGATTGTTAAGCTGCAACAAAAAGTTAGTAGTTTGAGTAATAATGACACTCTTGATAAAATCTTAAATAATTCTTACCATCAAATTGGAAGGAGAGGACTAGGTTACAATCCTAAACGAAAATCTTATCAAAAACCTAGTTGGGAAAGAACACAAGTGCCAAAAAGCCAATCTATGTATGTACCTAAAGGCACAAATACATATGTACCCAAGAACAACCTAGAACAAAATCATAGAAGGAGATATGAGGTTGATTCTATATGTTGTCATTACTGTTTGCGCCTTGGACACTATTCTTTTTCATGTCCTTACAAGAAAAAGGATGTCGAGTTAGTATGGGTTCCAAAATCCCCAAACTAAATGGATAAAATTAAGTTGAGATATGACCAAAGACTCTAAGTTGTATATTTCTATGTCTATCTCAACTTAACATAATAGGACACTAAGTTAATCCAAGAAATTAAAATTTCCAAATATACATCTTAAACTACTTGTTTTAGTTTGGATTCTTAAAATGTATATGATTAGTTGAGATTTTACCTAAATGTTGCTTTGATATTTAAATATCTCAACCAAATCAAGCTTTAACTTTCATATTTTTGCTTTTACTTGTAAACAATTCCTGAAAACATGTCTGAAACAATACAGAACCTTTCTCGGTCGAGAAACTGTCGACCGAGAGAACTGTCGGTCGAGAAATGGTCGACCGAGCAGGTTACTGAATTCCAGTCTGCAATAAATCTGCTGAATGTGTTTTCAATTGATCATATTACTATCTATTCATTGTTAATGACTGATTTTACATGCAAAACAAGTTGAAGACCATTCTTGAAAAAATTTAAATAAAAATGAGATTATTTTGGTTGATCTTCTAAATAAGTTAAAACTGAAAATCATGCTTAGCTTAATAAAAAGAAATTACTGTTTTATAATTATTCACATGATTTTCCTAAAGTATTTCCTGGTTTATCCATATAGAAATCATGTGTTATGACATCTAGTTTAAATGATCACAACCATTGTATTTCATGGAATTATCATTATATGCTGTTATTTGTTCTATCATGGATATGCTTTCATTATTTCATCATTCAGCTCATAAAGATGATGCTATGTTAAGCACAAATAGATAATGATAATTGTATGCATGGATACATGAATGATTATTGTGCCATATGTTTCATTGGTTTGTCTACAATAATCTTTGATTCATATATACAAACCATGAATATTGTTATTGATCATTGTAATTCAGGTCATATGAAGATGCCATTTTGCATAAACAGTAAAACTTCATGGCATAAATACATTTTTTTGCAGAAATTATACTTCACATATAAGCGTTCAAATTAAAAATCTGCAGAAATTGCCTCTTGGTTGAAGTTAAAGTTTGACCAAGGGGCGCTACGGTCGTAGTCAAGGCCGACCTAAAATAAGCTTGACATTATGCTTATTTGTATATCATTTTAATATATTTAATCTTAGTATTTTTTTTACTCTTGGTTATGAAGAAATCTACAAATTTCATAAAAATGGTATATCTTGTTCTTAAAGGAACTCTCTAAACAAATTAGGGCTTAACATCCCGTGCATTTGGTTAGAGACATTTTTATGTACTCTAAGATTAAAGGATTCTCATTTCATTTTTAAGGCTTAACATCCCTTGGAAAATGGATGAGAAATCAATATATATCATAAGCTTAAGGGAATCTCATATCATTTTCAGGGCTTAACATCCCTTATAAAATGGGTGAGAAATCAATGCACATAATCCATAAACTTGAAAGAAACTCATATCATTTCAAAGCTTAATATCCTTTGCAAATGATTGAGAAACAAATTGTGGCTAAATTTGACAATAAAATCCCTTGATTTTAATTGAATATCGCTTTAAGGGGGAGCAAAGCTTAAAAAGAAAGACACAATGTCATACTAAATGATTGTATTGGATATTTTTTTTTTCGAAATGACAAAGGGGGAGAAATAATATAAAATCATAAACATAAAATTAAAATGAGTTTCATAATATTTTGGCCAGCAGTCACTTGCAAAACCAAAGATGGCTACAAACGTAAATTTCAGGTATGAAACTCACATGTTTTATATTTCCTTATTTTATATTTAGGAAATGTTTGTCATCTTCAAAAAGGGGGAGATTGTTGGCTAAATTGGACATTATGATAAATCCCTTTGTTTTGATGATGACAAACATTCATTCTTGTCGATCTAACGAGCTACTTGTGTGTTGCAGGAATAAGGTGGATGACAAAGTACTAGGGAATCTATATGCTTGAATGCTTGTAAATTTCATGAAATGTAATCAACTGTAAACTTGTACAAGTATATAATGTACAAGTACTTAGACATCATGTAAATCAAGCGTTAGATCTTCCCTAGCCAATCACTACACTTAGATAGGTCATCCCCTCCAATAGTGTCATATATGCACACTCATACACACACTTAATGTCTTTATCTGAAACATTAAAATAGGGTCAATCCCGGTCGACAAACTCCTCGACCGAGACACTCTCGGTCGACAAACTTCTCGACCGAGAAAGACCCAGGTAGCCGTTAGACACAGCTGACAAGGTAGTTGGCAGTTGGATATGAACGTTGCAAACACTTGATCCAGAGTGCCTGTCGGTCGAAAAATCCTCGACCGAGTTGGTGTCTCGGTTGACAATTCCTCGACCGAGATGAACTCTGACAGCAAATGCAGAATTAATTAACTAGTCGTTGCTAATGCAACTAACTTGTACCTAACGGCTAGTTAAGCACTTAGAATCCCCTAGAAAGTGTCTAGAACGTCCTTAACCACTTGTAGGTCATTCCTATAAATAGTACATGCCTTAGGACACCTAAACACATCTAAGCTACACTTGTGATACACTTGAGCATACACTTACAATTGGCAATCTGTTTTGAGAAATTGAGCAACACTTGCTTTGGCGATCCCTCTACTTGCTCTAATTTCGTGTCCTATAGGCTAGTATCTTCTATCCACAATAATCACACGTGCATATACATTGGTTAGGAGATCTACACGCTTGATATAGGAAAATCAAGCCTTGTGCTTCAAAGGATAAGTGTAATTTCCTGTTTCCTTCTTGTTCCTTTTATTCTTTGTATTCTCCTTGCTACTCCTAGGGTTGGAGGCTGCAGATTAGAGAAGGTTCTTCTCGGAGGAGAAGGTGGACTTTGAGCTACTTCAAGAAGGCTATTGCAATGGGAAGCTACTTCAGGAGGAAGGCTACTTCAAGGGGGGGCTTGAAGTTACTTCAAGAAGGCTGCTTCAAGGTTGGTGCAATTACTTCAAGGTGAAGGCTGCTCGAAGGGTTTAGGGAAAGAATTGTAATTTTATGTAAAGTCCTTGCGAGGTAATAAAATTAAATTCTTTCAAAATCCCAGTTGGGTAAGCAACCGGGTAGTGGACTGACTTCCTTAGTGTTTGCTAAGGTTGGAACCACTCTAAATCCTTGTCCCCTTGTCCAATATTCTTGTGGTTGGTTGTTTGAGTTAAATAATTATTAAAATTATTATAAAACCCTATTCACCCCCCCTCTAGTGTTTTTTCATGGAGTCATGAGAAATCCAAATCTCTCAGGCTCAAGTCGTGTCCTACTAGACCTACGAGGTTCCTGTGTTACATTTGGAACTTGAAATTCCACAACAACTTGTGAGTCTTCATGTTCCTTATGTACCTCCTCAGGTTCTCTGCTTTCTTGTTGGTCTCGAACTTCTTCGAGCTCTACATTCCTCCCACTAATTCCTTTGGAAATAAATTCCTTTTCAAGAAATACAGCAGTCCTAGCAACAAACACTTTGTTGTCATTTGGTGTGTAGAAGTAGTATCCCCGAGTTACCTTGGGGTATCCAACAAAATAGCATTTTTCCAATTTGGGTCCAAGCTTTTCAGGAAATTGTTTTCTAACATAAGCTTCACATCCCCAAATCTTTAACATAGACAAATTGGGACGATTCCCATTCCATATCTCATATGGTGTCTTTTGAACCGATTTGGAAGGTACACGGTTAAGTGTAAACGCTGCAGTTTCAAGAGCATATCCCCAGAACGATATTGGAAGTTTGGCTGAACTCATCATTGATCGTACCATGTCTAATAATGTACGATTCCTTCTTTCTGACACACCATTATGTTGTGGTGTACCAGGTGGAGTCCATTGTGATACAATACCAGGTCTCTCAGAAGGTCCTCCAACTCTTGGCTTAAGTATTCGCCACCTCGATCTGAACGGAGTGCTTTAATACTCTTACCAAGTTGCTTCTCTACTTCATTTATGAAAGTCTTGAACATTTCAAGAGTTTTTGACTTGTGTTTCATAAGATATACATAGCCATACCTACTGAGGTCATCAATGAAGGTAATGAAGTATTGATAGCCTCCTCTAGCATTTGATCTAAAAGGTCCACATACATCAGTATGTATGAGCCCTAGAAGATCATTGGCTCTCTTACTGTGTCCAGTGAAAGGAGTTTTGGTCATCTTCCCTAATAAACATGTCTCACATGTCTCTAATGATTCAAAATCAAAAGAGTCTAGATAACCATCCTTATGGAGTCTAGATATGCACTTCTCATTTATGTGCCCAAGACGACAATGCCATAAGAATGTTTTGTTTGAGTTGTCAAGTTTTAACCTTTTAGTATTTACGTTATATATGCTAGTCTCAAGTTCTAACAAGTAGATACCATAAGACATAGGGGTATTTCCATAAAAGATCTCATCTTTAGATATAGAAATAATTCCATTCTTAATGTGAAATTCAAATCCAGTCTTGTCCATACAAGATACAGAAATAATATTTCTATTAATGGAAGGTACATAATAGCAATTCTCTAATTCTATTACAAGGCTCGTAGGCAAAGATAAACTAATAACTCCAACTGTGGTGGCAGCAACTCTTGCTCCATTAGCAACCCGTAGCTCGACTTGGCCCTTTCGTAAAGGCTTACTTCTTATCAGATCCTCCATATTAGAACATATGTGAGATCCACATACGGTATCCAGTACCCATGATGAAGAAGTATTTAAGTTTATCTCAATAACGTATATACCTGAAGTGGAGATCTCTATCCCCTGCTTCTTCTTCCTCAATTCCTCCAGGTAGAGAGGATAGTTTCTTTTCCAATGTCCAGGATGGTGACAATGGTGACAACTACCTTCTTTGGAGATCCCACCTTTATCTTTGAGTGCGGATGACTTTGGTTTCTGCCCGGCTTTAAAACCTTTCTTAGCCTTGCTTTTTTCCTTTTGACTTTCCCTTTGCCTTGCTGATCACCATCACAGACTTGGGCTTGTCTTTCTTCATATGTGCTTCAGCTATCCTCAACATGCCTAACAATTCTGACAACGACTTGTCAAAATTGTTCATGTTGTATTTCATGACACAATGATTATATGATTCAGGCAACGATTGTAGAATCACATCAGTGGCCAACTCTTGACTAGGAGAAATCCCAGCTTAGATAGGCTTTCCATGTACCCAATCAAGGTGAGTATATGGGTGCCAACTGAGTCTCCCTCTTTCATCTTGCTTTTGAACAAAGCCTTTGAGACATTATATCTCTCCTATCTTGCTTGATTATGATACATGTTCTTGAGATGTGTTACCATCTCCATGGTATTCATGTTCTCAAGTTGCTCTTGCAACTCATAGTTCATTGAGTACAACATCAGGCACTTGACATCCACAGCATCATCAAGGTGCTTCTTATAAGCATCCTTTTCAGCCTTGGGCGCATTTACGGCGGGCTCCTCTGGCTCTGGTGTTTCAAGGACATAGAGCTTACGCTCATGTGTGAGAACAATTTTCAGCATCCTAAACCAGTTAAAGTTGGTTCCGGTAAGTTTGTCCTTCTCAAGGACCGATCGCAATGAGAAAGTGTGAGTGTTGGTTTCCATTTGAATGCTACAAAAGAAAAATTTGCATTTAGTCCAAAACATTTTGACTTGTAAAGATTTGATAAACGAGATTAATTAGGCCTTTAATTAATTATGCTCCCACTATTTTATTCAAATTGATAGCCCTCACTATCAACTCGGAAGATTGCAACACACAACCTTCTAGTGAGCCAAGACCCAAAATAATTAGATCAATGCCCAGCCAACGCCGGCGTCAAAGACCAAATACTAAGGTAGGCAACTTTTTCTAATTGCATCATATGCAACTCTTGGATAGATGATCATGCACAACTCCTTGCCATGATGCATATGTGTGCCTCTAGGTACTTGATCCTATCAAGTTTCCCTAGTTAAGTCCAACCCATAAGCAAACACGATGAGTGTGCACCCTGCGGAGGCAGACCCACACACCCACCATCACACTTCCACGAGATAAACAGTGTACCACACGGAGGCGTGCCCACACATAGTCGATCAAGATTTTCATGTGTGTTGCTTTATGGAAGGCAACTAAAACTTAATATTATTAATTGAGGGGTTTTATTAATACATATACATATCCAAACACCACATACTTATAGTACGTATCATATACTACTATATCCACAACCACAAACGATAGACATGCAATCACAAACACAAATACATCGGTTATGGCCATACTATTGTAATCCTTTGGAGCAACAAAGGATTACGGTCCACCTATGGTCTTATGCATCTCATGCAACACCTGTGAATCAACTTGTAAGCCTGTAATGATCAACATTACAAAGAACAACTTCATGGATGCTTCGTGAGGTTGGAACTTCAAGTTGCTTCTTGGAATTGGATCTTCTTGTTACTTCTCCATGGACGCTCCATGGAGTTGGATCTTCAGGTTGCTTCTTGGAATTAGATCTTCATGGTGCTTCTCCATGGACACTCCTTGGAGTTGGATCTTCAAGTGGCCTCCTTACATCAAGTTTACAAAAACTAAAACTAATCCTATCTCTATTACATCATATGAGTGCAAATATAAAAGGAATGAATTAATTACACTTTGAAATAAGAGATGAGGCTCGTCGTGCAAGCCAAATACTTTATACAAAGGATCCATATGTAACTCTGATACATCCATAGAATTCACAAACAAACATATCCACAAGATTGACATCCACATTCATTCACAACATTCACAAAAGGGGATACTAGGCCATAACCGTGCATGCACTCACCACATAAAACAGATTTTAAAGGCGACATGTATCATATCATAGGTATATCTACATATATGTATATACATATTAAAATTGCAGTACTTGTAATGCGGGACATTCCCCCATTAAAAGAATTTTTTACTCCCACGCAGACAATGCGGGGTACACAGGGGCAGCGCCCCTGTGCGGGGTACACAGGGTCTACGGAATTTTACTTCCGTGCACTTAGGAAAATCAATATTTTTCATAGTCGACCCCGTCCAAAATGTCAAAAACAGAAGCCTACGGAGCATGTGGAATTAGGTTTAGATTTGCACATTAGCATGTTTAATTCGCATTGTATGCAACATAAAAACAGTATACAGCGATTCGATCATATCGAAACTAATCCAAATACACCGTAGATCGACGCTGCTCTGATACCACTGTTGGGTTTTGTGGAGAAAACATGCGCGGAGGAAGCAATAAAATCCACGCAACCCGAAATAGGATCTCGTCGACAACAACGTATTTAGAAGGAGTGTTTGCGGGATATACCTTATCGCGGAGCAAGTCCAGCGATATCTCGTTGCACGACGGTGCAACACTGCTAACCTACACGGACGAAACTTCTCTCTCATTCGCTGTCGTAGGTTGATCTGGCGGCGCTCCTTTGCGGCAGTGATGTACGCCGCTCGTAGCGCGTACAGGTGGTGGTCGTCGACGTCCTCTGAACGCAGGCGTCAAGGCGTCTGCATCTCTACTTCGTCCATGCGGATGGACGGAACTCGACGTCGCGCTTCCCAAGCCGGCGGGAAGGAGTCGTGTCTCTACGGCAGCGTGCTAGCGGTGCGTTTCTCTCCTTTCTCTCCTAAGGACGATGACGGCTAGGGTTTACATATGTAAGCGTAAACTAAAAGCGTCTCTCGATATCTTATATAGATATCGGCTGTCAATCCTCCTTTAAACAGGATACGAAGGGAAATAGGGTTTCATAAACCCATCGGTAAACAGACATGTTGTGTTAATTAAAATGCTCGTGGATTAATTAGAATATTTCGGAATTCATTAATTAACCAAATAATCACATTAATTGATTAATTAATATCCGACTCCATGCAATCGCTTGGGATGGTTCTACAGGCATACATATACCAACAATATGTTCATCACAGTGCATGTAACATACTGAAACTTGGGTTTATTTGCAGTTTAACCCATTTTCAAGCTTTTTTGTTTCCTTCATATCCTTTTTAGTCATTTTTCCTAAATTTTCCTGTCTTTTCTATCCTTTTTGTCCTCAATGTTGAAATTTTTTGGAATATTTACTAGTTTGGAATAAATTTGATTCATATTTATGCCAACATACGGGTTTGTGTACAAATACTTCAACTAGTGTTTTAATTAGAGTCTAAAATGCAAAATGACCACTAATGAGAGCTAATCAGTAGATTATATTAATTTAGAGTTTTTATGGCCTTTTGAAACATGGAATAAAAGATAGTGTGGTTTTGAGTTAGTTAATGTGAATAATAAACTTCTTTTCCTTTCTCTCTCCTCCTTGATGGAATAATAGCATAATGGAGAATATTGAGGTGAGTAATGACTATTGAATTAGAATATATGTTTATCTTAAAAATTCACCCAAAGATTTAATTATTAAAGTCTTTTCTTATCAATTCACCCTTTTAATACATTAATATATATATTAATGGCCAATATAGTGGTTATTGGTCAAAACTTGTACAAAACAAAAATATAATTGTATAACATTATTCTATACATTGATATTAGCCTATGGTCCAAATTTGGGGTCATTTAGTCAATGTTTGACCCTCCAAATGAATAAAATGAGTTTTGAATATAGTTTGGCTATATTTTGAGTTCAATTTCATTAATGCGACGCATTTACCCTATAGTTCGGCTATTTATCACTGTCATGAATTACATATTAAATCTCGCCTCTTTTACGTACCATCTAATGACTACAATATGAGCGCCTGATCAAATAAGAGATCCAACAGTCTAGCGACTGTCATCTGCCTCTGAAATGCTCACGGTCAGCAAGCCTATCACTATGTGATCCCTCTATACACATCTGTTTCTCAAAATTCTTTTTTGTAATAGCTTTGTCTCTCTTACCGGTTCCAATGAGAATTAACTCATCATTCATCTCGCTGGTTTGACAAAATGTGCAATTAGGGCTTGTTTCCGTTCTCTGCTTGAGATTGTAGACGCCCCCTCGAGGTGTCTCCTCCCATTTTAAGAGTCTAAATCGCACCATCAACTTCCACTCACCTCTCCCCTTCAATCAATTTTCTCGCCAACACCGCAAGACTCCTAGACTTTCTCATGGTTCGTCTCTGATGATCTCGGTGTTGCTCCAGCCTTCAGTACACCCTTCTGAGCAATTGAGGCGTCGGTGAGCATCCCTTCTACCTTTTCTTTATTTCCACATTATTAGTTTCCCTTGTTCTTTATTGAGAAACTGGACCCTATAGGTCTTTGTTGGAGTCTCCGATGGAGGGTGCAATTTTGGTCTTCTAGAGGTACTTTGGTGCGCTCCCGCTAGAGGCTTGCAACAAGTGCAATCCACGAGGTCGGGAGGCACGGGAGAGATGGGATCTTTGCTTTCGATATTTGTATGGTCCCACACTAACTGCCTACGTCTACTAAGACACTACGCCCGCAAGTGCACGGGGTCGTGTCGTAGTATAGGTAAGGCGGCAAGTACGGGGTCGATCAGCATAGATAGAGGGGGTGCTAGAGTTAGATGGCGTGATCTACGTTCCTAGTGCGGAGAGTAAGGTTTTTAGGGTTTTAAGGTTGATTATTGGTTGATTACACTAATGAGCAAGTAAGAGATGCAAAAAGGAAACTAAATTATGGAAGAGCAAGCAAATTAGTAAACTAAGTTATCAAACTAACTAAGCAGGAGCAAGAAGGGCTACACTACTCTAGCAAGACAAGAAGCAGATAAGAACTAAACTAACCACTAGCAAGAGCAAGAGTCTAAGTTAACACTGAAGAGTAAAACTAAGCAATTGACTAAGTTAGACTGGAGCGATTGGACTAAGCTAGCATTAACAAGCAGACTAAGCAATTAGGGTTTTAAGAAAGGGGATTAAGGTGGGTGGGCTATTTGGGGAATGTCACTTTGATTTTAGTTGGGGGAGTTCATTAAACATGCATGGTGCTCAATTCATATCTAGATTACCAAACCAAACAACAAGGGCAATGCCATTAGAACATACCCTATACTACTAGTAGAAGACTAGGGTTAGGTGTAGTTCTAGTGAGATTGGCCAAATCTAGGTTTCTAGGGTAAGTGATAGTGGACAATCGAGGGTTGAGTGTAGAGATGGGAGTGGAGATGAATGGGTTTAACCTCATGCCACTAGCCACTCTAGCCTTTAGAAGGCCCTAGGCAATTGCATCACTCTCACTTACACTAGACACTTAAATCTCACACTCATTTATAGGAGGAGGGATGTGTATGTAGGAACAAAGGGGGCTAGCTAGGGATCCACTAATTGGACCTAGGAGCCATTCCTAAGATTGCCACATACACCCCAATTCCTCCTAGAAATGAAGTGTCATTAAAAACCTCAAAACAAGCAATTCATACAAGAAGCACAAACCACATGCAATAAGATAGGAAAAGAGATGGAAGCAAGAAGTAATCATCATAAATATGAATTAAGTTCATTACAAGAATTTATCCCCCAACATGGTATCAAAGTAACATTTTAATCCCAAACAGCCCACCACAAGGGGGCTTAGCTAGACATAATCATGAAAACAGGAAAAGAAAGGGGTAGAAGAAGTAGGGACTCCATGAAGCTTGATGTAGAAGCCTTCTTCTTCACCTCCAAGCTTGATGAGGACGTCCTCCCTCCTCCAAGGATGCAAGGGTGCATGAAAATGGTGGAATGGATGGATAGAAACCTAGAGAATCTAGGGTTCTATGGTGGAAATGAGTGGAAAGTGGGTGGAAATGGGGTTGAATGCAAGGGAGAAGGTGGATGGGAGTAATGGATGTAAGGGAGCATCTAGATTGCGGCTAGGAGGTGCTCTCCCCCGAGCCCTAGAAGCAACTAGTGCTTATATAGGAGCTAGGGCTAAGTGGGGGCAAAATAGGAAAAACAGTGGAAAGTTGTATAGGATAGGTGATCACCACAGTCGTGGTGGGTGTACCATGGCCGTGGTGAGGGTAGTGGGGGACGACCGTGGGGTGGTGAACACGGTCGTGGGGTGAAGGAAGTGGTGAGATGGTGGTGGCCACGGCCGTGGCGGAGTGCCACGGTCGTGGTGGGTAGCATGCACCACGGCCGTGTTGGGTAACACGGCCGTTTTGGAGGGGTTGGAGTTGACTGTGGGGAGGGGCCACAGACGTCTTGATCAGCATCGGCCACGGTCGTGGCGACTTGGCCACGGTCGTGGTCAGTAAGGTCAATTCCCTATTGCTATCTGACTTCTTGCAATTTAATTCCCACGACCGTGGCAGGGTGCCACGGCCGTGTTGTCTTCAATGGCCACGGTCGTGGCTGGGAGGCCACGGTCGTGGGCGATCTATGGAATTCCCTATTGCAACCTGTTGGACTTTGGAAAAAAAGCCATGACCGTGGCATTGTGGCCACGGCCGTGGTGAGGCTCGACTTCTTGATTTCTCTTCCAACTTTGTCATTTTCGGATGTCTTTGCTCGGGGGTGATTCTTGGCCACTGGAGGTAGGTTGAGGGAGACTTTGGGGCCTTCTTTGGGTCCCTCCTTCTCTCTCTTCCATCTAAGCATGGTCTAAGTACCTGAAAAATAGTGCAAAGAACATCCATAAGCAGATTTGCAATGATAATCATATTGGGGAGAATAACATGTAATTCTAATGCGTTTGAATGTGATAAAGGTACAAAATGACACAAGATACATCCCTAGAATAGGGTTGGATCACCACCCCAAACTTGAAACATACTTGTCCTCAAGTATGCTCCAACTCAATCTCTTTTCCATTTTCCACAATCAAAAGATATGACAAATGCAAAATGATGGGCGATAAATGCTAAATGGGATCAAAGGTGACTAGGTACATGCAAATCACTTCCCTCCTCTTCTACTTTCACAAACCAACCATGAAGAGAGCACAGAGCACATCAACTTCACATATAATGCATGGATTGCACAAGTCATCAATATCTCATTCATAAGGTTCCGGGTAGACTGTTTCATGATGATGTTAATCGCCGATGACTAGGAGTGTTGTTTCACCTTCATGCGTTCAACCTTATGCTTCAAGTTATGCCAAATGACCCACATGGCTGCAGAAAAAGGGATAAAGTGAGCTAGGTTTGAAGTTTCCTAGCTCAATGGGTATAAAAGTAGAAGAAAGGGATGCGGTAAGATTTTTGGAGTGTTTATACACACTCATCTTTTCTTTATTTGAATGCTCTTAAACAGGAGCATCCTTTTATTTTATTTTTTCTTCTTTTTTTATTTTTTTTTCCTTTGCCCTTGGTGTAGATAGGGCATATGGTGGATAGAGTGAAGCGGGGAGATAAAGATGTGACCACCCCAAACTTTTGGAGGTGGCCATGGCTAATATGTGCGCTTTGGCATTTTTTTATGAGGCGGAGAGGTATGAAGATGATGAAAGAGTAGTCAGGTCAAAGAGGGGTCACTTGGCATAATCTTCCACATAAGGTCTCCTGCATGAAAACTAGTCCAACACTTCACCATAGATATCACATCACATGAATGAACCAAATGAAATCCATATATCAAACCAGTAACTCCACAAACATTAAACGTTCTATGCTTGCTCGGATCATAATTCAATCAAACCAACACATTCCCAAGGGAGGTGATGAGCATGTAAGAAGCCACTCGTTGATACCACATAGCACTTTATCACAGCATATCATCTTGTATTTGTCAAAGATAAGCAATTTCATTCAATATGGTAAAGATTGAGTCAAAACACGCTTTTTGGACAAGAAACATCAAATCTGGGCAAAATTGGCCAAAAAGGTGCCACATTGCACTAAATCACATTCAAACACAACTTTAGGTAAAAACAAGTAAATCCTAGCTAAAAAATGCAGAAATGAGCAAAAACTACATGATATGCAATGCATGGCTGAAAAAGCAAAATTTTTGAAAAATTACTCAAAAATGCAGAAATCAACTACATGTTATGCAAAGATGCAATGAAAAGAACAAAAATAGTAAAACTAAACTAGATGGCAGGGTGATATCAAAATGACCAAAAATAGAGAGATAGGATGATGCGTACCGCCCTACCCACCCCAAACTTTAGAATCATGCTGTCCTCAGCATGAAACTATAGCTTAGGGGAGATAGGGGAAGTGTCATGGCTGCGGTGGCTGGTCTGGCATGTTCGAAGGATATGGAGGAGGAGCTGAGTCTGGAGCTGAGCTTGACGGAGGATGCTGGTAATAGTGACCCCAGTAGTCATTCGGGGGTGGAGGGTAAGTCTGTGGATACCCAGCTAAACCACCCCAAAAATTTGCGCCCCATTCGAGGTTTCTTCCTGCTTGGGCGTGGTGATATTGATACGAGTGGTTTATCTGATATTGCATCTGCTGCTGATCATACCACATTTGCTACTGAGCAAGTTGCATGCATGTCTCCTTGAGTCTTCTGAATACTCTCAAGGTGCGCCTGGATGGTAGCCATGTCATAGGCGTTCCCTGAGGGCGGCTGCAGCTGGGATGTCCCCTCATCCCTCATTCTAGTTCTTCGGGGCTGCCGTTCTTCTTCTGCTTCATGCTCCTACCCTTATACATTAGATTCAGTGATTTCTTCATGTACGGAAGTGGCTTCCCTTGCGTACGTCTCTCGTGGATGTTCTTGCTGCCATTTGAAAAGTTTTTCTTTCAGATTGAAATTAATTCCCAACGCGTAAAGAAGAGGCACCGTGTGGTATGGCAGCTCGAGCTCGAAGTCCGGCACACTAGTAGTAAGATAGATCATCTTCTTTTCCTTTATCTTTATAGTGTGTGAGCGCACCAAGTAGTTGAGGTCAACAAACTCTGCCTCAAGTGCGTCCTGTAACCCCGAGAGATCGTATCCCAGCGCTAGTGCAATCGAAGTCACAAATCCACCCATGACAAAGGGTTTTGTGCTCTTGTAGGGTATGGACTTCATATGATCAATCAATAGAACACCAAGCTCGAGGTGCTTCTTGAGGTACATCGATATCAAGACAAACATATCTTTTTGTGAAATGGAGCCTTGATTATCATACCTCACTACAATTGTGTTCGCCACGACCTTCTGTACATAGCGCATCTTTGGATTTCTTATGGCGGCTATTTTTTATCTTCCTGCGTCGTACACGCCGCTGCCTGTGATTGTCTCCCAGAAATAGGCATAATCCAGTTCTTTCACCTTCTCTAACAAGCCGTCATCCATCTTGACGGCCTCTTCAGGACTTGCAGCAAATATCCCGTTTAGCTCAATGGAAGTGAGGGTGTGCACATTGCCCATTATAGCAAATTTGATTGCGTCACAACCCCTCACTTTATTCCTTTCGAGAGAAGCGAAGAATTCTTGGGTCAAGGTGACGTAGGTTGGCTGCGGTGTGAAAAGGATGTCCCACAACCCTATTCTCTTTAAGCTCCTTTCCACTGCCTCCTTGATCCCTAGATCATCGATCACTTTCTGAGACCCGTACTTGGTGGCGACGACTCGCCTCATCATGCACTCGGGGTAGATAAGATCAACCTTCTTTTTCCTGTGTTCTCTACCATAGGACACCCCCGCCGGGGCTTTGCCCATGGTCTTCTCTCTGTCTGCCTCCAAAAATGTTATAACATCTTCTCCTTCTGGCTCCAGTTCCACCTCTTCCTCCTCGCTATCTTGTTCTTCCTCCATCGCATAGGATTGCGACCCCGAATTGGTATCAAAATTGTACTAGTGGGCCGACTTCTCCTCGTCGTGTTGCAATTGCTGCGAGGGTTGCGGCTGCACATCACGTCTCACCGCCGCGCTAGTTGTCGAGTGGCGGGGTGGTGCGGGCTTTGGAGGCAGCCTGGATGAGGACGGTGCCGCTTTGGATCTCTGGTTTCTTTTTGCAGTCGCCGGCTCGATCTCATCAATGAGGTTTTTCATGTCGACCCCCATGGACTCCTCCTCTTCTTCATCCTCCCCCTCATAGGTAGCGTCTGTGATGTGGTAGCTATCGAATGAGTGGGAGTGTGATTCGCTCACCGATTGCGACCGGCGGAGGGAATGGTGGGCGGAAGCGGTAGGTGATGGGGTGTGGGACGGAACAGACACATCAGAGGAGGCATTTTTAGAACGCCGTTTCCCTCCGGTGAGGATGTTCATCCCCTTTGTGATAGCCTTCCCAATCTTCTTCATTGCGGAAATGGAGGTGAAAGTAGTGTACGAGGGAGATTTTCGGATTTGGTGGAGAAGGTGGTGTGGGTGTGGTTTTGTGGGTGGAATGGAAGGATAGTGATGTACGGATGGTGGTTATATGATTAGTGGTGGATTTGGGCAAGAATGGAAGGGTTTTTGTGGAGGTTTTGTGTAGGGGAGTTGCCGGGCGGAATGGAGATGGAAATGGAGATGGAGATGCGATTGGGAGATATTGGACGGTGGGAATGGGAGAGGGAAGGCTGGGGATCGATTTGGGATGGATTGGGGATCAAAAGGAGGTGGATTGGGGATCAAAAGGAGGTGGATTGTGGTGGATTTGGTGGTGAATGGGGGAGCACAGAAATGTTATTCGCCGCCACGGTCATTTTCTGGAGGTGGAAGATGAAAGAATGAGGGGGGTCATTTTTGGATGCTTAAAAGTATATTTTTTTTCCTGAACCGGGTTCGGCCACGGTCGTGGCAGCGGGCCACAGTCGTGTCCAGGGTTGGGTAGCACGGCCATGGTGGGTGCCACGGTCGTGTTTTCGATGAAGAGAACCCTGGTCTGACCTCGCCATGGTCGTGGCATCCAGCCACGATCGTGGCCTTGTCCTCATGCCACGGTCGTGGTCGACTCGCCACGGTCGTGGCCGATCTTCAAAACAACCTGTAACTTTGGCCAATTTACAGCAATAATTCCCACGACCGTGGCCAAGGGCCACAGCCGTGTTTGGCCAAGAACACCACGGTCGTGGTCGACTCGCCACGGTCGTGGCCGATCTTCAAAACAACCTGTAACTTTGGCCAATTTGCAGCAATAATTCCCACGGGCGTGGCAAAGGGCCACGACCGTGTTTGGCCAAGAACACCATGGTCGTGGTCTGTCTCCACGGCTGTGTTGGGGTTGTTTCTTCAGTTTTCAAACTTTAAAACTTGAGCTTTCGATATTATTTGTTCTTTTTGCCACAACTATGACTGAATGACCACGATTAACTTCTAGATCCTCTCTCTCTAATGTCTATCACCTGCCATCATCAAAACTCAAACAAAAACTATAAAGCACAAGTGTGTGTGTGTATTTGTGTAAAACAAAACTAAAGTATCAAAAGAAGGGTTCGAGAATCTCAAACCACGTGGGTTGCCTCCCACTAGCGCTAAATTTAATGCCTTCAGCCAGGTTTATTGATTGTTGGACTTTTTTCACTTTTTGGGAATCTTCAAAAGATCCTTGTAGTAAATATCTTTCTCATCCTTGTCCAAGCATTCTTCTTCCTCAGATTCTTCTTCTATAAGCATGGCAATATCGAAATCTTGGTTGGCCTTGTCTGGGCCGACCTCAACAATATATTTTAG
The DNA here is from genome assembly GCA_963693085.1 of Alisma plantago-aquatica. Classification (NCBI taxonomy): domain Eukaryota; kingdom Viridiplantae; phylum Streptophyta; class Magnoliopsida; order Alismatales; family Alismataceae; genus Alisma; species Alisma plantago-aquatica. The sequence continues at coordinate 1,017,338,984 of OY856409.1, read as the reverse complement.
CCTTTGCCCATTAACAGTGAATTCCTTAGCTCCTTCTTTTGCACAAATGATCACTTCCCCGGATGGGTACACCTTCTTGACAAGGTAAGGACCTTCCCATCTAGAACTAAGATTTCCGGGGAAGAACTTCATCCTTGAATTGTATAGCCATACCCATTTTCCGGGCTCAAACTCTTTCTTCTTTATGATCTTGTCATGTAGAAACTTGGTTCTTTCCTTGTAGTTCTTTGACATTTCGTATGCTTCATGCCGCATTTCTTCTAGCTCATGCAATTGAAACTTTCTTTTCATTCTGGCTTTCTCTTCATCGAAGTCCATCGTCTTCAAGGCCCACAATGCCTTGTGCTGCATCTCAACCGAGGAATGACAACTCTTACCATAGACAAGCTTGAACAGTGTAGTGCCAATCGGGGCTTGATATGTAGTCCTATATGCCCATAAAGCTTAATTGAGTCGAAGTGACCAATCCTTACGGTCCGGTCGCACCGTCTTCTCTAAAATGAGCTTTATCTCCCAATTTGCCAACTCAACTTGACCACTCCTTTGAGGGTGGTAAGGAGTAGCTACACGATGGTTAACTCCATGTCTCTTTAGCAGCCCTTCGAAGGTGCGGTGGATGAAATGACTCCCGCCATCACTAATCATAGCCCTTGGAACACCAAAACGGCTAAAGATGTTGGATTTCACGAAATCACACACCCTATGATCATTTGTCCTTGTTGCCACAGCCTCAATCCATTTTGATACATAGTCTACGACTACCAAGATGTAGACATACCCGAAAGAAGGAGGGAAAGGACCCATAAAGTCAATCCCCCAAACATCAAACACTTCTACCACAAGAATAGGTGATAGAGGCATCATGTCCCTCTTTGAGATGGTGCCCACTTTTTGGCACTTGAAGCAACCTTTGCAAAAGTCATGAGCATCTTTGAACAATGTCGGCCAGTAGAATCCACATTGAAGAACTTTGGCGGTCGTGCGTTTCCCTCCAAAATGGCCTCCACACACTCTGGAATGGCACATAGATAAGACTTCTTGCTGCTCCATCTCCGGAATGCACCTCCTAATGAGTTGGTCCGGGCAATACTTAAAGAGGTGAGGGTCATCCCAAATGTAGTTCTTTACCATAGCAAACAATCTCTTGCTTTTGTCTCTTGTCCACATGCTCGGTATCCTCCCACTGGCTAGGAAATTCGCTATGTGCTTGTACCATGGCTTTTGGACAAATGAGACTAAGAGGAGTTGTTCATGTGGCATTGTCTCTTTCATTGGACTTGTCACATCAAAAGGTCCATCAAGGCGGGAGAGATGATCTACAATACCATTTTCTATTCCTTTCTTATCCACAATTTCTATGTCAAATTCTTGGAGCAACAAAATCCATCGGATCAACCTTGGCTTTGAGTCTTTCTTGGACATGAGATACTTCAACGCAGCATGGTCCGTGTAGATTGTCATTTTTTTTTGTAAGAGATACGGCCGGAACATGTCGAGAGCGAAGATCACCGCAAGCAACTCCTTCGCGGTAGTCATATAGTTTCTTTGAGCATCGTCTAATGTTTTGCTTGCATAATAGATAACATGAGGAATTCGACCAATGCGTTGACCCAGCACAGCCCCCACCGCCATATCGGATGCATTCGTCATGATCTCAAACGGCAAAGAGAAATCCGGGGGCTGCATGATAGGAGCAGAAATAAGCCTCTCTTTCAAATGATTGAAGGCTTCAACACATTTGTCATCAAACTGAAATTCGACATCTTTCTCAAGTAATCGACAAAGTGGTCTTGAGATTTTACTAAAGTCCTTGATAAAGCGACGGTAGAAACATGCATGTCCCAAGAAAGATCGAACATGTCTTACGGTGGAAGGAAGGTCGAGTGTAGAAATAAGGCCCACCTTGGCCTTGTCAACTTCAATCCCATCTTTAGAAACTCGGTGTCCCAGAACTATACCCTCAGGTACCATGAAATGGATCTTTTCCCAAGATAAAACTAAGCAAACTTTCACACATCTTTCCAAAATAGCAGCCAGATGTAGCAAGCACTCATCAAAGGTTTTCCCGAAAACTGAAAAATCATCCATGAAAACTTCAAGTGACGAATCAAGCATGTCAGCAAAGATTGAGGTTACACATCTCTGGAAAGTGGAAGGGCATTGCACAATCCAAATGGCATTCTCCGATAGGCAAATGTACCACTTGGACAAGTGAATGTCGTCTTTTCTTGGTCCGCCGGATGCACAACAATCTGAAAATATCCCGAGTACCCATCAAGAAAACAGTAGAAGCTCTGCCCAGCCAATCTCTCTAAAATCTGATCAAGAAACGGAAGTGGGTAGTGATCCTTCTTTGTCTTTTCGTTGAGCTTCCGGTAATCCACGCACATTCTCCACTTGGATTGCTCTCTCACCGGCATAAGCTCACCATCGGCATTTTCTGCAACCGTAATCCCACCCTTCTTGGGCACAACTTGGATGGGGCTCACCCACGTACTGTCAGAGATGGGATAGATAATCCCTGCATCAAGAAACTTCACAACCTCTTGAGTTACAATGTCCTTCAACTTGGGATTTAGCCTTCTTTGCATTTGATGGGTCGGCCTCGCATCTTCTTCCAAGTATATCCGATGCACACAGATAGAGGGGTCAATCCCTCTCAAGTCAGCAATAGACCATCCAATGGCTTGGATGTTCTTCCTCAAGACTTCCATCAAGGCATCTTCTTGCTCAAGAGAGAGAATAGAGGAAATGATCATCGGGAGGGTGTCATTTGAGCCAAGGAAAGCGTACTTCAATCCTTCAGGAAGTTTCTTCAACTCAAGAATGGGGGGTGCTTCAAGGGAGTTCTTTAAAGGTGCAGAAATAGAAGGGAGGTCCTGACTTGCAGCCACTAAGGCTAGCTCACACTCTTCATCATCTTCATCATCATCGTCAGGGAACTCAACAATTGGTTCAAGACCTCTACCTTGAGTGGCAGTCTCAATTCACGTAGGTAGGAACTCTTCAACAATCTCATCTAGGCATTCCACCAAATAACAATCTTCCTCGGTGGCTCCTATTACTTCAGTTGTAGTAGAAGACTTGAAGATGTTCAACCTGATCTTCATGTGCATGAATGTAACATACATGGTCCCAGTTCTCACATGGATCACGGCATCAGCTGTGGCTAAGAAAGGTCTCCCCAAGATGATTGGCACCTTTCTAGCTTCCTTTTCCATATCAAGAATGATAAAATCGGCTGAGAAGAAGGCAGAAGTATCCTCATCAAGACGGACCAGCACATCATCCACACGCCCTCTAGGCGTCTTCACAGATCGGTCGGCCAACTGTAGAGTGCAGTGGGTTGGCCTCAACTCCCCCATTTGGAGCTCAGCAAACAGATCATACGGCATCAAGTTTACGCTAGACCCCAATTCGAGAAGAGCTTGGTCTATGCGATGTGCCCCGATGTAGCATGAGATGATGGGAGCACCGGGGTCTTTTCTTTTCTGGGGGATGGTGTGTTGGAGAATGGAGCTCACTTGCTCAGTGAGCTTGATCTTCTTAGGCGTCCTCCCTGTTGTCTTTCTTTTGAAGGTGCACAATTCTTTAAGGAATTTTGCATAGGACGGAATTTGCTTGACTGCATCTATAAGAGGTACATTGATTTTTACTTGCTTGAAGATCTCCAAAATATCATCTGCATGCTTCTTCTTTTTCTTTGCAACATAAGGCTCCTCGAGTGCATCAGGATATGGAGGGAGTTGGGAACCCAATCGGTCCAAATCAACAGTATCATCCACTGGTATCACTGGAATCACGATATCATGGCTCGGTATCACAGTATCACTGCTCGGCGTCACGGTATCAACACTACCTCTTATCACAGTATCATCAATCTGCATCTCAGTATCAACCTGCTCTGCCTCAGTGTCATCTCTGCCAACAACTGTACCATGGTGCCTCTCCAAGGTCCTGCCACTCCTCAACGTAGTCACAGCCTTCACATGCTTGTGGGTAGTAGAAGAGGGAGCTTGTGGAGGTGGTTGTGGCTGTTGGGGTGGTGGAGGCCTTTGGTGAGGGGAGTTGGGATTTTGAAGGATGAATTGGGGTTGCGGTTGTTGTTGTGGTGGGGGATGATATTGTGGAGGTGGTTGTTGGTAAGTGTGAGGTGGAGGTGGAGCATATTGATAATTGAGTAGCGCTTGAGGAGGTGGAGGAGCATAGCGGTTTGGTGGGGATTGGTAAGATGGTGGAACATAAGCACCCGAAGTGTTCCCTAGAAAAACCCCCATCATTGTTCAGATTTGGTAGTGGTTGAGATGGAAGTCTACCTTCTTCCCTTCTAGCTAAAGAGAGAGAAATTTGGTCCAACCTCTGCTCAAGACAGTTTATAGACTTCCCATGTGCAATGACATCTTTTTATACTTCATCTAGGCTCCTTAGCCTTCCTAGTACCTCATCCTCAAACTTGGAGTTGTAGCGTGGCTTTTGCTGCCCCTGTCCTTTCCCATCCTCATTCTGTTGTTTCCAAGAGAAATTTGGGTGGTTCCTCCACTCGGGAGTGTAGGATTGGGACATTGGGCCCTGGTTGTTGCGACTACCAAAGGAATGTAAAGCGTTAACTTCCTCGTCTACAGTGTCTACAGCCATTGCAGGTTGGCTAGAAGAGCCAGCCACTTGATTCTTCATCGTCTGCATCATATCTGCCATCATTTTCATCATGTCGGGGTCGGTGGCATTGCGTGCGGGAGCCATGGAAGAAGGGGGAGGGGTGTAGTTCCGGCCTCAATGTCCCCCTTTAGTGGAATCTCGGTGGTGTGAATTCTCGGCAAGATGCTCAAACAACAGCCATGATTCCTCGGGCGGCTTTGCCATGAACGTGCCCCCGCAAGAAGAATCGACGTTGTTTTGGCTTTGCTCCTCAAGCCCGGTGTAGAAGGCCTGAACTAGATGCCAAAGAGGAACCTCATGATGAGGGTAGTCACGAAGCAGCTTTTGGAACCTCTCCCATGCCTCGTGGAAGGGCTCATTGTCTTTCTGGGCAAACGATGTAATGCATCTTCTCATGTAGGATAACTTGGTGATGGGGAAGAACTTTTTGAGAAACTCGTTCTTCACCTCATTCCAAGTGACCAACTCTGGCTTCGAGACGTACCACTCCTTGGCCTTCTCTTTGAGGGAGAAAGGAAAGAGCGTCCTCCTAATTGAGTCTTCGGTGGTGGCAGGCGTGCGGAAGGTAGAGCACGTTTCAAGGAACACGTCTATGTGGTGGTAGGGGTTCTCGTTCTCCATACCAAAGTATGTAGGGAGAAGCCCCAAGAGTGCCAGCGGGATGGAGAACTGTTGACCTGGCATCTGGTCAACTAGAGTGACGATGGGGGAGTTGTAGTTCCCCGACGTGAAGTACTCGTGAAGCGGGCGATGTGGCGGTGGAGGTGGAACCTCTGGTGGCGGGTCGTTCTGTGCCATCTTGGCCTCTCGGTGTAGGTTGCGGCGAGCTTGACCCCTTCTTCTTCCAATCTCAGGGTCGTAAACCACCAAGTCGGTGCAAGTCGAACGCGTGCTACGCATGCACAGCTATCACCTGCGCAAGTCACAAACAAACAATAAAGAGCCAAGTTAGCAAACCAATATGCAAGAGTAACACAAAAAATAAATAATAGCAATGGTGAGGGCAAAACAAAAGGCTAAGCTACACTATCTAACTAGGTCGAGTGCCTCTATCCCCGACAACGGTGCCAGAAAGCTTGGTGTGCTCCCGCTAGAGGCTTGCAACAAGTGCAATCCATGAGGTTGGGAGGCACGGGAGAGATGGGATCTTTGCTTTCGATATTTGTATGGTCCCACACTAACTACCTACATCTACTAAGACACTACGCCCGCAAGCGCACGGGGTCGTGTCGTAGTATAGGTAAGGCGACAAGTACGGGGTCGATCCACGGAGATAGAGGGGGCGCTAGAGTTAGATGGCGTGAGCTACGTTCCTAGTGTGGAGAGTAAGGTTTTTAGTGTTTTAAGGTTGATTGTTGGTTGATTACACTAATGAGCAAGTAAGAGATGCGAAAAGGAAACTAAATTATGGAAGAGCAAGCAAATTAGTAAACTAAGTTATCAAACTAACTAAGTAGGAGCAAGAAGGGATACACTACTCTAGCAAGACAAGAAGCAGATAAGAACGAAACTAACCACTAGCAAGAGAAAGAGCCTAAGTTAACACTGAAGAGTAAAACTAAGCAATTGACTAAGACTGAAGCGATTGGACTAAGCTAGCATTAACAAGCAGACTAAGCGATTAGGGTTTTAAGTAAGGTGATTAAGGTGGGTGGGCTGTTTGGGGAATGTCACTTTGATTTTAGTTGGGGGAGTTCATTAAACATGCATGGTGCTCAATTCATATCTAGATTACCAAACCAAAAAACAAGGGCAATGCCATTAGAACATACCCTATACTACTAGTAGAAGACTAGGGTTAGGTGTAGTTCTAGTGAGATTGGCCAAATCTAGGTTTCTAGGGTAAGTGATAGTGGACAATTGAGGGTTGAGGGTAGAGATGGGAGTGGAGATGAATGGGTTTAACCTCATGCCACTAGCCACTCTAGCCTTTAGAAGGCCCTAGGCAATTGCATCACTCTCACATACACTAGCCACTTAAATCTCACACTCATTTTTAGGAGGAGGGATGTGTATGTAGGAATAAAGGGGGCTAGCTAGGGATCCACTAATTGGACCTAGGAGCCATTCCTAAGATTGCCACATACACCCCAATTCCTCCTAGAAATGAAGTGTCATCAAAAACCTCAAAACAAGCAATTCATACAAGAAGCACAAACCACATGCAATAAGATAGGAAAAGAGATGGAAGCAAGAAGTAATCATCATAAATATGAATTAAGTTCATTACAAGAATTTATCCCCCAACATGGTATCAAAGTAACATTTTAATCCCAAACACCCCACCACAAGGGGGCTTAGCTAGACATAATCATGAAAACAGGAAAAGAAAGGGGTAGAAGAAGTAGGGACTCCATGAAGCTTGATGTAGAAGCCTTCTTCTTCACCTCCAAGCTTGTTGTAGACATCCTCCCTCCTCCAAGGATGCAAGGGTGCATGAAAATGGTGGAATTGATGGATAGAAACCTAGAGAATCTAGGGTTCTATGGTGGAAATGAGTGGAAAGTGGGTGGAAATGGGGTTGAATGCAAGGGAGAAGGTGGATGGGAGTAATGGATGTAAGGGAGAAGCTAGATTGTGGCTAGGAGGTGCTCTCCCCCGAGCCCTAGAAGCAACTAGTGCTTATATAGGAGCTAGGGCTAAGTGGGGGCAAAATAGGAAAAACAGTGGAAAGTTGTATAGGATACGTGATCACCACGGTCGTGGTGGGTGTACCACGGCCGTGGTGAGGGTAGTGGGGGACGACCGTGGGGTGGTGAACATGGTCATGGGGTGAAGGAAGTGGTGAGATGGTTGTGGCCACGGCCGTGGTGGAGTGCCACGGTCGTGGTGGGTAGCATGCACCACGGCCGTGGTGGGTAACACGGCCGTTTTGGAGGGGTTGGAGCTGACGGTGGGGAGGGGCCACGGACATCTTGATCAGCATCGGCCACGGTCGTGGCGACTTGGCCACGGTCGTGGTCAGTGAGGTCAATTCCCTGTTGCAACCTGAGTTCTTGCAATTTAATTCCCACGATCGTGGCAGGGTGCCACGGCCGTGTTGTCTTCAGTGGCCACAGTCGTGGCTGGGAGGCCACGGTTGTGGGTGATCTATGGAATTCCCTGTTGCAACTTGTTGGACTTTGGCAAAAAAGCCACAACTGTGGCATTGTGGCCACGGTCGTGGTGAGGCTCGACTTCTTGATTTCTCTTCCAACTTTGTCATTTTTGGATGTCTTTGCTTGGGGGTGATTCTTGGCCACTGGAGGTAGGTTGAGGGAGACTTTGGGGACTTCTTTGGGTCCCTCCTTCTCTCTCTTCCATCTAAGCATGGTCCAAGTACCTGAAAAATAGTGCAAAGAACATCCATAAGCAGATTTGTAATGATAATCATATTGGGGAGAATAACATGTAATTCTAATGCGTTTGAATGTGATAAAGGTACAAAATGACACGAGATACAGCCCTAGAATAGGGTTGGATCATACTCTGACCCCAGAATTGGCCCAATGGCATCGCCTGGCCATCGCGAGTGTTTAACACATGATAGTTTGTTTCCTCTCGATTTGGTGCTTTGGTGCCAGACTTCTGATTTTCTCCTCTATTTCTTAGGTTCCTCTGGTGGGTTATGGTGACATAGGGGTCCTCTCCCAATATGTTTGTTCTTTCGTCTTTGCCAAACCCTGAGAATCATGATCAAATGGTCCAATTGTTGGTGCTTTGTCTGATGATGCATCGAAGAACTAGAGTTGAGGTTTCCAAGCCCTTGCTCAAGCCATGGCTTGTGAGGGAGAAGAAACTCAGTCGTATAATGATCATGGTGCCCCTGCTCACTTAATCGAACGATTAATATTGCAAGGATATTTCAGAGTTTTCACCCTCGATTTTGTTTCTCTGATGCACGAACTTATTTATGTTAGGAAATGATGATTTTACCTCCACATGTTTGATTAATGTGTCATGCACATCTCAGTTTTTTGTTCCATTCCCCAGTCATTTACATCGGCTTTCAATCAATATTTAAATGACTATCACACTATAGTTTTCTTTTTTATGATCAGTCAGTTTTATAAAATTTATAGTAAATCGATGTTTTACCAGAAAAATATGATTAAATAGTCGTTGGAACGAATTTTTTGATTAGAATATAATTTTAGGGTTTTCAGGTCATGTTTGACATCCCTATTTTGATGTTTATTAGAAAAACTATTTTGATTTATATAAAAATCCTTAAATTGGTAACTAATTCATTTTAACTCCAAATAAGGTAATCAAATATGTTTTTGTAACATACCAAATCTTGAACCTACCCTAGAAGTTTGACTTTTTGGACTTAGCTAAACAAGGTTGAGGATAGATCTAGAAGATGTTTAGTATAACCCTAATAAGCTAATGCATGCATAAATCACCCTAATGTACCCTAATGTTTTCACATTAGTCTTAAATTAATAATAGATGCATAAAATATGTCACATGAGATAATAATGAATTATATAAAATTCCATGCAAATAATCACACATAATTCTTTTAGTGATAATATTAAGTTATGGAACATAATGGAATGAGCAATGGTGATTAATACTGAAAGAATGTGATAATAATGGTCACAAATATATTATGTCATAACTCATAAAAGGAAACCCAAAAAGTGGAATCTAAGTTAAGAATCATGTTCATTGGGTCCCAATTGCCTTGGGAGTCAAGTTTCACATTATTCACACAATAATAATTAATTTAATTCAAATTGGGAAAAGAAGATGTGTTCCCCCCAAAATATCAAATAAAATAATAAATGACTCCAAAATAGGAAAATAATCTTAGAATCATAATCTACATAATAAATATAGCTTTCGGGTGAATTTCCATCAAATTTGGAAGATGTTTGATTAAAAGGTGAAATTAGGAGAGAGAAAGTGTGTCAAACCTTCAAAATATTAAATAAATGCTTAAATAACTCCAACATGTGAAATTCATGGAAAATTCGTGTCCAACACATTAAATATGGCGTGTGGGTGAAGTTTCATCAAATTTATATAATCTTATAACCATTAATGAAGGAGGAAAGAGAAAATAGTAATTGATTTATTTATCTCATTAAAATTCTCAAAAGGCAAATCAAATTTTATATTCGGATTCTACATATCAAAATTAGCCTATGTGCAAAAATTCATCCTATTTGGGATTCATTTGCACCCTAAAAGAGGAGAGAGAAAAAGGAAATAAAGATGTTCACATTATCGTTGAATTTGATTAGGACTGTCATTTAATCTGCCATGCCAATTTTAATTGAAATTATTGAATTAATCTTTGCATGGTTGATTTGGTTTGTTGATTATCCGATCGGACAACTCAAAACTCGTCTTCAACCCCAAGTCGCAGATAGAGAACATGCACCGGTTTTGGGAACTTCGATCCCAATTTTCTCACTCCCTACTCAATCATTGCTTGAGATTTCCTCACCTACTGATTCAAGAAAATATTCTACACTGTCCCATACTAGCTTTTCTAGGGTTTCATCCCCTATAAGTCCCCAACCATCTCGGTCGGCTTGTTCCCCTGTTACGCCCCTGTTTTCCTCGATCTTCTCTTCTCCTCGCCTCTACAAGAAATCAGGTCATTGGGAATCTTTTCCATCACCTCTACGGTGAGCCTTCCTTCTATTTTCCATCTATGGTTTGGCCTTGGCGGACTTCATGTATGGTTCCCCTACTCCTAGCCACCGGCGGTAGGAAGCAAGGTCTAAAGTTGGGCTTCTTGACCTTATCGGGGTTTGTAGATGGCTTGGACCAACTCCTCTTCTTCACTCGAGGCTTTCCTGACCCTTGAATTCAAGATATTGAGGGTATGTTATCGATCCCTCTTTTTTCCTTCAATTCAATCCCTAGGAACCAATACACCAAATTGGTTTATTCTTGTCCTAAGTTTTCGCTGGAAGATGTTTTACTGGCCTCACGGTTTCAATCCTCGGTATACTTTTATGTCATTAGCCATGCCTCCCCTGCTATGAATTCTAGCAACAAGTGTTCTATTTTGTCATTGCCATAGGTTTGAGGAGGAAGACGACTGCACAGTATTGTATGCTTTTGCCCTTGCTCTGGTTTTGCTTTCTATTTTGAGACGAAGGGCATTGTTGTCCTTTCATCCTTGTTTCTTTGTTTCACGCGGACTTCTCTGACCTTGACCGAGTCGCTGACTCACTGATGTGATCATTTCCTATTGGGCCATGTCAGCGGACCCCGGCCCACTCTCCCCTCTCTTTCTCGCTAATCTCTCATATATTGCTTATTTGGAATTTCTTTATTTTCTGATTGGTTGATCTTGTAAAAATCATATATTTTGACTCGCTTGTCCAAAAATTAAGTAAAAATATGTTTTGGAATTTGAAAATTGTTTTCTTTCGAATAAAAATAGTTTCAAAACCTGATTTCCATGTTCTCAATAATGGATTGTAAGGATCTAATTAATTAATGTAAAAGCCTTAACATTGGTAACTAATTCATATGAACTCCAAATTCAGTAAATAAATATGTTTTATTAATCAGAAAAACCTAATAAGTTGACTGGTTCAGATTTGGAGTTCAAAATCTGATGTTTTGTAGAAAGATCTAGAATTAGTCTTTTATTATATATATGCATCGCAAACCCTAATATATGTGAATAATTTGTAATTAGGCAAAGTTGATCTTAGAAATGACTAGATTCATGAAGGGTGTTTCTAGGACTCTGGTTTAAGGTATGATTGCATCCCACATTATTTATATATTGAGAAATTTCTAATTCTTCTCTCTTTATATATGGTGTATCCCCTATTATTCTATGTTGAGAAATTCACCTATATTTCTAAATTATTGTGGTCCTATGGATAATAGCCTACACAATATGTCTTTTCTTTTGAAAATCATGGTTCATGTGAACTACCTTATTTGTTATTGATCATGTGAGCATTGATATTCTTTTGGACTCTTTTCATATGTTTGGTACATGATGGAACTATATATGATGACATGTGATGTCTTTTGCCCACTTATGAGGTGGATGTATATGTTGGTCACTTTTGTGGTGACTAGTTGGTATAATCTAACTATACTTTCTACTTGCCTCTAAATTAAACATGCTATGTGATTCAGTAGCACTAGAGTAGTGTAATTGCATTGGACCTGTTTATGGGCAGATGTGTAAATTCCTGCTCAACCAGCACGCTCTTTTGGGATGGAGGTCGCCCCATACCCGGGTTTCAAATTTTTGAGGGTTGGCCCATTTTATATATTGGGAGTTGGTAGTATGTCTCTCTATCAAGTTTCAAGTTTGTGAGGCTTGGTCGCCTTTGTTTTTATATTTTCTAGGGCTATGCTTATCTCACATGCATATAGGTTATTGATGATGATTGTGGGGTGTGTGCCCTACTTTCTTGATATGTCTTCATTTCCCACCATGGTAGTGGATGTATATATGTCACAATCTTTTTATGTTGTCTTAATGGAAAGTATCATTTTATTGTGATTCTTTTCTCTTGATACCCATTTGGGTGGTACTTTTCTTTTCTTGGGGAAGCCTTTTCTATTTTGATTTCCTTTATTTCATAATATTGCCCAATTTTACTTTTTAGTATGCACATACCAGCCTTTGTTGATATCATCTATTTTGCTCTTCTTGCTGGGGTATTCTTCCAACCCTAGGTGAAGGATGTGGAGGACATGGCAAAAAGTTATGGACCTATCTTAATGAGTTAAATCTTTGATACAATTTTGATGTGGTTTATATTTCCCTCTACATGGATCATTATGATGTACCTTTACATGTAAGTTTAAGATGTTCATTTGTAACCTTACGAGAAATTGAATATAGTCAATGTTTTTATTCCGCTACTACACTTTGGTTGTTTTGTATACCATAAATAAGATTTAAAATTTTACACCCACTCCAACATATCTTTTAGGTGTGTTTGGACTGGAGGTTCTATTCTTCAAATTTTTATTAGGGAGTGGTTCCCCTCTGGGATCCCACTCCTTACAATTATCTTAATCAAGAGAATCTAATTGATCAAATGGTCTATGTTGAGTCCTAAATTGAATGTTTTCTTAGAAAGTCCAAAATTAGGGTTTCTTACACTTTATGCCTTATAAAACCCTAATGTGTGCAGTGAAATTCATAATTAGGTTAAAGTGGTCTTGGATACAACCAAGTGGTGAAAGTGATTATTGGGACTCTACTTTGAGGTATGTGCAATCCTATTTATGTAAGTGTATGTGCTTATGTGCATATTTGAGTATGTGCATTTCTTCACCCTTCAGTTGGGTATTTCATAATTCAACCTTAATATTCCTAATGAGGCATATGCTTAGCATTTGATCTTTTTCATTGTCTTCTTTTGGCACATTTTCTGCAATTATTTCTTGGGGTTTGACCCCTGCGAAACATATATTTTATTTAATCATCCATATGACTCTTTTTATATCATGATGAATTATTGACTATATAGCTAATGTAGTGTATTTATGTACAACCATCCATAGTTGGGAATATTTTATTTCACCTAGGGGAATGTGTTTACTCTCCCCCACTTTTATATGTATTTTAGGTGTTTGGGAATGTGTTACTCTCCCTCACCTATTGGTTAAGGTTTGGTAGGTCCCACAACCCTATATTGGTTATTGTAGTCATATTAATATTCATGCATGCAACTTTATTATTATTTGAATTGGCATAATTCATATTTGTTAAATGCCTCATGCTCTTGACTCTCTTTAGTATAATTGAATCATTAATCCATGTTTACATTTTGCTATACTTTGTTGGTTCTTATTCCTCAATTGACACACACTTAATTTCTCCTCTTGATGGGTGATCCCAACCACCCAGTTTTAGGATCCGGATGCACAACAGGAGCATGGTGGACCAGCCTAAGATTAGGAATAAGGAGTTCATTCTTTCATTATGGACCTATCTCCTAAATTTGTTTCTTGGAGACAAATTTATATAGTTTAGTTTCCCTCTATCTTAGATCCTTTTGTTGTATCTATCATGTAAACCCTTATTGGGATATTTTGATGTACCCTTATGAAATTGAATATAGTCAATGTTTTAAATTACATTGCTATCCATTAGTATTTTGTGGACCATTATAGTAAAGGGGCATTCAGCCTTCTTTATAGTGCACGAAATGCTATACTTTGCTTCATACACCTATGTATAGATAATATCCCTAAATAAAATTTATGATTATTTTGATGATCAATCATTAATTTTAACAAATATTCACACTCATCTTAATACATTATAGATTATAGAAATGCCTTGATAGAAGCCTAGGAAAGAAATTTTGTTATCAATTATTTCTAGATGGCGAAGCCCAAATACTAAGAAAATAATTAACTCATAAGAGCACCTAAAACATCATGTGTGATCTTCATATTAGTCTGAAACATGAAATTATAATTACATAATACTGGCATCTAAGATAGTATGATACTCATGATTAATGCATGCAATATTAAGTTTTTTGCATATAGAAAGAATATAAAATTTTAGGTTAGTGTTCAATCACATTTCCTAGTGTAGAATCTATTTAAAATATTACAACTAATATAATAAAACAAGTAACAATGAAGATATTTCAATAATGTGTGATAGTCCCTAATATGGATTATAATTAGGGTTAATGATGTATCTGAATCATGGTATATATGATCTTGTCTTAAATAGGTTTTACCAAGTTAGAGTTGACCAAGGATATTGGGTTAGGAAAGATCAGATTAGGTGTGTGGGAATATCCTACTTATGTCATCGAGTTCACTTTGTCTATATATATATATATATATATATATATATATATATATATATATATATATATATATATATATATGTATATGTATATATATATATCCCTTGAGATGTTTGATACTTATAAACATTATCCATCATATCTTATACAAATAAAAACCAAAGTTAATCTATGACTTAATCTTTCAACATTCCACTTGAAATGTGAGGGGCGTAAGTAACTAAATAAAGGGCGTTCTAAAGGAGATTAGTAGGTTAAGTCATCCTATGTTAAGTGAAACTAGAGCGGGGGAAATTTCCTTTTTTTCAAAACATTTCTATGCTTATAATTTTATCTCTAATATTGGCTCACATGTTCTTGGAAAAATCATGGTTCTCAAGAAGCCTTTCATTATGATATTATTAAATTTTATGAATATGACCATCATTTTCTTTAAGTTATTAAAGTTAGCTTCAATTCATTTTTACCATCATTTATTCCCACAATCTAGATTTTGATGGATCACCATTCTGGAATACTAGTGGAAGCATTTCTTGTTCTATGAACTATTCATACATGATTGTTTTGGATTTCAGCACAATAAGAAAATAAAATGAAATTCAAGTGAACCCCCTAAAAAATAGGTCAATGTATGTATACTAATATTTGGTCTATATGATCCCATTTTGTAAGGTCCCTTGTTCACTTGGAACAATCACCAAGATGGGTTAGATTTTAATTACATTAAAGATATGTAAAATCTTCTATATTCCAATTTTCCCAATTCTATTCATGTGTTTCATGGTGTGATTATTTTAATTCATGTAACTGACCATAGATTATTTCTCCTAAATTGGGTAACCATAGAGTTTTCAAATATCCTTTTAGTTTAATTCATCCATTGAATAATCAAGATGACTACTTTTCCATAGCTAAATGAGCATGGGATATCCAAGTGAGTTGTATACAATGGATCACTCTATTAAGAAATTTAAGAATATGATAACAAACCATAGAGAATCGAACCAATAACAATTACTATTAATGATATTCTTAAGATTACTAAGAAGAAACTTATTAGAGATCAAATTAATGTTGATTTGGATCCTCTCATTATGGATCTCCAATTTTAGGCTAGAAACATTAGAATGAAAGCTTTGAAGGCTGACGTTAAAAATGAGTCACTTCTATGAAAAAATCAAGAGTCATTCACTTGAAGAAGGTGACTCTAATGCTAGATTGTTCCCTGCCTCTTTAAAAACTAAGAGACAATGAAATGAATTCAAAAGTTTTCTTACTAATTAGGTCCTTATCTATAATATTTATAATATCAAGAGTTATGTTGTGAATTATTATTTCCATCATTTATCTAGCATAATGTTGCTCCAGGTTATCTAATTTCTCTTATTCAAGACATTCCATATCTCATATCCATAAAATAATTTATTGTTTCTCATATGGATCATGCTATGATATAAGAGGTTGTTAATAATTTGAATATTGATATGACCCTTGGTCCTGATGGCTTTAATGACATATTTATGAAGAATTCTTGGTGAGTAGTAAGCATTGATATTACCCTACTAGTAGAGGAGTTATTTTCTAACATAATGTTATGAAAAGAATATAAGAAGACTTTTCCTACCATAATTGCAAAAAGTATGAACTCTGTTGAAACAAGGAATGGAAAACCTACAGTATTATGAAATTTGGTATAAGATAAATTCATGTAAAATGTGTCTTATATGTTTACATCTACCATCATTATCAACACTAAGAAATGTGTGTTTATCAAGTTTAGAATCATTAAAGATTTTGATTTATAAAAACAATATTTCGTGCTTTTCATAGTATTAGCGATGGTAACAGTATGTTTCTACAATTGGATATATACAAGGAATATGACTTTGTTAATTGGGGTTTCACTTTATTCCATTATCTTTAAAGTGGTCTTTCCTTAAATTTATATCTATCGGATAGCTGCAATTTCAAATTCCACTTCTTATCAATGGTGAGACAACATAACTTTTTAAGCCATCATATTGAATTTGACTGAGGATATTTTATTATTATACATGGATTTACTAACCTAATCAAAGAAGCCACCAATTTCGTTATCTTCTATCCTATCAAGGCATCAAATTTTTGAACTTACATCTCATTTTTTTTTGGATAATTTGGTGGACTTTACTAAAGCTATTATACAAAGTGTAGAATACATTATGATGACTTTTGAAGTGTTTGGTAATTTCTCTTCTCTAAATATCCACTCAGTAAAAGTGATCTCATATTTTGTAAGGTTGATCCTAATCTATCATTATAAACACCATGGGCTGCAAAGCATAGATATTTCCTTCTATATATTTAGTAGTGCCTCTATTTCTGGGAAGGCTTAATAAGGTATCTTCTTCTCCTCTTATTGACAAAGTAGAAAAAACTAAAAGGTTGGAAATAAAAAATCCTTTCTATGGTTGCAAGATTAGAATTAATTAAATCTACTCTCTCAGACGTGCACCTCAACTAGTCTTAGTCCTTTCCTCTTCCTACATTATTGTAAAGGAAATACATAAGCTCAACAAAGACTTCTTCTAAGTAGTTACTAAAGACATATCCACTCTTCACCTTGACAAATTGCAAAAGAGTTATACTCCTTAAAAATAAGGTGGCTTAGCGATAAAAATAGTGAATGATGTATCCATGGTCTACATTTACCTTAACAGTTGAAATGTATCTAGTACAACGGATATGTTATTGGTCAAAAATATCATGTGAAGACTTCTATATAGTGTATTACCATCTCTTCTTCCACGCCCTGGTTCTTTATCAAATTTCTCAACCACATAGAATAGTTTCTCACATTCATAGAATTTCATTTGGGTAACAGTAATGGAATCAGACTTTTGATCAAACCATTTGTGGTAAAATGAATAAATTAAGTCAAATATTTTCTGATTGGGTACAATGCTAAAGTTGGGAGGACCTACTAATTGTACTATTGGTTCCATCACACTGAACAATACGTACTTTGTGCATGACAACAAAAATAATAAGAATTTTCTCAACTTATAAAGAGTTTAACCTTCCCTTTCAAGAATGATGATCGTACCACCTTTCATGAGTAGAGGTTTCCAAATTTGAAGCATGTTTTAGAATCAATCACACCCATATTTGAATAACAAGAGGTATCAAAATTCACATGTGGAACATTATGTTATATAAACTACCAAGGCTCTGATTGATTTGTTGTAACTGGTCCAGAAAACTTATGAACTGGAGTTCCTATAGTAGTTTTTCATGATTGGTTTAAAGTAAGTGATGAAACTTGAGTTCCGTCAGTTTTGGTGAGTTAAAGAGTTACATACAGAATAGAGTTCCTGAGTTCCTTCTAAAAAAGAGCGGAAAACGAGTTCTGAAACAATTAACAACATTTCCTCTATAATTATATTTTTCATTCTTCATAAATGACACATGTAAAATATTTATGGCAAAAAATGTTAGCAATATGGATATGGTTTATTGCCAAAATCATAACATGGTATGGTAAAACATTGTACACTATAAGTGGCACTATATAAAATATTTAACACCACAACTATCATTATCATGTTGGACTATAATATAAAAAATATACAAATACTATGAAAAGTAATCACACCGCACCATGAGATAAAAAATGTGATTTATCTAACATATTTTAATACTTCATGTTTAAATAATATGATGTGAAAAATGATAAGGAACTGCGTACGTGAAGAATATACTAAAAATTAAGTTGTACATTTTTTTTAAACAATGATGAATGAAAACTTATATTTACAAACACCTAAAATATAAATATAATTACAATAGTTTGTACATATAAAGTGAAATAGAAATATTCATATGATTTGAACCATAATATTTTTATAAAATTATAATTATAGCACATTTAAATATTTTTAAATGAGCAACATCCACATCATGATCGCTTGTTGAGGTTATTATGGTTGAAAAATATTATGATTAGTCACGGATATGATTCTTTCTTTATTTCCTTATCATCCTTGTTATATATTACACAATAAAATCAACAAATTTTCAATTAATTTCCATATTTACACTTACAACAGACCAATCACATAGAAGTGAATGGAACTTAATTTCTAGTAACTGAACTAGAATTCCTAGAAAATGAGTTTCACATAACTTATCACTCACACCAAACCAATCAGAGTCCAAGCGACAATTATATGAGAAGGAGATGATTTCATGTTGACTCTTTGTCTTTTGTCCAGAAAAGGTTATGAATATACTCATCATTTTTTAGTGGTCGTATACTTCTTCTATTTGGACTTATGCTCTTGATGATTTTGATATTCCATATCAACCAAGTTCTTTTGACTATCCCATTCAGCTAGAAGATCATCTAAATGTATGGGAATTAATTAATCAAGGCGATTGAGTTGTACTCATAGTTACAATTGAAGATGGCTACGCCTGATTTGAATGTGGCGATCGTGGGAGTAAGGTGATGTCTGAGAAAATGGAGAAGATTGGCCTCTCCTACATGAAGAAGGGAGGCGGTAATGGAAATGCTTCATCATCGTTCAAATGGACGTACCTCCTGAAATCTAGAGCGGGAGGAGAGGAGAATCCCAAAAAAGTTGATATTGAGGTCACCAATGAAAAAATTCACTACTCTCAGGAAGGGGTTGAAAGGATCATGGAGAAATGGTCAAACACTCTAGCTAGA
The DNA here is from genome assembly GCA_963693085.1 of Alisma plantago-aquatica. NCBI lineage: Eukaryota > Viridiplantae > Streptophyta > Magnoliopsida > Alismatales > Alismataceae > Alisma > Alisma plantago-aquatica. Next base: position 1,017,319,856 of record OY856409.1, on the reverse strand, counting down.
TACATTATAGATATCAAGGTTCATTTATTGACTCTAAAAAGGCATCTCAGATGGCTATGGAAGGTGAAGGACAACATCAAAATCACCGCCAAAAGTCATGTATTCTTTGTCATCAGGTTCACGGATAGTAAGGACACACGACACACCCTATAAGATGGCGCACAACTAGTGAAAGGTAAGCCACTCATTCTGTAACCATGATAGATTGGGGATAAACTTGAGAAGGAATCATTAGATTTTGTTCCTCTATAGATTAAGATTATGAACCTCCTACTGGAGTTAAGGGATTTTTTGATATTTTCAAGAATAGGTTACCTCAGTGTGCCTATGGGTTCATACTTGTCTCCAATAAGTATACTAGATTTGCGTATGCAAGATTACTAGTTCTTATGGACATTGATTCTAATTATCCGATGTCTATTTCTATGATGAGCGACACAGGAGTTGACAGGGTTACCGATATTCAATATGAATGTGTCTTGAAGAAATGTGTCGTTTGTGGAGCTTTCTGTCATGATTCTAAAAGATGTGCTAAGGTAGTTTATGGGGAGTCCATGAGGCAAGCAAGAAACATATGGATTCCAAAGAAAAATACTATTCTGGTGATTCTGTCACCCCTGAAGTACAACTTAGCATCTGTCAATCGACCAATTCTAGTTCTGGAACCATATGTTGAAATTGATCTGGATATGAACTATTTGGCTAACGGCAAAAAAAAGGTGGAACTAAAGTCTCAGGAAGAACAAAGAGTATTTTTGCTTAATATGTCAAACTCTTGCATTCAGGATGCTTCGGTTGAGAAAACATTACACGCTACTCAACTATAAAGTTTGCCTCACTTTGAATGTAATTTTATAATTATTTCTATTTCTGGGTGTGGAGATAATCTATATTTAAGTACCAAAAAATATTTGTGCGTCGTAGCCAAGTGATATGAAACTTACTAGATGGGTATAAAACAAAAATAGCTTGGGAAAATATCCACCATGTTAAAATAATTTAAGAGAGGATATTCTCTTTCCTTTTTAGTTTTGTTTGTCGTGTCTCTCCTATCTCGAATTTGGATATTAATTATCCTTTCCTTTTTCTTCCTTCTCTTTCTTTCCTTACGAGGATGCAAAGTCATGGTGGGAAAACCCGTTTATATATGGTAGCAGTATGAGATTTTCTTTCCTAGATATTATTTTAAGCAATAATATACACACGCTGAAATAATCTCTAAAATAAACACGATTAACTGTTATATAAGAGACATCAACAGCCTAACATTTTTAGTACAAGTGTGTATAATATTTATGTTTTATGTGTACATTTTTTATACTAATCCATCATGGAACCCGGCTATAATAGGGATGGCAATTGGCATGGAAATTTGGTTGTCATGTCAATTTCGAGTCAGGTTGTTCACAGCCTTGAAATTGGATGTTCTAATGAAATTCTATTAAAATTGATTTTGGGTCGTTTCGTCTTGGGTTAGAGTTTATCCGATTACATATAATACAAAATGATCACCAATGAAAGATATTAAGTTTGAAACAGATTGTACATTTTCGGTTCTTATAAAAGTTTGCATCCATGAATTTATACCTTGAAAAACATATTCGTTATGAGCCAACCGGTTCCATAAATATATAATAATCATTATTTATAATATATATCGACCAATGCCTATTATATTTATACTGACGGTTCTATATTTTCTGAATTTTCCTTATATAAATTTTAATAAATCTCCCGCATTAAAAAATGATAAATTATAAAAATCTCTTCATGGAAATGCGGGCAACAAATTCGACTGTCTATCCTTGTGGTAGACAAAAACTTATATATCAACGGTCAGGAATTTCAGTTCAATAGTGTGTTATCTTTTCCTAGAAGTGTGTATAAGTTGTGCAGTTATATGTGTTTTCAATTGTAAAATTAAGTGAGAATACATTGGGTTTGGGTGTTGTGTATTTTTTATTCTTATTCTAATTTTATCCTATTTTGTGCCCCCTCGTCTAACTTTTTTCCTATGCAATTACGGCTATTTATACGGTGTGAGTAATGGGTAGGGTGAGGTTTTGAAGAGGAGAGAGGAGGAAATGTTGCAATCTGATTGGAGGTCCTATAAAAAACTTATAGGACCAGTCCTATGATAAGTTTTTCATATCCTACCAAGTTATTATAGGACTGGTACGGAAGTGAGCGAGTATGCATTCTGTTCAGTATATATTTTTCGTTGTTCTAATTATATCCAATGAGTACTTTTTCTTCCTTGTTATAACTCTATTCAACATTGTGCCCTACCTGTTCCTTTCCCATTTTAAACTGGGTAATCTTTGCTTGGGGCTCACGGAATCTGAAATAATAGAACGTGGCGAGCGGTTATTTCAAAACCCTAATACGGTAGCAGAAACCGTGGCTTAACTCCGCCGCTGTTCGTGCCCAATACCTCCGCCTTGCCACTCCACGAGTACTTCCCTTCTGTTTGGTTCTTTCAATACCACATGACTCAAAGATCATCAAAGACGACGGCACCGGCGACGTCTTTCAATGATCTCCCACAAGAGATCCTGCCAAACATCTCGTCAGGATTGCCGACGCTGACCTTGCTCGGACTTCGCCGTCTATGCCGAACTTTGCGAACCGTCTTCGACCAAAAGGATTTCACCGTATCCCATCACCAGGACGCCATAGCAGGCTTCCCAGCGGCGATTGTGAGAAGGAACAGGTCCAAGGCACGGTTGGATAGAAAGAGATCCGTGATCGTATTCCATGCCGGAGATGACCCGAAAACAGACCCGTCGCTGTCTTCTTCCAATGCAATCTGCGGCTGATTGGTGACCCAAGTCATGTCTTGTGGGTGCGTGAACAAAGAAGAAAAGGATTACGATAGATGTGCATGTACATATCGCCGTGTAAGCATTTAACAGTAAAGTTATTGACCACTACTCTCTCAGGATCCAACAACGTTTGCCGACGTGAAGCGCGCACACACAGTCACGGCGACGAGCGAAAGGTGACATTCATAAAGACGGAGAAGCGAAGAAGAAGAGAACGAGAGAGACATTTTTTCAACCGTACCGAATGACAGCGAAAGACAAAGTATAAGTAACAACGAAAAGGCGCGTAAAGAGTTACGTTGCGGTTGCAAACCGGGCCGCCGTTTGGAAGCATCCAAACAAAAAGGTGTGACAAAAAAAAAATTGGTTCAATGAACCGAAGAGCAAAACCAAGATGGGGCCGCGCCCGCACAAGGGCTCCGGGAGGCAGGAGTTGCACCCCCTGCGCGCGGGATGCGTCGTGCGCTGACGCGCCTGATTAAAGGGTTTTCGGACCGGACCGGCTCAAACCCATTTGGACTGCCCCACCATGCGCGTGCGAAGCCCACATCCTATTTTATTTCTCAAATATTACATGGACTAGCAGCCATATATGAATAGGAGGGAAGTCTCCAAAGCAAGCAATGTGGGACTAAAGGCTTTTGCTTTGAAATACAACAGCCACAACAATCCCCCACTATTTCAAAATAAAACCAAACTAAAAATTGAGTTGACCGCGGGAAGAACTTAAACAAATAGCATGCATAAGCTTTGGTAGAACTGAGTTCTTTTAACTAAAGCATAGAGTAGATGTATGTAATCTGTAGAAGATTGGTGTATCTATGTTCTTGAACCAATTTCTCTCTTGTCAAATTAGAGATACATTACTCACATGATATTCATAAAATCAAACACCTTTCTTACAGATTGGCACCTTTAGGCCATGCACCTAGTGGGAAAATTCATGAATGCTCTAGAGATCTGCCTAAATCTCAATAGGAGCGGCCCTACTCCACACTCATATAGTTGGACTTTCATTAAACATATATTGCAGTATATACACCACCATTAATGGCAATGAAATCCATTAAGAAATATATTCAACTGAATCATTGCAAATTGTTGTTCACATCATAAGAATGAGATACATTTATTACAACACATTGAGTCATCCAGTGACTTCATTTTTCCCATTGAACCTTCTTCCCGGGATCACCGTTCATGAAGGTTGGGTATCCATCACTTCGACATCTGGTATGGGCATAATCTCATTCTCCTCGATGTATCGCTCACTAATCTTTGACTTAATGGCTTTGTTAGAGAATCAGCCAAATTTAATTCTGACTTTACATAATCCATAGAGATTATGCTATCACATACAAGTTGCCTCACAATATTGTGACGTAGACGAATATGTCTACTCTTCCCATTGTAAACTTTATTTTTAGCCATTGCTATGGCAGTTTGATTATCACAGTGTATAAACACTGGTGGAGAAGGTTTCTCCCAAATGGGAAGATCCATTAGAACATGTCTTAGCCATTCGGCTTCAGTTCCAGCCTTTTCTAAGGCAATAAACTCAGATTCCATAGTGGAACGAGCTATACAAGTTTCCTTGGAAGATTTCCAAGACACATCACCTCCACCCATAGTGAAGATGTAACCACTTGTAGATTTCAATTCATCTGAATCAGAAATCCAATTGGCATCACAATATCCTTCTAGCACAGTTGGAGATCCACAAAAAATCAATTCATGATTAATTGTGCCTTTAAGGTATCTTAAAACCCTATGTAGAGCATCCCAATGATGCTTGTTAGGATTTTGGGTATATCTACTTAATCTCCCCACTACATATGCTAGATCTGGACGAGTGTAATTCATTAAGTACATTAGGCTTCCAATTACGTGTGCATATTTGACTTGTTGAACACTGGTACTTTTATTTTTCTTAAGGTTGCAATTAGAATTAAAAGGTGTACTTACTGGTTTACAATCAAACACTAAAAACCTTTTGAGGATTTTCTCAACATAGTGTTCTTGGAATAGCATGATGCAATCATCATTTTTAAGGAGTTTAATTCCTAAAATTACATCTGCCTCACCCATATCTTTTATGTCAAAATTAGAAGCCAAGAAACCTTTTGTACTATTTATAATATCAATATTAGTGCCAAAAATAAGCATGTCATCTACATAGAGACATATAATAACACAAACTCAGTTATCGACTTTAGAATATATATTTATCTCCTTCATTTATATGGAATTCATATGATACAATTGCCTTATCAAATTTCTCATGCTACTGTTTAGGTGCTTGTTTCAAGCCATAGGGAGATTTGATTAGTCTACATATCATATGTTCTTTTCCCAAAACTACATAACCTTCAGGTTGATCCATATAAATTTCCTCATCTAAATATCCATTCAAGAAAGCAGTTTTAACATCCATTTGATGTATAATTAATTTCTTAATAGGTGCCAAAGTAATTAAAATCCTGATTGAAGAGATTCTAGTTACAGGAGCAAAAGTATCAAAATAGTCAATATCCTTTTGTTGTTTGTATCCTTTGGCAACCAAACGAGCTTTGTATTTATCTACAGTCCCATCTGTTTTCAATTTTTTTTAAATATCCATTTACATCCTATGGGTTTAATACCTAGTGGAAGTTCCACTAGTTCCCATGTATTATTAGATAATATAGATTCAATCTCACTATTAATTTCTTCCTTCCATAAAGATGAATCAATCGAACTAATAACATCATTGTAAGATTGAGGGTCATTATCCACTATAAAGGAATAGAAGTCATCATCAAGATTCGTTTCCTTCCTCATCCTAGTGGATCTTCTAGGTTCTATATCATCAGGTTCTAAAACATCATTAGAATTGGATGTACTTGGGATATTCTCTAAAATTTTATTTGAAGGATTAGATAAGTTTTCTAAGGGAGTTTTTATAGGAAAGATATGCTCAAAAAATGCAGCATTTTTAGATTCAACAATTGCATTAGGTTCTACAACATTGTTGCCACTTCTAATAACCAAGAATCTAAATGTGGCACTATTTTGAGCATAACCTATCAAAACACCATCTAGGGTTCTAGATCCCAATTTTTGTTTCTTAGGGTCAGTTAATAAGACTTTAGCTAGACACCCCCAAACTTTGAGGTAATTCAAATTAGGAGGATATCATTTTCATAATTCATATGGTGTTTTATTTGTCTTCCTAATGGGGATGTGATTTTGAAGAAAACAAGATGACAAAATCACTTCCCCCCACAAATTGTTGGGTGCGCCTGAATTGATTAAAATAGAATTCATCATTTCTTTTAGAGTTCTATTTTTACGTTCAGCAATTCTATTTGATTGAGGTGAATATAGAGGTGTGTATTCATGTATAATACCATGGTTTACACAAAAATCATTAAAAGGAGAATAATCATATTCACCACCTCTATCTGAGCGAAGATGTTTTATTTTCTTATTAAGTTGATTCTCTACTTCTGTTTTATATTTAACAAACATTCCAAAAACTTCATCCTTTGAATGTAGTAAATATACTTTTGTATATCGTGAGAAATCATCTACAAAAATGATGTAGAAATGCTTCCCACCTCTAGATAGATTTCCTTTTAAATCTCCAAGATTGGTGTGAATTAAATCTAGCAATTCAGAATTTCTATGTGAAATTTGAGGACACGGTTTCTTGGTAGATTTAGTTTCAGCACATATTTGACATTTATTATTTAAATTAACAACACCATTGATATCATTTAGTAAACCTAAAGATTTCATACGTTGTAAATATTTAAAATTGGCATGTCCTAATCTATTATGTCATATATCAAAAGAATCAATGATATAAGTAGAAGGACTTATTTCATTAACAGAAGAGTTTGGTACATTCAGCAGAAACAATCTATTAGAGCAGTAACCCATGCCTAGGTAGTCCCCAGACTTGGTGAGAATGACCTTGTTTGATTCAAAGGACACTTTCACCCCAAACTTAACAAGTTGAGAAATAGAAATTAAATTAACACAGATATCTGGGACAAACAGCACATCTTTGATCAGCAGAATTTTTTCAGAAGTCATCTTGATCATGACATTGCCCTTCCCTGTCACAGGAGAAGCACTAGAGTTGCCCATGACAACCCGATGTTCCTCCTGCCCTACCTCAGTGTAGGTCACGAAAGCATCTTTATTGCCACTGATGTGGAGACTAGCCCCCGAGTTAATGATCCAATCGTTCTGGTGGAATGATCTCATGCTGACAAATGCCACAAATACGTCCTCCGTGACAAGATTGGTTGATGTATCCTTTGAATCCTGGATTGCTCGTTTCTTCCTATGCTTGCATTTAGGAGAAGTATGACCAGGTTTGCCACAAACATAGCAAAAAATATTCTTTTTATTAATATCTTCGTTTCCTTTATATTTATTCTTTTTTGTTTCCCTTTCTTAATTTTTCAGTTATTTTTAGACTGATCAGTAGAAACTTTATTTTCTTTAACTTTACTATTAACAAAGTTAGCAGAACATGACAACTCTTTATTCAGTTCAGATTTTTCTCTTGCACGATTTTGATCTTCAACTAGGATATGTATTATTACATCATCCGGTGACATAGTTTTTCTTTTGTGCTTTAAATTGTTCTTGTAATGTTTCCAAGAACCAGGTAATTTTTCAATTAAATAACCCACAACAAAAGACTCAGGAAGATCAATTTTTTCATTTTTCAAATCATCAAGTAAAATCTGAAATTCGTGAATTTGAGTTGTTATATCTTTATCTTCAATCATATGAAAATTTAGAAAATTTACAACAGTTAATTTTTGGGTAGAAGCCTCTTCCAGTTGTTCAGACTTTCCCAAATTTTAGATGCAATTTTAATTGGAAAGTAGGCGTCAAACTGTTGGTTAGATAATGTACTTAGAATCACATGTCGACAAATGCGATTTGCTTTTTCCCAATCAACAGAATCATTTTCAAGTTTGGGTTCAGTTAAAGCAAACGAGACATTAGAAACTTCTAAAACAGTAATAATTTTTTCTTGCCAACGCCTATACCGTTGTCCATTAAATTGTTCAATTTTCGTAACATCAGGGATTGGTGTTTGCGAAACAGTAGAAACGGTGACGATTTGGTTGTTATTACTTGATGGCATCACAAGCGTAAAGGGGGTTTCAAAACCTTCCATATTAGGGTACAAACCGCGGTGTAAGCCGTTAACAGTAAAGCTTTTACCAGAGATACGCTGAGGCATGCAAAGAGCACTGTCCTTAAGAGTATTTCTGGGGTACTCGACGGCGAGCGCCTGTGTGATAGTCTCATGCGCGTCTACTCTCCCAAGATCCAACAGCGTTTGCCGACGTGAAGCGCGCACACGCAGTCACGGCGACGAGCGAAAGGCAACCGATCGTCCTTCCAGTGGACAGACTGAAGGTGAAGAAGCGAGGAAGAAGAGAATGAGAGAGACGTTTTTTCAACCGTACCGAACGACACCGAAGGACAAAGTATAAGTAATAACGAAAAGGTGTGTGAAGAGTTGTGTTGCGGTTGCAAACCGGGCCGCCGTTTGGAAGCATCCAAACGAAGAGGTGCGACAAAAAAAATATTTGGTTCAGTGAACCGAAGAGCAAAATTAAGCTGGGGCCGCACAAGGGGCTCCGGGAGGCCGGATTTACACCCCCTGCGCACGGGATGCGACGTGTGCCGACGCGCCCGATTAAAGGATTTTCAGACCGGACCGGCCCAAACTCATTTGGGCTGCAACACTATGCGCGTACAAAGCCCACATCATATTTTATTCCTCAAATATTACATGGACTAGCAGTTATATATGAATAAGGGGAAGTCTCCAAAACAAAAAATGTGAGAATAAAGGTTTTTGCTTTGAAATACAGCCACAACAGCTGGTACTCAGTACTGTAGCTTGGTGTGCTACAGACGGAACGCTGGTACTGATAAGTTTAACATCGTCGTGGCTAATCCCATGACAGGGGAACAAGTGCAGCTGCCATGCATCGACGGAAAGCTTAAAGCCTGCTTGTGTGGGTACGATATAGCGTCTAGGTGCTACAAAATCGTGGTACTTTATGCAGACGTTGGGGGAACTCGTACCTTGGGTTGCATATACACATTAGGTATTGACAAATCATGGAGGTCGCTTCCTGATAAGGTCAGCTATAAGTTAACTGAGTATGTTGACCGATGTATTCCCGTGTCTTTCAAAGGCTGCCTTTTTTGGTGTATGTATCATATATACCGCAATACAAGAGAAAAGTGGCGGTATTTGATCTCGCAACCGAACAGACAAAGCTTTAGACAAAAAACTAAAATAATACACTTTTACGAAAAATATTTACCCAAATAACACTCTCCCCAATTTATTTCTAAAAGTAGCACACTTTCAGTTGAAAGCGCCACTTTAGTTGACGTTTTACTGCTGTGGGGATTAAAAGCGCCACTTTAGTTGGCGGTTTACAGCTACGGGGATTAAAAACGCCACAAAAGATGGTGTTTCTAAGAAAAGCGCCACATGTTCTGGTGTTTTTCTGGTGTTTGACGTACAAACGCCGGGAAGTTTGGCGCTTATAATACCAAATGAGTAAAACGCCACATTGTTGGGCGTTTACATTTGCCCTAAGCGGCAAGCGCCATTTCATATGGTGTTTACTGCATGCTACTTTTTTTTTAATGTTTACTACATGCCGCTAATTACATGTCATAATTGATGATTTATACTATATGGTGTTTACTGCACGTTGCTAATTACTTGCAATAATTGACGATTTCTCCATACAAAATATATGAAATTATGTTTAAAAAGTTTTGTGCTAAATAGTTGATACGAAATAAGCCAACATATTATAGTCATACAGAACAATTGTCCAAATGTCAGTTGAGAAAAGATACATGATTGAACACTAAATCCAAAATATTATGGAAACAACAAGTCATCTTCAGATGCTTCAAGAAGCAAGTCCAATCCTACAATCGAAACAAGATAAATGTGGGATCACTAATATGTTATATTATTTAGAAATTAAAATCATTCAAAAGAATTAATGCCTATCACTATTGACCACCTCTATCTTGTGTTTGGTCACTAGATTGTCCCCATATGTCTGGAGAATCCTGAATTGGACTCAACTGTGTAGTTTGAGCTCCACGTGTAGGCCTACTCATAGGAAGTGGTGGTGTGAGAGGTCGAGTGAAAGGCATATTCCAAGATGGTGGAGGTGATCCAAACATGGTTGTGTGGAGGCCCTGTGACCAGCTAGGTGGTGGTCCATGTGGTGCAAATGGATAAAAAGGCATGTGTTGGTCAAAGGCTCGGGATGGACTAAAACCTTGTTGAGACCATGATAAAGTAGAAGGAACCCTAAACTGATCAGATGGTGGCGACAAATAAGAGTAGAACATTCCTGGAAACGAAGAAGAAGTACCAATAGGAAATTGTCTTGCAGATGTAGAACAACCTGGTGCAGTAGAATGCTCTTGCGGTGTAAAGTGTCCAGTTGTTGTAGAACAACCTGGTGCAGTAGAATGTTCTTGTGGTGTAAAGTGTCCAGTTGTTGTAGAAGTTGCAAAAGGAGTGGCATCAACTGATGTTGTCATAGGAGGAGCTATAATTTGATTTGGATGCATGTGGCTAGGCATTTGCTGAAACCATACATTATGTACTTTATATATGTTGTCTCGTGCTGTCACCAATCATCAACAGGTGTCTCTTGTGTGAATACTTGTAGTGTCTCTTTGATTTGCACATGAGTTTGGACCTGTCAGAATGAATGTTAATTAAAATTGATTTCATTTCAACATTAAGATCTATATAAATATATATATAGATATATAAATATATATGCATACTTACACAATCTCTCTCTATGTATCCACGAAGATAGTACAAAGTAGGTGGATCAACTGGCCATTGAACATGATACTCAGGTTTGTACCATCTAAGGGGCAGCTCGACAGTCAAACGATCAGGAAGTTGAACTATACTATTATGTCTGTCATTACATGCATTTAGCTCTGTGCTATATTAGACCATCCAGTCATTGTTGCTACGCCCTCTACCATCAATCCTATGATATATAGGAAGGTCTTGAGGTTGTAGTTGATAGTGAGCACCAAATTTTCGTAGTACTCTATCAGGAGCAAGCCACTCCATTACAGTAGAAGAGATCATTGGTACACGTGCCATCCAAATGTCTCTACCTTGTTGACATATAGGCGGCAACTTGACCAACAGTTCAATACTATAAGGTGTCCAAACTAACTGCAAATTTAAATATTTATAACAATTTAAATGTTTATAACAATAAATATAAAAATACATTAAAATAACAAAGTTATGTAAAATTTAAGAATGAAATGAACTAAAACTCTCACCTGACTTGGTTGATGGGTATCAATCTCATTAAGGTAGAATGTCACAGTTCCTCATGGTACACGTACATGCTCCATCAGATGGTTCCATCTGTTTCACATAATTTACCAACGATAAGAATATTATGAGATTATACTTTCTAAAATAGAGTATTTATATATTCCTATGACTTACCTATACCCTAGTGGAGCATGTCCAGGCCACTAAAAATCATCTCGCATGTCCAACTTTCCAGATATACCAACATGCAATCTTTCCCAAGACCACAGTTGCAATAGATGCACACACCCAAATATTTATTTCTGTCTAGAACCTGGACGACACCTATACAACTGACGATATAAGTATGCTAAAATTGCACTACCCCAAGAGTATAAACTACAACGGTCAAAATCCACTAGAAGAGGCAAGTAGCGAAGATGAACCTCATTACCAGTACCGTCTGGTAATAGAAAGCAACCTAAAAGGTGTAATAAGTATGCACTTGTGTATCGACGTTTGACTTGATCGTCGACATTCTCCAAGTCAATGCCTATAAATGTAGAATACAACCAACTCAACTGGACAGACCCATGATCAAGCCCTTCTGGATGTGAACCTAAGATATGGTCGCACATGGAAGACCAAGAACTAAATTGACCTTCATTAGGACCTATAGGATGATGAGCTACAACGGCATCGTCATCAACACGTAAACCTAGTAAGACTTCAACATCCTGAAGTGTGATCGTCATCTCACCTAAAGGGAAGTGGAAGGAATTTGTATTTGTGTGCCACCTTCTACTAAGTGCTCAATGATGCATCAAAGTGAACCCTAGAAAGGGTAATGACTGATTCGAACCCCGATGTACAAACATACCCTAACACATCTGCATTTGTTAACTCCCACCTAGAAATTTCCGTGGAGTGGCATGTAATCCGCAATGTATCATCTCCTTTCACCATGTCTATATAAAGAAAGAACAAATATCACAACATGGTGTTAAATGACTAAATGCATACAATAAAATTACAAAGATTTGTTAATGAGATGTATACCAAAATAGAATCTAATAGTTTATTACATGTACTATCATAGAAGTCAAGAGGAAATTTTATTCATCCCGCCCTCCTCATGCGAGTTAGCAAACTAAGATTACAATCAGAGATTTCAAAGTAGAAAACTATGATTACATATAGAGATTACTAATTAGAAAATGAAGATTACATGTAAAGATTTCAAAGTAGAAAACTAAGATTACATTTGGAGATTTCTAACTGTTGTTTTTCTTACATGTTCTCTCATTATGACCTAAACCACCACATTTTCCACATTTGTAAGAAGTGCGATTAGGATCAATATCCATATTTGTCATCTTGCGCTTCACCTTAGGTCTTCGTGCATGTGTTGTAACAATTGGTAGTAGAAGATATACAAAACCCATGGTTGGATCAAACCCTGGCCAGTATCTTTTATCAGGGATTCTACTAAACTGAGGGGCATATGTCAGCTTATAATTATCTAGCTTGTACCAACCGCTGACCAAATAAAAATATTCATAGTGTATGAAACTAGTGCAAGCCAGTATATGTGAAAATGGGATATGATAAACTTGTGGTTTACCACAAGTACACTGCAAAGGATAGGGATTTCGCATAATATGCACCTCATAACTATTGCCTGACACATCATTGACACTGAATTCTAACTCATTTACTCGGCAACTAATGTGATGTTTCCTTGCCTTATCCTCCAACTTGTTCAATTTATAAGCTATTCTTGTGGTGAATTGGCCAGTTAATGATGTTGCAGAGTTCCTCCGTTTGAAGAACATCACGACCAACCTATAATATGTGCTACATATGAGGGCTTGTATGGGAAGATTGCGAGCACATTTTAAAATTCCATTAATTGTCTCAGAGCAATTGTTTGTTTTGTACCGTATCGATAACCACCATCACAAGACATAGTCCACAATCTTGGGTTTAAAAGTATTAGCCAACTGTAAGCAGATGGGTCAATGGATTTTATATCACTCATGTGTTTATTGAACTCTACTACTTCATTCGCCTCAGCTGCTTTCCACATCAAGTTATATAATTCAGTAGACTTAAACTTCTTATGAAAGTTGTCTCTATAATGTCTTAAACAGTTACGTTGAGTGGCATATGGGAACACCTCATCCAAAGCTTGATGAATGGTGCACATCCTATCAGATATAACACAAAATTCATTCCTTTGTTGGACAATTCAAATTTGATATTTCATGCAATTCAAGAACCACACCCAAGAAGAACGGTTTTCTTTCTCAACAACTGCAAAAGCTAAGGGAAACAATCCATTGTTTCCATCAATGCCAGTAGCTATAAGTAATGTCCCACCATATTTACTGTAACATCCCTGACCTGGGTTATGTACTAACCCTAGGTGTTTTGACTAATTAAGTGATTAGATGCTTTTGGTTATCCTTTGAAATGTAATTAAGACTTTTTGAGGAACCTATATTTCTATTTCAGTCCTTTTTAAATAATGATGCAACCTTGTTTTGTTAATTTTGGACTAAAGTGCAAATTACCCAATTAGAGGGGTTAACTTGCAAATTGCACATGTTAAGATGTTCCTCTGATGTTGGGACATCATAAGAATGAATATGATATGGTGGTATGGATTCCACAAGCTTGAGCACCAAGATATAGCTTGTAGAGCAACCCTTGTGTTTTAAAACCTAGTTTTGGTGTAAAGTGCAAATTACCCAAAACCTAGGGTCCAACATGTAAAATGTACCATCTAGAGTATCTCTCATGTTCTTGGCATAAATTTGAGCAAAGAAAATGAGTAGTGTGCCTCATTTAAATGATCAAAGAAGGAAAGATAATCTTGATATTTAAATAATCAAGATTGAAGCAAATGGCCCTTTAATATTTATATGACTTAGTAAGGTAATTGGTTCTTTTCCTTTTAACCTTGGATAAGGGAGGAGCTTTGCATGTGATTAGGAGGAAGAGACGTGGCCAAGGATTGTGCAAGCCTTGGTGGATATGTTTAAGAAATAAAAGAAATAACAATCTTTTTCTTTGCCTTGAAAATATCCAAAAATATATATAAGGATCCTTGTCAACAAAGCAAGGGATCGTTTCCCTTAGTCCTTTTCTTATCTTTTTGCTTTGAATGACCAAGAAGAAGCTATGGACCAGAAGGAAGACGACCAAGCTGATTTGGTAAGTAAGGACCATCATCTATCTCGAATCCATGGTGGAAATCCTAATACAAGGTTGGTTTATTGGTTTTCTTTACACAATTCTTCTTTCTAGCCATCGTCTCCATCCAAAACTTGAAGAACGGACCTTGGACAACCACTGGAGCTTCACCCACCATTAAAGATACAAAGCTTGTAGCTATAGATCATATCTAAAGGAGGGTTTTATAATTCTAACTCTTAAGCTTTGATATTGCATCCTTCTTTCTTAGAAATGTTGTTTATTCTTCTTCTTTAGACACCTCTGTGAGTTCTTGCAAGTATTTTCAGTGAAGAACAGCCCCTGTTCTTGAGGTAGAAGATAATGACGTTAATACCAATGTTTATCCAAAAAGCAACTTTAGTAAACGGTCTCCCAACTTTTGCAAATGATTTCCCAAACCGTTTCAGAGTTTCAAACGGTTTCACTAGACCGCATAGAAGTAAACGGTCCAAGACCATTTGGATGCGTTGACTAGGTGTTGACCATTTGGAGGTCTGTTGTAAATAATATTGACTAATCACTCACCAAAAATCATCAATTAATTCCAAGTAAATCACCAATTGAAGGCACATCAACCATCTAAACCCTAATCGGGTTAATTGCTGATTTCAATAATTGAATTAAGTTGAAGTTTGGGTTGAGTGGCCCAAACGGTTTCAAGACCAATTGGGGATCACCCAAACGGTCTCAAGACCGTTTGGTGATCACCCAAGACCATTTGGAGGTCTAGGGTTAAGTAGGGTTGACCAATTCAGGGTCCAATGATATCAAGTTGATGAGCAATTAAGTGATGATTTGGTGACCAAACCTAGGGTTCAAACCTTAAGTGAATGACTTGGTTTATGATGACATAATGGGAAAACGGTCTCAAGACCATTTGGAGGATGTCCAAATGATCCCAAGACCGTTTGGGGTCAGGTCATGACCAAATTGAATGATGGTTAAATGGTTTCAAATCAATTAGACTCATGTTGTTACATGTTGAAGGGTGATCGATTCCAAACCCTAATCCAATTGATCTGAGCCCTAATTGATGATCAATTGAGGGTCAATTGAGTGTCAAATCAATTGAGGGTTGACCTAATTGACTCAATTGATAAGTGTCTAACAAGTGCATGATCGATTGAAGGGTCCAATATTGGAAATCCTAACTCAATTGGAGTTGTTGAGACACTTTTTGGTCCATGCAGTTTTGAGGTGGCTTGGACCAAACGGTCTCAAGACCGTTTGGGTCCAAACGGTCTCAAAACTGTTTGATTCCAAATGGTCTCAAGACCATTTGGGACCAAATAATCCCAAACCGTTTGGTGCTCATGCGGTTTCAAGATTGGTTATGTCCATGCGGTTTCAAAGTCAAACAAGACCAAACGGTCTTCACCCCACCTTGGGCAAACGGTCTTGAGTGTGCACTTTATCAAATGGTTTCAAAAGTCAACAAGACCAAATAGTCAACAACACCAAATGGTTTCAAGGTCTATCCAAGACCGTTTGGGGAGTTTGTGTGCAAGACCGTTTGAGGTCTAAAAAGGTTAAGAGTGTTTGATGCCTTAGTGGTCAAGATGGTTTAGTGGTTGATTAACCTAAACCTCATAGATACCTAAAGTGATTAAGGGACCAAGTAATTAGTTGATTAATGAATGTTATAATCAAATGGTAAACATTGCAAAGGTACCCTTGATGTAATAGAGTAACCAATACCCTTTGATCAAGTGAGTCTTAATGATCACACAATAGTAATGACACAAACCATGATGTCAGTGTTGAATTGACTTAGCCTAATCATAGGTGATGTAAACATCATCTGATAGAAAGAGGAGAGAGAAGACTACCTATATGAATGAGAATCAAGTAATAAATCTCCAATATGTTTGACTGTGTCTAATTAGGGTATGATCCTTCATAGTGAGATCATGGAAACCCTAATTATGATGGTTAATGAATCTTAACCTAATTGGAGGACATTAATGGAAGTAATCCTAACACAATATGAATAGTAAACCCTAATCTAGGGTAATGTGATGTAATGTGAATAGTAAACCCTAATTTAGGGAAATGTGATGATATGAACTATACACCCTAATTTTGGGTTATGCTTTTAAGCATGAAACTCTATGACTGAATTATGAAGTGAGGAATCATTATGCCTGTCTAGGCTATAAGGGTTGAATAACCCTAATTAAATTGAACAAGAAATCCTAACCCTACAAACCAGCCGTGGTGATGTAACACGGTCGTGGTATATCTTCTGTATCACGACCGTGCAAGAGAACACGGCCGTGGTGTTCTATACTTGACTTGGAAATAATTTGTATTGTGCTGATATAGATATAATGTGTATGTTATCAAATGTGTTAATCATGCAGGCCTTTATAAAGAAGTGATCATAACTAGGTAAGGGTCATGATGCCATATTTATTGAAAGCTCTTTATAAGCTTTGAAAGTATGACATGCTATGTTGCCTAGTAAGAGGTAACATATGAGATTGATAGGCTGTATGAGCCATGAGAAATATTTGTATTGCCATCAAGTCATTAATATGTTACTTGGTAACAAGTGTTTTAATGATCTAAAGGTTTGAATACCCATATTCCTGAACCATAATGATGAGATGGTTAGATATTGATATTCCAATGATGACTGGATGTGATATGAACTTGATACAATTAGTAATCTTTCTTTATAGAAATTGTCTTATTGGTTTATGTTTGAAAACATGCTTGATACTAAAAGAATGCCATAATGTACTTAAATAATCAAGTATAATGATATCATGTAGAGCCCTGACCATAGATCCATCATTGTCAGAAGTTAAATGATGGTGAAACAGGTTTTCCTAAGGGAACTCCTAGAGAGCATACTTTTGATTATGTGGGGGTTATGGATGTGAATATCCTTATGTCCTAATGTAGGAATTGATGTGAGATGTACATTTAATCTCGCAATCCTTCATTATATGTTATGTCAGGATGATATATCACTAATCTCCCAATGATGTTGTTAATGTCGCATCGATGTGAGATAAACAAGAAATCCCTCGATGGCGAAGAGAGTACAACATGCCACTGTAACTCTAATAGCAAAGTTGCCAGAATACCCTGGAAAGCTATTATGGCAGAGACACAAGATGTCCTGCATGTTGTACCTCACACTGACTGAGGAAGATGAGGTCATAGGAATTCGGCTCTTCTAATGACTTATGTATGGTACCGATTGTGATTTTGTAATGGTCGGTTGGAGTTTGAGAGGTGTAACTCATCTCCTCAGGGCATAAATCATCATCATCATCATCTAAGCCTCAATCCCAACTATGTTGGGGTCGGTTACATGGATCCTTCATTTCCATTCAGCTCTATCATGGGTCATATTCTGATTGAGATGTAGAGATTCAAAATCTCTCTTTATAAGCTCATCCCATGTTAATTTAGGCCTTCCTCTTCTTCTATTTATAGTGTTTGGCTCAATAGCATTTCTTCATATAGGCGCACTAGTAGGTCTGCGTTGCACATGTCTGTACCATCTGAGTCGGCCCTCACGCAACTTGTCCTCAATGCTCACCACCCCCACTTTATTCCTGATATAGTCATTTCTCAAACGATCTTTTCTTGTCTTACCACACATCCATCTCAGCATACGTATTTCAGCCACGTTCATCTTGTTGAGACCTTATTTCTTCACCGCCCAACATTCACTCCCATAGAGCATGGCTGGTCATATAGTTGTTCTATAAAACTTACTTTTTAACCTGAGAGGGATCTTCTGATCGCATAAAACTCCAGTTGCACTCCTCCATTTCAACCATCCTGCAGTGATCCGGTGACAAACATCATTTTGGACATCCCCGTCTATTAGAATAATAGAACTTAAGTAACGAAATTTGTCACATTTTGGTATATCTACTCCGTCCAACTTGGCTCCATCATTCACACTGCGAGATTGGCTAAAATTGCAATGCATATACTCAGTTTTGCTCCTCCTAATCATCAATCCATTTGTTTCTAATGCCTTTCTCCAACATTCAACTTTATCATTCAATCCATCTTTTATTTCGTCAATCAAAACAATATCATCAGCAAATAACATACACCAAGGAATATCATCCTGAACATTCTTTGTTAACTCATCCATAACCAGAACAAATAGATATGGGTTGAGTGTGGATCCTTGGTGTACCCTAACTATAATAGGAAAAGTTGGTGTCTCTCCTTTAGGATTCTTGACACTTGCAGTAGAGCTATCATACATGTCTTTGATCAAGTCAATGTATTGGATAGGCACACCCTTTTTCTTCAAAACCATCCATAACACTTCTCTGGGTACTTGATCATAAGCCTTCTCTAGATCGATAAACACCATATGAAGATCTCTTTTGCTTTGTCTATACTTCTCCATAAGCCTCCTTATCAGAAAAATAGCCTCTGTTGTTGATCTTCCAGGCATGAAACCAAATTGGTTGTTTGATACATGTGCTATAGATCTTAACCTCTGCTCAATAATCCTCTCCCAAAGCTTCATTGTGTGACTCATCAGCTTGATACCTCTATAGTTTGTACAGCTCTGAACATCACCTTTGTTCTTGTAGATTGGGACTATAATACTATTTCTCCACTCATCCGGCATCTTCTTGGTCTTCATAATCTTGTTAAAGAAATTTGTTAACCATGTAACTCCCTCATCCCCCATACTCTTCCATACATCAATGGGAATATTGTCTGGTCTGCATGCCTTTCTCATTTTCATCTTTTTCAAAGCATTCTTGACCTCAAATGGTGAAACTCATCGTGTGTAAATGATATCTCTTGTATTCAGGTCACACGAGTCGCTAACATTATATGCAGTATCTCCATTGAAAAGCTTATGGAAGTAATTTCTCCACTGGTTTTTGATATCATCGTCCTTCACCAATACTCTACCATCTTCATTCTTTATGCATTTTACTTGACTCAAGTATCTTCCTTTCCTTTCTCATATACGAGCCATTTTATATATATCTTTTTCCCCTTCTCTAGTGTCCAGCTTCTTATACATATCATCAAAGTATCTAGACCTTACCTCCCGAACCACCTTTTTAGCTTCTTTCTTTGCTTGCTTGTATCTTTGGAACGTTGCATCATCTCCAGATTTGGGCAAGCTCCTATAGATCTCCCTTTTCAGTTTAATAGCCTTTTGTACTTCATCATTCCACCACCAAGTCTCCTTCTGTGGTGGTCCAAAACCTTTAGACTCCCCCAAAACCTCTTTGGAAATTTTTGTTATGCATGAGCTCATGTTATGCCACATAGTGTTAACATCAGACTCCAAGTTCCAAGTTACCTCCTTGATGAATTTATCATGAAAAGTCAATTTCTTTTCTCCTTTAAGATTCCACCACTTGATCCTGCTATCTTGGTTTCCGTTATGTTTGCCTTTATTGATCTTCATGTTAATATCCAAAACTACCAACCTATGTTGGGTCGTGAGTTCTTTGCCAGGAATCACTTTACAATCCTTGCATATGTTACGATCCACCCACCTTGTAAGGAGGTAATCAATTTGGCTACAGTTGTGCCCACTCTTGAAAGTAATCTTATGAGATTCTCTTTTCTTGAAATGGGTGTTTGCCAAAATCATATCATATGCAACTGCAACATCTAATATCCTCTCTCCTTCTCCGTTCCTATTGCCATATCCAAAACCACCATGAACTCTCTCAAATCCAGCATTACCACTCCCCACATGGCCATTTAAATCACTCCCAATAATAATCTTCTCCTCGATCGGTATTCCTTGCATCAATTCATCCATGTCATCCCAAAAATCCTTCTTCGCATCCTCGCTAAGGCCAACTTGGGGGGCATAAGCGCTAATAATGTTAAAAATATTTCCCCCAAGAACAACCTTGATAGCTATGATTCTATCACCCATCCTTGTAATCTTGATGATGTCATCCTTCAACATCTTATCAACGATAATACCTACGCCATTTCTATGTTTATCAATACATGTATACCAGATTTTGTATCATGTGTCTTCGATCTCTCTACAGTGTTCCCCTGTCCACTTGGTTTCCTGCTAGCAAGCTATATTGACTTTTCTTCTCATCATGATATCTACTATCTCCAAAGATTTCCCTGTCAAAGAGCCAATATTCCAAGATCCAACTCTAAACCTTTTTTGTTGAACTTGCTTCTTTACTTGCCTTCATCGAAAATGCTGCCCCTGCACATTTTTCACTACATCTGGGCAATGATGCGGCGGGACTAGCCTCTTTACCCACACCCATCCAAGATGTGGAAACCCTTGCACATTTTTCACTACATTCGGGCGATGATGCAGCGGGACTAGATTCTTTACCCACACCCGTTCAAGATGTGGAAACCCTTGTTTATCCTTCAATACAACCGGGCGTCATTGTGTCGAAACCCCTTGCATATTTATCACTGTACTCGGGTGTCGGTGCAGCGTGTCTCTAGGTAGGGACGCTCCAATGATATTCTTATAAGGATCCATGTCATAGAAAGAGTGACAAAGCTTTTATAGGCTGGCTGTCAACCTACCACCAACCCTCCTCCTTTACCTGGGCTTGGGACCGGCTACATTTACACAAAAAAAATGAAAACATAGGCGGAGTTTCCTCAGGGCATAAATATGTTTTGAAAAATGTAATCAGCCGAATAACATAATTGCTTAGGTTGAACTATGAGAAACAATGATTGATGATACATTGTTTATAATGTTCTAGTTGAATAACTAGTATACATTTTCTTCATATTCCTTATTGATATATGTCTTGTCATTCAATTAAGTTATAATTGAAATGATTGTTTATGAAATACTATTCTACTTAGCTTATGCAATGTTTTACCTACTGTTAAACAATAATAGTTCTACTTTTCAATGTTATTCCATTATTGTAATAACAATGCTTCTGGCGGAGAGTTATAACTCTCGTTGGGACAATTATACAAGTGTCTCACCCCCGTGGGATTCGACTTTTTAGGTAGATGCCGAGGACGAAGAAACCCATCAGTGGGTGAGCAGCAACAACAACAGCAGTAGCAACTTCAGGGACAGCAGTGATCCTCAGGTGGGGACACTGTCTGTCGAGCTTTGTAAATAGAATGTCCTATGTGTCATCTTTGTACTCTCAGGTCCTAGGAGTCAGTAGATGTTTAAAGTAGATCTGATATTTTTGGCTTAATGCCTCGAGATTTTTGTACACTTCCTTGTACAGTTAACAGGGCAGTTGATGGTTATAACCCTCGAGATGTAATATTACAAAGATGTAATGATGGATCAGTGTGTAAACAACTTATCATGTTTTCTTATAAAAGAGTTTTATCATTTGTAGATCTCTTTACAAAAAGTTTTAAAATTTTGTGATTTTTAGTAATTCCGCTGCTAATGAAACGCTTCCGCATTAGTTTAAATTCTTTGATCCTATTTTTGCGAGTCGGACCCCACAGTTTAGTGGTATCAGATCTCTAGGTTTGCTGAGTCTATAGAGACATAGGACTTAGGTTGTTGAGTCTGTTCTAGTGTCTTCCAGTATATCTAATAGTTCCTTCTGCTCATTTAGGAGGAGAAGATAACACTAAAGATGTCTGGACCACACGAGGAACACGTTGCAGAGAGTAGTGATGTTGCACCCAGAAGAGGTGCAAGAAACCAAGAAAGGGAAGAATCTGTACCTGAACCACCCCAGTTCAATCCAGTTGACATGGGGAACCCAGCCGTCCAAGCCATGTTTGGGCAATTTATGACTTCCATGACACATATGACTGATAGGATGCCTATACCTGTACCTAGGGCACCTACCCATCCTGAAGGACAAGGAGTCAGTAAGACGTTTGAATGACTTCTCTGAGTTGGAGCCACAGAGTATGCGGGAACGGTTGACCCTGCAGATGCTGACTTGTGGTTAACTGAATTAGAGAAGGCCTTTAGAATCCTGAACATCCCAGAAGCTGAGAAGGTTAGACATGATGTATACCTTCTCAAGGGGAGTGTTGGTCACTGGTGGACCATGGAAGTAAAGAAAAGGCCAGGTGTGGAGATTGCATGGGAAATTTTCCGATGAGAATTTATCAACAGATATTTCCCTAAGACATTTCTGGATGACAAAATATCTCAGTTTGATAGGTTAAGGCAAGGACCTATGAACATTAGTGAATACGAGGCTAAGTTCATGGAGTTGTTGCAGTTTTGTCCGCATATGGCAGCTACAGATGAAGAAAGGATTAGGCATTTTGAGAAAGGATTAAACGCTGAGTTGACCACCCATGTGTCTGCTCTGGAGTACAGGGAAAGGTTTGCTACCTTTGTGGAGTCAGTCAGGAGGATAGAGAGTTCTGTGTCAGAGAAGAGACAAACCAAGAATAAGAGGATGTATTCCCAGTTCCAAGGATCTTCATCTAAAGATTTTAAGAAACCTAGGTTTTCTACGCCCACACCATCGCCTAGATTCAGTACCCAAACACAGTGAACATCGAATAGGGGTAGAGGACGAAACCTACCACTAGAAGGAGCTCATAGTTCATCATCAATGTCGGTTACAGGACTACCCAGACCACAACAACTGAATAGAAGTTGTTATATATGTGGAAAGATGGGACATCTGATGAAAGATTGCAGAGCCAGAGAAGTGAGTGTAACTCAACCACAAAGACAGAGTCAGCAAGGATCTCAAAGGAGACAGTTTCTAGGAGGAGCTAGAGGATGTGGACAAGCATCCCAAGCTGGATCATCGGCAGCTAGTCATCGAGCACTGAATCAACCACAGGCAATGGCAAGATTCTATGCGATGAATCCACCTTATGTAGTGATCAACCCTCGGGTTGTGGCAGGTCAGATGGAGTTGTTATATTCTAATATGTCTACATCTTGCGTTGTATCTGTTTTAATTGATCCGGGTGCTACGCACTCCTTTATCACTCGAAGAGTGATTCTTGACTGCAACTTGACTATAAGTCATAGGACAAATAGTTTGTTTCTAGAAACTCCGTTGATGGGATCTACTGTGTTGCAGGAGGTATGTTCTCCCTGCATCCTCTTCTTTTCTGAACATCGCATTCAAGTGGATCTTATACCACTTGAGATGCATGGATTCGATGAAATCCTTGGGATTGATACCTTAGAAAGGTATAAGGTTGTCTTGGATTGTGAGTCCAAGCAAGTTGTATTCACTAATAATAGTGACGCATGGACCTTTCAAGGAGATAGAAAGATTCTACCCACCTGTCTTGTATTAGATATGGTTGATGAGAAGCTGATGAGGCAAGGATGTTATGCATTCTTGGCCCATGTGGTGGATACTACCATGGAGAGTCCTAACCCTGCTGAAGTTCCTGTAGTCAGGTAATTTGAAGATGTATTTCCTAAAGAACTTTCAGGTGTGCCACCACCTCGGGAGATTGATTTTGAGATCAATTTAATCCCATACACACAACCTATAGCACAAACACCATATAGGATGGCGCCTGCTGAGATGGCAGAACTCAAGAAACAACTATAAGAGTTTCTTGAGAAAGGTTTCATCCGACCGAGTACTTCGCCTTGGGGTGCTCCGGTCCTCTTTTTTAAGAAGAAAGACGGTTCAATGCGGTTGTGCATTGATTATAGACAGTTAAATAAAGTAACAATAAAGAATAAGTATCCTCTATCGAGGATTGATGATCTCTTTGACCAGTTGTGTGGTGCAACCGTCTTCTCAAAGATAGATTTGAGGTCGGGATATCATCAGTTGCGTATTAAGGATAGTGACATACCTAAGTCTGCCTTCAGGACAAGGTATGATCACTATGAGTTCACAGTTATGTCGTTTGGACTAACAAATGCACCAGCTGCATTTATGGAACTCATGAATAGAATCTTTCAACCTTTTCTCGATCAGTGTGTAGTTGTCTTTATAGATGACATCCTGATCTATAGTAGAGATGCTCAGTAGCATGAACAACATCTTCGTCAGGCTCTAACTTTGCTAAGAAATCATAAGTTATACGCTAAGTTTAGAAAGTGTGAGTTATGGTTACCAGAAGTTTCTTTTCTAGGACACGTGATATCTGCTTCAGGTATACGTGTTGACCCTAAAAAGGTAGAATCTATCCTACAATGGAAACAACCGAAGACACCGACAGAGATCTGTAATTTCTTAGGGTTGGCAGGCTATTACCGGAGGTTCATTAAGAACTTCAGCTCTATAGCCTTGCCCTTGACTAAGTTTACCAGGAAGGATGTTCCTTTTACCTGGAGAGATAAGTGTCAGCCATCTTTTCATTTGTTGAAGGAGAGGTCGACAAGTGCACCTGTGCTTGTGTTACCTGAACAAGGAAAAGGATATATAGTTTTCTGTGATGCCTCTAAGAATAGACTAGGATGTGTGTTAATGCAGGATAAAAAAGTCATTTCTTTTGCTTCCCGAAAGCTTAAGAAATACGAGGAGAACTATCCGACACACGATCTAGAACTAGTCGTTGTAGTCCATGCCTTGAAAATCTGGAGACATTATCTTTATGGAGAGACATTCCAGATTTTCACATACCACAAAAACCTTAAGTATATCTTTTCTCAACATGAGCTCAATATGAGGCAACGCCACTGGATGGAGTTAATCAAGGACTACGATTGTATAATTGATTATCATCCAGGGAAGGCCAATGTGGTTGCTGATGCTTTGAGTAGGAAATCAGCAACACCAGCCCTAGATAGAGCACGGCTGAATTCCTTGGTATGCTCTAGGAGGGATATGCTTATCTCTTTAAGGCAAGACAATGTACAGTTAAAAGTGTCATTGTTAGCTGGGTTGTTAGCTGAGATGCATATAAAACCTACTCCGAGACAGCAGATAAAGGAAGCACAGCAAGTTGATGTTGCAGTTTAGCAGATTAGATCTGAGTATGGTAGTGAAAAATGAGATGGTTTCCATGACTCAGATGATCAAGTAGCCTGTTATCATGATAGGATGATAGTGCCTGATGTGGATAACTTAAGAAAGTCAGTCCTGGAAGAAGCTCATTCTTCAATGTATGCTATGCATCCAGGAAGCACCAAGATGATCGAAACTTGAAAGATATGTATTGGTGGCCTGGTTTGAAAAAAGACGTTGCTGAGTTTGTTATGCGGTGTCCTATGTGTCAGCAAGTTAAAGTTGAACACCAGAAGCCTGCAGGAACAATGCAACCTTTACCCATACCACAATGGAAGTGGGATCATGTAACCATGGATTTTTTGGTTGGTCTACCTAGAACAGCCAAAGGACATGATTCCATTTGGGTAATAGTTGACAAGTTGACAAAGATAGCTCATTTCTTACCTATCAAAACAACCTATTCTGCTGAGAAGTTGGCACAGTTGTATGTAGATGAGATAGTACGACTGCATGGAGTCCCAGTTACCATTGTTTCTGATAGAGGTCCCCAGTTTATGAGTCATTTTTGGGAGCGACTCCATAAAGCCTTAGGCACACAGTTAAGGTTTAGTACAGCCTTTCATCCCCAGACAGATGGACAGTCAGAAAGGACTATACAGACTTTGGAAGACTTGCTCAGAGCATGTGTTCTTCAGTTTACAGGGAGTTGGGATTTGCACCTAAGCTTGATAGAGTTTGCCTATAACAATAGCTATCAACATAGTATTGACATGGCACCTTATGAAGCTTTGTATGGTAGACATTGTAGATCACCCCTATGTTGGTATGAAATTGGTGAATATCAACTTTTAGGTCCTAATCTTGGGCAGCATACCACCGAGAAGATTAAGATAATACAACAACAGTTAAATATTGTACAAGATAGGCAGAAATCTTACGCTGACAAGCGTCGTAGACCTTTAGAATTCCAAGTTGGAGACAGAGTGTACCTCAAGGTCTCACCTTGGAAAGGAGTTCTTAGATTTGGAAGGAAGGGAAAGTTAGCTCCTAGGTTTATGGGGCCTTATCCAATCATTGAACGAATTGGAAAGGTAACTTTTTTTTTGAGGGAAAGGTAACTTATAAGCTAGAGTTACCATTAGAACTACAGAAGTTACACCTTGTGTTCCACATTTCCATGTTAAGGAAATGTCATCCTGATACAGAATCAGTTCTGCAACCTACGGAAGTAGAGTTGAATGATGATGTATCTTATGAAGAAGGACATGTGTCAATCCTTGATAAAAGAATTAAAAAGTTGAAAAAGAACGACATAAGTCTTGTGAAAGTCCTCTAGAATCACCGTGGTGTTGAAGAAGCCACGTGGGAACTAGAGGAAGAGATGAGAAGCAAATACCCTGCTCTTTCATCAAGCATATATTGCAGTATATACACCACTATTAATGGCAATGAAATCCATTAAGAAATATATTTAACTGAATCATTGCAAATTGTTGTTTACATCATAAGAATGAGATACATTTTTTACAACACATTGAGTCATCCAGTGACTTCATTTTTCCCATTGAACCTTCTTCCCGGGATCACCGTTCATGGAGGTTGGGTATCCATCACTTCGACATCTGGTATGGGCATAATTTCATTCTCCTCGATGTATCGCTCACTAGTCTTTGACTTAATGGCTTGTTAGAGGATCATTCAAATTTAATTCTGACTTTACATAATCCATAGAGATTATGCTATCACATACAAGTTGCCTCACAATATTGTGACGTAGACGAATATGTCTACTCTTCCCATTGTAAACTTTGTTTTTATCCATTGCTATGGCAACTTGATTATCACAGTGTATAAACATTGGTGGAGAAGGTTGCTCCCAAATGGGAAGATCCATTAGAACATGTCTTGGCCATTCGGCTTCAGTTCCAGCCTTTTTTAAGGCAATAAACTCAGATTTCATAGTGGAACGAGCTACACAAATTTGCTTGGAAGATTTCCAAGACACAGAACCTCCACCCATAGTGAAGATGTAACCACTTGTAGATTTCAATTCATCTGAATCAGAAATCCAATTGGCATCACAATATCCTTCTAGCACAGTTGGAGATCCACAAAAAATCAATACATGATTAATTGTGCCTTTAAGGTATCTTAAAACCCTATGTAGAGCATCCCAATGATGCTTGTTAGGATTTTGGGTATATCTACTTAATCTCCCCACTGCATATGCTAGATTCGGATGAGTGCAATTCATTAAGTACATTAGGCTTCCAATTACTTGTGCATATTTGACTTGTTGAATACTAGTACTTTTATTTTTCTTAAGATTGCAATTAGAATTAAAAGGTGTACTTACTGGTTTACAATCAAACACTAAAAACCTTTTGAGGATTTTCTCAACATAGTGTTCTTGGGATAGCATGATGCAATCATCATTTTTAAGGAGTTTAATTCCTAAAATTACATCTGCCTCACCCATATCTTTCATGTCAAAATTAGAATCCAAGAAGCCTTTTGTACTATTTATAATATCAATATTAGTGCCAAAAATAAGCATGTCATGTACATAGAGACATATAATAACACAACCTCAGTTATCGACTTTAGAATATATATTTATCTCCTTCATTTATATGGAATTCATATGATACAATTACCTTATCAAATTTCTCATGCTACTGTTTAGGTGCTTGTTTCAAGCCATAGAGAGATTTGATTAGTCTACATATCATATGTTCTTTTCCCAAAACTACATAACCTTTGGGTTGATCTATATAAATTTCCTCATCTAAATCTCCATTCAAGAAAGCAGTTTTAACATCCATTTGATGTATAATTAATTTCTTAATAGGTGCCAAAGCAATTAAAATCTTGATTGAAGAGATTCTAGTTACAGGAGCAAAAGT
Source organism: Alisma plantago-aquatica (assembly GCA_963693085.1). Taxonomy (NCBI): domain Eukaryota; kingdom Viridiplantae; phylum Streptophyta; class Magnoliopsida; order Alismatales; family Alismataceae; genus Alisma; species Alisma plantago-aquatica. Next base: position 1,017,291,679 of record OY856409.1, on the reverse strand, counting down.
ATCAAAATAGTCAATATCCTTTTGTTGTTTATATCATTTGGCAATCAAACGAGCTTTGTATTTATCTACAGTCTCATCTATTTTCAATTTTCTTTTAAATATCCATTTACATCCTATGGGTTTAATACCTGATGGAAGTTCCACTAGTTCCCATGTATTATTAGATAATATAGATTCAATCTCACTATTAATTACTTCCTTCCATAAAGATGAATCAATCGAACTAATAACAGCATTGTAAGGTTGAGGGTCTTTATCCACTATAAAAGAATAGAAATCATCATCAAGATTCTTTTCCTTCCTCATCCTAGTGGATCCTCTAGGTTCTATATCATCAGGTTCTAAAACATCATTAGAATTGGATGTACTTGGGATATTCTCTAAAATTTTATTTGAAGGATTAGATAAGTTTTCTAAGGGAGTTTTCCTAGGAAAGATATGCTCAAAAAATGCAGCATTTTTAGATTCAACAATTGTATTAGGTTCTACAACATTGTTGCCACTTCTAATAACCAAGAATCTAAATGCGGCACAATTTTGAGCATAACCTATAAAAACACCGTCTAGGGTTTTAGATCCCAATTTTTGTTTCTTAGGCTCAGTTAATAAGACTTTAGCTAGACACCCCCACACTTTGAGGTAATTCAAATTAGGAGGATATCATTTCCATAATTTGTATGGTGTTGTATTTGTCTTCCTACTGGGGATGCGATTTTGAAGAAAACAAGATGACAAAATCGCTTCCCCCCCCCACAAATTGTTGGGTGTGCCTGAATTGATTAAAATAGAATTCATCATTTCTTTTAGAGTTCTATTTTTACGTTCAGCAATTCTATTTGATTGAGGCGAATATGGAGGTGTGTATTCATGTATAATACCATGGTTTACACAAAAAACATTAAAAGGAGAACAATCATATTCACCACCCCTATCTGAGCGAAGATGTTTTATTTTCTTAGTAAGTTGATTTTCTACTTCTGTTTTATATTTAACAAACATTCCAAAAACTTCATCCTTTGAATGTAGTAATTATAATTTTTTATATCGTGAGAAATCATCTACAAAAATGATGTGGAAATGCTTCCCCCCTCTAGATAGATTTCCTTTTAAATCTCCAAGATTAGTGTGAATTAAATCTAGCAATTCAGAATTTCTATGTGAAATTCGAGGACACAGTTTCTTGGTAGATATAGTTTCAGCACATATTTGACATTTATTATTTAAATTAACAACACCATTGATATCATTTAGTAAACCTAAAGATTTTGATACGTTGTAAATATTTAAAATTGACATGTCCTAATCTATTATGCCATATATCAAAAGAATCAACGATATTAGCAGAAGGACTTATTTCATTAGCAGAAGAGTTTGGTACATTTAGCAGAAACAACCCATTAGAGCAGTAACCCATGCCTAGGTAGTCCCCAGACTTGGTGAGAATGACCTTGTTTGATTCAAAGGACACTTTCACCCCAAACTTAACAAGTTGAGAAATAGAAATTAAATTAACACGGATATCTGGGACAAACAGCACATCTTTGATCAGCAAAATTTTTCCAGAAGTCATCTTGATCATGACATTGCCCTTCCCTATTACAGGAGAAGCACTAGAGTTTCCCATGACAACCCGATGTTCCTCCTGCCCTACCTCAGTGTAGGTCACGAAAGCATCTCTGTTGCCACTGATGTGGCGACTAGCCCCCGAGTCAATGATCCAATCGTTCTGGTGGAATGATCCCATGCTGAGACAATGCTTACAAATGCCACAAATACATCCTCCGTGACAAGGTTGGTTGATGTATCCTTCGAATCCTGGATTGCTCGTTTCTTCCTATGCCTGCATTCAGGAGAAGTATGACCAGGTTTCCCACAAACATAGCAAAAAATATTCTTTTTATTAATATCTTTGTTTCCTTTATATTTATTCTTTTTTGTTTCCCTTTCTTAATTTTTCAGTTATTTTTAGACTGATCAGTAGAAACATTATTTTCTTTAACTTCACTATTAACAAAGTTAGCAGAACATGACAACTCTTTATTCAGTTCAGATTTTTCTCTTGCACGATTTTGATCTTCAACTAGGATATGTATTATTACATCATCCGGTGACATAGTCTTTCTTTTGTGCTTTAAATTATTCTTGTAATGTTACCAAGAACCAGGTAGTTTTTCAATTAAAGAACCCACAACAAAAGACTCAGGAAGATCAATTTTTTTCATTTTTCAAATCATCAAGTAAAATCTGAAGGAAGATGACCAAGAAGAAGCTCTGGACCAGAAGGAAGATGACCAAGCTGATTTGGTAAGTAAGGACCATCATCTATCTCGAATCCATGGTGGAAATCCTAATACAAGGTTGGTTTATTGGTTTTCTTTACACAATTCTTCTTTCTAGCCATCTTCTCCATCCAAAACTTGAAGAACGGACCTTGGACAACCACTGGAGCTTCACCCACCATTAAAGCTACAAAGCTTGTAGCTCTAGATCAGATCTAAAGGTGGGTTTTATAATTCTAACCCTTAAGCTTTGATATTGCATCCTTCTTTCTTAGAAACGTTGTTTATTCTTCTTCTTTAGACACTTTTGTGTGTTCTTGCAAGTATTTTCAGTGAAGAACAACCCCTATTCTTGAGGTAGAAGATAATGACATTAATACCAATGTTTATCCAAAAAGCAACTTTAGTAAACGGTCTCCCAACTTTTGCAAACGGTTTCCCAAACCGTTTGAGAGCAACGGTTTTAAACCGTTTGAATGCAAACGGTTTCACTAGACCGCATAGAAGCAAACGGTCCAAGACCGTTTGGATGCGTTGACCATTTGGAGGTCTGTTGTAAATAATATGGACTAATCACTCACCAAAAATCATCAAGTAATTCCAAGTAAATCACCAATTGAAGTCACATCAACCATCTAAACCATAATCGGGTTAATTGTTGGTTTCAATAATTGCATTAAGTTGAAGTTTGGGTTGAGTGGCCCAAACGGTTTCAAAACCGATTGGGGATCACCCAAACGGTCTCAAGACCGTTTGGTGATCACCCAAGACTGTTTGGAGGTCTAGGGTTAAGTAGGGTTGACCAATTGAGGGTCCAATGATATCAAGTTGATGAGCAAGTAAGTGTTGATTTGGTGACCAAACCTAGGGTTCAAACCTTAAGTGAATGACTTGGTTTATGATGACATAATGGGAAAATGGTCTCAAGACCGTTTGTAGGATGTCCAAATGATCCCAAGACCATTTGGGGTCAGGTCATGACCAAATTGAATGATGGTTCAATGGTTTCAAATCAATTAGACTCATGTTGTTACATGTTGAAGGGTGATCGATTCCAAACCCTAATCCAATTGATCCAAGCCCTAATTGACAATCAATTGAGGGTCAATTGAGTGTCAAATCAGTTGAGGGTTGACCTAATTGACTCAATTGATAAGTGGCTAACAAGTGCATGATCGATTGAAGGGTCCAATATTGGAAATCCTAACTCAATTGGAGTTGTTGAGACACTTTTTGGTCCATGCGGTTTTGAGGTGGCTTGGACCAAACGGTCTCAAGACCGTTTGGGTCCAAACGGTCTCAAAACCGTTTGATCCCAAATGGTCTCAAGACTGTTTGGGACCAAACGGTCTCAAGACCATTTGGGACCAAACGATCCCAAACCGTTTGGTGCTCATGTGATTTCAAGATTGGTTATCTCCATGCGGTTTCAAAGTCAAACAAGACCAAACGGTCTTCATGACCAAACGGTCTTCACCCCACCTTGGGCAAATGGTCTTGAGTTTGCACTTTATCAAATGGTTTCAAAAGTCAACAAGACCAAATGGTCAACAACACCAAACGGTTTCAAGGTCTATCCAAGACCGTTTGGGGAGTTTGTGTGCAAGACCGTTTGAGGTCTAAAAAGGTTAAGAACGTTTGATGCCTTAGTGGTCAAGATGGTTTAGTGGTTGATTAACCTAAACCTCATAGATACCTAAAGTGATTAAGGGACCAATTAATTAGTTGATTAATGAATGTTATAATCAAATGGTAAACATTGCAAAGGTACCCTTGATGGAATACAGTAACCTATACCCTTTGATCAAGTGAGTCTTAATGATCACAATAGTAATGACACAAACCATGATGTCAGTGTTGAATTGACTTAGCCTAATCATAGGTGATGTAAACATCATCTGATAGAAATAGGAGAGAGAAGACTCCCTATATGAATGAGAATCAAGTAATAAATCTCCAATATGTTTGACTGTGTCTAATTAGGGTATGATCCTTCATAGTGAGATCATGGAAACCCTAATTATGATGGTTAATGAATCTTAACCTAATTGGAGGACATTAATGGAAGTAATCCTAACACAATATGAATAGTAAACCCTAATCTAGGGTAATGTGATGTAATGTGAATAGTAAACCCTAATTTAGGGAAATGTGATGATATGAACTATAAACCCTAATTCTGGGTTATGCTTTTAAGCATGAAACTCTATGACTAAATTATGAAGTGAGGAATCACTATGTCTGTCTAGGCTATAAGGGTTGAATAACCCTAATTAAATTGAACAAGAAATCCTAACCCTACAAACCATCTGTGGTGATGTAACATGGTCGTGGTATATCTTCTATAGCACGACCGTGCAAGAGAGCACGGCCGTGGTGTTCTATACTTGACTTGGAAATAATTTGTATTGTGCTGATATAGATATAATGTGTATGTTATCAATTGTGTTAATCATGTAGACCTTTATAAAGAAGTGATCATAACCAGGTAAGGGTCATGATGCCATATTTATTAAAAGCACTTTATAAGCTTTGAAAGTAATGACATGCTATGTTGACTAGTAAGAGGTAACATATGAGATTGATAGGTTGTATGAGCCATGAGAAATATCTGTATTGCCATCAAGTCATTAATATGTTACTTGGTAACAAATGTTTTAATGATCTAAAGGTTTGAATACCCATATTCCTGAACCATAATGATGAGATGGTTAGAGATTGATATTCCAATGATGACTGGATGTGATATGAACTTGATACAATTAGTACTCTTTCTTTATAGAAATTGTCTTATTGGTTTATGTTTGAAAACATGCCTAATACTAAAAGAATGCCATAATGTACTTAAATAATCAAGTATAATGATATCATGTAGAGCCCTGACCATAGATCCATCATTGTCAGAAGTTAAATGATGGTGAAACAAGTTTTCCTAAGGGAACTCCTGGAGAGCATACTTTTAAGTATGTGGGGGTTATGGACGCGAATATCCTTACATCCTAATGTAGGAATTGATGTGAGATGTACATTTAATCTCTCAATCCTTCATTATATGTTATGTCGGGATGATATATCACTAATCTCCTGATGATGTTGTTAATGCCGCATCGATGTGAGATAAACAAGAAATCCCTCGATGGCGAAGAGAGTACATGTAACTCTAATAGCGAAGTTGCCAGAATACCCTGGAAAGCTATTATGGCAGAGACACAAGATGTCCTGCATGTTGTACCTCACATTGACTGAGGAAGATGAGGTCATAGGAATCTGGCTCTTCTAATGACCTATGTATGGTACCGGTTGTGATTTCATAATGGTCGGTTGGAGTATGAGAGGTGTAACTCATCTCCTCATGGCATAAATATGTTTGAAAAATGTAATCAACTGAATAGCATAATTGCTTAGGTTGAACTACGAGAAACAATGATTGATGATACATTGTTTATAATGTTCTAGTTGAATAACTAGTACACATGTTCTTCATATTCCTTATTGATATATTTCTTGTCATTCAATTAAGTTATAATTGAAATGATTGCTTATGAAATATTATTCTACTTAGCTTATGCAATGTTTTACCTGTTGTTAAATAATAATAGTTCTACTGCTCAATGCTATTCCATTATTGCAATAACAATGCTTCTGGAGGAGATTTATAACTCTCACTGGGACAATTATACAATTGTCTCACCCCCGTGGGATTCGACTTTTTAAGTAGACGCCGAGGACGAAGAAACCCATCAGTGGGTGAGCAACAACAACAGCAGCAGCAGCAACATCAGGGACAACAGTGATCCTCAGGTGGGGACACTGTCTGTCGATCTTTGTAAATAGAATGACCTATGTGTCGTCTCTGTACTCTCAGGTCCTAGGAGTCAGTGGATGTTTAAAGTAGATCTGAGATTTTTGGCTTAATGCCTCGAGATTTTTGTACACTGCCTTGGACAGTTAACAGGGCAGTTGATGGTTGTAACCCTCGAGATGTAATATTACAAAGATGTAATGATGGATCAGTGTGTAAACAACTTATCATGTTTTCTTATAAAAGAGTTTTATCGTTTGTAGATCTCTTTACAAAAAATTTTAAAATTTTGTGATTTTCAGTAATTCTGCTGCTAACGAAACGCTTCTGCATTAGTTTAACTTCGTTGATCCTATTTTTGCGAGTCAAACCCCACATTTACCATACAAAAGTGTGCCATCAACACTAATCACTGGCCGACAATGAACCCAACCTACAATAGATGGACCAAAACTCCAAAATACACGTTCAAATCGATGGCCAAGGGTTGTTTCACTGGATTTGAAATTATATATAGTTCCTGGAATAGCTTGTTGAACAGATCTAAGAAATAGAAGTAACGACCCATATGATGTTTCCCAATCTCCAAAGATTGATGAAATGGCTTTCTTACGTGCATGTCAAGCCTTCTTGTAGGATATGGTAAGATACAACTCAGCTTTCACTTTTTCAACTATCTCTCGAGCGCTCATGTCTAGTTTTTCTCTCAACATAGGCATTATCATCCTTGCAATATATGAAGACTTGCATTGCATATGATCCTTGTAAAAAATTGCACTGTGGCATGAGTGTTTATCATTGTATTTTGTTATTTTCCATAACCCACCAACCCTCTTAGAAGCACATGCATGAAGTCTCCATGAACATTGATCCTTATGCATACATATAAGCATAAGGAAATGCTTATTTGATCGGTCTGTCCAAAATTGGACATTATTATTGATTGACCAAGACTACAATTTTACAAGGAGGTCTGCCTTTGTTTCAAAAATGTCACCTTTATTAAAACCTTGTCCTGTAACAACTTCATCATCTCCCATGTCTAAAGGGTTTTCAAAGTCATCAATCCAATCATCCACTTTAAAACTTTCATAGTTATCCATATTGTTATGGACCACCCAATCATCCTTCCAGGTTTTCGGGTCAACGTAAACATCATGATTGCTATCATATATACGAACTTGTTGCAATTCTATGTCATTATCAAGGTCATTATCATCATCATCATCATCATCGTCATCATTATCATCATCATAATCTGGATCATCATCATTGTTATCATCCTCAACAACATTGTGTTTTCCATCATCACCCAAAATTTTGGATTTCTCAACATAAAGATTCATATGCCTCCCATAGCCGATCGCGAGTAGGTCTTTCCAACTATCATCATCCACAACTTGAGTAGGAAATAAATTAAACGTCGAACCTAAATCACTTGGAAGGGTGTAACTTAAATGTATGACGTGCATTGATGAGTTGATGGCAAGAACTTTATGTATGAATGACATAAAATCGGCATAAGTAGATGTCATAGATATTTCAATAGGCATGGGTGTTCCATCATAAAGTATGGCAAAATGTCTTGAGGTATCAGCCATAATCCTGAATTATATGGAATTAATTTTTGTTAGATATATAATATGAAAGTTATTTTGTGATTTAGTAGAATTGTATGGAAGTTCAATGAATTTGGTATATTTCACTAGATCTAAAATCACTAACCATATAACATTTGTTCAAATGATTTTGATATAAAATTGTCTTTGTTCAAATGACTTTGATAAAATCACTAACCATATAAAAATGACTTAGTTCAACGAATTTGGTATATACAAACTTGATCTAAAATTGTCTTTGTTCAAATGACTTTGATAAAATCATTAACCATATAAAAATGGCTTTGTTCAATGAATTTGATATATTTCACTAGATATAAAATTGTCTTTGATATGTGGCATTTTTCCACCACGTATGCCGGTTGGTGATGTGTACTCAAGTAAAATGCCAGACACTATGGCCCTTTCATTTCTTGAAAAGATAAAATGCCAATCTTAGTGGCGCTTTACATTAAAACGCCAACTAGTTTCCTTTATCATATTTGTATAAAGTCTAGATAATAACATGCTAAACATAACTGTTGAAATTTATTTTATCTACCCATTGCTTGGTTCATCCACATTATAACTAGTACTTCTTTCTATATTAACTGTAAATTCAAAATATTGAAATCATCACACACAAAATCAGTTTAGGACACAATCAATTTAGGATATAACTAAATATTTAAACCATCACACACAAAATATTTAAACCACATTCAAAAATCATGCAAATACTTGAAAAATAACTAAATATAAATCATCCATGTAGGACACAGTCCATATAGGATACAGTCCAATAAATTACAGTCCATTGAAGTTACACTTTACAGATACATAATTTATAACTCGCACAATCTAGAAAAAACACATGTACACTACTCAATTCTCACCTTAAGGACAGATAGAGAAAACTTTTAGTTGGGCTTCTATTTATCCTCTTAGGATGCCAAGAGGATCGCTCACGTTTGTCCTAGACTCACTTTGATGACAGGACCTATTATGATGAATGAAATAAAGAGCCTCGCATTGACATTTTTGTTACATTTAACAAAAAAATATAAAAAAGAAGTAAGGAAGAGAAGCAGAGAAAAGAGAAATGGAAGCGGAGGAGTTGGTGATGGTGGGGTGGCCTGAGAAGTGGTGGTGGTAGTATGGGTTGGTGGTGCAGTGGTGTGGCATGGTGGTGATGGCAGTGTGGCCTGGTGGTGGCGGCGTTGCTGTGAGGGTGGTGGTGTAGCGCTGCTGTGAGGGTGGTGGTGTGGCAGTGGTGTGTGGGTGGTGGTGCGGCGCTGGTGTGTGGGTGATGGTGTTGTTGTGTTGGTCGGAGGGAAGGCCAAGGCGTGGTGGTGGTGGTGGTGACATCGTGTTGGTTAGAGGGTGGGGAGTTGACGACAGAGGAGAAGGTGAGGGTGGCAGGGAAGGAAGGCGGCGAGGGAGGAGAAGGTGAGGGAGGAGAGGGTGGGGTGCAGGTTAGAGGGTGGTGGCAAGGGAGAAGGAAGGAGGCGTTGGGGGGCTGGGGTGCTGGAGACGCAAGGGAGGAGAATGGGCGGCGGAAGAAGAGGAAGGAGAAGGGGCGGCGGAAGAAGGGGGGGGGAGTTGATGAGGGAGGAGAAGGTGAGGGTGGTAGGGAAGGAAGGCGGTGAGGGAGGAGAAGGTGAGGGAGGAGAGGGTGGGGTAATGGTTAGAGGGTGGTGGTGAGGGAGAAGGAATGAGGCACGGGGGTGCTAGAGACGTGAGGGTGGAGGGAGGAGAATGTGTGGTAGAAGAAGAGGAAGGAGAAGGGGCGGCGGAAGAAGAGGAAGGAGAAGGTGACGGCGGGGTGACAAACTTCGATCAGAGCGGAAGCCAGCGGATGTGACAAAAATGCGAGGGAGAAGGGGCGGCGGAAGAAGAGGAAGGATAAGATACCTTCGATCAGATGCCGACGGAGGAAGAACTGGCACCGAACAGAGGGAAGGAGCGGCGCGGGGGGAGCGGAAGACGCAGACGAACCAGAGCAAGCAGCGAGAACGGCAGTGGAGAAAAGAGAGAGCAAAGGAGAAAGGAGCAAAAAGCGTGGCCCAAGCTAGCGCTTACTGTAAAAATGCCACTTAATGTGGCGTGTTACATAAAGGCGGACGGGCGACGCGACGTATCGGCGTAGGAGTTAATGGAAAACGCCACATAAGGTGGCGTTTACAACCACCTTGCACGGTTGGTGAAGATAATTCATTTAAAACGCCAGAACTTGTGGAGCTTTTCCTAGAAACGTCATCTTTTAAGACTTTTTAATCCCCGCAGCAGAGTAAAACGCCAACTAAAGTGACGTTTTCAACTAAAAGTGTGCTACTTTCGGAAATAAGTTGGGGAGGGTGCTATTTGGGTAAATATTTTTTGTAAAGTGTGCTATTTTGTTTTTTTGCCCTAAGGCTTTTATACAGCCCTCAAACTGAAGATGAATATGATAAACATCATCATACACTGCTTGTTCTAGGGACATCTAATAACAAGATTCTAGCTCTTGTTTCTACTCATCCCAAAGGAACCAAGCACAAGATTTGGGAGCTGGAGGAAGGATTGACGGGGGAGGGTTCATCTCCGTCGTGGTCGTGGTCATGGTCGTGGTCGTGGCTGCCTTGGGTCCCGGGAAGATTGTGCTCCCAATGAGATTCTGGAAAGCTCGATTTGTTCGTTGTCAAAAGAACTCTGGCTGCTCCGCAGTCATCCCAAAAATGGCTTATATATGTCTTATAATGTCGTCAATAGGGAACTGAAGTCTTTAACTCCTCCTATACCAGCATTTGAAGAAGAATTGGGTTTTACGCCATGTTTCCATGTGTTCCAGCCGAGCCTTATTTCTCCTCAAAGCCTCATGTCTAGACGTGGTGCTTTGGCTGCTGGTGTTTAGTACTTGTGTTGAATAAAATAGAAACCATATAGGTGTTCAAATTCCACTTTTCTGCATGAGACATGTTAACATGGTTGGGTTCCTTCTTTCTACGATCACATTTACCCTTGAACTTTTCTGTGTGATCAATTATTTATAGTGGTTTCAAATAAAAGAGTCATCAACTTATCAATTTTCCATTGTAGCAGAAAAGGCATCAATTTGTGCCCCTCCTATATGTATCCAATCACGGACGATCTGCGATTGCGGGACAGCATTAACACTTTCATGACATTGGTATTATTGTTCACTTGTATGAAAAGTAAATAGAACGTCAATCATTGTAATGGGATGTATACAGCGAGTATATTATTCAATACATGGCCTCAAGTATGTAATTACATGGTGTAGGGACATGTTTGGTTCGCTGAAAAGGACTAGAAAGGGTTGTGCGGGAGGAAGGGATAAGAAGGTATAGGTGAGGGGTGGGAGATTGGTTGATCCCATTCTATGATTGGAAACAACACAGAAAGTTAGTGATGACTTCATGGATGTTTCATAGATCAATAATCTGTGAATATGAGTGCTTATATAAAAAATAGAATACAATCGTTTTGAATTAATTTGATAGTAGCAAACATGTAAACACATAATTTTACATCGATGTGTTACTCCTTCAATCCTAAACAGAATTGCAATTTATAATATTACATGTTGTTGTCTTGTTGCCTTGGAGGAAGAAAGCACGAAGTGTTAGAGATTTTTTAATCCTCCGATAATTGCAACTGCGATCAATTGCTTTGAAGCCAATGCCATTTTTCATGGTCATGGAAAAGATAGTCAGTGGCTGGAATATGTAGCTTTTTAGGAAGGATGACGAAAGGTGTGTCTATTGGGACGAGAAGACAAATGTTTCTGTATCGATGAGGAAGAAATAGGAATATATAACAGCCGTCTGATTTAGCATCGGTCATCGAGAGTGCAACCACTGCTCATAGGGTCGAGAGTGTAGTGTCTACGCTTCGTGAACTGCGGAACGGAGGCGCCGTTGTCAAAAAAAATTTCAGGAATTGGGGTGGACGGGTGCCAAGACTTTATATCAGTGACTACCTAGGGGAGTTGCAGAACTTAAAAGTCCTACTCACATGGATTATGTATACGACAGGGATTAATATTCTTGTGTTATTTTAACCCAAACAAGCATGGGACTGAGGAGACCAATAGGATTTAAATCTAATCATACCTATAATGCCGCAAACCAAACATGAAGGGAATATTAAAAAAAAAAAGTACCAATCAAGATGTACATGTATAACGAAGACATTACATGGAAGGAAAGAGAAGAAGTCAGAAAAGAAAACTCATTGATATTAACACCCTTGCCCCCTCAAAACTCAAGGTATATTAAAGATGTATCATTTTTAATCGACTTGTAATTTGATGTTGTGTGTCTTCATGAAGAGGTCTGCAACCTGATTTACAATATAGAATTTGTGAAGGGAAGTGTGGAACTACTTGCTAGATGCTTTTCTCACATGAAATGACCTCTATCTCTATGTTCTTAATCTTGTCATGAAGAATTGGATCATAGGCAATTCATATTGCACTATTGTAGTTAGAGAAAATATGTGTAGCATCCAAAAATGATAGTTCCCATATCAATAAGTAGTCAGATGATGTGTACTGATTTTTAGTGGTATCATGCATTGCTCTATGTTCTATATCAAGGGAAGGAAGAGAGACAAGATTTCTTCTCCTCCACGAGAGTAAGGAATTACAAGGAAGAAGATAAAAGTCAATGGCAGAGCATCTACTGGTTGGACATCCAACCCAATTAGTATCGGTGTATTCACACAAGGTAAGATTGTAGGAAGATCTCATGAGTGCAAACTATATTATTATTCCATATATGTAGTGTATGATATAAACCACAATATCATAGTGGACAGTTGAAGAGTTAATAATAATTGTAACACAATGCTAACAATATATTGTATGTCAGGCCTAGTGATCCACAAGTACAAGAGTTCTGCCACTATTTTACATGAAGTCTAGATGTGTATTTGCATCCTGTAAGTCTGATATCTTTGTGCACTCAACGATGTATGTTGCATACTTAAGATTAGAAACTAGAATTCCTTTCTTTCCATGAGCGATCTCTAGGCCTAAAAAGTAGTAAAGCTTTGTCGAGGTACTTCATCTAAAATTATTTGGCAAGATAGTATTGCATATCATTGATTCTTGCTCTATTGTCTCATGTGATAATCATGTCATCCACATATAGGGAAAGAATTACATATCCCTAAAATGTATTGTGCACAAGCATTGACAAACATATGAGCTATATGTGTAACCCGCACATGGGATGGCTTGTATGAAACATTCCAACCATGTTATGGGTGCCTATTTTATCCCATAAAGGGATTTACATAGATATTGTGCTCCCTAAGGGATTCAGGGAGCTCGATTTCCTTGTGTGTTGTCAAAAGAACTATAGTTGTTGTGTAATCATCCCAAAAATGGCATATATATGTCTTATAATGTTGTCAATGGGGGATTGATGCCTTTGAATCCTCCTATACTAGAATTGGGTTTTACATCGTGTTTCCATGTATTCTAGCCAAGCCTTGTTTCACCTCAAATCCTCATGTCTAGACATGGTGCTTTGATTTCAGGTGTTTAGTACTCATTTTGAATAATATAGAAACCATATGGTTGTTTAATTCCACTGTTGTTGCATGAGACATCTCAACATGGTTGGGTTGCTTCATTTTATGATCATATTTCATGTTTGAACTTGTTTGTGTGTTCAATTTTTATAGTGGTTTCAAATAAAAGAGCCATCATCTTACAATTTTTCCATTGTAGAAAAAAAGGCATCATTTTATTAATTTGTATCCCTCCTTTTTCTATCCAATCACGGATAATCTATGATTGAGGGAGGGCATTGACACTTACATGACATTGATATTCTTGTCTAGTTGTATGAAGAAAAATATATTGTCAATCATTGCAATGAGAGGTAAGAGTTTTCACATGAGTATACTATTAACACACCTCCATAGTATGTGATTGCATGGTCTAAGAGGATATAAGAAAAGTATCAATCAAGATTTACATATATAGGGAAACAAGAGACATTACATGGAAGAATGGGGAAGTTATAGAAAATAGAACTATCTAATATTAAAAAAATTCATATTTTAATTGACTTGTAATTTGATGCAGTGTGTTTCCTTGTGAAGAGGATTAAAACCTAATTTGCAAAATTTACGAAGGAAGTGTGATAAAGCCTGCTAGATGATTTTCTCATATTAAATGATAGTGTATCTCTATTTGCTTAATATTTTGATGAAAAATTGGATCATAGGCAATTCATTTGCATGGTTGTTGTTAGAGAAAATAGGTGTAGCATTAAAAAATGACAGCTCCCACATGAATAAGAAGCCAGTGGATGTGAACTATTTTTTGGTGTTGTCTCACATTGCTCTATACTCTATATCAGTGGAAGAAAGGAATAACAAGGAAGAAGACAAAAGACAAAGGTGGAGCATCTAGAGGTTGGACATCCATCTCAAAGAAGGTAAGGTTGTTCGAAGATCTTGTGAGAACAAACTATATTATTATTCCCCGTATATAGAGTAAATTATAAACTACAACATCATAGTGGATAGTTCGAAGAGCTAATAAAAATTATGATACAATGCTAACAACATGTTGTAAGTCATGCATGGTGATGCACAAGTACATTAGTTATCCCACTAGCTGACAATATCTTATGGGATTAGGAAGTGGCTTAGTATCAGTTGGGAACAATTTACATGAAGTTTATTAGGTATCTACTTCTTATAAGTTAGATATCTATGTGAACTCAATGATACATGTTGCATACTTAAGTTGACGGAGTAGAATTCCTTTCTTCCCATGAGCAATCTCTAGTCCTAAAAATTTGTGAAGTTTTGCCAATTTACTTCATTTTGAATTGGTTGACAACACAATGTTGTAAATAATTGATGCCTATTGCATCTCATGTGATGATCATGTCATACACATATAGAAATAGAATGACATGTCCCTAAGATGTATTATGCACACACATTCATAATCATATGAGCTATATGTGTAACATGCACATGTGATGACTTGTATGAAGAATTCAGACCAGGCTACATGTTCTAGTTTGAGTCCATGAAGGGATCTACACATAAGATAAACATGTGATCCTTGTATCACTAATCTAAGTGGAGATAAGGATTTTTTACACCACTAAAACTGAATATGATAAGTCCTAAACCTATCTTCCCAGGTAGCTTGTTTTGGGGAAGTCTAGTAACAAGACTATAGGTCTTTATATTCTTAACCAAAGGAACCCCACACAAGATCTAGGAGTTGGAGGAAGTATTGATGGAGTTTTTAGCTCTGTTGTGGCTTCCTTGAGGTGTCTAAGGGATCATGCTCTCTGAGATATTCAAAAAATATTTATTCCTCTGCTCATTACCCAAAAAACTCGGGTTGTTGTACAATCATCCCAAATATGACATGCATTGAATACACATGTACCGTCATTGCATGAGGAAATGAGATTTTCCCTATTTCCACAGGTCTAGAGAAGCCTTGTTTCTCCTCAAAGCATTATGTCTATATTTTGTGCTTTGATTATTGGTTCGTAGTACTTGTTAGATTCACCTTCATTACATGAGAGTTGTCAACAATGTTGGGTCCTTATTATATGTTAACATTTCACCTTTGTAAGCTAAATTTTGTTGCATCTTACGCATATTTGTGTGTTACATTCACTCTTATGGATAAAAGAACCATCAACTTAAAAAAATTCCTTTGTGATAGAAAATCCATTACTTTTGTGTTGCTCCTTTTTTATCCAATCATAGGTGATATGATCATAGATGTCACTCAAACAATTTAGGTACATAATTGGCTTCTATCTGAAAAGAAACATCATATCATTTAGTAGTGGTTATATTAGCTATTATATTAAATTAAAAGAATATTGATATCTACTATTAAACACATATCACATCACACCAATAAGAAAATAATAATAGTAAACCACAATAATCTCAATACATACCTAAGAATTTAGTGTGAAAAATAGACACTAGAGCATATGTCGTACCAAATTATCCTTTTAGTATTAATAACAAGATACCTAAAAAATTGGAAAAACTTTATATGATTTGTTTCATAAGTTAATGGGCACCTCTCACTCATTACTTCACCAATATATAAGATGGAAGATGTAAGTTATATAATAATTATGTGTGAAAAGTTTCTAACAGTTTGCTCTATCCTTATATTAAAGCATACATGCAGTTTAGAGATAAGAAATAAAGTCTATGTTGATATGGAAAAATTTAAGTTAAAAATTGTGTGTGATTATGGGCCATCCTCTCTTTTCCTATACTAAGAGTGTCACAGTGTGTAAGGAATGTGACCCAAGAGGAGATCCACTCCTTACTTAATTGAGGAATAAATCCATCTCATTTCCAAATATACGGTAATGTATGAAGGTGGAGGTATTTATTTTCATTTCAAAAAAGTATGTTATACAGAGATATAATGAGTATACAACAATCTAATCTTAGACTATATCAATATCATCGAACTTTTTTTTGTTCCTCACTACAAGGGGTATTATACTGATTAGGCAAAAGATACAAAACATTATACTAAGGACCAATCACAGAGTGAAACTTTGCCATCTCAAGCTATCATGGAGTCTATGTTCTTGATACATTTTCCTCTGGAGTCACCATCCTATAAAAACCTACATTTGGGTGGCTTGGGAACAACACCCAGGAGATTAAGGAAAATGATATACATCGAAAAACAATAGTATATGTTTATCATGAAAATTCTTGGGCATTTTAAAAGTGTAAGTGAAAAAATAAGGATGTTCCTAGTCAACAAAGAGATAAACACAATCAAGTAAGTTCAATAGGCAACAAGTAATTACAGAACAATCAACAAACAATGCAGTGTCATTACAAGAAAGCATAAGAATGAACATAGACATTCTTTCCATTAAAGTAATTCATGTATTACAGTAAATCATAAAGTGCATGTGGATTATAATAAAGACTAGCTTTATCTAATGTAGGGCGACGACACCATAAACCCATATTCATGTAAGGAGGAATAAAATCTCAAAGCCCAACATATTAAACATGGTGGGAGATATAACTCTAGTTCCTATTCGGAGGAATGTGACATCAATGCATATATATTTATAGTGTGGGAGGGGGAATACAACCTCAATTCATGGTAGGAGGAATATAACCATGGTTCCTATAAATGTATTTATGATGCTTATTGATGTTTCTAGTCCAAATCTCACATGCATAATAGGGTAGCAAAGATCATAATATAGTCCAATTTAAGTACAAAAGGGATGAAACCATACAAATAAGGTAATTGGGGTCCAAGAACTCATATGAAATAGATGCAAGATTTAAATAATAGATCATGGATAAATCATTGTATAACAATTTTTATTCTAAAAGCATTCCAAGATATTCAAAAAGGGAAGTGAAATCCAAAATATGCCTCATTGATAAAGATTTGGTGTTAGGTCACTAAATGCCAAAACAAAAGAGGGAAGATGTGTATACCTCATCTTCACGGCTAAAGCTTAACTTTATGGATATATTTTGTCTCACAAGGTCAAGTTTTCAACCTTCAAACTGAATAAATATTTTTAAATCAAAATGAGCATGGGTATAGATTCTTAGTATCGTTATACATATTGTTGTTATCCTAGTTCTAATTATTGGAATATTATTACGGTTTTTTATTTTATTAAGGGAAAATATGATCCATTAGATATGTATTTTAGTGGTAATATCCATCTTTAGTCAAATAAATCAAAATGTGTCTAATTTGCATATAAATGTTCATAATAATATGCATTACTATGAATTAGGCCTGGTCTTCAAATATTATTCTCTCTCTATTACCATGTGATTTCATATTATTCCTGGCATCATATTTAGAACGCATATCTATATGTATAAATATTTTATCATATAATTATTGAAAATGACCTAGTCACAAATATGTAGTATATAGATAAACAGAAGTAGAATCTGATTTTGAACTAACCAACGTATCATCCATCTTATAGTCATAATACCTTCTTAGATACATTTAGTGTTTTATTTTTATCAAAACTAGACAATGTATATAGATGTGTTCCCTAGATCCATATGCATTTCAAATGAATAACATTATATATATATATAAGCTAAAATAATTGTGTACCCGAGTACATATAGCTTGTATGTACCCACATTCATTTATGATGATTGTAAAATCAAATTGAACTGTCCAACCTTATGGATGTGATATATACCACTTAGATAAGATGTGTATCAAAATCACTAAAATCCGATATTGATAGATCATCCAATGAATGAATTTGTGTGTTATCTAATCAATGGTAAGTTGCAGAAATTGTAAAACCGTTGGATGATATATTGCTATATCTCATGATCTATATGAGATATGGTTATGATTTTTTAAACACATATAATCTATATAATATTAAATCAATCCATATGGTTAGATTTTATTAAGATACTCCACATGTCCCATTTTAATGGAAAGTACACATAAGTTATATGTACCGGCCGATACACACTTCCTAACCTCTCTCTCTCCCTCTCTCTCTCTCTCTCTCTCTCTATATATATATATATATATATATATTATTTATTTATTTATTTTATTTATTTATTTATTTATTTATTTACATATATTTAATGTTTTGTTGTTATCAAAATTGGACAACTACATAGATGTGTTCCCTATATCCATATGTATTTTGAATTACTATCATTATATATATATATATATATATATATATATATACATGTGTGTGTGTCTATGCATATGTATATATGTATATATATATATATATGTGTGTGTGTGTGTGTGTGTGTTTGTGTATCTAAGGTTTTTAATTTAGGAAATCATAGAACCAATATTAGGCTATGCTCACTAATGATTATGAATATCAGAACTTGCTAATGTATACAATAATCATTAGGTTGATTCATCAAATGATATAGGTTATGAAGGAACCCATGTTCTATATACATCACATCAATATATTAACTAATATCCAAGATGATGTATTATTACACATCGGTTTCATGTAAGAAAATGTTACATATGTATTACTTATTGTTGATACTAATATAATATTTATATACCTTAGGATAGATAGGTAACATGACCAACAATTCATTTACGATATTTTTAGGCATTCTGTACAAAGATCTAGATTATGGTCTACTCGCATATTTTTGCATATTTTTAGAATTTGTTATCTTTTTATAAATTAGAACTATGGGAGACAAAATGAATAGTTATAGGTTGAGAGTTTTAATATTGATATCTAGGTAGATTAAGTTTGTAGGAGAGTTATCCAAACCCTAACGACTCTCTCTCAATCAGATCCATCATATTGTCGGTACCTCAGATCTTGATTGGAGAATAGAAGAAAGTAATATTGTCCATAATAAGCCACTATTGTCTAGATCCCAATACAAGAGTTGTAAAGGTGTTTCCTCCCACAGTGCTAATAGCAGAATGTTGTAGGCATATATGGAATATGAGGAGAAGGAGTCTGGAATTTCAAGGTTTTAGCAATGATGTGGATGAGAATGTGTCGAGTTGGGAGTTATTTGTTTTGGATTTCTATTATACTAGCTTCAAGATGAGAGCAGTTAGAGGATAGATTTTTGGTCTATGTTTCACGTTAGAAGGACTCAACTCAAACGAGGAAGGATATGTGCCTGAAATGATCTTGTTGATAGTCTTGATCTTGAGTTGTAGGAATTAGTGGCTAGATGTTGAGGGGTCTTGGAGGATGTTTTGTGCTTACTTTCTAGGGGAACGTAGTTAAATAGGGAATTTCAACAATTAGGGAAGGCTCACAGGTGTAGGGTAGAGTGGAGAAACATAATCTCAGCATGAGCTTGTCACAATTAAGGAAGTGAAATAGTTAGTACTGATTACATTATTTCTTCATTGCATACAATAAAGGTGGAAGTGGTAATGGGGATCTTTATCATTTAAGACCATCTAGATGATGGCCATTCAGGGAAAGGATGAAGTGACAAAGTTAGTGTAATGAGTTTTAGGGCAATTGTTAGAAGAGAAAAATATTTAGAGGACTCTTTAGTCGTTATGTAGTCATCGACGGTGGTGTTACATGATGATAATGCATTTAAACATTATTAACTAGGTCGTATACTTTTTATTGTAAATTGAATTAAACCACTCATTCAATTTATTTCACTATTCATATATCCTAATATAATGATTCAATTGCTATGTGGATTTAAGATCTTCCTAATGTTTATATACCTAATATTTGAAAATATGAATACCCCTATTTATTAATTCTAATATGTCTAACTTATTCCCATAATTAATAATTCAAATATCAGTGCCAATTTATCCAAAATACATTTGTTTTGTTTCTAAAGACAATGATTCGATATAAAGTTCAATTATTGAAATGTGGGATCTTGTTGAGGTTAGTTAACCTAAATGAGTTAAACTTTAACATTATTATACTATGTTTAAGATAATTCAAGTAAATTCAAATATGAGTGGAAAATTTTCAACGCATCTTTTAAACTTTGATAAATTAAGAATATAACTCAAAGAAATTTAGTTTCTAAAAGTAAGTATGTTACACCATGGCTGGTTTTCTCTCATCTACAAACTAAACCATGTATTTTTTGTTGTATCCAAGTTTGGATGATTCACACCCAACCACCACTAACACATACGATACTCAAATAGAGACATCATGTGCCATGTTATAGGTTTTTGTAAGGTTTTCACTAATATTTAGGGCATTTACATCAATGTGTATTCGCTAGTTTATCTATGTATTCCTTATCACATTTCAGCTCTTATACATTACTTAAGAACATACAACATAAATCTCATCTCATATCATAATATCATAAATTATTTATATCAATATTAATTACAATTAGAGAACTTCAACTACTGCTATTTTATCACAATTTTATGGCATCATTTCATACAATATGCATCTCAATTATGCTTTTTTATGTTTGGTAAAAAAGAAAGAAATGGGCATAATCTTGAATGTCAAGAATATGAATGACTAGGGTTTTTCATGTATAAAGTACAAAAACAAAATCAATTCACAAGAAAGGCATCTTAGAATTAAAACTAGTTGTTAAAATAGTACATCACATTCATTCTTAATATCTCAACATGGTAGTGTATTATAAAATTAAGAATAATTTTCATAAATTATAAATAAACTTTATTTACTTTGATGGCAAAAATAATGATTTAAGGTTATTGTTTGAGTTTACATTTGACATCAAGAAGGGGCTTTTGACCAACCAATTAGAAAGTTACATCAACTACATCTTGTTTAGTATTATAAGTTATTAGTTGGTAAAAGGGTTTATTTGCATTTAAAACTCTTGTAGAATATAAAAGGGTGTAAGTGTCACCTCACTCTAACACAAATAAGCTTGCATCATCTAAAGTTATTATCCAAATATGAATACTAAAAATACCTCCACCGTCCAAAATGGGTTCCAACGTAGCAAGAGAAGGAAAAAAGAAGAAAGAAGGAGAACTAATTCTTTTGGTGATGTCCTAAGAAAGGTCATCCATTTACCATACAAGAAGAAATCGAGAAGAATCTAGTCAAACAAGGCAAGAACATACTCAAAATCTTCCAACTAATCAATTATCCAAGGAGAGATATCCAACTCCAAATCCTAGTTGTCCCTTTTATCCTCTCAACCAAAAACTTTAGGAGCAATGAGAACATTAGGTTATTGATGTAGATAATTGAGGAGAGTATAACACTTGCAAGTATAACCATTTTTTCCTAGCAGAAATGGTTGGCTAAACTTATCTTATAGATATTCATTCCACCATACATTATGGTCAGCCAGATATCTGAGGTCATCTAAATATTATTATAGAAACATCAAGTAATGACAGGGTATGTTGAAGCCTAATTTTCCTTAGCTTAATACCTCCATTTGATCTTCATCTAACTCCAAGTTATGTTTTGGATTATTTTGTATCTTTGAAGTCTCTACAAATAAAATTCATAAAACTCAATACCTAGGTCCTAAGACCAATTTTTGTGTAGTTTTCAAAATTTTACCAGCTTATAATTATGATTCAGAATCATATATATAGATTAACAATTTTTCTCACATGTCAAACTTATAAAAACTCGAAACATTCCCTGAAATAGTAAATTTCAAATAAAATCTTGATATTTCAACCTAAACCAACTTCTTTAAGGTAAAAACATTGGCTTGCACCCTACAAATTTTTTCCAGCTATAGACTCGTCTACACGACTATCACCATGTTGCCTACAGAACCTTGCCTCCATAGAATAAATATACTCTAACCAAGAGGTTCATCTTAGATATTTTTTAATTTCTTCTTCTCACCTCACATGTGTTTTCTCTATGTTATTTTCAATCACATTCATCAATATGGGTCCGAATTGGACCTTCAAGATCTCCTTTGCATGTATCTTTCTCTTGATAGCTTCTACAAACTCTTATACCAGCACAGAGTGGGAGATATTTTTATAATAAGTTCAACAACAACCTTTGAATGTGTTAATAATTATGTCCCAGTCTCCTAGATGCTTATCGGCTTATATACCATCAATAATAGTGTTTAATTATCCTACTAGTGGATTTGAGACAATATGTTTGGTAGAATCCCTAATTATTTTCAAACCACATCTATTTCTTATTACAAATCTAATACTCTTCCAGTTCCTTATGGTATCCACTAATTGTGTGTAAGTTAATAGTATGGTAGTACGTGGGTTGAGGTTTTACATGGTATAGTACCTCTATAACAGTCTTCATCGGGCCTCCTTCTATCATGGACATAGTTTTCCACATTGCTTTAGTCATTTTCTATGTTTCAATGAGAACCTGAGTATTTTTCATATAGCATTCTTGAAGTATATCTCTTTTCTAGCTTTCCAAATATAACATGTGATTGTAAATTTGATGCCTTGGTCTTCTCTACTTCCTCCTATTTTCATGTGTCAAAATTCCATTCTCCATTATATACTACGAAAAAGAATGTTTGACCCAATATTAATTTAGGCTTTGTTGAATTTCTTATCTTCTAGGATAGTATCGAATGTCATGCATACTAGTCTCATGATCACGATCTCATCTTAGACAAATGTAGATCTTTGTGATCCTTATGTTTTAGAGGACTTCATTCATCATCAATATGTCATATTGCAAATAATTGAAAAATATTTTAACTCTCATAGAGATTGGGGATTGCCAAAGGATATCCTCGTTCCCTTATAAGTTGTCCTTCTCTCCCTTGAGTAAGTAACTGATAAGAATATCTACTTGTGACCTTCTCATACTTTCTTATAATCTAGTTCATGTCTTCTTTACATATCTGTTGGTGGTTGCATATTTTAATAATATTGATTTTTTCCTCATAAAACCAATCAACATACAATCGACGGTCATATCTTCAATCTCATTGTAGACCTACTTGTTTAATAGGACCATTAGAGTGGTTTTTTCTCTATCCCAGTTATCCCTTCACACACTAGTTTGAGAACCACTAATTGTGACACTCCTCGAGTTGATCTTGATGAAGTCTAGTCCAGCTAAGATGATCCTTCACATCATCAATTCATTATTTTTAACCTAGACATCCCAATGTACTTCTTGTGATTTAGCTCAACCCATTAAATTAATCCCTCCATTTTCAAATCCTGGGCTGATTTCATTAGAAGAGCATCATTGTATTCCTTACTAGCTCTCAGCTCTCACTCATAACCATCCTTTGGAAGTCGGGGACACCACCTTCCTTCAAACCACTAAGTTGTTTACCTCCTCTTTGGGCCACCACTCAAAATAAATTTGGAATAATCCAGACTATCTTCTCAAAGATTGGGCTTGGTAGCTTGTTCATCTGTGTAATGTATGTAGTAGTGACATCAAAAACTGTAAACCTTAGTAGTCAAAGATAGAAAATTAATGCATTTACCCACAAGTTCTTTCCAATGTTACTCAGAAGACTTGAATAGAGCTTCTTTAAATTTCATTTATGGCTTATAGGACTCCAACATGTTTCCTATTATCTATCACCCATTTGATGCCCAACCTCTAAAAAATTTGCCTACTTTATGTCGGTCGAGTACACCTCAAGAACAAATAGGCTAACTTGTCTCTAGATAGTTTCTGCCCCAATTCCTATTCAAATCTCTTAAGGGTGTCTAACATGACCTTGGCTTGCTTCACATGAGCTTCACCAAATAGAATTATGTCATCTGTGACATATATGTGTGAAAAGGAAGTCCTAATGAAGTGGTATGTCTTCCATCGTCATCCATGTATCTCCTAGGTGATGGCTTGACTCAACATGTCAAGGTAGAGATAAACAAACACAAAAAGTAGATTGTCTTTCATGACACTCCATGATGATAAGAAGGCATCCAAAGTTCCATAGAAGATCTATCAGAAGATATGATTATAATAAAAAAATTAGCAATAACTATTGTTTGTTGGGATGTAGTTTGTATGGACTCCCATCTCATATGGTAGTAATCTTTGGTGAGGTCAAGCTTTGGGTCCATAGTGCCTTTATTGATCCTTATCTTCTCCATAAATGTATGATTTCATACATAAAATAGCATTATTGTTTATCCTCCTACATGGTATGAAGCTATCTTGGACTAAGAAAATCCACATGTTCAAGTGAGGTTTGATTCTTTCTATGATAATTTTAACCCTAACATTGTTCAAGTAGATAGGTCAAAGTTGGTTATTGTACTCAGGCTGAGGCATTTTGAGGATCAAAATAAAGTAGATGAAATAGCTCTTTCTGGAACATGATCACTTATGAAACAAGTTTTGATGTTATTCACTTGGTCATGGATCTCCTAGAGGTTCTATTGAAGTAAGAGTGACATGAACTCTATCTTCAATCAGAACCTTCTTCAACTCTTCCTTCTTGATGTTGTTTAGGTTGGGAAATTTGATTGGATAATCAATATATGTTTGTACATTAGTTCTAGGGTTCCCTAAAGCAAATAGCTCTATGAAGAATTTTCTCACATACTCTTTCACTATCTCTTCATCCTTCAACCACATTTCATCAATGTTTATCGATTTCATGACTTCTTTTTGGGTTGTATCCTCATCTTGACATAGGTATGATATAGATTCAGATATCCATGCCCTGATTTAAACCATTTGTAGTGGGATTTTCTATCGCCACGCCGTCTCCTCGAGTCTGAATTCCACTTTCACCTTAGATTACATATCTATGATTCCAATTTCCACGTCTTGTGTATAGTTTTCTTACAAGTCATGTTGAGATATAAGGCTGCAAATCTCTCTTTTCAAATTTTTAACATTTATTCTTTCATGTCCAACCCACTTCAGATAAGCATTTAGAAATTGTTTAGCAATCACCTAAAAGCTCAGATCCAACCACCATTCTCCATCTAATGGTTGATTGAAATTAGGATTCATCGTCTAGGTTTGTTATGTTCTTGCAATTCTCACATAGCCATGTCTACTTGTGCCATATATTATTACAACATATGACTTTTTATTTGCATTCTCTCTAAAATTAAGCATTATTCAAGGATCCCTAATCAACCATGCTTGAGTGTCCACAACACAATCCAATCTTCTTTGAAGGAGCCCTCTTTTGTAGGTCATCTTCATCCCATTTTCTCCCAACTACATGACACCACATGACTTCAAGGATTCCTTGAAGTCATCACAACTTTCATATTATGTGTTTTGACTCCAATGTCATGGAATTGAGTATAGACATTTAAATTGTCTACAACAATACACAACTCTTAATGTTTCCATTAGTTGTTTGAGTCTCCATGATGTATAATTATCGCATATGCAAATTTCCTAGGGATGAAACACCAAGGTTTTACCTTAAATAACATACAAAAATCCACCCACAAGTGGAAGGATCTTATCAAGTATAGTTCATGATCAAACCCAAAAGTCAGCCCATGTAAGAATAGTTTGATTAATGTAATTGGACAAGAACTAGTATTTAGAACCAAAGTTGGATTGATTGGTTGATTAAAACAAGTTCACAAATAAAAAAGGGTGGATTAAGGATATATTGGCAAATGGTGAAAGAATCAGAGTGGATGGGTTTACCCTCCGACACCTATTTTTTACTCTCTCATTGCATACATATAACATGAACATGCATACGTTGAGGCCAGATGAATCCTTGTTTTATCCTTAAGATTAAAATCAAACATATACTACTCTAATCTCGTCATTGGTTTACCTATATATCATTTACCTTTTATCTCAGAAAACACTTAAATGAAATTCTCATCAAGTGTTTAAAATGAAAATTTCAATATCCTAGATTTTAGATTCAAAGTTCACTGTGTCTAAGATTTGAAAAACATGAAAAACATGATATGATCAAGTAGTCTTCTTTTAAGGTGTAGGGAGTAGTCATTCCACTCATTTTTATTCTTGTTACTGCATCTACTCTTGTATGAACCATAAAACATTTTAAATTGGACATTTTATGCTTGTATATTTAGTTTGACTGATTGGTATGCATGTTTATTAGATCTTTGACATAGAAGAAGAATAAGGGACAACCATGGTGTCTATATGCATGTTGTCTGATGGAAAATGATGGTGGATAGCACAGCAACATGACAACCCTAGACATTTGTCAAAGGCATACTTGGAGTTATGGATCTTCCTTATCGGGAACTGGATCTATCACAGTGATAAACAAGAAGTGGGGTTAACTATAATTGACGGGAGTTATCAATTGATGGAAATGAGGGCATTGTAGGTCACATCTCTATTAGGTCTAAACCTTCAAGCTTTGGAAAAAGTGAAGGCATGCTCCAATGATGGAAATGGTCAATGAAAATGGTTGAAAATTCTCAGAGTAAATTTGGTCATCCTTGTGACATCAAAAGTGAGTCCATTTTCATCAAGAGAATGGCCTTTTATCTATAAACAAATACTAGGTTTTGTAACATGACCAGTTGTCTTGCAGTTACATCTTCAACCTCCATGAATGTGAATATGTGGCTATCAATGGAATATAATGGGTCTTTTGACACCATGAGTTCCCATCAAAAGCTAAATACACAGAGGTTTCATTAGTAGACAAGTCTGTGGTATCACCAATTATCATGGAGGAAACTTCATTAGTAGGTAAAGTTAGGATCTTCATTGGTATTCAGAGTCTTCTTTTCCACTGATTGAGGAAGATAATAACTCCCATATGAATAAGGATGTTAGAATTCCATTAATATATGTGAGTAGGAATTCTATCTGTTGGTGATGGCTAGAGTTTCTATTAATTGAAGGACTCTAAAGTCTCATAGAAGGAATCATCAGTTGAAGAGCTAGAAGTCTTGTGGTTGGTGTGTGGGATTTTTTGTAATTGTTCAAATGATGGAACGGCAGTGTTAAAGACTTTACAAGGATTAAACCCTCCCACCCTCACTCCCGAGGGGGACTATTGGCATGTGGAGAAGGTCATGTGTTGATGAAGTCCAAACTAATGAAAATCATAAATTGATGAAGGGATGAATCAATGAATATTTAGGACCATTCCTCCTATGCTGGTTTGTAGGACATTAAGCTCAAACATATTATGGAAATCAAGGATTAAATCAAAACCATAAAAATTCACATTAAATTAAGACCAACTAATTGGAATTTTGTTCTATAGTACAAAGAGGAATATGGATGAAAAACTAAGTTAAAAATGCTACTAGAACTAGGATCAATATACATTCATCAAATAAACCCTAACTAAAATGTTCATCATCATTGAGTAACACAAAATCTATACTAATTGCCAACTGAATACTTTCAACCCATGTCACTCCATCATCTTCATATCAGGATCAATTCCCTACCATATGATATAGACAAGCTTCCCAACTTCCTACAACACATACATTCATGTCTGCATTTTCCCCAAAAAGCTTCCATACCACTATCATGAATACCTAGAAGTCTAAGAGTTTCATGGAAGTTCAGAAACTCCCACAAAACAACAAATATCCATATGATCAGATATTGGGATGCAGAAAATGGATATCAAAATGAGAGTTTCATTGCGTCTTTGGGTGGAAAATTAATGGAGGGGTACACAAAGAAGATGCAAATCTCTTTTTTATTTGACTCAATATTTCTCTTTTGTTATATTTTTTGCATTGAATGATATACAAGTTTTTCTTGTTTTGTACATTGGCATGTGTTTTCTGTTCTAGAAGTACATCCTTATAACATAGAGAGGGTCATGCAAGAAGTGCATAGAGTAGGGAGGGGATGTGCCACCCAGATATTAGGGTTGGAACTAATTGTGGCCTTTTATTTTGTTTTTGGTGGATGGGGTAAGAAGTGTAGAAAAGGGGTCAGATCAGCATGCAACTTGATTTACCATTTAGTTCATTGGGTTGTTCTCCTAGTCCTACTATGCTCTAATGGTGAAGTTAAGGGAAATAGTGATAATTCAATGACTTGTTTCACTAGTCATTTGGGAAAGAGGCATGTTTGATCCATCTTACTTCCTTAAATTGGCCATGTTTTCCAAACAAACATGATGTTTGGGTTCATATGCCACAGGGTGATTTTGAGCCATTATTTATATCACAAACTAGTTTAATATGTGGTGTTGCTTTGAGTAGGGGGTTTAAGTGATAATAACATGCATGAATGTAAACAAAATTTTGAATCTTAGCTAGATAGATAATCGCTTTAATTAGTCTAATGGGGAAATTTAGAAAAAAATAGCTACAAGTAATGTAAAGATGCAATGGTGAGATCATAAATAACAAATGGATATGTGTATGCGGAAACTAGAATACATACCACCCAATATCCACCCCAGACATAGATATTTTCTAACCCTAATTCTGATATGGAGGGAAGAACCTTGTTGGTTTCACCAGTTGGTTTTGTTGCAATATATTTAGCAAAAGTTTTCAACCTACAATCAAAAATTTTGTAACTTGTGCTTATATTATGGGATGCATTATCTAAATAATTTGAAGATGATGAAAACTAAAAAATAAGCATATAAAATTAAAGATATGGGTTGCCACTTGAGAAGAACCTTCGTTTATTGTTAATGAGTTGACGCCTGAATGTCAATCATTATATGTTGACTGAAGGAGCATAAGTGGTTGGTAGGCCTATATATCACCCATTGTGAAGTAGTATTCAAGATATTGGTCATTGACTTTGAATTAACTAGTCTTCTCACTCCAAGTTGTGACATATACATGAGGGGAGATGTGCTTGATGATGAATGGACCCGACCATTGGATTTCGATCTTTCCCAGAAAGAGATAAAGATGAAATTTTTGAAGTAACACCTAGTATCCAACCTATAGATAGTTTCGTTTTGAGTGGAGATCATGCCTCATTTTGGTACACATCTTGTAAATGTGTGTATTCTCAAATGTAGTCAGTTGTAACTCTTCTTGATCTTGTAGTTGAAGTAGTCGGCTTTCCTTTACCATAGAGAGGTCAAAATTGAGTTGTTTGATGGACCATTGAACCTTGGTTCAAGCTCTACCAGTAGGTTACAAGATTTTCCATTAGTCATATGGAAATGTGTAGTGACCATGGATCCTTATAAATAGTTCAATAAATCGACCTATGTCATTCATCTTTTGGTCCCAATCTTGCCTTTTATGACCAATTGGCTTCATGAGAATGGCTTTGATTTGAAGCCTAGAAACCTCCACTCGAACACTCCTTTGAGGGTGATATGGACAATTCACATGGTGAGGGACACCATACATGCAAATTAGTGCTTCAAGGTTGCACTTGAGGAAGCGAGTTCATCAATAATAAATTACAATTTGAGGGACTTCACATCATGAAGATATGATGTCTTTGAAAAGCTTGATGGTAGGCTTGAAGCAACCCACTTGGAAACATAATCAACATCAACCAGAATATCGGAGAAACCATAAGAGAAGGGGAATGGACCCATGTATTCCACACCCCAAACATTAAAGATCTCAACCTCCTACTAAAGATTGATTGGAATCTTATCCCTCTTTGAAATATTGCTAGATTGTTGGCACTGGTCACATGACTTGACATGATTATGAGAATCCATGAATATAGAGAGCCAGAAGAGCCCACATTTAAGGACTTTTATGGTAGTCTTTTTGAATCTCATGTGGCCTCTAGTAGGTCCACAATAAAAATGATCAATAATGAGAGGAGCATCCTCTCTAGAGATGAATCAGAAGTAAAGGCCATCTAAACATAGTCAAAGGTGCATCCCAGTAGTAATGGATCATGTCTGACATGAACTTCTTTTTAGACTCATCATAAATTGGAGGAAGTACTCTCACAACATGGTAGTTCATGAAATTCAACATATCAAGGGGTAAAAGTAGTTACCTTCAGTAAATGATCATCAAGCTTTGATAGGGAGTAGGTCATCATTTTGAAATACAATTGTCTGAGATGACCAACAAAAAACTTTTTTTGTTCCTTTCTTATCCTTTATTTCTAAATAAAAATCTAGCAACAATAAGATTCATCTTGTCAATTTGGGCTTTGTGTGCTTCTTTGATGTTAAGTACTTGATAGCACCATGATTGGTGTAGACATTCACTTGTGAGCCAATAAGATAGAAGAAAAAGTTTTAGAAGGTATAGACAATGGAGAGAAGCTCCTTTCTTATGGTGTGTGTGTGTCATACAATGTATTTTTGGCATGGCAATTGACATTATGCTTCATGTTTCACTACTACACAAAATGGTTTTTACAACAATTCATTTTTCCATTTTACAACGAGTCTCAACTGTTGTATTAGATCGAGTGGTCTTATGGGGGGTGTTCTTTATACAACAGGTGTTGCACATGTTGTAATATATGTATTTTATACAACAGTTAATACATGTTGTAGTTCATTGAACACACCTGTTGTAATAGGGGTGTTGTCTATAACATGTTGAGACAAAAGGAAAATACATCTAGACATAAGGTTTTGAACTTGATACCACTTGAAAGTAAGGCACATCTCAAACCGCTGAACCAATTTCATTTTATGCAACACATATATTCTTTGTTGTACATATATAATAAATGACGTGCAAACCTGTTGTGTGATTGTGGTCTATTACAACAAGTAACTATTAAAATAGGTGAAAGCATGTTGTATAATTATAGTATACTACAATGAGTTATAGTATGTTGTGTAATGATGGTCTATTACAATGGGTTAACATATGTGACTATTACAACGGGTAGAGCATGTTGTGTAATTATGATCTTTTACAACATGTTAGAGTATGTTGTGCAATGATGGTCTATTACAACGGGTTAACATACATGACTATTACAATGGGTTAGAGCATGTTGTGTAGTTATGGTCTTTTATAACGGTTGAGAGTATGTTGTGTAATGATGATCTATTACAACAAGTTAGCATACGTGACTATTACAACGGGTTAAAGCATGTTGTGTAATTATGATCTTTTACAACAGGTTTGAGTATGTTATGATATTACAGTCTATTATAACAATTTAGCACCTATTATAGTAGCACATATACTACAACGAGTTTGGCGCATTGTATATAACTTGTGTTGTATAAAATATATAATTCACAACACACAAATAGACTTGTTGTAAAAGATATGCTAACTACAACACAACCAACAGAACTGTTGTTTTTTTTTTCGTTGTAAAAAGCATTTTCTGTAGTAGTGTTTGCATGTTTCTCCAAAACTGTACCTACATTATAGTCATTGGCATCACATGGTGTCAAAAGGAAGAGACCAATCAAGGGCAAGAAGGATGGAAATATAAATAATAGAATACTTTAGAGTGGTGAAGCTTTTCATGCAGTTAGAGTCAAAGATAATGTCCACATTCTTCTGGATAATATTGTAATAGGTTTAATGATCTTATTAAAGTCAAAAATGAACCTCTTGTATAAGGCACCATGTCCTAAAAATTCTTAAACTTTCTTGATAGTAGATGGAGGAGATAATGTGGCAATTTCTTATATATTCTCCTTGTCTACCTTCTTCTAGAGCCAATATGATATCCTAGAATGATTCCCTCCTTCACCATGACATGGTATTTTTTCAAAATAAGGACTAAAGTTTCTTCTACACAATGTTCTAGAACATGTGAAAGATGGTGTAGGCATGCGTCACAAGAATCTCTTTAGACATATATACAATCAATGAAGATCTATATTATCATCTTGGTAAGTCTATAAAAGACAACATACATGTAATTCAAAAGTGGTAGATACATTTTATAATTCAAAGGGCATATGACAAACGATATATATGCCAAAGTGGCACGTGAATGTAGTCTTTTTCGATCACTGTGGTGGATGGGAATCTAAAATAATCAAGAGTATCCATATGAGTAAAAAAACTCCTAGTGTGCAAGTCTCTTTAGGACATGATAATAACCTAGAGTGGGAAGTGGTCCTTCCAAGTAAAACTTTTAGGCTTGCAACAATTGATGCGCATGTGCCACCCCATTATAGTGTAGATCAGGATAAGCTCATTCTTCTTATCCAAAACAATTCTAGTGCCTCCTTCCTTCAGCACCACTTGAGTAGACTCATGGTGAATCTAAGATGGAATAGATGATCCTAGAAACTAGTAGCTTTATCACTTCTTGTGCAACGCCTCCTTCATGTTGGGTTCATTATATGTTGAGGACTTGTAGTTGTTGATCATATTGATTATGTGCATCCGGAGGGCTAGTCTGACTCTAATTAGCTTAGTCATTTTGAATTCGAATGCCTTCTTCCTCTTTCAAAGTTTAGTCAACAACCAATGCTCTTTCTCAGTGGTGAGATCTATATTGATGATGACTAGGCATACCTTTTTCTCATTTAGGAAGACATGTTTTATCCCCTCAGTAAGAGGCTTCATTTTTAGTGCAGTAAGTACCATGACTTATTCTTGAATTAGGGAGATGGATTTGAGTTGTTCAAACTCAAATTTGGAGTCTTCTACAAAATTATCTAATCAGAATAGAATGTTCTCCACCTTTTTCACTATTGAGTTCATGACCATTAGGGTCGATGAGCGATGTTTCAAGAGGGTCTTCAGAAGTAGGAATATCCAGCTACAATTGTTCCATCTTGTCAATACAGTCAATGAGATAACCTCATTCTTGGAAAGATGGTCCTTTAAGACTCTCAAGAACCTTGAAGTTTCACATGTATGTCCCAATCCTCAAAGTTAAGATTCTATATTTGACATCATCTAAGGCTCTAGTTTTTGCAAGGAAAGGGAGGCCAAAGATGAGGATACATTTAACATTCTCCTTCATTTCCATGATGAAAGTTTCACAATCATAGATATTTGAGTTCCAACCTCAAAGGTATGTCTTCTACAATCCACATAGGGGTAATGATAGAGGAGTCAGCCTACCAAATCACTATGTCGGTGGGAAGGATGTTTGTGTGAAGCCAAGTCTTTTGCATAAGCTATAGGGAATTATAGAAATACTTATCCCAAGGTTAGCTAGACTTTTTTGGCATTTAGAATCCCCAATAAAGTAGGACATTACAAAGGATCTTAGATCTTTGAGTTTTTTGGCTTCTTGCTCTAGAAGATGCCTGACATTGTCTTTTTTGGCTTTACATTATCATACTCCTCTATTGTGTACTTGTGAGTGATGAGAGCCTTGAACATTTTGATTTAGGAGGGGATTTCTACAAGAGCTTCAAGGAAGGTAACGTCGATGTGTAGCTTCTTCATCTATTCCTTGAACTTCATGAATCTTGAGTCTAGTTGCGTCTAAATTAGTCATCTTTGGAAGGGCGACCACTGCTTGTAGACAAGAATCATGGGAGTAGTAGCATTATTTCAACTTTTGAGGTCTTCTCGAGATTGTATGTGTTGCATATCTTTGGAGTTTCAAGCATTGGTTCCACAGGTATAGCTATTGGAGTGAGTTCTTCATCCTTGTCCTCTTCAAGAATCATCTTATTCGCACCTGAAGTTTTTGGTTCTAGTAGAAAATGTCCAGATCACGTGGTGATAGACTTTAATTTCTCCTCTTGATGCTTGGGGTTAATTTAAGGTTGACTAGAAAATGAACCCATCAAAGTGAAAGTGTGGTGGCTATCCAAACTAGTTGAATCTCCATGCGTTGTATGTTTCTCATTTTTTCTAGCATGTTCTCAATTGCATCTAGGTAAAATTGATTATTGGTGAAAGGAATTCTTGTTGGTTTCCCTACCCTAGAAGAAGTTGTCATTGGTTGTTCTAGGTTTGTTATATTGGATTTTAGTTGTTACCTTGATTGATATTGTTGTAGTATTGTCTAGAATTGTAGTTATTCTAGTGGTAGGTTTGGTTATGTTGGAAACTAGGAGGATCCCAAACTTGCTTTTTTAGTCCTTTCTTGAGTTGATTTGCGTTTTTTTGCTCCATTTAGGTTCTTGTATTGGAATCTTGGATTGTTTCTCGCTATATTGGACTAACAGTAGCCATATCCTAGATTAGAGTTTATAGATTCGACTTCTTCAATGAGTCAAATTTTATTGAATTCTAGTTGGTGTGTTCAAGGTGGCTTGGTAGAGGGGATTGCACTCTGGACTTGTTTGCCCCTCCACATTGTAGACCAAAAGACCTCTTTAGCCGACTTAAACTGAAAAGAGAATTGACCTCTCTACTGATGCATGTGTTAGGATGACTCAAGCTTGTCTTGTTTAGGAGAAAAGCCTCCAAGTATTCAGCAATATCCTTCAGGCTAGACTTCTCCTCTGCAATATAAAACTTAAGAAATCGTCTCTTATGTGATGAAACCTAGTTATCTTGGTTCTCTGCACCCCTACTAACAACCTTCCATGCATTGGCAAATGTCTTTCTCACAAAGTCTCCACTAGAAGGTACATCAAAATTTTGTTTGATGTCATATTCACTCCCCTATAAACTGCTCGAAAATCTGTGAATATGAAATGTTGTGGTGAGGGCATTTGTGTAGTAACTCTTTGTATCATTCCTAGTCTTAAAAGAGAGTTTCTCTTGGATTGTTCTTGAATTGAGGCAGTTTGCCCTCGAATTTGGAAAATGATCAAGGGAGGAAAGAACTCCTCCAAGAACTTGTTATGAAGTTCCTTCCAAGTGATGATGTTGGTCATCTAGGGAGGTGTACCACACCCTGGATCTTTTAGTGAGGGAAGAATAGAATAGACATATCTTGATGGATTCCTTGAATATGCTAGCTTTCTTACTTAGTCCAAAGAGACCCATGAACTTCCATAAATTCCCATGTGCATCATCTTCAACTCTTCCAAAAAAAAATGTTGTATTGAATCATTATCCCTCTAATGATCTAAGATTTGAGGAGTCAGATGAAATGATCTTAAAATGAATGAATGGACAACCCATATCACCAAGGTTCACCGCCTTTTCTGGAATCCCATTACTGAGAACATGTGTTAAATGTTCTTCGCCTAGTATATTTACTAGGATGGGTGATCAGTTGGGAGGTTTATCCCAACTTGTGTGTGAGTGAGGACAAAGCACACAGTTAAGGATGGTGGTAGTTTGTGGTGTTAGTCATCATTTCTAAAACTCAACTAGATCTTGGGTAGTGGGCCCTGACATTACAACTACTATCAAAGACATAACCCCTCCAATAGGTGGAACCCAGATAGGCATGTGTCATGCCAGTCTCGAGTCGTGCGGTCCAGGCATGTTGGAAAGGGTTGTCCATGGTAACCACCCTTACATCAATATTTTATAATCAAAAGTTGGGTGTCCATGGGCAATT
The DNA here is from genome assembly GCA_963693085.1 of Alisma plantago-aquatica. Taxonomy (NCBI): domain Eukaryota; kingdom Viridiplantae; phylum Streptophyta; class Magnoliopsida; order Alismatales; family Alismataceae; genus Alisma; species Alisma plantago-aquatica. The sequence continues at coordinate 1,017,256,266 of OY856409.1, read as the reverse complement.
TTGTGTCTGCACTAAAATGGGGAAATATTATGAGTCCATATAGTTGACTTATGCTAAGGACATCAAGAGTCTAAGTGGGGGAGATTGTAACATTCCAAGATTTTTTAGGCCTTAAATAAAATGATCTTAAAAGGAATGATTAGACTACCCATCTCACTAAGGTGCACCTCCTTTCCAGGGAGCCCATCACTAAGAACTACAAAATTAAGTGTGTTTGGTTTGGATTAGTATTAGGATGGGTGACTAGTCAGGAAGTTGATCTCGACTTGCATGTAAGTGAGGAAAAAGCACATAGTTTAGGCTATTGGTGGTCTGTGGAGCCATATGTCACTATTGAAACTCTATTAGAGCATTAGGCAGTGGTCTAGGGCATTACCATCACCCATTGCATCTTGAATTCAAATTCATGTGTTTTTATGGAGAGTTGTGTAAGGACCCTGACCTGTGTTTAGGGTTTACCCTGTTTGTTTTGCTTAATCTTGGTGCTTTGATGCTTGCTAATCACCTTTAAGTGGTGATTAGGGTTTTGTTGTGATTTGTTGAGAGTTCGAGGGGCTACTTGCAAATAACCCAAGTTTAGGGTTTTGTGTGCAAGTTGGTCATCTTGCGAGATGTTTTTCCCTCTTTGCTTCCTCTAGGGTTGAGAGGAAGGCTTGGGTTTGTGGTTTGAGTTTTCTTGGGCCTTGGTTGAGCTTGTTTGGGCCTTGAGGTGCCTTGGTTGGGCTTGCTTGAGCCTTGTGTCAACCAGGACCTGCTTTGTGTCGCCCAGCAGGCTGGTGTGTCGCCCAGCAGAGCTGCTGCCTGCGTCGCCCATGATGCTTGGTCTTGTGTAGTGGACACTTGGTGCATGTTTTGGACAAGTGTCCCATGCCTTGCTAGTGTGTTGGCTTGAACCCTAGGACAAGTGTCCCTTGGGTGGACGACACATGGCATGGATCTACCTTGTTTTCTCCACCCTTTCCTTCTATATATATGGTTCTTTCCCTTGCCTTAGCTTCCTTTGCTCTTTTGGTCTCTCCTCCACCTTGAGTGCACGATATCCCTCTCCATCTTGCTTGTGTTGGCCGATACACTCCCTTGGAGTTGAAGTGGTGGCCGATACACCTTCCTAGAGAAGCCTGGTGGACGACAGCTTTGGACCTTGGAGCTGTGTTGGACGATACCCCTTGGAGCTGGAGTGCTTCTTCTTCCTTAGAGCTTCAAGGTGGGTTGCATAATTTATATCCCTAACTCCTTTCCTCTCGTTATGTTCTTGTTCATATGCTAGTAGATTAGTGTACCTTGCTTTTGTACCTATGTTGTACGATAGGCTAGGGAGGGTGTTGGACGATATGGTTGTGTTGGGCAGCAGGCCTGACGGGCGTCAGCCTTGTGACGGGCGATACCCCACCCATGTCTTGGTGTGTTGGGCGATACCCTGCTCATGTGTTGGGCGATAGGGTGAGCTATGGTTTTGTTGGCTGATATGGCCAGGTTGAACGTTATCCTTTTGATGGACGATAGGCCTTAGCATTATGGTAATCCTTGTGGTGGACGACATGGCCTTCTTTGGTGAGTTGGTTGAGTTGCACGATATGCATGATAGTGCTGGCCGATAGCCCTGACGGGCATTATCCCTTTAGTGTGACGCATGATAGAGAGTGGAGAGTTGTGACGCGCGATAGGATGGGGGCTGTGACGGGCGTCACGCCTCTAGTTTGGGTGAGTGTCGGCCGTTAGGTCTTGTGAGTGGTTGCACGATATCATGAGTGTTTCCCTCTCTCTTTCCTTTTCTCTCTTGGTAGTTGTGAGGTTGTGAGTTGGGCGTTAACCCTTGGTTGTCGGGCGTTATGGTTGGCTGTGCCGGGCATCGTGGCGCCCGATGGGGTGTGACGCGCAATACCCCTGATGTGCGCCACACTTCCCTTGTAACGCGGTGTTGCGGGCAGAAGGTTGGGTGCAGCGCAGCGTTGCTGCCTTCCCATGCCCTAGCCGTATGGTTTTCTTAGTGAGGGTTGTGAGGTTTTAGTGAGGGTAAGTAGTTCTTTGGTGACGGTCTCTTATGTAATAAAAGCGGATGTTTATGCTTAAACGACACAACGTTAGTGATGCCTTGCTTAATAATGATTTCTATGATAACGACAGTGTTGCCTTGATTTATGATAACTATGACAATGTAAATGATAACCATGATGATAATGTTGTTGATAACAAAGATGATGGTGATGCCTTGCTAGTAGTGGAAGTATTAGTAATGATAATAATGATGCTAAGTGACAGCTACATTAACAGTCTGCTTGATGACATAGCAATAAGGATAATAATAGATGATGACACTAATAATGGTAATGATGGTAACAAGAGTAGTAATGCTATGCATGATGTGAGTCTTATGCTTAATTGTTAATAGCAATGATAAATGGTAGTTGCATTAATGAGTGCTTAATGATAAAGGTAATGATGATGATAGAGGATGGTAACAGTAATGACTTTGGTAACAATAGTGTATACGCAACATGTTTCTATATAAAGTAAATACCTTAAATGTTTGTATAATCTTGAAATAAGGGTAAGCATGAATATGGTTTGTTAATGATGTGCTTAACAAGCTTGATCATCAAATAGGGTAATAATGATGAGTAGAGTATCTTGAATGATAGTTCATGATTGTGAGCATGTTCCTTATGTTGAATCTATGGTTATTGTGTATCCTAACCATGCAGGTGATGTGTAGCCATGAAAGGGCTATGTGACATATGTGATGAGTAACATTACCTTGATATTTGTTCTATGAGATTATATATGTAATGTGTTGGTCCCATGATGATGATGTGAGCCTTGAGAGGCACTGATAGTACATGATGAAGGATTGATATCCTATGGTATGTGGTGATCCTTGATATGGATATGGATGGTTGGAAAGAGGTCAAGTGGTAACATGTGATGGTGGATCCTTGTGATGGATCAGATTGATGAGGTTTCAATAATAATATAATGTTCTTTATTTTCTGTTATATCTTGCATGTTATATAACTTGGTTGAATCCTGCAATCCATCTAAAAGATACTAATTAATCACATTAAAACATATCATGTAGTTTGCCATGGCCATAGATCCATCATCGTCAGGACTTGGTGATGGTGAAACAGGTTCTCCTACGGGTTAACCTAGAAGCGCATATTGTTGAATATGTGTAGGTTGCTCCTAGCCTGAAAATGAGGAGGTAAGAGTGTAACTTCGGTTGCAGACTCAAATACATATATAGAGCATGGTGAACATGCCCATGGCTCAAGACATGTGATGTAAGGAGCATGAATGCATTCATGGCTCAGAGCACGGTGAACAGGCCTATGGCTCAGTTTTACTAGCGCCGAGACCTGTACCAAGGCGGGCTAGCGTGAGGGTAGCCTATGGAGCTGACCCTGTGGCTTAGACCACTTCAGCATGTGACTACGGTCCTGCTTGTGTTGTACTCGTGTACTGACCACGAGGTGGGAGGTCGTGGAGTCCGGCTCTTCCATTGACCTTGTATGGCGTCGGCTTGGGTTTCGTAACCGAAGGTTGGATTTGAACGGTACGGTTCAAATCCTCAGGGCATAATAATACGTAACACAACCGTTTAGTATTTACTGCCTAAGATAAACACGTAACATTGGTTGAGGCCTTGTTTGTGTAATATCTTTGATATATCTTGCAGGTTATGTGACAATATGTCTTATCTTGAGAAACAGGTTATGTGACATTATATCTTGTTCTGATAATCATGTTACATAGTGATACATTTTATCTTTCTAATCATACCCCTTGAGATACATCTGGTTATATGCTTTTGTATAGCGGGTAAGCTTGTCGGTAAGAATAATCTGTTTTATATAGACTGCTCTTGTTATACCTGTTATTAGATATTTGCTATTATAGTATATCTTGCTGAGGTTCTGTAGTTGCGGTGGGGAGTTATGTTTCCCACTGGGAAAATTGTTCAAGTGTCTCACCCCACTGGTTTAACCCCTTTTTAGGTGGTCGAGGTAGACGTGGTCGTGGTCGTGGTGTAGCGGCCGAGCAGCTTGAGGAGCAGTAGAAGGCAAGCGTTGGACATGTTGTTGTTTTGGATGTTTTGTAGTAGAGTCTAGAGTCATCCCTGTACTCTCAGGTCCTTGGCAGTGTTTTGACGTTGTTTCACGACGATCGATCGATGATGTTTGTATATCCTGCTGTTGGCCAGATGTGGGCCTTTTCTGTATATGAACAGAGGGTGAACTCATGTGATGGACGAACATCTGTTCCTGAACTGTGGACACGTATCAGATCTCGTGTATGTATATATATGTGACATGTTTCTGTGCAGGATGAGGACTGGAAAGTAATAGTTTCACAGTTTATCAAGTTTTCCGCAATCGGTTTTAATTAACCCGTGTTTTCATAAGCTGTGGTTATGGTGATTTCCGCACGTTTTCACGTAACACCTCATTATCTGTAGGATGATGGGATGTGTTGCCACAAGTTTTGGTATCAGAGCCTCAGGTTCGCTGAGTCTACAGGGATTTAGGACTAGGTTGAGTTTTTCTTATGAGTGTCCAGGTTTTCTTACAATATCTTCTACCCTCAGCGGAAGAAAAGTCAAGATGTCTGGAAACCATGAAGAACACTCTGCTGAGTACAGTGATGCTGCATCGGTTGATGGAGCAGATGGACAGGCACATGAAGATCGGGTGCCTGAGGTCCCCCAATTTAACCCAGGCATACTTGAACATCCTGCTTACCAACAGCTTATGGGGCAGTTAATGGCTACGATGAATCTCATGGTTGAGCAATTACCAGTGCCTCCTCCGCGAGAACAGGTTCCCCATGGAGAAGCATCAAGTATTGGGAAGACCTTTGAGCGGCTTCGCCGAGTTGGAGCTTCGGATTATGCTGGAACGGCTGATCCAGCGGATGCAGATCTTTGGCTGAAAAGTCTCGAGAAGGCTTTCCGGATCCTTGACATCCCCAAAGCAGACAAGGTAAAGCATGATGTCTACCTTCTGAAAAGTAGTGCTGGTCACTGGTGGACCATCGAGGAAGAGAAGCGGCCTAGTGAGGTGATCTGTTGGGAGGTGTTCTGACGCGAGTTCGTCACCAGATACTTTCCAAAGACGTATTTGGATGAGAAGATCAGTCAGTTTGAGAAGTTGTGGCAACGAACAATGAATATTACCGAGTATGAAGCCAAGTTTATGGATCTGTTGAGGTTCTGTCCTCACATGGCGGCAACAGACGAGGAACGGATCAGACGTTTCGAGAAGGGTTTGAGTGCTGAGTTGACAACCCCGGTGTCTGCATTGGAGAACCGAGAGCGGTTTTCTACGTTCGTGGAATCTGTTCGACGGATCGAGAGGAGAGTACAGGAGAAGAGAGAGTCTATGTCTCTCAAAAGACCTACTCAGTTTCAAGGACGTAGGTTTGGTGGCTCTAAGAAGCCCAGGTTTTCAGCACCATCAGCAATGAGAAGTTCTGGTGTACCATCTCAGTGGTCTCCGAGTAAGGGAAGAGGTTATGTTTCTTCACCGTCTAAGGCATATAGTTCAGCCTCTGTGGCAGTGACAGGGCCGGCTAGGCCACGGTTTGAGGACAAGTCATGTCATCTTTGTGGACAGGTCGGGCATTGGAAGTTCAATTGCCCGAATAAAGATGTTGAAGTGATGCAGCAGCCGAGGTAGAGTTATCAGAGGTCAGAAAGGCCACAGCCCAGTGGTAGTGGCAGAGGGCAAGGACGCGGTCAAGCATCTCAAGCTGGATCATCTGCTCAAGGAAGCAGAGGTCGTGGACAGCAAGCAACGGCTCGATTCTATGCCATGAGTCAGCCAGAGGCGATAGTCAACCCGCGAGTTGTGACAGGTCAGATGGAGTTATTTCATTCTGATATGTCTTCTTCTTGCTTTATATCTGTTCTGGTTGACCCGGGTGCTACACACTCTTTTATTGCCTATAGTATGCTTGAAAATTGTTGTTTACCTGTTAGCTGTAAGAAGGATATCTTGTTGTTAGAAACCCCTCTTAATGGTTCCTCTTTGCTTCGAGAAGAGTGTCGATCTTGTGTTTTGTCTTTCTCAGGACATCGTATTCAAGTGGATCTTATACCACTTGATATGCATGGTTTCGATGTTATCCTTGGGATGGATACCTTGGAGAAGTATAAGGTTGTCTTGGACTGTGGTTCCAAGCAGGCAGTGTTTGATGTTGCTGGAGAGAAGTGGACCTTCCAGGGAGATAGGAAGATTCTTCCGACGTGTTTGGTATCAGCTATGGTGGCAAATAAGTTGTTACGACAAGGATGTGAGGCGTTCCTAGCTCACGTGGTGGATACTGTTGTGGTTACCAAGGAGAAGGGTCCTAGTCTTGAAGAGGTGACCGTAGTTCGAGAGTTTGCATACGTGTTTCCTGAGGAGTTTCCTGGTGTTCCTCAACCCCGAGAGATTGATTTCGAGATCAATCTGGTTCTAGGAACACAACCAGTTGCACAGTCAGCGTATAGGATGGCTCCAGCAGAGATGGCAGAGTTGAAGAATCAGTTGCAAGAGTTGTTGGAGAAAGGTTTTATCTGACCAAGTACTTCGCCGTGGGGTGCTCCCGTGTTGTTCATTAAGAAGAAGGATGGCTCGATGCGGTTGTGTATAGATTACCGGTAGTTGAACAAGGTCACGATCAAGAACAAGTACCTGTTGCCGAGAATAGATGATCTGTTTGATCAGTTGTGTGGTGCTACAGTTTTTTCGAAGATCGATCTACGGTCTGGATATCATCAGTTGAGGATAAAGGCAGATGACATACCAAAGTCAGCTTTCAGGATGAGGTATGGTCATTTCGAGTTCGTGGTTATGCCGTTTGGGTTAACCAATGCACCTGCTGCTTTCATGGATCTGATGAACAGAGTGTTCCGTCCGTTCTTAGATCAGTTTGTTGTAGTCTTTATAGATGACATCTTGATCTATAGTCGGGGAAGACTAGAGCATGAACAACATCTTCGTCGAGCGTTGACTCTTCTTCGTCAACATCAGTTGTATGCCAAGTTCAGTAAGTGTGAGTTTTGGTTAGATGAAGTGACTTTCTTGGGTCACGTGATATCTGATGAAGGAGTCAAAGTAGATCTGAAGAAGGTGGAATCCATTGCGGATTGGGAACAACCAAAGACGCCGACAGAAGTTTGTAGTTTCCTTGGTTTGGCTGGATACTACCGAAGGTTTATCAAGGACTTCAGTGCGATCGCGTTGCCGATGACGAAGTTGACCAGGAAGGATGTACCTTTTGTTTGGGATGATCGATGTCAGCAAGCTTTCCAGAGTCTGAAGGAGAAATTGACCAGTGCTCCAATGTTGATCTTGCTAGAGCCTGGGAAAGGCTATGTTGTTTTCTGTGATGCTTCCAAGAAAGGTTTAGGTTGCGTTTTGATTCAGGAAGATCATGTGGTTTCTTTTGCCTCGCGACAGCTTAAGAAGCATGAGGAGAACTATCTGACTCATGACTTGGAGTTGGAAGCAGTGGTTCATGCGTTAAAGATTTGGAGACACTGTCTGTATGGGGAAGTGTGTCAGATCTTTACGGATCATAAGAATCTGAAGTACATCTTTACGCAGCAAGAGTTGAACATGCGACAGCGATGATGGATGGAGTTGATCAATGATTACGACTGCACTATTGAGTATCATCCTGGTAAGGCAAACGTGGTAGCTGATGCGCTTAGCCGAAAGTCTTCTTGTCTTTCTCCAAAGAAGGCACAGTTGAGTTCTCTGGTATGCCATAGGCGAGATATGTTTGTTTCTCTGCGACAGATGAATGTGCAGATGGAAGTTTCTTTGTTGTCTGGTCTTTTTGCACAGATGCAAGTTAAGCCTACATTGAGACAGCAAATCAAGGGTGCGCAGCAGACAGATGATGTGGTACAGTTGATTAGATCAGAGTTCGGCAGCGACAAGCGTGATGGGTTTCATGAGTCCGAGGATGGACTAGTTTGCTATCGTGATAGGATGGTGGTTCCAGATGCTGATGATTAGAGGAAGTTGGTGCTTGAGGAAGCACATACGTCGATGTATGTGATGCATCCAGGTGTCACCAAGATGTATCATAGTCTGAAGGACTTGTATTGGTGGCCCGGTTTGAAGAAGGATGTAGCCGAGTTCGTGGCGAGATGTGCGGTATGTCAGCAAGTGAAGGCTGAACATCAGAAGTCGGCAGGTACGTTGCAACCTTTACCGATACCGTAGTGGAAATGGGATCATATAACCACGGATTTCGTAGTTGGTCTACCCCGGGCAACAAGGAATCATGATTCCATTTGGGTGATAGTGGACAGATTGACTAAGTCTGCCCATTTTCTACCAGTGAAGATGATGTATACAGCTGAGAAGCTAGCTCGAGTATATGTGGATGAGATAGTACGTTTGCATGGAGTGCCAGCGACGATAGTTTCTGACAGAGGTCCTCAGTTTACCAGTCATTTTTGGGAACAGTTGCACAAGGCATTGGGAACGTAGTTGAGGTTCAGTACAGCTTTTCACCCGCAGACAGATGGATAGTCTGAAAGGACTATTCAGATTTTAGAAGATCTCCTTCGAGCTTGTGTTTTATAGTTTCTAGGCAACTGGGATGTACATCTGAGTTTGATAGAGTTTGCCTACAACAACAGTTATCAGCGAAGCATCGACATGGCTCCTTATGAGGATTTATATGGAAGGAAGTGCAGATCTCCTTTATGTTGGTATGAGTCTGATGAGTATCAGCTTTTGGGTCCTGAGTTAGTACAGTAGACGACAGAAAAGATCAAGGTGATACAACAACAGTTGAAAGTGGCACAAGACAGGCAGAAGTCTTATGCAGACAATCGCCGACGACCTTTGGAATTCCAGGTAGGAGACAAAGTGTATCTCAAAGTCTCGCCATGGAAATGTGTGCTAAGGTTTGGACGGAAGGGTAAGTTGGCACCCAGGTACATGGGACCTTACTCAGTCAGAGCACGTGTTGGCAAGGTAGCTAATGAGTTAGAGTTGCCTCCAGAGTTGCACAGGTTGCATCCAGTGTTTCATGTCAGTATGCTGAAGAAAAGTCATCTGGATTCAGGTACAGTGATACAGCCAGTTGAGGTTGAGCTTGATGCAAATGTGACCTACGAAGAAGGTCCTGTGGCGATCCATGACAGAAGGATCAAGAAGTTGAAGAGGAAGGATCTGGCTCTTGTGAAGGTTCTTTGGCAGCGTTGTGGCATTGAGGAAGCCACGTGGGAGCTTGAGGAAGAGATGAGGAGGAAGTATCCCTCGCTTTTCTCTTCGGATTTCGGGGACAAAATCCCTTAAAGGGGGTTAGCTTGTAAGGACCCTGACCTGCGTTTAGGGTTTACCCTATTTGTTTTGCTTAATCTTGGTGCTTTGATGCTTGCTAATCACCTTTAAGTGGTGATTAGGGTTTTGTTGTGCTTTGTTGAGAGTTCGAGGGGCTACTTGCAAATAACCCAAGTTTAGGGTTTTGTGTGCAAGTTGGTCATCTTGCGAGATGTTTTTCCCTCTTTGCTTCCTCTAGGGTTGAGAGGAAGGCTTGGGTTTGTGGTTTGAGTTTTCTTGGGCCTTGGTTGAGCTTGTTTGGGCCTTGAGGTGCCTTGGTTGGGCTTGCTTAAGCCTTGTGTCGGCCAGGACCTGATTTTTTGTGTCGCCCAGCAGGCTGGTGTGTCGCCTAGCAGAGTTGCTGCCTGCGTCGCCCATGATGCTTGGTCTTGTGTAGTGGACACTTGGTGCATGTTTTGGACAAGTGTCCCATGCCTTGCTAGTGTGTTGGCTTGAACCCTAGGACAAGTGTCCCTTGGGTGGACGACACATGGCATGGATCTACCTTGTTTTATCCACCCTTTCCTTCTATATATATGGTTCTTTCCCTTGCCTTAGCTTCCTTTGCTCTTTTGGTCTCTCCTCCACCTTGAGTGCATGATATCCCTCTCCATCTTGCTTGTGTTGGCCGATACACTCCCTTGGAGTTGAAGTGGTGGCCGATACACTTCCTAGAGAAGCCTGGTGGACGACAGCTTTGGACCTTGGAGCTGTGTTGGACGATACCCCTTGGAGATGGAGTGCTTCTTCTTCCATAGAGCTTCAAGGTGGGTTGCATAATTTCTATCCCTAACTCCTTTCCTCTCGTTATGTTCTTGTTCATATGCTAGTAGATTAGTGTACCTTGCTTTTGTACCTATGTTGGACGATAGGCTAGGGAGGGTGCTGGCCGATATGGTTGTGTTGGGCAGCAGGCCTGACGGGCGTCAGCCTTGTGACGGGCGATACCCCACCCCTGTCTTGGTGTGTTGGGCGATACCCTGCTCATGTGTTGGGTGATAGGGTGAGATATGGTTTTGTTGGCCGATATGGCCAGATTGAACGTTATCCTTTTGATGGGCGATAGGCCTTAGCATTATGGTAATCCTTGTGGTGGACGACATGGCCTTCTTTGGTGAGTTGGTTGAGTTGCACGATATGCATGATAGTGATGGCCGATAGCCCTGACGGGTGTTATCCCTTTAGTGTGACACGCGATAGAGAGTGGAGAGTTGTGACGCGCGATAGGATGGGGGCTGTGACGGGCGTCACGCCTCTAGTTTGGGTGAGTGTCGGCCGTTAGGCCTTATGAGTGGTTGCACGATATCAGGAGTGTTTCCCTCTCTCTTTCCTTCTCTCTCTTAGTAGTTGTGAGGTTGTGAGCTGGGTGCTAACCCTTGGCTGTCGGGTGTTATGGTTGGCTGTGCCGGGCGTCGTGGAGAGTTGTGACGGGCGTTGCCCGATGGGGTGTGACGTGCGATACCCCTGACGCGCGCCACACTTCCCTTGTAACGAGGCATTGCGGGCAGAAGGCTGGGTGCAGGGCAGCGTTGCTGCCTTCCCATGCCCTAGCCGTATGGTTTTCTTAGTGAGGGTTGTGAGGTTTTAGTGAGGGTAAGCAGTTCTTTGGTTACGGTCTCTTATGTAATAGAAGCGGATGTTTATGCTTAAATGACACAACGTTAGTGATGCCTTGCTTAATAATGATTTCTATGATAACGACAGTGTTGCCTTGATTTATGATAACTATGACAATGTAAATGATAACCATGATGATAATGTTGTTGATAAAAAAGATGATGGTGATGCCTTGCTAGTAGTGGAAGTATTAGTAATGATAATAATGATGCTAAGTGACAGCTACATTAACAGTCTGCTTGATGACATAGCAATAAGGATAATAATAGATGATGACACTAATAATGGTAATGATGGTAACAAGAGTAGTAATGCTATGCATGATGTGAGTCTTATGCTTAATTGTTAATAGCAATGATAAATGGTAGTTGCATTAATGGGTGCTTAATGATAAAGGTAATGATGATGATAGAGGATGGTAACAGTAATGACTTTGGTAACAATAGTGTATACGCAACATGTTTCTATATAAAGTAAATACCTTAAATGTTTGTATAATCTTGAAATAAGGGTAAGCATGAATATGGTTTGTTAATGATGTGCTTAACAAGCTTGATCATCAAATAGGGTAATAATGATGAGTAGAGTATCTTGAATGATAGTTCATGATTGTGAGCATGTTCCTTATGTTGAATCTATGGTTATTGTGTATCCTAACCATGCAGGTGATGTGTAGCCATGAAAGGGCTATGTGACATATGTGATGAGTAACATTACCTTGATATTTGTTCTATGAGATTATATATGTAATGTGTTGGTCCCATGATGATGATGTGAGCCTTGAGAGGCAGTGATAGTACATTATGAAGGATTGATATCCTATGGTATGTGGTGATCCTTGATATGGATCTGGATGGTTGGCAAGAGGTCAAGTGGTAACATGTGATGCTGGATCCTTGTGATGGATCAGATTGATGAGGTTTCAATAATAATATAATGTTCTTTATTTTCTATTATATCTTGCATGTTATATAACTTGGTTGAATCCTGCAATCCATCTAAAAGATACTAATTAATCACAGTAAAACATATCATGTAGTTTGCCATGGCCATAGATCCATCATCGTCAGGACTTGGTGATGGTGAAACAGGTTCTCCTACGGGTTAACCTGGAAGCACATATTGTTGAATATGTGTAGGTTGCTCCTAGTCTGAAAATGAGGAGGTAATAGTGTAACTTCGGTTGCAGACTCATATACGTATATAGAGCATGGTGAACAGGCCCATGGCTCAAGACATGTGATGTAAGGAGCATGAATGCATTCATGGCTCAGAGCACGGTGAACAGGCCTGTGGCTCAGTTTTACTAGCACCGAGACCTATACCAAGGCGGGCTAGCGTGAGGGTAGCCTATGGAGCTGACCCTATGGCTTAGACCACTTCATCATGTGACTACGGTCCTGCTTGTGTTGTACTTGTGTACTGACCACGAGGTGGGAGGTCGTGGAGTCCGACTCTTCCATTGACCTTGTATGGCGTCGGCTTAGGTTTTGTAACCGAAGGTTGGATTTGAATGGTACAGTTCAAATCCTCAGGGCATAATAATACGTAACACAACCATTTAGTATTTACTGCCTAAGATAAACACGTAACATTGGTTGAGGCCTTGTTTGTGTAATATCTTTGATATATCTTGCAGGTTATGTGACAATATGTCTTATCTTGAGAAGCAGGTTATGTGACATTATATCTTGTTCTGATAATCATGTTACATAGTGATACATTTTATCTTGCTAATCATACCCCTTGAGATACATCTGGTTATATGCTTTTGTATAGCGGGTAAGCTTGTCGGTAAGAATAATCTGTTTTATATAGACTGCTCTTGTTATACATGTTATTAGATATCTGCTGTTATAGTATATCTTACTGAGGTTCTGTAGTTGCGGTGGGGAGTTATGTTTCCTGCTGGGACAATTGTTCAATTGTCTCACCCCGCTGGTTTAACCCCTTTTTAGGTGGTCGAGGTAGACGTGGTCGTGGTCATGGTCGTGGTGTAGCGGCCGAGCAGCTTGAGGAGCAGTAGAAGGCAAGCGTTGGACATGCTGCTGTTTTGGATGTTTTGTAGTAGAGTCTAGAGTCATCCATGTACTCTCAGGTCCTTGGCAGTGTTTTGACGTTGTTTCACGACGATCGATCGATGATGTTTGTATATCCTGCTGTTGGCCGGATGTGGGCCTTTTCTGTATATGAACAGGTGGTGAACTCATGTGATGGACGAACATATGTTCCTGAACTGTGGACACGTATTAGATCTCGTGTATGTATATATATGTGACATGTTTCTGTGCAGGATGAGGACTGGAAAGTAATAGTTTCACAGTTTATCAAGTTTTCCGCAATCGGTTTTAATTAACCCGTGTTTTCATAAGCTGTGGTTATGGTGATTTCCGTACGTTTTCGCGTAACACCTCGTTATCTGTATGATAATGGGATGTGTTGCCACAAGTTGGATGACTATATGGTGAATGTTTGTAGCAACTCTCCATGATCTCTCAATTTTTCTTCTTCTTCAGTTGTTCCTAGATCTACCTACACAATGACTCTATCTTATGCTAGAAGAATGACCTATTCTTGGAGTGCTTCTTCCACTCTACAATCAATCTCCTCTACTTCCATCTTGGCTTTGGGTTCAAGAATGAACCTGTTGTAGGTTCATTCAATGTCAAGGTAAAAGTATGTGATGGAGTCAATCTAGAAGAACGTCTCATACACCAACAACATCACTTGAAAAATGTAAAGAACCACAAATAAATGGATGGAAGAGGATTGGTTTCAAGTTGATTTTCAATATTATCAATTATAAAAATATCCTAACTAATCCAATTGAGTTAAATGGATCATAAAATTCCATTGTCCTGGTTATGGAGGGAAAATTTGATGTAGAACTATAACACATATTATTCCTTAGGGAAGAAATCACTCAGTATTACATAAATAAGTGTATGACAATACTATCTGCAAGTAGATGATCTTATCATATTATAGTTCAAGATCGAACTCAAAGGACAATGTATCTAAGAACAGTATGATCAAGTAACCAGAAAAGAATTAGTATTTAGCATAAAAGTTTGATTGATTTTTCATTAAAATATGTTTTGAAAGAGCAAGGGGGTGAATTAATGGTGTATTATCAAATGATGGACGCACCAGAGTGGATAGGTTTCCCCACTTCTACCTATTGTTCACTCTCTCTATATGTGATAACTAGAATGAACATGTATTGAGGTGGGGTGATCCCCATTTTGACCTTAGGATTAAAATTGTACAAATACTACTCTAAGATCTTTTTCGTGTTACCTACATATAATTTACCTATTGGATCATAAAACACCTATCCAAAGTTCACATCAAGGTGTTTAACATTAAAGAAATGATATAATACATGTTAGGTTCTAATTTCCATACATCTAAGGTCTAGTAAACATATAAAAAAAAGTTGGCCAAACTTGGTGTACAAGCATGAAACATCTGATCCAAAACATATTTTGGTTCATACAAGATTTGATGCAGTAACAAGAATCAAAATAAGTAGCACAAATACTCATTGCACCCTAGCAAGAAGATAATTTGTTCATGGAATTGACAATAAGATTAATAGAAAAAGAAAGGAAGAGAGTTATCATCACAATAGAAGAATAAGGCACACTCATATTGTGTGCATGCATGTCTTTTGGCTAGAAACTAATGTGTACAATAAGCAACAAGACACCCCTAGATGTTCTTTGTGGTCAAACCTGGAGTTATGGACCTTCCTTATTTTCACAACTGGATCTATTATGGTGATGAATGAGAAGTAGGGTTGATGGTAGCAACAACTAATGGAAGTGAGGGTGTCCTTGGTCATGACTCTTTTGAGACTAGAACCTTCAAGCTTTAGTATAGGTGGAGGTATCATCCACCGATGGAATTTATGCATAAAAATGGAGGTAGATGATCAGAATGAACTGGATAGTTTTGTAGCATAAAGAGTGGATCCTTTCCATGGAGAGAATGGCCTTGTATATATAAATGGCTACTTGGGTTTGGAACACTCCCATCCATGTTATAGTTAAGTCATCAGTCATTATAAATGTGAAGAGGTGGTTATGTGAGGAATACAATGTGTCTCACAACTCCCAAGTTCCCATTATAAGTTTAATGTGCAAAGGCTTCATCGGTAGACAAGTCTGAGTTATTACCAATTTGCCATGGATGGAACTTCATCGACAAGAAAAGTCAGGATTTCCATCAGTGGATGTTGTCTGCCTTTCCATCATTTGAGGAATGTAGAACTCCCACTAAAGGTACACGCTATAACACCATCATTATATGTGATTATAAATCCCATTAGTTAGCATGTTAAGAATTTCCATTAGTTGAAAGACTCTAAAGTTTCATCACAAGCCATCATTGTTTGGAGAGTATTAATTCTCTTTAGTTGATGTGTGGGAGTTTCCATCGGTGGTCAACTGATTGAAAGGAAAACTTAAGTGAACTGATAAGACTTTGTAAGGATGCAAACCCATCTGGGGGGTTATTGTCATGTGTAGAAGGACCTATGTCTATGAAGTCACTTAGCTAAAAATGCAACTAAAACTAAATAAAGGTTAGCTATAAAGTAAAAAAGAGAAATATAAATGTAATTCTAAGATTAAAATGTAGCTAAAACTAGCATGAATATGCATTCATCACTCCCCAACAATAGACAATATCATGAGCCATAAATACTAGCATACACAACTACTATCAAATATTTCTGGTCTATCTTGTAGTGGATCCACTGCATCTGACACATAATCACTTCCACATGATGGACAACTTCATTTCATAGGATCTAGAATACCCCAAAGCCTTCAAATGATGAGACTGAGTGAGACCCAACCTCCTTATGATCGTGTGAGGTTGCTCGCCACTATGTGTGGTTCATACAAAGCAAGCAACATCTAACTTATACTTTTGTACAAGGTCATTTTTAGCTATATGGGTATATAAATGAAAAATATACTAAGAATTCCATGATAAAATCATGTAATAATTGATGAATTGGATTCTCCACCCTCTACATGGATACTCTCCTATAGATCTTGGGATGGTTTACTCCTCTTCTACAATGATGAACTGGGCTAGTCACTCAAGGTAGTTATTTTGTATTCCTTAGATGGTTGTCTACATTTCCTCTTCCTAATTGAGTGTAAGGGTTATGGATTGTAGACATTCAACTAGAACCCATTTAAATCTTACTACAATAAAGGGATTGCTTAGTAACTCGCCTCCCATGATAGGCTTATTCCTAGATATATAAAAATGGATGAATTATATAATTGTGTTGTTCTTTTACTTGTATTTCTCTTCTCCCCAATAATGCTCTCAGCAACTTGTGTATTCTCAATATTTGAATTTGCCAGTTTGATTATTTACTAGTTATGATCTTGTTGTTTTCTATTGTCTCTATCCCTTCTTTTCCGTTCACTTCAATCGATTCTACTTGTTATTCTGTACACCACTGTGTCTACCTCATATGGTACCAAATTTTCCTACTCTCCTATCCAATCTCTTCAAGGTCATCAAATTTGTTTTGTCTCTAGTTATTATTTTCATATCTTCCTTGTTATGGGCGCCTAGGATTTCTCTATCAATAACTGATAATGAATGGCATCCATGAAACCTTCCAACTATTATTGTGTTGTCTCCTCTTGTATTTTACTCTCTTCTAGAATGACATTTGTTTCTATCATTGATGATTACTATCTTGTGAATTCCTTCCCCACATGAACTCCTCTATCTATTTTCATATAGATGAACAACATATTTTTGTGCTAAATGGTGTACCCTTCCTAATATAATGATTGTCATTATAAGAGCCTACCATTGTCAACTTCCACAACAATTCTTTTAGATCAACCCCTATGCTTCAAGGTAGTAAACAAACACCTGGATATTCTTCCCAACTATGTTACCTATTTCCTCTAAGAATTTCTCATAAGATAGAAGGGGTGTATTAGGGAATTGGATCCAGATACCATATTTCTAGGTTAGCATACTTTGGCAAGAATAGAGGGTTTGATTAGACACCAAATAAGGGCCATGGTCCACCCATAAGAGCTCTTAACTAATAATCCTCCTTCTACATATAAACCAAGAAGTAATAATTATTAGTTTACATAGGTACAAGCCTCTATTAGGCTTGCAAACATTAGCCTAATTTGTCCCTAAGCATAAGAAATATGATATCCTTGGGCATCCATTTTGTGATGACAAAGTACTTATATGGTTTTAGCAAATTTCTAGTGTGGTGTCTTTCACATCAAAGGAGGCAGGAAATTTTTGGATGACACTATTGTACATCTTGTTCAATTATCAGGTTTTTTGCCTTCACATTGATATGTATATACCCATTCTTCTCCTTCCCTAATGCTCCCAAAATATCTTTATCTGACACCAAGCCTTCTTCATTTCCTCCACCTGTTGGCATATCAGACTGGTTGTTCAGCGGTGGAAACATCTTCCTCCTCCAATTATCGCCATCCTTGTCTATATTTTTTCTCACATTTCTCTCATGTAAAGTTAATCATTCATTGTGCTCTGTGACAACCATGATTAAGTTCATTTGTGACCCCCCCCCCGATAGGAACAGATCTGGTATGTACCCTGAGTGAGTGACTATTGTCCTCCTCGCATGTGTATTGGTGTGAACTGAAAGCCACATCTAGTCCCACCCCCAATCTCCAAATCAAAGCTTTTTTCTCATCACTTGCATCCATAGTCTCTTATAAATGACATATCAACACATCATAATGGTATTGACATTAATAAATGATTTCATTGTTGGATAAATTGGACATTATGATAAATCCCTTTGTTTCGATGATGACAAACATTTCATTCTTGTTGATCTAACGTGCTACTTGAGTGTTGCAGGAATAAGGTGGATGAAAAAACTCTAGGGAATCTATATGCTTGAATGATTGTAAATGTCATGAAATGTAATCAATTGTAAACTTGTACAAATATATAATGTACAAGTACTTAGACTTCATGTAAATCAAGTGTTAGATCTTCCCTAGCTAAACACCACACTTAGTTAGGTCATCCCCTTCAATAGTGTCACATATGCACACTCATACACACACTTAGTGCCTTAATTGAAAGATTGAAACAGGGTCAATCTCGGTCGACAAACTCCTCGACCGAGACACTCTCGATCGACAAACTTCTCGATCGAGAAAGACCCAAGTAGCCGTTAGACACAGCTGACAAGGTAGTTGGCAGTTGCAAATGAACGTTGATCCAGAGAGCCTGTCGGTCGACAAAACTTCGACCGAGTTGGTATCTCGGTCCACAATTTGTCGACCGAGATGGACTCTGACAGCAACTGCAGAATAAAGCAACTAGTCATTACTAATGCACCTAACTTATACCTAATGGCTAGTTAAGCACTTAGAACCCCCTAGAAAGTGTCTAGAACGTCCTTAAGCACTTGTAGGTCGTTCCTATAAATAGGACATGCCTTAGGACACCTAAAGACACCTAAGCTAATCTTGTGCTACACTTGAGCTTGAATACTCATTGGCAATCTGTTTTGAGAAATAGAGCAATTCCAACATTGGCTATTCATTCCCATTGCTCTAATTTCGTGTCCTATAGGCTAGCATCTCCTTTCCACAGCACTTACACTTCTACACTCATTGGTTAGGAGATCAATACGCTTGATATAGGCAAATCAAGCCTTGTGCTTAAAAGGATAAGTTGTAATTTCTGTTTTCCTTCTTGTTCCTTTTATTCTTTGTATTCTCCTTGCTACTCCTAGGGTTGGAGGCTACAGATTGGAGAAGGTTCTTCTCGGAGGAGAAGGTGGACTTCAAGCTACTTCAAGAAGGCTATCGCAACGGGAAGCTACTTCAAGAAGGCTATTGCAATGGGAAGCTACTTCAGGAGGAAGGCTGCTTCAAGGTTGGTGCAATTACTTCTAGGTGAAGGCTGCTTCAAGGTTGGTGTGATTACTTCTAGGTGAAGGCTGCTTGAAGGGTTTAGGGAGAGAATTGTAATTTTATGTAAAGTCCTTGCGAGGTAATAAAATTAAATTCTTTCCAAATCCCGGTTGGGTAAGCAACCGGGTAGTGGACTGACAACTTTAGTATTTGCTAAAGTTGGAACCACTCTAAATCCTTGTCCCCTTGTCCAATATTTTGTGGTTGGTTGTTTGAGTTAAATAATTGTTAAAATTGTTTTAAAACTCTATTCACCCCCCCCCTCTAGTGTTTTATCAATTGGTATCAGAGCAGGCTTCAAGGAACCCTAACAAGGTCTTGAAGAATGGGGGACGGGGTGCTCAACAACCTTAACCTTGAAGGGACATTTGTTGCTAGGCCTCCGGTGTTTGATGGAACAAACTACACATATTGGAAGAGAAGGATGCAGTTCTACTTCCAAGGCATCAGTTGGGACTTATGGAGGATGGTGTCAACCCCATACGAGCTTCCTCAAATGCAATATGCAGAGTGGGATGCAAACACGGTAAAATCGGCTCAAATGAATGCAAAGGCTGTAAGTATTCTTTATTGTTCAATTTCAGTAGGAGAATTTAATAGAATATCAAATTGTGAAACAGCCTATGAAATATGGCATAGATTGTCCATAACTTATGAAGGTACAGTTCAAGTTAAGAATTCTAAGATTAGTATGCTTAAACAGAAGTTTGAACACTTTCGTATGGATCCGAATGAATCCATTAGTGAAATGTTTGCAAAATTCTCTTCTATTGTTAATGGTTTGAATGCCTTAGGAAAAACCATTCTTGAAGAAGACCAGGTATCAAAGGTACTTCGATCACTTCCTCCCAAATACAAGCCCAAGGTGACAGCCATTGAAGAAGCTAATGATCTCACTAAACTGAAAATGGAGCAACTCATTGGCAATCTAGAAGCTCATGAGGCAACTTTAGAAGAGGAAGAAAGAAGAGAACGTGAACATCAACAAGGGAAAAAGAAGGACATTGCATTCAAAGCATCAACCAAGGACACTCATGACACAAGTGAAGAAGAAACTCTCATTGTAAATGGTAAGCAATATAAAAGTTTTAAAACTAAATAAAACTTCTAATGTTTCTTCTTCCAGGTGCTTTGAATGTGGCAAAAAGGGACACATGAAAGGTGATTGTCCAAAACTCAAGAAAGGGAAGAAATCATCTCACAAAAAGAAAGAAAGAGCATATAAAGCTGCATGGGATGACTCAAGTGATGATAGTGATGATGGAAAAGAAGAGGTAGAATGCCTCATTGCTACAACAAATGAAGACGAAGAAGAGGTAAGTCTTTATGATATACCCAAAGAAGATCTAATTGCTAGTCTTCAAGATACTCATGAGAAATATATTGAGTGCAAGAAGAAACTTAAGAAATCAAATAAAGTAAATGATGATTTAAATGTTAAACTTCTTGCTCTTGTATCCAAAAATGAAAATCTCAAAAAGGAAAATGAAGATTATGATCTTAAGTTAAAATCGATAGAAGCTAATTGCAATCTTCTTTCCTTAGAAAAGTTAAACTTGCAAACTCAAGTGAATGATCTTCAGAAACAACCTGTTCTATGTTCACATTTAGATTATGATGAGGTTGTCAAAGAAAGAAACTCTCTAGTATCTGATTTAGATCAAGCAAAGAAAGATATAAATAAGAAGATGGATGATATTGCTAAATTACAAAGAAATGTAAATGAGTTAAGAGGAAATGACATGCTTGAAAATATTCTGAAAATTTCCTCTAATTATAATGGAAGAAGAGGATTAGGATATGATCCAAGGAGAAATAAACCCAAAAGAGTTAAAGCATACAAGACTAAGATTATGTCTGTACCTAGGAACACAATTCCTAGAAAGAGAAATGAAGTTGACTCTATTAGTTGTCATTATTGCATGCGTCTTGGACATTATTCATTTTCATGCCCATATAAGAAAAAGAATGATAATTTAGCTTGGATTCCTAAGACTTAGTAGCTCAAAATTAACTAGTTGAGATTTGACCTAAACTGATTCTTGATACACAAATGTCATATCTTAACACAATCGAGCTCTAACTTGCATAATCGTATTTTGCTTGGAATAAATTAGCAGTTCTGAAAATATTCCAGAAACTTTGTCAATCGAGAATCTGTCGACCGAGTGAACCTCGGTCGAGAAATTGTCGACCGAGCATATCACTGATTTTCAGTCTGCAGTAAAATTGCTGAATAATTTGATTGATCAAGTGGCTATCTATTTGTTGATTAATGACTGTTTTACATGCAAAACAAGTTGAAGATCATTTTTGAATATAAATGATATCATTTCGATTGATCCTCTAAATAAGGTAAAACTGAAAATCATGTTTAGAAATCACTATTTTATAATGTTTTACATGATTTTTTAAAGCATCTCCTGGTCTATCTATATAGAAATCATGTGTTATGGCATTTAGTTTAAATGACCACAATCACTGTATTTCATGGAATTATCATTTTATTGTTCTATCATTACATCATGGATATGCTTTCACTATTTTATTATTCAGCTCATAAAGATGATGCTATGTTACATAGAACAAATAGATAATGATTATTGTATGCGTGGATCCTTGATGATACATAAAATAACTTCAATGTTTGCAAAACATAAAATAAAGAATTTCTCAATTGGTATCTATAAGAAATTGAGATATCATTCATAATAGGTCTTATTCAAAGTAATTTAATTGATATCTCTTTAAGTTACCTGCAAAATTTATACTTCACATGTGAAATCTGCAGATTTTTGCCTCTTGGTTGAAATAAAATTTAGCCAAGGGGCGCTATGGTCGTAGTCAAGGACGACCTAAAATAAGCTTTGACAAAATGCTTATTTGGACATCATTTTATTATACTTAATCTTAGTATACTTTTGATAAAGGTCAAAATCAAAATTTAAAATCATCTGTGACCTTAGAAGCTTTAAATTGCTTTAATGGTAAGATTAAGGGGGAGCTCATACAAACAAATTTGATTATTTGATTAAAAAGATTTTGAAGCTTGTTACGACCTTAGTATTTTTATCAATTGGTTATGAAGACATCTATGAAATGAAAAAAATGATATTAAATCCATGTTCTTAATAGAATATCTATCTAAGGGGGAGCATAGTATAAAATTAAGGGGGAGAAGAAATATAAAATATTCAACATTGATATCTTTTTGAAAATGACAAAGGGGGAGAAAGAATATAAAATCAAAAATATAAATGAGTTTCATAACATCAAAAATATAAATGAGTTTCATAACATCTTGGCCAGCACTCACTTGCAAAACAAGAATGGCTACAAAAGGTAATCTTCAGGTATGAAACTCACATGCTTTATACTTCCTTATTTCATATTTAGGAAATGTTTGTCATCTTCAAAAAGGGGGAGATTGTTGGATAAATTGGACATTATGATAAATCCCTTTGTTTCGATGATGACAAACATTTCATTCTTGTTGATCTAACGTGCTACTTGAGTGTTGCAGGAATAAGGTGGATGACAAAACTCTAGGGAATCTATATGCTTGAATGATTGTAAATGTCATGAAATGTAATCAATTGTAAACTTGTACAAATATATAATGTACAAGTACTTAGACTTCATGTAAATCAAGCGTTAGATCTTCCCTAGCTAAACACCACACTTAGTTAGGTCATCCCCTTCAATAGTGTCACATATGCACACTCATAGACACACTTAGTGCCTTAATTGAAAGATTGAAACAGGTTCAATCTCGGTCGACAAACTCCTCGACCGAGACACTCTCGGTCGACAAACTTCTCGATCGAGAAAGACCCAAGTAGTCGTTAGACACAGCTGACAAGGTAGTTGGCAGTTGCAAATGAACGTTGATCCAGAGAGCCTGTCGGTCGACAAAACTTCGACCGAGTAGGTATCTCGGTCGACAATTTGTCGACCGAGATGGACTCTGACAGCAACTGCAGAATAAAGCAACTAGCTGTTACTAATGCACCTAACTTATACCTAATGGCTAGTTAAGCACTTAGAACCCCCTAGAAAGTGTCCAGAACGTCCTTAAGTACTTGTAGGTCGTTCCTATAAATAGGACATGCCTTAGGACACCTAAAGACACCTAAGCTACACTTGTGCTACACTTGAGCTTGAATACTCATTGGCAATCTATTTTGAGCAATAGAGCAATTCCAACATTGTCTATTCATTCCCATTGCTCTAATTTCGTGTCCTATAGGCTAGCATCTCCTTTCCACAGCACTTACACTTCTACACTCATTGGTTAGGAGATCAATATGCTTGATATAGGCAAATCAAGCCTTGTGCTTAAAAGGATAAGTTGTAATTTCTATTTTCCTTCTTGTTCCTTTTATTCTTTGTATTCTCCTTGCTACTCCTAGGGTTGGAGGTTGTAGATTGGAGAAGGTTCTTCTCGGAGGAGAAGGTGGACTTCAAGCTACTTCAAGAAGGCTATCACAACGGGAAGCTACTTCAAGAAGGCTATTGCAACGGGAAGCTACTTCAGGAGGAAGGCTGCTTCAAGGTTGGTGCAATTACTTCTAGGTGAAGGCTGCTTCAAGGTTGGTGCGATTACTTCTAGGTGAAGGCTGCTTGAAGGGTTTAGGGAGAGAATTGTAATTTTATGTAAAGTCCTTGCGAGGTAATAAAATTAAATTCTTTCCAAATCCCGGTTGGGTAAGCAACCGGGTAGTGGACTGACAACTTTAGTATTTGCTAAAGTTGGAACCACTCTAAATCCTTGTCCCCTTGTCCAATATTTTGTGGTTGGTTATTTGAGTTAAATAATTGTTAAAATTGTTTTAAAACTCTATTCACCCCCCTCTAGTGTTTTATCATTCATTAGTTCATATTCTCACTTATTAGAAAATACTTGAAGTTTTAGACCATATTAGAGGTTTGTAAATCCATTTTGTCTAAAATAACTACAATGTGAGTTTTACATGTTATTGGTAGGAAAATATATACTATTGGGGTTTCTCTTTGAACCTTAATTACTTAATCGCCAAAGCTTAACATTTTTTTATGTTCAATAATAAAAACATGAGTATACATGTAAAAATAGATTATCATTGTTAGCATGATTTACCTCAAGAATTGTGCATTGTGGTTCCTCTTCATCACTAACTCGTGATTTTTGTCCCTATGAAGTGATTTGGCACTTTGTTAAGTGTATATATAAGCCTAGAACTCTCCCTAAACACAAACTAGTTCACCTCCCTAACAACTCTTGCATGGAAAGATATATAAGTTTATGTTTTTCTAACAACCGAATACTCAAAAATGCTTCACCCAAACTTTAGAAAACCAGATTCATGCTTAAAACATCATTGTTCATGTATATAATCATCTTGTAAATAATAACATTGTATTTTAATATAATTTCCTGTTAATACAGTTAATATATTATTTTCATCAACAATAAAAAACAATTCGTGTCCAAAAGTCCATAAAGAATACCAATAATAACAAACTTGAATTTACACTTACATAAAAATTATATTATGTATGGATTTCATATTGTTTTCATCTTATCATATTATGTTTTCCTTTATTTGGAACTGCACAGTAATTCTAGAATATATACATTAAGAAATTTTCCAAAATTCAAGGATATCCTAATCTAGACATGTCCTATTACATGAATTTTTTTAGGTTTTTATCCAATAAGTGTATATAGTTTTGTGGGATTTATCATTTAAACCCCACACTTGGTACACATATGAATACATTTACTTTTAAAGATCGGGTATAAATATTAAAGACACTGTTATTTAGGGGGTTCTAGGAAGGTGACATTACTAATCACCTCACCTACTCCAGCCACTTGAGTTTTTGTGACATTTCCTCACTTTTCTATTGAGCAGGTATGTTCCAACCCTACTAGCAAAACAAATCCTAGTTCTAGGGATATACAGAGAGTATGGTTGAGTTTTATATATACCATTATATAAAAAGTCTGCATGAAAGTTAAACTATAGTTATCACCTTGTCTTGTTTATAAGATGATATAAATGTGATAACATGTTCATAAGAATCTTGTTTTAAAGACTACATTTTTATATAATAAGAAATCCTTGGGTAAAATGTTATAGTATATTTAATAAAAGCATGGATATCACAACCAACATAGTGAAATCATAAAAATTAACAACTTAATTATGATGATGATCTTAAGTCACTAGTTTTAATCCTTTCTTATATACTTGAATATTCAATGAAATCCTTAAAAATACTTTATTTGTTGATTCTCATAATTTGAGATTTTCTCGTAATATCTTAAATATTTACCCCTAGAAAAGTAGGTGTCATTCTTTGCCATTATCCAATGTACGGGATCGACTATCGTTTAGTCATATATGAATCCCTTATTGAAGTCATGTATACTTAGGTCAAACTTGGGAAAAATATCAATACATGTAAGCCTTCTTTTTGAATGCCCAGAAAAGTATTATAAATGGACTATATGACGCATATTTGGTATAATCACAAAGCTAAAAGACACATCTTACATTATTTAGGGGAATCATATTTGCATGACTACATGTTGAGAAGGGGATTGATGATCCTAGATATGACTAGAAATTTAGATTGATGTGGTCATCTAAGTTAGGATCTTGATTACAAATGGATGCCCAAGAATTAATAGAATATACCAAGTGCAAAACCTTGTTAAATCTCCTTCATATATCAATTGAATGCATTCAAAATTTTTGGTGCCCTTGGTTCCATATACTCATACTTTGGGTGACTGCTAATAATCAAATTCATTAGCATATCATTTAGAAACTCTTATTATATAGTTCATACTTTTTTAATCCTCTTCCTATGGATTTTTGTATTGGTCATTGTGACTAATCCATGCCCTTTTACATCCATGAGCAATATATTCCCTCTTGAAATGCATGACTGACAGGGGAAATAATAGAGTCTTCATCTTGTGTTATTTTCCTATTATTCACATAAAGATGTCCATGATGCATGTTAAACACCAATAATTCTCATGCATTGCAAAATGCACTTATGGACACTTTTTGAATGTTTTTGTAGGTACTTGTCTACTACATGATGTAAGGGGTATAAGTAGGTTAATACTATGGCCTACCCAAGATAGGATGAGTCTAAAGTGATGCCAAGATCAAACCTAAGCTTGCGTACATGATCAAGGAATGACTTCAAGCAAAAATCCTCATGAGTGACCAAGTGGAAGATGGAAGTGCAGGACTAAACATGCAAAATAGTCATGATATATCAACATGGACGTGCCATTGAAGTTCAAATCACATAGTACATGGAAGGAGTAGTCACTCAAGGGCCAAAATGATGCAAACTGATGTTGCAAGTGGTGTCCAGAACGGTCGTTCCACCCACCATGGTCAAGTTGGACGAGCTCCAAACTCCCCCTTCCCTATAAAAACTCATGTTGCACCACGACAATTCCACCCAGGAACGAGCATGTTACTATCAACCATAAAAAATTTCCTCCCAGAACAACTATTATACCAGCTTTAGACACAACAATTCTACCGAAAATAGTCTTTCTACCTCAGCTCCACCTTGACTATTCTGACCAAAAAAATCAATGTACTTCTTCCCCTCATTCAACCTAACATCTACCCTATTATCAACCTTCAATTTTTTATTCACCATTGCCATTCAACCTTCCTCACATAACGGTCATGGGGGATAGAACTGATCATTCTATTTGGGAAACCCTAGTGCTTCCTAAACTAGGTTTACTACTTTTCCCCTCACTTACCATATCTACCCTAGTATACTATCTAATCTTTGGTGGTATTCATGGTGAGGTAGAGAACTCATATACTCCAACCACCCCGCCCACTCATTTCTGACCTACTTCACACCTACCCACTTCATCTTCTACTTGGAAAAAACCTAGTTTTATGATTTTGACCACTCTCCACCCCATCTTCATGACATTCACCCTCATAAGAGTAAGGAGTTCGACTTTGCAGATGAGGTGGTGAAGATGGAGGAGTCTACATTATCATCCATGGCTTCCTAATTTTCTTTTTTCCCTTATTTTGTACTTTCTTTGATTATGTGTAGTTAAGCCCCTCCTTTGGGTTATTTGAGGGGGGAATTACATTGATACCATGTAATTGGAATATTTGTGTAAAACTTTTGATATTTATTACTAGTTACATATTATTCTTGTTATCTTTCCATATCTCTTTCTTTGGTTGCTTTATCTGTAGAACCACCCAAGGTATAGAGAAAAGATGGGTTTTGGGGTTTTTAAGGGGAAAACTCCCAAGCTCCCTAGTGGAACCTTACCTAGTTATTTTTTCTTCCCCAAAACACCACTATTGAACTAACAATAGGTGTGAGATCAAACCATTCATGTTTGTATATCCCCTCTCTTTTGAAAATAGCATATCTAAATTCCAAATAGCAGATAATAGGGAGGCAAATGCATTCCTCGTATCTATAATACCACCATTTATACCAATCTGGTGAGGATAACCATGTTTAGAAACCAAGGGTTCATTAAGGTTCATGATTACTTTTCTTCATCAATGGATCGTATTAAGGTTGTACAGTGTGTGATAGGGACTAGTTCCCCTACACACATCTTAAGCCATCCATGACCATCTAGTAGGATGTGACTCCTAAATCAATATCCCTATCGGTGTTGTGAATGGTGAGACTACTATTGAATGTATGCATGAATTTGAACCCTAATGGCATTCATTAATAGTATCATACCCCAAACAACCCACTCTCATCATTAATTGTTTGAAATCCTACTTGTCAATTACTTCCTAGTTTAGTTCTCTTCTACTTGCCTCGTGTTATTTTCCTAGTCAACAATTAATTGCTCTAGATAGGCTTACTTATCCTAAATTGAAGTTTTGGTAGGTTGATTGCTTTGTTAGGTAGAAATTCCTTGTGAAGAAAATTTCTCTTGTTTTAGTTAATAACTTAGTATTACTATCATTAGTTTAATCTAATTTCTTGCTCTTTCTTATTGTGGTAATAATTGCTTTCTTAGAAAGTTCTTTATCCCTAATTTATAGAAGTAACATAGTTTTCATCTTGCCGCTCTTAATTGAATGCCCCTTGTGATGGACTGGATTTTTGACTTAATTTCTAGGAAGAAAATCCTTTTAAGGTGTGTAGGATGTGATAGAATGAAATTTTTATATTTATGGTCTTACATATTACAATGACATAAGGATGATCCTTGAAGTGTGTTTTTATCATATGAAGGTACTCTAAATAGTTTGACATAAACTAAAGGTCATTTAATATTTGTGTTATGATTATTTCTCCTAAGTATATGACATTTTTAATTAAGTGGTTTATTGGTCAAATGGTAGTAAATTGGAACACAATTCTAAGAAAATGTAGCTATGATCATGATAAAGGTATGCTTTAATTTCTAGGAAATTAAGATGTTCCTATATGAAGATATTTAAGCTTGCATATGCTAAAATAATGTGTATTTGATTTAAGTGATGGAATAAGGTTTATATTTGTGAAGCCTAAGTCTATAATTAGCCTATGTGACATGTCGGCTTGAGTAAGGTGATGTACAAGCCACAGACTTGATGGGCTTTGGATTGGCTGTGTGGCACTGTCTAGGCGGTAGAATGGGTTGGATGGACGACGCCCAATTGTCTACTATGTTACGGTTAGAGAGGTAGTGGAGCGGATGGAACTTGTGGTCACCCATGATTGCACATTGAGGAAGACAAGGCTACATGTAAAGTTAACCGAGCAATTGAGCTTGGATCGTCGAGAGGAACAAATAGAAACCTCACTTGAGATTAGTGGGTAATAGAAAAGCAAAAATAGACCCCAACTTCATGTTGAATAAAATTTAAGATTTTACGTCGTTACATGCAACAACGACATATGTAATGAATTAACTATTACAGACCAGATCCAGATAAGAAGTAGAAGAATAAACGATGCAGGAGAAAATAATATGAGTTAGGAACCTGACCAGATTGTTCATTGAAAAACAAACTTGTTATACTTGAAGAAATCAGTGGCGTGCAGTCCTCCAGGACAGGCACCGTTCTCCCAATTTACCCCGTTCACGAACCTGAAGAGAAGTGTCACGTTTGCGTAGATGGCGAACGTCACAGACGATAAGATACACCACCACCAATGCAGCCCAGCAACCACAGGAACCACCGCCTGATAGGTTGCATCTAGAAGGAAGAGGATGAACGACTTTGTCGCTTTCAGGAGAGAGATCTCTAAGTGACAGGCAGGAGCAACGGTGGCAGAATCTAGGATTAGGGCTTGGAAAACACTTGCACAAACGGTTGACGGTTGTGTTTGAAAGATGTGTTTAACCCTAATGACCGGAGGTCTATTTATAGCCTTACACGCCCCACTAATCCTATTCTCGTTAAGATGCGACCACTCAGTTGCTCTTGTACACATTGTGGAAAATTCCGCAAAAGAGACACTTTCCAGTTAGGATTAATAAATCTGAATAGGAAAGAAACAATTAATTAAATGAGTAATTAATTACATAGTTGTATCCTAGTATAAAAAGAAGACAGAAGACATTCTCCACAATCCACAAGCCACAAGCCACAAGCCACAAGCCTGAGAATGTGCCTGGCCAGGCCAGGCTAGGTGAGACATGGTGTGGCGTGTGCGTGTGCGTGTGTGTATTTTGTGATCACCCCACCCACCAAGGAGGTGAGCATATCCTCCTCCTAGGACCCCTTGGACACTAGTGTCCCATGTGATCCTACATAAGAACCAAAAAAGTTTTGGGAGTGTGCAATATGGGATAAAACTTCTTTACCATTTACACTAGAGACAAAACTACTTTTCTCACATGTACTAGTTGCACTACATTGGGCTTAACCCATGCTATATACATGGCTTCTACAACCATATATCTAACAATCCCCCACAAATTCCAATGTGTAGTGTGCTCTACCATCCAATCCTCCATACTGTGCTTTTAGCCGATACCTTTCAGTTTGAATCTACCTAAGTTATCCAACTTGGACTCCCGTAGGAACTAGGTGAACAAAAGTCTTGAGCTTGAACCTTAGGTATAAGTGTATAGGTTGGTAATAACACAATAAAGACATGGTAGAAAAGAAAACAATGCATTAAGGCCATGCATACAAAATTTTATGCCATGATTGATAACAGAGAACAACCCAATTCTCCTATTGTGGCCTACACAACATCAATCATTTAGTTGGAGTCTCCAAGGATGTAATGTTAACATCATGTCCTAAGACTTGACACCATTCAGAGACTAATCTCTTACTAACTTGTAGTCATGACACTAAAAGGTTTCCAGGAGATAGACACAAAGATGCTAGAAGCATCAAACAAGAATACATAGTGTCATCTGATTCACCAGATAGCTTGTTATTACCACATTGAACCCAATTTGTGGGATCTCCACTCTTTTGGGTTGGGTTGCTACTGCCTGCAAATCTATAGGGGTTTCAATCCCATCTCCAACCTGGATTTTTCCACCAAAGACAAGGTAAGTCCTTTGGTGAAAGGATCTGTTGCATTATCTTTGGTACCGATGTAGTCCACAGCCACGACCCCATTAGACACTAACTCCCTTACATATTTCAATCTGACTTGGATGTGTCTATGCTATTTTTGGTTGTACTTGAAACTCTTTATCTTAGCAATAGTTGTAGTGCTATCACAGTGAACTGAAATTGTAGGAAGCAGCTTCGTTACCATAGGTAAACTGGACATAAGTCCATGTAGCCATTCAGCTTCCAATCCAGTTTCATCTAAAGCACACAACTCTGCTTCAAAAGTGGACCGAGACAATATGGTTTGTTTCTTAGACCTCCACAAAATAGCTCATCTTCCCAATAGGAATACATATCCTGAGACACCATTACTCCCAGAATTCACGGCAATCCATCTTGTATCACTATATCCTTCGACTACAGAAGGCGATGTTTACCATAATGCAGCCCAAGGGAACAAGTTCCCTTGATATACCTCAAAACTCTGTCAAGAGCTTCTCAATTGGTCTTGTCAGGACAACTGGTGTATCTACTTAACTTGCTCGTGGCAAATACAATGTTTGGACGTGTGCAGTTCATAATATATATCAAACTTCTGATAATTTGAGAGTATCGTAATTGAGATAGTGGAACCCCAGTCTCATTCTTGAATAAGGCCTTGGATGAATCATATGGGGTCTTAACATGTTTACGTGATGTGTACTCAAACCTCTCCAGTATCTTCTCAATATAGTGAGACTGTGAGAGAGTTATACCATCAGTGGACCTAATGATTTTAATCCCTAAAATCACATCAGCAACACCCATATCCTTCATCTCAAACTTGATACACAAGAATGACTTTGTCTCATTTACTACTTTCATATCAGAACTAAAAAGTAGGATATCATTGACGTATAAGCACAACAAAATGAATCCATTGTTGACAATTTTGCAGTAGAGACACTTATCAAATTCATTAAAAACAAAGTTGAATGATGATATCACAGAATCAAACTTCTCATGCCATTGCTTAGGGGCTTGTTTCAAGCCATATAATGACTTAACAAGTTTACACACTTTGGACTCATTCCCATGGCCCACAAATCCCTCAAGTTGTTCCATATATATCTCTTCCTGAAGATCACCATGTAAGAACACGGTCTTCACATCCATCTGATGGACATAGAGATTATAAATGGAAGCCAATGCTATAAGCACTCGGATTGTGGTCATACGGGAAACAGGTGAATAGGTATCAAAATAATCTATTCCTTCCCTTTGTGTGTAACCCTTAGCAACTAACCTAGCCTTATACTTATTGATTGTCCCATTTATATTAAGTTTCTTCTTAAAGATCCATTTGCAACCAATTGCAGAACAACCAGGAGGAAAATCCACCAATTCCCAAGCTCCATTCGAGAGAATTGATTGGATTTAATCATTAACGGCTTCTTTCCTAAACCTAGCTTTTGGAGAATCCATAGCTTGTTTGAAAGGTATAGGATCATCCTCAAAATTATTGGTGAGAAACTGACTTCCAAAGTCCTTGGATGTCCTAGGTCATTTACTTCTCCTTGGTTCAACTATTTCTTTAGAATCATTAGATTCAGAAATAGCTTGTTCTGAGTCACCCCCCACATTTTTCATCCTTTCCATGTGCTCGGGAATGGAACCTGTTGTGAATGAATCTTCTTGAGATACTTCATTAGGCACACAATTTTTCATGGGAAACACATCCTCAAAGAATGTAGTATCTCATAATTCCACAATCGTATTGACCTTAATGCCTGAGATATCAGATTTTACTATCAAAAATCTATAGGCATAACTTTTCTCTACATACCCCAAGAATATGGCATCAACTGTTTTCAGTCTCAATTTCTTCCTTTTGTGTTGAGGGATAAGTACCTTAGCAAGGCACCCCCACACTCGAAGATATTTGAGATTCGGTTTTATTCCACTCCATATGTGATGGAGTGGATTTATAGTATTTTGGATACCTAACGATATAAGTGTATCCATATGTTTAATTAAGGGTTCCAAGAGTTTTAATGAAGTTGAGATTACAATGATATTGACATTATGTTTATGCTCCTATGTACATATGATCTTTTCAAGATATAAATTGGGTAGTCAAAAGTGGTATATTTACATTAAAGTTCAATGGAATATCTATAGAGTGATGATGAAGCTATAAGTAAAATTCCATAATGTTTTGATATACCTAGAAGGAGTTATTTAGGTTTGATTTTTCTCTAAAGATTTGATGTTCTATAATGCTTTTAGAGGAGGATATAAGTCGTATGTCCTAAGTTTCTAGGCGCACATCCTTGGGCTTTGTTGTGAGTGTGTTGTCATGGATAGATCAAGTGAAAGGTCCTTTTACAGCCCTAGGATGTAATCGAACGGCTGCAAGACCTTCCTCTTTGCGGTCGTTGAGGCGAGCAGAGAGATAATGTATGTTCATCCCCCACATTGTGTTTGTGGTTTGACGAAGGAAGTGAAGTGGGAAGTTGGCCTCACATCCACCCTGACCCTCAACATGTGTGGCTTTTAGTGCCGCATAGACAGAGAACAAGCTCGCCCTCCTATATGTAACTACTCCTCTGCAATAAGGTGAAAACCAGGTTGACGCATCCTTGGCGAACGGTGATGGTGTGTGGTGCTTGAGCATAGGGGGGCGGCACGTTTCCTCACTGTTCTTCCAGCCATGGCGATGCGTCGGAAGGAGGAGAACCTGCTACTATCGGAGGTGTCGAAGTGGAGCAGAGACCCCCGGCCCGTTGTGCACTAGAGGTTGGAGCTCTGTGGCCGAGCTCTGACCCAGCCACGGCGGCGCCCGATCCAGCAAAGCACGACGCACACATCCGGCTTCGAGCAGAACCAACGCGAGGATATCACGAACTCATGCGAGAGAGGGAGAGGAAGCTGGGCGACGGCGGAGGTGGGTGCCGGCTCACGTCTGGTGTTGAGAAGCACACATCACGACGTCGGACGAGAGGTCAAGGAGTGTAGGGCTCCTTGTCGTCGCTCTGGCGTGCGGCGGCGCTCGCAGCCCAGCCAACGCTTCAGGCAGAACTAGAGACCAACGGCGGCAGGCTCTCCAAGCTGAGGAGGACGCTCGGAGTTGGATCTCATTAGTAGAGAACCAATCGGGGCGGTGATATGGGACAGAGATGTGTGGAGGCATCGCATTGAGGAACGACACACAGACGGATGTCGGGCGCCCTGGCATTTTACGGGTGAAGAAGATTGAGATTTCTGGTCGTGTGTGAGAAAAGAAGGCAGATCGAGTCCCATCCCCAGTGGCCGAACCAGAAAACACCAGCCACATAGACATGTGGCAGATTCCCATTGGCTGCGAAAAGGTAAATAACCCAGAAAATGCTCTGTTCTTCAATAAATCATAGAAAATAACTCTGATGCCCAATAATTCCTAGAAAAATACCAGTATGTTCATTAAAATGAATAGAACACGGTAGAATAATAATATCACACTTTTGATGCAGTAATCACAGTGATATCATGCAAGATGTATTATGCTTGTTTCATGAGTAATAATTATCAAATTGTGGCCTAAAATTATGAGAAAATACCAGTAAATCATAATTCATGTTTATAATGCATATGATGTCAGATATGGTCATGTTGATGCCCAGAATCATGTAATTTGCTCGATATGGCTATTTAGGGCTAATAAACCTAAATAAAATGTAGTAAATACATACATGCTCAATAAGTGATAAAATTTACAGAGTAAGTTCATATCAGTAACGTGAGTCTAATATGGAACTTTAATATCAGTTAGTTGCATAGAATTCAGGTTACATGAGGATGACCCTTAATGCATGGGTTGTAACCCTAATTTGAATAATGTATATAATCAAGTGTTAATATGTGCACAAAAAGGATATGGAACATAATGATCAGATAATGAACCATAATTTGGACAATAACATCAGTAAGATAATTCCAAGACAAGAATGCAAGTAATGATGAGAATATCCTAATGAGTTAAGTAAACCCTAAAATGGATATGATTAGGGTTAAGATGAGATGTAAGATGATAAGAACTTGATGATAGTATATGGTCTTGTCTTGATCAGAGTTTGACAAAGATATAGTTGACATTAGGAATATGTGTGATGATTATGTTTCTCTTGATCAAGGTACGCCATTACCTCTTACTTGGCTTATTATACAATATGCTTGTGTTATATGGTAGTAAAGACTTGGCATATGGTATTGATTGAAATGATTGTTCTTGTATGATATGTTGCATGATTTTCCATACTTATTTCTATGAACACATGAAACATAATATATCTGTTCCATTATATCTAAGCACTTCAACTCTTTGGTAGTAAAGTGCTGGAAATAAGTACTTCAACTCTTTGGTAGTAAAGTACTTGGAAGTGATCCAACTCTTTGGTAGTAGATCACATTGTGAAATGATCCAACTCTTTGGTAGTAGATCATAAAGGCCTTAATGTATTCAACTCTCAGGTAGTAAATGCATGGATGATATAATGGAAAATGTGCTTAAAATATGTATTCTCTTTTGTTGATGAATATCTTTGTGCAAGTATACGCTTTTCTTATATTTCTTTATAACTGCCAAGTATTAGTTTTATCTTATTGCCAAGATATGATGAGAGGTATATAAAAGACACGTAGGCGTACTCAATACAATATTCTTGAATATTATGCTGATGTGTACTGCATGTAATCTTTTATTTAGGTTGTGGTTATGCTCTCGAAGATCCAGGATAGTTGAGAGTTGTGTGGCGAGCTGATGTACAGGTGGACATGTTGTCTT
This sequence comes from Alisma plantago-aquatica, assembly GCA_963693085.1. Lineage (NCBI taxonomy): Eukaryota > Viridiplantae > Streptophyta > Magnoliopsida > Alismatales > Alismataceae > Alisma > Alisma plantago-aquatica. Next base: position 1,017,221,015 of record OY856409.1, on the reverse strand, counting down.
AAGATCCTACTGTTTAGTAGTAGTACATGTATATGTTAGAAGTTTGTTGTTCAATGTGTAATATCAAATGTTGTAATAATTCATGTTGTAATTATATGTTGAATGGTGAACATGTGTGTATGGTTTTATTATTGTTCATGTACATGTGCTACTGTGGTTTCCTTCTGACTTCCTCTGATTTTCTTCTTCTTAGCCTAGTATGTGGTGTTTAAATTGGGATTCTCGATGAGGTGAGGGTTTCAATTTGGACGTCACACATCAGATTAAGTTTTAGAAAATATGGGGACGTCACACCATAACTCAAACGGACTACTCTCTACATGTTTATGAGGAACTCTATTCAGAATATGGCAAGTCGTATTCAAATATTTCCCCCACATGAAGTTGGGTAGACCTGAGGTCTGGATTAAAGAGTTAACCATATCTATTAGAGTTTGGTTTTTACGTTCAGCTATCCCATTAGAATGTGGTGAATAAGGAGCGGTAACCTCATGAACTATACCATGTGATTGGCAAAATTCCAAAAACAGTTCGAGGTGTATTCTCCTCCCCTATCCGACCTTAATCTTTTAAGTATTTTGCCAATTTGAGTTTTAGCTTCTTTCTTATAAATTTTAAATTTATCGAATGTCTCATCTTTACTTCTAAGTAAAAAGACATAACAGTATCTAGTCGCATTCAATAAAAGTTATAAAATAATATTTTTGATCCCTAGTAGCAATTCCATTAAATTCACAGATATTCGTATGCACTAAATCTAAAATTTCTGAATTCCTATTCATAGAATGAAAAGGCTTCCTAGGAAGTTTATCTTGCACACAGATTTCACATTTATTATTGCTAATTTCATATTAGGGATTAAATTTAGATTCATCATACGCTTCATTAAGGTAACATTAACATGTCCCAAACATGAATGCCAAATGTCAGATGAAATAAGATTCATGTATACAGAACTATAATCATTGAAATTTAAAATGATATTTGAAACAGGTTCAACATGAATCTTAAATAAGTTCTCCACATCACATAAATACCCCTTCCCAAAAAATAAAGAATCACGAAGGCATGTAATAATAGCCTCATTACATTTGCAGTCTACTCTATAACCTTCCCTAACTAAAATTACGCCACTAAGGATATTACGTCGAATGGTTGGAACATGTCTGACCATGTGAAGAGTCAACACCTTCCCCTAAGGGAACTTCAAGTCCATCCATCCTTTACCTTTGACTTCTGCAGAGCTGGAATCACCCAAAGTCACGGACCGACCTCGAGAGGCCTGGTAAGACACAAACAAGGACTTATCAGCATACACATGCACATTACCCCAGTGTCAATTATCCAATAAAGTTGTTCAAAAATAGAAAGGATTTTAGGTTTAATAGACATGTACCCATCGTTGAGGTTCAAGGATGTAGTCATCATGTTGACCACAGCCTCCTCAGTTGCAGATGTGGTAGCTTTCTTTGCCTTCTTAGAAGGACAATCCTTATACCAGCGGCCAACCTGTCCATAAGTCCAACAAGGTTTGTTCTTTGATTTCTTCTGGATCTTGGCCTTAGGTTTATGTGCATTCTTAGTTTTCTTATCTTTTTTTTGATGAAGTCAGGGGGCTATCTTATTCATCCCGCGCTCCCCTTGCGAGCAAAAGCAAATGATAGGATACAATCACTAATCAAACTGGAAATAGGAAACATGGTAGTACTACTACCATTACAATCTTTGGACAGTAAAACATCAACCCTCGTAGGGGGAAGGGCATACACAGTGTATGTTGGGGGGTTTTGGGTGTTGTTTCTCGCAACCTTGTCTACCACTGTATTGCACTCCCTGGGAACATAATCGACCCTCCATCTAGATCGCCTCAGCCGTTGATATCTACGAATAAGCTTTGCATATCTAGGATGATTCTCCTCTTTTTGATTGATCATCGTTACCGCATTGAGAGAGTCAGACTCAATCACCATTTCTGCTATGTCGTTCTCAGTGGCGGCTTCCGCTACCATCAATATGTCGTCAAGCTCCGCTTCAACTACATCCATGGTCTGTAATCTGAACACGGCCCCGCCAGCCCATCTACCGAGATCATCCCGGCCAACGATGGCACAACAGGCATGCCTGCCTTTGACAGTTGCATCTATGTTAAACTTAAGTACACATTGGTCGGGCCTCCTCCAACCAGCATGTTCCTTCACTTTCATCACCGGTTGGAGGTTAGGGAACGCCTAGCCGTGCGCGGTCAGCTCTCTGTAGATTTGTTTGAACTGTTGTGTGGTCGGTACCCTAACCCCGTCGAACGTCAGCTTGTTTTGTGAAGCCCAAATACTCCAACAAGAAATCAGGATGCAAGAATAGCATTGCTTCTCCTGTTGCAAAGCTAAATGGATCCATTGTTTCGCATTGTCATCGGCATAGAAGAACTCCGGGCAAGGTTCGTCAGCAAAAATGACAACCCAGACCTCCTACTCGAAGAGACAATCACGCAAGGCGTGGAGGATCGACTCTTCACCGTCGTGACATCTCAGGCACTCGTTGCAGGAAGACAAGTTGTGTCTCACCCGCTTGTTGTTTATCAGAAGGCCATCATGCATTATAATCCAGATGAACGTCTTGATGCGGCTGGAGAGATCCATCTTCCAAAGCTTGTTCCAACTACCATCTGCACGAATTCCTTTCCCCTCTCTTAGTTTTCAATAGGCTGATTTGGTGGTTTACTGACCATTCTGTGTCAAGGCCCACGCTCTGACATCTTCACCATCCAAGGGTGTCGGGGGTTTCATCTTGGCTATCTCCTCCACAGTGTGGTCTGGAACCCAGGTCTTCAAGAACTCTGTGTCCTAGTTGTCGTTTAGGTCTACAATGCTCGACACTTTCAGATCTTCCAAATTCTCCAGAATGGGTTGGAGCGAGACCTCCTTGAGGAGAGGTCCCTCCCTCAGCCACCTATCAGTCCAGGCATTAATAGTGTTTCCATTCATCGGGATATAGAAAGAATTTGTGTTGATGAACTCATCTCCACCGAACACGTCCCTACCAAGTCTCGAGACATTAGTTGTGCGGATGCTTCCATTCCCTTTCTTCTTCCTCATATACAGGTTCCAGATTGAGTCTTGTCCGCTGTAGATATCCCAAAGGTGTTTGTACATGAGCGCCAAATTCCACTCGCACATGCATTTCAAGCCCAAACCTTCGTCCTTCTTGCAGCATGTTAACTTGTCCCAGGCCACTAGGGCAAGAGGATGGGATTTGTGGCTACCACCCTAGATGAAACGCCTGATAACTCCATTGACTCTATCACACAATTGCAGAGGGATTGCCACAGATTGCATGACGTATGTGGGAATGGTTTGGAGGACAGATTTGGCAAGGCACACTCTAACTGCCAGTGATAGGGTCCTAGCTGACCAGGTGGAGGTCTTGCTATTTACATTGTCAAGTATTTCACGGTAGGTGTGTTTGTCTATTCTCTTATGGATAATCGGCATGCCTAAATACTTTCCCAGATCAGTAGTATGTTGGATCCCGATCATATCGTTGATCTGGTCCTTCAGGTCCCGCTTCACACTCTTAGAGAAGAAGATCCTAGATTTCAAGGTGGAGATGGATTGGCCTGATGCCCGCTCAAATTGATTGAAGCAATCCATGATTGTTCTCATCTGTGACAGTTAGGCATGGGCGAAGAGGATTAAATCATCCGCGAAGAAGACATGAGATACGCTTGGACCCCTTGCCCCTAACTTCACCGGCCTCCAGAGGCCCTCCGCCACCTTCCGTTTGATTAGCTGACTAAGCCTCTCAAGGCAGAGGACGGACAGGTACGGTGAGAGGGGGTCCCCTTATCGGAGACCCCTGCTGGCCTTGAAGCAACCAGATGTGTCGCCATTCCAGGAAATTCTAGTTGTCCCCTTGGTGATGGAGTCCAAAATATAGCTAACTATGCTTTGTGGCAGCCCGGTTCTAATGACAGTATCCTTGATGAATTCCCAGGCCATTTGGTCGTACGCCTTGGTAAGGTCTACCTTAACGGCTATGGTTCTAGCCCCCTTCCTCCTCTTCATCAAGTGTATAAGCTCATGTACTAATGAGATATTGTCCGTGATGCGTCTACCAGGCACGAAGTTGCTCTGGGTCTGAGACACCCAGTTGGGGATGTGGACCTTGAGGCGTTCCACAACTAGCTTGGAAACAATCTTCAGTATCACGTTGTTCAGAGATATGGGTCTCAAGTTTTCGCACCTTTCTGGAGTCGTGACCTTAGGGATGAGAACAATGGTAGAATCACATAGCTCCTCCGGGATGTGTTCGGCGTTGATGGCCTCCTTAACGGTCTTGATGACACTCTGCCCAACAATCTCCCAATTCTTCTGAATGAAAAGAGCGGGTACTCCGTCCGGACCCGCCGCCATTACAGGGTCCAGTGATTTTACGACGGCGATGATTTCAGCTGGGCTGGGGCATTCACCCAGGTTGTTTTTCTCGACAGCGGTCAGAGACATGAATGTGCCTGGCATGTCAGCACAACTAAGTGCTTGGCCATTCTCCAGGGCAATGAGCACGCCTTTAAAGTGTTTTACGACCAGCTCCATCAACTCGGCGTCTCCCCAAACCCACTCGCCGGCGTTGTTCCTCAAAGCGGTCATTGTATTCCTCCTTCGTCTCTGGTTTTAGCAGAAGTAAAATTAACAGTAGGGTTTGCATCAGTAGGCACCTTGATCGTTTTCTCCTTTAAGTGTTCTTCTTGTATGTTTATATCTATCATTAGTTCTTCCATTGTATGTGTCCCTTTGTGGTGCTTCAGAGACATATCAAATGATTCCCATGACTTAGGAAACTTTTCTATGATAGACATAACAACAAACTTCTCAGGCAATACCATATTGGCATCTGATAGTTCATGAACTAGGAGTTGAAGATCGTGTGTTTGATTAGAAACAGACTTACCCTCTACCATATGAAACTTAAGAAATTTAGACACACAGTACTTTCAGCACCTTGGTTTTCAGTACTAAAATTCTTAATTAACCATTCCCACAAAATTTTGGACGTAGTGACAGGCGGCCTTGAGTAAGAGCCATACATCTTGTTATTTAGACCAAACAGAATCAAATCGTGACACATTTTGTCACCCTTCTTCCAATTAGCAATTAATAATGCATTATCAGAAATAGTATCATCAGATTTAGGTTCGGTCTTTTCTAAGTATTGATCAAAACCTGCAATATTCAGCCAAATTTGCTTCTGACTCTGCCAACGGGCAAAGTTGGTACCAATAAATTTTTTAGGCACACTACTGGTATCAATTTTATTTCCAGAACCACTCTGACTGACCATTGTTAATTAACAACAGAAAATAATTTCTTTAAGACGGTTGAATAAAATTTAGGATTTTACGTCATTTCATGCAACAGCGACTGATGAATTAACGGTTACAGGCCAGATCCAGATAAGAAGCAGAAGAATAAACAATGGAGGAGAAAATAAACTGAGTTAGGAACCTGACCAGATCGTTCGTTGAAAAACGAACATGTTTTACTTAAAGAAATCAATGTTGTACAGTCCTCCAGGACAGGCGTCGTTCTCCCAGTTTACCCAGTCACAAACCTGAAGAGAAGCATCACGTTTACGTAGACGGCGAACATTGCAGATGAAAAGATGCACCACCACCAGTGTAGCCCGACAACTGTAGGAACCATTACCTGACAGGTTGTGTCTTGAAGAAATAGGATGAATGACTTTGTCGCTTTCATGAGAGAGATCTCCAAGCGACAGGCAGGAGCAACGGCGGCAGACTCCGGGTTTAGGGCTTGCAAAACATTCGCACGAACGGCTGACGGTTGTGTTCGAAAGATGTGTTTAATCTTAATGATCGGATGTCTATTTATAGCCTTACACGCCCCACTAATCATATTCTCGTTAAGACGTGAAAATTCCGCAAAAGAGACATTTTCAGTTAGGATTAAATGAGTAATTAATTATGTAGTTGTGTCCTTGTGTAAAAAGAAGACAGAAGATATTCTCCACAATCCAATCCAGGCCAGGCGAGGGGTGGCATGGTACACGCACGTGCGTGTGTGTTGTGGTCACCCCATCCACCAAGGAGGTGAACATACCCTCCTCCTATGACCCCTTGGACACTAGTGTCCTATGTGATCCTACATATAAAGACCACAAAAGTTCTAGGAGTGAGCAATATGGATAAAACTTCTTTCTCATTTGCACTATAGACAAAACTATTTTTCTTTCTCATTTACACTAGAGACAAAATTATTTTTTTCTCATATGTACTAGTTGCACTACATTGGCCTTAACCCGTGTTATATACATGGCTGCCTACAGCCATATATATAACACTTCCTTCTCCTTCTCGTTTGTCGTGCACAGACCAAAAGAGGGAGAACTAGAGAAGAGGAGGAAAGGGAGAGTAGTGGCATCTCGGAACTCAGAGAAGACTCGGCTACAGCCTCTATGTCGTTCAGAAGTTTTCCCCATGGCTGATCCGATCTGAAGCTAAGTGTGGAAGGTCGTCGCCAATGATGAGTTTGCGGAAGATGATGTTACTTCCAGAAGGCATTGAATGGAGCATCTTTAGTCAATTAATGGACATTGATAAGTTCCCTAGAACTTGGCGGAGCTCCAGATGTGCTGCTGTGATGTTTCATCACATGGAGCGGCTTTTCCCCTCTTCTCTCCACTGCGGTGATGGACATTGACGGCGACTCGTCGACGTGGAGTTTGGGAGCAGATGAGGAGATGTCTTGTCGTCGAGTAGGCCATCTCAATACTAAAGTAGCCTAAGGGGGGGCGTCATCAGAGGCCGAAAAGGAGGAGAGGGGTGCCTTTTGCTCGCCGGAGTAGACCAGTGTAGCGGCATAGCTTCGGACCTGACGAAGGTGAAGGCAGTGAGATCGTGAAGACCGTAGAGAGAGAACTGGCGGAGGCAGTGCCTGTTCACGGAAGAACAGGGTCTCACATATCGCGCGGTCGTGGGGACGGAGAAAGACAGAGGGCACCTCCAAATCGAATCCAAGACCAAGGTGAATCGGGTTGTATCGCCTGAACCGGCTGGCCCAAGACAGCTAGCGCACGGTCTAACCTATGCCAGGCGCAGGAGCCACGTCCTCTTATTGGACACGCGGCGGGTGTCGATCGGCCAGGAAAGGTAATTGTCTCATAAATGTCCAGATCTTGTATAATTCATAAAAATTAGCATGTTTAACAAAAATTACAAATGAGCTACCAAAATTCTCAGAAAAATAAGTAGAATAGCATGGAATCATAATATCAGCCAATTGATGTTTACATCATAGTGATTTTATATAAGGCATGTTACACTTGTTTCATGAGTAATAAATATCAAATAATGACCTAAAATTATGAGAATGTATCAGTAACTCTTAAATGTATTTTAGAATCCATCTGACATCAGATATAATCATGTTATGACATGTAATATTTTAATTTTCTTAGAATGTCTATCTAAAGCTAATAACCCTATATAAAATGTAGAAAATACATTTATGATCAATAAATGATGGAAATTACATAACACCTTAATATTAGAAACTGGAAGCTAATTTGGAACTTCAATATCAGCTAGATGCATAGAATTCATGTTATATGAAGATGACCCTTAATACATGTTATGTAACCCTAATATGACTAATGAATGTGACATATGGTTATTATGTGTACCTAATAATGTGAAACATAATTATCATTTAATGAACTATAATCTGAAATATGACATCATTAAGATAATTCTAAGATAAGAATAGAAGTAAAAGCAAGAATATCCTAATGAGTTAAGTAAACCCTAAAATGGATATAACTAGGGTTAAGATGATGAGAATCTGATGTTAGTACATGTCATCTTGTCTTTATCAGTGGTTTGACCAAGGTGGCAGTTTTCATGAGGAATATGTAATGATTAGAATATCTATGATCAAGGTACGCCATTACCTCTTACTTTGCCTACTATTTAGTATGGTTGTATTATATGTGTACAAAATACTTGGCATATGATATTGGATGAAATGATTTTTCTTGTATGATATCTTGCTTAATTTTCTATACTTATTGATCTGAACACATGAAACATAAGATATTTGATCCATTATATGATAGCATTAAATCTCTTTGGTAGAATAATGCATTGATGAAAGTACTAAATCTCTTTGGCAGAATAGTGCATTTATGAAAGTACTAAATCTCTTTGGTAAAATAGCACATGTGAGGACTAAATCTCTTTGGTATAATAGTGCATGTGGTTGATCAACTTTAAATAGAATTTCTACTTTGTTGATAAACATTTTTTTGTTCAATTATGCTTTTGTTATATTTCTTTATAACTTCCAATTATTAGTTGTATCTTATTGCCAAGTCTTAGTAATGAGATGTATATAAAAAGACACATAGGCGTACTCAGTATAATATTCTTGAATATTGTGTGGACGTGTACCACATGTAATCTTTTGTTTCGGTGATGTGGACCTTTGATCTTGAAGAATTTTAAAAGTTGAGAGTTGTGTAGCGAGCAGATGTACAGGTGGATCTATTGTCTAGAAGATCATGTTATAGATGTAGTATGTGCATATGTAAAAGATTATCAATCAATGTGTAATATCAAATGTTGTAACAATTAATTTTGTAATTATATGTTGAATGGTGAGCTAGCTTGTGTTGTTGTGGTTTGTTTATTGTTCATGTGCATGTGCTATTGTTGTTTCCTTCTGACTTCCTTTGATTTTATCTTTCTCAGACTAGTGTATGGTGTTTAAATTGGATTCTCACTGAGATGAGGTTTCAATTCAGACATCACACATTAGATTAAGTTTTAGAAAACCCAAGGATGTCACATGTGGTATCAGAGCATGAACAATAGCAAAGCCTGGCATTTTCTCATTATACAACTCAAACTAAAAAAAAACCTTGAACTTTAAAAATCTTTAGGGTTAGATTAGTCATTTTTTAGAGACCAGATCTGAGCTAGCCTCTAGGTTGGAACCTAGATGTATGAGAACTAGGTCTAGACTAGTGCTTGTTGTATAGCAAGTCCTAAGATGTCATTCTCTCCTTGTAATGTAGTGGTATGGGACGTTACATTATTCAAAGATTATGTTCATCAAGGGAAGAGAAATATTAGACATATAACACTCATTGTCTAGGGTGGCTACACTAGTCTACACTTTGTTCTCACCCTTTTCATTAGATGGCATGGCATTGGACTCTCTACTATGTGTGGGACACTTGTTTTGTGGATTTGGTTTTTTATTCCAATAGGATCAAACCTCAATAGTTTTCTCTGACGCATGTTTTATCATAGAAAAACTATATAATATTTTATTATATATGTAAGTATTAAAAAAATGTGTCCCCACACATATACGAGTAGGAGGTGGCCATGCAACCTAAGTGAAAGTAAGTGACATCACTCTAGAAGAGAGAGTAGTTCTAGATTAGATGCCTAAAGCCTTGTTAGAATATGTAATAGTTGGAATAGATGGAATGAGTTTAGATGATATGATCTAAGTTTGATATAGTGATATAAGTTGGTTGATGAAGACAAATGTTTGTCTTTCAGGATTAAGGTTCAGTTTTGAGGATTCAAGATAAGTTTTAATGATGCAAGTATGTAGGCTTTTTTGAGATGAGATAAGCTAAGTTAAGACAAGGTTGTGAGTCAGCATGAGCCTCGGGCTCTTTTATAAAGGAGGACCTCTAGTGTTAGGACCAGTTATAGGGTTAAGTCCAGAGAGAGTGAGACCCAAAGGGAGAAGGTCAAAGAACTTAAACTCCGAGATATGAGAATTATGATATGTCCTAAACTAGACTACTCCTGAGTGAATGAGTAGAGTTGCCTTGTGCTTGATCACTATAGCCTTTTTGAACACTAGATGTCCTTGGGAGGACCAAACCCTAGAGTTAGAGAGAGTCTGGTTACATGTGTATATGTAAAAATGGTAATGAGTACCTGCCATCTGGGTGAGGAAGAGAGAGTCCCAAGACCCTGGAGGAGGTAAATGTGTTAGTTTCTGTAAATCCTCAATCTTGGGTTGAGGGTACCTTGTCAGAATCTAGTGGTTGCATATATAAGAGAGAGAGAGAGAGAGAGTTCAGGGTAAGCATGTATTGTGGATAGATACCTATAATGAGAATGTCATATCATTTTTTGATTTGTGCTAATGTGGCTAGCGTTTGTGAAGTTGGTCACTAGTTCCAATAAGGTGACTTGAGAACCGTAGATCGAGAGGGAAGATAAAATTCTATGCATATTAGATACTCATAAAGATGATAGAGATCAAAGAGACTGAGCATGAAACTACCCTCATGATTTGGGTCAGGAGTACCTCAATTGCACTAGATAAATCTTTGATATATGTTTGACAAGCCACTTGTATAAGTTTCTTTAGAACGACCATGGTATAATATACGTAAGAATGAGATCTTATCTTGAGATGTGATATGTGGATATTACAGGGTGAGAAACCCTAGTGATGGGTTGATAAATCTATATGTATAGATGGTTAACCATAAACATGAAAAATGATGGCATGACATAGTTGGTTGATCATGTGAGGAAACCACTAATAAAGTTTGTTACCTAATATGAATGTGAAATGAGATCATATTAGTGATATACACAAAATGATGTTTTGTGTTAGCGGTTAATAAAGATATTGCATATAGCTTGAAAATTTGTAGAATATAATGATGAAGGCACCTTGATTTTATGTAGATGGATAAAGTGGGTTGATTATAATTAACCACTTCATACAATGTATAAGCTAATGTTTGAATCTTAATGCTTGAGTAAAAAAAGGATGAAAATCCTTAAATGTGAAATATGTCATGACATAACTAGAGCTTCTAAGTTCTTGTTCTGATGGTTCATTCAAGATGCTTGAAGCCTCATAGGAGTGGTTAAACAAGTTTTATACACTGTGTTCTTAGAGATATTGCGCCTATAGCGGTGCCATACTTGTGGATGAAGACCTTCTATTTATCTTTGGAATCATCGAATGGCTTAATTTTTTGGACGAAATTTTCTTTTAAGATGTATATGATGTGATGGACTGGATTTTTGGCTTAATTTTGAGGAAGAAATTCCTTTTAAGATGTGTAGGATGTGATGCAATGAATTTTTGATATTCATGGTTTTACATATTACAATGACATAAGGATGAACCTTGAAGTGTGTTTTTATCATATGAAGGTACTCTAAATAGTTTGACATAAACTAAAGGTCATTTAATATTAATATTATGACTAGTGCCCCTAAGTATGTGACATTTTTGATTAAGTGGTTGATTGGTCAAATAGTAGTAAATTGGAACGGAATTCTAAGAAAATATAGTTATGATGATGATAAAGGTATGATTTAATTTTCAAGAAATTAAGATGTTCCTAGATGGATATATTTAGGCTTGAATGTGCTAAAATAATGTGTATTTGCTTTAAGTGATGGGATAAGGTTTATATTTATGAAGCCTAAGTCTGTAATCATCCTATGTGTTATGTCGGCCTGAGTAAGTTGATGTACAAGACACAGACTTGATGGGATGTAGATTGGCTATGTGGAACTATTTAGGAGGTAGGATGGGTTGGATGGATTATGCCTAATCGTCTACTATCTTACGGTTAGAGAGGCAGTGGAGTTGATGGAAATTGCGGTCACCCATGATCGCATGCTGAGGATGACAAGGCTACATGAAAAGTAACCAAACAGTTGAGCTTAGATCATCAAGAGGAGCAAATAGAAACCTCATTTTAGATTAGTGGGTAAGAGAAAAGCAAGAACAGATGCCAACTTCCTTCTCCTTCTCCTTTGTCATGCACAGATCAAAAGGGGGAGAACATGAGAAGATGAGTAAAGGGAGAGTAGTGGCATCTCAGAACTCAGAGAAGATTCGGCTACAACATCTATATCATTCGGAAGTTTTCCCCATGGCTGATCAGATTTGAAGATGAGTGTGGAAGGTGGTCGCCAATGATGAGCTGGGGAAGATGACATTAGTTCCAGAAGGCATTGAATGGAGCATCTTTAGTTAATTATTGGACATTGATAAGTTCCCTAGAACTCGGCTGAGCTCCAAATGTGTTGTTGCGATGTTTCATCACATTAAGGGGCTTTTCCTCTCTTCTCTCCATTGTAGTGATGAACATTGATGGTGACTCATCGATATGGAGCTTGGGAGTAGAAGAGTAGATGTCTTGTCATCGAGTAGTTCATCTCGACACTGAAGCAACCTAAGGGGGGCGTCATCATAGACCGTCGAGGAGGAGAGGGGCGCATTTTTCTCGTCGAAGTAGATCAATGCAGTGACATAGCTTTAGAAATGACGAAGGTGAAGGTGGTGAGTGTAACATCCCTGACCTGGGTTATGAACTAACCCTAGGTGTTTTGCTTAATTATGTAATTATATACTGATGATTATCTTTTGGTATGTAATTAAAGCTCCTGAGGAACATATTTTGCCATTTCTGTCCTTTTTAAACAATGTTGTAGTATTGTTTTGTAATACAGGGACCTATGTGCAAATTACCCAATTAGAGGGTTTAACTTGCAATTTATACATGTTCCTATGTTACTTTGATGTTGAGACATCATAAGATTGAATATGGTTAAGTATGATGGATTCTCCAAGCTTGGGCATCAAGATGCAGCTTGTGGAGCAATCCTTGTACTTAAAACCCTAATTTTGGTGTAAAATGCAATTTACCCAAAATATGAGGTGAAACTTGTAAAATACACCTTATAGAGTATATTTTATGACCCTTGGCATCATTTAGAGTAATAATGATGAAGGGGGCACTTCATTTGAATAATCATATAATAAGGAACACCTTTGTAATTGAATAACCAAGTTGTAAGTAAGGAGACCCTTATATAAGTGCACCTTAGTGATAAGTTGACCTTCTTTGCCTTTAGTTCTTGGTCTTAGAAGGAGTTTTGCTTTAGAAAGTAGAAGGGACGTGCAAATAAAAAAGGAGGGACCTAGATGAGAAAAGGAGAAGTAAGTTGTCCTTATGATGGAAATATCCCCAAAGTATATATGCTCTCTTCCTTTGCAAACAAAGGATCGTTTCCCTTTCTTCCTTCACTTACCCCTTTGCTTAACCGACTGAAAGTAGAGATCTGTAGCAGAGGTGATCGTCCAACTTGTTCTAAGGTAAGAAGAGACCATCATCTTGCTCGGATTCATGGAGAAAGTTGGGTTACAAGGTTGGTTTTATGGTTTTCTTACTTAGCTCTTTCTTTCTAGCCGATCTTTCCCAACCTTTTCTTGGAGAAACACCTTCGGCCAACCTGTGGAGCTCAAGACTCCATTAAAGGCTTGAAAGCTTGGATCTCTAGGAACGACCTTTGAGGTGGGTTTTATAACTCTAAACCTTTTGCTTTCTTATGCATATCCTTGTCCTTGCAATTAGTAGTTAGTTCTTCTTCTTCCCCACTCTTCCTTGCACTTTTGCAAGCAAAACCACAAAGTAACCGACCTGAACCGAGGTTGAAGATGATGGGCGTGATTTCCTAGGTAACTTTACCAAACGACCTGGGACCATTTGGTCTAAACGGTTTGCAAGACCGTTTGAAACCAAACGGTTTCACAACCGTTTGATTTCATGCGATTTGCAAGACCGTTTAGATTCAAACGGTCTCCAAGACCGTTTGGAAAGTTTGACCAAGTGAAGACCATTTAGAGGTCTGTTGGAAACATTGTGAATTAATCATCTACAAAGAATCATAATCTAATTGCAAACAAATCACAAGTTGAAGGCACTTCAACCCTCTAAATCCTAATCGGGTTCAATTGCTGATTTCAAGAACCAATCTTGTTGAACTTTGGGTTGAGTGGCCCAAACGGTTTCAAAAACGTTTGGGATTCACCAAAAAGGTCTCAAGACCGTTTGGTGACACCCCAAGACCGTTTGTAAGTCTAGGGTTAAGGTAATTTGATCAATTGAGGGTCCAATCATAATAGGTTGTTGAATTAATTGAAAGTGCTGATTTGTAACTTAATTAGGGTTCAACCCTTATCAAATTGACTTATATTTTGATGTGATTTTGGGAAAAAGGTGTCAAGACCGTTTGGAGGATGTCCAAACGATCCCAAGACCGTTTGGGCCAAGTTGGGGCCCAATTGAGTGGCAATTGATGGGTTCAACTTCAATTAGACTCATGTTGATCAATGTTGATGGTTAATGGATTACAAACCCTAATTGAATTAGTTTCAACCCTAATTGGATATCAATTGAGGGTTAATTGAGTGTCCAATTGGTTAAGTATAACCCTAATTAGCTCAATTGATAAGTGGTTAACAAGGATGTGGCCAATTGAGGGGTTCAACATTGAAAACCCTAATCGATTACAAGTGTTGATGCACCTTTGAGGTCCATGCGGTTTTGAGCTGATTTGGACCAAACGGTCTCAAGACCATTTGGGCTCAAACGGTTTCAAAACCGTTTGGAGATCATGTGGTTTTTCTCATGCGGTTTGAACCCATGCAGTTTGGTCATACGGTTTGGCCATGCGGTTTGGTCATGCGGTTTGATCAAACGGTTTCAAAGTCAACTATGTTCAAACGGTCAACAAGTTGAAACGGTCTTGAGTGTGACCTAGTTCATGCGGTCTTGAAAGTCAACCTATCCAAACTGTCAACCCGTCCAAACGGTTTCAAAACCGTTTGGAGGTTGAAGTGTGTAATCGTTTGGGAACTTTAGGGTTATGATTATTGGAGGTTGAAGTGTGTAATCGTTTGGGGACTTTAGGGTTACGGTTACTTAATGCTTTGAAGGTTTAAATGGTTCAATGGTTATTCAACTTAAACCCTAATCATACCTAAAGACATTAAGGGGTTAACTAACTAGTAGTTTGAACCATGTTATGATTAAGGGTGAACATTACCAATGTGCCCTTGGAGGGTTCAAGTAAACCAACATCCCTTGATCAAGTAAACCCTAATGACCATAGTGGTGATGACTTAACCTATATTAATCAAGTTGATTTGACCTAATCTAATCTAGAATGATTTAAACATCATCTAGCAGTGAGAGGAGAGAGAAGGCTCCTAATATGAATAAAAATCAAGTAACACACCTTCAATATGTAAGAATGTACATGATTAGGGTATGATCCATCAAGGTGAGATCATGGAAATCCTAATTTTGATGATTAACAAATCTTAACCTAATTTGAGGGCATCAATGATGATAATTTTCATACATGATGATGCTATGAGCTCAATTCACTATGAAGTGAATAGTAAACCCTAATTCTAGGGTAATAACATGTAATATGAATAGTAAACCCTAATTGAGGGTAATGTGTTGAATTGTATAATAAACCCTAATTCCAGGTTATGCCTTTAAGCATAAATCTTCATGATTAAGTATGAGATGAAGAATCATTATTCCTAATCATAATGAAAGGGATTGGATAACCCTAATTGATGTAAATAAGGGAACCTAGCTTTAGTGAAAGCATGAAGGTACAACCCTTGAAATGAAAGATCAATTCTGCTTATAAATTGCTGATCTGGAAATGAATTGTTGTCAATTGAATTAACCATGCAGGTTCTTATAAGAGAATGATCATAGCCAGGTAAGGGTTATGATGTCATGTTCATTGAAAGCATGTTATTAGCTTTATGAATGGTGAAATAATATGTTGCCTAGTTAAGTGGCATCATATGAGATTGATAGGCTGTAAGAGCCATGAGTAACATCAAGGTCATGCTAATTAGATGACTATGATGAAATGATTAAGAATTGATATTCATATGATAATTGATGTGAGTTAATCTTGATACATTTAGTATTCTACTTTCATAGGTGTTGTTCTAATAATGAAATGTTTGAGAACTTGCTTGATGCTAAAAGAATACTGAAATGTACCTAACTAATCAAGTATAACCATACCATGTAGAGCCCTGATCATAGATCCATCATTGTCAGAAGCTAAATGATGGTGAAACAGGTTTTCCTAAGGGAATTCCTAGATCACATACTTTTGAGTGTGTGGGGGAATATGGACGCGAATATCCTTATGTCCTAGTGTAGGAGTTGATGTAGATGTACCTTAATCTATCAACCCTTCACTGTATGTTTATGTCGGGATGATGTATCACTATTCTCCCGAGGGAATCTAATGTCGCATCGATGAGAGATAAATAAGAGATCTTTCGATAGCGAAGAGGGTACATAATGCCACTGTGACTCTAATAGTGAAGTGTCAGAATACCCTGGTAAGCTATAGTAGAAGAGACACTAGATGTCCTTCATGTTGATCCTCACACTGACTGAGGAAGATGAGGTCATAAGAATCCGGCTCTTTTGATGGCCTAGGTATGATACCGATGCGACTTAATAGTGATCGGTTGGAGTATGAGCGGTATACCTCATCTTCGCAGGGCATAATAATGTTTGTAAAACATAATCAACCGAGTAGCATATCTGCTTAGGTTGAACTACGAGAAACAATGATTGATGTTACATTGTTTACATTAATAGTCTTTTCAAGTATCTAGAATACATGTTCTTCATATGCTTTAATGAAGTGATTGCTTAAGTAAATGTTTCTTTACTTATAATCAAACTTGTTGCTGAATGTTTTAAATTACCTTGTTTATGTTATTCCTTAATTGCTATAACAAAGCTTCTGGCGGAGAGTTATAACTCTCGTTGGGACAATTATTCAGATTGTCTCACTCCCATAGGTTTCAACTTTTTAGGTGGACGTCGAGGACGGAGAAACCAATCTGAGGGTGAACAGTATCAGCAGCAGCAACACCAAGGGCAACAGTGAATTTCAGGTGGAGATACTGACTGTCAAGTCCTGTAGTTAGTTAGTCTTATGTCGTCTCTGTACTCTCAGGTCCTAGGAGTTAGTAGGTCTGAGATTTTGGTTTTTAATCTCGAGATTTTGTATCTGGATGTATATAATCACTCAAGAGGTTATTTAACAGAGATGTAAACTGTTTATCTTATTTCTTATAAAAGAGTTTTATGTTCTAATAATCTCTTCCCAAAAAGTTTTAATTTATAGTGATTTTTCATATTCCGCTGCTAATCGAATGCTTCTGCTGAGTTTACCTCATGATTTGGAGATCGGACCGTCTCAATTAAGTGGTATCATAGCTCTAGGTTCGCTGAGTCTACAGAGACATAGGACTTAGGATGTCGAGTCTATTCTTAGTGTCTTCTAGTATATCTAATAGTGTCTTCTACTCCTCAGGAGAAGAAGATAAGTAAGGATGTCTGGACCACACGAGGAGTATGTGGCAGAGAGTAGTGTCGCTACACCCCGAGAAGGTGCAAGAAACCTAGAAATAGAACATCATGTACTTGAGCCACCTCAGTTTGACCCAGCTGACATGGGAAACCCAGTTGTTCAGACTATGTTCAGGCAGTTTATGACTGCCATGATACACATCACAGATAGGATGCCCATGCCTGCACCTAGGGCACCTGCCCAGCCTGAAGGACAAGGTATCGGTAAAACGTTCGAACGACTTCGCTGAGTCGGAGCAACCGAATACTTTGGAACGGCTGACCCCGCAGATGCCGACCTTTGGTTGACTGAACTAGAGAAAGCTTTTAGAATCCTAAACATCCCAGAAGCTGAGAAGGTTAGACATGTTGTCTATCTTCTCAATGGGAGTGTCGGGCATTGGTGGACCATGGAAGAGCAGAAGAGGCCTGGTGTGGAGGTTGCGTGGGAAGTCTTCCGACGGGAATTTATCAATAGATATTTCCCTAAGACATTCCTGTACGAGAAGATCTCTCAGTTTGAGAGGTTAAGGCAAGGTTTGATGAACATTAGCGAATACGAAGCTAAGTTCATGGATTTGTTACGGTTCTGTCCGCATATGGCTGCTACAGATGAAGAGAGGATCAGGCGGTTCGAGAAAGGGTTGAATGCTGAGTTGACTACTCCTGTGTATGCTCTAGAGAACCGGGAAAGGTTTGCTACCTTCTTTGAGTCAGTACGAAGGATAGAAAGGTCCGTAGTAGAGAAGAGGCAAATCCATAAGAGATATCCTCAGTTTCAGGGATCTTCATCTAGAGACTTCAAGAAGCCTAGGTTTTCTGCGCCTACACCACCACCACCTAGACCTAGTGCTCAGACACAGTGGACACCGAGTAGAGGTAGAGGACAAAGCCTACCATTACAAGGGGCTCGCAGTTCAGCATCGATGTCAGTTACGGGACCACCAAGACCACAACAACTGGAGAGAAGTTGTTACATATGTGGGAAGATGGGGCATCTGATGAAAGACTATAGAGCTAGACCAACGAGTGTAACACAACCACAGAGGCAGATTCAGCAAGGATCCCAGAGGAGACAGTTTCAAGGAGCAGCTAGAGGACGTGGACAAGCGTCCCAAGCTGGATCGTCAGCACCGAATCAACCTCAGGCGACAGCAAGGTTCTATGCAATGAACCCACCTGATGCAGTGATCAACCCTCGGGTTGTGGCAGGTCAGATGGAGTTGTTATATTCTGATATGTCTACATCCTGTGTTGTATCTGTTTTGATTGACCCGGGTGCTACGCACTCCTTTATCACTCGAAGAGTGATTCATAACTGCAATATGACAGTCAGTCATAGGGCAGATAGCTTGTTGCTTGAGACTCCATTAAGAGGGTCTACTGTGTTGCAGGAGGTTTGCTCTCCCTGCATCCTCTTCTTTTCTAATCATCACATTCAAGTGGACCTTATACCACTTGAGATGCAAGGATTCGATATAATCCTTGGGATGGATACCTTGGAAAGGTATAGGGTTGTTTTGGATTGTGAATCCAAGCAAGTTGTGTTTGCTAATGAAAGCGACGTATGGATCTTTCAAGGAGAGAGAAAGATTCTACCTACCTGTTTGGTGTCAGCTATGGTTGCTGAGAAGCTGATGAGGTAAGGATGTTATGCATTCTTGGCCCATGTGGTAGATACTACCATGGAGAGTCCTAACCCTGCTGAAGTTCCTGTAGTCAGGGAATTTGAAGATGTATTTCCTGAAGAACTTCCAGGTGTACTACCGCCTCGGGAGATTGATTTTGAAATCAATTTGATCCCAGACACGCAACCTATAGCACAAACACCATATAGGATGGCGCCTGCTGAGATGGCAGAACTCAAGAAACTGTTGTAGGAGTTGCTTGAGAAGGGTTTCATCCGACTGAGTACTTCGCCTTAGGGTGCTCCGGTTCTCTTTGTTAAGAAGAAAGACGGATCAATGTGGTTGTGCATTGATTACAGACAACTAAACAAAGTAACAATAAAGAATAAGTATCCTCTGCCGAGGATTGATGACCTCTTTGACCAGTTGTGTGGTGCAACAGTCTTCTCAAAGATAGACTTGAGATCGGAATATCATCAACTCCGTATTAAGGATAGTGACATATCCAAGTCTGTCTTCAGGACAAGGTATGGTCACTATGAGTTCACAGTTATGTCGTTTGGACTAACTAATGCACCGGCTGTATTTATGGAACTCATGAATAGAATCTTCCGACCTTTCCTCGATCAGTGCGTTGTTGTCTTCATAGATGACATTCTGATCTATAGTAGAGATGCTCAGCAGCATGAACAACATCTTCGTCAGGCCCTAACTTTGCCAAGAGAACATAAACTATACGCTAAGTTTAGCAAATGTGAGTTCTAGTTGCTGGAAGTGTCTTTTCTTGGACATGTGGTATCTGCCTCGGGTATTCGTGTTGACCCTAAAAAGGTAGAATCTATCCTACAGTGGGAACAGCCGAAGACACCGACGGAGATCCCTAGCTTCTTAGAGTTGGATGTCTATTACTGAAGGTTCATTAAGAACTTCAGTTCTATAGCCTTACCCTTGACTAAGTTGACTCGGAAGGATGTTCCTTTTATCTGGAGTGATAAGTGCCAGCAATCTTTCCAGCTATTGAAGGAGAGGTTGACAAGTGCACCTGTACTTGTGTTACATGAGCAAGGTAAAGGATACATAGTTTTCTGTTATGCCTCCAAGAATGGACTTGGATGTGTGTTGATGCGGGATAAGCAAGTGATTTCTTTTGCTTCTCGACAGCTTAAGAAACACGAGGAGAATTATCCGACACACGATCTGGAGTTATCTGTTGTGGTTCATGCCTTGAAGATCTGGAGACACTATCTCTACGGAGAGACATTCCAGATTTTCACTGATCATAAGAACCTTAAGTATATCTTCTCTCAGCATGAACTTAACATGAGGCAACGTCGCTAGATGGAGTTAATCAAGGACTATGATTGTATAATTGATTACCATCCAGGGAAGACCATTGTGGTTACAGATGCCTTGAGTAGGAAATCAACAACATCAACCATGGAAAGGGCACAATCAAACTCTTTAGTATGCTCTAGAAGAGATATGCTTATCTCCTTAAGGCAAGACAATGTACAGTTGAAGGTGTCATTGTTAGCCGGGTTGTTAGCTGAGATGCATATAAAACCTACTCTAAGAGAGCAGAATAAGGAAGCACAGCAGATTGATGTTGCACTTCAACAAATTAGATCGGAGTATGGTGATGAGAAGCGAGATGGTTTCCATGACTCAGATGATCAAGTAGCATGTTATCATGGAAGGATGATAGAGCCAGATGTGGATAACTTGAGAAAGTTAGTCCTGGAAGAAGCTCATTCTTTGATGTATGCTATGCATCCAGGGAGCACCAAGATGTATCGAAACTTGAAAGATATGTATTAGTGGCCTGGGATGAAGAAGGATGTTGCAGAGTTTGTGATGAGGTGTCATGTGTGTCAGCAAGTTAAAGCTGAACACCAGAAGCCTGCAAGAACAATGCAACCTTTACCCATACCACAGTGGAAGTGGGATCATGTAACTATGGACTTTGTTGTTGGCCTACCCAGGACAAACAAAGGGTATGATTCCATTTGGGTAATAGTTGATAGGTTGACAAAGACAACGCATTTCTTACCTATCAAAACAACCTTTTCTGCTGAGAAGTTAGCACAGTTGTATGTTGAAGAGATAGTGTGACTGCACGGAGTTCCAGTCACCATAGTTTCAGACCGAGGTCCCCAGTTTACGAGTCATTTTTGGGAGCGACTGCACAGAGCTCTAGGCACCCAGTTAAGGTTTAGTACAGCCTTTCACCCACAGACTGATGGATAGTCAGAAAGGACTATACAGACCTTGGAGGACTTGTTGAGAGCATGTATTCTCCAGTTTACAGGAAGTTGGGATCTGCACCTAAGCTTGATAGAGTTTGCCTATAACAATAGCTATCAACATAGCATTGACATGGCACCTTATGAAGCTTTGTATGGTAGACATTGTAGATCACCCCTATGCTGGTATGAGACTGGTGAACATCAGTTGTTAGGTCCTGATCTTGTGCAGCAGACCACAGAAAAGATCAAAGTAGTACAACAACAAATTAAGACTGCACATGATAGGCAGAAGTCATATGCTGACAGACGTCGTAGACCCTTAGAGTTCTAGGTTGGAGACAGAGTGTACCTCAAGGTCTCGCCTTGGAAAGGAGTTCTTCGTTTTGGAAGGAAAGGGGAGTTAGATCCTAGATTTATGGGGCCTTATCGAATCATTGAACGGGTTGGAAAGGTAGCCTATAAACTAGAGTTACTGTCAGAATTACAGAGGCTACACCCTGTGTTTCACATTTCTATGCTGAGGAAATGTCACCCTGATACTGAGTCAGTTCTACAACCTATGGAGGTAGAATTGAATGATGATATAACATATGAGGAAGGACCAGTGTCAATCCTTGATAATGGGATTAAAAATCTGAAAAAGAAATACATAAGTCTTGTGAAAGTCCTCTGGAATCATCGTGGTATTAAAGAAGCCACTTGGGAACTAGAGGAAGAGATGAGAAGGAAATACCCTGCTCTTTTCTCTTAATATGTTTTGTTGATTTCGAGGACGAAATCCTTGTAAGGGGTGGATAATTTGTAACATCCCTGACCTGGGTTATGAACTTACCCTAGATGTTTTGCTTAATTATGTAATTAGATAGTGATGATTATCTTTTGGTATGTAATTAAAGCTCCTGAGGAACATATTTTGTCATTTCTGTCCTTTTTAAACAATATTGTAGTATTGTTTTGTAATACAAGGACCTATGTGCAAATTACCCAATTAGAGGGGTTAACTTACAATTTATACATGTTAATATGTTCCTTTGATGTTGAGACATCATAATATTGAATATGGTGAAGTATGATGGATTCTCCAAGCTTGGGCATCAAGATGCAGCTTGTGGAGCAATCCTTGTACTTAAAACCCTAATTTTGGTGTAAAATGCAATTTACCCAAAATATGGGGTTCAACTTGTAAAATACACCTTCTAGAGTATCTTGTATGACCCTTTTCATCATTTAGAGTAATAATGATGAAGGGGGCACTTCATTTGAATAATCATATAATAAGGAACACCTTTGTAATTGAATAACCAAGTTGTAAGTAAGGAGACCCTTATATAAGTGCACCTTAGTGATAAGTTGACCTTCTTTGCCTTTAGTTCTTGGTATTAGAAGGAGTTTTGCTTTAGAAATAAGGAGAAGGGACGTGCAAAGAATAAAGGAGGGACCTAGATGAGAAAAGGAGAAGTAAGTTGTCCTTATGATGGAAATAACCCCAAAGTATATATGCTCTCTTCCTTTGCAAACAAAGGAACGTTTCCCTTTCTTCCTTCACTTACCCCTTTGCTTAACCGGCTGAAAGTAGAGCTATGGATCATAGGTGATCATCCAACTTGTTCTAAGGTAAGAAGAGACCATCATCTTGCTCGGATTCATGGAGAAAGTTGGGTTACAAGGTTGGTTTTATGGTTTTCTTACTTAGCTCTTTCTTTCTAGCCGATCTTTCCCAACCTTTTCTTGGAGAAACACATTTGGCCAACCTGTGGATCTCAAGACGCCATTAAAGGCTTGAAATCTTGGAAGCTTGGAGCTCTAGGAACGACCTTTGAGGCAGGTTTTATAACTCTAAACCTTTTGCTTTCTTATGCATATCCTTGTTCTTGCAATTAGTAGTTAGTTCTTCTTCTTCCCCACTCTTCCTTGCACTTTTGCAAGCAAAACCACAAAGTAACCGACCTGAACCGAGGTTGAAGATGATGGGTGTGATTTCCTAGGTAACTTTACCAAAATACCTTGGACCATTTGGTCTAAACGGTTTGCAAGACCGTTTGAAACCAAACGGTTTCACAACCGTTTGATTTCATGCGGTTTGCAAGACCGTTTAGATTCAAACAGTCTTTAAGACCGTTTGGAAAGTTTGACAAAGTGAAGACCGTTTAGAGGTATGTTGGAAACATTGTGAATTAATCATCTACAAAGAATCATAATCTAATTGCAAACAAATCACAAGTTGAAGGCACTTTAACCCTCTAAATCCTAATCGGGTTCAATTGCTGATTTCAAGAACCAATCTTGTTGAACTTTGGGTTGAGTGGCCAAAACGGTTTCAAAACCGTTTGGGATTCACCCAAACGGTCTCAAGACCGTTTGGTGACACCCCAAGACCGTTTGGAAGTCTAGGGTTAAGGTAATTTGATCAATTGAGGGTCCAATCATAATAGGTTGTTGAATTAATTGAAAGTGCTGATTTGTAACTTAATTAGGGTTCAACCCTTATCAAATTGACTTAGATTTTGATGTTACTTTGGGCAAACGGTCTCAAGACTGTTTGGAGGATGTCCAAATGATCCCAAGACCGTTTGGGCCAAGTTGGAGCCCAATTGAGTGGCAATTTATGGGTTCAACTTCAATTAGACTCATGTTGATCAATGATGATGGTTAATCGATTACAAACCCTAATTGAATTAGTTTCAACCCTAATTGGCTATCAATTGAGGGTTAATTGAGTTTCCAATTCGTTAAGGATAACCCTAATTATCTCAATTGATAAGTGGTTAACAAGGATGTGGCCAATTGAGGGGTTCAACATTGAAAACCCTAATCGATTACAAGTGTTGATGCACCTTTGAGGTCCATGCGGTTTTGAGCTGATTTGGAACAAACGGTCTCAAGACCGTTTGGGGCCAAAAGGTCTCAAGACCGTTTGGGTTCAAACGGTTTCAAAACCGTTTGGAGCTCATGCAGTTTGAACCCATGCGGTTTGGTCATACGGTTTGGCCATGCGGTTTGATCAAACAGTTTCAAAGTCAACTATGTTCAAACGGTCAACAAGTTGAAATGGTCTTGAGTGTGACCTAGTTCATGCGGTCTTGAAAGTCAACCTATCCAAACGGTCAACCCTTCCAAACGGTTTCAAAACCGTTTGGAGGTTGAAGTGTGTAATCGTTTGGGGACTTTAGGGTTATGATTACT
Source organism: Alisma plantago-aquatica (assembly GCA_963693085.1). NCBI lineage: Eukaryota > Viridiplantae > Streptophyta > Magnoliopsida > Alismatales > Alismataceae > Alisma > Alisma plantago-aquatica. The sequence continues at coordinate 1,017,196,690 of OY856409.1, read as the reverse complement.
TAATGCTTTGAAGGTTTAAATGGTTCAATGGTTGTTCAACTTAAACCCTAATCATACCTAAATACATTAAGGGGTTAAGTAACTAGTAGTTTGAACCATGTTATGATTAAGGGTGAACATTACCAATGTGCCCTTGGAGGGTTCAAGTAAACCAACATCCCTTGATCAAGTAAACCCTAATGACCATAGTGGTGATGACTTGACCTATATTAATCAAGTTGATTTGACCTAATCTAATCTAGAGTGATTTAAACATCATATAGTAGTGAGAGGAGAGAGAAGGCTCCTAATATGAATAAAAATCAAGTAACACACCTTCAATATGTAAGAATGTACATGATCAGGGTATGATCCATCAAGGTGAGATCATGGAAACCCTAATTATGATGATTAATGAATCTTAACCTAATTTGAGGGCATCAATGATGATAATTTTCATACATGATGATGCTATGAGCTCAATTCACTATGAAGTGAATATTAAACCCTAATTCTAGGGTAATAACATGTAATATGAATAGTAAACCCTAATTGAGGGTAATGTGTTGAATTGTATAATAAACCCTAATTCCAGGTTATGCCTTTAAGCATAAATCTTCATGATTAAGTATGAGATGAAGAATCATTATTCCTAATCATAATGAAAGGGATTGGATAACCCTAATTGATGTAAATAAGGGAACCTAGCTTTAGTGAAAGCATGAAGGTACAACCCTTGAAATGAAAGATCAATTCTGCTTATAAATTGCTGATCTGGAAATGAATTGTTGTCAATTGAATTAACCATGCAGGTTCTTATAAGAGAATGATCATAGCCAGGTAAGGGTTATGATTTCATGTTCATTGAAAGCATGTTATTAGCTTTATGAATAGTGAAATACTATGTTGCCTAGTTAAGTGGCATCATATGAGATTGATAGGCTGTAAGAGCCATGAGTAACATCAAGGTCATGCTAATTAGATGACTATGATGAAATGATTAAGAATTGATATTCATATGATAACTGATGTGAGTTAAGCTTGATACATTTAGTATTCTAATTTCATAAATGTTGTTCTAATAATTAAATGTTTGAGAACATGCTTGATGCTAAAAGAATATTGAAATGTACCTAACTAATCAAGTATAACCATACCATGTAGAGCCCTGATCATAGATCCATCATTGTCAGAAGCTAAATGATGGTGAAACAGGTTTTCCTAAGGGAATTCCCGGATCACATACTTTTGAGTATGTGGGGGAATATGGATGCGAATATCCTTATGTCATAGTGTAGGAGTTGATGTAGATGTACCTTTATCTATCAACCCTTCACTATATGTTTATGCCGGGATGATGTATCACTATTCTCCCGAGGGAATCTTTAATGCCGCATCGATGAGAGATAAACAAGAGATCTTTTGATAGCGAAGAGGGTACAGAATGCCACTGTGACTCTAATAGCGAAGTGCCAGAATACCCTGGTAAGCTATAGTAGAAGAGACACTAGATGTCCTTCATGTTGATCCTCACACTGACTGGGGAAGATGAGATTATAAGAATCCGACTCTTTTGATGACCTAGGTAGGATACCGATGTGACTTAATAGTGATCGGTTGGAGTATGAGCGGTATACCTCATCTCCACAGGGTATAATAATGTTTGTAAAACATAATCAACCACGTAGCATATATGCTTAGGTTGAACTACGAGAAACAATGATTGATGTTACATTGTTTACATTAATAGTCTGTTCAAGTATCTAGAATACATGTTCTTCATATGCTTTAATGAAGTTATTGCTTAAGTAAATGTTGCTTTACTTATAATCAAACTTGCTGCTGAATGTTTTAAATTACCTTGTTTATGTTATTCCTTAATTGCTATAACAAAGCTTCTGGTGGAGAGTTATAACTCTCGCTGGGACAATTATTCAGATTGTCTCACTCCCGTAGGTTTCAACTTTTTAGGTGGACGTCGAGGACGGAGAAACCAATCTGAGGGTGAACAATATCAGCAGCAGCAACACCAAGGGCAGCAGTGAATCTCAAGTGGAGATACTGACTGTCAAGTCCTATAGTTAGTTAGTCTTATGTCGTCTCTGTACTCTCAGGTCCTAGGAGTCAGTAGGTCTGAGATTTTGTATCTAGATGTATATAATCACTCAAGAGGTGATTTAACAGAGATGTAAACTGTTTATCTTATTTCTTATAAAAGAGTTTTATGATCTAATAATCTCTTCCCAAAAAGTTTTAATTTCTAGTGATTTTTCGTATTTCGCTGCTAATCGAATGCTTCCGCTGAGTTTACCTCGTGATTTGGAGATCAGACCGTCTCAGTGAGATTGTACAAACCATGGAGAGAGAACCAGTAGAGGCGGTGCCTGTTCACGGAAGAATAGGTTGCACGTATCGCACGGTCGTGAGGACAGAGAAAGATAGAGGGTGCCTCCAAACAGAATCCAAGACCAAGGTGAATTGGGTCCATTCGTCTGAATCGGATGGCTCCAAGACAGCTAGTGCATGGTCCAGTCTAAGCCAGGCACAGTAGCCAGATCCTCTTATTGAACACGTGGCGGATGTCGATTGGCCAGGAAAGGTAATTACCTCAAAAATTCCTAGATCTTGTATAATTCATAGAAATTAGCATGTTTATCATAAAATTACAAATAAGCTACCAAATTCTCTGAGAAATGAGTATAACATCATGGAATCATAATATTAGCATGTTGATGTTTAAATCATAGTGATTTCATATAAGATGTGTTACACTTGTTTCATGAGTAATAAATATCAAATAATGACCTAAAGTTATGAGAATGCATCAATAACTCTAAAATGTGTTTTAGAATCCATGTGATGTTAGCTATGATCATGTTATGACATGGAATCTTTTCATTTTCTTAGAATGTTTATCTAAGGCTAATAACCCTATATAAAATGTAGAAGATATATTGATGATCAATAAATGATAAAAATTATAGAGTACCCTAATATCAGTAACTGGAAGCTAATTTGGAACTTCGATATCAGTTAGATGCATAAAATTCATGTTATATGAAGATGACCCTTAATTAATGTGACCTATGGTTATTATGTGTACATAATAATGTGAAACATGATTATCAGTTAATGAGCTATAATCTAAAATATGACATTAGTAAGATAATTCTAAGACAAGAATACAAGTGGAAGTGGGAATATCCTAATGATTTAAGTAATCCCTAAAATGGATATAACTAGGGTTAAGATGATGAGAATTTGATGATAGTACATGTCATCTTGTCTTTATCAGGGGTTTGACCAAGGTGGAAGTTGACATGAGGAATGTGTAATGATTAGAATATATGTGATCAAGGTACGCCCTTACCTATTACTTTGCCTACTATTTAGTATGGTTGTATTGTATGTGTACAAAAATACTTGTCATATGATATTGGATGAAAGATTGTTCTTGTATGATATCTTGCTTGATTTTCCATACTTATGGTTATGAACACATGAAACATAAGATATCTTATTCATTATATGATAGCACTAAATCTCTTTGGTAGAATACTGCATTGATGAAACTACTAAATCTCTTTAGCAGAATAGTGCATTTATGAAAGAACTAAATCTCTTTGGCAAAATAGTACATGTGAGCACTAAATCTCTTTGGTAGAATAGTGCATGTGGTTTATCAACTTAACATTTAGTGGAAAATAATGGTAAAATATGTGTTCAATTTTGTTAATAAACATTTCTTTATTCAATTATGCTTTTGTTCTATATCTTTATAACTACCAAGTATTAGTTTTATCTTATTGCCAAGTCTTAGTAATGAGAGGTATATAAAAAGATACGTAGGTATACTCAGTATAGTATTCTTGAATATTGCGTTGAAGTGAACCACATGTAATATTTTGTTTAGATGATGTTGACCTTTGATCTTGAAGAATATGGATAGTTGAAATTGTATAGCGAGCAGATTTACAGGTGGACCTATTATCTAGTAGATCTGTTATAGATGTAGTATGTGCATATGCAAAAGATTATCATTCAATGTGTAATATTAAATGTTGTAACAATTCATTTTGTAATTATATGTTGAATGGTGAGTTTGTGTTGTTGTGGTTTGCTAAATGTCCATGTGCATGTGCTACTGTTGTTTCCTTTTGACTTCCTCTGATTTTCTTCTTCTTAGCCTAGTGTATGGTGTTTAAATTGGATTCTTGCTAAGATGAGGTTTCAATTTAGTAGTCACACAATAGATTAAGTTTTAGAAAATTTGGAGACGTCACACCCCCTTAGTTAACCAAAACAAATCTTCAAACCATTAACACCCTAACTATCTTCTCTAGAAAAATAAATAAAAACATGTATTTAGTGCCTTCTCTTTTCCTTGAGAAACAACCATGACTTCCCATGTCCCTGTACTAATATCAAGCCCAAGATCTTTGAATCATGCTATATAAGTAGGCTAATTTGGGTTATAAATTGGGTTAGCTTGGTTTTACCGAGGTACATCAATGAACATATTAGATATGTTAAGAAGAATCTAGTGAGGACCAAGTAGGAATATTATAGGAGATGACCTATACTCAAGTCTGAGTTTTTATTAGAAATATGTGACTTGTTGATATGTATTAGTTTTCTTAGTGTGCCTTTGTGTACTCTAGTGAGCTTCATGAGTGGATAAATATTTTAATTTGCTTATAAACAAAATTAAGTGAAATTTTTGCTCTGGAAAGGTTAGGTTTCTGAAGAAGGTGATGGTTTATGGAATAAAGTAGCGATGGGATCAAGGTATATAGGGATGGTGGATGAGGAAGGGATACCATGAAATGCCCTTGATACTTATATTTTGAATACATGTAGAACATGTGTTCAAACTAGGGGTGCATTTTGATTTAAAGCATACATAAAGATTTCTAGAAAAACACTCACTTGTTTAAAGAGCTTGAACAATATCAAAAAGTGACCAGCTAAAATGATGGACAAATCACATCAAATAACATAGAAAATCTTGATCTAGATGTAGAAAATTGATTTACCGTGTTGGGAAATCAATGCTAACAACAAACCTTCATTTGGGAAAAAGGGTTTAATGGGGTCATATTTTGATGATTTACGCTATTAAATCCTAAAGAGCTTAAACACTCACTAGTTATACTAGATCAATTTTAAGCAACATGGTTACATTTTCAAGTCATAGAATCATTAACATCATAGGATTTATCAAGTTGATATTTAGGGTTACAAATATGATAACTTTATTGATTCGAAGTCTTCGGATAACATGGGTAGCATTTTAGCATCATTTTACAAGATTAGAGTTCCAAAGATTAACAAGTACATTTAGAGCATGCTAGGTGTAATATGTAACCAAAGATCACATTAAGGTTTTACGTTGCATTTAGTAGCACAAATCAATGCATTGTCTGATTTGAAAGTGAACATATAGGTTTTAAGAATTAAAGATTAAATTCTACATAAGGATTTAAGGACCCAATTATATAAGTACTTAACATCACATTTTAGGGAATAACAAGGTTCAAAAGTTGGTCTTTAAGTCATGTGGTTGGTCTTTAAGTCATGTGGAGTTATTAGTGAAAATATATTATAAGATCTTAGTCAAATATGGTACATAGCATCATGAAGATCACTTATTTCGAATTTAGGTGATTGTATGATATCAAGAAAGGCTAAAGTTCTAATCTTGATTAAGTTACATCATCCATAAACATAAAGGGGTGATTTTAGGTCAAGATATTCATTTAGGGAACATACAAAGGATCTAAGACATCAATCATGTAAAAAGTGAAGTAAAGGTAACTGATCTAGGGATACAATCATATTTTGGAACATAACGAATCAAAGTTGAGTACTTAGTAGCATTACTTATCTTCAAAAGATTCAAAGTAAGCATTTTAGGGGAAATAGTACTACTAAAGGCATATTTAACTTCCAAAACTAGCTTCAATGGACACATCTCATTGAGAGGATCAAATCATATATAATATGTCCTATTTGGCCAAAGGATGTGGAAGGTATCAATTTTTGAAATTTTGAATCCAAACCATAGGGAAATTAGGTCCGGGTGTTACTATTCATTATCCTTCAATTTTGGGATGAACTGGGGACGTTTGATGGATAGTCAATGGTGTGGAACTACATATGCATCTTCCTTAGGCTAGCCGCACACAACCCTGTGATTTTCCGCTCTCACCCTCCGCACTACTCTCGGTCACTTGGGGCCTAGATTGCACATGGTTCGTGGTTGCTAGTCACTCACAAGCACACATCCAGGTCCTACTGCTCCAGATGGCTCAGTGCAGATGCTCCCAATGTCTTGGCTCTACAGCTTTGCTAGAGCGGCAGGGAAAAGGGGTTATTTGCCCTCAATCCTGTCCCCAAAAGTGACCGCCCATCATAGACATGACATAGTGAATTTATTTATGTCCTTGGATGGTGATAGTGCATGCTAGGGCAAGAATGCCAAAAAGGGACAGTCATGGTGGCACCATGGTTAGGGCTGGAGGTAGGAGGATAAGAAGAAGATGGGAGGAGCTAGGGTTTGTGATAGCACAAATGAAGAGAGAGGAAATGAAGAGGAAGGAGAAACTTACAGAATGGGGTTGTCAATTGACCAAAAAGAGGCTAGAACAAGGACTATAGGAGAAGCAAAAGTGGAGTAGGTGAGTCCAGTATCATTAGCAATGGGAGGATGTACATAGGAAGGTGAAGGCACGCTGACCATTGGATCATAAGGGCCTAATCCGTGGGATACGATCCCATGGCTCAAATCATCTGAAACAAGGAAGAGAGCAAAAAAGGGAGTGGGTGTAAAGAAACACAACCAATTCATGGGTCGTGCACCCAATAATCTATTCCAAATAGTGTAAAAATGTATAAATCTGATTAAAACCCATGTAATTTCACCCAATCTTCATTTGTTCAAAACTTGGGCTCTAGATGTGTGATTAAGGCGATTTTTGCTCCATTGGAAAGATAATTAGAAGCTCTAAAATATTATGTACATTAGGAAGTAAGGTGATTACTTCGATGAGATTTAATTTATAAGTAAAATCTTGATGCACTAAAGTCGTTAAAATAGAGGTAAACATTGACTTTCATGTCACATATCGGGACATAAGATTAAGGTGACTATGATTGAGCCTAAAATCTCTCAAAATATATAATTGAACTCAAATTGAGTTATGTAAGTCACTAAATAGATAGATAAATGGCATAAGATGGAGAGAGAAATGTATATGTTGTCATATCATCCCCACCTTAAAAGGAATGTTGTCCTCAAAATTAAATCAATTCATAAATCAAGATTGGGATTTCATATACCATATCATAATTGATTGATATTTTTCAAGAATCATAGGTAGGTTTATCTAGAAAGGCTAGCAGAGGATGTGGACAACAATAGGAGATGGATTGGTTCTATTCCATGAGCCATCCCAAAGCAGTGGTCAACCCACGTGTCATGATAGGTGAGATGTAGTTATTTCATTCTGATTTGTTTGTTTCTTGTTTCACATATGTACTAGTTGACTTGGGTGTGACACACTCTTTTATCATGAGAGAGTTGATAAATAGTTGTTATATGCCTATTAATCATAGATTTGATAGTCTTCAATTAAAGACTCCTTTGGTTGGTTTCATAGAGTTGCAGGAGGTATGTTCATCTTGCATTCTTTCTTTCTCAGGATGCATCATTCAAGTGGATATTTTGCCACTTGACATGCATGGATTCAATGTGATCCTATGGATGGATACTTTGGAAATGTACAAGTTAGTGTTGTATTGTAGTCCTAAGGTGGCGATGTTTCATGATGGATATGTCTTGTTGATCTTTCAAGGTGAAAGGAAGATTCTTCCTGCATGTTCAATGTCAGATATGACAGTAGAGAGGTTGATGTGACAGGGATGTGAGGCTTTCTTAGCCCATGTTATGGATACTAAGAGAAAGAGTCATAGTATCCTAGAGGTTCCAGTGGTATGAGAGTTTGAGGATGTTTCTGTAGAAGAAATTCTTAGTGTTCCCCCTCCTAAAGAGATTGACTTTAAAATTCATCTGGTTCTAGCCACACAACCCATAGCGCAGTCACCATACAGGATGGCACCAGTAGAAGTGTAGGAGTTAAAGAAACCATTGGAGGAACTGTTAGAAGGTTTTTATCAGGCGAAGCACTTCCCATTGGGGTTCTCCCGTGTTTTTTGTCAAGAAGAAGGATGGTTCAATGAGGTTGTGTATAGATTATCGATAGTTGAACAAAGTGACGATAAAGAATTAGTATTTGTTTCCAAGAATTGATGACCTTTTTTATCAGTTAAGAGGCACCATTGTGTTTTCAAAGATAGACCTGACGTCATGTTTACCACCAGTTGAGGATTAAGGTGGATGACATACCCAAGTCAGCCTTTATAACTAGATATGATCATTATGAGTTTGTAGTTATGTTGTTTGGGTTAAACCATTGCACCAACAGATTTCATGGATTTGATGAATAGGGTGTTTAGCCCTATCTTGATCAATGTGTGGTCGTGTTCATAGATGACATACTGATATACTCTAAGGATAGCAAGTAGCATGAGCAACAACTTTGACTAGCATTGATTTTGCTGAGGCAGCACCAATGATATGATATGTTTAGCAAGTGTGGGTTCTGGTTGTCTGAAGTGTCTTTTTTGGGTCACGTCATATCAATTTAGCAATTGTGGGTTTTGGTTGTCTGAAGTGTCTTTTTTGGGTCACGTCATATCAGATAAGGGCATTTGTGTAGACCCTAAGAAGGTTGAGTTTGTTTAGGAATGGCAACAACCTAAGATGCTGATAGAGATTTGTAGTTTCCTAGGTTTGGCAGGCTATTATAAGAGGTTTATAAAGAGCTTCAGTTTTGTAGTGTTACCCCTAACTAGGCTAACCAGGAAGGATGTTCCTTTTGCTTGTGATGATAAGTTTCAGCGTTCTTTTCAGTATTTTAAAGAGAATTTGACTAGTGCACCAGTGTTAGTACTACCTGAACAAGAAAAAGGCTACATTGTCTTTTGTGGTGCTTCAAAGAATGGGTTGGGATGCATGCTGATGCAGGACAAGAACGTGATTTCTTTGTTTTGCGACAGCCTAAGAAACACAGGGAGAACTACCCAACATACGATCTGGATCTTACGGAGGTGGTCTGTGCCTTAAATATCTAGAGACACTACCTTTATGGAGAGAACTGTTAGATCTTCACCGACCATAAAAAAATGAAATATATCTTTTCAAAGAAGGATTTGAATATGAGACGGAGGAGATGGATGGATCTAACCAAGGATTATGATTGAATAATACACTACCATCCAGGAAAAGAAAGCATAGTAGTTTATGTGTTGAGTAGGAAATTGTCTTCATCATCATTTGTAGACAATGCACAATTGTATTCTTTGGTGTGCCATAATTGAGACATGTTGGTGTCTCTTCGCCGGATGAATGTACAACTGAAGGTTTCCTTATTGGTAGGTTTGTTGGAACAGTTACCAGTTAAACCCACTTTGAGACAACAAATTCATGATGCACAACATAACGATATTATGAAACAGAGTATCCGATCAAAATTGGGTAGTGAGAATCATGATGGCTTCCATGAGGCAGATGACGGTATAGTTTGTTTTCATAATAGTACAGTGGTTCTTGATGTTGAAGGATTGAGGAATATGGTACTTTAAGAGGCTCACTCCTCGATGTATGTGATGCATCCTAGAAGTTCCAAGATGTACCATAATTTGAATGACTTGTATTGGTGGCCAGGTCTAAAGCATGATGTCGCAGTGTTCGTTGCCAGATGTCCAGTTTGTGAGGAGGTAAAAGCTTAGCACCAGAAGCCTGTAGGGATATTACAACCTTTTCCAATACGGTAGAGGAAATGGGATCATATTACTGTGGAATTTGTGGTTGGTTTTTGTAGGACAGCCAAGGGTCATGATTCCATATGGGTGATAGTTGACAAATTGACTAAGTCATCTCACTTCCTTCCCGTCAAGACGACATTTATAACAGAGAAATTAGAACATGTATATGTGGATCATATATATGTTTGCATGGCATTTCAGTGACTATAGTTTTTGAAAGAGCTCCACAGTTTATAAGTCAGAATTGGGAATGTCTACATTCAACAATGGGAACACAACTGAGGTTTAGTTCAATTTTCCATCCATAGATAGATGGTCGGACTAAAAGGACAATTTAGACTCCAGAAGATCTTTTGAGGGCATGTGTGTTGCAGTTTCTTGGAAGTTGGTATGTACACACTTTAGTTTCATTGAGTTTTCTTATAAAACTATCTATCAAAGGAGCATAGATATGGCACATTATGAGGCTTTGTATGGGATATGTTGTTAGTCTCCACTTTGCTGGTATGAAACATGTGAGTATCAACTTTTGGGTCCTGAGCTTGTACAAAAGACTACAGAAAAGATTTCGATGATACAACAGCAGTTGAAAGCAACCCAGGACATATAAAAGTCTTATGTAGTTAACTACAATAGACCACTAGAATTCTATGTGGGAGATAGAGTGTATCTCAAGGTTTCTCCTTAGAAGGGCTCGTTGAAGTTTGGTAAAATAGGGTAAGTTGGCTCCTAGGTTTATCGGACCATACCCTATCTTGGCTTGTGTTGGAAAAGTGGCCTATAAGTTAGAGCTACCACCAAAGTTACATAGGTTTCATAATGTTTTCCGTATCTCTATTTTAAGGAACTACCATCCTAATACAGATCAGACAATTTAGCCAATAGAGGTTGAGTTAGATGAGGATGTTTCCTATGTTGAGGGTCTTGTGTTGATCATGGATAAAAGGTTGAAGAAATTGAAGAAGAAAGATATAGTGTTAGTAAAAGTTTTGTGGCATCATCATGTCATAGAGGAAGCCATGTGGGATCTAGAGTATGATATGCATAGAAAGTACCCATCTCTCTTTGTGTAGGATTTTGGGGGCAAAATCCTTGTTACAGTTTTATAGATGTAAGACCCCTTACCTTTCTTAAAGTATTGAACAAGCTTAATTATTATAATTAAGTTCTTAAAGCATTAACCTAACCTTTTGATATGATTTTATATCATGTGAAAATCTTATATTTCAAGTTTGATCTAATTTGGACATTGTTTGAGCAAGTTCTGTAATTTTATGCACATTTTGGACTGCTACAATTTACCCATATTGCAACTTTTCACATGCTTTATGTTCCTTAGTTGTTTTCCTATCATTCATGATCTTGTTGATCCATGGGGAGCTTATATGTACCTGGGTTTGGTGGTGATTCTCTTCAATGGTGAATTAGGGTTTTACCCCTTCATGGATGAGCTACCTTTAGGAGCCATCAACCAATGGCCCCCCTATTCGGTTGACATCTGATGGTCACCAACAGGTGGTGACAACTGATGGTCATCCTAGAAGGCATTAGGTTGATGGTTTTTCTGGTTTGGTTCATTTGGATTGGTGGTGCACTTAAAAAGGATGGTCAAATGATGGTTCATCACCTAGTGAGCTAGGGTTTCAAGAATAGATGGCTTCCAATGATAACAAGTGGTGGTTGGCCTGGAGAGCCAACAGTTGATGGTCTAGAAGACTCCCACAACCATTGGAGCTTCTACTGCATGTTCATGGAAGCTAATAGCCATGGACACATGGAGAGCTACTAGGACACCTCAAGCTTCTTTTCTCCCTTATCATTAAGCTTTATATACCTACCCTTAAGCTCCAAACTAAATGTCGCATCCAACTCACAAAAACAAGATTTACTTAAGCGGAATTGAATCATTTACAGCGGATTACTGAAAATCACTAAAAGTTAAAACCTTTTTCAAAGAGATCCATTCATAGGAAAACTCTTTCAATAAGAACCAATGTATTACATTTACATCCTGGTTCATAAGTACATATCTTGTACCAACTATTCTCGAGGTTTACAATATCAACTGCCTAGTTAAAAACTAAACACAGACAACATAAGAACCTCGGGGCATTCAGCCAAAATCTCAAAACGATTCATTAAAAGCACTATCTATTAACTCCGAGGACCTGAGAGTACAGAGACGACACATAGGACTTCTATCTATAAGACACGACAGACAATACACTCAACCTGAGCTGTCACTGCTGTCACTGCTGCAGCTGATGTTCTTCCTCTACTAGATATTCTCAGCCTCCTCTGTGCTTGTCCACCAAAATTTTTTTGGATCCCACGGGGGTGAGACAATTGAAAATTGCCCCAGCAACAGATATAACTCTCCGCCAAAAACATTATTATTGCAGTTTAATGATATAAAATAGGGCAGAGGATAAGCAGTTTAAAGCATTCTTATCTTAAAGCATTGTAACTTTTTATGATAGAACAATAGATCAACTATTCTCTTAATAAGGAATAGGAAGAACATGTATATCATTTATCCATCATATTATACTATCATGTCAAGCTTTTCTTGTAACATTCATCATCTTGATATGTGACCCATGAGACATTCTTGTTTCAATCAGTTGGCCTTAGCCAATCTGCTAAACAGATATGGAATTATATCTACCATGTACTCATATATCATTAATACATGCATTGGGTTATCATCAACCATGTGTCATCATTACATGCATTGGGTTATAACCAATCATGTGTCATCATTACAGGCATTGGGTTATTACCAATCCTATCTCATCATTATAGGCATTGAGTTATTACCAATCCCGTGTCATCATTACAGGCATTGGGTTATTACCAATATTGTGTCATCATTACAGGCATTAAGCCTCTGTCAGGTATTGGACTCTTCCAAACCTGATTACACCACCAGGCATAGGACCCTACCAATCCTAATTTCATAGCCAGGCATTGGACTTTAACCAACCCTGATTACATGCATTACACCTCTGCCAGATATTGGATTTTAACCAATCCTAATTACATATCCAGGCATTGGACTCTAACCAATCCTGATTACACCGCCAGGCATTGGACTCTAACCAATCCTGATTACACAGCCAGGCATTGGACTCTAACCAATCCTGATTACACCGCCAGGCATTGGACTCTAACCAATCCTGATTACACAGCTAGGCATTGGACTCTAACCAATCCTGATTACAGGCATTACACCTTTGCCAGGTATTGGACTTTAACCAATCATGATTACAGGCATTACACCTCTGCCAGGTATTGGACTTTAACCAAACCTGATTACATGGATCATGGAATATAAATTCCTTTGACCCATAATTAATCATCACATCCTTATCTAGGCTTTGAACCCTGAGGTTAGCCTTCATAGTTGTTCACATTATTTATTAAATACAATTGTTCCTTTTATTAAGTTTATTATTATCATTTCTTACAGTAAACGTTTATAATCATCTTGGTGCCTCTCACTATGCCACAATTGTTCTCATGGCTCATAAGGACCATAAAGCATCTTGTCACTTCTCACTAGGCAACATCTAACCATATGGCTTACAAGGCCATTAAACATCTTGAGTATTCAATCATGTTTATTACTCTTAACATTATCATTAAATGATTATCAATTCAAGGTATGAGTTCATTTCTCATCCTTATCATGGTATGATTACATCATACTCATTAGTTTGGCTTAACCCCATTCTCAAGGTATATAAGCCTATACTTGTCAAAGTATATCAAACTCATTACATTTCATTGTAACAATTTACATAACACACTTCATGTGTTTCTTATCCAAGTATATTGGATTTGAGGTGCATCAAGGTATATCAACCCTGGAATGCTAAAAGTGATATCTATCACATCTTGATGTATCACTTTCCTCATCATTTCCAACTTTCTTGAGTTACCATGTTATCTTGTATTAAGGTATTTCCCATCTTAATACTTTCATCCATTAACCTATCACTCTTACCATGAAGTGCATAGGTCACACACAAGAGTGGTCCAACTACCTTCAATGATATGGACTCATTTCAGGTTAAGGGATTGCTTACTATAAGGTTGCCTATAATCAACCATTTGAGATATTTCACCTTTATAAGGCTTTACCCACTATTTTATTATTAGGATTCTGGTTTGTCATCATATTATCCAAGATTAGGGCTTCATGTATTATAATTCCAAATTAGAGTTTTACATACCTTCACCCTATATTAGGGCTCCTCATCATACCATTGCATAGGGTGTCACATGGCATCACCCTAAATTAGGGTTTCACATGGCATCACCCTCAATTAGAGTTTCTCATGGAATCAACCTCAATTAGGGTTTCACATGGAATCAACCTCAATTAGGGTTTCTCATGGAATCAACCTCAACTAGGGTTTCTCACGAAATCACCCTCAACTAGGGTTTCTCATGGAATCACCCTCAACTAGGGTTTCTCATGGAATCACCCTCAACAAGGATTTCTTATGGAATCACCCTCAACTAGGGTTTCTCATGGAATCACCCTAAACTAGGGTTTCTCATGGAATCAACCTCAACTAGGGTTTCTCATTTCATATCAATTGGAGATACTCATCCCAATTAGGGTTTCACTCTCCATTCCCATGATTGGGGTTTTACATTATGTTACCCTGAATTAGGGTTAGGGTTCATTAACCTTCTGGATTAGGGTTTCATGATCTCTTTACTAAGGATCATAACCTAATCACCACATGATCAATACTCATGTAAGAATTCCTTTCTATCATCCTTTCAACTTTATAAGGTTTAAATCAACCCTTCAATAAAGTACATACATCTATGATTGACATAGTGTACTGAGTTATTGCTTACTTAAGCTTAGAGGATTAACTCATCTAAGGATTATCAATAACTTAGTCTCTTAAAGGTACAACCCTAGTGATTATCTTTGAGATAAATTAGTAATAACCATAGGGTCATTTTATAATTCATCGCCTTAGGTTTCCAATTGACTTAATCATATTGAAACATCTAAACGTTCTTGACCATTGATGCTCCAAACGGTTTGAAACCATTTAAGCAAAACAATAATGAAACTGTATGGACAATTTATACTTGAAACCACTTGGGTCTCCAAATGGTTTGAGATCATTTGGTCTCAAACGGTCTTGAGACTGTTTGATCCCAAACGGTCTTGAGACCATTTGGACTCAAACGGTCTAAAGACCATTTGGTCCAAACTCTCTCAAAACTGAATGGACCAAAAAGGTCTTCCATCACTTTATTAATTCAGGATTTCAATCATTAAAGCATCTATCAATTGGACCACTAATTTATTCTTCAATTGGACCATTGAATCACCCTTCAATTGGACCTTCAGTTAGGGTTTTGAACCCAATTGAACTAGGGTTTATAATCAAGAAACCATCCATTAGGGTTTTGAAATCGAGGAACCATCAATGGTTGACATTGTGGAACTAATCCAATTGAAATCATTGGATCATCATCAAACCATGACATGACCTGACCTCAAATGGTCTTGAGGTCGTTTGGATGACCTCCAAATGGTCTTGAGACTGTTTGACCCATCCATCATTAAATTTTGTGAAATCCAGTTAGGGCTTAGATCATTGGATTGATCATCAAATTAGCTATTGATTGCCTTTCGATTTGATATATCTAAATCTTCAATTACTCAACCATACTAAACCCTAGACCTCCAAACGGTCTTGGTTGACCTCCAAACGGTCTTGAGACCATTTGGGTGACCTCCAAACGGTCTCAACCCAAAGATTGAATCAACCAATTGAAATTTCAGCATTTAACCCGATCAGGGTTTCTAATTGAAGGATTGTTCATAAATTGAATAAATCAATTGGATCCATTATATCATCATTCAACATGAACTAGGGTCCTGACCTGAAACGGTCAACCCATCTAAACGGTTTGGGATTCTACCTCCAAACAATTTGCAAACCGTTTGGTCCCTAAACGGTTTGGTGAAACTGTTTGGACTAAATCATTGAAACCGATTAGTCCAACATTTTGAAACCGTTTGCCAAGGATATTTTTGAGGTGTGTGCTTAGGATGATGTCATCATCATCAAGATATGATCCTTCATATTTTTATGTAATTTTCATGGTGGTTCTAACGATTTGATCAAGTGAATTTCAAGAAGAACAAATGATCAACAATTGATAAGGAATTGAATGCAATAACAATAGTAAGGATTCAAGTTATAATACCCACCTCCCATTGAGCTTCAAAGCTTCAAGATCATGTCAAAAATGGTGGATGCAACTCTTTTCATTATCCCAAGGCTCGTCCTCAAGCTTTGAGTGAAAAGGAAATGTTAGAATTGAAGATGGGATCGAGATATAAAGAAATCGTGCATTGAGTTTTTATTTCTACCATGGAATCAAGGTAAACGACAGTCAAGAAGCTTACCAACAGGTTGGGGGTCGTACTCCTATTGCTCCAATATCCCTTGGTCGTTTTTGCAAGCAAGAAGTGAAAGTGGATTCGAAATTCCCTTTCAACTCATGGATAAAGGAGCATATATATGAATTTTATTGAAAATTCATTTAAGAGAGAGAAAGTAGGGATTATCTCCTCCATTTTCTTGCCACTTTCCCCCTTCCATTCCTTGGTTATGAGGCTATAACCTTTGCCTCTTATTAATCTCAATTATCCATGATTTAAAGAAAAGCAAATTAAGCACCTTAAATCATATTATATTAATATCCATAAGTGAGTGGATATTTCTTTTTCTTATAATAACGTGAGTGAGTTATCCACTTCCTTTGGATATTTTCGTACCTTTGCAAGGCACAAGGACGTCCACATATATGGATTTCAACCCACATAATTTTGGTTAAAGAGCACTTCAATTAATATATTTATTTTTGCATTAAATTGAAGTAAAGTTCCAATTATGCTTAAATCTTGATTATTTTAATATCAAGATTCTCTCTCCTCCAAAGTGATTCAAATGAGACGCCCCTCAAATTTTCTTTGCACTACATGATGCCAAGAAACATTAGGGATTATTTTGAATTGTTAATTTTCATATTGAACCCTGGGTTTTGGGTAATTTGCACATTACACCAAAACTAGGTTTTAATGCACAAACATTGCTTTATCAGCTCTTTCTTGGTACTCAGGCTACCACAAGCCATACCTCTGCATCATATTCATTCTCATGACGCTTCAAAATATGAGTAACATCTTATCATGTACCATTTGCAATTTAACCCCTCAACTTGGGTAATTTGCACTTTAGTCCAAAATAAGCAAAACAATGTTTCAACATTATTTAAAAAGGACTAAAATTGAAACATAAGTTCCTCTTGAACCTTAATTACTTTTCGATAAATAAGAGCAAGAATTTAATTAACTTTATTAAGCAAAACACCTAGGGTTAAGGCATAACCCAGGTCAGGGATGTTACAAATTATAAACCCCTAACAAGGATTTTGTCCCCGAAATCCCAGATAAAAAGGAAACAAATATTATTCATTCATTATATCATGAAGTCTCCACATAACATCTCATTGTTATGGAGTCACCGTAGAACTTTGATCAATATAAAGTCCTTCCACATAAAATTATCATAGAATCAAACACATAGGACACATACTCCACTGTCCTTTCTTTATTAACTGTGGAGTTAATTCTGTGTCATGTAACACTTTTCTTATTTAGATAGAAGTTATTTGTTAATTTAATTTGATAAACTTTTATTGTAATAATTTTACAATTATTCCTTCAGATAGTTCATTCTCATCAATGTTATGTTTATGCAAAGCATAAACCCCTAACATATGATGTCCATACTACATTAGGTAACTGGACTGATTCCATAGTTAACCACTCCAGGTAACCATCATAAAATAGATTGATATTTCTCAGATACCAGAATTCCTTACCTTGGTATCTAACACATGTGTTAATAACACATCACATCCTCATCTTCATTTTTGTTTATAAGTTGTTTTATAATTAAATCAAATTCCTTCGTATATCAATTAGAATGTGGTAGAAATATCCATGCCACATCTCCTTCTTGATTAGGTTTCTTTGGATTGTTTCAGAATGATTACTTGATCAGAGTAATCAGAAAGATAACAATCTAAGTATGTCATACTTACCTTGCCTTCAATAAATGAATACTTGGCCAAGGTATTCAAGGACTGAAATTAGGTAGTATGCATTTATTTTATTTTATGTTTTCACTCACTTTATCAATTCAGGATTTCAATCATTAAAGCATCTATCAATTGGACCACTGATTTATTCTTCAATTGGACCATTGAATCACCCTTCAATTGGACCTTCAGTTAGGGTTTTGAACCCAATTAAACTAGGGTTTATAATCAAGAAACCATCAATTAGGGTTTTGAAATCGAGGAACCATCAATGGTTGCATTGTGGAACTAATCCAATTGAAATCATTGGATCATCGTCAAACAATGACATGACCTGACCTCAAACGGTCTTGAGGTCGTTTGGATGACCTCCAAATGGTCTTGAGACTTTTTCCCCATCCATCATTAAAATTTGTGAAATCCAATTAGGGTTTAGATCATTGGATTGATCATCAAATTAGCTATTGATTGCCTTTCGATTTGATATCTCTAAATCTTCAATTACTCAACCATACTCAACCCTAGACCTCCAAACGGTCTTGGTTGACCTCCAAATGGTCTTGAGACCATTTGGGTGACCTAGAAATGGTCTTGAGACCATTTGGGGTTTAGTCAACCCAAAGATTGAATCAACCAATTGAAATTTAAACACTTAACTCGATTAGGGTTTCTAATTGAAGGATTGTCTATAAATTGAATTAATCAATTGGATCCATTAGATCATCATTCAACATGAACTAGGGTCCTGACCTCAAACGGTAAACCCATACAAACGGTAAACCCATCTAAATAGTTTGGGATTCATACCTCCAAACGGTTTGCAAACTATTTGGTCCCCAAACGGTTTGGTGAAATCGTTTGGACTAAATCATTGAAACCGATTGGTCCAACATTTTGAAACTGTTTGCCTAGGATATTTTTGAGGTGTGTGCCTAGGATGATGTCATCATCATCAAACTACGATCCTTCATATTTTTCTGTAATTTTCATGGTGGTTCTAATGATTTGATCAAGTGAATTTCAAGAAGAACAAATGATCAACAATTGATAAGGAATTGAATGCAATAACAATAGTAAGGGTTCAAGTTATAAAACCCACCTCCAATTGAGCTTCAAAGCTTCAAGCTCACATCAAAAATGGTTGATGCAACTCCTTTCACTATCCCAAGGCTCGTCCTCAAGCTTTGAGTGAAAAGGAATGGTTAGAATTGAAGATGGGATCGAGATATAAAGAAATCATGCATTGATTTTCGATTTCCACCATGGAATCAAGGTAAACGAAGGTCAAGAAGCTTACCAACAGGTTGGGGGGTCGTCCTTCTATTTATACAAGCTCCCTTGGTCTTTTTTTCAAGCAAGAAGTGAATGTGGATTCGAAATTCCCTTTCAACTCATGGATAAAGGAGCATATATATGAATTTTATTGAAAATTCATTTAAGAGAGAGAAAGTAGGGATTATCTCCTCCATTTCCTTGCCACTTTCCCCCTTCCCTTCCTTGGTTACGAGGCTATCCCCTTTGACTCTTATTCCTCTCAATTATCCATGATTTAAAGAAAAGCAAATTAAGCACCTTAAATCATATTATATTAATATCCATAAGTGAGTGGATATTTCTTTTTCTTATAATAATGTGAGTGAGTTATCCACTTCCTTTGGATATTTTCATACGTTTGCAAGGCACAAGTACGTACACATATATGTATTTCAACCCACATAATTTTGTTTGAAGAGCACTTCAATTAATATATTTATTTTTGCATTAAATTGAAGTAAAGTTCCAATTATGCTCAGATCTTGATTATTTTAATATCAAGATCATCTCTCCTCCAAAGTGAGTCAAATGAGACGCCCCTGTCATTTTGTTTGCTCTACATGATGCCAAGAAACATTAGAGACTATTTTGATGTGGTAATTTTCATATTGAACCCTGGGTTTTGGGTCATTTGCACATTACACCAAAACTAGGTTTTAATGCACAAACATTGCTTTATCGGCTCTTTCTTGGTACTCAGGCCACCACGAGCCATACCTCTACATCATCTTCATTCTCATGATGCTTCAACACATGAGGAACATGTTATCATGTACCATTTGGAATTTAACCCCTCAACTTGGGTAATTTGTACTTTAGTCCAAAATAAGCAAAACAATGTTTCAACATTATTTAAAAAGGACTAAAATTGAAACATAAGTTCCTCTTGAACCTTAATTACTTTTCAAGAAATAAGAGCAAGCATTTAATTAACTTTATTAAGCAAAACACCTAGGGTTAAGGCATAACCCAGGTCAGGGATGTTACACTAAACCTTTGGTCCCTTGTCTCTTATCTCCTCTCTAGAATTCATCTTTCCCCTACTTGGTGGTGGAGTAGGTGCCCAAGGTAGAAGAAGACAGCCAGTCTTCTTGTTGGAGCTTATAGGGTTCATATATACCCTCATCTAGGGTTTATAAAGCTTCCTTTTGGTGATCTTGACCTAAACGAGTAAGTATCTCCTTCTCTCATTCGTTTCTTTTACTGTTCTTCTTCCTCCTACCTTATTCCTATATGGAACTCTGTTGTTCCATGGTAAAGATTGCTGTAAATCTTAATGAACCTATCTTTCTTGCTCCTTCTACTTAGGGTTTGCTTCTCTTATGGAGAAAGGTGCTACATGGCTGAGTTTAAAGCTTGTACTAGGGTTTTCTACCCTTCTTGCTCGAGTTTTATTGCTATTTAGGATCTGGTCTTCTTCCTAGAGGTGAGTTTTATAACCCCTTCACTTTTAGATTATTGACTCATCATCTTATGACCAACTCACCACCTTTATGAGTTATAAGATACTATAACCTTTCAAACTCAATACATGTTCTTACTATATCTATGAGGTTTTGTGTTACATAAGGGACTTAGTATTCCACAAAAAATGTGATTCTCATTGCTCCCACTATACCCCTTTATGTTCAATGTTTTCTTAATTGTCTTGAACATTTTGAATTCTACTTCTCTCCAACTGATTCCTTTGGAATTGAATTCCCTATAGGAATACATCCACCCTAGCAACAAAACACTTTATTTTTCAGACTGGAATATAAAAGTAGCAATCGACAAAATAACATTTATGTGATTTGTGGACAAATCTTTTCAAGAAACTATTTTCTTATATAAACTTTCAATCCTAATCATTATAAAAGACATATCGTGACACTTCCCATGCCATATCTTATATGGTGTCTTTGACCAATTTTAGATGGCATGTAGTTTTAGTGTAAAGCATGTGCCAATAGGAAATTGGAAGATCAACTAGATTCATTGATAATCACACCAAGACTAACATGGTGTGGTAGATTCTTTTTGATACATATTTATGTTTCGGGTGGAGTTCATTGTGATACATTATCACAGTCACTCTAAAAGGTTATCAAACTCTTGGTTTAAAATATTTCAACATCGATCATATTGAAATGTCTTAATACTTTTACCAAGTGGGTTACATACTTCACTCATGATCTCCTTGAACACTTCAGGAGATACTTGTATATTATAAAATACAACTTACCATATATACTAAGATCATTATAAATATAATGAGGTACAAGTAACTACCTTTAGCATTTATTCTAAAAGGTCTATATACATTAGTATGTATGTATGAGGCCTAATAGAATAGTCTCTCTCCCACTACATCTAGTGAAGATGCTTTTGGCATATTGCCCAATAAATAATACTTGCATGTCTATGTTGGTTTGATAACCAAAAGAGTCTAGATAACCATCATTATGGATTCTAGAAATTCATTTCTCATTTGTGTGCTCTAGATGACAATGCTATATGTATTCAATGTTTGAGTCATCAAGTCATTCAATACACATTTGTCTCTTCAACAATCTAATACAGATTATGAGACATAGGGCACTGCCATTTAAGATCTCATCTTTTAATATGAAACATCAATATATTCATAATATTGTTGTCCATACAAGATACATGATTTTTTCATCAATGGCAAGTTCATAATAGCAATTCACTCATTCTATTGCATGCATATGAATGACAACTTCCAACTTTAGTGGTAGCAACCCTTGCTAATTCTATCTTACTTCTTCTCGGGTCCTAAAGTGGAGATCTCTATCTCTTTCTTCTTCCTGAGATCCTCTATATAAAGAGAGCAGTTCCTTAACTAGTGTCTAGAAAGGTGACAATGGTGGCACTTTCCTTCCTTAATCATTTAAGTGAAAAGAACAAATTCCCTTTACACTTACCCCTCTCCTTATCTTAAGTGTAGAATACTTGGACTTTAGCTTAGACTCAAAACTCTTCTTGGTCTTGCCTTTTTCCTTGTACTATATTCTATTGATAATCATCATGGGGTTTTCCATCTTCATTTGTTCTTCAACATTAATCAACATGCCAAGCAATTCATACAGTAGTTTGGCCAAGTTACTCAAGCGGTAGCACTTGATAAACTGGCTATACGATCTAGGAAATGATTGTAGAATCGTATACATGGCCAACTCTTGACCTAAAATAAATCTTAGTCTCTCCACATATCCAATCATATTCAGTACATGGGACTCTACTAGATTTCCCTCTGTCAGTTTGCACTCAAACATCGCTTTGGTGACTTTATACCTTTCATGCTTTACATGATTCTTAAGATGTGTAACCATCTCGAGAATATCCATTTTTTCATGTTTTTCATGCAACTCATAGTTCATACAACTCAACATAAGGTCTTTGAGGTTGACAGCATCATTGGCATGCTTCTAGTAAGCATCCATTTCAGCCTTAGGCACATTTGGAGCAGGTCTTTCAAGGACATAAAGCTTTCTCTCATTAGTGAGAAGGCTTCTCAAAGTCCTAAAGTAGAGGTGGAAGTTAATCCTATTTTATTTTCCTACTCAAGGACTGATCACAATAGAAATGTATTTGTGCTTGTCTTAGATTTTACAAAAGATATTGCAACTTTAGCCAAAACATTTTTTATTAATTTGATTTTATAAGTTTGATGATATTAATTAGGCCTTTAATTAATTATTGCTCCCGCTATTTTAACCAAACTAATAGCCCCCATTGACAATTTGTAAGATTGCAATGTACAATCTTCTGGTGAGCCAAGACCCAAAATAATTGAATTATTACACAGTCAACTCCAGCTTCCATAACCAATTATTAAGTTAGGAAACTTTTGCCAATTGCATCTCATGTGATTCTCGGATAGATGGTATGAACAACTATTTCCATAGTCCATCTACATGCTTCTAAGTGTTTAACCTCATTAAGATCACCTAGTTAAGACTGACCCAAAAGTCAACAAAATACTAATGCATCATGCTTGGCAGGCCCACATAACTACCATCACACTTCCATGAGATAGACGTCACACCACGCTTGGATCCCATGCTTAGTCGATGAAGCTTTCATGTGTGTTGCAAAAGGAAAGCATCTAAGACTTAATCTATTTGATTGAGGGATTTTATATATAAATATATATATATATATATATATATATATATATATATATATATATCCAATCACCTCATACTTATAGTATGTATCATGTACATGCTATAACTAGGGGTGTAAATGGGTATGGGTAGACTCGTGGAACCGCAAATCCAGACCCTTAAAAACCTATCACGTGTCTAATTTTTTGAACCTGCATACATGTGGATCTGTATACCCTTAGACCCGCACATAAGCGGGTCCATTGATGGTTATGCTTGGACCCAGACCTGCTAGACCCATGTACCCGCTATACACAAATAACTACTTAAATAATATGTTATATATGTCATACTTTACTAGTCTAACTAATATAATACTAGAGATTGTATCCTACTTTGATTGTAATTAGGTTGAGACTAGTCACGTAATCATAATAAGGTTGACACTAGTCAATTATTCTAATTACAATCATGAGAAACATATGTAACTTTAAAATCAAAATAGTAACATGATATTCTACATAATTGCAAAACTATGACAATGACTACAAGTATATAAACAATTAACGCAATTAATCATCAATCTATAAAGTATTGCATGTTAATATCCTACATAATACCAATATCTAATGGTATTAACATATATATAACATAGACATAATTTTTCTTATATAAACAATATAATGTTTTAAGTCTTTCAATGACATGAAGTATTTCAAGGCAATACAATCAATGTAACACAATCACCTTATTATATATAACATAAGAACAAAACTTATTTTTGATCAAATATAATAGCAAATAACTCTTTTCATTAATTTTATAGTTCCTTTGAGCTTCATCAAGAGTTTCTCTAGCATAATAGAAGACATGAGGAACATATGTAATTATTCAGACATGCACAACCTCCATTGTAATATCTTATGCATTTTTCATGTTCTCAAAAGGCATTAGGAAGTCAAAGAGATGCATGATAGGTCAAAAATCAACCTTAAATTCGAATTGTTGTAATGTGTCATCTCTTAAATATAATTCTTAGTTGTGATGTATATATCATTTGAACATCATTGAGATATATAGAAATTTTCGTTGATATTTTGAGGAATTTTGAAATTGTGCTTGATTACGGTGCATATTTAACTAACAATATCTTATTTATCATTGACCCTAATCCTTTCCTTACCTCATCCAAGTGTAGGATGCTAACACGATTATCCTTTTCACAGTGTGTACCTTCCTAACCCATCTCATTTGATATCCCATTCTAGTCCTTTCCAACCAACCAAACTGTTATGACCCCACCTCCCGATAACCCCCAATTAAGGAAGACCAAGAGGTTGAAGCCGCACCCATTAATCTCAGATCAAAGGTTCGACATATAACCATAAACAATTATTAAATTCTAACTGACTATACTGAAAATGGTAATAAAATTTTTCTTTGTATACCTTTGAAAAGTTTGGAACGAACTAAACTTCTAACCTCAGATGAACTATTCTAACTAGTTCCTCCTTGTTCTTTAATTCTTGAATTCACAAGGTGTAGCTTTACTGTTTGTTCTTTTCATTGTACCTAAAATGCCGACAAACAAAACGTCGGTCAGCCGAAGCTGGTATGTGGAGGAAACAGATAATGTTCAACTAGGTTAATGATATAATCATTCAATTAATCATTTAACAATCAAGATCACATTTTAAACCATACAACTCAATCCATACATATTCTCGAACTCTGGGTTGTCCCTGCAGTGAACATGGATATCACCTCTCTTTTAGGTAATAGAGTCGCATGGCACTATCCGAAGATAGCCCAATATCTAACTCATTGTGACTTGATGGTCCTACCTCAATGGTAGCCATGTACTAAGTCAACCATAGACCTGATGGACCTACCCAATAGGTAGCCATGTACTAGGTCATCCATAGACCTGATGGACCTACCCAATAGGTAGCCATGTACTAGGCCTTTCTCTATCCTGATGGACCTACCCAATAGGTAGCCATGTACTAGGTTAGCTATAATGCCACAGAGAGAACCAGAATCTGAGTTTATAGGCATATATCCTTTGTGATAGTCATAGCCACGTTATAGTTTGCAATATGAACATCCAAACAGTTTAGTTGCATTCAAAGCGATAAAACGTTCGGGAAACATCGAGAAACATAAGCGGTTAACCATAAGTAACCACATACCTTTAAATGAAGTTTTCAAGACAGATTCAAATTATGAAGAGTAACCCAATCAACAAGCAATGATGAACAGAAATCTTGAAATAAAAGTACCAATTCCTTTTATTAATAACTATCCAATTTCATTATACCATTTAGGATTTCAATTCCAACATTAGGGTTTCCTTTGGGAATCAGGGTTTTACTTCTTCTTTCACCATTATCATCCTTAATTTATCAAACTCCTAATTTCTCATTGAATTTCCTTTATTAGACATCTGATTTCCTTATTTCATAAAAATATGATTTTTATCTCCTTTTATCTCAAATTAGGGTTTCCATGCAAATTAACTTTCTTTTAAACATTACAATTCCAAGTGAAGCATTTTTGCAATCAACTAGTAAATTAAACCACTATTATCATTATAAGAGTCAAACTTGACGATTTGACCTATTGGTTTACCAAAATACCCTCTAATCATGCTAATAGGGTTTCTCATCAATATTTAATACACTTTATTAGCCAAATAAAGCACTTTTGCAAAACGAAGTGGAATTAGGTTCTGGAATTATTTTTATTGTGTTCCTTGCATTTTATATGCAACTTTCATATACAAAGTTTTCTCATATGAGGTTCCTAGCTATTACTACAAATTTTGTAAAGAAAAAGCAATATTCTGTCATTTTAATCAGAGAGAACAATTACCGAAAAGCTTTGACCGTTCGATCGGTGTACCAAGGATCCACACTTCGATCTGACGTTCCGTGTCAGTCGCTCCCACTCACTTGAGTGCGTGTGCGTCCTTCTTCCTTGATCCGCTGGATCGCCCTGAGTCCACAGTGGACTCTCGATCTGACGCCTCGCGCTGACCTGCCCCACTGCCCCCGGCACGATCGGCCTGTCGTTGGATCGCGCAAGGGACCTCGGTGGTCCATGATCGGACGACAGATGCTTGTCGTCCCCTCTCTTCTTCCTAACTTAGATGCGCGGCGGCGCCGCGGCTAAGGCTCACCGGAGCTAGACCAATTGGACAGAGGAGAAGGTCAGGGCACACGAGAGGATGTCGGTCAAGATCGTTAATGTGCGAGGAACCGAGGGGTGCCTTTATATAGGTACAGGGAGGTCCCAATTAGGGTTCCCAAACCTGCCGCCACTCCTATTCCCAGCCCACTTGGGTGTTCCATGGATCTCGCTCAAAACCTAGTAAAACCAGGGTCCAACCTCTCCGCCATGGTCTCCCAAACTCAAAGGGACTCTGACCTTGAGTGCTCATGCATTGTAACGATCAGGAAAACAAGGGGAAAATCCCCTGAGATGTGCTACAATCCGAGTCCCTTTGGGACTCTGGACGATGAACCCTGCTTTGTTGGATTAGAATCCAACAGTCATCATTATTCACGTTCAACCAAAAAGGAAACAAATTCCTAATTAATTGAATTATATTCCCAAATCAAAGGAAACTTGGATAATTAATATCTCCCAAATGGTTACTCCTTTCTTTACCAAATTTTGAGGGAAGCTTCATCATAGGTTTATCTTCCTTCCTACAAAATTTGGAGTTATAATAATAAGGATTCGATTCCTTTTCTTAATATGCAAGTTATCATCATATTAATCATATTTCCTATCTCTTCTTTCTTTCTTTTATTATTATTTCTTGATTCTGAGTTCCTTGAACCCCAAGGAATCTATTATCTCGAAATCCTATTTTAAGGAATACTCATTATCCTTCTACATGCATCAATATGCATTATTTCACATTATCTTATTTATTTCTCATTTAAATATCTCTTTTTAAGGATTTCTCTTTATTCCTCTTTTATTTTCCTCATTAATATTCCTTTTATCATTATAAATATCATGTATACGAAATTTCTCCAAGAAATCTCATTTATGCCTCTTTCTACTCATTTTCCACATCTTTTCATTATTTTCCATTTATTTCTTAATAAAGAAATACTTAATTAATCTTTTCTTTTCGTATTTCTTTTATTTTGCAACCTTGGACTCCTTGGTACCCAAGGAACCCAAGAGGCACGAAATCCTCTTTGGATTTGCCTTCTAGAGGTTTCCACATCATTCTTTCCTCAAATATTCAATTATTCATTACTAATTGAATTTTTCTTTGTTATTTGGGCCCAATATCCAATAAAGCCCACAAAGCAACCTATCAAGGCTATTGTGAAAGGAATCCATTTATTCAAAACAAATCACATCATTATTTGTTCAATTATCCTTAATACGAGAAATCACATTTCTCACTAATTGAACCCAAAAATTGGGGTTATAACATCTTTCCCCTCTTATGGAATTTTGTCCTCAAAATTCTATGAATCAATCAAACAAACAAACAATTTAGGATAAGACTTCCCATGTCCATCATTGGCCCCTATGTGGCTTTTCCGTACTCATGGCATTTCTAAAGAACCTTTATCATCACATATTCTTTTCTCTGAGTTCTTTCACTCTGGCGTCTATAAACTGCACAGGTGACTCAGGTCATTTCAGCCTCCCTTGGGGCTCACTAGGTTCATTACTCAGCACATGGTCGGGTACCTCACATAGTGCTCTATATTGGACACATGGAAAACATCTCCCATTACTCTATCCTGAGGGGTTGGGTCAAACCTAACCTTCTCCACCCATCCATCTCTAATGGACCCATGTATCGGGGACTCAGCTCTCTTAGTTATAACTTAGAGGGGTTGGATTTTTCATGTCACATTTTCTCCCACAGTAACTTGTATGTCAGTCTACTTTTCATCTACTCACGACTCTTATCGTCTCTAGGCTCCTTTCAGCCCTTGCACAATCAAAGTGACTTCATCTACACGCACTGGGGTCCCTTTTTCTAACCATCATGTGGTACTTTTCTAACCATCATGTGGTCCTTTCACCAGCATCACCTTACTGAAGTGGTGACCGACACATCCTCCCTTACAGAGCTTCATATAAGACCTGATATTGGCTATGGTGGTCATTGTCACATATTTCATAGGACAAGAACTGTCTCTAGATATCACCCTGAACGAGCACACATGCTCTCATCAGACCCTTTAGTCTGGATCTTACTAACCGTAGTTAGGGGTGATAAACTATACTAACATCGAGTTCTTCATGTACCCACTTCCACCTCATGGAAGGGAACCTTTAGGTCATAATTAAGAACTTTTGAACTCACTTCATGGTGTAGTTGAACCATCTCTCTCGTGGTTAGTTCATCCAGATCTATCCCTTGATAGAACTCTTTCTTTCTCATATTATCTAGGTAAGGCAATCTACCATAACCCATATTGCATCTCGACCTTCCTCGGTCCAGGGAGGACCTATAACAACATCCATAGTGTTGAGCTCTCATTCCCTCTCAGGGATTCTTTTGTCCTCTATATCGATACACTGGGTTACTGGGGTTCGTCCTTTACCTCCTGGCTTGCATGGCCATAAACCACATGCAACTTCATCTTAAGCATCCAAATAGCTATTGCCATTTTCCACGGTGTATGGTGGTCTTCAATCATGATTTCCTGTAAGTCATGATTCCTCCGAAACCCTAAACCACTCTAGTCGGGGTTTCATCACCTTCTTTTTCCAAATAAGTGCACTTGAGGTTCTACTTCCATCCTTTCATTGCATCAAGGACTAGACTGGCTAACCAAACAACCTTTAACTTTTCAACGTATCTTGTTACATCTGAGTGTTATCCAAACACCTCTCCTTTTCAACTTAGGGTTAGCCAAACAGCCTCTTCTAGCTTCTAGTCAGATGTATCTCAACCAGAGCATCCATTACCACTTCACATCCTTAGGTATTAGGTAACATTGAAGACATACACTTCCATGTATTTCACCTCAAATTCTATGTCTATTTTTATTAAGTACACTCTCTGATTTCATCATCATGGTGATCAAACTCATCCTAGTATAACTTGTAAGTTCCACACAGCTCATGATAAAAACATCCTCATAAGGTGACTACCTCATTCCTCTTAGTGTTTGCAAATCATCCATGTATCATTCACTTTACCAGGATAGATATCTTCTCTATCCCCATTTCTTGTGGCAACGTTCCAACCTACATCATCTCTTATCCTTGGTGTATGGCATGCGTAATGTCCTATCTCTCACCCCCATAACAAGAGGAAATAAGCATTTGGCTGCAGTCCAAATACATAGTTCTTCCTATTCCAAGAGTAGAGATGGTGCATCCCACCTTGCCAGTACACCTTTAAATCTAAGTTGCAACGTTCCACATATGTCTCTTCATCACAAACATCATGATATCAAACTAGTCTTGAACCTACTGAGGTTTATATCCTTGGTCATATCCTCTAGGTCTATAGGGTACCGACTCTTTTGGGGTCATCCCTCTTCCCTCATGCATCAAGAGAGTGCCCTACTCATCTGCCCTTTGGGTCTCATGAATTCATGAAGGTGATCAATCTCCTAACCCATGGCCCTCAGACAATGATAGCTGTTACCTCCCGACCCTATGGTCATGTGCAACTGGGGAATTAGGAAACTCCTACTTTCATCGGTCTTATCCCTACCTGACCCTAGGATAGACTTAGGATTCTCCATAATAGTACATGTTCACTTAGAACCTTACCCAAGTCTTCATCATCTCTCTTTTTGCATTCATGAGCTGACTTTCGTCCTTTCATAAGGATCATGGCAACCTGCCTACCTTGGTCAAACCCCATACTGGTTACCTCCATGGTAACACCTTCATATGCAATAGAGATGGATATCTATGGGTCTACATGTTCATTCTCATACCATGTACCTTTCACTTAACTTCTCAAGATCCTGTGAGACCTCTTCAGGTTACCTTAACCAACAAGACTGATATACACCTTACCAAAGGGGTCGCTCTCCCAGGATGGGAGGAAAACTATCTCTTTACAACAAGGTCACAAAAGCTCTAGGGTTTACATCCACACGAGCCTACTCAACCCTAGCAAGCTATTAAGGCATAAGCAGATCACCTACTATACCATGCTAGGTCATTCTTGTCCTCTTTCCTCAAAGTTGGATCAAAATCATACCTTTCTTTATCATCAATCTAGTTGTGAGGGATCCATCAAACACACCTTAAACTTAAGGGGCTTCCTCTTTTCCTCTATACATGAGGAGTACCATGCTCACTTCTATAGGAACTCAACTTCTCATCATGAGCATTAGGTACACCACTTCCCCTCTTAGGCCTAGGAACCCTAGGTTTACTTGTAGGTGTCCAACTGCATGCTCCATCTCTTAACTATGAACCAAGCACGAAAAGGCATGACATGTACTTCTGGTCATCCTTCAACTCGAGCAACACTTAGGGTTGGGTCCTCCTTAAGGACAACCAACAAGGTACAGGGCCTCATAACCTGCTACTAAACCTTTCTAGGTCTAAGGAACTCTTCTTCCTACCTCAGAAGGTAAACATCTATACCATAGACCCATAGGTACCAGAAACTTCATCTTTTCTCTAGGCTTGGTCCCTCTAAAGACAACCAAGGCATCATCAACTTTCAGGGATCGATCATGAGGCAACCACTATCATCCATTGTTCAGGGTTTTAGGCTTCCAACCTTCTTGCTGGGTTTCCTGCTCTCTCTAGAGCTAACCCTACATCCAACCTCACCATTAGAGGTCCTCTCTTCATGAAGGTTCAACCTCAAAGGCATGCTCTACATGGGTGAAGCCTAGGTTCGAGCTTATGGTTGCTCAAGATCATCCATAACCCTTTATGCTCCATCATGATTCCTTATCTAGGGTTTCATCCTATTGTCAGCACTATGACGTGCCCTAGGTGTCAGCTATACCCTACTAACACAAGCCCATAGGGTTTCTAAGGTCCTTCACTAACCTCATCATCTAAGGAGCTATCCTTTACCCTAACATGCACGACCCTTCCCAAGGTTGGGTTGCCAAAGGTGTTAGGTCACCCATGGATCATATGGCATCCAAAGGCATGTCCTTTCAAACACCTAGTCCAACTCATCTCTCTCTAACCTTCACTTAGGGTTAGGGTTAGCATCATCCTCAGAGGATGTGCCAGGTCTCTACTTGCAATGGAGATCTCTATCTCCAAGACTAACTTATCCTCCTGACAAGAAGGTCTAGCCTCAGGTCGCTTCTGAGGACATGACATCTTATGTCATACGACCTAAGCATGTATCTATTATTTAATTTGCGCTTACTATT
This sequence comes from Alisma plantago-aquatica, assembly GCA_963693085.1. Classification (NCBI taxonomy): domain Eukaryota; kingdom Viridiplantae; phylum Streptophyta; class Magnoliopsida; order Alismatales; family Alismataceae; genus Alisma; species Alisma plantago-aquatica. Next base: position 1,017,164,883 of record OY856409.1, on the reverse strand, counting down.
AAGCTTATGTCCATGACATCTTATTTACATGCCTTTCATTAATTTTATGGAGGATTCCTTAAACCTTATCAACCTTACCCATACCTCAAGAGGGTGAGGAGGAGAGAGAAAACCTTAATCCTTTAGGTCCTTATCAGAATTTTTGTGATGAGAAGGGATGAATAAGATGAGAAGTCCTAAAGGTATCTTATTTCGATTCATACCCTAAGACTTTGGCCAGGCGGTCACACGGGTCCGGGAGTCCTCGTATTCTGACTAGCGGTGCGGAGGAAAATCTTGCCAGCCCCCGATCGTGATCCCTTTCTAGACACCTCCGTCTTTCGGATATTCCTCTAATAACTCCCTTGGGTTCTATGGAGTTTGTAAAATTTAATAATTATTAATGGTTAAATGAGGAACCTAGGCTCTGATACCAAATGTTACGACCCCACCTCCCGATAACCCCCAATTAAGGAAGACCAAGAGGTTGAAGCCGCACCCATTAATCCCGGATCAAAGGTTCGACATATAACCATAAACAATTATTAAATTCTAACAGACTATACTGAAAATGGTAATAAATTTTTTCTTTGCATACCTTTGAAAAGTTTGGAATGAACTAAAATTCTAACCTCAGCTAAACTATTCTAACTAGTTCCTCCTTGTTCTTTAAATACTTGAATTCACAAGGTGTAGCTTTACTGTTTGTTCTTTTCATTGTACCTAAAACGCCGACAAACAAAATGTCGGTCAGCCAAAGATGGTATGTGGAGAAAACATATAATGTTCAACTAGGTTAATGATATAATCATTCAATTAATCATTTAACAATCAAGATCACATTTTAAACCATACAACTCAATCCATACATATTCTCGAACTCTGGGCTGTCCCTGCAGTGGACATGGATATCACCTCTCTTTTAGGTAATAGAGTCGCATGGCACTATCTGAAGATAGCCCAATATCTAACTCATTGTGAGTTGATGGTCCTACCTCAATGGTAGCCATGTACTAAGTCAACCATAGACCTGATGGACCTACCCAATAGGTAGCCATGTACTAGGTCATCCATAGACCTGATGGACCTACCCAATAGGTAGCCATGTACTAGGTCTTTCTCTAACCTAATGGACCTACCCAATAGGTAGCCATGTACTAGGTTAGCTATAATGCCACAGAGAGAACCAGGATCTGAGTTTATAGGCATATATCCTTTGTGATAGTCATAGCCACGTTATAGTTTGCAATATGAACATCCAAACAGTTTAGTTGCATTCAAAGCGATAAAACGTTCGGGAAACATCGGGAAACATAAGCGGTTAACCATAAGTAACCACATACCTTTAAATGCAGTTTTCAAGATAGATTTAAATTATGACGAGTAACCCAATCAACAAGCAATGATGAACATAAATCCTGAAATAAAAGTACCAATTCCTTTTATTAATAATTATCCAATTTCATTATACCATTTAGGATTTCAATTCCAACATTAGGGTTTCCTTTGGAAATCAGGGTTTTACTTCTTCTTTCATCATTATCATCCTTAATTTATCAAACTCCTAATTTCTCATTGAATTTCCTTTATTAGACATATGATTTCCTTATTTCATAAAAATATGATTTTTATCTCCTTTTATCCCAAATTAGGGTTTCCATGCAAATTAACCTTCTTTTAAACATTACAATTCCAAGTTAAGCATTTTTGCAATCAACTAGTAAATTAAACCACTATTATCATTATAAGAGTCAAACTTGATGATTTGACCTATTGGTTTACCAAAATACCCTCTAATCATGCTAATAGGGTTTCTCATCAATATTTAATACACTTTATTAGCCAAATAAAGCACTTTTGCAAAATGAAGTGGAATTAGGTTCTGGAATTGTTTTTATTGTGTTCCTTGCATTTTTATATGCAACTTTCATATACAAAGTTTTCTCATATGAGGTTCCTAGCTATTACTACGAATTTTGCAAAGAAAAAGCAATATTCTGTCATTTTAATCAGAGAGAACAATTACCGAAAAGCTTTGACCGTTCGATCGGTGTACCAAGGATCCACGCTTCGATCCGACGTTCCGTGTCAGTCGCTCCCACTCACTTGAGTGCGCGCACGTCCTTCTTCCTTGGTCCGCTGGATCGCCCTGAGTCCATAGTGGACTCTCGATCTGACGCCTCACGCTGACCTGCCCCACTGCCCCGACACGATCGGCCTGTCGTTGGATCGCGCAAGGGACCTCGGTGGTCCATGATCGGATGACAGCTGCTCGTCATCCCCTCTCTTCTTCCTAGCTTAGATGCACGGCGGCACCGCAGCTAAGGCTCGCTGGAGCTAGACCAATTGGACAGAGGAGAAGGTCAGGGCACACGAGAGGATGCCGGTCAAGATCGTTAAGGTGCGAGGAACCGAGGGGTGCCTTTATATAGGCACGGGGAGGTCCCAATTAGGGTTCCCAAACCTACCTCCACTCCTATTCCTAGCCCACTTGGGCATTCCATGGATCTCGCTCAAAACCTAGTAAAACCAGGGTCCAACCTCTCCGCCATGGTCTCCCAAACTCAAAGGGACTCTGACCTTGAGTGCTCATGCATTGTAACGATCAGGAAAACAAGGGGAAAATCCCCTGAGACGCGCTACAGTCCGAGTCCCTTTGGGACTCTGGACGATGAACCCTGCTTCGTTGGATTAGAATCCAACGGTCATCATTATTCGCGTTCAACCAAAAAGGAAACAAATTCCTAATTAATTGAATTATATTCCCAAATCAAAGGAAAGTTGGATAATTAATATCTCCCAAACTGTTACTCCTTTCTTTACCAAATTTTTAGGGAAGCTTCATCATAGGTTTCTCTTCCTTCCTACAAAATTTGGAGTTATAATAATAAGGATTTGATTCCTTTTCTTAATATGCAAGTTATCATCATATTAATCATATTTGCTATCTCTTCTTTCTTTATTTTGTTATTATTTCTTGATTCTGAGTTCCTTGAACCCCAAGGAATCTATTATCTCAAAATCCTATTTTAAGGAATACTCATTATCCTTCTACATGCATCAATATGCATTATTTCACATTATCTTGTTTATTTCTCATTTAAATATCTCTTTTTAAGGATTTCTCTTTATTCCTCTTTTATCTTCCTCATTAATATTCCTTTCATCATTAGAAATCTCATGGATACGAAATTTCTCCAAGAAATCTCATTTATGCCTCTTTCTACTCATTTTCCACATCTTTTCATTATTTTCCATTTATTTCTTAATAAAGAAATACTTAATTAATCTTTTCTTTTCGTATTGCTTTCTTTTTGCAACCTTGGACTCCTTGGTACCCAAGGAACCCAAGAGGCACGAAATCCTCTTTGGATTTGCCTTCTAGAGGTTTCCACATCATTCTTTCCTCAAATATTCAATTATTCATTACTAATTGAATTTTTCTTTGTTATTTGGGCCCAATAGCCAATAAAGCCCACAAAGCAACCTATAAAGGCTATTGTGAAAGGAATCCATTTATTCAAAACAAATCACATCATTATTTGTTCAATTATCCTTAATACGAGAAATCACATTTCTCACTAATTGAACCCAAAAATTGGGGTTATAACACAAACATACCCTAAAGGATTTATCTTCTTTGAGTCTCAATACGATACTTCTGATGAGGATGAGGCTTGAGCTTTATCTCACCTTACTCTTGAGAATAATCAACAACATATTCAACAGTACATGGCCAACCTTTGGATGGCTTAAAGATGATGACGTACAACTATTTCCTTTACGTTCATTTTTAAATCTTTTTTCTTGATTCATGTGGGTTGCCCAAGGGGCTCCTATCCCTAATTTTGACAAACTTAATCATTTGTTGTTTTTTGTCTTAAGGAGGTGACTTGATATGTGCACTAATATTTTTAGCTTTATTTCACTACATCTATCGTTTAGTTTTTTCCCCTTCTTTTGTAGATGAGAGGTTAGTTTTATACCCTTTAAATAGGGTTGTCAATGGGTAAGGTAAACCCATTTACCCTTTACCCATACCTTGTAGGGTAAGGGTAAGGGTAAAGGATTTTCTTAACCTTTAACCACCTACCCACTACCCTCTAACCCGCTACCTTAGTGGGTAAGGCTAAGGGTAAGCCATTATCCATATCATGTAACCCTCTATCCGCCAATATTTATGTTTAATATATTAAATGTATATTCATTATGTAATCTGAGTCTATGTAATGTATAGTATTATGTGATCCTCAATTTATAGAATACATGATATTTTTATCTACTTCTTGTGTAGTTAACTTGGTTGTGTATGCAACACCGTTTTAGAGGTGCAAGACGTGCATAAAAGTAGTCTTTTTTGTTGAAACCATGTGTGCCTCCTTCTTTATTAGACCAAAGAATCAGAGTGTTTAAGCTATGTACAAAGCTAGGGGAATAAGAGCTTTACAAAATAGAAAAACCAAGCTATATGTACATATTATTTACATCATGAATACAAAAGGACTAAATAGCTTTGGATACACAAGAATCTTCATTGAAGATCTGCCTATTCCTTTCATCCCAGATATGGTAGATAAGAAAGAAGGCAACACTTCTGGTTTTGTTATTGGGGGAGAAGAATGTCATTGAGCCATCTTGGCATAGACCCAAAAGTCAGTTTGAAGAAGGCCCATAGACCAGAGTAGAAGCAATAGGAAAAGAATATATGGTGAGCATCTTCTTCATTGTTCCAGAAGAAACAATAAATAGAAGGCAACTGAAAAGAAATTCTCCTTAGAACTTTGTGAGTAGGGAGGTGATGAAGATAACACTACCAAAGAAAGACAGAAATGTTCCTCAGAATCAAACTACTCCAAATGAACTCAGGGCATTTCAAGCATTGATATTTAACAATACACAAGTTCTAATAGTGATTAAGAGACACAATCTCCTTTCTAGCCACAAAAATGCAATCAACAGAGTTAGTCCTAGGCTTAATGAGGCTCTATAGAGTTAGAAGAGCTCTATCACCTCCATGAACATTGGTCAAGATAAACCAATCAACATTAGAGATTCTAGACTTCACACGATAGCAAGCGCCCATACCAAGCCTACACAAGCTGAATATCAACATGATGAACTAAATAAGTTCCTCCCCCCACAACATGGGTCCTTCCATAGAAGAAAATGAGAACCATCACCCAAGTGAAATTGAACATGAGGGAGAGGAATATCTCTATACTTGAGTAATTTTTTCCAAATCCAAGAATCATAAGATTTAGGCTTAATTGACCAAACATAACTGTGTGAGCCATTTGACCCACACAGATTTTTTGTCACAACGACATCCCATAAGTTCTTGATAATGCTAGCAAGAGACCAATCCATAATACATCAGATACCCAAACCACCTTAAATTTTGGGCTTACACACTTGAGACCGGGCAACCAGGTGCAGGTGATTTTTATCCTCACTATTGCCTCAAATGAAGTCTCTAAATTTCTTTTCCAACTCAGAAATGATTGACTTAGGGAGTGGGAACATGGCTGACCAGAAAATGTGGCAGGAGGACAGAGTGGAGATCACTAACTCAATTCTACCTACCATAGATAACAATCTACAATCCCAGGAGTCAAGCTTGGAGGAAACCTTATTAAGAATTGGACTGCACTTTGATTTAGTTAGCCTACATGTAAACAGGGGAAGGCTGAGGTATATAACTGGAAAGCAAGCCACTTCAATATTTAGAATTTCAAAATGTCCTCATTACAACTACCAAGACTAAGAAAGAACTGACTCTTGCTCGTATTTAGTTTGAGACCCCAAAAAGAAGTAAAGAAATTCACGATGTCTTTAATAGTCAATGCATTTTTCGTGTCCTCCTTGGAGAACATTAGAAAATTGTCAACAAAAATGATATGAGAAATACTCACATTCCCATTCATCAAAGGGAGTAAATTTTTGGATTGAACTTCATAGTTGATGATAGTTGATAGACCTTTCATAACAATGACGAATAGATAAGACGCAATTAGATCACCTTGTCTTACTCCATTAGAGGCTTTAAAAGGAATAGAAGGAGAACCATTGATAAGAATTTGATAGGAAGCTGAAGAGAAGCAAACATTTGTCCATTCAAGCCAACAACTAGAAAAACCCACAATTTTCATGTTAAGAATGAAATACTCCCTGCTAATAGAATCATAAGCCTCAGAAAGGTCGGCCTTGATGCACATATTATTGTTGTTTCACCTAGAGAAAGAACTCAAGACTTCATTGGCAAGGAGAATTGCATCCCCAATCTTTATTCCATGAATAAATGCATGTTGACTAGGATCAATAAGATCAGTTAAAATCAATTTCAATATGTTCGTCGTGATTTTAGTAATCACCTTATAGATGAAGTTTCATAGAGAGATTGGTCTATAATCTTTCAAGGTATTAGCTGATTTCAGCTTGGGAATCAATGTAATGAAAGTTATGTTTCAATATGTAATAATATTTCCATTGCAAAAGAAGTTAAAAACATCTTTAATCACATCATATTCAATAATATCCTAGCAAGAGATAAAGAATTTAGCATAGTAACCATCAGGTCCAAGAGCTTTATCCTTCTTCATGCTCATGACACTATTCACCGCTTCTTTCTTTGTAACCCACTTCTTTAGACAATCCTTGTGCTCGTTACTAATAGTGGGTAATATCCACTCAAGCTTCCAAAAAGTAGAAACAAAATTTTCAGAGTTTGAAAAGCTTTGAGAAGAAATTGACCATATGTTCAGAAATGATTTTCGGATCAGAGCAAGGGAAGCCATCAATATTCAGAAGATGTATACTATTAGTAAGATGTCTAGTCTTCAAAGAAGTATAAAATAATCTAGCATTTTTATTCCCTTACTTCAACCATTGTACCCTTGACTTCTACCTATAGAGTCGTTCTTCATTAATAAGTGCATTGTTAGCATCAATTCTCGCAATCCTTAGTTCAACTTGAAGAATAGGATCGTCAGGAGTTTCTATCAACCTTGTCCTGGATGTCATTGTCAATAGCTTGTCAACATCTAGAATTTTAGTGGAAATTCCCAACAACCTCCATGTTCCTCTTAATAAGAGCAGTTCTAAGCTTATTTAGCTTTGAATACATATTATACATGGGCACACCATAACTATCCATACTCCATACATTCTTCACTAACTTATGATAACCATTCACAGAGATCCATGATTTGATGAATCTAAAAGGAGTAGAATTCCTTTTCCCATAGAAAAAATGCAAATTTTAGGACTTTATGATCACTTGTAGTCAAGGAACACACCACCCCAAGATCCTTTGAAAGAAGAAAGAAAATTAATGTTACAAAGAATTCTATCAATCTTCAAGAAGGTACTATTTCCACTTTTTCTTCTGCTATCCCAAGTAAAGAAGGGGCCTTTTGTAGGCATATCAAGCAGACCAATAACTTCCAGGAATTCATTGAAATCTTTCATGCTAACCTTAGAATGAGCATGTTTCCCTATCTTTCCATTCATGAATCGTACAACATTAAATTCTCCCACAATACACCATATAACAAGATAGAGAGAAACTTCAAGTCCTTCCATAACCTTTTCCTATCATTATCATCATTTACACCATATATAGTAGAAAGAAGGACTAAATGCAAATGAAAGGAAACCTCACAGTAAATCATCTGATTAGAAATATAACAAGTCTTGATAGTGATGCTCAGTTCCTTCTGCAAAATCATGATTCTAACATAGGAATGGAAACCATCATTCATAATGACATTAGCATCATTCCAAATAGAACTAACACTTATAGGGATATCTTTAGGTTGTAATTTGGATTCAAGACGAATAAAAACATATGTTCTTGACCTTTCTATAATATCCTGGATACGAGCAAAGTTATTACCAGTGCTCTCACGTTCTAGGATATAACAAAGAAGTGTCTATCCATTAGAGATGAAGAAGGGCGATGCAACACCTTCATCCATCCTAGGATGAATACATTCCTCGTCCTCTAAAGCATCAAATTCAAGAAGAGAGAACCTGTTAGGAGACACTTCAACCACCATAGAACAAGGGTTATAACTCTTCGAGAAGCATCTTGGATGTGACTTCAACTTTTTCCCCTGAACTCTCTAGCCATTAGTGTTATTGGCAACATGTGTAGAGCCATCAGTAGAAATAAAACTAGAGTTAATCATAGAAGAACCTAGATTCTTTGTACATACATAGATTCTTCAAAAATAATAAAAGGCAAGATAGGGGGATCATTGATCACCTAGGAGAAATAATAAGAGGGTCACTGATCTCTTGAACGGACGAAACCTTATCATGAATTAGAACCCATGCCTTCCTGACCATTGTCATGTCCTTCTTACTTTGGTCCTTCTTCTCTAGTCTTGGGACAACACTGCACATAAATGACTCATGTCCAAATCACCACAATTAATGCATAGAGTAGGCTCCCATTCATATTCAAATTTGATCAAGTCTTCAACGCCATCGTCACTAAATGGGAAGCATCTTTGGGGAAGATGAGTCAGCCAAAATCAAAACATGTAGTCTAGCAAATTCAAGTTGTTGAAGAGAAGCGACAGGGATATCGACTGTAATCATTTTACCCAATACTGAACCAATACTATTAAACATCTCCTCATCCCATAGTTCAATAGGAATATCAAATGTACTAATCCACATCAGGATCTCTGTAAGCTTCAACGCTTCACAGAATCCTCCCTTTCCCATTTCTTGATGATCAGTCTTTTTCTGACAACAAACCATAGACCGTCTTCCACTGTTGTGTTTAGATCTTCAACATTTGAGAAGGTGATAAGGAACAAACCCTTACCCCAAGATTGTACTTTGATTGAGCCTTTTACCTTCCAAATTTATGCCAAGTGTGTCACCAAGGTTGGCCAGTATGACTCCAGGACAATCATATATCCCACTGCCACCAGACTCCATTTATCAGCATTCTACTCCGTAATATGCTTTGGATAAATGAGCTTCCCTTCTATCAGATTTACCTTAAGCTTCTGAAGTTTGGATGAATTATTCGCTGGCTTTGGGGCGAACAGGTCCAACCATACCCTAACCTTTGGATCAATCGAGATGGAGGACGATTTCAGAGAGTCTCTGTACTAGTATCTCACAAACTAGGCATAGATGCCTGATGTCGGCCATCAGTGTTTGTGACTCCCGTCGGTAGCCTCCAATCCACCGTCGACGTTCCCACGACCATCCTTGGTGCCTCCACCGTCGCCCGCACGACCGTCCTTGTCAGGACCCACTCTTTTGATCAGCATAAATACCAACCATTAGAGATAATCCCAAACCTAAACCCAAATTATGAAATAAAATAATGAATTCTCAACAAAGGCGATTAAACAATATATGAAAAACATAGATAAATTTTTTCCTTTTTCTTTCTTCACAAACTCATAAATCAATGTCACATCAAGGACATCACATTCAGATATCACAAATCATATTCAACTCCATTAAATCTAGAATCAAATCTTATTCTCATATGTGGTTCAGTTTACATCAGATACATGTACATTGATGAACAAACTTAATCTACAACCCATCCCGGGAAAGAGAGAGTACAAGGACATTCTAATATATCTAGATTATACTATTTATATCTTCTTTGTCATGACCTCTCCGCTGGATAGCATTATACCTAAAAACATTTGAAACAACCTCATGAGACTCATATAGAGCCCCAGTGAGTGGATACCTCCCACTCAAGCTAGGTACATGCATCATCATCAGATTAAGTATAATAAACTTAACAGAAACATGCTGATATTGAAAAGTCTAGCAGATAGTTCTATCATGAGTCAAATCTATCTTACAATGGTAATCTAATCCAACAGATAAGGTAATCACTTAAACCAATTATAACTTTGAAACATCTGTTAAAGCATGTCTATGAACAAATTAGCAGATACTTCTCAGTTCAGATTAAGAGCCCTACTGCATGTGAAATAAGATAAGTTCTAAGCATTTTTGAATCAATACATAACAATAACATTATATTTGTGACACTCCACCAGCCGGACCAGGAACACATCCTGCAGTCCTGAAGCTGAAGTACACATAATACATATCTACCAAATAATACTATCAAATAGCAAGCAATCCAACTCATATTCAGAATAGATATAAATTCCAACATTTATAACTTGTCAGCATGACAGATCATAATATGAAATAGGAAATGTCCATAGCAGCATGATTACTTTCCACTACATGAAGCTTAATCAATAATGACAAATCATCAACTAGAAGTACAAGGAATGTAATAATCATTCAAATCATGTTCTACACGGCTTATCATCTTTTATTCATTTGCCCTGAAACTACTTGGCTTGTACCTCACCAAGTAGAAGTCCCCACGCCTGATTCTCGTGTCAACGACTCACCATCACTATCTTAGGGTTTAGCCAGCCACCTTAAGATATCAACAACAGACCCTGGCCACCTTAGGGTTGCCTAAAGAGGCTCACGTCCTCATCTCAGGTACACGAGATAGGAACCAGCAAAACAATATATCACATATCACAATATTTCACATATTTTTCATTTCACATTTCACATATTTCATTTCAACAGAGTCTATTCCATCTGGACATAGACTTTCACAATAAGGATTTAGGGCCAGAGCCACTCCATATGACTCACTCCTAAATCTTGGTGGTCTAACCTTTAAGGTCTCGATCCACACTTCGGAAATCCTTCTCATAATTCATCAATTACTACAAGGAGATCCGTTTTGTTTCCCCAGTGTGGTCCTCAGAGGAAACTAACGATGTTCAGGGCACCTAACTAGATGTTCAATCATTTCACTTGTTATTAATCTCTTTCAGTCATCTTAAAAGAATTCAAAACATCATACATCATATCTGTGTATTCTCACATAACTATAACAACATGAAACAGATTAAGTTTATCAATAAGGACAATGATCAAAGCAAGAAGCACAATAAGTCTATAGATTGCAACAAATATGATTATTTCTATCTTCTGCATCAACTCATAGCAATCATTAATAGTGGGCCTTCAACCCAAGACATAATCTTACTGTCCATCATTTACCCCATCAGGGTTTTATCATCATCATTGGGCCTTCAGCCCTAGACATAATCTCATTATGTAACATGTACCCTTATCAGGGTTTCTCAATGTAAGGAGTGCATATTAAATTCCATTTCAACATAAATCTTATCAGCTCATTGTATATCATAGTTCTAAACAAATATTAGCAGAGGCATTAAAACTAGCAACAATAAAAGCATATAGATATCATGTATCATTCCTCATACTCAGAATGGATTTATCATACAACATATGCATGTTCCATCCAATCTGAATAGATTCCAATAAATTTCATGCATATACATGCATACCCGACTTAGTTCTCTTCTTCTTTTATTTCACATTCTTCATATGGAGTTACTAGTCATCACATGTTCACTATCAATTGAAGTTTGTACTATTAGTCCATTCTCAAAGTACAATTCACAATTCAAGAACACATTCTTATAAATCAATTCAAATACTTGACTTTCATCTTTTAGTTGAATTCAATTACAATTATGTTCATATCTTAATTCCCCATTTGATATTATCATTCACTAGCATCATCAAAGTCATCATTTTAGGGTAAGAATTACATTCTTAGAATCATCTATTAGTTCCTATCTTTTTCCATCATTTTATACTCAGTAGTCTCAACTTCTTTCATTTCATGTTCATTACATTATTTGGACCAATCTTTCTTGATTCACTTTACATACAATGATTCTTTTCTACATAACATTTACCAAAATACAGTTCTTAGTATATTTCATTTAATTTGGGTTAAGCCACATGTAATTAAAATAAAAGATAAAATACTTCATCATACTATCTTCATTAGTTTCATCTTTATCTTGCAATCACCATTACGTACATCATGTTCATATTATCTCTTATATTCAGATAAGTGTACCTTGATGTTGACTACTAATGTCATTCTCATAATCAACAATGATCATTCTTTATTATACTAAAACAAATGCATTAGACTTAGATGATATAGTAAGACTCATCATATTCAATTGAAGTATTAATACTTTCAACTTCAACATTTGATCACATTTCAAACATCATATACAAGTTCTAGGTTTATCACTTATAATTGTCTTAGTAATAAACTTTAGGGTTTTCAAGAAGTTATTCCTTAGTTCAATATATCATAAGAATCATATCATTTAGTAATCCAATCATGACTCAAGGGTTCATTAGGGTTATTCACAAATATGGAAACCCTAGTTTCCATTTTCACACATTTTATTCATCAATCATAAGTATGCATTGATTAATTGACTTATTTCATTCACTTCCTCAACACAAATTCTAATCAGGATATGTGGTCATTCAATTCCATTAACATTCAACAATACACTTGTGTCATACAATCTAGTACAATTCAAATATGACTTTACACATGTCAGTTCAATTCCAAGCATATCGGTCATTGGGCTGATTTTTAGGCAAAATTCACATGAAATACCATAGTCATCTACCCATAGGAATAACCATGCATCCTCAATCAATATAACAAGAACTAATCAAGTTTCAATCAATGAGAAATAATCAAAATCAGTAAAACTGGATTCCCCAATATCTTTACCAAATCAAATCCAATCACTTGTATATACAAACAAGGTTTCTGATTGTTTTAACCAGATTGAATTAGGCTTTCAACATGAATACAAAGCTTAGGAGGGAGAAAAACACTCACCTCAGGTGTGAAACACCTGAAATTCGTATCCCAACTACTACTGCTAATTCTTGAATCAAGTCCTTGCTTCAAGAAAACAGATTCTTCCTGCTCCTCTTCACTCAAGAACCTAGAAGAAGAAGAAGAATTGAAGAAGAAAGAATGAAAGAAGAGATCAATTTGGATTCTTTTGATCCAAATCAGGGAAGTGACGAGTTCTATACATAGGAGAGAATAGAAGAAAATAAACCTAGTAAAGATTTATGATCTATACAGAATTTACCAACCTTGGAAAGAGAAAACCCAGAAATCTAAAATTTCCACTTCAGATTCTCCAAACCCTAAAATCCCCTCCTATCTCAAGAATTACGAAGATCTGAAGTGTAGGACAGAAATGAGAGGTGCTTGGGTCGTAATAGAGTCCTATATACTCATTAAGGTGCTTGGAATAATTAATTATAAACATTTTTTAGTTTTTTTTTATTTTTCCAGAAAAATCTGGTCGGTCGAGTTTGTCTCTCTCAGAACTCGACCGATCAAGGTTCTGTTGTGATACAAAACTTCTTCCAAAAATTCTGAAAATTTAAAATGTTGTTAAAAACCGAGTATCAATCCTTCAGTTAAAATTTGAGCTTAATTGGATAATCCAATAAATTACAAAAATAAAATACTACACTGCTATACTGCAGTCAGCAACATGGTCGGTCGAGTTTGTCCTGCACAGAACTCGACCGACACCCTCTATAAAGAGATCAAAAGTCATCCAAAAATTACGCCAATCTAACAAGTTGTCTATAATTTAGTTTCTCAAGTACAATTAAAATTTGAGATCAATTGGATATACCAATAAAAAGATAAAATTTATTTACCACACTGCTATCTCAATCTGAAAATATGATCGGTCGAGTTTGAAACTCGACCGATAAACAGGTCAGAACATTCTTCAAAAATTCTGATATTTTTTAAGATTGTTCACATTTTATACATACAAATCATATCCAAATTTTAATTAAATCAGAGTTACATAAAAAATACTAAAAATTATTTAGTGAGACACTATACTTATCAAATTCTGTATTCATATGTCATCAAAACCCTAATTTGGGCCGATTAGGGTTTCCAAACCTTAACCCTAATTATGTGAATCAAAGTATGATTAAAACTTCTCATTATATTTAAAACATCAAAAATTAAGTACCATCACTAATCGAGCTTTAAACAATGATCAACTTAGTTAAACATACAATCATCCAAGTAAACCCTAATTAGATGAGTAATTTGAAAACGGGTCATTACAATCCTTGTGGTTGCCTCTCCCCCACTTCGGTTTGAATGAGACATCAAATAAAACTAATCGTCTGCATAAAAATAGTCAATGTTCCATTAAATACTTGTGTGGTGTAAGACAAACATGTATATGATAAGAAGATATATTCTTTAATGTACCATTTAATAGATAAGTGGGGTGGTGTTATCTATTTTATTTGAGCTTTATTTTTTTTAGATGCAACAAGGGTATAGGAAATATATGTTTCTGATAACAACTCTTTTTGACATATTGCAATTTAATATCATTCTAATGTAGCAATCTTTATTATTTGGGGACAATTTGTTTATTTATGGGTAGGGTATTACCATTTATATATGCATTCACTACAACACAAACCTTTTATATAATATTGTAGAAGATTACTTAGAATAATTGTAGATATATAAAAGCCATCTGAGAACATCTTGATATTTGATTCAAATATATAAATGTAATAGTCATGCTATTATTGTTAATATTAGCACAAATTTGAAGAAGACATAAATTCCCAGTTTCGCCCTTCCCCTCCCCATTTTTCCTGTGGGAAAGAGGGTAAGGGTAAAGAGAGGGTAAATATATTGGTGGAGTGAAGAATTACCCCTACCCTTACCCACCACACTTGATGGGTAAGGGTAAGGGTACCCTCCCCATACCCTTCCCATTGACAACCCTATCTTTGGAGACAATCTTTGTAATAACTATAGGGATCATGATAAGTGTGTTTTGCTTTGTTTCAATGAATCAATGTATTATCAAACTAAAAAGTGTCGACCCCTCTCCCAGAACCAAAGCATATCAATAAGAAAAGTTTAAGTGGCAATAGCAATGTATGCGACAACACTTGTCATTTAATAACATATCTTGCACTCTAGAAATCTACACTATATAAAAAAGTCCGTTGAGGTTTCTCCAAATCTTTGTTAAATTATTAATTAGTTTCTATTTATAACTGATAATCTTAATGAAAGAGTGTAGGACATATTTTAGTTAGAAATAAGTCTTTTCTTCTAATAAGGCAATTGTGCAAACACATAGTAGAATTTAGACGTGATTATTTTCTTCATTTCTTTAACTTGTAGATTGATCTTTGTGTATATTGTGTATATTGTGTATATTAGTAAGTCTATACGAGCATAGTTTTTTAAATTAGCAATTGACTCTTGTTAAAAGTGGTAGGAAGGGTTGTATATTTTCAATTTTTTGAATTAATAAACGGATTTTATATATCATGATAAGATTGTAGTAGCACCGTGCCGGGAGCTGTCTCCTATTTGCACTAGCGTGGCCTTTGGAATAGGAATGTGGCATAACAGAAGTTGGAGGAGGTGATGTACTAAGAAATATCAATTAATATTTATTACTTTTATCTTTTTCTTCATTTTTTATGATTTTTTTTAAAGATCGCGTATACAAACTTTAACATACTTTTCTGTTATGTTTACTTAATTTACATTGTTTATTGACTCTAATCTATTTTTTAATAATATAATAAAAATGCATTTTCGAGATCTTTAAAAATGAAATAATGTTACACTACTTTTATTGGTATTCAAATGTAACTTTAAGTATTCTGAAACGTGTCAATGGCATGTATCATAAAGAACCGGACCATTTTTGGAAGGATATGGATTTATTCACATTTTAACTTCAGAGCGGGCAACACATGGTACAATTCCTTTCGGAGACGGCAAAGGGATCATTTCCGTTGCCCGTTGTCATCTCCGGTTTCCTCCGCGTAAACTCATCTCGGGAAACTGGGACGGAGAGCGACTGTCCAGCGCCCCGACGCACAAGTTAAAGCTTGCAGCCAGCAATTCCAAGCTCGGCACAGTGTTTTTCGTGCGTTTCCTGCTGCCCGCCATCAGCACTTGCTGTCTTATTGCTGGAAAACGCTTTGCCGAAAGCTACAAATTCACTAGTAACAAACGCAGTGGAGGTTCTACGTGCCAAATGGAGAACTTATAACGTTCTACCGACAACGAGAAGAGCAAATTGAAGCAGCTGGATGAGAGCCATGCCGTCGCGTTAAAAACACTTCCAAGTTCATTGCTTATTGGAAGCGGGAGGACGCCACCCTAGCTCGTAGATGGCCACCGCCAAAGAGGAGCACGGGGACCACAATGTTGGTGGCAACGAAACTGTCGTCTCCGCACCACCATCCCACGACCAGAAGGCTGTGAAGGTTAAAGCGGAGGAGGATTCTCTCTGGTATGATGAGACAGCGAACTATAAACTTCATTCACTCTCAGTCCCTCGTGTCTGCCTCGCCCGTTTCTTGGCGCCTGCTCGCTTTGTGTTTGTTCAGCGGCATAGAGTTCCTGTTTCTGAAACGAGTCACTGTTTAGTTCATTTGATTTAAATAATGCTATTCTACTTATCTATGGTTCTTTCCTTCCGATATAAAAACTTGAGGTTGACCTTGAGCAGAACATAAACAATTAGGGGCTAGAAGCTAAAGTAAAAGCAATCTTTGCCACAAAAACAAAGAAAAAAAATGCAAGTGGGCAGAAATGTCAATTAAATTAGATGCAAATAATGGACAATTTGTTGAGTCGAGCTGTATTTCTTTTCAGCATTTGGGAATAGCGTGAAGAATTTATAAAAATCCTATAATAGTGGATGATCTATAGTGTGGGGTTGATTACTGACAGAGAAAACTTTGTGAGTCTTAAACATGTAACTATTGTCTAAAAAAGAATAGCCTCACAATACCTCCTGAGTTGTAAAGCAACACCTAATTATGGAGTGAGGCTTACACCTCAAAGTGTGGATTACAGTCTAAAAATCTCTTGTTATTATGAGTTTTTCTGTTCCTATGAAGACTTAAGAGTCTGGTTTTTACATTCTAGTTTTATGTGATACGATACAATCTCTATTTCAGTGTGATACTTTTTTGTATACTTCATGTATCTTTTTATTTCACCTAAATAATTTTGAGACTTGTGCCTTGCTCCAAAAATAAAACCTGCCTCACTATGTGTAATGTTTGATTTCTTAAACCTTGCATTTATGCATCCACTAAGAAGTAATGGTAGCAAACTAGACTAACTTCCTACTATATTATTTCTACTGAGACTAGAGGACTATGTTATTAAACATGAATTATATGGTAATACCAAATCAGGCACGAGCTAACGACCGGTATTGGGACAATATGCAAGCTGTATGTGTTATTAGGGATTCAGGATGCTCACCCATAGCATACGAGCCACAGGAGAATCATAGATTATGAAGAATTTGCTCAATGTTTAAACTTGAAACACATACTAGTTTTACAATAAAGAACGATCAAATGGTGTAAGGAACGCTCACACTACATACAACCCGCTCCACCTCATCATCATCCAAGCCTCAGTCCTGACCATGTTAGGGTCATCTACATGATTTCTTCTTTTCCATTTAGCTATGTTTTAGATCATGTAGATGTAATGAATCTAGATCTCTCCTTATGAACTCCTCCCGAGTTCATATAGGTCTAGTCTACCTCTTCCTCTTTTCATATGGTATGATGAGTAAGTTTTGACTCTGTGTTGGTGAATAATCGGTCTTCGTTGCAAATGTACGAACCATCTAAGGTAGTCAGCCCTCTCGTAGTTTGTAGTTATTGCCATTCGCTCCCACTTTATTTCTTATATAATTTATTCTAACATGATCTTTCCCTGTCTTTCCTTACATCCAACTTAGCATTCTCATTTCCGCCATAGTTATATTCTGAACAACTTATTTCAGCACAACCAATCATTCTACAATATAACATACTTTGGCTTGTAACCAATCTATACAAATTTATCTGAATGCAAACTTACCTTTCAAACACACAATAAAACAATGCATGCTTTATTTTATGAAATTTTAGTGTACCACATTTTATTAGAGCATATTCTAACACATCATGTATTTGTGCCTCCCCACCTCCCCCTCTCATTTTGTTCTTCTTCCTATTTCATCGTCACCAAGATTGAGTGGGGTTGCAATTATCACCATTGCCTAGCGGCCCAACAACAACTGTTGCTCAACTTAACATGGAAAGTAACAACATGAGCTGCATACTCAGGGGGTTCCCACATTCTGAGTAGCCAACACATGTGACAACCATACTTGTTAAGGCGGACGACTAGTCGCCGCTTAGTCGGTAAGGCGTTTTGTAGGGGTCCGACTAGCCTGTCGACAAGAAAAAAAAAAAAGTCGGACCGGTCGGTCGACTAGTCGGCCGGTCGGTCGACTTATCCACCTGGTCGGTCGACTTATCCACTGGTCGGTCGACTTGTTGTGTGGGACCATTTTTTTTTTTAAATACTTCAAGTCAGCCGTTTTTGGGATGCAACAAAAGAGAGCGGCCGTTTAGTTCATTTTCTTCAGTGCATTTCAAACAACTTTAGACATGTTTTAGTTTTTATTTAAGTTCTGAATTTGAACAATATGAATGTTAGGTTGTTGGCTTTTTGCTTTGGGATATTTGTCATTCAAATACTTAGAAGTGTTTGCATTTGTCTTGTGCCAATTGCCTTTTATTTTAACCATTTAGTGGCAGCAATTCTACAAGTACTTCAAGTCTGAATTCAGAAAAGGTATGCCACTCAATCACTCTTATTCATTTTTATTTGTTGTGTTTATGACTGATTATTAACAAATATTGATTATTACTTCCTTAGATATGTATTTACATTAGTTTTCTTCTATATAATATGTTGTATGTAAGTATATAACTATATATATATTACTATACATAAAAAAATTATTTAAAAAACAACCCTACGCCTGGGCGGCCGACTAGTCGGCCTGGTCGGCCTAGTCGGCCTAGTCGCCCAGGAAATTTAGGGGACCGACTGGCCGCCTTGACAAGTATGGTGACAACTACCAAACCCATTATGTCTGCGGCCTTTTTTCACTTGGGTTGGCCTTGAGCGAAAACAGAAAGAATTAGGGGCTAGAGGTTAATATAAAAGAAATCCTTTCCACTAGAACAAAGAAAAATGTAAGTGGGCAGAATTGTCAGCTTGTCATGAAATTATGTGCAAATAATCGGCAAATTGCTGAGTTGAGCTGAAATATTTTCCAGCATTTGGGAACAACTTGAAGAATTCATAAAAAATCCTACAATAGTGGATGTCCTATATTGTGGGTTCGACTATATACTCATACTAAATGTCCCTAGATTGCCTGACTAGCATAAAACTGTGAGATTTAAACATGCAAACCGTTGTTTAAAAAAGAACAAACCTCGCAAGGCGTGACAACACCTCACGAGTTGTAAAGCACAACTCATCAATATTTGCCTACGTATATAAATGTACATAATAAATATGCAACTGAGGACCTAGTATTTTATGAAAAAAGTCAATAAATAACATTATATATGAATGGAAGTGTTAGAATTATTGTTATTTAGTTTATTATGTCATATGTTGTCTTGGCCCATTAGGTTTAAGTTTGCTTCCCCTGTAGTTGCCACCTCTCCTATATATATGAGGGGAGTTTGCCTTCTATCAATAAAAAAATATCCAATCTTATTTTGCACATGTTACCAGAGCATCAATCCTAACTTAGGGAGAAAGAGACAGCCTCCGCCTACGGGCGTCCGCCGTCTCTTCTTGGCTTGGCCGCCCGCCAAGCATCATCTCAACCTCTATGGTCGTCTCCTTTCTTCTTCTTTCATAAAAATCTAATCTTTTTTTTAATCTATCTGCCAACGTTCTACATCCCGACCATCACAAAGTCTTGTCTAGTCTTCCCTAATCCTCCTCGACTCCAACTTCAAAATCGACGTCCACTTATCCGTCCCCGTCGTCTCTGTCAACATAGACCACTCTATGTGCATATGTTCTAGTCACTAACTGGCCTCTCCATGCTTGCGCCAAAAGGAGGCATCACGATCCCTAGCCTCCCAGGTTTCAAAGAGTTGGCTGCAAAAAAGAAAAAAAATCTGATCATTGCTGTCATTATTCTGTGCGATCACCTAAAGTGGATCTTCAGGTTTCAAAGACTTGATCCTTGCGAATGCCGAGTTCAGAAATTTCCTTGATCCCAACTACCGGTCGTGTGATTTTTGCACACTGGTCCCTAGTCACCGATGACAACCAATATACACCCGCACATGACCACACCAATTAGGCAATTACTAATCAATGGATCAGGGTAGCCTACATCTCTTATATTCCTATTCCATCGCAAACTTTTCTTGATGGGTGATATGAATGGAGGTTTTAGTCATGACATATTAAGATTTCATTCTTTCACCCGTTAGTCCCTTCACAACCATGGGCTCGTCCACTTTTACAAGTCGACAATCCAACAAAGTAAAGCATCGTCGACACTAATGTAGCCATATGGGTTATTGGGTTACATGTCGAGCTACTCGACCATATCAGAATTGTTAATCAGATTATACATTGATCTACTTTGTGACCTAATCCTCCTTTTTGGGTCGTACAAACATCCATTTATATTTTTATCTGGATCTTTCTAATTGGGTCATGTAGCACATTGATTTGCATTATCAGCTATATCTATGGCATATTGGCAAAATTAAAGACCATGTACTAGATTATAAAGCACCAGAAAAGGGGCATGTTGCTTTTTCCCCCCTCCATTGAAAAGTCCCCCTACCATCCCTCATGTGTGCCTCTTTCCACGTGTATGGGGTATTGTCTCTTTTTCACACCAAGTTTTCATTCACTTCGTATTTGGTGTGCGGGGGGGGGGGATAGAGGAGAGTTAGAGTAAGAGTAGAAACAATATGAGAGAAACTATATGTATCAGTCCAGGCTATTCAAATCTCCATGGAGCTTCTTGTTCTTCAGCACATCCGTCTTTCCGATGTCCTTGTGGCGCTTAATTCCCACTAAGCATCATGCTTCTAGTGCATCATTGGCGCTTCATTCCCAATCACACTGTACTTCTTCATATTCGTGCCACGATATGCACATAGGTTGGCCATCTATGCTTCACTCTAGTTAACTACCACTTTAAATACGTTGAAAGATCTCAATTGCTGCGTTGGCACCAAACTTTTCACTTTTGTTGCATTAGGTACATTAGGACAAAGCTTGCTATGCTTATTCCAACCTCTGGTTCCGTATGGTGTTAATGATGTTTTAGTTGATCATTCTCGCTACATTCTCATGAGACGGATGGTTGCTTCTTCACATCAGACTTCTCAAAAGCTCATCAATTTCTAGTCTGCAAATTCTTTATCTACAAGGTTGATGTATCGTCTTGATTTTATCTTCACCGAGCTGTAATTCATGTCTTCTCAGAGCTGCATCCTGTCAAGATGGTTCTTCTAGTGATCAGTCTACTTGGAGTGAGGCTTCCACCTAAAAGTGTGGATTACATTTTACAAACCTCTGTTATTATGTGATTTTCTGTTCCTATGAAAATGTGAAAGTCTGGTTTTTGACATGCTAGTGATATGATACTATCTCTGTCTCAGTGTGATACTTTTTCGTATACTTCATGTATCTTTTTATTTCGCCTAAATAAATTTTAGGCTTGTGCCTTGCTCCTAAAAGGAAATCTACCTCGCTAGGTCTAGTGTTTGATTTCTTAAACCTGGCATTTATGCATCCACTAGAACGAAATGGTAGCAAACTAGACTAACTTCCTAGTATATTATAACTACTTAGACTAGAGGACTATGTTATTAAACATGAATAGTACCAATTTAGACATGAGCTCATGACTGGTATTGGAACAATATACAAACTGTATGCGTTATTTGGGATTCAAGATGCTCACCCATAGCATACGAGCCTAAAAAAGAATCATAGATTATGAAGAATTTGCTCAATGTTAATACTTGAAATAGTTATACAATGAAGGAACGGTCGAACAGTGTAAGGAGGTAGTTAAGTACAAAGGCTCACACTACATACATCCCGCCCCACCCTATCATCATCCAAGCCTCCGTCTTGACCATGTTAGGGTGATCTACATGATTCCTTCTTTTCCATTTAGCTTTTTTAGGTCATATAGATGTAGTGAATCTAGATCTCTCCTTATGAACTCCTCCCGAGTTCGTTTAGGTCTACCTCTGATGTGTAACTTTGACTCTGCATTGGTGTATATTAGTATATAGACTTTCCTGCGTTTTTACTTAGTCTATTTTTTCTCCTTTCTTTGTTATTCTTATGTCTTGTTTTATCCCACATGGGTTATATCTAAACCCTGTGGCTTTCTCTTGTCTTATAAAAGAGAACCCCATACTCCTTTTTTAATCATCTCAAATAATAAGACAATTAGCCGCAACTTCTAGATGGTATCAGAGCCTCCCGATCCTCCCTAACCCTAATCCTTCTTTTCCTCCCATCAACCCTAGCCGCCACCCTTCCCCTTCTTCCCTGCTGCGCCGCCCAGCAACAACCCCCTGGTCTGCCGCCGCCGCCTAGCACCAACCTTGGTGCCGCCGCCACCACAACAGGCCTCTCCAGCCACCGCCAACCCCTTCCTCCCTCACCACCCACTACTTCTCTTCTCCTCTCCACCGCAACCCCCCCCCCCCCCCCCCCCCCCCTCTCCTTTTTCCAGCAGCTATCTCTGCTGCCCGCCGCCAACAGACTCCTCCATCTTCTTGCCGCCACCACCATAGCCCCACCACCATCAATTTCCGCAGCCCCAAGCACCCACCCTATCCTCCCTTCTCTTCTTCCCATCTTCTCTAGCCCTTCGCTCACCATCTCGTCCGGCTAAAGACTCCTTTTCAGCCTCCGTACATTTTCCGAAAAAGTTACGTACAGCTCGGTCGTTTTCCAGATCTGGCACGTTGAAGGCGTAACTCAATTTTTCGCATCTGACTACCTGCGCCTCATGGTGGAGTAATCTTTCCTCCATGTTGGCGTAGGTTCTTTTCTTCCTTTCTGCCCCGTGAGGGTCTTCTGAGGTCCATGATTGGATCTCCTGCCTACTACTACTGCTAGTCCATGTGTTGGACTCCTGCTGCTGACTTCTGCTACTACTGACGCCTGCTATTATCTGCGTCCGTGCTACTGCTTATTCTACTTTGGTCCGATGGCGACTCCAGATCTCCCTCGACCTCTCTGTGTTACTACAGTGAAGTTGGATAATTCCAACTATCACTTCTGGGCGGCCTCCTTTGAGTTGTATGTCAAAGCACAAGGGCGCTACTCTCACCTGACTACCACAGGCCCTGCTCTTCCTGCTGCAGACGCTGACGAGAAGACGAAGCAAGCCTATGATCTCTGGTCCAAAGAGGACTATGGGGTCATGACATGGATGGTCAACAGTGTTCAGGCCAAGATCAGCCAGTCCTTGCTCCGCCTCCAGACAGCCAAAGAAATGTGGGACCAGCTTTCCCATGTTTACTCTCACCAGCAGAACCCGAAGAAGGTCTTCAAGATATTCAAACAGCTTGCCAAACAGGAGTTTTCAGCTACTGACTCCGTTGAGGACTACTACAACTCCTGCTGTGCTCTCTGGGATGAGTTTCAGGTGTATCATCCCCTGACTGCTGATATTGATGAAGTGCACCGACAGCGGAATGAACTTATGTTAGTTCAGTTCCTCGCTGGCTTACCTGCTTCTTTCGCTGGTGTTGTGGACCAGATTCTCTCCAGCGATCCCCTACCTACCCTTCGAGATGTGCTCAAAAGGGTCCAGCGCCTACCTTCTGTGTCTCAGTCCGCGCCCGATTCTTCTGATGGGGCAACCCTCGCTGTCCGTTCTGGTGATTCCTTTTGTGGCTGTGGTCGTGGCCCCGGTCGTGGCCGCGGAGGACGTTTTACTGCACCTGGTCGTGGATCTGGAGCTGAGCCCGTGGAGTCTCGTTACTGCACTCACTGCAAGCGCACCAACCATACTGAAGATCGTTGTTGGATCAAATACGGCAAACCTGACTGGGCTAATAAAGTGACATCCGAACAAAGTGAACCTGCTCCACCAACAGTTGACTGGATTCGCTCGGAATTTGAAAAACTGCTACAAGCTCGTCTGGCGTCTTCTACTGAGGATTCAAATGCTGGTAGTGCCGCCCTTCTGACCAAGACTGGTAAAAATTCCTGGGTGATTGACTCTGGTGCGACTTCTCATATATCTGGCAATCCTGATTTATTCTCTAAACTACACAAGACTTCTTTTATACCTCCTGTTACTTTAACTGATGGTTCTAAATCACCTGTTAATGGCATTGGTGATATTTGCTCCACTGGTAGTCTGCCTCTGCGATCCACTCTTTATGTCCCAAAATTTCCTCTTAATTTACTATCTGTCAGTAAAACTGTGAAGAGCCTTCGTTGCTCAATTATGTTTGACCCGGATGGTGTTTTGTTTCAGGATCTGCGCACGAGGATAACGATTGGTTCAGGCCATGAGGGACCGGATGAACTCTACTACTTGGACGAGCCAAAGACAGCTGCATATTTGACATCATCTGTAGCAGACATCCAGTGGAATTATAGATTGGGCCACCCTTCTGTTGCGAAGTTAAAAGCATTGTTACCTGATGTAGTTAGTTCTGATTTTCATTGTGAGACATGTCAACTTGGCAAGCAGACTCGTGCTGCCTTTTCCCCAAAATTTTGTATCAGTTCTAAAGCACCTTTTGATATTATACATGCTGACGTTTGGGGTCCATGTTCTGTGTCGAGCACTTCTGGTTTTAAATATTTTTTAGAGCTTCATTGATGATTTTTCTAGAACAACATGGCTATTTTTGCTTAAAGATAGATCTACTATTCTTGAAAAAATTACTGACTTCTTTGCTGAGATCTGCACTCAATTTGCTAAGCCTATAAAGATTTTTCGCACTGTTAATGCGTTGGAATTCATGCAAGCCTCTGTTAGCTCCTTTTGTCGTCGTCAGGGCACCATCCACCAAACTTCCTGTTCTATACCCCACAACAAAACGGTGTCGCTGAACGCAAGAATCGTCATCTTCTCGAAGTTGCTCGTACCCTTCTTTTTCACTACCATGTTCCCCAGTCTTTTTGGCCTGAGGCGATATCCACTGCCTGTTATCTTATTAACCGAATGCCATCCTCTGTGCTCGGAAATCATATTCCATATCAGGTTCTGTTTCCCGATGCGCCTCTTTTTTCTGTCCCGCCTCGCATATTTGGGAGCACATGTTTTGTTAAGAACCTTCAGCCAGGCCTTACTAAATTGGATCCTAGAGCGACGAAATGTGTTTTCCTAGGGTACACTCGCACTCAAAAGGGGTACCGATGCTATGATCCTGTTTCTAAAAAGTGGTTTGTATCTGCGGATGTGGTATTTTTTGAGCATATGCCTTTCTATTCTTCGGCTGGTTCTGCGCTCACTTCGGATTTACTAGTGGACACGCCTTTACTTGTGGTGGATGATCTGACTGATACTTCTGATGCTCCGATTGAAAAGCCACCTCTGAAAGTTTATCACAGAAGACCGAAGCTGACAGCTCCCTCTGTGACCTCTCCATCGTCCTCATCCTCTGTGCCAAATCAAACACCTCCACATGTATTTTCTGATCTTGATATTCCTACCAGTCTGAGGAAAGGGACAAGAACTTGTACTATGCATCCGATTGGCAATTTTTGCTCTACTGATAATTTGGGTGCTAATTTTGCTAACTTCACTGCGGCTCTTTCTGCTATATCTGTTCCTAACAATGCTACTCAGGCTCTTAGACAGTCTGCATGGCGTCAGGCTATGGAAGAAGAAATGAAGGCCCTTACAGAACGTAATACATGGACCCTTGTTGATCCACCTGCTGATTGCTCTCCAGTTGGTTGCCGCTGGGTCTTCACAGTCAAATACCAGCCAGACGGTACTGTTGAACGGCTTAAGGCGAGACTTGTGGCAAAGGGGTATACACAGACCTATGGGGTCGACTACTTCGAGACTTTTTCTCCAGTGGCGCGTCTGAACTCTGTGAGAATTCTGATTTCTGTTGCTATAAATTCTGACTGGCCTCTGTATCAGCTTGATGTCAATAATGCTTTCCTGTATGGTGATCTTCATGAAGAAGTATACACGTCACAGCCCCCCGGTTTTGTGTGTCAGGGGGAGTCCTCTAAAGTTTGCAGGTTGAAAAAGGCAATTTATGGCTTGAAACAGAGCCCCAGAGCTTGGTTTGACAAGCTAAGCACTATTTTTCAGAAATTCTCTTTCTGGCGCTCCTAGTCAGATCATTCTGTTTTTGTGAAAAATACTACTGTTGGCATTGTTGTCCTTATTGTTTATGTTGACGACATTATTCTTTCCGGAAGTGATCTTGCTGGTATTCAGTCAACAAAGTGCTATCTGGAGAAACACTTCGTCACCAATGATCTCGGCTCGCTACGGTATTTTCTTGGGATAGAGGTGTCCCGGTCTTCTTCTGGTCTCTGCTTATCTCAGCGGAAGTATGTTCTGGACCTACTATCTGAAACTGGTCTTCCAGGTGCTAAACTTGCTAGCACACCTCTAGATCCGAACACCGACTGGGATGATGAGAATTCTCCTGCTTATCCTGACAATCATCAGTATCGAAGAATGGTTGGTAAACTCATCTATCTTACTGTTACACGGGCTGATATTACTGCTGCGGTTGGACTGGTTAGTCGTTACTTGGATAAACCTCGGCAATGCCATTGGGATGCTGTCTGCCATATTCTGAAATATCTGAAAAGTTCTCCTGGAAAAGGCCTGCTTTACAAGAAACATGGGCACTGCAAACTTCTTGGCTATTCTGACTCTGGTTATGCTAGCAGCAAGGTTGACCGTCACTCTACTTCTGGCTACTGCACCTTTGTGGGAGGCAACCTTGTCACTGGGCGAAGCAAGAAGCAGTTTGTTGTTGCTCGCTCTAGTGCTGAAGCTGAGTATCGTGCCATGGCGCACACTACTTGTGAACTGTTCTGGATTAGGAGCTTGCTGAAAGACTTTGGTATTTCTGATACATCTCCTATTCCAATGTATTGTGACAACAAAGCAGCTACTTTCATTGCTAGTAACCCTACTTTCCATGAGCGGACCAAGCACATTGAGGTGGATTGTCATTTCGTCCGCGAAGCTGTTCTATCGGGCCAAATCTCTACTCCCTACATTCATACGTATGATCAGGTGGCTGACATCTTCACAAAGATTCTACCAAAGACGAGGTTCACTGCTATGACATCCAAGCTGGGCATGATAGACATCTACGCTCCAGCTTGAGGGGGAGTATTAGTATATAGACTTTCCTGCGTTTTTACTTAGTCTATTTTTTCTCCTTTCTTTGTTATTCTTATGTCTTGTTTTATCCCACATGGGTTATATCTAAACCCTGTGGCTTTCTCTTGTCTTATAAAAGAGAACCCTGTACTCCTTTTTTAATCATCTCAAATAATAAGACAATTAGCCACAACTTCTAGAGTGTATAAATCGGTCTTTGTTGCACATGTATGAACTTCTCATAGCTTGTATTAATTGCTAGTTGCTCCCGCTTTATTTCTCATATAATTATTTCTAACCCGACCTTTCCCCGTTTTTCCTTACATCCAACTTGGCAATCTGTTTCTGCCACATTCATGTTCTGAACACCTTGTTTCACCACAACCAAGCATTAATTACCATACAACATAATTTGGCTTGTAACCAGTCTATACAAATTTATCTAAACGCAAATTTACCTTTCAAACACACAATAAAAAAATGCGTTCTTTATTTTATGAAATTTTAGTGTTCCACGTTTATTAGAGCATATTCTAACACATGTATTTGTGCCCCCACCTCCTCTAGCCCTCCCCTCTCATTTTGTTCTTCTTTCTATCTCATCGTCACAACGATTGAGTGCCCAAGAAGGGGGTTGCAATCATCACCATCGCCTAGCTGCCCAACAAACTGCCACTCAACTTAATATGTCAAGTGGCAGCATAAGCTGGATACTTAGGGGGTTCCCGCATTCTGGGTAGTCAACACATGCAACAACCACCAAACACATTATGTTTGCGGCCTTTTTTCATTTGGGTTAGCCTTGAGCAGGAACAGAAAGAATTAGGGGGTAGAAGCTAAAGTAAAAGAAATCTTTGCCACTAGAACAAAGAAAAAAATGTAAGTGGGTAGATATGTCAGCTTGTCATGAAATTAGGTGCAAATAATTGGCAATTTTCTGAGTTCAGCTGAATTATTTTCCAGGATATGGGAACAACGTGTAAAGTAACGACTCATTATGGAGCGAGGCTTACACCTCAACTAGTGGAATATATTTTACAAATCTTTTGTTATTATGTGTCTTTATGTTCCTATTAAGACTTGGAAGTTTGTTTTTTAACATGCTAGTTTTATGTGATATGATATTATGATATAGGCGGCTAGACAACTAGGCGTTGCCGTGCACTTTATAAATAAATATATTGTCTAAATATATAAATATACATTATAACTATGCTACCAAGGGACTAGTATTTTATAAAAAATCCCAATAAATAAAGTCATATGTGAATGGAAGTAATTGGTATAGAAATAAAAAACAGAACATCTACAATGGACAATGACCACAAAATATAATTGAAAGAATGAACAACGTTCATAGCAAAAAAAGATAATGCATGAGTATCAATGATCAGGAAGCGAAAAACACAATGGTACATAGTCCACATATGCCCATGACACATCAGATTCAAATTCATCGGTCAATCACTCATCATCACTGTGACCAGCCACATCCTCCTCATCATCATTATCGTCATCTTCTCATCTTTTGTCTCAACCTCTTCCTCTTCTTTTTCCTCCTCACTATCCTCATCATCAAACACATAAGATCCATCAAATGGATCTTCAATATAGAGTCTTTTCTTTGATTGCAACACCCTTTGTTGTCTTGTCTTGTGGCAGTTTTGTTTTAGGGCATTGTGGAGCTTTTCTTTTATGAGTAGGTGTTAATCTTTCCTATTCCCTTGTCAACAACCTTCGATGTAGTTGCACTTGCAGTTACTCCCCTCTTAGGTCTAGCGATCTCTTCAGAGGCTCCCATGGCATGACCTACAAGTTTCCAAGTGAGACTATCATGATTTGGATCTGTAGCATCATTAGGAATCACCGTCATCCACTCACTGCTCCGCTGCATCTCATCAAGTGCAATGGCATCAAAGTCACTTTCATCATTCTTCTCCCTTATTTTTTGAAACCACTCATCCAATCTATGGTTGTATTGAATGGGCATCGGTTTATCCAACTGCTTACTCAACAAGAAATTCCTTTGCTTTGTGTCTATCTACAAGTCAAAAGATTATGAATTATAACCTATTACAAAAGTCATCATATTTCTTCAATATCAAAAAATAGTTAACATGTTCATCAGGAGAACACTTACAAAATCAAATGTGCTCTAATTTCGCTCACAACTCGAGGAGGTCTAACAAAGACTTAAGAATCACAAAGCCAACTTCTTTATGATATAATTCCCTACGCCATGTAGCTCCCACGAATACACTATAAAATATGAAGGTATTATAATCGATTATACTACATGCAAAATCAATTATAATTTATGAAAAATTTATAGCGGCTTACATGATGAAATGGTGCCCCTATGCAAATAGTTGTTGGATTCCCAAACAAGCCACGACCATTTTTGTAATCATCTACATCCGTAGCTACTTTGTCAATCAAGGATAGATCTTCCACTTTTCAAGAATCATTCAATGAAAGCTACTGGACCTATGTCTATGTTAGTCTCATCTAAGAGGCTTGCTTTTGTGGTAGTAAACCGCCCATCAAGGTTGAGGAAGAAAGTTACATCATGCAATATAGTAAACATATGACCTTTGTAGCGCTCTTGAACAATGTTCACAACGGGACAACACTGTCTCTCATCACCGCCCAAATTTGACTCAATCTTCTCAACTGCTTTCGTGAGTGCCATGGTGATGCATCCATACTTGGTTTAGCATCGGAATCAACCATTCTCAGAAGCTGCACAAGTGGCATTGTGGCCCTTAGAAAGCTATCCACTGCCTTGTGGAACTTACAAGACAACAGACTCTTTGCAAGCTTTGCCCTAGAAACAGTTTTAAGCCCATTTACTTGTTGTCCACAAGTTAAAAAGGAACAATGTGCCTAAAGCATTCCGAGCATTATATAAGCTCCGAGGAGAAAACAAACCTGTAGGAAAGCGAGTGATTGAACATTTTGTGACTCCTTGCTATTTGAAAGTTGCAGTAAAGCATTGTGCAAAGGTTATGTAGATAAATGAAGGATGTCCGCTTCCTTGCCCTTTCGATTATTCTTGCAGACTAAGGTAACCCTGCAATGTCCTCCAACATGAGGTCAACGCAATGTGCGACGCATGGTGTCCAAAATATATGCAACCTTTTTCCTTGCAAAAGTTTTCTAGCCAGAACAATTTTTTTGGCATTATCAAAGACAACATGAGTGGCATACTCTGGTCTAATTTTCTCTATGGCCTCATCTAGGAGTTTGAAAAAAAATCACATGTATGACTATGTGTAGATACATCAACATAGTACATGAAAAAAGTTCCATGAGGTGAATTGATTAGGAAATTTATTAGACTTCTTCCTCTCCTATCTGAACATCCATTTGATATCAGTGTGCAACCATACTTCTTCCACGCCTTTAGATGCCCATCCCGCAAGTTCACAATCTTGTCATATTGGGCCTCTAACACACATGTCCTCATAATTTGGTACTTTGGAGGTTTGAAACCTCTCCCTACCTGAACAACAACCTCAAATGCAACTTCATAATGACTATAGTTGGCAACATTCAAATGAAAGACCATCATTGTAGAACCATAATGCTATCTCCTAATCGGCTCTAGCTTGGTGCTTATTGCTTGTAGGCAGGTATAATGTACTTATCCTTTTTTCTTTCCTTCCTAAAAGCAATCACCTCACAAGGAAGAGGCGACATGTGTGCATCCATGGAGCCTCGATCAGTAACCACTGAAATCTTAATAAACAATAGAGGCCTAGAACTAGTCTTGGGGGTGAAAGTACCCGCTTGTTGCGAAGCAATGCCAACATTCTCCTACTCTCCATCACAATCACCACTAGGAGGAAACAAGTGTAAATCGACATATAAGGTTTTATACTTCTTCCTATTAGTCTCCATGTAGTCAAGTATTTCTTTTCTTATAACAACTGTGGCGTTGTTGCACTTGGCTACATTTGAACCCTTGGCAGTAAGTTGATCTTTCACCATCTTGATCCCTCCTCCATTTTACATATGGCCACACAAACCATATTGCACCCTGCTCTTACCACCTAGATTAGGCCAGAAAGAGTACTTCCACCCAGGATCAACAGATTTTCCTTCCGTTTTGGATCCTTTACCAAAACCGAGAGTAGTGATTCTCCCCTACTTCACTGCTCCCAATCAGTGTGCTACTACCACCCCTACTTCCTATTTCCTGCTCATTGGACATCCTAAAACAAAGATAAACCATCCAAAACAAGAAGATTCATTAAATACATATCCGTGTCACTAAAGACAATACTATATTAAAAAAGAAAATAAGACAAACAAAAGCAATTAATGATTCACCCCATAGGCTGTGATGTAATATCTAAACAAGGAGCAATCACCAAACACGGAAGCAACAATTATCAACTTAGCTCACAATACTCGAGAATCCTAATAAGAAAAAAACAATAAGAGGAAATTGTAACTTAATTGAGCGTAATTGAGTGTAAATATAGGAAAAAAAGAAATCGACTTAAGCATTCATAATATGTTTGCTACTTGAAGACCATCCAAAAAAATAATAGAAGGATAGAAGAGGAAGGGGAGGAGGAACATGAGGTTACAATAGTAACAGAAGGAACAAGAGGATGTGGGAAAGGAAGAAGGGAGAGGAGGAAGAGGGGAAGGGGGATGAGAAAGAGGAACCAGACGCATAGTAGGTCGACAGTAAAAATGAGGGAGAAAAAGGGGATATGGGAAGAGGAGGATGAGGAGACAAGAAGAGGAAGAGGAGGCCAAAATAAGAAGAGGAGGTAGGGGAAGCAAGGGACGACACGAGCAGCTGTAGTGTAACAAGCAGGGAAAGGAAGAGGAAGAATAAGAGGAAGAGGAGCGGGAGGAGGCCGGGGAAAAGGAGGACATAAAGGAGGAGAGTTAGCGAGAAGAGAGTCGTAAAAAAAGAAAAAAAAAGGTACCTCAGGTAGGCAACATCGACATCGGCTACAAGGTTGCTGTAAAAAGCTGAGAGCGAGAGCCTAAGAAAGGAAGAGGAGGAGCGGAAAGGAAGAGGAGGGGGAGAAGTTGCCTGTTGTTAGGGAGAGGAGTTGGAGCATCGGGCTTGCGTTGCTGAAGAGTCGAAGACAGGACCGACATGACTAACTTGAGCATCGATTTACTGTTTGCCTCCTTTTTTGTTAAAGCCCATCAAGTAGGCCGAATACCCTCCCAAGTAGGCTGCCCATGCGCCTAGGGGGGCACCCAGTCTGCCTAGATCGCTCAAACGCCCCAGGAGGCGGGCGCTTGGTTTTGGGGGGCTGGGTTGCCGCTCAGGCGACGCCCGTACAATGTATTTCATCTTAACATGATACTTTTTCTCACTGTTCGAGAAACCGGTTTGCACAACCATATATACTCCCACTTATGCTTATTCGGTCACCCTACCACACCACATATTGCTAATTGATCCACTAAGCGGTCCTAGGCTGTATATACTCCCGCTTGGCTGATTAAGTGGTCAATTAAACTCTGCTTTTTGAAAATCCCACACAGTGTTTTGAAAAGCAGCCCAGGTGCGTCCTGAGCGGCCAGGAGGCCCAACCGCCTGGTTAAAGCCTTGAGCGGCCACTCAGGCGGAAGCCCATTAAGCGACCGCCTAAACCCGCCTGGCTCGCCTGATTCCTTGTTTTGGGCGCCCGCTTAATTTTTAGGCGCTGGATTTTTGTATAATTGTTTTCTTTTTTCATTTTTTTGCAATCAAATGTTGTTGCTGCTACTATATATCGACTTTCCTAGTATCCATGTATGTGAATGAGTGACTGTATTAGCATGTAATATAATGTACAATACTATAAGTCTGTAATAATGTAATACATTGTTGCTGTACATTGTTTAATATGAAACAATACTGTACAATAATATGTACATAAATATCTACTTATCTGCTGCATATTGTATTTCTTTACCTTTCTACTTTATATAAATATAATGTACTAATACAACCTTTAGTGTAATATATATTCTATTGTTTATTGGATATTAATAATAAAACATTATATATATTCTATTTGTTTACTGCATATTCTACATTAAAACATTATATATCTTCTACTTCTTACTGCATTTTAGTATATATAGTTATAAATATATTCACTACAGTAAAAGTAAACAATTTGGGTATTAGTAATACCCAAATACCGTATTACAACTGTGTCAAAAACTATCTGGGTGCTTTAGATATGTATAAAACTTCCTTATATATTACTTATATACAAATATGTATATCTTTTTATCAAATTATAGAAGAATTTAGGTACCCACTTTTTCAAAAAGCACCCGCCTGAGCGGCCGCCTGGCGCTCAAGCGGCCACAAGGTGCTCTCCGCACGCCTCTCGCTTCTTGCTTTTTAAAACATTGGTCCCACAACTTATGTCCATGCATTTCATACATATATGCATACATACACAAATATTTCATTACTAGTAAACACACACGTGCCACACGTAAAAATCTAATTAAATGTTTATACTTGTAATATATATATATGATAATAAAAATACAGAAAAGTATAATATCAGACAATGACATGATATAACATGATACAATTGGTATAATTATCTTATGTGTATCCGTATATTTAAATAATAAGAAGAGTTATATTTGTAACATTAGGGAGTTTTCTTCTTCTAAAATTAATTTGCATAGATAAGTACAAATACAATGGCTTATTACTTTTGGGCACATGTCAAATGATAAGATTAAGTTATTCAATCATATTATTGCATTAGGAATGAATTAATAACAATAATATGTTTATTTGGCTTAAATGGGTAATGAATGATAAAATAGAAGTAATGTATATCACTTGTACTGTTAAAGAGTCTATATTATCCTATTTAGTTAATAGGTTAATTAGTTAGTGGGCCTTTAGTGTCTCGGCCCGTTTAGATTACTTGGGACACAAGTCTCAGGGTTTCTCCCTTGCTCCTATATATAGGGCAGGGGTGTCTAGTCTTGTAATCATCTAATCCCATTGCATTCGATCCGATCTTATTTTTCACATGGTATCAGAGCGGTGAACAAAAAATGGCGGCGTGAACAGTAATTCCGGTGGTGAATAGTAGCTCCGACGGTGAACAGTACGACGGAGTGAACAATAATTCTTGTGTGAACAATACGACAGAGTGAACAGTAATTCCGGCGGTGAATAGTAGCTCCGACGGTGAACAGTACGACGGAGTGAACAATAATTCTTGCGTGAACAATACGACGGAGTGAACATTAATTCCTGCGTGAACAGAGCGCGTTCGCTCCTGAGGGAAACCTAGTCGCCGCCCCTCCTCCCTCTCCTTTCCGGTGCGCACGCAGCCCTAGCCGCCGCGGCTCATCTTTTCCAGAGAGCAACCGAGGGGAAGAACCCCCGCCTGCGGCCGGCCGCCGCCATTGCCATGGCTTAGGCCGGCTGCCCGCTAGGCATTTCCCAGCCTTGATGGCATATCTTTCTCTTTCTCAAACGATCTAGTTTTCTTTCCATGCGTCGGCACCATCACCTTCCCAACGCCATCATCCTTCTCGTGCAAACACCGCCACCAGCAACAGACAGAGCCACCACCACGCCTCTATCCCAGTCAATCAGTGCCGCCGCCAGCAGCAACAACAAAAGTGCTGCCATCCGCTAGCGACAACATCCGCCAAGCGCCATCTCCGCCAGCAGCACGCCGCCACCGACGATCACCCAACCATCATTCCGAGCAACCAGTAAAAAGCAGCCACCATCTGCATCCGTCGACGCCATCACACTCGCATTATTCAGCAACCATCTACCGTTGCATCGCCCTGATGTCCTCAGCTCCAACCTTCGTCGTCTCATAAGGAGAGGCTCCGCACTTGA
Organism: Alisma plantago-aquatica; assembly: GCA_963693085.1. Taxonomy (NCBI): domain Eukaryota; kingdom Viridiplantae; phylum Streptophyta; class Magnoliopsida; order Alismatales; family Alismataceae; genus Alisma; species Alisma plantago-aquatica. Next base: position 1,017,129,849 of record OY856409.1, on the reverse strand, counting down.
CTCCACATGCAGCCTCAAGGCATGCAATATCTCCGGAGCCGTGCAGGAGACCAATATCATCTCTTTCGTTGCGGCCAAGTGCTACATTAGCCGAGCGACACAATCATCGTCATCTGTCCTGCTGCTGTGTTGCTGCCATATCATCCAACAACCATATCCCCAGCCGCCGATCACACCATTCAGCTGCCACCGTCATCCATGCCCTTGGTCGCTGCTCCACTACTGCTCTCCATCTCGTCATTGCTGCCCCAACGTTTTCGCCTATCCTTGGCTGAAGCACGGTCACCCATCACTCTCCACTGCTACCAAACAATCCTATTACCGCCCCCATATACCAGATGCCTGTTGATATTCAGATCCTTAATCGGATCTGCCCTTGGCTAATCGGATCCAGTTTTAAGCCTAATCGGATTTTCCCCTTTTCGGGTCGGGATTAGATCCATTTATTTTTCTATCCGGATCTTGCATTGACCCATTTAGCATTATTCTCTCCGGTTATCGGTTTCATTCTCCACATATTACACATCTCCATATCACAAAATCCTCTTGAATCCACCAATTCCTTTCCCACTCACCCATATCACGTGTGTATCTCTTTCCACAGTGCGGGGGGGGGGTCATATATCCATTTCTCCACACCAAATACTCACTCTCGTCGTATTTGGCGTGCAGGGGGGTAGAGAGGAGAGGAAGAGGTGAGAAGAGAGAGAGAATATGTATGAGAGAGAGTATAAGAAGAGATGATATATGTATTCAGGCTATATATCTTCCAGGCTATTATCTTCATGGAGCTTCTTCAGACACATCCGTTATCTACTTCCAGACAACAATGAAGGATCTTCATTCAGCATCAACACCGAGCTATCCACTTTTGTACCGCGTTATGTACGTCAGGTGTTGATGGTGTTCTTCAGCTGCATTTACATGAGACTGTTGGGTGCTTCTTCAGATTTCAGAAGCTCAACAAGCCTGCCAAGTCTACATCTGTAAGGTTGATAGTTCATCCAGAGACATCTTCACCGAGCTGCTTCATCACGTCTTCTCCGAGTTGCATCTGTTCTTACGACATCGCCTTCCGTTGATCTACTTGGGACTTTCCTTGATGGATGATCTCCTTTCCCGTCAAGCCCCCAAGGTTCATGCGTCAGAGTTATGGTACATGCATCGTATCACCAACATATCGTCCGTTCGTGTTCGTCACGTTATGCACGTCTTCTCAGACAATTCGAAGATTCCACTATTGCTACATCTACATTGGGCATCCACGTTCGTGCCGCGTTAAGTACGTAATCCAATGAAGTTGCCGTAGTCGTGGTATTGATGATCGTCTGCTTCAAGTGGCGAATTACTGCTGTAGTATTCAGGTTCCATTTCAGATGTTCTTCATTCCAGATGCACTCCAAAAGACCTTCATCAAAGCTCGAGGATCTCCAGCCTGCATAATACAATTTCAAAGAAAAGAGGCATTGTCACCAAATGGTTAAAGGGGAGTATTAATTAAGGGGGAGTATCAATTTTGTATGGGGAGTGATATTTATATTTTATCTTTCATATATCATTTCTTTTATCGTTTTATCAAGTCTTGTAACCTCCAAGCTTTGGACATGTGTTTCACCCATGCTCCAGCTTGAGGAGTGTTAAAGAGTCTATATTAGCCTATTTAGTTAATAGGTTATAGTTAGTGGGCCTTTAGTGTCTCAACCCGTTTAGATTATTTGGGACACAAGTCTCAGGGTTTCTCCCTTGCTCCTATATATAGGGCAGGGGTGTCCAGTCTTGTAATCATCTAATCCCATTGCATTCAATCCAATCTTATTTTTCACATGTACTATATGTGAAATAACACTGAAATGCCTCACATAACAACTGGAATTTCATTTGGAGGCGAGAATGACATAATGAGGGAGACAAAACGACTCATAAAGAAGTTGGGGAGTCATAGTGGATATGAAGGCTGAATGAAATAAAACGTTCAAACAAAAAAAATCAGATAAATAATATTTCTATAGGATTCACTATCTAGAAAGGAGTGACAACTCAATTTGTTGTCCGTTCTTCTGTGAAGGCATTTTTATAATTTTTTTATTTCTATTGACATCGTCCGACCCCAACATAGTTGGGATTGAGGCTTAGATGATGATGATGATGATGATCTGGAATAATGGACACATGCAATTACTCATAACTGACTATGACATAACTTTACTCGTGGAATTATTTGTGAAAATGTTTTTTATTTCTAAATCTAGGGTGAGAAGCAGACATGGTTATTGGGTTTGGATTCATAATTGTAAAACATGTTTGAGAATTGGAAAAGTTTTCCTTTTTTACCAACATTGAGGGTCTTTCTTAGTTGCATGGTGTATTTTCTAGATTTTTACAATGCTCGTAAACAACTGCAGAACCCACTTTTCATTAAACGTGCTCTCAAAATACACAATACTATATTATTTTCACCGTTTTCACTCCGTAATTGATCGATAGGGAAAGCAATTGATTTAAATTGGCTAATACATGTAATGCTCATTTGCATAATTAGGAATGATGAAAGAGAGGCGTAGGGCATTTATTATTGAAAGAATAAAGAAAACTCTATGTAACAAACTTGCAGTTTGATTGTTAACCAAGAGATATTGACCGAATTTCAATTGAATTCTAACCGATTGATTCCACTTCTAGTTTGATTGGAAGTTCATTCGTTTTGTCTTTGACCATGGAATATCAGGAAGGAGATAATTAGAGAAATGGGGGACCCATCTTTAGGAGAAAAGTTTGGGTGCGACAAAGAGAGAATTAAAGAAGTGGTAGAAAAGGGGAGATGAGAAAACGTTTCTAATGGATATGGGGAGAAAGAGAGAAAGATATATGAGAAGTAGAAATAAAAGCAACAAAAAAGTAGGAAAGTTAAGATGTACATGTGGTGTCGTTACATTAGAGTGGAATAGGCAGTTTTAGAAAGATGCTTTGCGAATATTGGTGTAAAGTACCAATGATGAATGTATGGAAGCGGAAATATAAGCAACTAAAACGTAAGACTGCTAAGGAATTTATGGTAGTTATTGAGGATTGGAATAGGGAGAGAGATGGACATCTCTTGGTGTTCCTCTACGTTCATAGACAATTGGCGGTGTATAGGAAGTTGTTAGACAAAAGATATTAATGGGATTGACTTGAAGAGTCGTGAAGATATTCACACACCATTAGTTGCGGACAGGGTAATGGGAAAGAGAGATGGTAAGAGTGGAGAGGATAAATCTAAGAAGCGGTTGTAGATGAGGGGAGAGAGAGGGTGTTGAGGAGTGAGGATGTGTACTCTTTTATTGAGGGAAGGAAACAAAAGTTGGGCTTGGAAAATGATAAAAGGTTAGAAAAACCTCAAAAAAGGGAGAGAAGAGAGAGGTTTGAGGAGATGCCAACATTTTAAAATACAAATTTTTGATTGTTCAAAGAGGCCAAAATGGCATTTCCTGTAAGTAGTAAAAAAAAGTCCCCCTTTTTATGGTAGTATAGATATAGAAATTTAAACATATAGTCATTGATTTATATGTATAAAATTTAAACATATAATCATTGATTTATATGTATACATTGTAATACATATAACAATTGCCACACATTTTTACATGTATATTATACTGTTAAAGAGTATATATTAGCCTATTTAGTTAATAGGTTAATTAGTTAGTGGGCCTTTAGTGTCTCAGCCCGTTTAGATTACTTGGGACACAAGTCTCAGGGTCTCTCCCTTGCTCCTATATATAGGACAGGGCTGTACCTCTTTTATAATCAAATCAGTTCAATGCAATATTCTTTCACATGGTATCAGAGAACGTTCGCTCCTAAGGAACCCTAGGCGCCGCCACTTCCCTCTTCTCTCCTAGCTGCCGAGAACAACCCTAGCAGCCGCCGCTCTTCGCTCTCCGAGAGAGCAATGGAGGCTCCGCCTCCGCCTGCAGGCGGCGGCGCCGTAGCCATGCCTTAGGCCGGCCGCCCGCCAGGCACATCCCGGCCTTCATGGCTTCTCATCCTCTTTCTTATAGATCCTATCTTCTTTTTTTGATCTTCTTTCCGTACGCCGACAATTTCTGTCCCGGCGCCGCCATCATCAAGCCGCTGTATCCAACAGCGCCACCGCCGCCGCAATCGCCGCCAGCCACAACAATCAATACCGTCGGCGAACCCAACAACCGCCGTTGCCTGCCCATGCGCCGCTGGTCCCTCAGCAACAATCAGGCGCCAACAACAACTTCCGTCGTCCCTATCTAGTAAATGTCGCCGCAGATCAACAGCTCTGTCCTTTTCCAGCAAGCAGCAGGTGCCACCGTCAATCAGCAATGACAACTGCAGTCAACGACAACCATCTCGTCACTACGGCATCACCTCGCCACTAGCTGCAACCATCGTCTCTACCGTTGCATCGCTCTGTTGTCCTCAGCACCAACCTTTGCCGTCTTTCATGAAGAAGCTCCACACTTGACTCCGCATGCAGTCTCATGGCATGCAATACGCAGGAAACTATTATCATCTCCTCCGATGCGGCCAAGTGCTACACCAGCCGAGCGACATAATCCATGCTCCCGACCGCTGCTCCACATTGCTGCCCTGTTGCTATTTATCTCACCATCACCATCCATTATCTCTGTCTATTGCTGCCGCCTTGCTTCTGCTTAGAGAGATGCTCCATTACCCTTAATTGTTCTATCTTCTCGTTAGTTGCTGACGTCCTCCAATACTTATGATATTCAGATCCTTACTCAGATCTATCTTTGGCTAATCGGATCTAATTTTAAGCCTAATCGGATTTTTTGCTGGGCTCCGTCCCCGCACCCCCGGATTTGTTGCCGTTACGGGCCAAACAAATCCCCTTTATGAGTCGGGATTAGATCCATTTAATTTTCTACCCGGATCTTACATTGACCCATTTAGCATATTCTCTCCGGTTATCGGTTTCATTCTCCACATATTACACATCTCCATATCACAAATTCCTCTCAAATCTACCAATTTCTTTCCCACCCACCCATCATGTGTATATCTCTTTTTCCACTTGGGGGGGGTCATATATCCATTTCTCCACACCAAACACTCACTCTCGTCGTATTTGGTGTGCGGGGGGGATAGAGAGGAGTGGAAGAGATGAGAAGAGAGAGAGAGAGAGAGAGAGTCTGAGAGAATATGTATGAGAGAGAGTATGAGAAGAGATGATATATGTATTTAGCAAGGTTGAAAAAGGCGTAAGTCGTAGTGAGGCGTTTTTGTCTTGGCGAGGCGAGGTAGCCTCAAAATGTACCGAGGCGTTCATATATTTATATATATTAATAGTTTAATATGTTTATATATATAAGAAAATATATATACAATGTAAGTTAATACAATTTGACAACTACATAACAAAATCACATTACACTACTTGTTTATAATCTAAATTTAAACAACTGGAAAATAAAAACAGTACAAGTTGTACCCAAGCAGTAGTATTTTAACCACAATTTGTTTGTTTTTTTGTTTGAATCAAATGGGCTAGTGGAAAACCCATTGGGCCATGCCCATATGTAGTTAAAATGGACTAGGAAACCTGTATTTTGGGTTGCAGCTTGAGGCTAGCGCCTCACTTGTGCCTTGCAAAAAATGAGGCCTCCGCCTCTTGGATCACAGGTGAGGCTTACGCCTCAAGGCGTCCTGGGGTGCGCCTCACCTCGAGGCGTACGCCTCTAGCGCCTTAGGGCGCACCTTTTTTTCTCCATGGTATTCAAGCTACTTATTCCAGGCTACCATGGAGCTTCATATTGTTCAACACATTTGTTCTCCACTTCCATACATCATTGAAGGATCTCCACTGCAGCGTTGACACCGAGCTTCTCGCGTTCATACCGCATTATGTACGTTAGGACAAGAGTTTGCTACACATATTTCAGCCCTCTTGGTTCCTCTTCGTTCGGTGTTGATGGTGGTTCAATTGATCATTCTTGCTGCATTCTTGAGATATATATGGGTGCTATTTCAAACTTCTCAGAAGCTCAACAATTTCAAGCCTGCCAAGTCTACATCTGCAAGGTTGATAGTTCATCCAGTTATGTCTTTCACCGAGCTGCTTTCATCACGTCTTCTTCGAGCTGCATCTGCTGTATTAGCATCGCCTTCCGCTGATCTTCTTGGGACTTTCCTTGATGGATGATATCTCCTTTCTTGTCAAGCCCCAAGGTTCACGCGACAGAGTTTTAGTACCTACATCGTATCACCATCATATCGCCCGTTCGTGTTCGTGCCACGTTATGCACGTCTTCTCAGACGCTTTGAAGACACCACTACGGCTACATCATCATTGGAGATCCGCGTTCGTGCCGCGTTAAGTACGTATTCCAGCGACGATGACGTAGTCATGGAATTGATGATTGTCTGCTCCAAGTGGCGAATTACTGCTGTAGTATTCAAGTTCCATTTAAGATGTTCTCATTCCAGATGCACTCCAAAAGACCTTCATCAAAGCTCGAGGATCTTCAGCGGTCCAGCCTGCAGAATACGATTTCAAAGACGAGAGGCGTCATCATATGATTCAGGGGGAGTTTTGTTTAAGGGGGAGTATCAATCTTTTGTATGGGAAGTGATATTCATCTTTTATCATTTCTATCTTTTCTTTTATCGAGTCCTGTAACTCCAAGCTTGGACATGTGTTTCACCAATGATCCAGCTTGAGGGGGAGTGTTAAAGAGTATATATTAGCCTATTTAGTTAATAGGTTAATTAGTTAGTGTGCCTTTAGTTGTTTCGGCCCATTTAGATTACTTGGGACACAAGTCTCAGGATTTCTCCCTTGCTCCTATATATAGGACAAGGCTGTACCTCTTTTATAATCAAATCAGTTCAATACAATATTCTTTCACATGGTATCAGAGAACGTTCACTCCTAAGGAACCCTAGCCACCGCCGCTTCCCTCCTCTCCTAGCCGCTGAGAACAGCCCTAGCAGCTGCCGCTCTTCGCTCTCCGAATAAGTTCAATACAATATTTTGATTATTCTAGAACAATTTTAGGGAGAACTATTGGAAGGCATGGACCATCTGAGTAGCCAACCAACCATTCACCAACTAGGGGTCTCCAGAGGCTAGTAATTCTCTCTCTATTTTTTGTTAACTTCACTAGGATTGGTTTCAACTCGACATATCTAGACATGATGATCCAGGCTCAAATTTTTAGTGCTTACCCGCAAGTGGTTCTACTTGCTTTTAAATCATGCATTTTTGTATGAAAAGCCTCTTAAATATAGATGCCTTGCCTCATATTTTCAGTAATCATTGTCTGTTTTTAGCTTTGATGGCATCCTTTGTGTGTCCTCCACCAGTTGCTTCACTTTCTTCATTGTTTGCATATCACATATCACCAATACTCGCATGCATAGTCACAAATTCAATATTCGAATGTACGGTAAAAATACAACCAACAATTTAGGAAAAAGTCGGAAAAACATTAGAGGATATATGCATATATTGCGTACATATATATGTAAATATATGTTTTGCATAAATGTGTGTGTGTATGTGCGTACGCATATATATTGCATACAATATGTATAACTATTACATACATATGCATATTGTGAAAGTATTTGGGTCAAAGCTATTAGAGTGTCTATTTACTTAAGTGTTAAGACTTTTACTTAAGTTGCTTTCAATCTATTTGTAATATGGGCCCAAGTCTATTCTTGGCCCATTAGGGTTTGGTCTATGTCTGTATGCTTTCCCCTTCTCCTATTTATTGGAAAGGGTGGCTGCCTCCTTTCTATCAAGCAATAACAGAAAACCTACACATAAGGGGATCTTCCCCATCTTATCTCGTCCCCCACATGGTATCAGAGCAACCGTTCCTGAGCGGCCCCAACCCTAAGAGAGAGAGAGAGCACAAAGGAGAGTTGCCTCCTCTTGCGGGCGGCCGCCGCCGCTAGGCGTTGCTAGGCTGCCCGTAGGGATTTCCCATCCCTGCCTCTTGTTGAAGTCGTCTCTATTGAGCCGTCTCCATCTTCACCAACCAAATCATCCAATGAAGTTGCTGGATCTAGATCTGCAAGGGCCGCCATGCCTTCGTCTACCTTGATTGCTAATGAAGCTGCCGCTATCCTATTCACCGCCATCCATGCTGCCCCCACAATTATTGCTCACTCAAAGGAGCCATCACTGCCTCCTTGTATGCTTCCGCCTCCGATCTACTCCATGCATCCACCCCTATTGAGATCTACTCCTAAATTAAGGAATTGATCTCCGACTTCTGCTACTATTGAGGATCTATCATCCTCTATTGCTTTGGTGGAGTTCTGTAAGGTTTTCTCCACCATTTTTTCTGCTGCCCATGCTTACTATTGGCGATTCGCCACCGCACACGGCGTGTTGCCATGAAACACGACGTGTCGGTGTGCTTCTGCCTCGACAAATATGCCGGCACAATGCTAGACACGACATGTTTCTACTTCGTGACTTGATTCGCCGATTTCGGACACGGCGTGTCTCCTTCGGACACGGCGTGTCACCTGCTGCTGCCTCAAGCTCTGTCAACTGACACGACGTGTCCTTTCAACGACACGGCGTGTCATCGGATTCTACTGGCGCTGACTGCTGCTTCTGTGTCAACTGACACAACGTGTCTCTTCAACAACTCGGCGTGCTGCCTGCTTCTTGCCGACGCTGACCTCTACTGAATTGGAACACGACGTGTCTCTCCAACGACACAACGTGTCTGCTGCTACAGGTTGCTACATCTTAGCGTGCTATAATGATTCTATCATATGGCGGAGGTATCTATACATGGCGTCCCCGTTCTTTCTCTTACCGACAACATTTATCTTCCTGTTTTCATCATTTTATAATTTTGTTTACATCCCCTGGTCTTCCAACCCTACATACCCTTTGCCTACCTCGTCAATACTTCTTCCACCCCCTTTTTGTACCTATTCATCCTACCGAGTAACATTCAGGTAGTGTATCTCCTCTTTTTATCGAAGTTTACATTCTGATAGTCCATATTCACTCCATTTTTTAGCCTAATCTGATTTTTGCGGGGCTCTGCCCCCGCACCCCCGGATTTGTTGCCCTACGGGCTAAACAAATCCCCTTTTCGGGTCGGAGATAGATTCATTTATTTTTCTACCCGGATCTACCTAATCGGGTCATTTTGCACCTTGACTCGCATTGTCGATTACCTCCTCCACATATTTGCCTATACAACCTTGCCTCTACCATTGCTTTTGACTCTCCACTCCAACCACTCTTTGATTCTTTTCGTGGTTGGCGTGAGGGGGAGAATAGAGGATGAAGAGTAGAGGGAAGAGATGAGATGAGAGGAGAGATGAAGGAAGATGAAGAAGAATTCAATTATGCTGCTACATGGATCTTCATACCACTTTTTACTGCTGATATATGGATCCTTTTGCTACTATTGGTGTTCCTTTTTCGTCTATGTGGATCCATCTATTGTTATGTGGACTGCTCATGATTGTGTTGCTATTATATGGAGCTTTCTGTTGCGATTATTGTTTATTCATCATCTACCTCGACTGCTGCTATAAAATTACATATTGGGACGTCATTGTTGCTACTTGTGCTATGATTAGCACATGTTACTTGCTGCTTTGTGCTTTTGCACCATCTGCTGTCCGTGCTCTGTTTTGCACATTGAGTTTCTACTGTGGACCAACACTCTGTGGACTCTGTGGACCAGCACTCTCTGGACTTTGACGCCTAATATTGTGATGGATACTTTATGAAGAGGGAAGATGATGGAGATTTTTTTGTTATTGACTTTACATGGAGCTTCGTCTACGTTGCATATTGGAACTATGTATTTGCTTGCTACTTTGTACACTGGTCTGCTATCCGCCTACGTCGTCGACTTTTACTTATGTGTGCCTGCACTCTCTGGCTTGTCCGTGCTTTGTGCATGTTGACTCTCTGTTCGTCCGTGCTTTGTTTGCACGATGACTATTGTTGCTTCTTGTGACGTAGCACTCTCTAGGACTTGTGATCCAACACTCTCTGGCTGCTACGACGACGACTGTGATGAAGACTTTGTGCCTATCCACTATTCGTTCTTTTGCTCCAGATGCCACTAGATCAAGAAGTCTCCATGCCTGTCAAGATATCTGCTGCTATGGAGTATCTACTTGAGGGGGAGTCTTTGAGTGCTTGAGTGTTTTAATGTAATGTTGAGGGGGAGAATTTTTTGTATGGGTTTGGTTGTCTTTTTATTCAGTTTAGTCTGTTTGTCTGTCTTTCTGTTTGCAAGCTGACTTGGGATTCTCCCAAGCTCCAACTTGAGGGGTAGTATTAGAGTGTCTATTTACTTAAGTGTTTAGACTTTTACTTAAGTTGCTTTTAGTCTATTTGTAATATGGGCCCAAGTCTGTCCTTGGCCCATTAGGGTTTGGTCTATGTCTGCATGCATCCCCCTTCTCCTATTTATAGGAAAGGGTGGATGCCTCCTTTCTATCAAGCAATAACAGAAAACCTACACGTAAGGAGATCTTCCCCATCTTATCTCGTCTCCCACAAAAGCCATACCCAGCTGGAGCGGGTTCTCCTTTATTATATAAGGTGAGAAAATTTACATAATAGACCCAACAGACTAAGGAAATAGGAAAGAGATACATAAATAAAGAAACTATTTTCTAACACATATATTACATACATACACACATATATGTCTTTACATACACAAACATTTATATTCACTCCAACTGAGTCTTAATCAGTATAGTACGGGAAAAAAGGTATAAAATGAGGGAAAAAATACAAACGTTAATAACTCAGGATTAATATGTGAGTAAAAGGTAGTATTCGGGAATTGGGAGTTATTCGGCTGTTTCATACGTTTAGGGATAATATCGCGTCTAAAACACGGCTTTTTCAAAAAGTCGGGAGTATATTATGACTATGGTTGAATGGAACCATGTGTTGTTTGTGCCCGAGTTCCCTTTAACTTTTGTTATCATGAGCATACATATTGGATCTCAAACTTACCGAATCTTTGAATTACCACAACATTTTCCACTTACTCATTTACTTTATGGGATGTTAGAAGAAAGCGGGTAATGTCTGGGAATATGATTGTGAGATGGTCTATTATATTCATAGATCAAACTGTATTTTTCTGTAGTTTTCTTGCTTCCTCTTCCTTGCCCACTACATTATACCAATAGCATCTTTGCTTGGGCTACCCGTCTGTAATGGAAATGAGTGTATTGCTCCTTCACATTCCTATTTAGTCCAATCAGTTATGAGATGTATTAGTTTGAAACACAAAGATATTTGTTCATATATGTCTTTATTTACTATTCTATTATTTTACATTTCTGTATGGACCTCACTGTAATTGTACCACTTATATAAATATCAGGGTACACACGTTGTGTAACCCTATGCTCTCCAATTTGTCTATTCTCATGGTACCAGAGCGGTTCTGATCTGGGCACTGCCCCTCTCTCTTCCCCTCCCTCCCTCGCCCGACGCCGTCGTCCCCCCTCCCCCCCGCTGTGAGCCGCCCGCCTGCCACAGCCGGCGGCGGTCAGCTCTGCCGCAGCGTCGCAGCATAGGGCGCCGCTGCCACTGCTCTCGTGCAGCCGGTGGCCGTTGTTGATCCGGTCTCTCCTGGCCTGATCTCCTACGTGCACGACTTTGGGGAGTTCTCTCGGATCTATTTTTCTGCCTGCCCGTGTAGGCCTTTGAGCCGCTGGGTTTTCTGCTGCGCCGTGGCGTAGCCCGTATGTAACTGGTCCGTCCAGTTTTTCAACTATGCCTACTGCCGCCTAGCTGAGGAACTCGGCTATTCTGCCTGTGCCTGCTTGTTGTCGGTGATTGGTGCTTTGCCTGTCATGGCATCTTCTCATGAGGATCTATGTCGCCAGGTTACGACTGTTAAACTGGATGGGAGAAACTACCAGCACTGGGTTTGTTCTATGCAGATCTATGTTAAATCTCAAGGGAAACTATCACATTTGACGCGAGATCCACCTCCTGTACCTGCTGCCACCGCCGACTCCAAGGATGTCAAAGCATATGATGACTGAGTTAAAGATGATTCTACTGTTATGACTTGGATTTTGAATAGCAGTGAGACAAAGATTAGTGTCACCTTATTATACCTGCAGACAACCAAGTAGATGTGAGATTAGCTTGCTAGTACCTACTCTCATAGCCAGAATCCGAAGAAAGTCTTTGATATCAACAAGCAACTCAGTCTTCTACACTTCTCGAGATCTGATCTTACTGACTATTTTTCTGCCTTTACGGGACTTTGGGGGGAATTGGAGGCCTACCATCCCTTGTCTACTGACTTGACTACCATGCAACATCAACGCCAGGAGTTGCAAGTAGTCTAGTTCCTGTGTGGCTTACCTGACTCATATGCTGGGGTTGTGAATCATATTCTGGCCAGTGATCCACTACCCACTCTACAAAGTGCTTTTCAGTGTCTACAGCGCCTGCCGTCATCCTCATCAAAGACACCTTCTCATACTGGCGATACTTCTACTCTTGCTGCTATGTTTGGCCGTGGTCGTGGCCGTGGACGCGGTCGTTCTCACAAAACTCATTCTCCTCTTGGTGTTGGGAGGGGGAGGAGTTCTTCTGGACGTGGAGCACCTTCTGGTCCTCCTAATGCTGCACGCCCTCAGACTGGTCAGCGGTTCTGCAGCTTCTGTGGTCGGTCTAATCATATTGAAGAAAAATGCTGGGAGAAATATGGAAAGGCCGTCTGGGCTAATGCAGCTTATGATACCCATGCTACCACTGAGGTAGTGTCACAACCTACTGCTACTGATGCATCCAATTCTACTACTGCCAACTTCATCCGTGCTGAGGTGGAGCGTCTACTGCTGGAGCGTACTGGGTCATCCTCTGGAGCTGCTTCTGGAGCACATGCTGCTACTTATTCTGGTTGTGATACTGCCTTCCTCAGTGCGCCCTCACCTAGTACTGGTAATACCAAATGGGTTATTGATTCGGGTGCTTCCTCTCATATATCTGGGAATCAGTCTCTTTTCAAAAGTTTGTCTTGACCGGTATCTCATTCTTCTGTTATGCTTGCTGATAGCTCCAAGTCTACTATTTCTGGGTTTGGAGACATAGTTTCTGAGTTTCTGTTAAAATCTGCCCTATATGTGCCTCGCTTTCCTCTCAATTTATTATCTGTTAGCAAAATTCTGCGTAGCCTAAACTGCAGTCTTACTTTTATACCTGGTTCATGTGTTTTTCAGGACCTTCGCACGAGGATGAAGATTGGTGGGGGGCATGAAGGATCTGATGGATTTTATTATCTGGACAATTTGAAGGTGGACAATGTGGCGTTGGCTTCTGCTTTATCTTCATCTGTTTCGGCTTTACAGTGGCACTACAGACTAGGGCACCCATCTTCTGAGAAGCTGAGACATATAGTATCTGGTGTAGGGACACATTTGTTTCAGTGCGAGTCATGTCAGTTAGGAAAACAGACTAGGGCTATTTATCCTAAACGATCTCAGATTAGTAGCAAAAATATTTTTGATCTTGTTCATGCTGATGTATGGGGTCCATGTCATGTTCCGAGTCTGTCTGGATACAACAAATACTTTATATTGTTTATTGATGATTTCTCTCGTGCTACTTGGTTGTTTCTTATCAAAACTCGGTCTAAGGTGTTGTCCACCATTAAATTCTTTTTTGCTAAAATAAAAACACAATATTCTATGCCTGTTAAAGTTTTTAGAACTGATAATGCCTTGGAGTTTGTTCAGAATGATGTTGAATTGTTTTGTAAATCGGTTGGCACTATTCATCAGACGTCATGCACATATACACCTCAACAGAATGGAGTTGCGGAATGCAAAAATAGACACTTACTAGAGGTTGCCAGAACTATTATGCTGCATTCTAATGTGCCTCGACTATTCTGGCCTGAAGCTATTTTGACTGCCTGCTTTTTAATAAATCAAATGCCTTCTTCTGTGATTGGAAATAAGATTCCTGTACAAGTTCTACAACCTGATGCACCATTGTTTTCTGTACCTCTGCGGATATTTGGTTCTACCTATTTTGTACGGTTACTTGGGCCAACCTATGATAAATTATCTCCACGAGCTGCAAAATGCATTTTTTTGGGGTATTCACGTACGCAGAAAGGGTATAGGTGTTATAACCCTACTACTAAAAAGTGGTTGACAAGCAGTGATGTCTTTTTTGAGGATACACCTTTTTACTCAGCTAAAGGAGATAGTTTGAATTTAGATATTATTGCTTCTCCTCTGCTTATTACCAGTGACTGTGTTTCTGATAATTCAAGTCCTGAAAATACTACCCCTCCACTTATTGTATATCAACGCAGGAACAGGTCCCAACCTGGTCAAGAACCCCCCAATCAACACCAATCTTCTCCTTCAGAAGGTTCTGCACCACCTGAGGTAACTTCTGATTTAGATTTACCCATTGCTCTTAGAAAGGGTATTCGTTCCTGTACTACTCATAATATTGCTAATCATGTCTCTACTGCACATCTGAGTGTTCATGCAAGTAATTTTGTCACTGCCCTATCTGCTATTGCTGTTCCAAAGACTGTGCATGATGCCCTGCAAAGTACAGCATGGACTACTGCCATGAAGGAGGAGATGAATGCCCTTGCTGATCGAGAAACTTGGGAGTTGGTGGATCCACCTCCTGAGTGCAAACCTGTTGGCTGCCGATGGGTATATACTGTGAAATATCAACCTGATGATACAGTAGAACGTCTGAAGGCACGCCTGGTGGCGAAAGAGTATACGCAGACTTATGGCATTGACTATTTTGAGACTTTCTCACCGGTGGCCCACCTTAATTCTGTCAGAGTTCTACTTTCTGTTGCTATTAATCTTGACTTGCCTCTCATACAACTGGATGTTAAAAATGCTTTCTTGTATGGTGATCTTCAAATAGAGGTCTATATGGAGCAACCTGGGTTTGTTGCTCAGGGGGAGTCATATAAAGTCTGCAGGTTAAAGAAATCTATCTATGGACTCAAATAGAGTCCTCGAGCATGGTTTGACAAGCTGAGTAAAATTCTAACTATCTTTGGATTTCTGAGATCACAGGTTGATCATTCGGTCTTTACAAAAATGACCTCCTCTGGTATTGTGATTCTTATAGTATATGTTGATGATATCATTTTATCTGGCAGTGATTCTATTGAAATTCAAGCTACTAAAACTCATTTGTGTAAACGTTTTGCTACTAAAGACCTGGGGAAACTGCGATACTTTCTAGGCATTAATGTATCTAGAACCTCTAATGCTCTTGTTTTATCTCAGAGGAAGTATGTACTTGATCTATCATAGGAAACTAGGATGCTTGGTGCACGGTCAGCTGATACTCCTCTGGATCCCAATGTTAATTGGGATGATGACTCTTCTCCTATGTTTCAAGACAACAAAAAATATAGGAGGCTAATTGGCAAGATGGTCTATCTGACTGTGACTAGAGCTGATATATCTACTGCTGTGGGTCTTCTTAGCAGGTACCTGGATAAGCCTAGACAGTGTCACTGGGATGCTCTATGCAATATTTTGAGATATCTGAAGAAGTCACCTGGAAAAGGCCTCTATTATAAGAAAAATGGGCACTGTTCTCTAGAAGGCTATTCCGATTCTGATTATGCTGGGAGTAAGATAGACAGGAAATCTAATTCTGGCTACTGTACTTATGTTGGAGGTAACCTGGTCACCTGGAGAAGTAAGAAACAAAATGTTGTTGCTAGATCCAGTGCTGAAGCTGAATACAGGGCCATGGCCCACACTGCCAGTGAGCTCCTATGGGTGCAATCTCTTCTGAAAGACTTTGGTGTTGAGTCTTCTACTGCTATTCCTATGCACTGTGATAATAAGGCGGCTATTTTCATTGCTAACAATCCTGTATATCATGAGCGCACAAAGCATATTGAAGTCGATTGCCACTTCATCAGAGAGACTATTCTATCTGGCAAGATTTGCACTCCTTTCACCCGCTCTGAAGATCAGGTTGCTGACATATTTACCAAGCTACGGGCAAAGAAGCACTTCAGTTCTCTTGTGGACAAGTTGGGCATGATTGATATCTATGCTCCAACTTGAGGGGGAGTGTTCATATATGTCTTTATTTACTGTTCTGTTATTTTACATTTCTGTATGGACCTCACTGTAATTGTACCACTTATATAAATATCAGGGTACACACGTTGTGTAACCCTATGCTCTCCAATTTGTCTGTTCTCAATATTGAATTCCTTGAGAGGGTCAATTACATAAGTGCAACCATTTTGTTTGGTTCATTATGATATGTTAGGTAAAGTTGTTGCTTTATTTATTGGGTCGGGCCAACACCATCAACTTCTGGGTCGACACTATTGTAGTTGGCCAAAATGTGAGACATTTTTGAATATAGAAGTTCACTTGATTCGACGCTTTTGATGTTTCAAGCTGATATATGGTACACTTACTATTATATAGTCTATATGTATGAAATCGAGGAGTGTAACTGGGAATAATACGCTACTGAATGATCTCTAACATTAAGTTTTGTAGGACAACTATACAACTAACTGTGTTGTACAGGAGTGTAGGGCAATGAAGAAATATGGTACCAACAAGACGAATGCAACATAGTGTAGATATAAAGATGGACATTGGTGATGACTAGGACAAATCACTTGAGAGTGACTATTTAAGGAATAGAGTTAGGGTGGCAAGTATTGAGAACAAGCTACGCAAAGGCCATCTAAAATGGCACTAACATGGGCAATGAAGACTGTCAAATACACTTATTCGAAGTAATTATATTGAGCTGAGCGTTTTTAAAAGGGGAAGAGACCCAACCTAAACTAACTTGGGGAGAGCTTATATGTAAAGATTCATGAGTTTTGCTTCTTAGAGAGTATTGTTAACATGTCTTTTATTATGTGTTATTTATTTGTTATGTTATTCTCTTATTTCCGTTGTACCTATCTGTAATTTACCCATATCTATAATAGACATGAGACGGCTGTTTGCCCTCTTCAGCACGCTGCTCACGCAACCGCCAATTCTCGTGTGATCGGCTTCTCCGCTCACATGGTATCAGAGCAACGCACGACCTAGGCGCCTCTCCCTCTTCTCCTTCCGCCGCCAATCTTCCCCTCCATCTTCTCCTTCCCTTCCACCTGCCGACAGCGCCGCGACGCTGCAGTAGCAGCAGGTGCCGCCGCCCGACCTGCATCCGTCGTCCGCCTCTTGGCATGAGACGCAGGGCTAGCAGGCCCTCTCCATCACCAAGCTGGGCCTTTGGTAGCCCTCCAAAGTTGCCGTAGGCTCCGCCGCGAAGTCCCAGAGGCGTTCTTTCTTCCCCGACGATTTTCACAGTAGCCACCAGTCAATTTTTCGGAAGTTGCTGTTCTCAGGAGAAGAATGCTCTTCGCCAGTTCATGATCTATGATCGCCTTTTTGCAGAGAGACAGGGTGACAGGTCACTAGAGGAGTATTTTGGAGCGATTCAGGCCATTGCTCAAGAGCTGAGTTATTATCATCCTGTAACAGTTGCTGAACAGGTCAAAGACAGAGATGACTTGATTACTGCCAAGTTCTTATCTGGACTCAATTCTTCTTGCAATTCTGCACGGAGTGTCATCCTTGCTTCTGATAAACTGCCTAGTTTTGAGGAAGCCTACTCGAGAATTCAACAATCCAATTTTGAGTCTGCTGATCCTATTTCTGTTGTATCTTCTGGGGAGGCTCATGCATCTATAGCTGCTGCAGTGAGAGGAGGACGACCTGGTCTGGGCAGAGGACGCAAGACCCGTCCTAAGTGCACCTTCTGTGACAAACCAAGACATACAGTGGATAAATGTTGGAAGAAACATGGGAGACATGCTGCACCACCAGTGGGGGCAACACATTATGCCACTACTACTGAGCCCTCTTCGTCTTATGCTGTGGGCTCTAGCTCTTTAGGCATCACTCTTACTCAGGAGGAGTATGATCGGTTCATTCAGGCTACACAACACATGAGTATGGGATCATCATCCTCAGCAAACCTGGCATCTACTGCGGGTAATCAGGCTACATCTCTTATAGCTTCTGGATCTACTTCATCTTGGGTGGTTGACTCTGGTGCATCACAACACATGACTGGTATGAGGAGATTGCTCCACTTTATTGACTCGTATATCCCTCACCAATCTGTTACACTGGCAGATGGTTCAGTGAGGAGAGTGTTAGCTAGTGGATCTGTTTCTCTAACGCCCAAGATTGATCTTAAATCTGTACATTTTGTGCCTGAGTTTCCATTTAATCTTCTTTCTGTTGCAAAATTGATTGACACTATAAAATGTACTGTAACATTTGGGCCTTCTTGTTTTGTATTACAGGATCTCAAGAGTATGATGACGATTGGTGGGGGGCCTAGGAAAGGTGATCTCTACCTTTTCCATGGTGACAGTCTGCCTCGCCCAATATCTGCTCCTGCTCCAGCTGTCGTGTTGAGTGATTTCCCCTTATTATGGCATTACAGATATGGACACCCTTCTTTAGAAAGCCTGCGGAAGTTGGAACCAGAGTTGTCCCAAGTGTCATCTTTAGAGTGTCAGTCATGTCAGTTGGGAAAGCATCATAGATTTTCTTATCCCAGTCGTGTCAATAAACGGGCATCTTGTCCTTTTGAGTTGGTTCATAGTGATGTATGGGGTCCTGTTAAAGACCAGAGTTATAATGGTTTTCGTTATTTTATTACTTTTGTAGATGATTTTTCCCGTATGACATGGATCTATTTACTCAAAAGCCGAGAGTCTGTGCTATCTATTGTTAAACATTTTCATAAAGAAATAAAGGTTCAATTTGACTGCAATATCAAAATTCTTCAATCTGATAATGCTTTAGAGTATGTTCAAAAGGCCGTGTCTGATTTTTGCAGTTCTGTGGGCATGATCCATCACACGTCTTGTCCTCACACCCCTCAGCAAAATGGGGTGGCTGAGAGGAAAAATCGCCATCTCCTTGATGTTGCTCGGTCTATCATGTTTCAGTCTAATGTGCCTAAGAAATTCTGGTCTGAAGTCCTTTTAACTGCCTGCTTCTTAATTAATAGACAACCATCCTTTGTTCTTAAAGGGCAGACCCCTTTCTCTGTGCTACGTCCATAATTTTGACCCTAAGGCCGACAAACTTTCTCCTAGGTCTATTAAAACCTTGTTCCTTGGGTACTCCAGTACTAGCAAAGGATACAAGTGTTACTACCCTAGTCTTCGTCGCATGTTTGTGTCTAGGGATGTTACCTTCCTTGAGACCACTCCATATTTTTCCGATGCTATGAGTAAGGGGGAGCAGTTGAGAGAGGGAGTGCCACCAGCTTTTCATAGTGAGAGAGTGGCACCATCTGTGCAGAGTGAGGGAGCGCCACCCATTACTCCTGATTATACTTTTATTCAGGAAGAGCAGGCAACAGATGGGCCTGTTATTGAGTACTACCCACATGTTTATAGTAGGCGAGGCAGACAAGATCCAGAAGAGGTAGCGACACCAGTCTCTGAGCCTTCCTCATCGTCTTCTCACGAGATTCCTGCAGAAGCATCAGAATTTGATATTCCTATTGCTGTCCGGAAAGGTACTCCTTGTACTATTAGACATCCTATTGCAAATGTGTGTTGTCTGTCCCACTTATCTAAACAGGCTTGCACATTTGCTCTTGAGATTGATTCTGTGGTTATACCGAGAAATCACTATGATGCTATGAAGGACAGTCGCTGGAAACAGGCAATGCAGGTTGAGATGTCGACTTTATTGAATAATGGCACATGGGATCTTGTTGACTTACCTGCAGAGAAGAAAGCAGTGGTTGAGATGTCGGCTTTATTGAATAATGGCACATGGGATCTTGTTGACTTACCTGCAGAGAAGAAAGCAGTGGGCTGCAGATGGGTTTTTACCATCAAACACAATCCAGATGGGTCAGTTGAAAGATTGAAGGCCAGATTGGTAGCAAAAGGCTACACATAGACTTACAGTGTTGATTTCTTTGAGACTTTTTCTCCTGTTGCTCGTCTGAATTCTGTGCGGATTATTATTTCTCTGGCTACTACTTTTGATTGGCCTCTGTTTCAGCTTGATGTTAAGAATGCATTTCTTCATGGTGACCTACAGGAAGAGGTATATATGGAGCAACCTCCTGGTTTTGTTGCTCAGGGGGAGTGTCAGAAGGTGTGTAAACTGAAGAAAGCCATATATGGACTGAAAGCTTGGTTTGACAAGTTCAGTGATGTTGTACTACAGATGGGCTTCTCTCGTTTCATGACTGATCACTCCTTATTCTATTCTAACTCTTCTTGTGGTTCAATCATTATTGCTGTATATGTTGATGACATAGTGATTACTGGCAATGATTCTACAAGCATATCACGTGTGAAGGAAGTATTGCAGAGACACTTCCAAACGAAGGATCTGGGTAAACTGAGATACTTTCTGAGCATTGAGGTGCTTAGATCTCATGCAGATATCAATCTATCTCAGAGGAAATATATGCTTGACTTATTACAGGAGACAGGCATGACTGAGTCTAAACCGGTATCTACTCCTATGGATTATCACATCAAGGAGGCGGTTGATGATGTTGAGTACTCAGATCCAGGATATTATAGGAGGATAGTTGGTAAGCTGATATATCTGACTGTTACACGGCCTGACATTTGTTTTGCTGTAGGCGTAGTGAGTCAGCACATGAACTCACCACGACAGTCACACTGGACAGCAGTTTGCCGGATTCTGAGATATCTGAAAAGTGCTCTTGGAAAGGGGATCACATATTATAGACCTAAGGTGTCCCCATCTACTTTGGCTCTTATAGGTTATGCAGATGCAGACTGGGCTGGAAATCATACTGATAGAAGGTCTACATCAGGCTACTGCACTTTCCTAGGTGATCATTTGATTACTTGGAAAAGCAAAATTCAACATGTGGTAGCAAGATCCAGCACTGAGGCCGAAGATCGTGCTATGGCTCATGCATGTTGTGAGCTACAATGGGTTAAATCTATTCTTTCTGAGTTAAAGATTCCTATTTTATCTTCCATGGAGCTCAAGTGTGATAACCAATCAGCCATACACATTGCCAGGAAGCCTGTTTTTCATGAGCGCACAAAGCATATAGAAGTTGATTGCCATTTTATTCGAGATCAGATCAAGAATGGTACTATTGTGAGGCCATATGTCAAGTCTGAAGAACAACTGGCAGATATCTTGACAAAGCCATTGGGTCCAGCAGCTTTTCAAAATCTATGTGGCAAGCTGGGCATACACGACGTGTACTCTCCAACTTGAGGGGGAGTGTTAACATGTCTTTTATTATGTGTTATTTATTTGTTATGTTATTCTCTTATTTCTGCTGTACCTATCTGTAATTTACCCATATTTATAATAGACATGAGACAACTGTTTTCCCTCTTCAACACGCTGCTCACACAGCCGCCAATTCTCTTGTGCGATCGGCTTCTCCTCTCCTCCGCTTCTCTGCTCACAAGTATGATGCACAACAGAGCTGAATGCAAAACAAAAATCCATGTAGCCGACCTCCACATGTTTGGAAATGAGGTTTAGATGACAATGACGGTCTAGTTTTGACTTTTCCACCATTGAAATTGAAAAATATCGTCGACATGTTGCCCATGCCAACGATGTTTAGTATTGTGCTTTGTAACAAAAGCCTTTGACTTTGTGAAAAATCAACAATTTTTTTCACGATTTTATAAGCTTTCGAATTTTCAGGACAATTAATCTCGAGTCGCTGGAATTCGTGACCTTTCTAGATTTTCCCGCTTTTCACGTTTTTTTGTGACTTTTCTCTTTCATGAATTTTCTCTTTCAAGTCAACTGTACTATATTTTATAATAAAATCCTGATATACACTTAACTCCCAACCCCTAGTCTTTCCAACAGACCATTTTACCCGCATTGTCCTTTCCCCCTTCCTCGGCTTCTTCTCTGATGTTGTGTCTACATCCTCGACTTAATATTCTTCTCTTCAATCAACCAAATATTCTCTTAATTTTCATTTTTTTTCTTATTTGACTCCTTATCTACTCTCTATTTATTTTGTGCATTGTTATTGTTCAACTTTTCTTTATTTCTGTTCTAAGTTTTTTCATTCAAATTGTTATATACTATATATATGTATATATATCTGACTTACTCCTGATTACTTCCGAATGGTTGATCAAACTTTGATCAAAAGTTGTAAATTTTTCTGATTTTTCCCGATCTTTTTTGAAATCAAATTTTTTCTGGACAACCGAAAAATTGCCGAATCCCGAATTTGTTACTATGGTATTGCGTATAGGATGGTCACTGTTCTTTGTTGCATAGGATGGACCTATTTGATGTATAGATTACAACAACTACTTGCATAACTAGTCGGCATTTATTGAACTCAAGTTAGATAAGAATGATTAAAAAGAAAAAAAGTTGCATCTAAGCAAATAGGAAGAGAGAAAATAAATCCTTGATTGTTTTGGCAAAAAGTAAAGAGTTTCTACAAGCATGCTTGTCAGTTTATCTGTGAAGGTTAAACCATGATTGTTATAGGCACTTGTAGGGGGTTGTGACGTTGGGTAATATGACCACACCTTTTGTGTTACTTCATGCTTCTTAGGAGATAGGAGGGTAATGTACTATTTAAGGACAATATGTCATATTAGGGTCCTTAATGCCTTTTGTGATGTCCTACATCTTCAATAAAGTATGCCTATATATAGGTAAAAGATAGCCTGAAAATGAAACAGAAACCAGCCATTTCTGCGAGCAAAAATTGAAATCCGGGGCTATAATTTGTTGGTTCTTGAATGATAGTTTTTAGGAATTTACAGGAAATTCTGTAATGAGTTTTCGTTTTGGTTGGTTGCTTCAAATTCTCTTAAGCCTGATTTTGTTCTTAGTACCCCCACTCCCCTAGTAAATTTTTTCCATGTGTTGTCATATGAAGGCCATAGTTTTCTGTTCCATTTCTATTAGTTTTATTGTTAGGTAAAAATGAAAATACGGTCTTCTTGTCGAGTTAATTTATGCATTGTTCTATGTTTCTCTCTATTCTTTGTCTTTCAATATGGAAATTCTCTTTTGCTGTATGAAACTACTTATTGTCTTAGTAATAGTAACTGTTGTTTTGTAATCACTCAATAACATGGTGCTGTTTGTCTTATCTAGGGATGATAACACTGCTGAGTATCTTGAGAAGTATAGAAGATACCAGGCTGACTACCTACGTAGGATAAAAGCCAAGTATTTCTCCAAGTTGGCTTTTGATGGAAGTAAGAATAGCTGTCAGTAATAATTTTCTATTGCCTTACAAATTTGTTCTAAGAATGCCAAGGAGCTGATATCATGCTGCCTTTTTGTCATTGCATCATTTCTGATCTCCTAAAGTGCTTTTTCCCCTGGGAAGGGCATTTTAATGTCTACTTCTTCGATAAGTTATCAAACAAAAGGCAGAATGGCTGATATCATTCCACAATCATGGGCAGTGACATAGGCAAATATGAGAAAAATTTTCAGTTAAACCAGGCCTCTAGGGCATAAGCTGTTTTAAGTTGTTAAAAGTTGTAGCTGTAATTCGTTTGTGACTTCTGAGCTGTGACTGCATAAAGGGATGAACATACAAACTCAAGGCTAAAATTACAAAAATAACCATTTTGTAAATTGTCACAGAAACTGTCCTTTCACCTGGTTTTTTATGGGAACTTCAGCCGGAGAAATGAGCTCTGCGGGTATCGCAAGAATGACACTAATAATTTTCCAAGAAAATCTTCAGGAACGGTTTGACATTTCTGTGCTAGCCAAAGACAACGATGAATTTCGTAATACTGCTTCTGAAAAGGGCTCATTTTGGATACATCATCATCATATATAAGACTCCGTCCCAATCATTTAGGGGCTGTTTGGTTCGGGATCCAATCCGGACTGGAGGCTGTCTTTTTGTGCCACGTCGGCGTTAATCCTGACTAACTCAGTCGGGATCCAGTCTTGTTTTGTTTGGCAAAAACTAGACTGACGGGTCCGTTTTGGATTCCGTAATCCTCTAATCCAGACCAAGTCAGTCCTGCTATCAGCAGGATTCCAGGATCCCAGTCCGGATTTGACTCTGTCTGTTGTGTTATTTTGTTTTATATGCCAGACTGAAAAACACAAGTTACGAGGCTAGTCCAATTTAATGAGTGCTTACAATGGGATTGGGTTGCCAAACAAAAACAACATGATCAAATCCAGATAAACTAATCCAGATTTATCGACTAACCTGGTCCGGATTTCGTAATCTCGATCTCGAACCAAACAGGGGCTTAGGGCTGGCTATATGGATCCTTCTTTTCCATTCAGCTCTGTCTTGAGTTGTATGCTCATTATGATGTAGTGACTCCATATCTCTCTTTACAACTCTCCCCTAGTTCATTTAGGTCTATCTATTCCTCTTTCAACTTTGTCTGATTCAATAACATAATTAACATTATGGTGCATGAACTGTTTTTTTTTTCACATATCCAAACCACCTAAGGTGACTTGCCTTTAGTTTGCCCGAATCAGTTAATGCGACATGCTTCCGTTTTACTTCTTACACAGTCGTCTCCGACCAAGGTTAGAAAGCACATTTGGCATATCGAGGTGTTTTTGTCTCGGCAAGGCTAAGTGTAAGCCTCAGAATGTACCGGCCACCCCCTCCCCACCCCCCATATATATATATATATAACCTTCAAATATATGCATGCGTGTGTTTATACAATTAAAAAGGAATTGAGGTATGAATTTTCAAAGAAAATAGTGAATATTCACCTCTCTTCTACTGCTATGAGGTAAAAATTGCTCAAAGAAGCAACCAAGCCTCTCCTTCACACCTTGGGAGGGAAAAGGAGTGGGGGATGACGCCCTCCTAAAATTGACCTTAGGAGAAGCAGCTCCATGATTCCTCCTACTACCACAAACATCAGTTGGGAGAGCAGCAACTACTCCCGAAGGAAGGACTGCAGTAGTACAAGGGGGTCGCCCGATGGTTGGGGAGGCATGGACAAGATATCTCCTCCCTAATATGTTCCATAGAGGTACCACAAGCCTTTGGGAGAAGCAGCCGCCAAGAACGGCTCATGTCGGGATGCTAGAGAGGATGATAGATTAAGTTGTTTTCTTCAAATTCTTATGTTTTAGTGTTTTTGATTGGGCCAGCCTCTATGGCGCCCATAATACAACCAGCCAACTCATGATTTCAGCGTCAAACATAGGATAATACCTCAAGAACGCCTTAGCAGTATTTTATGCCTAGAAAAAATTGAGGTGCATGCCTTGCTCCTTGGGTTGAGGCGCATGCCCTGAGGTACCTTGGCGGCCGCTTGCCTTGAGGTTTAAGCCTCGAGTGCCGTAGGATACACCTTTTTATACAATGTCTCTAACATGATCTCCTTGTTTGATCACACCAAGGCTGAAAAGTGCATGAGGCATATAGATGTGCTTTTTGTCTCTGCGAGGCGAGGCGTAAGCCTCAAAATGTACCGAGGCATTCCCATATTATATATATAGGTATATGTATAATAATATCATATAGAGACATAGACGATGTAAATTATACAATTTAAAAGGAATTGAGGAGTTATTGAGGTCTGAAATTTCAGAGAGAACAGTGAATATTTACCTCTTTCCTACTGCTATACGTAAGATTGCCCAAAAGAGGCAACTAAGCCTCTCCTTCACACCTTGAAGAGGAAAAAGGAGTGGGGGGTGATGCACTGATGCCTTTGGTTAGCTGTTGGAGCTCCTAAAATTGACCCAGGGAGCAATAGTTCCTTGATTCCTCTTAGTGCCCACCAACAATAGTTGGGAGAGTCCGCATTCGTACAAAAGGAGGGATGAAATTGGGTCGCCTGTAGGGGGGGGGGGTAGGGACTACAAAACTCCTCCTTGAGTTGCTCCCTAGGGGCGCTGGAAGCCATCTAGAGAAGCACCCGACAAGAACAGCTTTCCTCTGGCTGTTGAAGGGGATGATATATTTTCATTTTATTTGTAATTTGTTTTTGTAAGTTTAAGTATTTTTAGGTTGGGACAACCCCTATTGGGTCCATAATACAAACAACCAGCCCACAATTTGCCCGTCAAACAGAGGCTAACGCCTCAATGCTTTTTGAAGCCTCGATAAAATTTGAAGCATACACCTCCACTCCCTAGGTTCAGTCATATGCCCCGAGGCCGAGGCACCTTGGCGGCTGCCTCGCCTCGAGCATAGAATTAAATATCCGATTTCAATGCAATATCTGATGGCCCGGAAATAAAAAATTAAATTTTGAAAAAAATGCTATATTTAGGGACTGATGATTTTGATGCCCAAATGAGCGAATTAAATCATGAAAATATACCAGGACGATCTAAATGCCAAGATCTACTCAAATATACAAAAAAAATTCATATTGGAAATGTGGGGGGAGGGGGTACTCATATTTGGAAGTGAAGGAAGCTGAACAATTCAACATGATTTTGATTGCAATTTCTATGGTAAAATGAGGAATTCAGTTATCAAATTTTGCAAACATAATGTTTAGACACAAACACAATAAACTATATAATAAATTTATATGTTTAGAGGTTAGCGTGGGATCCATACCTTGATGAGTGAATGCACAAATGAAAAAAAATGTCAAATCTGTTAGAATGTTAGTATGTTTTTAACTTACAAACCCAGAAGTTACAACTTAGAACTTAAAACTTCAGTTGCAAGTTACTAACTTACAAATTACAACTTGTATAAGTCAAAGTATTAACATTTAATTATGTTACATGGGGCATTTATACATAGATCTAAAAAAATACATTCCTAAATTAGTCTTGTAAGCCATTTTATGTATAAATGCAAACTGTGTAATAATCTCAAATTTATTGTAGATTTACATACTTTATACCATTATTTTATAGATCTACAAGTTTTGTTTGTAGATCATGTGATTTTCAAAAGATCTAGCACTTAGAATTTTGTTATTTTCGAAGTGTTTCATCAAATTTCTATAGAAGAGTTTAGGAATAGGAGGTATAAATGGGCTAGGGATAGGGAAACACACCTTAGTGTTGAAAAGTGTGAGAGGGAAACTCACTTGTGTTTATATTAGATGGCACACCCCTGTCTAGCATATAGGAGAGGGGGGAAACATTACAGACTTGGACTCAAGTAAAGCCATATGGGATGAGACACTTCAAGCCCATATACTACTTAACCTAATAACTAAGTAGCCCTAATACTTTCTACCACTCCCCTCAAGCAGGAGCACGGATGAAACACATGTCCTAGCCTGGACTTACATGACTCAATTAGACGATAGAGATAAAAATGCCACTCCCCATACAAAAATTGTCACCCCCTTAAAGGATACTTTCCAACTAAAAACATATGATAACGCCTCTTTTGAGTTGTGTTCTGTAGGCTGGAAATACTCGAGCTTTGGAAAAGGTCTTCTGCAGTGCATCTACAATAAATAACCTCTACTAAATGGAATTGAAACGCCACAACAAAAACTCGCCATAATCATATTGCAGCAGGCGATCAAAAGCACGACAACTGTGCTATCTTCACTGGAGACTGGAGAGGATTGTGTGAGTGGTATAAGCATAGTTAACACATCCCATGTACATAATGCGACACGAACGCGGAGACACAATGTCGATGTAGCAGTAGAGGTATCTTCAAATTGTTTGAGAAGTGTAGCCAATTGGAATTATCACGTGCATAATGTGGCATGAACACGAGTTGGATGAGGTGCTGATGGCTGCCATACTGGTTCCACAAATTTGGTCCGTGAATCTTGGGGGGGTTGATAGGAATGAAGGGCACAATCAAGGAGAAACCCAAGTAGATCGGCAGAAGAGTCATGTCATCAGATGCAACTCGAAGAAGACATAAGTAGCTCGGTGAAGATAAAAATCTAGATGAATCCTCGAAGATACAAAGTTCACATGCTAGAAATTGACAACCTTTGGAGAAGTTTGATGTGAAGAAGCAACCATGTGTCTCATGAGAATGCATCGAGAATGATCAACTGAGACATCATTAACACCAAAGCAAACAAGAGGCTGGAATCAAGCACAACAAGCTCTTGTCCTGACGTACATAATGCGGTATAGACATAGTCAATGTTACAATTGAAATTCTTCAACGCCGTCTGAAAGCGGTGGTCAACTGGAATTTGCGCAAATAGCCGACCTACATGTAAAGTGATGCTTGGTAGGAATGACACACCACAAAGACATCGAAAGAGCAGATGTGCTGAAGTATATGAAGCTCCATGAAGATAAAAACATGGAATATTATATGTCATCTCTCATCTCTTTCCTCATATGCTGTCTCTCGTGTTCTCCTCATACTCTCTTTGTCCTCTATATCCCCCCGTATCACCTACTACGAAGAGAATGAGTAGGTGGTGTGGAAAAGAGACATATGACCTCCCACACGTGGAAAGAGACGCACACATGATGGGTGGGAAAGGAAAATTTAAGGCAAAAGGTGTAGTATGTAGAGAATAGTAATTGATAATCAGAGTCACTATGCAAAACGACCTGATTACAAAATCCACATAGAAAAATTAAATGGATTTTTTTTGACCTGAAAAGTTACATTAGGTATAGGAGAGAAAGAACTTTGGAGGTTGTCATAACTTAAACTGAAAATGAAGTAGACAGACTGCATTAGACACACCGTGTGGAGTTCGGATACGGTGTGTAACTATTTTGCTCAAAGATGACGGGTTGCCAGCAACTTGCAGATGTCGAAGACGTAAAATAGATTTCCGTCAACATGCCATGTGGAAATCTAACAAGCCGTGTAGGTGTGAAACAGACTTCCGTCTACACGTCGTGTTGAGATCTGACAAGTCGTGTAAATTTTGATTTGAAAGAAACCCTGAACTGCTGGACGATATCTGGACTGTGACGCACTGTGTCGGTCGTTGCTAATGCACGATCTGGATATAATCGGCGCTGTCAAGGAGAAAACAACTCCAGGAACCGGGGGGTGACAAGAATTAGCATCCTCACTTGTGAAAATGGATCATGCAGATCTGAGGTAGCAACAACCCTTTGCTATACCATGAAACGATCTGGATGGGAATTAGCACCGTCCAAGGATAGACTTCCCGGGAAGTGGAGTGGTAGCCATTGCTCCTTGCAGGGGTCGGCACGACTATGACTTTGAGCGGTCAACACGGCTACTTCAGTGGATGTTGGAGATAGCCTGAGGTGATCGACGGTTGATGATGGTTGGGGTGAACAACGCCTACACGTGATCGGGAAGACAACCTCGGGGAAGAGACGTCGTGATTTGTGGGAGACGACCACCAGGGAGACTTGGTGGCTGCCTTTGACTATGAATCGAGGAAGCGTAGAGAAACGAAGATGACGACGGGGAAGGACAGCGCCGGCGTATATATATTTTAATGAAAGGAGAAGAGAAATCACTATGGAGGTCGGCAGGATGCCTGACAGGCAACCGACCATGCCAAGGGGAGAAGGTGGCCACCTGCAGCTAGAGGCTCTCCCTTTTTCTCCCTAGGGTTAGGTTCAGTGCCCTCATACCATGTTGAAAAGCGAGGGAAACTCGCTTGTGTTTATTTTGATGGCACACCCCTGTCCTATATATTGGAGAAACATGGGAGACATTGCATACTTGGAACTCAAGTGTAGCTATATGGGCTGAGACACCTAAGCCCATATACTAATTAACCTATTAACTAAATAGGCCTATAATACTTTCTAACACTTAAAATTAAGAAAAATAGCCTTTGGAAGCAAGGGATTCAAAGAAAATTGCCAAATACTCAAGATGTAGTAGTAGTAGCCTAAGGAACAAATTTCTCAAAATTTAGTTTTGTTTCTGTACCATTTAGCGAAATTACGGCTCAAACTGGGCTCTTTGTTGCAAAAATTCCCCTTTCCCCCCTTGTTTGGGATAGTTTTGCACGTAGGGGCAATCTTTTTGCAAAATTATGTCTCATTCCCTTCATTTATGTGTTTCAGTGTCCGATTTTTTGTTTCGATGTCCGATGGCCAAAAACAAAATTTTGACCAAAATATCACAATTCAAATCGAGATTTTGCAATTTTGATCGAAATTTTGTTCCATGGCATCGAGGTGTACTCCTAGAGCGCCCTTGGGCGCACCTATCTATACCATGGTTGACACATCCACCTAAGCATTCTCATAATTGCCACAGTTGTCTGTTGCACACCTTGTTTCTTTACAACCCAACATTCATATGCCATGGTTGGGTATATTCTATTCCCATTTGAGTGGAGTATAAAGTGCAAAACTTACCGGAGCTGACCACTTTGAAATGCAAAGCTTGAATTGATGTTCCAGCCATCCCTCTTCTTTTATGGCATCCTAGAGAGCCCTCCAGTCTTATCCACTTCAGTTCTGGAACTAATAATCGTGTCTGCATATCAGAAAAAAGTCACGAAAACCCCGACTGCCCCTCATGAAGATTGAATAAAATCCATTGTGGCAGCATTGTGTCTAATCCTCCATTAGGTGTTGAATCTTCAAAAGGAAAACATGGCTTACTAATTCTTGTAAAACCAAATGAATTCAAAAGACCCAGAACCAATGAAATAGCATGAAGTTGTTACCTCCCAGTCTTCAGTTTCTTTAAACATCCTTTGACCGATTCCATTGCTGCATCTTATCTATTAGACCAACTGTTTGGTCAAAAGGATACACAGTTGTTCAATTGCCAACTCACACAGACTCAATCATGTCAATGTAATAAATACAAACAACAAAATTCCTGTGAAGCCCAACTTTTCGACTCCTCTGGTATACTGATGATGAACCTTTATTGGTATAACTGGCTCCTCTCAGACCTCTTAGCACTTCACGAGTATGCTCACATTCAAAAGTTTCTTCCTGCTCAGTCTCGCCCTTGTCGCGTCTTTCTCAGAATATGAAACATTAATCAACTATTATCAGACTGACATCTTGGTAAACCAAGGTTAAACTTTGATCGAAGTGGTTAAATTCACCATTATATATTTGTGAATAGGGATAAATGGCGAAACCTTCAGGCAAGCTTGAATTTTGGTTTTTGGTCCAGATTTCACCTGTTGGATTAGATGCAATATTTACCCCAAGAATGTATGCGATTATTGTGTTTCAGATGTTTCAATGGCTCTATGCCACATAGTAGCAAGGGAATGAAAAGTGATGCTTCTAAAAATTTAGTTTTCTTAATTTCTGTAATTAAGTATGCCGTACGTGAAAATTTTAAAAAAGCATAATGATTTTCAAGGCTACATTACACTGATTGCCCTTTACTGGATACTTTCAGTCTAGGGACCCACCCCCTTTTCTGAATTTTTCATATACTCTGTATTTTTATCACGAGCAAGTTTGCAAGTGTCAAAGGACAAGACAACATGTAAACGCTGTTACACTGACGATAATGTTAAAGGCATTAAGACCCACTTTTTTTGCATTTGCTCAAGCTGGACTCTCACTCTTACAAATGATATCAATCCTTTTACTATCTGTTGATGCTCTTCAGCTTTTAATTAATCCAGGAGCCTAGTGATATGTAAGATGCTAACTAAAAAAGAAGTATATACTCTCTCTTTATTTTGATTAAAACTGTCGCTGAGAGGTTTCCAGCATGCACTGTCGAAAGTTAGATAGTTAGGACTTAGGGCCTGTTTGTAAGGTGTAGTTAGAGTACAAAGTGTGTCTTAGAATGTATGTAGATCAAAAGTATGAAGTTTAAGCTAGCAGTGTGTTATTTGGTTGGATGTAGCTGGAATTCTTAATCTTTATTTTCACTGACAATAATGTTAAAGGCGTCAAGACCCACTTTTTTGCATTTTCTCAAGCTGGACTCTACAAATGATGTCAATCCTTTTACTCTCTATTGATGCTCTTCAGCTTTTAATTAATCCAGAAGCCTAATCATATGTAAGATGCTAACTAAAAGAGAAGTATATTCTTTCTCTTTATGTTGATTAAAATTGTCGCTGAGAGGTTTTCAACATGCACTGTCGAAAGTTTAGATAGTTAGGATTTAGGGCCTGTTTGTAGGGTGTAGTTAGAGTACAAACTGTGTCTTAGACTATATGTAGATTAAATGTATGGATAGAAGCTACCAGTGTGTTATTTGGTTAGATGTATCTGGAACTCTTTTTCTTTAGGGCCCGTTTGGCCGCCGTTTTCCTGACTACAGGTATTTATGTGCAAACGGCAGGTTATATTGATAATGCAGGATGTTGTCCTGCATTTTATCCGGTAATTGCTTTAATAAATAAGCATGATTTCGAGTCACGCCATGTGCGGCGGCACTGGTCACTACCTCCTGGAGTCCGGTGGCAGACACCTGGCACGCTCACCTGCTGCAGTGGGTCGTGAGTTTCTCCGCTGAGACTTCAAGGTCAACCGATCAAATATAGTATATACGCATACAAATACCAGAACCTTGAATGTCGGGGGTCGAACGGCCCCTTATTTTCATATGTTTGGTTCAATGAATATTATAGATAAAAATATATGAGAGAGTTTGATAAATGAAGCACAGCCTCCCTCTATAACCAAAAATCTCAGGCACAGCTAGTGCCAGTCGGGGGTAATTACAAATTTGGCAACGACGTCTGTATTACATCTTACCAAATTGAAGTTGAACCACACACCATCATATTTGAAATGCACTTTTTCTGTCTATATCCTACCAAACTAACCTTAGTTATTGGAAAAGCTTGAACAGTGTCTTGAGAGGTGGCAAGTAGAAGTGAAGCCAGTAGGAACTATATAATGGTTAGATAAAATGTCAAATAGTGTACAGAGGTACTTTAATCCTTATGCTGTGATATGGGCATCCATCACGCTCAATTTGTTTGTGAACGAATGGACTTGCTTTTGACAAAGGGCCTGTTGTCCAAATTGGGTTGACATTCAATGAACTTCAGATTTGTCACAATCCAAATTCCTCACCATTCCAACTTATTCAGATTTTTAAAAAATTCAGGACCAAATAAAGATAAAATTTTGCATCTTGGATTCCTTGGAGACCTGAAATCTGAAGGTGTTTGGTACAACTTCTCTGATAATCTAAATCCTGCAAGTCCTAACCTAATCCGGCGTAAGGTATATCTGCCAGTTGATCCTTGATACGAGTGGAAGCAGAATTTGCTGCCCCATTATGACTTAACCCTTTTAAAGCAACAATCAAGTTATAAATTATTGTCCTGTTATTAAGGATTGCATTCCCAACAAGCATTATCATAAGTTTTGTTATTGGAATTCTGAGCTGCAGTGGTATTCTCTAGATTGGACTCTTATAAGAGAGGTCACATATGTATGGGAGTCTCCAGATCGGACTCTTATAAGAGAGATGACACACATCATCTGAAGCATTAAGCACTGCCATTATATACTGCTGCTTTTGCAGTTTTGCACTGGGCTTGACACTGACTTTCTATTTTTGGCTCCACTAAGTTGCAGAATGCCCCCAACGCACATCACTAAGAAGTTGTTCCTTGTTTGTTCCTTGTCTCTGTGTTGCTAACATAGTCTGCTTTGATTGTCCAAACAATAATTATTACAAACAAAACAGGTGGTGAAAGATGGGTGTTCTATCTTTGGACTCATACAACAATAGTGAAAAAAATCGGCATACTTTTGAAAAAAATGGGCAAGTTTGCCGATTTTTCGGTCAGCTGAATGTCTGCCCGATGAATTTTACGATTTCCTGTGAAATATCATAATTTTCACTATTAAGTATTTTTACGTTTCACCTGAATTTTCACGACTGTTGGTTATTTTTTAATAATTTAATGCTAGTTTGTTCTGACAATTTTAGAAACTCTCTCAGACCATGCCCTAAGTTCTAACCCTTCTCTCTCCTATGCTATGACTCTAGGAGTTTCCCCTCTCCCTCTCTCAACAGCTTGGTCTCTTTCATTTTTGTTGATATCTATGAATTTTAAAGTTTGCATGTGATACACAGTGAGTGTATATATACATATATATGTGTGTGTGTGTGTGTGTGTGTGTGTGTGTGTATGTGCTCTATATATATACATACATACATACATATATATATATATATATATATATATATATATATATATATATATATATATATATATATATATATATATATATGCCGACAAGGAGTGGCTCAAGTGGTCAAGCACGGTGTCTCCTCATGAAGGGACCTGGGTTCGAATCCCAGCTGCCGCCTTGGTTTATCACCCTCCCGGACGTTCGGCCTCCGTCACGGGCGTGGGAGAGGGGGAGAGAATGCCTCTCTTTATCCCATATATATATATGTGTGTGTGTGTGTGTGTGTGTGTGTGTGTGTGTGCCTACATATGTATCTGTGTGTGTGTCCGTGCGGTATTATTCTCGACTTTCATGATTAGTTGACCAAATTTTGATTGAACATCCTTCCAAACCCCATATTTTCTCAATTTCTGATTTTTAAAAGCAAGCCAAAAACTTACGAAATCCCGAATTTGTCATTGTGCATACAACTATGACCTCCTACTAGACATAATGCTATGCTGAAATACAATAACAATTCCTTATGTATGTGAATTTACCTTGAACACACATGGTTATTTCCAGCAATGAGTATCATAACTTTGTTAGATGAACGCATGTGCACTTTAGAGGTATTCCCTAGATCAGACTATAATAAAAGTATCACACAAGCAATAGAACTCTCTCGAAATAGAGATCATACACACCATCTCTAGAAGTTTTAAGCTCCAATGATATATTCTACTAGCTTTAGCATTGGGTCTAACAAAAACATTCTGTTTGTTGCTCCACCAAGTTGCTAAAGTACCTCCTGTAAAGGTACATATTACTAAGACAAGCAAAACAAAAAGTGGAGAATGGCTCTTTATCTATGGACTCATGCAACTATGACCTAAAAACTGAACTTGTACTAAATATAACATATGCCGAAATGCAGTGCGAAGGCCCGAACACCTCCCCTTCTGTGTGAGAAAACCAACTCTAGAATGAACACATGCCGCTTATAAGTGAACATATAGGTTACCAAGTCTGTATACATAGTTGATTTCGATTCACCTTAGTCATGATAATGTGAACCCTCTGGTTGATGCAGTTGAAACATATGAGCAGGGTGTATAGATCATGATGGTTTTTGCCTACACGAGGAGGGTAAGATGAATAAAATCACCTCCTGACTTCCTTTAAAAAAAGAATGATCTGTAAGTTGAACAATCGATCAAGATCACGTGAGATCCATGACACATGAATTTGTAGTGAAAATGCCCTCTAATGTTTCCGTGAAGAGATTGATGTTAGTTGAGTTGCTTTACTAGAAGTGAGTAGCAGAAGCCTGAGTCCAGGTTGACAACTGACGTAGGACCATGGTATTAAAAAACCCACCTTGAGGCTCTCGAGGCTTACACCTCGAGGTGAGGCTATCTTAAGTACGCCTCGAGGCTTACGCCTCATTGCCCCGAACTGAGGCTTACGCCTCAAAATGTCCGAGGCTCGCCTCACAACAATGAGGCTTTGAGGCTTAGCTGAGGCGCACACCTCGATTATGGATGCTAATGTCTTATGTTACCCACCAACTTTTCTACTTTTAAGATTATTACTAACATTTAGTAAAAGTTTTCTATTAATAGTTGTCGTAGTTACTTATCATTTTCTTATAATTGAATTTATCACTATTATTCTATGAGTGAGATCTTTCAATCTTCAAGGTTAAATTTGTCTTTGTTTGCTACCTTTTTTATTTACTACGTCGGCAATTTTCATTTCATTGTTAAGTAATTTTGGTTCCTTGTTCCTAATAATTCTTAAATGGATATAATATTACAATCATTGATACTCATTATTTGCTAAGTATTTATTATAGTATTGTCGTAGTCTTTGATCTCTATTTAATCCTATTAAGTTACATAAATTACTTCTATTTGTCTTTGTTTTGCTTGTATATACATATTTCTGTTTTACACACACATATATATAATATATACACACACATATATATACACATATATGCATATAATATATATGTATGTATATACATTTAAATATTTAATAATTTATCAGCACCTCGTACATATTTCAAGGCTTACGCTTCAAACGCCTCGAGGCTTACGCCTCGCCTCTTTGAGAGAAAAACGCCTCGTTATGCCTCACACACTTTAAAACCTTGCATAGGACATAGTTATAGAGGAAAAACTCAATGTTACTGGATTCATTATTGCGCTGACTCTGTATGTAGAGGAATTGATAGGACCGCACAAAGGATTCAATCTAGGTGAAGCATTGCGAATGCTGCCAACAAATGTGTATAACCAAATTTTAGTAAAGAAGAACCATAATAGAATGGATGATATGTGCAATATTTCCTTATGTGATCAATTACAAACTTGGGATTGTCCAAATTAAGTTATTCAATAATGTCTGAGCCTATCTCACTTAGAAATTTCAATTTACGAATATGTTAACTTTCATGTCATAGATGCTTCTTATACCCATATCCACTGTGCATATTCCAAGATGCATCCAAATATGACCCATATTCCATAAAGATGAGATTATAGACCATTATAAATGCCCTAGGAAGCAAGGATACTCCAAAATAGGTCACATACATGTAGTGAACTTATGTACTGGATACTAGTACTTTGATACTCTTGGCTAGAAATACTTCTCCAAATACATTCATATATATATATATTTTCATTTTCTAAGTGTGGATTCTTTGTGGATATGGTCGGGATAATTTGTTGATATGGCCCAACCCATTTATATGTAGAGATGCATGCATAAATTTGACCATTTGTCAGTATGTGCCTATTGTTACTCTAGGAAGCATGATCACTTCCTAGAGGTTGTTGTGTCCGTGTGCGAAACGTTTCCGACATGTATCCAACATGGACACACCTTGGACACGCCTCGACAACCATCAAACACGCCTCCAATGTGTTCACTTTGAAATTTTTATTGCAATGCCAAACACCGGCTTGGACATGCCACATATACATTAAAGACACGTCAACCTAACCCACCTAAGCCTAAGCCTGCGAAGCCGCCCCAAGCCTTCTTCAAATCCCTTCCCCTTCTCCTCAACTTCTCCTTGCCTGACTAAGATTAGGTGATCAAGCTCCAGTAGCTACAGTCAAGCCGTCGACATCCTTCTTTAGCAATTGTATCAGGCATCATCAATGGTATTATCTCCATCAACTATTGCACCATTTAGGGAATGTCACATCAATCACAAAGAGAAAGGCAGTTGAATTCACCGCCTTCTCTTCTAGTTCAATGTAATTGTTCCTCCTTTGCTTCTCCCCCCCTCTTGTTCCTGCTTCTCATCTCCCTCCTCTTTTTCTTACTCTAAAGATGCATTAGTTGCAAGAATATTCCTTCAACTCCTCTTTTTTTTGCTCCTCTATGTCCGCTTCTCCCTCATCTACTTTTCCTTCCCCCTGGTGTTCCTCTTCTCATTCATGTCCTTCCTCTTTTTCCTATTGAAAGTGGCAACAACCACTACATTGGTCCCCATCCCCCTCTTATTTCATGTTGGTCCTCTGCGTCTTCTTCTACCTTCTCTTCCCACTCCTCCCTCTACTCTTCTTGCTCCTTCAGGAAAAAGTAGTAGAGCACTATCCTCCCTACGCCTACTCTTTTTCTTGCTTCTCTACATCTCCATCTCCCCTCTTCTTATACCTCCATCTTAAGTAGCTCTCCAATGTATTCCCATTCCTTTTCTTCCCTCTCAACCTGCAAGACACCTTCGTTTTCCTTCTCCTCCATCACCAACAACAACATACTAACACACCCCTCCCCTTCTTGTCTTGATAGTACATGTTGTTCACCATTACTTCCACTAACAATAAAAGACTATTGTCCCAAAAACTTCTACTGCTCTTAATTTTTACAATTCAATTTATTTTTACTACAACAATTTGATAATTAAGCATCTTCATGTATGTTGTAATTTAAACCAAGTTGTGACTTGTGGATATAATGTTATAATTGAATGCATGGAACACAGCTTCGTCGAAGTTGGGCGAGGTTTTGCAGAAGTTTCAAAATTAGACCATAGGTGAAGTCGAATACCAAATACTTCAGCCTCATCCAAACTTCAGGGCGAAGTTTGATTGATGTCGGTGAAGTTGAATTTTTTGTGTATATTTGTCTCAACTTCTTCGAAGTTGTCGAAGTTTC
Organism: Alisma plantago-aquatica; assembly: GCA_963693085.1. NCBI lineage: Eukaryota > Viridiplantae > Streptophyta > Magnoliopsida > Alismatales > Alismataceae > Alisma > Alisma plantago-aquatica. The sequence goes on along the minus strand of OY856409.1, from coordinate 1,017,091,662 downwards.
CTCGAAGTTGGTGAAGTTGGGGCGAAGTTGAGACGGCCCAGAACATTAATCCTAAGTGCCCTAATGGCCATATAATGCATAAGTGTCCCTCCAACCCTCTTCACAACTTAAATATCAACTCCTATATATGTTGTTGCCACTCTTTCCTAGAGAGGGTGTTGTGACTACTATTTCACTGTATATTGTATATATAACATGTGATGAACTGTATTTGTATGTGTATTGCACATTTGACTCTTGCAAGCAAGGCATTGTATTATCAACCTACCTAGGGCTAGATAGTCGTAATCGTGTTTTTGTGTTAAATTAACATATATAAGATAGAGGTATAACATAATTAGAATTTTTCGATCAAAGTTTCCTTCAAATTCACATCATTTTCTTCGAAAAGCGGCATCAAAGTTTATCGAAGTTTGCATCTAAACTTCCTCGAAGTTTCCACAAACTTTCACTTCCACACCTGGCGAAGTCGACATGAAGTCAAAGTCCTGCACCATGGTTGAATGCTTGTTGGATTTCATGGTGATTGCCCATGTGGATGATCTATTTAAATCATTTTGTGTGTTTATGCATATAGCATATTATTTGTCATAATATATTCTACAAATCTATTTATATATTTGTTGTGTCCTACGCCGTGTCCGTGTCCTATATTTTCGGAAATTGACGTGTCCCGTGTCCGTGTCCGTGTCCGTCTCTATATCCGTGTCCGTATCCATGCTTCCTAGTTGTTACTATTTGTTTATACTTTAATATTTCTTTCTTGGCTCTCAAATATAACTTAAGACAGTTTTTGTACTACCACAAAATCAATGTGTACGGTAATTATTGATCTATACAACAATGTTTAGTAAACCAAGTTGACAATCCAACGATACTGTTGTTAATCTGTTGTTTACAATATCTTGTTACATCCTTTTAGTAACATACTGTTAGCTCCAAGTTCGTGGGACTATTCTAGTAACTTAATTTTAATATGATTTTTTTCTACAACTCTTTGGCTCGCAGATTAAAACTTGGAAGTTGGAACCAATGAAATCATCTTAAATATAGATAGACTATTTATAGACCCAATTGTTATAAAAACAAACCCCTTCTAGCCTATTGATGAAATGTATGGCCAATGGCCATATCAAGCATACTTGTTAAGGTTATCACCTAGGCAGCAGGGCTTCCCAAGGGGGTGGTGTACTTTGCCTAATTTGCTGCCTTATATTATTTTTGCTCTTTTTTTGCATATTCATGATTTTTAATGGTCTAGTGACGTGTCCTAGTGTTCAAAACGTACATTCTTGTGATTGTTATGTGCCAACTGTCATTTTTTAATATAAGTTTTATTAATGAACACTTCCTAGATTTTCATATTTTTCCTTGTTGCCTTAAATTCAGTTTTTGTTTAGTGGCGGCTATATTATTAAAGAAAATCAATACTTAAGCAATAGATTAATCTTTGTTTATGTACTAAATTTCAACCTCTTACATTATTTGGAATTATCTTCGACTTGTTTTCGCAGTGCTAAGTAAACTTTTTTAGAAAATGTAATTTTGCATGCCTCTTGCCAAAATACATATGTATGTCATTGAGTTAGCCATCAGTGTATGTACTTACACATAATTGTGAAATAAATGTATATGAAGGAGAAAAGTTTCCAAAAATCATTAAATATATGTATACCTGTAGGTTAAATGTACTAATATTTTAGCTTTTTTAAAGCCTCTTAGGTGGTGCTTAGTCACGATTAATCACGACTAGTCGCAAGGCTCTTTACGATTTTATTTAAAAGAAAAAATTATATTATGGGAACGTCAATGTATAGCATGCGTGTCAAATTCTCTTTTTTATCGGATCAAAATCAAAATAGTTTTTGAAATTATCAATGAATGTGATTATATATATGTGCTTAGTTATGTAATCCAGGTAAAACTGATGGGGCATATAGAAAACACTAACAAACATTTTAAACACACACTAAGTTATTGATAAAACACCTCTAGGTAAACAACAAGTAATTTGATTGTTTGATTAGATATATATGGCACAATAAGCATTGTATCATTGTCATTGAAACTATATAAATGCACAAGGTCATTTGCGTTAGGTGTTTCCTACGAAGCATTAATACAGATACATACATAGACATGTTGATTTTTTAAATATAGGGTATTGATTACGGCAGTGGACAAACCATAAATAGTGTTATTTATTTATATTCAATACAAAACAGTTTTTCATTCATAACAATGCAAACTAAGACCGTCTAACTTCATTCAAAGATGCATATATAGAAAGGGATCTTCTTGGACATGACAATTTTTAAGCTTTTTTTAACCTCATAAACAACCTTTTGCATTTCACTTAGGTGTCCTATCATGATTTTTTTTAGCAAATTTTGATCATGTTGCCTGAATTCTTTAGCAAGTGAACGTTTTGCCTAGTATATGATCTCATGTCGGTTGTACTCCTTGTTAACATAGTTGTAAGTCGTAACAACATTCGCTATTGCCACCCTTACGTGCTTCCCATAATGCAATCGTAATTTCTATAGAGGTGCGTGATTATCACACTGAATTGAGACGTGCCATTTTATAAAAGCAATAAATATTAGATAATATACATAGAAAAATTAGTGCAGATTAGATAGCATAAGGCTGAAACAAAGATATCGTTTGAGGAATTGGATAACGTGACTCACATGAAATGATGGGGAACAAGTAAGAACTCCAGGATCAGAAAGTATGAGGACATTGACATGAGTGAGGCTTTCGTAAATCATACTACAAGAACTTGAATTAGCATTGTAATGTATCAAAAGACTAAAAACAAGCACCCTAGTGGATAGACATCAACTTGATATGGCCATTGGTGGTATATTTCATCGATAGTCTAGAAGGGGTTTGTTTTTATATCAATTGGGTTGATAAAATAGTGTATCTATATTCATAATGATTCCATTGCAGTACCAACTCCCAAGTTATGATAGCTTGAACTATGAACCCTTCTGAATTGATATCATCAACTTGATATCATACTTGTCAAGGCGACACGGCGAGTATTTAATAACCTAATACTATATACTTCTAAGCATAGTGACAAATTTGGGATTCAATAACTTTCCATCTAGCCGAAAAAAACCATAATTTGGAAAAAATTGTGAAAAATCGATATAATTTGGTCAAAGTTTGGTCAACTATTCAGAAATGATTCAAGAATAAGTCGGCTATATAAATGTGTATATGTACACATATATGTACATATTATATATACATATACATATATATACATATACATATACATATATAGTCAAATATATGTATGGTGCACATATGCATCGGATATAAATGTAACTGTTGAGGTCACTAGACAAACAATCTTATTGAGTGAAAAAAATAGGAAAAGAATTAAAGATAGTTGAATGGACTGCCACGAGAGTGGGGGGGTTGGAGGTTTAGTGTATATCAGGAGTTATTGAGATGATTAAAAACAGAGTACAGGGTTCTCTTTTATAAGACAAGAGAAAGGCACATGGTTTAGATATAACCCATGTGGGATAAAACAAGACATAGGAATAACAAAGAAAAGAGAAAAATAGGCTAAGTAAAAACGCAGGAAAGTCTATATACTAATAGCGGGATAAGCAGCGTGTCCTGGAGGGGGCACCGTGGAACTTTGATGGCCGTCTACTACTTTTCAAGGAGGTGGATAAAGAAGAACAACCGGGACGACTCTCCATTAACCAATCCCCCTTCCGGGTGCGGCTATATGGTCTGCCGATGGGATACAGAGGGGAAAACACAATCCGAGAGGTGGCGGGTCGCATAGGCGTAGTCATCACCACCGACAGAGACGAGTCGGGATGGGACTCCTCCATTAGAGTCCGAGTCATGCTGGATGTTACTCGCCCGCTGAAGAGATCGTTGAGAATTAGGGTGAAGAGCGGAAGCATAGTCGACATTGAAGTCAGATATGAGCGGCTGGCGATGTTCTGTTTTAACTGCGGCTTGTTGGGACACATCGACCGGGACTGCCATAATCTGGAGGAACAAGGGGAAGTAAAGCATCGTTGGGGCGACTGGTTAAGAGCATCACCATGGAAACAACGACGGCAGGAAGGAAACAGAGGTGATGACGGAGGCAAACCTAGGAGGAAACTCATTTTCAGGATGAGTGGGGGCTCAGGGGAGGGGGGTTCGAGGACGACGGAGGAGGTGGGGGAGAACAACAATTCTGTTTGTGGGGAAAGTCGAGATAGACAGGAAGAGGGAGGCAACAGCGGGAAGCAGAAGACAGAAGAAGGAAAAGGAAGCAAGAGGGTAAACCCCGGTGGGAAGGTAGGGGACAATGAGCGAGGGGACCGAAGCCCTAATCTACGGGCCGGCGGGGGGTCAAGTGAAGGAGGTCGGGAGAGCAAACAATGGGAGGGAGAAGGGGCGGGGCCTGAGACATGGAAGAGTTCGGGAGGCTGAGTGTCGTGGGAGGGGGTGGAGCACGAGCGAACGAACCATACATATGACGGAAGAAAATCCTTGCGGGACGGCAGAGACGTGAGAACGGAACAGCAGGAGAGCTCGGGGAAGACGAAGGGGAAGGTCCGTGAGCAGGCTGCAAACACATATACTGCGGAAGAGCTGATAAGAATCAAGAACTCGCTTCGCATTGAGGAGATCCCTGAAGAGGAATTGGAAGCAAGAGAGAATGAACAGCTAATCCAGGAAGGAAGCTTATGCTCAACTGAACAGTGGCCGACGGAGGCAACTGATGGGAGGATCCACATGGGTAGCGAGACACTATAGCAATCGTCCAATCAAAGTTTGTTCAGAACAGCCCAGAATGAAGAAGGACAATGAGCCATCACTAGAGCACAGAAAAAGGAGGCAGCGGCCACAAAGCTGAAACATGGGTACAAGGGGAACAAAGGCAAGAAGAAACATCACCCCTGGGTATATAAGATGAGCAGAGGAGAAAGACTGGGCATCTCAGAGACGGAGGTGGTATGGGAACAAAGTACAGGGAAAAGGGGGAGGAGTATGGAGACATGCGACATGGACCTGGATGAGCAAATTCCACAGATAGGGGAGGAAAAGAGACAAAAGCGAGGCCAAGCGGTGACATTGGTATATGGGGTCGACAGGACCCAAGTAGCGGAGATTGGCGGAGTCCAATCCCGCGAAGGCCAATGAAAATACTTAGATGGAACTGTCGGGGGTTGGGCGACCCCGACAGGTGTAGAGCTCTCCGGTCTTGGATATGGAGAGAACGTCCGAACATAGTCTTTGTCATGGAGACTATGATAGATGAGAGGAGGCTTGAGGAGGTCAAAAGAAGTTGTGGGTTCACGGAGGGGATGTGTATCTCAAGTGATGGAAGGGCAGGCGGCTTAGGGTTTTGGTGGAAGGACATGAAGGTGGAAATCCAGAACTATTCGCAAAGACATGTAACATCTCTAATCAAGGAAGATGATAATAACAAGGAATGGAGAGCGGTGGGGCTCTATGGGTGGGCGGATCAGGCTAGCAAAGTGAAGACGTGGGAGCTTATGAGGAAGATAAAAGGGGAGTCGGAGATTCCTATCATCTTTTTTGGCGACTTCAATGAGATAACTTCAAACTCAGAGAAACAAGGTGGACCCCCCAAAGATGAGAGGTTTATACAGAATTTTCGTGATGTCATTGATGATTGCGAGCTGGTGGATGTGGGTTTTGAAGGCAATATCTTTACGTGGAAGCGAGGACTGACAGAAAAAACCTTAGTCCAAGAAAGATTGGATAGATTCCTTCCTGACCTTGAGTGGAGAAATTTGTTCAGCTTCTGCAAGGTGTTCCATCTACCCATTCATGAATCGGACCACGCACCCATTATTTTAAAGGCGGACAACTGGCGTAAAAAATTAAAGAAAAGAAAAAGGCAGTTCATGTTTGAGTAGATGTGGGTTGGAGAAGAGGGCTGTGACAACACCATTAAGGAGGCATGGAAGTCCACCGAAGGCGGGGTCTTGAAGACAAAGCTTCTAAAGTGTAAAGAAAAATTATATGACTGGGCAACGGAAAAGTTTGGGGAAAGAAAAAGAAAAATAAAGGAGCTGGAAAATGAGCTGAAAGGGCTGCAATCTCTACATCCGGTGCAAATAAACCTTGACAAGGCGGAGGAAAAGTCAAAGAAACTCCAGTACTGGCTGCAAAAGAATGAGGAATACTGGGCGGCGCGGGCCCGCATCAAGGAGCTGAGGGAGGGGGATAGGAACACTGCATATTTCCACCAAAAAGCTACAAACAGAAAAAGAAGAAATCACATCTCAGGTTTAGAAGATGAGCATGGTGTCATGCATACACATGAAGGGGAGATTCAATCAATCATCCTGAGTTACTTTGCAAAGCTGTTCCAGACGAGTCTTCCTACGGGTCTTGAAGAGGCAACAAGGGGACTGCGGCAGCTGATCACGGAATCTCAAAGGGGAGGATATGGAAAGGGATATTGAGGATGAGGAGGTATGAACAGCGGTAAAACAAATGCATCCTAATAAAGCCCCGGGGCCAGATGGTTTTAAGGCTATGTTCTATCAACAACACTGGGCGACTGTTGGGAAAGATGTGGCGAACTACATCAAAGGATGGTGGAAAGGTGAAAGAAGTATCGGGGAGTTCAATGACACCCTTGTTGTGCTTATCCCAAAATCCGAGCAGCCTAAACCCATGGGGGAATTCAGACCCATTAGTCTATGCAATGTGGTGTACAAAATTGCCTTGAAAGTGTTGACAAACCGCTTGAAACCAATTATGGACAGTGTCATTTCTGAGAACCAAAGTGCTTTCGTCCCGGGGAGACTGATAACAGATAATGCCCTCATTGCTTATGAAGTGTTCCATTATATGAAGAGGGACAAAAGACAGAAAAAAGGCAGCCTGGCCCTGAAATTAGATATGTCCAAAGCGTACGATAGAGTGGAGTGGTCTTTCATTGATGAAATGATGAAGAAGGTGGGGTTTGGGACCCATTGGAGGAATAGAGTTAAAGATTGCATATGATCCGTCCAGCACACCTTTGCCGTAAATGGAGACAGGACCCAAAGCACAACGCCTTCACGACTACGCCAGGGTGACCCTCTTTCTCCTTTTCTTTTCGTCTTATGCACAAAAGCTTTCTCTACATTACTTTCCACTGCTGCCCGCGAAATCCTGGCTACATGGGATCAGACCGTGTAGGGGAGCGCCGTCTATCTCACATCTTTTTTTCGCAGATGACAATATTCTTTTTGCTAGAGCTACCAATGCAGAGTGCTTGAAGATAGCTGAAATCATCAGCCAATATGAACAGGCATCGGGTCAAAAAATCAATCTTTCTAAGACAGAGGTGGTTTTTAGCAAAGGAGTTAATGCGGATAGAAGGAATGAGATGAAGCGGCTATTGGGTGTCAAAGAGGTGGACAAACACGCCAGCTATTTAGGCCTGCCAATAGCCATGGGTAGATTTAAGAAGCAGGTGTTCAGTTTCATCAAAGAAAGAATCTGGAGGAAGCTTCAAGGATGGACGGAGAAATTGCTATCCAAAACAGGGAGAGAGGTCCTAATTAAAGCAGTGGCGCAGGCAATACCCACATACGTTATGAGCATCTTCCAGTTGCCAACAAGAACTATAGATGAGATCCAGAAGATGGTAGCTAAATTCTGGTGGGGTGCAAAAGATAAGGAGAGGAAAATAGCATGGATGAGCTGGGACAGAATGTGCAAGCCAAAGCATCAAGGAGGGCTTGGTTTTAGGGATTTTCAGACTTTTAACCAAGCACTCTTAGCAAGACAACTATGGAGGATGGTCACTAACCCAGAAGCTCTAGCGACCAGAGTCTTAAAGGCCAAATATTTCCCGAGGACATCTATTTGGGAGGCTAGAAGGGGTCACGCACCGAGCTACACTTGGAGGAGCCTCTGGGGGGCGAAGGCTCTCTTAAAAGAAGGAACCCAATGGAGAGTGGGTGAGGGGACTGAGGTGAATATATGGAACGACAAATGGCTGTCGGGAGAGAAGGAAATATTGGAAAACCATAAAAAGGAGAATTGCCCAGAATATGAAGTGGTCCGAGATCTTATGACGGAGGAGGGCAGCTGTTGGGATGGTGACAGAGTCCGAGAATGTTTTCCAAATAACATAGCCAGGAGAATATGTGCCATTCAGCTGAGTTTGAGGAAACCCAAGCATACGTGGATGTGGTGGCCTACAAAGGATGGAGCGTTCTCGGTTCGGTCTGCTTATTGGCTGGGACTGCTAGGGACAGAGGAAGCAAGACGTCACAAGACTTGACAAGACAATGTATTGTGGAAAAAGATATGGCATGCGGGATGGTGTCCGAAGATAGCACATTTTCTATGGAGGATTTGTACGGGATGCCTAGCGACTCGAGGACGTCTTTTTGATAGGCACTGTATAGACGATGGTACATGCTCGCTGTGTGGGTCGGAAAAGGAAACTATCACCCACATGCTTTTCCGCTGTCCGAATGCAACTGAAGTTTGGGAACAAACGCCACGTGAGACACAAGAAGGGGTGGATGAGTATAGAGACGAGGATGTCGGTGTGATATTGGAGGCCATGCTAGACAGGCCATCCACAAGGGAGGCGGAAGTCACGGTGGCTGCTATGTGGGCAGCATGGCGAGCTAGGTGCAAGCGGATGTTCCAGGATGCTGGGTTTCAGTGCGGATACATCTATAGAGAGGCGTTGACGGTGGTGAGGGCGGGGAGGAGAAGAGAAAGCCAGCAGAGGGGGGTTACGGAAGGTAGCTGTCCTCCCCGACAGTCAGGCACTAGGGAAGGCTACAGTAGCGTAGAGGGAGATGAACAGGAGCATAGTACACAAAGGGAGCGCGGGCGTCCGGAAGAGCTACTGAAGGAGTGCAGAACAGGGAGTATTCTCAGGTCACCGGAGCAAATGACCAACGTCCAACACAAGGAAGGGGGGGTCGGGGATCAGCAGATGATGAAGGAGGGGGGCGGCGAACTGGACAAAAGCAGACTGAGTAACTGGGTGAAACCTGCACGGGGAAGGATCAAACTGAACGCTGACGGCTCGGTAGGGGATGATGGGAGGGCAGGTATCGGTGTGGTGGCCAGGAACGAGGAGGGCGATCTGTTGGGAATGCTGGGGAAGAAGATAGATTGGGGGGAGAATGTCACCATCATTGAAGCACTAGCTGTTCGAACGACGCTGCTGTGGGCGAGGGAGAAAGACTACGATCAAGTGGAGGTTGAAACAGACTCTATGGAGGTTGTCTACGCATGCAACAGTAAGAAGACGAGGAGGGATTATTTGGGTGCTTTGGCAAAAGACATTATCTCGCTTTGTAGTATGTTTTCCTTTTGTAGTTTAAATTATGTCAACCGTAGGGGTAACAGGGCCGCCCATGAGGTGGCCAATTCGGCTCGTAGGGGTCTAGTAGATAGCTTTTCTTCTTATCAGTCTTTTCCGTCGAGTCTGGTGTCCCTTGTAAACCTTGATTTGTTAATTTAGTTGGTTTTTTGCGGGAAACCCCAATCATAGGGTTTCCCGCCCTCCCTCAAAAAAAAAAAAGTCGACCTTGACTCTAGGTTGTTGAACGTCGAACCTGAACATGAACGACAAGAATCCAAGTACTAGAATCAGTTAGGTGGCTATCACCACGAGCCTAGATATCGGCCTAAGCATGCCATCGAGTTAGACATGCTAGACTACAACGACGACTATTATCTGAAGTGTTAAATGATTGGATCCTCAACATCGACAAGTACTTGTACCTGTATCATTGACTGAACAAAGCAAAAAACCTACATTGTGCTACTACAAAACTAAAGGGTGGTGCCTTCACTTGGTAGAAATTCCTTCCTTACATTCCCAAGTCATGAACTATGCTGTAGTATGCCATGTGAACACAATTCCTGCCTTGTAACTATAGTCAGACACGCCCTCCTCTCCGAGATGACATAGGGCACTGACACCATATAGGAATTAAGTAAACGTATTGAGTTACCCCACTACACTGGAGTCCACGATATTGATGTTGTCTTGATCATCAACTTTTGCTGGAACCTTAAAGTTAAAATGGCAAAGTTGGCTTGCTTGGTGTTCATCGGACTATAAGATGCGGTTTAGGTCAGGATGCAGATTGAGGTTGACCTAAGAGGTCAATATCCCGTTGGACAATCGTCTGTCACTTATCTAGTTGACATTTCCTCTCGGATCTGCCTATGTCGTGGTGACTCATGCGTCCTCCTTTAAGGCCCATTGAAAGTAAAGCTTGCACAATGCTTTAGTTGCTAGGGTTTTTGACGTATATCGTCCCAATGTCCCGACTGTGCCATGATCATTGTAGAATTTTGATAAGGATGAAGATGAGGATATACTGCATGTAAATGAGGCCAGTGGTGATAATGATTTGAATGATGAATTGACACAACATTTTTTTCTACTAATAAGCACATGGGGGTTCACCTCCAATTCCACGTCGTTCACAAGTAATGAAATATTGTCAAAACAGGCAAAATTTCGCTTGAAATTTCAATTTCGACACTATCGGTTATGGTATGCTGTGAGTGTATCGATAGGATCACAAATATTGATATACCGATGGGTATACCGCTAAATATTGCCAAATACCGCTGAATTTCGATGAAATTTACTGGTATACCGACAAAAATACTGATTTTTGCGTGCTTGAGCCTGTTTTTGTTGTTTGAGAGGAGGAAATGGTGAAGCAAGGGGATTTCGACAACGAGGGCTCAAATAAGCATAATCCAAGGTATGCCTTCGTATTTTCTACCATTTCTCTCATTTACACCTCGTCTATCTCAATTAAAATGTAAATTAATCCTAAATTGCCTTAATTGGCAAAGACCCCCCAATCAGCTTATTTATGTCTTCCTAATTATATGTGTTCTTATAGAATAATGAGAAGAATTGTATAACATGGTTCAAAGATTTACAATGCATTCTCTTTTATAGGAAAAGAGAATAAAACAAGTAAAACTGAGCATTATGGGGTAAAACACAAGCAGAGTAAAACACAGAGATAACACATAAATAACATCTCTTTGTATCTCTTTACTTCCCCTCAAGCTGGAGCATAGATGTCGAACATGCCCAACTTGTCCACTAGAGTCTTGAAGCGAGCTTTAGGTAGAAGTTTGGTGAAGATGTCTGCCGCTTGATTTTCAGTTTGATGTATGGGGTGTAGATGCGGCCAGAAAGAACAGTCTCTTGAACAAAGTGACAATCAACTTCTATATGCTTTGTTCGTTCATGAAAGGTCGGATTGCTCGAAATAAAATGGATGCCTTATTATCACATAATATTGGAATAGGTCTAGAATCAGTGATATCAAATTCTTTAAGAAGACTTAATATTGGATGCCTTATTTTCCTAACCTTAGCATTTATCGCCATTCTTAATTTGGATGTTATCTTTTTTATCTTTGAGCGCAGTCTTGCTTGAGGACAAGCAAAGGTTTAAGTTTGGGGTGGTTGATAACACCCAAATTTAGGCATTTATGCTAAGCATTTATTTATGGTTTTATGTCATTATAGCCTTAATATGCCCATAATAACCCTATCCCCTTATGTTTTAGTAATTTACATCTTTTCATAGATAAAGTTGCTCAACTAGCCAATTTTGGGACTTGTAGGCACCGGACCTGAGAAGACATCTATTCTCAGCAGCCGTGTTGTGATGGATTGTCCATCCTTCTCCTCTGATGTCCACCAAGCCTTGTAATGGGATGGTGGTGAATGTCAGCTCATGCTGCTCCAACTCATCATCATCAGTATATTCATTCCACTATGAGGAATAGTCGTCATCATCCTCACTGAACAAATTGTTCCAAAACATGGTCAGCATACTGCTCAAAGCGAAGTGACATGTCTCAATATGAGAGATATCACCCTGGTCTGGGTCAATGTCTGATTCAGGTTGCTCAAACTGATCCTGAAGTTACGAGGTCTCTTGGCTGCCCTGAGGAGGATAAAAGTCATCATCTTCATCATCATAAAACCATTCATGCACGTGGCTTGTAGATTCCATTAGTTGATCAAGTGAAGCATCTGGATAGAATGAAAGGTTTCCCAGGTGGGTTTGTCTTCATAGAAAAATCCTTGTAAATCCAGTTGATGGTCTGAATAAGATGGTGAGGTATGTTCCATATCAGGCTCAATGGTATGGTATTGATGATTGATGTCTTCATGATTGTGCTCGAAATAAAATGGATGCCTTATTATCACATAATATTGGAATAGGTCTAGAATCAGTGATATCAAATTCTGTAAGAAGACTTTGCACCCCGAGAAGTTTACAAGAAGTGTGAGCCATGGTTCAATATTATGCTTCTGCACTTGACTTAGCTACCATTGTTTGCTTTTTGCTACGCCAGGTAACTAGATTGCCACCAACAAAGGTGCAATATCCAAAGACGGATTTTTGATCACACTTCCGGCATAATCAGAATCAGAGAAACCAGACAGACTGCAATGACCATTCTTCTTGTATAATAGGCCTTGCCCTGGAGAGCTTTTAAGATACCGCTGAATATGGCAGACAACATCCCAGTGATACTGTCTAGGTTTATCTAGGTATCTGCTTACAAATCCTACAACAACAGTCAGATCCGCTCTCGTGACAATAAGATATATGAGTTTACCAACCAGTCATCTGAATTGGTGGTGATCAACATAAGGTGGGGAAGTATCATCATTCCAATCAGTGTTTGTATCTAAAGGAGTACTGGCTGGTTTGCAACCAAGCAATCCTGTTTCCTGCAAAAAATCCAAAACATATTTTTGTTGAGAGAGACATAACCTTGCAGATGATCTGGATACTTCAATACCCAAAAAGTATTGCAACTTGCCGAGATCCTTGGTGACAAAGTGCTTTTCTAGATAAGCTTCCCCAAGGTGTCACTGCCAGATAGTATAATGTCGTCGACATAGACAATAAGAATGAGTAAGCCAACTATAGTTTTTCGAACAAAAATAGAGTTATCTAAATGAGAACGACGAAAGCCAAATTGTACAAGAATATGACTCAGCTTGTCAAACCAGGCAGAGGGCTTTGTTTGAGACCATAGACTGCTTTCCTTAGTTTGCAAATCTACGAAGAGGTTTCCCCCTGAGCAACAAAGCTCGGTGGTTGCTCCATGTAAACTTCTTCGTGCAAGTCTCCATAGAGAAATACGTTCTTGACATCCGGTTGAAATAGTGGCCAATCTTTGTTGACAACAACAAAAATGAGAACACGAATAGAATTGAGCCTCGCGACTGGGGAGAAGGTCTCAAAGTAGTCCACACCGTGAGTCTATGTGTATCCTGTGGCAACCAAGCGTGCTTTCAATCGTTCAGTAGTGCCATCAGGTTGATATTTGATAGTGAAGATCCAACGACAACTGACCGTAGGACAGGTAGAAGGACAATCTACAAGATGCCAAGTTTTGCGATCAGAGAGAGCCTACATTTTTGCTTCCATAGCTTGTCACCACGCAGGAATAAGAAGAGTCTCTTTGGCAGTTTTTGGAACGTTGACAACAGAGATAGCAACAATAGAACACGTAAAATTGGCACCCAAATTAGAGGAGGAACACAAATGACTAATTGGATGTTTAGCACAGGAGCGAACACCTTTCCGAAGACTAATAGGCAGTAAGTCAGAGTTTACCTCAGTTGTGGGATGATCATCCGCTGAAGGAGGAATTGGTTGTGGAGGGGCCATGGAGGGATTAATTTTCTTGGGTCTTCTTTTGTATACTTGCAAAGGTCGTTCTTCGGGTGTTGGCTCAGAAGGTGGATCAATGTCCACAATATCAGGCAATGGAGTAGGTGCCAAAATGTCAGTAGATAAGGATGCCCCTTTGTCAGAGTAGAAGGACATATGCTCAATGAAAACTATAGAGATATGTTGTGTTTTGTTGAGTATCATGTGCATAGCATGTGCCTCACTTATGTTTTTACTTCTGTAGTTTAGTCCCATATTGCTCATCTCTAGTTTAGTCTCTAATCCCTTCTGTTATATAAGAGACTGTATTGTACACTGGTTTATTCATTCAATAAGCAATTCCCAGTTTCTTATATGGTATCAAGGGCAGGTCCAGTTCCTTTTTCCCACCCTGCCCCTAAGCCTTCAGCGCCGTGAGTCTATGTGTATCCTGTGGCAACCAAGCGTGCTTTCAATCGTTCAGTAGTGCCATCAGGTTGATATTTGATAGTGAAGATCCAACGACAACCGACCGTAGGACAGGTAGAAGGACAATCTACAAGATGCCAAGTTTTACGATCAGAGAGAGCCTGCATTATAGCTTCCATAGCTTGTCGCCACGCAGGAATAAGAAGAGTCTCTTTGGCAGTTTTTGGAATGGTGACAACAGAGATAGCAACAATAGAACACGTAAAATTGGCACCCAGATTAGAGGAGGAACACAAATGACTAATTGGATGTTTAGCACAGGAGCGAACACCTTTCCGAAGACTAATAGGTAGATGTAAGTCAGAGTTTACCTCAGTTGTGGGATGATCATCCGCTGAAGGAGGAATTGGTTGTGGAGGGGCCATGGAGGGATTAATTTTCTTGGGTCATCTTTTGTATACTTGCAGAGGTCGTTCTTCGGGTGTTGGCTCAGAAGGTGGATCAATGTCCACAATATCAGGCAATGGAGTAGGTGCCAAAATGTCAGTAGATAAGGATGCCCCTTTGTCAGAGTAGAAGGACATATGCCCAAAGAAAACTATAGAGATATGTTGTGTTTTGTTGAGTGTCATGTGCATAGCATGTGCCTCACTTATGTTTTTACTTCTGTAGTTTAGTCCCATATTGCTCATCTCTAGTTTAGTCTCTAATCCCTTCTGTTATATAAGAGACTGTATTGTACATTGGTTTATTCATTCAATAAGCAATTCCCAGTTTCTTATATGGTATCAAGGGCAGGTCCAGTTCCTTTTTCCCACCCTGCCCCTAAGCCTTCAGCGCCGTGAGTCTATGTGTATCCTGTGGTAACCAAGCGTGCTTTCAATCGTTCAGTAGTGCCATCAGGTTGATATTTGATAGTGAAGATCCAACGGCAACCGACCGTAGGACAGGTAGAAGGACAATCTACAAGATGCCAAGTTTTGCGATCAGAGAGAGCCTGCATTTCAGCTTCCATAGCTTGTCGCCACGCAGGAATAAGAAGAGTCTCTTTGGCAGTTTTTGGAATGGTGACAACAGAGATAGCAACAATAGAACACGTAAAATTGGCACCCAGATTAGAGGAGGAACACAAATGACTAATTGGATGTTTAGCACAGGAGCGAACACCTTTCCGAAGACTAATAGGCAGATGTAAGTTAGAGTTTACCTCAGTTGTGGGATGATCATTCGTTGAAGGAGGAATTGGTTGTGGAGGGGCCATTGAAGGATTAATTTTCTTGGGTCTTCTTTTGTATACTTGTAGAGGTCGTTCTTCAGGTGTTGGCTCAGAAGGTGGATTAATGTTCACAATATCAGGCAATGGAGTAGGTGCCAAAATGTCAGTAGATAAGGATGCCCCTTTGTCAGAGTAGAAGGACATATGCTCAAAGAAAACTATAGAGATATGTTGTGTTTTGTTGAGTGTCATGTGCATAGCATGTGCCTCACTTATGTTTTTACTTCTGTAGTTTAGTCCCATATTGCTCATCTCTAGTTTAGTCTCTAATCCCTTCTGTTATATAAGAGACTGTATTGTACACTGGTTTATTCATTCAATAAGCAATTCCCAGTTTCTTATATGGTATCAAGGGCAGGTCCAGTTCCTTTTTCCCACCCTGCCCCCCTAAGCCTTCAGCGCCCCCCTCCCCACGCGCCGTCGCCGGCAACCCCTCCAATGGTGCATTGATTCTGGTGCGTCTGTCCATATGACTGGCGACATCCAATTATTTTCGGCTTTGACTAAAACCTCTAGCATTCCATCTGTCACTGTTGCAAATGGCTCTAAGACTCCTGTTCATGGCATTGGCACTGTTCCTCTCTCTCAAAAGCTGCATCTGCAATCTGTTTTATACATACCACAATTTCCTGTTAATTTATTATATGTCAGTAAAACTGTAAAGCAGCTTCAGTGCTCTATTAAATTTGATCCCTCTGGTTGTGTTTTGAAGGATCTCCACACGAAGACGAGGATTGGTTCGGGCCATGAAGGACTAGATGGACTATACTATTTGGATGGACCACCTGCAACATCTGCTCTTCTGTCTACATCAGTCTCAGGATTTCAGTGACACTTTCGGCTAGGTCATCCGTCTGCTACAAATTGATGCATTCATTTCTTCCATTATCTGAATACACTTTTTCTTGTGCATCTTGTGTTTTGGGAAAACAAACACAGTCTATGTTTCCCGCTAAGAAGGAAATTGGTTCTAAGTCACCTTTTGATATTGTTCATGCAGACATCTGGGGTCCATGCTCTATTTCGAGTTACTCTGGTGTTAAAAATTTTCTGACTTTTATTGATGATTATTCCCGTACTATTTGGTTGTTTTCGCTCAAAGATTGTGGCACTGTTTTGGACAATATCCGTGTCTTCTTTTCTGAAATACAGACCCAGTTCAATAAACCTATTAAAATTTTCCGCACCGATAATGCCTTAGAATTTATGCAAAAATCTGTCACATCCTTTTGCTCTGATCGTGGCACTATCCATCAAACCACTTGTCCTTATACTCCACAACAGAATGGTGTTGCTGAATGAAAAAAACGCCACTTATTAGAGGTTGCTCGCACCGTTCTTATTCATTATAAAGTCCCTCACCGTTTTTGACCTGAGGCTGTGTCTACTGCATGCAGGATTGTCAGACTCAAACCGGTCAGCGAACCGGTGAGGCCTCTAGTTCACGGTTCACTGGTTCAACTAGTGGTCTGACTGGTTCAACTGGTGACGTCAGCACGACGTCACTAATAGTTTAAATATATATAAATGTCTTTGATACTCATGGAAAATATCCCTACAAAAGTTATTAAACATGAATAATAGCACAACTGCTTACAATAACTTGATAAACAAACCAAATAACACATATTATTCTATTCATGGACATTTATATACCATCATTTATATTGTATTCAATATTGATTAACAAAAACTAGCAGTAAAAATACATTAACTTGTAAAGTGAGAGAACAGGCCGGTTGGGCTAAAACCGGACCGGTTCGCCGGTTCAACCAGTCGGTTCACCAGTTTGATGCCGGCCAGGCTTCATTTCCGGCTTTGGGAGAGAACTGACTCGGTAGAGTGACCGGTTCCCAGTTCAACTGGTTCAACCAGCCGGTCTGGTTCAGTTATGATAACCATGACTGCATGCTATCTTATAAATCGTATGCCATCCTCTATTTTACAGAATCATATTCCTTACTACATTATGTTTCCTGATGCACCTCTGTTCTCTGTCCCTCGTATTTTTGGGTGTACGTGCTTTGTTAAAAATTTACGCCCAGGAATGACGAAACTTGATCCTTGCTCCACCAAATGCATCTTTTTGGGATATTCTAGAACCTAGAAAGGTTACCGCTGCTTTGATTCGGTACTCAAACAATGGTTTGTCAATGTGGACGTAATCTTCTTTGAGCATATGCCCTATTTTTCTGATGATGGCGCAACACTATCCAGTGATATGTTGTCACCCACGCCTCTACCAGATATTGTTGAAGACTTGCCTTCTTCTAATCAGCCTGAAGGTCTCCCCTTGCAAGTATACAAACGCCGGCCAAAGACAAGCGCTCCTTCCATGTCCCCTCCACAACCAATTCCTACGTCTGCGGAAGATCAACCAAACACTGAGGTAACTTCTGACTTGCATCTTCCTATTAGCCTGCGCAAAGGTGTTCGCTCCTGCACAAAACATCCTATCAGTCATTTCTGCTTTTCTGTCAATCTGCATAACAGTTTGGCATGCTTTACTTCTATGCTTTCTGCAGTCACTATTCCGAAGACTGTTGTAGAAGCTCTAGTTATTCCTGCATGGAAACATGCAATGGATCAGGAAATGCAGGCGCTCTATGATCGCAAGACATGGGAACTTGTGGATCACCCTCCTTCATGCCCTACTATTGGCTGCCGTTGGGTCTTCACCATTTAGTATCAACCTGACGGGACAATTAAACGCCAGAAAGCTCGGCTTGTTGCAAATGGCTATACGCAGACATTACTGTTGACTATTTTGAGACCTCTCCGGTTGCGCGATTAAATTCTGTTCGAATTTTGATCTCTGTTGCTATTAATAAAGACTGGTCTCTCTTTTAGTTAGATGTCAAAAATGCTTTTCTCTATGGAGATTTACAGGAGGAGGTATACATGGAGCAACCACCCAGTTTTGTTGCAAAGGGGGAGTCTGCCCTTAAAGTCTGTAAACCTAGGAAGCACGGATACGAATACGTATCCGATACGGGTACGGGTACGGGGATACGACAATTTTCAGAAATATAGGATACAGATACGTCATGGATACGACAATTTTTTTATATTTATTTTAATATTTTTAAAAATAACCAATATATTTATTTTAAAAATAGATGAAGACAATCAAATTTCATCTAAAAATCACAATATTTCTAAAGAAAATGAAAACCAATACCATAATATCAAACAATGATTTGACATGGGGTCTTTCATTCATATTAATGTGAGACAGAAGTTACAAAAAGACATGATTATATCATATTCTAAACCTTTCACATTTCATGTATCATGTAATGTTGTGTTGTAAAGTTAGTTGTGTCATCTGTGATACCAAACTATCTTCTGTCATGTATGGCTAACTACTATGAAGCACGGATATAGATATAGAAATGGATATGAGTACGGGTACGATACGGGGATACGACAATTTTTGAAAATATAAGATACAGGTACAACATGGATACAACCGTTTTTCTAATGTTTATTTTAAAAGTTTAATAGAAAATACCAATTTCATTCTCAAATCACAATACAATAGGGGGAGTCTAGAGTTGGAAGTCACATGGTTTTGGGATTTTGAGGGATCACACGATTGGGGTGCTCTCTTGGCTGCTAAATGAGTTGGTTGTATCCTGGCTGCATTGAGGTCATATCGTGCTAATAAAAAAAAGAATACGACTTAAGAAATATTTGGTATGTATTAGAGAGTATCTAGGGAGTATTAGTATCATATATGCATTCAGTATTGGTAGGACACCTATTTTGGAGTATCGGTGCTTGGAAGTTCTTTAAAAAGTGAAATCCCAAAAAATAGAGGTACAAACAATAAAGAGAAGGAAGATTGACATTTAGCAAGAGGGATGGTGACTAACCTTGAACTACTTCAAGGAAGCAACTGTGACAACCTTGCTGCTAGCTACTACTTAGCAGAGAGGGTTGAAACATGAGCTGGTGTCAAATGCTAATCAAGCAATGTCATGCCCAAATTTTTTTTTCTAGTTTTTACCGACTGGATACGGTCTAGATACGCATGGATACGGATTAGGAGTATCCGATACGTATCCAGGAGTATCCACGGAGTATTGGTATCCAATACGTATCGGATACAGGTACGACATCTGTTTTGGAGTATCCGTGCTTCATAGCTGTAATCTGAAAAAGGCCGTCTACGATCTCAAGCAGAGCCCACGTGCTTGGTTCGACAAGCTTAGTCAGATCTTAGTCAACTTTGGCTTCCGTCACTCTCACTCTGATCATTCATTTTTTATCCGCAAAACAGTGGCTGGACTTGCCATTCTTATTGTTTATGTTGATGATATTATTTTATCAGGTAGTGATACAGTGGGCATACATGCAACTAAAACCTACTTAGAAAAAACATTTTGTCACTAAAGATCTTGGAAAGTTAAGATATTTCTTAGGCATTGAGGTTTCCAGATCATCTGCAGGGCTGTGTCTCTCTCAACGGAAATATGTACTTGATCTCTTGCAGGAAACTGGTATGTTGGGCTGCAAACCAGCCAACACTTGACCCAACTATGGATTGGGACGATGACAATTCTCTTCCTTATGTTGATCATCACAAGTTCAGAAGACTGGTAGGCAAGCTTATTTATCTGACGGTCACAAGAGCTGACCTCATTGCTGCCATGGGATTCATCAGTAGGTACCTTGATAAACCCTGACAGTGTCGCTGGGATGATATATGTCACATTCTGAGGTATCTTAAAAGCTCTCTAGGAAAATGATTGTTATAGAAGAAGCATGGCCACTGTAATCTATCTGAGTTCTTAGACTCTGACTATGCTGGAAGTCGTTCTAATCATAAGTCAACCTCAGGATATTGTACATTTGTGGGCAGAAATCTTGTTACCAGGCGAAGCAAAAAGTAGACTATTGTAGCCAGATCTAGCACATAATAGGATCATAACAACGATACCCTTTCTGAGTCCGAGAATATCCCAAGAAAATACATTTGGTGGAGCGAGGGTCAAGTTTTGTTATCCCGACGCGAAGGTTTTTGACAAAGCAGGTGCACCCAAAGATAAAGGGCGGGACAGAAAAAAGTTGCGCATCAGGAAAGAGGATGTTATAAGGAATTTTATTTTGTAAAATAGAGGATGGCATGCGATTGATAAGAAAGCAAGCCGTAGAAACTGCCACAAGCTAGAAACCGTGAGGAACATGGTAATGAAGGAGAATAGTGCGAGCAACCTCTAAGAGATGACGATTTTTCCGTTCGACAACTCCATTTTGCTAAGGAGTGTAGGGGTAGGAAGTTTGATGGATAGTCCCTCGGGATGAACAAAAATAGGTAACTGATTTTTGCATAAATTCAAGGGCTATATCGGTGCGAAATTTTTTAATGGGTTTGCTGAATTGAGTTTGAATTTCAGAAAAAAAATGTGCTGATAGTGTCCAAAATAGTGCTTCGATCTTTCAATAAAAATAACCAAGTAGCACGAGAATAGTCATCAATCAAAGTCAAAATATTTTACTCCAGAATGACTATTAACAGAACATGGGCCCCATACATCCGCATGAACAATATCAAAAATGCATTTAGAACCAATATCTTTCTTAGGAGGAAACACAGAACGGGTTTGTTTGCCCAATTGGCAAGATTCACAAGCAAAAGTTTTATCAGCTACAACATGAAATAAATGTTTCAGTTTTGCTGCAGAAGGGTGGACAAGATGATAGTGCAACTGTCATCCAGTCACAAATGCCGAATGTAGAGCAGTCACTGGTGTCGGTCCATCCAAGTTATAGAGTCCATCTGGTCCCTCATGGCCCGACCCAACCCTCGTCTTCGTGTGGAGATCCTTCAAAACACAACCAGAAGGATCAAATTTAATCGAGCATTGAAGGCTTTCACAATTTTACTGACAGAAAGAAGATTAACAGGAAATTTCAGAAGGTATAAAACAGATTTCAGATGCATATAACGAGTAAAGGAATTGTCCCAATGCCATGAACAGTGGTCTGAGATCCATCAACAACCGTAACCGATGGAAGCTGAGTGCATTCAGTATGAGCGGGAAATAAATTAATGTTACCGGCCATATGGACCGAAGCACCTGAGTTAATACACCATTTATTTTTACCAGCAAACGGAGCAACAACCATGGCAGATGAGCCGACCTTGGACGTAGACGGGAGCTGATACATGCGCTCCTAGAAGAATTTCTCAAACTCAGAGCGAATCCAAGTAGGCGAGGGTGTAGCTGGAGGTGGATCAGACGCAGAAGAATCAACAATAGCGTCAGTAGACACCTGGTTAGCCTAGGTGGGCTTGCCGTGTTTAATCCAACAACGATCTTCATTATGATTGTCACACCCATAGAAATTGCAGAAGCGAAGACCAATAGGTTGCCCACGACCTGTTGTAGTAGAAGATGTGCGACCTGCGGTAGTAGGATGACGACCACCACGACCACGACCAGAGCTGTAATCAGCGGTGCGAACAACAAGAGCTGGATGTTCAACAACAGGGGTAGAAGTTACAGTTGCTAAACGTTGAACATGTTTAAGGACGTCCTGAAGAATAGGCAGAGGGTCACTGGATAGAATCTAGTCGACGACCCCGACAAAGGAGGACAGGAAACCCACCAGAAATTGGACGAGTTGCAGTTCATTGAGCTGTCTCTGGGCTTCCTTGATGTCAACTAACAATCGGTGATAAATCTCATATTCATTCCATAGAGCAGAGCATTGGTTATAGTAATCTTCAACAGAGGTGTCAAAGGAAAATTCCTTGGCCAGATTTTTTAATATCTCAAAGACTTTCTTTGAATTTTGCTGATGGGAATAGACGTGAGACAGTTGATCCCACATTGCCTTAGCATCATGAAGACAGAGTAAAGACTGGCTGATCCGTGGCTTGGTGCTATTAACTATCCAAGACATGACCACAGAGTCATCTTTGCTCCACTGAGCATAAGCTTGTTTGGTTTTGTCGTCCGCCGCATCATCAGGAGAAGAAAGAGGGTCGATGGTGATATGAGAGTAGTGGCCTTGCGCTTTCAAATACAGGATGAAAGACGTAGACCAGAGGTGATAATTCGAGCCACACAAAGAACGGGGAGGCTCAATAGATGCCGTTGTGATCATAATCGTAGCAGAAGTAGAACAGAATGCAGAAGCAATATTCAGAAGAGGCCAGGATCAACAATTCCAAAGAAACCCACTAGGGGGCAGTAGAGGATCTGACGCATCAGATCGAAGAGAACCCACTATGGGGCAGAGAAGATGGTAGAACCTACGTCGTCATGGAGAGATACAATACTCCTCCATGAGGTGTAGGCAGAAAATAACTGACATTCATTTAGACGCTCAACGTGCTATGTTGTAAAAAGTGCCCAGAGACGTAAGGTAGATCGGAAGAGATCGGGCTGGGAAGTGTGCTAGATGGTAGGGATGATGGTGGGATGGGTGGATGTGCTGGTGATTAGGGGGTGGGGGCTGGTGGGTGGCGGTGTGGGGGTTGGAAAGGTGGCAGATGGGGGGCGTGGTGGCGGCGGAAGCAGGGCCGGGTGCAGCGGCACCGACGGTAGGGGAAGGAGGGGGTGTTGGCGGTGGGGAAAGGAGGGAGAGGAGAGGGCAAGGAGAGAGGAGGGGCAGGGCGATGGGGTGGGTCTGTGGGGGGGGGGAGCTGAAGGAGGTGCGAGAGAGGGAGGGCGATGGACGCCGGCGGCGGGGGGGGGTAGAAGAAGAAGGGTTAGGGTGGGAAGGGAGGGGGGGCTAGGGCATGGGGAAATTAGGGTGGGAACTTGCAGGGGAACAAAATCGCTCTGATACCATTTAGAATAATGAGAAGAATTGTATTCCATGGTTCAAAGAGTTTACAATGCATTTTCTCTTTTATAGGACAAGAGAATAAATATTAAGTAAAACCAGTGAATTGAAAAATGTCCTGAGTGGTCGATTAAACGGCCGATTAATTGGCCCAACACCCAGACCATTTGATATTTGCCAAAATCACCGATTAACTGTTTTCAATTAATCGCCCGTTTTTCCCGCTTTTTGCCCATTTTTTCCCCTGTTTTTGCCCCTTTTTTTCCCGCTTCTTGGCCTTTTTTTTAAAATTTTGCTGTACACCTGTAACATTAAGTAAACCATATGGTCCCAAGTATTATTGACTATAATATATTAAACTTATATACATTAAATATCCTATGATAAGCCCTAGTTCTAATATAGAATGCATACTTTGTATGCAAGTCGGGATGATAGGGTACTGATGTAAAGTGTAATTTGTACACGTAAATTATATGTAACTATTATCTAATTTTAGAATGCATACTTTAATTAAATGTACTCCTGTAATGTATGACTAATTGATGATATGCACATATAACAATAAGTTAACAAGGTATCCAACAACTAGTCTATTGTTTTCTGCTTAGGTATGTAAACAGGTGATGCAATTATTTTCTGTATCATGTATATTGGGTGTTTTATCCATGTCAAGTCTATTGTTTACTATATTATGGCTACAATTATTGTCTTATAGCTATCTTATAAACTATTTGGGTGTTTTGTATTGTTGGGTAGAGTGTTTAGAATCTTTAGAAATATATAAAAGTTCCAAAGAGTATAGTATTTATATACATATATGTGTAATTTTGTATAAAATTATATAGGAAACTAAAATCCATTTTTTTCAAAAATTTGCCGCTTAATCGCCCATATACTGCTTAACCAGTTACAAGGTGCTGTCCGCATGCTTACCGCTTATTGTTTTTTTACACTTAATAAAAATGAGCAATATGGGATAAAACATAAGTAGATTAAAACACAGAAATAACATATCTCTTTAGTTCTTAGATGTTGAGAATCAGGTTTTCAAAGAGCATAGGGTTGCACAATGTGTGCACCCTCATATATATAATACTGAAACAATTACAGAGAGGTCCATACAGAATAAACAAATAACAAAACAAATAACTGAATAAGTAAACCACAGAAAACATATACTGTAACACTCCCCCTCAAGTTGGAGCATAGATGTCAATCATGCCCAACTTGTCCACCAGCGTGCAGAAGTGCTTCTTAGCCAGAAGTTTTGTGAAGACATCTGCAACTTGATCTTCAGATCTTGTAAAAGGAGTGCAAATTTTCCCAGTCAGAACAGATTCTCGAATGAAGTGGCAGTCCACCTCGATATGCTTGGTGCGCTCATGATAAACAGGATTATTGGCAATGAAGATAGCAGCTCGGTTGTCACAGTGCATTGGAATCGCATAAGAAGATTCAATCCCAAGTTCATGCAAAAGAGAACGCACCCAGAGAAGTTCACAGGCAGTATGGGCCATGGCCCTGTATTCAGCTTCAGCATTGGAGCGAGCAACAACATTCTGTTTCTTGCTCCTCCAAGTCACCAAGTTACCCCCGACATAGGTGAAGTAGCCAGAGGTGGATTTCCTGTCAATTCTACCGCCTGCATAGTCCGAATCAGAATAGCCCTCAAGTTTACAGTGTCCATTTTTCTTATAATACAGACCTTTACCAGGTGCCTTTTTAAGTATCTCAGAATGTGACAGACAGCATCCCAGTGACACTGTCTAGGCTTGTCTAGGTACCTGCTCAGAAGGCCCACAACAGTAGTAATGTCAGGACGAGCAACAGTCAGATAGATCAATTTTCCAATAAGTCTCCTGTATTTCTTTGGCTCAGAAAACATAGATGAAGTTTCATCATCCCAATCAACATTGGGATCCATAGGGGTATCTGCAGGTCTTGCGCCCATCATGCCAGTTTCTTGCAGGATATCAAGTACATATTTTCTTTGAGACAGCACAAGAGCACTAGAGTTCCTGGAAACCTCTATGCCCAGAAAGTATCGCAGTCTGCCCAAGTCTTTGGTAGCAAAATGTTTACTCAAATGGTTTTTTGTGGCCTGAATACCTGAAGAATCACTGCTTGAAATAATGATATCATCTACATAGACAATCAGAATAATAATTCCTGCAGAAGTTTTCTTTGTGAAGACAGAATGATCCACTTGGGACCGTAGAAAGCCAAAGTCAGAAAGAATCCTGCTCAATTTATCAAACCATGCACGTGGACTCTGCTTGAGCCCATAAATAGATTTTTTAAGCCTGCATACTTTGTGAGACTCCCCCTGAGCAACAAACCCAGGAGGTTGCTCCATATAAACCTCTTCCTGTAAATCACCATATAGGAAAGCATTCTTCACATCCAGCTGTAGAAGAGGCCAGTCACAATTTACAGCTACAGATAATAAGATTCTGACAAAATTTAAGCGAGCAATAGGAGAAAAAGTCTCAAAGTAGTCAATGCCGTATGTCTGAGTATATCCTTTGGCAACTAACCGAGCTTTCAACCGTTCAACTGTACCATCCGGCTGATATTTGACAGTGTACACCCAACGGCAACCTATAGGCTTGCACTGAGGAGGGGGATCCACCAGCTCCCAAGTGCCTCTATCAGTCAGAGCGGTCATCTCATCTTGCATAGCAGAAGTCCAAGCTGTACTCCGCAGGGCATTCTGAATAGTCTTAGGAACAGTAACAACAGATAAGACATAGACAAAATCACGTGCCTGAGCAGTGAGATGATCAGTAGATACAAAATTAGCAATACTGTGAGATGTGCAGGAACGAGTCCCTTTGCGAAGTGCAATAGGGATATGTAAATTAGACTGTACCTCAGGTGAAGCAGAACCTTCTGGAGGTGAAGATTGGGTGACTGGGGGGGGGTACTTGTGGAGGAGGTGCTCTGTTCCTGCGCTGATAAACACGAAACGGAGGATGATCTGGTATCACAGTATCATTCGTCTCAGGTATGCAGTCGGACAGAATAGGCAAAGGTGGTGTAATAATATCTGTTTGCAAATTTTCTCCCGCAGATGAATAATAAGGAGTATCTTCAAAGAACACCACATCACTACTAGTCAGCCATTTTCTCGTAGCAGGATTATAACAGCGATAACCTTTCTGAGTTCTTGAATATCCCAAGAAAGTACATTTAGCTGCTCTAGGCGACAGTTTATCAGATGCAGGGCCAAGGAGTCGTACAAAGCACGTGCAACCAAAAATCTGTGGAGGAACAGAAAACAAGGGAGCCTCCGGATGTAAAACTTGGATAGGGATTTTGTTATCAATAACTGACGATGGCATACGATTAATGAGAAAACAGGCAGTCAGAACCGCTTCTGGCCAATAAGTACGAGGTACATGTGAGTGCAACATGATAGTTCGAGCCACTTCCAACAAATGACGATTCTTTCTTTCGGCTACACCATTCTGCTGTGGTGTATAGGCACAGGAGGTTTGATGTAAAGTTCCAACAGATTTACAAAAGAGTTCCACATCTTTCTGAACAAATTCCAAAGCATTATCAGTTCTAAAAATTTTAATAGGCACACCAAACTGGGTTTTAATTTCAGCAAAAAAGTACTTTATTGTGGATATCACCTCGGATCTACTTTTTAACAGAAATAGCCAAGTAGTCCGCGAAAAATCATCAATAAACAAAATAAAGTAGCGATAGCCAGACACACTCGGTACATTACATGGTCCCCACACATCAGAGTGCACTACATCAAAAATATGCCTGCTGCGCACAGAACTATGCCTCGGATATACAAATCTAGTTTGTTTACCCAGTTGACAGGACTCACACTGGAAACTACAACTATTCATGTCTGGAAGTAAATGGCGCAGTTTGTCAGAAGAAGGGTGTCCCAGTCTGTAGTGCCACTGTAAAGCAGAAACTGAAGCAGATAAGGCAGAGACCACATCAACTTTGTTAGACCTTGGCATCTCGTTCAAGTAGTAGAGACCATCCGCACCTTCATACCCCCCACCAATCTTCATCCTCGTGAGAAGGTCCTGAAAAATGCATGAGCCAGGAAGGAATGTCAGGCTACAGTTCAAATTCCTTACAAGTTTGCTAACAGATAATAAATTCATAGGGAAGTTAGGCACATATAAGGCAGATTTGATAAGAAACTGAGAAATGATGTCCCCAATGCCAGAAACTGGAGATCTAGATCCATAAGCAACCATAACCGCAGATTTATGAGCAGGTTTAGAGATAGATTTAAACAAAGCCCTATTGCCTGAAATATGGGATGAAGCACCAGAGTCGATCACCCATTTAGTATTATTACCAGAGGGAGGTGGCAAATGTGAACTCAGAAAAGCAGTGTCATAACCAGTATGGGCAGCAGGTGCTCCACTCGTGGATGCCGCAAAGGATGATCCGGCACGCTCCAAAAGGAGACGTTCAACTTCAGCTCTGATGTAATTAGCAGTAGCACCCGCAGTGTCTTGTGTGGTAGGGTGAGCAGCACTCTCGGATGCAGTGGCAGGAGAATCAGTAGCAGTGTTCGCCCATTCTGGTTTGCCATATTTCTCCCAGCATTTTTCTTCAATGTGGTTCGTACGACCACAATAAGAACACAGGCGCTGTCCGGGCAGAGGACGCGCAGCAGTAGTAGTAGTAGTAGTAGTAGTAGGGGCTCCTCGCCCAACAGTAGGAGAACGACCTCTCCCTGCACCAAGGGGAGGACGTCCATCAGAAGCTCGGCCACGGCCACGACCGCAACCACGACCTCGGCAACCCCAGGCAGCCAAGGCAGTAGAATCTCCAACATCCGTAGCAGTAGGTGGTGTCGGTGACGAAAGGCGCTGAAGACGCTGGTAGACACTCTGAAGGGTAGGCAGCGGATCACTGGCCAGAATCTGATCCACAACGCCAGCATAGGAGTCAGGCAGGCCGCTCAAGAACTGTATCAGCTGGAGCTCATCTCGCTGCTTTTGCATAGTCACCAGATCCGTCGACAGAGGATGATACGTCTCCAGTTCACCCCACAAACCGGTGAACGTAGAGAAGTAATCGGTGATGTCAGAGCCAGTAAACGTGAGACGGCTAAGCTGTTTGTTGATATCAAACACCTTCTTCGGATTCTGGCTGTGGGAGAAGGTGCTAGCAAGCTGATCCCACATCTGCTTTGCTGTAGGCAGACGAAGGATGGTCACACTAATTTTCTCAACCGTGCTGTTGAGAATCCAGGTCATCACCGTTGAGTCGTCACGGACCCAATCATCGTAAGCTTTGACGTCCTTCACGTCGGCGTTGTCAGCAGGCTGTGGCGGACCGACACGAGTGAGATGGGAATACTTCCCTTGTGATTTGACATATATCACAAAGGAGCAAACCCACAGCTGGTAGTTGCGCCCGTCAAGCTTTACTGTAGTAACTTGACGACGCAAATCGTCAGTCGAGGACGCCATCAGGCAGGCAGGCACAACAGGCAGGCAGGCACAACAGGCAGGCAAGGCAGGCAGGTACAAGATCACGGAGGACCTCTCACATACGGGCTACGTCGAGACGTAGCACAGAACCCGGAGGCGAAAGCCTACCCGGGCAGGCAGACAGAATCATAGACCGAAGACGGAAGGGCCCCTCAAACTAGCACGTTGTGAATCCCCCTCGGAGAAGAAAGTAGGAACCAAGGAACCGGACGAAGACGGAGCTGCCTACTCCACGGCGGCAGGCTGTAAGCCCCGTTGGGCTGCGGCGCCGAGCCCCTGTGGACCGGCTGACCTGCGGCTGCGCCCGGCGGCCCGGAGCAGCACCGGCGGCCTAGCTGGGCAGGGCCAGCGCACCGGCGGCAGCGCCCGGACCCACCGACAGGCGCGGCGGGAAGGGAGGGCGGCGGCGCTGAAGGCGCGGCGCCGGAGGGGGGGGGCGGCGGCGCCGGTAGAGAGAGAAGGAGAAAGAGAGAGGGAAAGGGAGGGGTGGGGAAGAACGGCTAGGGTTTTAGTCCTGCTCTGGTACCATGTTGAGAATCAGGTTTTCAGAGAGCATAGGGTTGCACAATGTGTGCACCCTCATATATATAATACTGAAACAATTACAGAGAGGTCCATACAGAATAAACAAATAACAAAATAAATAACTGAATAAGTAAACCACAGAAAACATATACTGTAACATTAGATATACAACACTATCTCATAATACTGTACCTATATAATCCACTAAATATGAGTATAATTTGCTATCATTTTTACGAATTTGTATACAAATGTTCTTTTTACTAGTATTTTTTATCATACATAGGAAGCAAATGTACTAGTTAGCAACACAACAAACAAATATTTGTAAAAAAATATAGATTTTGTAATTTTTCAGTCTTATATTTGTTTATATATGGCACTTGCTAGATATATCCCACAACATGGACATGGTTGACATGGTAACTACGCTTTTATATTATCGCATCCCCACGACATGCATATAATGGGCATGGTTATAATGGCTTTTGTATTTATCCCACTATTGTGAATAAACCATGGAGAAATTCACTACCACATCAAGATCATGTGGTAACAAACAATGGCGGAGAAAAGGTGTCACAATAGTGATTAGTGTTTTAAAAATCGTCCTAGGCGGCTGCTTAAGCGCCACATGGTGATGGCCGATTAAAATGCACTATAAGCGGTGCTTGAGCGGATTTGGATTAAGCGACCGCTTTTTCCCCGCTTTGGCCGCTTTTTCCCGCTTTCCCCCGCTTTTTTCTGCCTTTTCCCATGTCAGACATTTTATACTCAGTAACATTAATGTAAGTGATGATATTTGATATTTATGAGAATATACTTATACATTTATAATAAATTAATATGAATATATAGTTAGCTGCTGATTTAGTATAGCTAAAGACATTGTATACTCAGTAACACTAATGACAGTAATGTGATTTGATATTTTTGAGTATGTACTTATACATTTATACTAAATGAATATGCTGCTGATTTAGTATAACTAGTTAGCTATTTTATATTAACAGTCCGACATTGATCAGACGATTTGTTATGGATAGCTGAATTTATTAACTCTTTATTGTTGTTACTTTGTATTAATTTAAGAGGATTTTATAGGTTTAATTATGTAAAACATTCACAAATCATAATGTCATGTATGTATATATGTGTATAAATTGTAAAAATATTTGAAAAATTAAGCATCCTATTTTTTAAAAAGCGCCCGCTTAATCACCCGCCTGGCAGTTAATCGACTACAAGGTCATGTCCGCTCGCTTCCCGCTTTTTAAAACCTTGATAGTAATGGTGTCTAACTTCCTTCACAGTCATGAAGTGAATTGTCAGTCACATTGAAGAAGGGCAATAGAAAGCCCTGGTGTATAGTTTCTTTCAGAATCTAATATGACACATATAGAGACATAGTATTGTAAAATTCTAAAATATATCATGACAGAGTACCAGCAAACCCGAAACCTGTAGTTGATGCTTGATCAGTCGACATATCAAGAGTAGATGCTCTCCTACTCGACTAGAGTTTACACTTTCAAACTGTCTTCTGAACCGGGGATGACAACTGGCTTTTCCTCTGACCTTTGTTGAACCAGGAGCAACTGAAGCCGGAGTTCTTGTATCAGTAGCATTCCTCTCTTATAAATAGCTAGTTTTGTTTCCCTTCTTGATTACATAATACAAACTAATATTATACACTTATATAGTATTGTATGTGACATGTATGAGCAACATGTAACTTCATACCACCAACCGTAAGTAATGTACATGTCATGGGAGCAATATGTCAACCATATCAACTAAATATTGTATGGAGAATCAATGTGTAACTAGGCATACAACTGATATGAGTAACTTACTATGATATTCATGTGTTGTAAATTGGATATTATTGCAGAAGCGTGTGTATTTATGTTTATGGATTGTGCTAGTAAAATTCTAAAACTTAATTCCAATATTTTGTCATCGAAATCCCCAGAAAATGGGATAGGTTCCCTACCTCCAACATGATGGACATCCCCCCCCCCCCCCACATACCAATTATATAATTTTATTGCATAAACCGATGCATATTGGTGTAGAGATTACACATGTACAATTTCATGATTTAATCAGTTCATTTTGACGTCGAAATGGCCAACATTGTATCCATTAATATCTCCGTCGGTATACTAGTAAATACCTATTTCCAGGCTGTCGAAACGGCATCTGAATCGGATACCTCATTCCTTGGTCACTCATCACTTTCTTCTCCACTGTAGAGTGCCAGGCCAGATGTGGATTTTGGCCAATGACAATGAAAACACAATATAAACATCCTCTTGAAAACAACTATAGGGGTACTTGGGTTATAGGCTGTTACCTGGTTACCATTGGCGATGGATTGACTAGTGACTACACATATTGCCAGGTTATACAATGATTCTTAATCCACTTCTCTTATCATGGCATGTACAAGGATGTAGTGTACTACTACGTTTCTCTTGACGTGGCCCACATAATTTTAGGACATCCATAGTAGTTCAAACACTATATCCGACACAATGACTATTCTAACACATTAGTCTTACATTTCAAGGCACATCTTTAGATGGTGTCCAGCACCTTTGTGCAACTTCAGTAGACTCTTCACGAGCTTCTTCTAGTAAACACATGGAGAGGCCCATAAGGGCCATTACCTGACTCACTAAAGGCTCATGTTTTGAAACTAGGGGAGTTCATGTAGGACAAGAACATTGTTTGTCTGTTTTTCTGGTTTGATAAAGCTGAGAAATCTCAGTAAGTTAATTTGACTAGTTTATGTGCAAGTTTTCTTTGTAGGGAATATACTTAATATTGCAATTTTTAGGAATTAGTTGCTTATTTAAGTTTATTGAATTAGTTTGGTAATTTTCATAATTACCGAGTTGTTACAGTTCGATTTCATTAGTTATAAATTCCTATCCACATGGGTTGCCCATATAGATGCATTAGAGTTGATGAACTGAAGAACATTTATTTTCCTAGCCTCTTCCCCCTCTTGATGCGTGCCACATCACATTGGCTCCAATTCATGGACTTTTTAGAAATGGTTTGAAACCATATTTGTAGAACAATAATCTTTTGTGGATGCTTGATTACATTATCATGATGAAAAACCCCTGAAAACCATAGAATCTTATCAGGGAGGGTTATATACTCTACAAAACATTAATCTCCTTGATGTCACTAGACCTATGTGGATATGATTCTTGACCCATAGCTCCACTCTAAAGTAATATTTTCACGAAGAAGAAATTCATGATAGTTGACACCTTTAGATGTTTAAAATTCTCTTCTCCTTGTCATTACTGTGCCAATGTGGATTTGGATCTTGATGCATAACTTTGATATGAAGAGAGATTGTGGCGGAGAAGATATACAAGATCCTCTGAGGTCTTCTTGATGTCATGAAATTCTCCATCATGCAAGAGATTCCTCTAAGGTTGTATAATCAGATATGTGGGGGACACTGCTTTTGAAAATTCACGATGAACTTGTTAGTGATCTTCCATGATCTGTTGAGTAGGCCTGGTGATAATGTCAATATAGCTCCCTAAGTGAAAAACCATGTCCCCTTGATCCATAGTTAAATGCTGCTCGTTGATGGAACAATCCACAAACATCTGGAGATGGATCTCCAATTACAAATCCATATGACGACCGCAACCATTCTTACTATGATACCTCCTGTTGAAAGATATTTTATCAGATGATTCTAGAATACATCCCAGTCTCACTAGGTGAGAGAACTGGGGCACAATCTGGAAAAGGACACCAGTTACTTTTTTGCCAATGAATTTCTCGTATTCAGTGCATAGGAATACTGTGTAGAGGACAGTGGAGAAGAAAATATGGCTCAGTACATTCCCACAGAATTAGGTGATTCATCCAAATCCCAGTTCAGGACCTACCACCAGTTGAGTATGAGAGTACTCTATAGTAATGGAGGAAGTTGCTGTAATATTAGTAAGAGAAGCAGATTCCAGTCCCCAGTCACACTCAAAGGATGCATGACAGACTGTATCAAAGGAAAATAGTGAGGCACTCATTGGAGTGTTATATGGACCCTGGATATGGTAGGCCTAAGCTTGGTTTCGGGTATTTGATTTGGTGTACACATTTTGAATGGGATTTTAGGGAGCCCTCATATGATAAGTAGTCCCAATCCTGAACCCTAGTCAACACTCAAAACTAGTTAAACATGGTACAACCGTATTAAAATTACATTTTCAGACAAACTGCATTTTCCCTTGGGTTTAAGACAGTTAAAGAAGCCCTTAAAGTACATACATGTTGCCCTAGCACCTGTATATGATTACTGGGGTCAGTTAGAAAACCAGTGTCCGCATAATTCAGAGTAATGGTTGACAATGTCAATAATGAAGTATTTTAATCCTCTTCTTCATCCAATTTGTCCGAGATGCTTGTCATGCTAGGCAATGATGGGATCCAAATTCGAACAATTGAAAATTGGAGATAACCTGGTTCTGAACGCTGAGGACAATTTAACTTCTTTTCCCCTTTTGTTCTTAGTACACAGTCTGTATTATGTTGATCCTGATCAAATTCGACCTTGAGCAAAATGTTCTACAGCTTTTTCCAAGCATGATCGGTATATGGTGGGAGAAAGTGAGTCAGTTGTTTGTTTATATTTTGTTAGCAAAACAAATTTTTATCATCAGGAAGTTTAGCTTTTGTTTTCCGTGGGGACAATGTAGTCTGTTGGCTTTTCGTGTTTTAGATAAAATGAATGCTCTGCAAAAGTTTTTTCCCATTATTACAATCATAAATGTTTGGATGCGCATCTTGTTTTTGACATCTATTCCTGTATCAAAAGATAATCGATTTTATGTTTTATTCGTAGCCCTGATATTCAGCGAAGAAGTAACAATAGAGAATGAGATTATAAAGGCCAGCAGGTATTTGCAAAGATGCTCCTGATTGATGATGAGAATAATATTTGTGTATTTGGACTGATGTTCTGATTGCTCAGGTTTCCTTGCACGAGTTCTTTCACCAATCCGGTCTTGAGCATAGAGGATCAGAGCAATTTAGCTGCTTCTGCAGCAGAGAACTCAAACATGACCTGCTCCGGCAGGAAGAACATTCGAAGATCTAACTGAATGAAAATTTTTGAAGGATTAAAATTTAGAAGAAAAACAAGATGAAGGGTGATAATTTGATGCTCTAAAAGTTGCTCGTCATATCAAGAGATTTTCTTTATTTGTCAGTTCCATAATGCTGCTAACCTTGTTGTACAACTGTATCATTTCGTCTAATTTATTGGGACCTCAGAGGGTCATTTCCTTAACCGATTTTATCGGCGACTGTGGTGGTGGATGCAGTGTAATGTTGGCAAGAAAGACTCAACTAGGTCGCTGCTTTGATAGTACATGGAATACTGATCTATGCAGCCAAAGATATATAAACTGCTGTAAACAATTATAAATTGATTATTAATTTAGAAGCCAGCTTCTGGTGGTTCTGTATGGGTCCACTCATTCCGCATGAACTTGTTTATATGCCTCTGACCATTAGGTTTTGTTAGCAAGAATTGGGCGATGGTCTTATTCTTAAATATACTGTATATTCTAACTGACATTTTTTAAGCTAAAATGTTGTCCGAAAAATGATAAAAAGATTGATTATGGATTGTCTTTTATTGTTACCAGTTTTCTCCGTGTTTATATAGTTGTTTCATTGTTTAAAAATCATATAAATTTAGTTGTTTCTTTATCTTTTGTTGGTTTGCTTTTTATCTTCTTGTCGGTTATTTTCTTTTCTTGTTTTTCTCAGCTTATACCTCTTTGTGCTTATTTCTTTTTCTGGCCATTAGTCTGTTTGGTCTACGTTATATCTTCTTATCTCCATGCGTAACATATTTTATTTTTTCATTTGGACTGCCCATGAGAATTATCTGTTAAATTTTGATGTCGTCTTTGATAAATAAGTCTAGCTAAGCTCTTGTTTGGTTTGGGACTGAGATTCTGTAGTCTGGACTGGATTAGACGGGGTTAGTCAGGATCCAATCTGATTCTGTTTGGCAAACCAGTCTGATTCTGTTTGTTAACCCAGTCTGATTCTAGTCAGCTGGTCTGATTTGAGTCCGGATTCAGTCTGATTCTTTTTGGCTACCAGTCTGAATTCAGTCTGATTTTGTTTGGCAACCTAGTCAGGATCTGCTTATTTTGTCCTGTTCTTACAAAATTGTTTTAACAAGTACAAAGAATGTGAAGTTGTGATGCCACTTCAATATAAGTTCGAAATTTACAAAACAATATTTATTTGTATCATGTGAGTGCTAATTTTTGTTATTTAGTGAAGTGAATACAAGAGATGAGTATGCTCATTTTTATGTGTTTATTTAAAATAAATTAAACTTTACAGTAGTCTTGCATGGCATGTTCATGTTGTATATATGTGTAGTTGTACATATTTGATCCAGTAATTGAAAACTGACAAGATAATTGAAATTGTCTTAATATAACATAAATTACGCACAAGTAGAAAAACAAACATGATAACGTTTTTATTAGACCTTAAACAAAGAAAAAAAAATGATAATAACATATTTTGTTCACATGCTAAGATGGTGACCAGCCACTACAGTCTTCAATGTGGAGGATGATTTATATTGATCCCAGGTAGGGCTGTCCCAGTGGGCCCACTTTAGGGCCTCATCGTACTCGTCTCATGATACGGGGCAGGCTTCCTGCAACGGTTGATTGGGTTGTTGTTTGATGTGGTCTTTTGGCCAATCAAACAACAATGGTAGATGACGAACAAGATGAGTGACCCCATCCTTGCCTTATTCCTGGCTCCCATATTTGCCCTCATGTGTATCCTCGCAACATTTTTTTTGCAGACAAGGTTTTCTTCAACATATTTTTGTAGTTTTGACGGAGACATCAATATTTTTTCAAACTTTGCTCGTGACTTTGAACGCGATGTCGACATCTAAATTTAATAAATGAATATAAGTATGAGCAAATAACGATACTAGCAAACTAAATGTGACAATAATCTATACAAAAAAATGTTGCAAGCAAACTTAGCTAAATATAAGTTTGAACGTGGTGTAAGTCTTCTAAATATAAGAGTAAAGTAGAAGTTTGATCAAATGATGGTAACAACAAACTAATGTAACACATAAGTTTTACAACTAAATGTTGCGAAGCAAACATAAACAAATACAATTTCGAGCAAATATGTTACAACTTCATTCGTTTGTTTCATCGCCTAATGTTGTAGTTGTAGTGTTGATATTTTCATCATTGTTAAGGTATTCAACAACTACAGGTGGGTAAGTACAACGAGTCGTCACAAAGTTGTGTTGAATGGCGTGTTGCATGGCCAATGGCGGGGGAGGCAATAAATCTCTCAAAATGAAAATATTTTCTCTTATGAACTCTCTCCTGATGTACTGCCATCACATTTGCATGCTCAAAGATATGTAAGGCCCTCTTGTTATGTTTCGAAAGTCACATCATTCCTCCCTCCAAGCCCGTGCAGTATATACTCCATTCACACATCTCCCTATTTCATATTGGTTTCTCATCAAACCTCTGAGAACCATATCAAGCTCTGTACACCACATAACATACGGTGTCGTTGGATGCCCAACCATATTACAAATTATGTAAGTAATATATTTCAGCAGTAATGGTGTATATCACAATTATGGGGATATAATATGATTATTTGGTTTTAAATAACATTCAACAACATTACGATAAATAACATACACCCTCCATAAAACATTCAACAACATTGCGATAAACAACATACATCTTCCATAAAACATTCAACAACATTATGATAAAAATCAGCAACCTTATAATGTAATACGACGTTTATATCAATGGATGAATTAAGAAAATTTATAATGTTAATAACATCCAATGATTGACAATCTAAACCGATAAGACAATCTAAATGTAGCTCTGCCATTCAACGTTATGGCGTCATCGAAGGTGAAGGAATGTACAAAAGAAGACTACAAGTTTCCTCCAGACTGGCAATAGAGCTTTGTAGAACCTCATACTCGTACTTTTTGTTGGTGTATATATCATCATAGTTGTGATGGATTTCAACAAAGTCCTTCATGTTCATTGCCTGGCTCCACACTGACTTGCACTCGACAGTTAGTAACATAATCTCAACTTTCAAAGAATTAGTTGTTGGGGGAGATCGGCTGCCCAATGGAAGTATCTGCATTGGTCTTTTTCCTAAAATGTATTACCAAGTTCAAGTTAATGACAACGAATGTGCAACCTACACACGAGCAACCTATTATTTATGGATTTACTATCACACCTCTCGAAAAGGACATATGTAATACATTTCGCCAAACTTTTTACTCAGAATGCCAAAGTCATATAACCATGCATCCTCTGTGTTAAGCCGCAAGACTGCATCTAGCCCACAATCACACCTCAGAACTTGAGATGGATTCATCTACATCTAAAACATGGTTGATGATTAGTTAAATAATTTCGGGTTCAGAACATAGATTTCAAATATAATTTGCAGAACATTTCAATAGGCCTAGTTGATTGTTCAAACATAGAAGTGAAGTTCATTTGGATAGATCATAATATATTACATCTATGATGTATTGTATCCGTCTTCCTCTGTTGAAGAGTCCTTATCGCTCGTTATGTGAAGTCGTTGGCGAAGATATTGACACCTCTTCCGTAGAGTTGAAGTCTGCTCTTGTCGAACAGACAAAGTTGCACTGTTCTGACCATTGCTTGCGTTCGTTGCATGCATATGCAAGTTGTGTTAGCATCACATCTCTAACTACAGTAAGCGTGGCCACTGTAGGTTGTACTCGCTGCGCGGGAAATCTCATATGACATCTGGTTGGAACAAGACCCCTACCACATGTAAAATACGACCTGTGGGGTTGTTGTCTTCAAACCATCTATTTACCGCATCCGCGACATCCATGTACACTCATACTATGCATTGTAGGCCACATGGACATGATGACATTCCATTCTCCATTTGAAGACAACCTAAAGAAATATAATGTGACATTTTTAATTAGGATCCATAAAACGTTTTATGAAACAAACATTTTAGGGCACATGTCAAGTGGTTGATGAGTTCTCATACGCTAAAGAAATGATGGAAAGTACAAAGTAAGGTCAACGAGTATCCCAAATGAAATTATAAATTGTTTCACATAATACATCACCCTCCCTTGCATCCGCCAAAGTTGTTTGTTGTAGCGAACTCAGGTCGACCCCATTAGGTGGGACGACATATGTTGAACTATTTTTTGGGAGTTCCTCCATCATAGTCTCACCATCATTCTGGCGACGTATAAAATTGTGGAGGATACAACAAGCCATTACGAGGCGACACTACAAATGTATAGGATATGTTGCTCCATTTTTAAGGTAGGCAAACCGCCTCTTCTGCACACTGAATGCTCTTTCTACAACATTACGTAATTGAGTGTGGTGGTGGTTGAACATCTCCTTCTTGTTGTTGTATGAATGTTTGTTTCCTCGGTACTCCGAAATACGGCAAGTTGTGTTGCAATAAGGTGCAAGAAACTAACGAGTGTTGGCATACCCTGCATCAACTAGGCAAAACTTTCCTGGAGGAACTTTAAAACCGCCCGTAGTCATTAGTACTTGTAGGATCTTTTAGTTAGCAGCCGAGCCCTCCCACCCAATAATATGTAAAATCCATCGAGAAGTCTCCTACATCCATGACATTCAGAGAGACATTCTCTTTTCTATCTCGGTAATGATTTTACTTGTCGTGTTTGACTAAGACTGAGATGTGTGTTCCGTCAATTGCCCTGATGGCATTCTATAACACCAAAATCAGTTGTAAACATACAAAGTAATTGAAAATGATTATAAATTGTAGGGATAACTATTACCTTGAAGTAAGGATAGAACCTTGGGCTGTCCAATATACGACGATGTGTTGTTGTACTTATCGATGCACTTTGCATGATAACATAGTCATGGGACAACACACACACCCCGTCCAACACTTCATTGAACTTTCTACTTATGGTCTCACCAGAGTGAATGTAGTCCTCAGCCAAAACACGATTTGTATGGCCATGGCCAACCATCTGTAGAAAGTAGCATACAACCTCAACTGATGAGATGCCTCTAGTACTTTGTAACAAGCCACGACTCTCAAGCTTGTCCACGAGGGCTATTATAGTATGTGGTCGCATTCGGTAGGTCATAAGCCCTTTGTTCATGCCTGGTTATGATTTCTAACACCTTTTGGTGGCTACTCCTAATGCTAACTGACCTAGGTATTGTAGGTGGTATGTCGTCATCATCGGAAATCTCGTCCATGATGGAGTTCGCTATTGACTCAGTTATTGCATCAGCAATGCGATTTGCTGGACCAGACACAATATCTAAAATGTTTGTGAGGAGGTCAGTTGATTGTGTATGATCACTAGCAGTTATGATGCCTACAATTAAAAGGATAGCGATCTTGACATGATGACTATAATAAAAAGAATAACAACTTGAACATAATATGAAATATTTGACAGAAAAACATATAACATCAACATTACATACGAATTAGATTATACGGGAAACAAATATTTGTACGGGAAATTAATTATTACAACAATAAAGAAAATTGAAATTGATGTACTCAAACATACAATACATAATGGAAAAATAAAGTTCTCACTTATGATGCTGAAGGGCCAACATCATTGGTTCCAGTATACCACACAGATGGCATACTTGATGTGTTGTTGACGTTGGGTGACATGGATTGCGAACCAAATCCCTACTAAGATGACACAAAAGAGGATGGCATTGAAGGTAGTGGTGTTGCACTACCGCCTTGGGACCTTTCCCAAAGGTCTTACAACCATATTGTTATTTTGTGAGGTGTATGTGTAAGGTTGAGGTAGATGTTGCAATTTGTTGACTCCCTTATGGCGTTCACAAGTATTGTAAATATAGGGCTAGGGGCATCATGGAAAGTGTCATTGAAATGTTGCAAAATTGTTGCAAACTCTTCTTTTTCAAAGGCTCTGGTGGCCACACCTGTGCCTAACTCGTGCACCTTTGCATACACCTTTGTGAATTCAGATAACACTTCATTAGAAAGCACACATCACTCTTGTGACATTGATGATAGCTTCCTGCGCCTATGGATAGGAGGAGTCCTCCCCCGAACACCCTGGGTATCTGTTCCACCTCCCCAGTGTCACCCTCACTTTGCATCCCAGCTATGCATATGTCAGGTTCCCCTACTGAAGTTTCTGTGTTCACGGGTGTATCAGACGCATCTAAGTCGATAGTAATTTCATCCTCGGAGGCAACGTCGGATGGTATTTGTCTATTCGTAGAAGACATTGCATGGGATCCTCTAGCAATGTTCCTCCCCGCCATCAACTCGATGTTGTAGTAGTGGGGAAAGGGACGCTTAATCAAACTAGCAAGATCCTTGTTTGCCTAAGTATAAAAAAGTTTTTATTAGGAGATTTAAGTGTAAATGTAGGACATTACTTTTGGGGTCAGGGTATGATTATTGTACATACCGCAATGCTCTCCCTCCACTCAGAGGTGTCAGGAAGTGTGGGCTTGTTCCTAGTCTCATCCCATCCAACACCACTCTTGTTGGTGACAAGCTTCAATCTGGCATAGTCCCTCCTCAGGTTCTTCCATCGAGTTTTGACCTGGTCAAACGAACAATGCACCTTCCCCATCGTATTTTACAAATCACAAAGTGCCTCCCTCCACGTTTCACTAGTAAAATGGCCGTCAATACACCTGCCTACGTCATATTGCCTCCACAATGTTGATACTAGAGCG
Organism: Alisma plantago-aquatica; assembly: GCA_963693085.1. NCBI lineage: Eukaryota > Viridiplantae > Streptophyta > Magnoliopsida > Alismatales > Alismataceae > Alisma > Alisma plantago-aquatica. Next base: position 1,017,050,601 of record OY856409.1, on the reverse strand, counting down.
TCGTCAGACTCTCTTGACCAAACAATACAGAACTTGGGGTCTGCGGAAGACATACTCGCCTAAGTGTTGCAATATGTAATGAAAATGAGGGGTGTTTACAGTGATAATAAGTATATAACATGTATGGTTTTCGATAGGTACAACCCATGACAATACAGTAATCCTTGTGATAATAATGAATTTGATTTGGGGCCCATCCTAAACCTAGCAGTTGGATGTGAATGTTTAGGAAAGATACTCATGTATGTGAATTACTGAATTTTTGTTACACAAGATTCCAATTTACGTGAACTAGAGACAAGACTATTGTAACATCCCATGATTTGAGGCCTTGGATAGTATGATTTTAAAAGGAATGATTGGACTACCCATATCACTAAGGTGCACCTCCTTTTCCGAGAGCCCATCACTAAAGAACTCCATAGTTAAGCGTGCTCAGCTTGTAGTAGTACTAGGATGGGTGACCAGTCGGGAAGTTGACCTCAACTTGTGTGTGAGTGAGGACAAAGCGCGCAGTTAAGGCTAGTGGTGGTCTGTGGGGCCAGTCGTCATTCCTTAAACTCTGCTAGAGCCTAGGACAGTGGGCCTGTGTGTTACAAATGGTATCAGAGCCATAACCCCTCCAGTAGGTGGGGCCCGCATGGGCATGTGGCATGCCAGTCTTGAGTCGTGCGGTCCATGCATGTAGGGAAAGGGTTGTCCATGGTTGACGTAGCCACCATTGCGCTGGTATTCCGTGATCGGGAGATGGGTGTCCATGGGCCATTGTGGATTTGCACTGAAATGAGGTCAGATTATGAGGACGTATAGTTGAGCCTTGATGAGGACGTCAAGAGTCTAAGTGGGGGAAATTTTAATATCCTAGGATTTGAGGCCTTGGATAGTATGATCTTAAAAGGAATGATTGGACTACTCGTATCACCAAGGTGCACCTCCTTTTCCGAGAGCCCATCACTAAAGAACTCCATAGTTAAATGTGCTCAGCTTGGAGTAGTACTAGGATGGGTGACTAGTCGGGAAGTTGACCCAGGCTTGCGCGTGAGTGAGGACAAAGAACACAGTTAAGGCTAGTGGTGGTCTGTGGGGCCAGTCGTCATTCCTGAATCTGCTAGAGCCTAGGACAGTGGGTCTGTGTGTTACAACTATGCATAAGACGGTTCTAGAAAGACTGGATGCAGAACCCAAAATTATATTTGGCATCATACATTTTCGTGCCATGAAATTATATTCGGCTACAATAGGGTTCCCAAAAATAAAGTATAGACTACAAATTAACATCAGTGTTGAATTGGAAAAGTTCTATTGGTTCCTTAATTGATACAACAGAAGAGTATAATTTACAACAAAAGAGTTTAATTTTATTATTCATGCCGATTCTACATTAAATTTTTCATCTCATAGAATTTAATATCAAACCTACATGTATCTAGCATATAATTTGACATGATGACATTTCTTACTTCACTGGATTCACCTTTCTTAGAAGAAAATTGATATCAAACCTACACAGGAATAGCAGATTTTTTTGAATAATTCAAAGAAAACATTCCTATATTAATATCATTTATAATCTGAAAAAATGTATTTATATAACATATTTACAAATAATCCTCCTACAATTGCATTAGTAAGAGGTTTAAATTTACTGTTGAGCCCTAAAAAGAATATATTAATCAAAATCGTGCACATAAACTATTGTGTGGGTATATCATTTGGTACCTATTTTATCTTTCACACATATCATTAATACCTATGGTCTCAGTTTGAATTATGAAGTTGGGCCATGTAATGCCCTATTTTTGCACAGGTATAGAATTCTATAATGAATGTGTTAGATATCTTGTAGATATGTATTGTATCTCCTAGGCGTGTAGCTTACAAGCCTTAGAATTGTTTTTATTTTCATAGGATCTAATATGTAATCCACCTCCTTTAACAAGGGAGCATTTCTTAGACTACAAAGTAACATCAGTGTTGAATTGTCAAAGTTCTATTGGTTCCTTAATTGATACAACATAATAGTCTGATTTGGTATGTGATTGGTATGTTGATTTTGGATACATCAAGTATCTTTGTTATTTTTAGTGAATATGGGCATTTTCAACAACATGACTATTGTTGTTCAAAAAACTAGGGTATAACAGATAACAACATTGGATAATGTATTTTGTCTACTCACCTATTGATAGTTTTTTTATAAATAATGTTCAAGCATTTGAATTCTTTATATATATGACATGACTTGATGGTTTAATATGTCAAATAGAGGTATAGGATAAGATTTTTATATTATTATTCATGCCCAATTGATTCTACATTAAATTTTGCATCTCATTTGAAATTGTATCTACCATAGAATTTGACATGACGACATTTCTTACTTATCTGACTCCACCATTCTTAGAAGAAAATTGATATCAAACCTACACAGGACTAGCAAACATTTTTTGATAATTCAAAGAAAACATTCCTATATCAATATCATTTGTAATATGAACAAATGTATTTATATAACAAGCCTTAGAATTTTTGTTCTATGAGAATTTAATAATTTGCATGTAAATGACATCCAATATGACACCATTTATTTTAATAAATACACAGTGATTTTTAAATGTATGTACAAGTTATGTTGTATTTTATAATGGAGTTCCATAAGACTACCTAGATTGAATAAGATTGATGAAACTTGTTCAATAGTGGCTATTATTGGGATATGAAGGAGGTTCCACAACATGAATGAGCTTATTTACCTTCATTGTGATGAAATACATAAGATAAATAAATGCCACCAGATTGGTGTTCTTCTCATTCATCCTTTCCTCCATATTATCATGTTGATATCCCATTTCAGTAAGTATCGACTTCATGCGAAGTATTTTATTGGTTTAATGTCTACAAAATACACTGACAATATCAAAGTAATGAAGTCCAGTTGGAGTTAAGGAACTAATTAGCATAAGTTAAACTGATATACTCTTGAGAATGTTAAATCATACCAGTCATGGAAACTTAAGAACAAACGTCATTAAAGAAACTTTTGAAATACACTAGAGGAAAAGAAACGTTTCATCAAGAAACAATGACGGGACAAGAAAATAGTTAATATATCTATAAGACAACATCTCCCTAAGAGCATAGTCTATAAAATAATTTGACAAAATCTGTTTAAGATCTAACTATTAATACATGTCCTTATACCATGATCATCAAAGGGCCTCACCATATGTTAGACTGTCGGAAAGAAGATGAAGTCCAACCTTTTCATCATGATTCAGTATGATTCGGTAAAAAAGGGAGACAATATTCATCACCACCAACCTTTTCAGAAGTGGTCGACAACGAGCAGCAGCTGCGGAATCGCCAGGATGAGCAACACCACCATAGAACTAGGGATGACCACCACCTTCAGAATACCAGGGACAAGCACCAGCTTCAGAGAAAAAGTGTTCCAAGATGCGTAGGTGGATGTGAAGGAGCTCAATGCACAACACAATGAATATGAAGGAACACAGACACTGCATGCCCTTGCTAGGGTTGGACCTGTGCATCAAAAAGATGGGACGATGACTACTCAAGCTGAGTCAGGTGGACAGTGACAATAGATGATGTCCAGAAGGACAGGGTATGGGTACCTTACTTTTCCAGCATGTAGCCACCCTAGTAGGCCGGCGGTCGTAGATGGCCACATTGAATCACCACACGTATGCCCCTCCTGACATCTACTACCCTCCAAACGTGAGCTTCTCGAGGTAGCAGACATCGCTTTAACTCACGAACCAATAGGTAGAGGGAGAGGGGAGACTACAAAGAAGAGGGGCGAGAGGGAGAGGACCGAGAGGGAGAGGGAGAGAGGGCCGGAGAGGGAGGGGCACGCGGGAGTTCGAGGGTCGGGGGCTATGACCCAGACTGGGATTCTAAATCCCGCCTCTACCAGGATTGGGTTTGTCCGGATTATGGGATTCCTTATCCCAAAATGGGGGTCGATTGGGGTTGTGAACTAAACAAAAATTTTGCCCAACTCAGGCTGAGTTATGCTGACGTGGTGCTAGAAGACAGGACAAAATCCGGATCGCATCCGGAACCAAATAGGGGCTAAGATACTACCGTGCTAGGTATCCAGGGAAGTCACTACCACATTAGTTGCTGACCTAATCTTTGCGGGGTCTATATGACAAGGGATCAAAATGGCATGTCCTCCCGTTGGAACATACTCTGGTAATTGTTCTTGCTCTTTTGGCATCTCCTGAAGGTAGTTCAATTCAAGCACCACCAGGATTAGGACCAACTTCTAGTTCTATGAAGAGATATGATCATCTGAAGGTTTTCTCTTTTCCGTGTTTGGTTGATTTGGCTTCTTTGTGTTATAGATGAGGGTTGTTTATCATGAATCAACCCCTTCGGGATACACTCCCTGAACCCTGCCTTCATCTCTGAACATGCATTGATTATTATTTTTTTGCTTCTCTATCTCATCACATTGCCTAGTGCACGTTTTGGAACTTATTGGCTATGTGTCTCTTGCTTTATTTTGGTTTATATATAATGATACATGCTCTTCATATATAGCGTGGATATATTCTAAGAGACGATAGAAACTTTTATGATACATTTACTTGGCGGGGGATGCAAAATGGGAATTTGTTTAGATCCCATGCATCCCTAAAAGATATTTTTTTTCTTGTGGCCTAGAGGGAGAGAACTCCCCTTAGAACCCAAAAGCTTTGTGTAGACCTGCCATGAAAGGGGCAAGCAAACTACAAATCAATAGGTAGTGTATTGTTCAATGGCTCAAATAACAATGATAACTTGAGAGTACCATATTGTTCAACCCTCAACATGAATTTAACATGATACCTCATAGTTGGTATTGTTATCCACCATGCCATATTTTTGCAACAAATTTATTTGTAGTTGATTGGGCTGGGATGTTAGTCTTATAGAGGCTAGTCCTATAGTTGTGAGCCATCAATCCCTCACACCCCTAATGCTACCATACTATGTGTGAGCTCTAACTTGACGCCTCTTTAAATTTTGCTTTCAACCCCTCCTTGTATCCTTACAAGCCGTTAGACATTCTGCAACACCTAATGTCCTTGTTGCTAACGTTGCGAATGTCATGGTAGTTTCCACCAATTCTATCATCGTCGTCACTACCACCATTGTCATCATTGCCACCATGTTGTCAATGTTGAACCAATATGCTATTGTCATTAGTATTTTTATCATATTGGCAGAATCACTATATCCACCAATATCACCACCAACACCGTTGTCAACACCATTGTCACCACCACCATTACTACCGTCAAGTCTACTATGATTGTTGCCACAAATCTTAGGTGGCAACAAATCTCAGGTTACCACCACAATTGCGCCCTTTACATCATGGACATTGTTGTCACTATTGAAACCACCATTTTATTGTTACTACATTTCCATCATGGTCATTGTTGCACACCCATATAACTGCACTGATACCATCACCGCCTTGCTATTGCAAAAATATCATTGTTTGTGATCCCACTTTTCTCCACACTACAATCCCTTCGTCATTAGTATTGTGTTTCCAGCATTGGTAGTATCATCACAATGTCCAATATGATCATGTAACTATTATTATCAAAAGATACTACCTGTAACGTCTATATCGAGAAAACAAGATTAACTAATGCGGAAGCGTTCACTAAGCAACAGATTACCAAAAATCACTAAAAATTAAAACTTTTTGTGAAGAGATCTTAAAATGGTAAAGCTTTTTCATAAAGCAACATGATAAGTTATTTACAAACTGATCCATCAGTACATCTCTGTAAGGTCGTATCTCGAGATTACAATCATCAACTACCATGTTAACTATATAAGGCAAGATACATAAATCTCGAGGTACTGGACCAAAAACTCGAAAACACTAACTATTACTCCGAGGACCTGAGAGTACAGAGACGACACATAGGACTCTAACTACATCTATATGTGGCATAAAAGCCAATTCTCCACCTGAAACTTCACTGTTGTCCCTGGTACTGTTGATGCTGCCGTTCACCTATTGAAGGATTTCTGCCTCCTCGCCCACGTCCACCTAAAAATATGTTTCCCACGGGGTGAGACAATTATAAAATCGTCCCAGAGAGAGTTATAACTCTTCGCCAGAAACATAATTATTGCAGCTTAAGAGAATAAATGTACACAAAGAAGTTATATTTGTCTGGGAGTAGTTAAAACAACGTTTAACAGATTAAACCATTCTTCCTATTAAAGCAATACAACTATAATTTGATAAACCCATATGTAATTTATCTTCTAAGAAATAGAAGAACATGCATGTCATTAATTTACTATAAAACCATTATTACAACACTAACTCTCTTCAGACTTAGATCATATATCTAATGTCTGACATTATTATTGGGGAGTCATGGCCTGTAGCCATACTTTTTCTCACAAAGTGTTAGGATCTCAATTCCTCAACTTATCAAGTACCTTTCTAAATTTATCATCATGATTATACAATCTAGGTACTTGAACTCATAATTTACCATTCACTAAGTATCATAGCATATCATTATACTTGAAGCGTGTAAAGTAATTTCAATACATAAGAGATCATAATCCTTACCTGGATATGATCACCTCTTTATGAAAACCTGCATGATCAATATTTACTAATAACATGCATATTGTATCATAATAGCACCATACAGGTTCTTCTCAAATTATATATGTGATACCACGACCGTGCTACCTTGCACGGTCGTGCCACAAAGGACTCACCACGACCGTGTCATAATACCACGGCTGGTTTCTAGGGTTAGAATTCTCATTTAATCCAAATAGAGTTATTCAACCTCTTAACTAGATTAGGAATAGTGATTCCTATCTCATTTCTCAATCATGGAGTTTCATGCTTAAAAGCATAACTCAGAATTAGGGTTACTTGTTCATATCATCACATCTCCCTAGATTAGGGTTTACTATTCACATAGCATCACATTACCCTAGATTAGGGTTTACTATTCACATAGCATCACATTACCCTAGATTAGGGTTTACTATTCACATAGCATCACATTACCCTATATTAGGTTTTACTATTCACATAGGATCACATTACCCTAGATTAGGGTTTACTATTCACATAGCATCACATTACCCTAGATTAGGGTTTACTATTCACATAGCAGTGAATTGAGATCATACCATCATTATGTATGAAGATTACTTCCATTCATGTCTTCACTTAGGTTAAGATTCATTGATCATCATAATTAGGGTTTCCATGATCCCATTGTAAAGGATCATACCCTAATTATGTGTATTCATACATGTTGGAAGTATATTACTTGATTCTCATTCATATTAGGAGTCTTCTCTCCCCTCTTATTATTAGATGATGTTTACATCTCTTATGATTAGGTTAGGTCAATTCAACCTTGATAACATAAGTCACATTATTACTACAATGTTCATTAGGGTTTGCTTGATCAAGAGGTGTTGACTACTTAAACCCATCAAGGGTACTTTGGTAAAGTCCACCATTAGTCATAGCATGCATCAACCAACTAATTACTTGTTCCCTTAATGTCTTTGGATATCATTAGGGTTTAGATTAATCAACCATTGAGCCATCTAAGCCTTCAAAGCAATAAGCATTCTTGACCTTAAAAGATCCCAAACGGTTTTGCACTTTCAACCTCCAAACGGTTTTGAAACTGCATGAATCCAAACGGTTTTGAAACCGTTTAGTCCCAAATGGTCTTGAGACCATTTGGTCCCAAATGGTCTTGAGACCATTTGGACTCAAACGTTCTTGAGACCGTTTGGTCCAAACCTCCTCAAAACCGCATGGACCAAAGAGTGTCTTAACCACTCCAATTGAGTTAGGGTTTCCAATGTTGAACCCCTCAATCGATCATGTACTTATTATCCACTCATCAATTGAGTTAATTAGGTCAACCCTTAACTGATTTTACACTCAATTGACCCTCAATTGATCATCAATTAGGGCTTGAATCATTTGGATTAGGGTTTGGAATTGTCAACCCTTCAACATATTTCAATGGGAGTCTAATTGATTTGAACCCATTGAACCATCATCCAATTTGAACATGACCTGACCCCAAACGGTCTTGAGGTCGTTTGGATGACCTCCAAACGGTCTTGAGGTCGTTTGGATGACCTCCAAACGGTCTTGAGACCGTTTTCCCATCAAATCATCAAAATCCAAGTCAACCAATTAGGGTTTGGATCATTGGATTGATCACCAAATCAACAATTGATTACACTTTAACTTAGTATCATTAGATCATCAATTTCTTAACCATACTCACCCCTAGACCTCCAAACGGTCTTGGGTGGCCTCAAGACTGTTTGGATGAGTTCCAAACGGTCTTGAGACCGTTTGGCTCATCCAACCCTTGGATTCTAGTGAAAAAATCATTAGGGTTTGAGCTATTGAGTTGATCATCGAATCCACACTTGATTGCATTTCAATTTGGTATCTTTAGACCTTCAATTACTCAACCATAGTTGACCCCAGACCTCCAAACGGTCTTGGGTGACCTCCAAACGGTCTTGAGACCATTTGGGTAATCCCCAAACGGTTTTGAAACCGTTTGGGCTCAATCACCCAAAACATCATCTCAATACTTACAAAAACCAGCACTTAACCATATCCAACCCTAGACCTCCAAACAATCTTGGGTGACCCCCAAACGGTTTTGAGACCGTTTGGGTGATTCCCAAACCGTTTTGAAACCGTTTGCGCTATTCAACCCAAAAATCTCAAATCAACTCATTGGAATTTCAGCACTAATTTCAATTAGGGTTTGCCCAATTGATTAGCCTTCAACTCATGATTACTTTGGAACTAATCCATAAAATTTGGTGAGTTATTAACCAATATCATTAGGAACAGGAATCTCAAACGGTCAACCCTTGGTCAACCCTCTCAAATGGTTTTGAAACCGTTTGCCCAAAAAGGCAAATTAATCAAGTTGAAAATCAGCACTTAATCCAATTAGGCTTTGCCTAATTGATTAGCCTTCAACTCATGATTCCTTTGGAACTGATCCATAAAATTTGGTCAGTTATTAAACAACATAATTATGATCAGGAATCTCAAACGTTCAACCCTTGGTCAACTCCCTAAAACGGTTTTGAAACCATTTTCCCTGAAAGGTCAAGTTAATCAGGTTGTAAATCAGCACTTAATCCAATTAGGTTTCTCTAATTGATTAGCCTTGAACTCACGATTCCTTGGGAGTTAACCTATAAAATTTGGAGAGTTATTAACCAACATAATTATGAACAGGAATCTCAAACGGTAAACCCTTGGTCAACTCACTCAAACGGTTTTGAAACCGTTTGCTCAAACTGACCTTGCGAAACTGTTTGCCCTTCAAACGGTTTTGAAACCGTTTGCCCCAAACAGTTTTGCAAACCGTTTGGCCAAGGGGTGCAAGACCGTTTGCTAAATTAGCATTGGTATTCACGCCCCCTTCTTCTACCTCCAGATCAAGGCCTGTTCTCCACGGTTTTGCTTGCAAGAGTGCAAAGAAGGATGGAGGGAAGAAGAACTAGCAACGTTTGCAAGAAAAGAAGATGCATAATCAAAGCTTTAAGGTTTAGAGTTATAAAACCCACCTTAGAATCTGATCTAGAGCTCCAAGCTTCGTAGCTTTAATGGTGGCTTGAGCTCCAGGGGTCTTCCAAGGTCCTTTCTTCAAGAATTGGATGGAGAAGATGGCTAGAAGCAAGAGTTGTGTAAGGAATACTAGCAAACCAACCTTGTAATGGAATTTCCTCCATGAATCGGAGCTAGAAGATGACCAAACTTACCTAGATCAACTTGGTCGTCCTCCTCTGCTCCTAACCTCCTCCTTATTCGGCCCAAAGCAAAAGGATGAGAAGAGGAAATGAAGGGAACGATCCCTTGATTGTGGAAAGAGCTTGCTTATATATTTTTGGGCATATATCCAAGGCAATGATAAATACTTCTTCTCTTTTACATCTATATCCTCCACGCCACTCTCCTACTTCTTTGCCACGTTCCTACCTTCTCATAACATGCAAAATTATCTCTCAACCTTGGTTTAGAGGAAAAGAAGCCAAACACTTTATTAAGTCATACATATATAAGGGTCATTTTGCATACATCTTGATTATTCAATTACAATGATTATCCTTCTTATATGGTTACTCAAATGAGGCGCCCCCCTCATTTTCTTTACTCCACTTGATGATAAAATGTATGATAGGTACTCTAGAGGGTATATTTTACATGTTGCACCCTATTTTTTGGGTAAATTGCACTTTACACCAAAACTAGGTTTTAAAGTACAAGGATTGCTCTACAAGCTATATTTTGGTGCCCAAGCTTGGGGAATTCATATCACCACATCATATTCATTCTTATGATGTCTCATCATCATAGGAACATCTTAACATGTGCAATTTGCAAGTTAACCCCTCTAATTGGGTAATTTGCACATAGGTCCCTATTAAACAAAACAATCTTACAACATTGTTCAAAAAGGGCAGAAATGAAAATATAGATTCTTCTAAAGCTTTAATGACATATCAAGGGTCAACCACAAGCCTCTAATCATAATTTTAAGCAAAACACCTAGGGTTAGTTCATAACCCAGGTCAAGTGTGTTACAAATTATAAACCCCTAACAAGGATTTCGTCCCCAAAATCCCAGGAAAAGGAGGGACACATTATTCATTTGTAAGGCCCTCAAGTTTCCCCATATTATCTCAAAATTATGATGATATTATGGATTTGTAATTCACACAAAGTCCCTTTCATTAATTACTTCTTATCACTGTTTATGTTTGTGCAAAGCATAAACCCCTAACATAAGGTGTCCATACTTTTGAATGGAAGAAGCATAAAAGAACATTCTTCTAGTATCACCCAAGAATGTTTACCAAAAGAGAAACATACATACCTTAACACAGATAATTCACTCAGCAATCCTTTATTTATTTGAAACAGTTCACTAAGAAAGTTTGCTAATCAATTAATTTGGAAATATTCATTGAGAAGATTCACTAAGCAATTTGTCTTGGAAGATTTCACTAAGTAAATTTACTAAGTATGTTGTCTCAAAAGCTTTCACTGAAGGAGTTCATTGAGTATGCTTACTAAGTATTTACTGAGGAAATTCACTGAGTATGTTCACTAAGTATGTTTACTAAGTATATTCACTAAGTATTCACTGAGGAAATTCACTGAGTATGTTCACTAAGTATGCTCACTAAGTATGTTCACTAAGTATTCACTGAGGAAATTCACTGAGTATGTTCACTAAGTATGCTCACTAAGTATGTTCACTAAGTATTCACTGAGGAAATTCACTGAGTATGTTCAATAAGTATGTTCACTAAGTACGTTCACTAAGTATTCACTGAGGAAATTTACTGAGTATATTCACTAAGTATTCACTGAGGAAGTTCACTGAGTATTCACTAAGTATTCACTGAGGAAGTTCACTGAGTATATTCACTAAGTATTCACTAAGGAAGTTCACTGAGTATATTCACTAGGTATTCACTGAGGAAGTTCACTGAGTATATTCACTAAGTATTCACTAAGGAAGTTCACTGAGTATATTCACTAAGTATTCACTAAGGAAGTTCATTGAGTATATTCACTAAGTATTTACTGAGTATATTCACGAAGTATATTCACTGAGGAAGTTCACTAAGTATTCACTAAGAAAGTTCACTAAGTGTTCACTGAGGAAATTCACTGAGTGTGTTCACTAAGTATATTCACTAAGTATTCACTAACAAGATTCACTGAGTATGTTCACTAAGTATATTCACTAAGTATTCACTAAGAAGATTCACTGAGTATGTTTATTTAGAAGTTTCACTTAGCTTTTCTCATTAATTTCCTTATACTCTCTAGATTGTTTCAGAATATTTACCTGATCAGAGTAATAAAAAAGATAACAATCTAAGAGTTTCATACTTGCCTTATCTACAATAACCATATACCTGGCCAGGGTATATAAGTCTTGAGATTAGGTAGTATGTATTTTACTTATCATCATATTCCTCACTTTTCATATCATTATACACACATGATTTACCATACTAGATTATTCTTCAGGTATCACATCTATATCTCATCTTTTAATACACAATTAAGGGAGATTATAAATTGTTTTAAAGAATACTGAGTAAGATATACGTTCTTATCTCCCTTGTGTCCTTCTAGGACTTAGTCAAAGGAATTCAAAAACAGCTAATTTTCATATCTTTAACACATAGAATCCTGATATGAAATATCAAAACAAAACTTATTTCATCTGACCTGTCTGGGACGTCTGTCCACGTCCTCTATTATTATATTGCCTCCCTTGTGAGCCTTGCAGACTCTGTCTTTAAGGTTGAGTCATTATTGTATTTCTATCTGGACAATCCTTTGCTAGATGTCCCGGTTGTCTACATTGGTAACAGATCCTGGGTGCAAAGTGTCTATATGATCCAGTTACCGATGTTGATGCTATGTCGGAGGGTCTTCTTGGTGTACTACTATGATCCCTACTTCCACTTGACATCCATTGTGTCTGGGTAGGAAATCCTGATATTACTGTCGGTATAGAAAATCTTGGCTTCTTAAAACTTTCAGGCCTTTGATCTTGAGGCTGGGTGTACATCTTCTTACTACTTTTATGTTGTTTCTCGATTTCTGACCTCTCTATCCTTCTTACTGACTCCACAAATGTGGCAAACCTTTCTCTATTCTCTAAGGTAGACACAGGAGTGGCTAGTTCAGCATTCAATCCCTTTTCAAAATGCCGAATTCTTTCTTCATCACTAACTGCCATCTGCGGACAAAACCGCAACAACTCCATGAACTTAGCTTCATATTCGCTAATGTTCATCTATCCTTGTCTGATCTTCTCAAATTGAGAGATCTTCTCATCTAGATACGTCTTAGGGAAGTATATATTGATGAATTCTCATCGAAATACCTCCCATCCTATTTCTTTGCCTGGTCTCTTATCTTCCTCTATCATCCACCAATTACCAGCACTCCCTTTTAGGAGGTATACCGCATGTTTTACCTTTTCAGCTTTAGGAATATCAAGGATCCTGAAAGCCTTTTCCAGATCTGTCAACCATAGATCAGCATCTACTGGGTCATATGTACCAGCATAGTCTATGGCTCCCACCCGGCGAAGTCTCTCAAAAGTCTTGCCGACTCCATAACCCTCCTGATGGGCTGGTGCCCTAGGTGCAGATGGTGGCACCCTATCTGCTATGTGTGTTATGGCTGTCAGGAATTTATCAAATAAAGCATGGAGAGCTGGGTTTTCTATCTCAGCTGGGTCAATCTGGGGCTGTTCAGGTACATGCCCCTCCCTATTCTGGTCTCCTGCACCTCCTTCTGGTGCAGCAGTACTGCCCTCAGCAGCATGCTCTTCATGTGATCCAGACATCTTCAAGTTCTTCTTCTCCTATGAGAGCAGAAGATACTATCAGATAATCTGGAAAACACTTAGAACAGACTCAACAACCTTAGTCCTATGTCTCTGTAGACTCAGCGAACCTAGATCTCTGATACCACTAAATGTAACGTCTATCTTGAGAAAACAAGATTAACTAATGTGGAAGCATTCACTAAGCAGCGGATTCCAAAAATCACTAAAAATTAAAACTTTTTGTGAAGAGATCTTTAAATGGTAAAGCTTTTTCATAAAGCAACATGATAAGTTATTTACAAACTGATCCATCAGTACATCTCTGTAAGGTCGTATCTCGAGATTACAATCATCAACTACCATGTTAACTATATAAGGCAAGATACAGAAATCTCGAGGTACTGGACCAAAAACTCGAAAACACTAACTATTACTCCGAGGACCTGAGAGTACAGAGACGACACATAGGACTCTAACTACATCTATACGTGGCATAACAGCCGGTTCTCCACCTAAAACTTCACTGTTGTCCCTGGTACTGTTGATGCTGCCCTTCACCTATTGAAGGATTTCTGCCTCCTCGCCCACGTCCACCTAAAAATATGTTTCCCACGGGGTGAGACAATTATAAAATCGTCCCAGTGAGAGTTATAACTCTTCGCCTGGGAGTAGTTAAAACAATGTTTAACAGATTAAACCATTCTTCCTATTAAAGAAATACAACTATAATTTGATAAACTCATATGTCATTTATCTTCTAAGAAATAGAAGAACATGTATGGCATTTATTTACTATAAAACCATTATTACAATACTAACTCTCTTCAGACTTAGATCATATATCTAATGTCTGACATTATTATTGGGGAGTCATGGCCTGTAGCCATACTTTTTCTCACAAAGTGTTAGGATCTCAATTCCTCAACTTATCAAGTACCTTTCTAAATTTATCATCATGATTATAGAGTCTAGGTACTTGAACTCATAATTTACCATTCACTAGGTATCATAGCATATCAGTATACTTGAAGCATGTAAAGTAATTTCAATACATAAGATATCATAATCCTTACCTGGATATGATCACCTCTATATGAAAACCTGCATGATCAATATTTACTAATAACATGCATATTGTATCATAATAGCACCATATAGGTTCTTCTCAAATTATATATGTGATACCACGATCGTGCTACCTTGCACGGTCGTGCCACAAAGGACTCACCACGACCGTGTCATAATACCACGACTGGTTTCTAGGGTTAGGATTCTCATTTAATCCAAATAGAGTTATTCAACCTGTTAACTAGATTAGGAATAATGATTCCTATATCATTTCTCAATCATGGAGTTTCATGCTTAAAAGCATAACTCAGAATTAGGGTTACTTGTTCATATCATCACATCTCCCTAGATTAGGGTTTACTATTCACATAGCATCACATCTCCCTAGATTAGGGTTTACTATTCACATATCATCACATTACCCTAGATTAGGGTTTACTATTCACATAGCATCACATTACCCTAGATTAGGGTTTACTATTCACATAGCATCACATTACCCTAGATTAGGGTTTACTATTCACATAGCATCACATTACCCTAGATTAGGGTTTACTATTCACATAGCAGTGAATTGAGATCATACCATCATTATGTATGAAGATTACTTCCATTCATGTTTTCACTTAGGTTAAGATTCATTGATCATCATAATTAGGGTTTCCATGATCCCATTGTAAAGGATCATACCCTAATTATGTGTATTCATACATGTTGTAAGTATATTACTTGATTCTCATTCATATTAGGAGTATTCTCTCCCCTCTTATTATTAGATGATGTTTACATCTCTTATGATTAGGTTAGGTCAATTCAACCTTGATAACATAAGTCACATTATTACTACAATGTTCATTAGGGTTTGTTTGATCAAGAGGTGTTGACTACGTAAACCCATCAAGGGTACTTTGGTAAAGTCCACCATTAGTCATAGCATGCATCAACCAACAATTACTTGTTCCCTTAATGTCTTTGGATATCATTAGGGTTTAGATTAATCAACCATTGATCCATCTAAGCCTTCAAAGCAATAAGCATTCTTGACCTTAAAAGATCCCAAACGGTTTTGCACTTTCAACCTCCAAACGGTTTTGAAACCGCATGAATCCAAACGGTTTTGAAACCGTTTAGTCCCAAACGGTCTTGAGACCATTTGGTCCCAAACAGTCTTGAGACCGTTTGGACTCAAACGGTCTTGAGACCGTTTGGTTCAAACCTCCTCAAAATCGCATGGACCAAAGAGTGTCTTAACCACTCCAATTGAGTTAGGGTTTCTAATGTTGAACCCCTCAATCGATCATGTACTTATTATCCACTCATCAATTGAGTTAATTAGGTCAACCCTTAACTGATTTTACACTCAATTGACCCTCAATTGATCATCAATCAGGGCTTGAATCATTTGGATTAGGGTTTGGAATCGTCAACCCTTCAACATATTTCAATGGGAGTCTAATTGATTTGAACCCATTGAACCATCATCCAATTTGAACATGACCTGACCCCAAACGGTCTTGAGGTCGTTTGGATGACCTCCAAACGGTCTTGAGACCGTTTTCCCATCAAATCATCAAAATCCAAGTCAACAAATTAGGATTTGGATCATTGGATTGATCACCAAATCAGCAATTGATTACACTTTAACTTAGTATCATTAGATCATCAATTGCTTAACCATACTCACCCCTAGACCTCCAAACGGTCTTGGGTGGCCTCCAAACAGTCTTGAGACCGTTTGGAAGAGTTCCAAACGGTCATGAGACCGTTTGGCTCATCCAACCCTTGGATTCTAGTGAAAAAATCATTAGGGTTTGAGCTATTGAGTTGATCATCGAATCAACACTTGATTGCATTTCAATTTGGTATCTTTAGACCTTCAATTACTCAACCATACTTGATCCAAGACCTACAAACGGTCTTGGGTGACCTCAAAATGGTCTTGAGACCGTTTGGGTAATCCCCAAACAGTTTTGAAACCGTTTGGGCTCAATCACCCAAAACATCATCTCAATACTTACAAAAATCAGCACTTAGCCGATTAGGGTTCATGCCATATCAATGGATCTTCAAACACTTAAAAATATCCAAAAATAGACCTCCAAACGATATTGGGTGACCCCCAAACGGTTTTGAGACCGTTTGGGTGATTCCCAAACGGTTTTGAAACCGTTTGGGCTAATCAACCCAAAAATCTCAAGTCAACTCATTGTAATTTCAGCACTAATTTCAATTAGGGTTTGCCCAATTGATTAGCCTTCAACTCATGATTCCTTTGGAACTAATCCATAAAATTTTGTGAGTTATTAACCAATATCATTAAGAACAGGAATCTCAAACGGTCAACCCTTGGTCAACACTCTCAAATGGTTTTGAAACCGTTTGTCCAAAAAGGCAAATTAATCAAGTTGAAAATCAGCACTTAATCCAATTAGGCTTTGCCTAATTGATTAGCCTTCAACTCATTATTCCTTTGGAACTAATCCATAAAATTTGGTGAGTTATTAACCAACATAATTATGAACAGGAATATCAAACGGTAAACCCTTGGTCAACTCCCTCAAACAGATTTGAAACCGTTTACCCTAAAAGGTCAAGTTAATCAGGTTGGAAATCAGTACTTAATCTAATTAGGTTTCTCTAATTGATTAGCCTTCAACTCACGATTCCTTGGGTGTTAACCTATAAATTTTGGTGAGTTATTAAACAACATAATTATGAACAGTAATCTCAAACGGTCAACCCTTGGTAAACTCCCTCAAACGGTTTTGAAACCGTTTGCGCAAACCGACCTTGCGAAACCGTTTTCCCTTCAAATGGTTTTGAAACCGTTTTCCCCAAACGGTTTTGCAAACTGTTTGGCCAAGGGGTGCAAGACCATTTGCTAAAGTAGAATTGGTATTCACACCCCCTTCTTCTACCTCCAGATCAAGGCCTTTTCTCCACGGTTTTGCTTGCAAGAGTGCAAAGAAGGATGGAGGGAAGAAGAACTAGCAACGTTTGCAAGAAAAGAAGATGCATAATCAAAGCTTTAAGGTTTAGAGTTATAAAACCCACCTTAGAATCTGATCTAGAGATCCAAGATTCGTAGATTTAATGGTGTCTTGAGCTCCAGGGGTTTTCCAAGGTCCTTTCTTCAAGAATTGGATGGAGAAGATGGCTAGAAGCAAGAGTTGTGTAAGGAATACTAGCAAACCAACCTTGTAATGGAATTTCCTCCATGAATCGGAGCTAGAAGATGACCAAACTTACCTAGATCAACTTGGTCGTCCTCCTATGCTCCTAACCTCCTCCTTAGTCGTCCAAAAGCAAAAGGATGAGAAGAGGAAATGAAGGGAACGATCCCTTGATTGTGGAAAGAGCTTGCTTATATATTTTTGGGCATATATCCAAGGCAATGATAAATACTTCTTCTCTTTTACATCTATATCCTCCACGCCCCTCTCCTACTTATTTGCCACGTTCCTCCCTTCTAATAACATGCAAAATTATCTCTCAACCTTGGTTTAGAGGAAAAGAAGCCAAACACTTTATTAAGTCATACATATATAAGGGTCATTTTGCATACATCTTGATTATTCAATTACAATGATTATCCTTCTTATATGGTTACTCAAATGAGGCGCCCCCTCATTTTATTTACTCCACTTGATGCTAAAATACATGAGAGGTACTCTAGAGGGTATATTTTACATGTAGCACCCTATGTACTGGGTAAATTGCACTTTACACCAAAACTAGGTTTTAAAGTACAAGGATTGATCTACAAGCTATATTTTGGTGCCCAAGCTTGGGGAATCCATATGACCAAATCATATTCATTCTTATGATGTCTCATCATCAGAGGAACATCTTGAAATGTGCAATTTGCAAGTTAACCCCTTTAATTGGGTAATTTGCACATAGGTCCCTATTAACAAAACAATCTTACAACATTGTTCAAAAAGGGCAGAAATGAAAATATAGATTTTTCTAAAGCTTTAATGACATATCAAGGGTTAACCACAAGCCTCTAATCATAATTTTAAGCAAAACACCTAGGGTTAGTTCATAACCCAGGTCAGGGGTATTACACTACCAATCAAAAGATATTTCTATCTACTATCACAATTGAAATGATCTTTGAAGGATCAATCCCCAAGTTATGATTTGTAGAAAAAGTTGGATTGAAACACGTTGTTAAGTTATAGGATCCTTTATGGAGATACACCGGGTGGTACTTCTCCTTGAGACGGTAGTATTAGATCTCATGACCTTATTTCCACCATTTATGAAGTATTGATAGAAACTTTAGTTTGTTATGGGGATCTACATGGAAAGTGGAATAACTATTTCTTCTCTCAATCTATAGGAAAGACAGATAAAGTTGAGGGAGCCAGGGCATGGCTGGAGCCTATAATCATGGAATGAGACATATTGATTGAGAAGAAGTCTAAAATTCTCTACATGTTTCTGTCACTATTATAAGTCTTAGTGTGTGATCTCTTGCTTATGAATGTTGAATGAGGTCGAGCATATGGTAGTTTGTTGTTTCATAGACTGCAAGTTAAAGAGGTAGAAGTGTAGTGAGTAGAGACATGTTTAAAACAAATTGATGTGTCCTCTTTGAATTGTCCGTAAGGCGTATTGATCTTAGATCGCGGATCACAAGCATGGTTCCTTGCGGTGGGTTTCTAAGAATTTATCCAATATTTTGGCTATGTTATGAAGGTTTCTAGTGATTAACTTTATTGGTAAGGGATGAACTATCACTGATGAGTTCCTATAAAAGTAGGTATGCAATGCTCTGTATTCATGATTATATGGTTTCCTATACATGATAGGGAAAGGGTGCTAGGTATTATAGAGGTATCTGATGGCAAGAAGGAACACATGTAGATGTAAACAAAAGGTCTTAATACCAAAACATTGGTCACGACACCCTTTCTGTTTTTCTAATCAACATAGATGGTGAAGTTGATGGTGTCAAACTAGGATTTATGAAGATTCTTTATACGAAATTTGAGGTGTGGATCTTCAAGGAAAGTCCATTTAGATCGATCTTAGGTGTACTATTAAAGAAGGGGGGCATTGGGAAACTTTCTTACTATTTCATAACTCCCGACATTCATTGTTTATATTTCCTTAGTTTACTCTAACTATAGAAAAAATGGACAATGAGTTGATTTTATACTATAATAGATTTTTAAAAGTTCTAGTTTCCACTATATGTCTCTAACCTAAACTATTCATTTAATTCACTGTGATAATCCACTTAATAAAATAACATCTAATAGTGAAAATAATATGTTTAATTGATACCAATTCCATTGATTGTAGAGTCGATAATACTAGATGGATGCGAGGTCTGATCAAAATATTTCAACACATCAAATTCAAATTGTACAAAATGAATTCAAGGTATGATGAATTAAGTTTAAAGTTATGACTAGATTGTAAAAAAAATCAATTGAAAAGAAATAATTGATTTAAGCACACAAATTTAAACAATGAATAAAAACCACCAAGGTAGAATATTAGTGGATAAAATTATATAGTGGATCTTGAACTGATGATTAAATGATAGTTAATTTCAAAATGGATGAAATAGATGAACTTATAATTTGGGGGTTCAACGTTGAGTATGTTAGGGGTTCTGTTGGTATGTATGCCTAGAGAGCCAATTGGTACATTTCCCCCCAAGCCCCTAGGTATGAACACCTAAATCAATTGAATCTTGACTAGATGCACACACTTCAAGGTCTGGGACACACTTAGGATCTTTTGAATTTATAGAGAGCCTAAGAGGCTCGCTCACATACACTAACACACTTTACCCGCAAGCGCATGGGGTTGTGTTATAGTATAAGAGGGCGAAAAGTTAGGGGTCGAACCCAAGAGAGAAAGAGGGACTAGTCTTACGTCAACTTTGGGCTAGGTTTGTACTGTAGACTCTAGAATTTAAGGGTTTGAAGGTTGATTTTGTTTGATTACACTAAGGGTTGAACAAATAATTAAAGAGAAACAAAAATCAAAACCTAATTTACCCTAGACAATTAGCTATAATGATCAAGGAAAGCAAGGTTACGAAATAAAATGATAAAGCTACACTAAGACAAGCAAAGTAGAGATATACACTACACCAAGCTAGAAAACTAGGCAAAAGAGAAATGAAAGACCTGAACTAGAAAGAATTAGGCAAGAAAACGACAATGAACTAACTAATCAAGTAAAGATCTAGTCAAACTACCACTAGCTAAACAAGAATGCAATTAATGTTTTAATGCAATTAAGAGATGTGTGGGATGTTTAAGGGATGTACTTGTCAATTGGGTTGGGGTGATAACATGTAAACATTATTCTTTCATTTGGATTACCAAAACAAACAACAAGTTAGATGCTAATGAATTGCCCTAAACTACTAGTTGGCTATGGATAAGGTAAATGTGTATAGGGGAACTAGTCCCTAACACCTCCTACCCACCCTTACAAGCCTCACTTGGACTAGGGTTTAGATGTAATTGAATTCAGATCTAATCAAGGCTAGGTTTTTAGGATAGGAACTCCTAGGGTAATTAGGGACCAAAGGTAGTAATGGGAGTTGGGAGTGAGGTTTTAGACCTCAGATCACCTACATTCTAGCCTTGATAAGGCTCCAAGCTAATTGCACAAAATGCTCCTACAACTTCCATTACAAATGCATTTCATGTAATTAGCTTGGAGACTTCAAATGCATCTGAAGGTTTTAGACCTCATATCACATACTTAGATCTCTCACCTAGGTGTAGGAGAATTGATTAACATGTATAAAGGTGAATAGCTAACTAGGGATGGATCCATTAATTGGACTTAGGAGAAATTCACAGAAAGAGACACATATAAGCATTTTCCCTCGAGTCTTGGTGATTTTAAGCACAAACCACGAAGAAATTTATGGGAAATGAGATAGAAGTAGAACATAATCATTGGAAAAAGAAATCACAATGTTTACATATCATTTCCCCCCAACTTGGCATCAAATTAACATTGTTGGCCCCAAACAACCCACATAAGGACCCTAGCTACTCATAGAACAAGAAAATACAAAATGAAAGGAAGAAGAATGAGTAGAGGAGTGGAAATCCATGATGATCTCAGTGAAGACTCCTCCTTCTCACCTCCTAGAAATAGAAGATCGAGCACAACCCTCCTCCAAGGTGCAATGGCATGGGTGTACGGTGGAAAATGACCAAAATCCCTAAAATAGGTGTTTTGGGGGTGGAAGATGAAGAGTTGAAGGTGGAATGAAGTGGAGATGGATGTGAGGCAAAATGGGGGGGGGGGTAAGAGTGGTCTACTAGTGGCTAACCTCATGCTCCATAAGCCACCTATGTATATATAGGTGGTGAGAAATCATTAGGTTAAGTGGGCATAAAATGGGAAGTGTAGTGGAGGAACGATGCTAGGTTTGTATGTAGCACAGTCGTGCTGGGCAGCATGACCGTGGTGGGATGGAACAAGAGAGGTGGAAATGGTGAAAGGTTACATGATAATTTGGGGGTTTTGAGTGGCTGGTGGCACAACTGTGGTTTCCGCTACAACCATGGTTGCTACCACAACCGTGGTGAGGCACTGGTAGAACGGTCATGGTGGTCACCGTGACCGTGGTCGTTAAGGGGAGTAATGGCCATTCTAAGTACCACACCCAATATATCTTCTTGGAAATACAACTCTATTGTGCTACATGGCCGTTCTGGGTCATGTGAACATGACTGTTCTCTATAGAACAACCGTTCTATTGAACTTGGTTCTCCAACTTTGTGTCTATGATTTTTGGTGGGCCAATACGACCATTTTGTTGTACCACAACTGTGTTCGTTCCTTCATCAACACTTAGAGCTAGTTCTTTGTTGATCCCTGGACATCTTTTCTACAATTAAACCTTGGACATTAGTGGTAGGTCGAGGGAACTTTTGACTTCACTTTGTGTCACTCTAAGAGTACTGAAGCCCTAGAATCATTCTCTCTCTCTTCCATCCAAGCACGGTCCAAGTACCTGAAAAACATACAAATAATGTCCATAAATGCATTTACATAAATATGCATATTGAGGGGAATAACATGTAATCTAACCACTTCAGATGTGATTGAAGTGAAATAAGACACAATATGGAGCCCTAAAATAGGGATGCATAACCAATTATATGATTATTGGAATGTGGCATTAGATACTTGATTTGATAATGATAAAGGTAACACCGTCTATTATGTTTGTCTCAATCATGAGATGATGAACCTTACATAGTAGATGTCTAAAGAATGATGTTACTTGATGACATATGTCTTCAGGTTGATGACCTAAATAATGAGATCATATGTATGATAAGAGTATATACATTCTTGTTATGTCCCTAGTAGGATATTATTTGGAAGAAAAATAGACAACAATAATACGTAAGACTGGGGCATGTTTTGATTGATGGAAGAGTCTCATTAGTCATGATATATAATATCAAGTCAAGCACACGTACAAGTTAAAGAATAGTGTACCAAACAAACCCACCTTGAGAGTGATACATGGATACCATGGAATGGTAGTCAAAATCAGCTCTCACAGTGATAGTGGTGATTGTGGTTCTTAAACCTAAAGTCACTACACTCTTCACACATCATTCATTGGACTTTGAAATCATCCAATGTGACCTTGAATAAGGGTTTCCATAAAGGTGATTCTAGGGTACTCTGTGACACATGGGGATTGATTATGAGTGATGTAGATGGTATTTGTCCCTCTTACATGAGTTGGATATCTTGACCTCTTGATAAGAAAGACTAAGAAATGTATGACCATACTCAAGCAACTCCATATGTGATATGTGAACTCACATGCATCTCAAACAGTCTAGACTCTAGATCAAGGAACATGGGTTGAATGTTGAGAGGATGATGATTCCATGACTCGAATTCAATATGGATATCAGAGACAAAGGAACTATATGATTATGGTAAAACTGATCACATATTGTAGGTAGAATTTATTCTCCAACTTTCCAAACTACTTGGGAGGTAATGATGTGTTGATATATACCACTCGTTGCTTGTGATGTCATAAGTTGATTATGAAATTCACTTCCAACATAATTTGGCACCTATAGGGTCACACACACAGAATGCCCTTAGAATAGGAGTTTATTCATGAATGATGTTTAAATTGATTACTAAAAGTGTTTAGGTATTCAATTAAACAACTAAAGTTCAAAATTGGCTGACTGGATTCTGAACTGACTGGTTCAAGTGTTGAACCAATCAGTTGGAGTGTCAGGTCAATTGGAAACAACTTTGGCTAAATACTTGCCTAAGTTGGATATGTGAAACGACCATTGCACATATCAAACGACCATTTCACATATGAAATGACAGTTTCAATAGTGAAACGACCATTTCAATAGTGAAATGATAGTTTCATGAAGTGAAACAACTGGTTCATCATCTGGAATGTCCAGTTCAATGATCAACTCGATTGGATCAAGGATTAATGTTGATATCATGATTTTGCATTGATCGAAGAGTGCAAGAACTGAGTGGTTCTTGAGATGAACCGACCAGTATACCTAGGTTCTTGAGATGAACCGACCAGTATACCTACCTGCACTGCATATCAGTTATTATTACGGGTATGGGTATGATGCAGTCTAGATCTTTATAATGTGGGTATAGAACCAGAATCGAGCCTGTTGTATTTAATTAGGTATGGGTATGGATATGGATAGACCCATACCGTTTACACTCCTAGGTATAACCACAAAGAAAACATGAAATTATAAACATAAGTGATGGCTATGGCCATACTATTGTACTTCTGTGGAGCCATAATGAATTACCAACATCTAAGGTCTACATCATATGCAACATCATGTTGTCAGTGATGATTTGCTGGAAACAATCTAGGCTCGCCTTCTAGCCACTCAAGTGGACTCTTGAAATGCTCATTTGTTCTCAGGTTTAATCGATGTCTCGACTCTTCCAGCTAATTAGTTGGACCATTAGTTGATCAGTTTGTCTTCTCCTATCATATGGCCTCCTTGATCCTCCACTTGATTGATTCATCTCATGAGCCAGTAGGTTCATCTGGAGTAGAATGTCTTCTCACAATGAAAAATAAATTAAAAATATCCTATTTCATATTGTATTGTAAAAGGGTAAATCTCGTGTTACATTCGAGGGGCAATAGGAACAAGAGCATTAATTTAAATTTAGAAAGGAAGAGAGAGGCTCAATATTCAAACTGAGATATAAACATGAATAAACAACCACAACCATACACACACATATCTAGCGTTATTGGCCATAACCATGCTAACATCCACCATCAAAATACTTTTAGGGCAATGCATATAGATTGAATATATATCATATCATATATATACATATTGGGATTGTATGTGGTATTTAATCGAATATGAACATTAACCATTTTAATATTCACATTGTATGTAATAAAATAAATCTCATCATACTGATTTCAATCCAGATACATCATAAACTGGTGTGTCTCTGCTAGAACTATTGAGAAATCCCTATGACAGATAAGGTAGTGGAAACAATAAAAATTAATGCCCAATTCCCTAACTAGCAGATCACATCGACAACAATGTAACTAGGAAAGACAAGAAGCAAGGGGAGAATTCAAATTGCAAGTAAGAATGGGAGGCAAAGAGTGCTATGTACTGAGGTTATCCTGAACAAGATCTTCATGGAGACTGAAGAAGAGGCCAAATCATGCTTTGCAACATCAGGTGAGAAGAACACAGTAGGTTGCAAAAGCCACAAGATGTGGGAGAAACTAATTGAAGAAAACCTACACCAATCAGAGAAATCCAAGGCCTGCCTCATCACCTCATGTTCTATGAGGGTGATTTAAAATATCACCGTCAACACCATCTTCGCCAGATCTACGTCATATCGCCAATGGTTGGTGAAAAAGCGTCAAACCAAGTATGATTTATAGGTATCTAAACCAAGATTTTGAAAACATTATCCGCTAAACATGATTCTACATTTGAATTAGACTATTTATAGATTCTTTCAGTTGCGGCAGTCGCTGTATGAAGGGCCTGCAATGGTGGATGTGAGGAAGCCGCACATTCCAACACTTTTTAATGGTTGAAGGGAGGCGAGAAAGTAACTAATGGTGCTGGTAAAACACAAATGATAAATAAGGGATGTTCAGAAAAGTGTGCGTGCGCATTGGGGGAGGGTTGTCGGGGTTAGCTATTTGGGTGTCGATGGAAGGGAGTGCGTGTATACCGCTCAAATACCTAGGGGTCATGAGGTTTGACAGAGTCCTACTCGACCGGGACTTGTATGCCGCTGCACTGAAATCCTAACATGCTTTTAACACAAACAAACACGGGACACTGATTTTAAATTGGATTTGGGTCCTATCCTATGTGGAGTCATGCATACCAAATGTGGCCATAATAGACATTTCATTAGCCTTCTCCTAAACCATAAAGCCTTTGAAAGGTATTTCTCCTTAAGAAGTGATGTGCCATCACCTGTGATCATTTGTGAGTCATAAAGTTTGGTGATAAGGATGAAGGTGAACAAAGAGTCTATGTTGTTATGACAATATCACAAAACCAATAGTTACATTCACATAAAATGATACATATACGCTAGCAGTAGTTGTAGGCCAACTATAAAACCAATAAGTATTTAAACTATACATAACATCAAAGAATAGTTAGTATGTTCAGTTAGGTATGTATAGAGAAGACTACCCAAGTCCATAATTGTTTTTGTGAAGAGATCTAATGAAAAAGTTGGAAGATATATTTCATTCAAGTGTGACATAGGAGGCACATGTGCAAACCATCCTATCCTCTAATATGTTATTTGGATCTAATAATTAATTAAGTGTGTGTCATGAACCATATGTATAGAGTAATACACGATGAGAAGATAATACGATGAACTTTATTTAAAAAAAATTGGGAATATCGTGAAAGGGAAAAAATGTATTGGCAATAGATAAATTATCACTCTAAAACCAAAGAGTGTTTGTTAGTTAAGTTAGTTGCATATGAGGTTGGTGAATTCATGACTTTCCCCAATTGAGAAATTGAATGCAATAGGACTACATTTGAGAATTTTCAATAGAGAGGTTAACATGCAAAGAATGTTCCTTCGAATAATGTGTAGTTGTTGTTTAACTAAGAGTGGGAGAGGGATACAATTGATACAGTAGGAGGAAACATTTTTGAGAGTAACAGTCAATAAAGTGAGGCAACTTGCACGATTGAGTTCCAGTTATTCAAATAGTTATGTGTATTTGCAATCAGAGACTCTCAAGGCAAATTTTTAAGCTTCAAGAAAGAGAGTAGTATGCCCAAATATTTAACAAACAAAGTGTATTCATGACAACCAAGAATGTGATTGAAATGAAGCATATTGTTCATCTAAATATGTGTGGTAATAATAGATGATTTATTAAAGCTAATACATATACCTAATAGATGTGAGAAGATGTTAAGAATGCGAACAATGTTGATTTAACCTTTTTCGCTTGATTTCAAAGAAATGATAGTATCACAGACAGCTGAATTACATTTCCTTCCTAAAATAGTTATTATGAATGTGAACAAGAATAACACTCTCAACAACAAGTTATAATATTCAAGAAAGAATAGTGTAAAAAATATGAAGAGACGGGTAAGTAGAGGGTCGCTTTGTTCAGTCAATTAGTATTGCATAAGTATCCAAAAGAAATTTGTTAATAAGAATGTAGACGTTCATAATTACTTGTTGATGATGTGGCCAATGTGTAGCTTAAGTATATTGATGTGTACCTTCATAATTACTTAAATGTTGCATTAGTCAGACAATCCTATTAAAGCTTCTGATGCTAGTGGGATTTTTTGTTTTCTTAATAAGATCAATATGTATCTTATAAAAATATATGTCTATGAGAGGAATAATGTCATCATGATGCTTAGTGAATTTGAATATGTTTATGAAGGAATGTATGTTTTATGTTACAAAGGAAGGAGAGGTTGAATCCATCTTATCCTAGAGATTTGTCAACAACCAGATTATGAATACAAAAATAAATCTCATCATCCAAGAATGAGAGAAAAAGGTTGTTTGGAAGGTCAACTTTTTTATGGGAAAGAGTATTTATATCTCATATGAAGAAATTATATCTACATATATTATAGTTGAAAAGATCATGAAAATAATCCTTAATGTGAGCAATGATTGTATGTCTTATAGTGGTCATCACATGACAATCAAGAGCCTATGAATAATGGAACCTCAACTTTTACTGATACAAGTTTTTTTAAAAGAATTTGTACTATTATCACCCTCCTTAATCCAATGAATCTTTTATCTCTATTTACAAAATATTTCTTATTTGAAAAGGAGAGACTCGATTTTTATCTTTAAGAATTCAATATGAAATGGATTCTGGTCAATGTTGGTGTCATATTAAGGTAGTTTAAGCTTCAATAATGAAATACATATATGGATATTAATAAATATGACTTTATTCCATTGAATCCAAAGGGATTTTATTTTACTTAGATGTTTATGGGTATTAAAATTTGGATAGAATTCCTATTCCACATTCATTAAATTATTATCAATGATTGGACTAGAATCATTATGAGCAGTCTAAGATCTCTAGAAACAAAATAGTTTGGGCCCTTAAGGAATAAAGTTGGTGCTTGAGAGTGATGAGAAAGTTATTAGAGATGATACAAGTAGCAACATAAGAGTTATCCTAGAACAAAGAACATAAAAATAAATGGTTGTTCTCCTAACGAACCTATCAACTGTGTGTAGGAAAAATAGTTGTTGTCATGTCAACAAGGTTCTTTCCCAAACAAAGTTTGTTATACAATATTGAAGTGTTTATTTCTATAATATCCACTAGATAGTGTATTAATTTCAATATCATATCTAGTTAAATTAAAATCACCTTATATGACCCCAATGGCATCCTTAAATGAGGTCACAATTTGATGCAGATCCTAATATATTGTTTTGTTTTCATCTAATGGTTGTCCAGATATACTTGTGAAGAACCAAAAGTTGATCAACAATATTTTGGAGGTTTACAACAATCTTATAGTTTTCCATGTGAGTGCTAATATAACCCATGCCAATGAGTAAGCGACCTAATACTAGTTGAGAAAATTGAATCTAGTTGGTGATGATGTTACCTGCAATACTTCAATTTTGAAATTCTTGTAGGCTGTTTTAGTTTCCCATCTTTATGAGATCTAATAAAGTACCTAGTAGCATGGTGCCTTTTAGTGAGGGCCACACAACAAAGACTATAATTATTAATAAATATGAAAAAAGGATTATTAAACTATCATCTATAAATAGTTATGAAAAAAAGACTAGTTAAACTATCATCAAACAAATTAAAAGTTTAGTGATAAAGGTTAAAAGTATATTTTTCTACAACTGCAGGTGGCTCGTTATTTGACCAATAACTCAGGTCATTTTCTAAGTGATTTAGATCTTAATTGTCTTTTAAGGACACTGTCAAATTTAATGGAGATCTTGTTAGCAAAATTGTAAAATTATTCACCTGATTGTTGTGATTTGTTTTGTAACATAGGATATAGATCATATGCAATATCACGAGGTAGATAAAGATAGTAAGAGAGAGTGTTGGAGTACATGGGAGAAGATCATCATCATTCATATGGTGTGTGTTGTATCCCTATTAGGAGACCGCAAAGCATTATCAAAAAATGACTTTGTTTGTCTAATCCTTGTAAGACATTTGTATTCTTAGCTTCAAGTGTTTCTAAAACACTAGATGTTATCTTATTGATCTTCATATCCATCGAATCATATTTTAGTATGAGGGTTAAAATTGTTCTAACAAATATTCTCAGAAGGGCCTAGGATACTCAAAGAGATCTTGTTCTAAGTAATTTGATCATATACTGGAGTGCAACAAGGTGATCCCTTGGGATCGCTTTTTTTTTTCCACTTGTCATGCATCCTCTTATTCATGAGATCAGAGACAAATGTGGGCTTTTGATAACACCCAAATTTAGGCATTTGTGCTAAGCATTTATTCATGGTTTTATCATTATAGCCTTAATATATAACCCTATCCCCTTATGTTTTAGTAATTTACATCTTTTCACAGATAAAGTTGCTCAACTAGTCAATTTTGGGACTTATAGGCACCAAACCTGAGAAGACATCTATTGTCCATGATTTCTCCCCGACACATTATTTTTGCAGTACCTAGACTTCCATCTACCATGACCGTGGGAGCGACCACGACCTCAATCGAGACCATGGGATCTACCTCGACTACGACCAACCACGACTGCGGGATCTATCACGATCATGACTACGATCGCAATTGTGGGATCTACCTCGACCGCGGCCGAGGCAGGTGCCGCGACCATCTTCTTCCTTCGCCTATAAATACCCACCCTCGTGACTTGAAGAGGGGTTCTGAGATTGGGGAGTTCCAAGTTCTGAATTTGCTTGGTTCCCAAAGCCCCATAGGAGAGTTCTAAGGTCTGGAAAGGTCGAGGTGCTCATTCTACATATGTTCCTCTAGTTTGCTTCCATCTACAACCATTTTCCACCACCATTCACCTATATCCTACTATTTCCAGCCATCTTCCACCTCTATACACCCACGAAGCTATTGTTCAGTGTAGCATCAAAGAGAAAGGAGGACAAGGAGTCCAAAAGACCAAGGAGGATGGCCCAAAGATGAGATCCGGCCTATACAGAGGCTAAGGAGTGAGAGTCACCTCTTCTATATAGGCTAAATCTCTTCTTCTTCTCCTTTCTTCGACTGTTCTTGTAAGGACCATGACCCTCGTTTTGGGGTTACCCTATTTTCTTTGCCTACATCTTATGCTTAGATGTTTGCTAATCACCTGAGTTGTGATTAGGGTTTGGTTTGTGCTTTGTTGGGAGGTTGAGGTGCAACTTGCAATATTACCCAAGTTTGCCACCTTCAGAGATGTCTCTCTCCTTGCATCCTCTAGGGTTGAGAGGATGAGTTGGGTGCCCTGTTTGAGTTGTTTTGGGCCTCATTTAAGCTTGTGAAGCTTGGGCTTGTTGTTGGGCGTTCTCAAGCCTTGTTTTCTTGGTGTATCGGCCAAAATTGTACCGGGTATGAGAGTATCGGCCAGGGTTGTATTGGCCAAGTGGTGTATCGTCCATGTCACCATGTTGGGCGATACACACCCTCTTGACCTAGCCTCGTTTGTGTCACCATTCTTTGGACAAGTGGTCGTTGCTTTTCTAGTTGGTGGTAAGTCATGGGCAAGTGGTTTGGTGTGCTAGCAAGGTGGCATAGTTTGGACAAGTGGTGGTTTGGGCGAGCACATGTGGAGCAATCCCCTAATGGACGCCCACTTAACCCCCTTGCATATATACCCCCTTCAATGCTAGCTTGGGATCCCTTTAGCTCCTTAGTTGCTTCCCTTATTTCTTGGTGGTCGATATCTCCCCTTGGTAGAGCTCGGTGGCCAATATCCTTGGTGAAGTATTCTTCTTCCTCTAGAGGTGGCCGAAACCCTAGATGTGCCTTGCTCTTTCTCCTCTTGTGGTGAGTATCTCTCCCTATCCTTGGAACCTTCTTCTTCTCTCTTTCTTTTCATCCATGGTGGTCATGGAGTTCTCTTCTCTCCTAGTGTTGGCCGAAGGTG
Source organism: Alisma plantago-aquatica (assembly GCA_963693085.1). Taxonomy (NCBI): domain Eukaryota; kingdom Viridiplantae; phylum Streptophyta; class Magnoliopsida; order Alismatales; family Alismataceae; genus Alisma; species Alisma plantago-aquatica. Next base: position 1,017,019,427 of record OY856409.1, on the reverse strand, counting down.
GTTCCTTGGATCTTAAAGCTTGGTGCTTGGAGCTTTGGAGCTTGAGGAGTGTGCTTGAGGTGGGTTACATAACTCCTAACCCTAGATATATTACCTTTTCTTCATGTTGCTTGTTTACATGCTATCTTGATCGTCCATGCTTATTTTGTTAGTAATATCTTTGATTTAGTATGCACCTTGATCTTGTTGGATATGGTGACATGGTGATGTTGTTTAGATGTGATCTTGGACCTTGTTGGCCGAACCTTTGGATCATTGTTCTTTGGGCAAAACCCTTCTCTCACTTAGTTTTTGAGAGGTGAGCCTTTGGTTGGTCTTGACCTAGTTGAGGATGGAGGGTTGGCCGATATGGTGATGGACCTCCTTATTGCCCGATAGGTGATGGAAGTTGTGCAAAATCCCTCTCTCACTTAGTTGTTGAGAGGTGAGCCAACTCTCTTGATCTTTAAGGGTTTCTTGGCGGCAGTCTTGAGGTTGAAGATGACCAACCCATCATGCCCTTTGAACCCTTGCCCGATACCCCTCTTCTAGGGTTGAGCTTGGGCGTTATGCTTGGTGGATACCTTGTTGACCTTTTGACCGATATGGACCTTGACCTGAGATGTAGTGGGGAGGTATGTCTTGGACGACATGGTGTTGCCCGATATGAAGTCTTAGTTGATGTAACCCTGGATGGGTGATACAGTGTTTGATCAATATGAGTATGGTAGGCATATCTTGTGTTGGGCGATATGGCTTGTACTTGCATGACACCCCTAGTTGTGCTACCCGACATGGTGCCCTAGTGGCTATGTTGCCTTGAGTGATATGTAGCTTAGGCGTTAGGGTTTGCTGCTTTGGGCGATATGAGGTTTATCCTTGCTGCCCGATACTCTCTTACACCTAGATGTCTAGTGTTGCCCGATTTGGCTGTTGGCTGATATGAAGGTTGACCTAGTTGAGGATGGAGGGTTGGCCGATATGGTGATGGACCTCCTTGTTGCCCGATAGGTGATGGAAGTTGTGCAAAACCCCCTCTCACTTAGTTGTTGAGAGGTGAGCCAACTCTCTTGATCTTTAAGGGTTTCTTGGTGGCAGTCTTGAGGTTGAAGATGACCAACCCATCATGCCCTTTGAACCCTTTCCCGATACCCTAAGTTGGGTCCTGCCCGATACCCCTCTTCTAGGGTTGAGCTTGGGCGTTATGCTTGGTGGATACCTTGTTGACCTTTTGACCGATATGGACCTTGACCCGAGATGTAGTGGGGCGGTATGTCTTAGCCGACATGGTGTTGCCCGATATGAAGTCTTAGTTGATGTAACCCTGGATGGGTGATACAGTGTTTGATCGATATGAGTATGGTAGGCATATCGTGTGTTGGGCGATATGGATTATACCTTGCATGATACTCCCCTAGTTGTGCTACCCGACATGGTGCCCTAGTGGCTATGTTGCCTTGAGTGATATGTAGCTTGGGCGTTAGGGTTTGCTGCTTTGGGCGATACGAGGTTTATCCTTGCTTCCCGATACTCTCTTACACCTAGATGTCTAGTGTTGCCCGATTTGGCTGTTGGCTAATATGAAGATTGACCTATATGATGGGTGGTGCTTAGGGTCTAGTTGTGCCCGATATCAAGATGATAGTGGTTGCCCGACATGGTTGTTAACCCTAAATGGGTGTTGATCGATACAGTGTTGGGCATCACACTCTTTGATGAGGCATGTCTTACCTTTAGTGAGGACTTATGGCGCCTTTGGTGAGGGTTGCCCCTTACCCATTGTACCTTTGGTAAGGGTTGTCCCTTACCCGATATACCTATAGTGAGGGTTGTACCTTGTGATTGGTTGGAAATCCTAATGCTTGATTGAAAAGTTATGTATGATAATGTCATGCATAGATATGCTCATCCAATAAGCATAATTATATCTCTCTCGATATATGAAATAAGTTTAAGATGTTCATTGTATGAGTACAGTTGTACCTCTATGCTTATGCTAACCATGTAGGTACCATTTTTATGATGAGGCCATGGTGATGGCATGATAATGAGATGATATGGGACATCAAGGGTTATGATATACCCAGTATGACGGGTGCTACCCATGAGATGGCAATGTGTGCCTTGATGATGGGATTGAGTCCCTGTGATGTTGATCCTTGAGATGGATCTTAATGATTGGCAAGAGGCCAAGTGGTAACATGTAAATGTTGGATCCTTGTGATGGATCAAGATGATTTTGATGGATTTGAGAATAAAAATGATGATGTAACACAGGATAATGTGTTTTGTGTTTACTCATTCTTATTATAGTTGCATGTTACATAACTTGGTTGAATCTTGCAACCCACTTAAAATGCAGAATTAATTATAGAAGAACCTTTCATGTAGTTTGCCCTGGACATAGATCCATCATCGTCAGTAGCTGGTGATGGTGAAATGGGTTCTCTTGCGGGTTAACCCAGAGCGCATATTGTTGAATATGTAGGGTTTTCTCCTAGCTGAAAATAGGAGGACTAGATTGCAACTATGATTGTAGACTCAAGATGTGTATAAAAGCATGGTGAACATGCCCATGGCTCAATGTGATGGAGCATGAATGTGTTCATGACTCAGGAGCATGGTGAATAGGCCCGTGGCTCAAGGTATGCTAGCGCCGAGACCTATACCAAGGCGGGCTAGAGAAAAGGGTAGCCTGCAGAGCTGGCCCTATGGCTGAGGCCACTTAAGAAAGAGACTGCGGTCCTACTTTGGATATCGTGCACTGACCATGAGGAGGTGAGGTCATGGAGTCTGACTCTCCCAATGACCTTGTATAGCACCGGATCTGGGCTTCGCAGCCGAAGGTTGGATTTGAGCGGTACAACTCACTTCCTCAGGGCATAATAAATTGTAATCCAGCTGCATAATATATATATTGCTTAGGGCAAAACACGGAACATTAGTTGAGGCCTTGCTTGTATAGTTTCCCTAGTTATATCTTGCAGTTAATTACATGTTCCTCATATCTTATGATAAGTTCTTATATAACTTGTCTTGTCAATCATGTTCCATAAGAAATACCTGGTTATATGCCTCCCAGTTATCATGGTAAGTTTGTTAGTAAAGTTAGTTCTGTTCAGTATGTTGCATTTATGAGCTGCTTATATCAGTTATCTGCTTTACCTATTCAAGCTTTCCTGAGGTTTCATAGCTCAGTGGGGAGTTATGTTTCTTGCTGGGACTGTGTGTCTCACCCCGCTGGTTTTAAACCTTTTTAGGTGATCGTGCTAGACGTGGTGGTGGTCGTGAGATTGCAGCCGAGCAGCAAGAAGAACAGTAGGAGGCAAGAGATGGATATGTTGTTGTTTTGATAGTTTTTTGGTAGAGTCCTAGAGTCATCCCTGTACTCTCAGGTCCTTGGTGGTGTTTTGATGACGTTTCACGATGTAAAGTTGATGTAGCTTGCTATGGCCTGTTATGTATATAAACAAGTGGTGAACTCTTTTTGCCTATGGGATAGTTAGGTCCTATGAACTGTGGACATATATCAAGGTTTATGTATATTTATATAACATGTTTCCTTACATGATAAGGATCTGGATGTAATAGTTTCTTTATTATCTGCTTTCCACAATTGGTTTTAATTTACCTGTGTGTTTGGTAATATGTGGTTTATAGAGGTTCCATACATTTTCACGTGACATTTCATTTTTTGTGTGATAGCGGGATGTCACAATTCTCCTTTGTTTCTGTACAAATTATGTTCTTCCATCTTTGTTTGGTGCCAACTATGTTTGTCCATGACTAGTTGAGATCCTTCTTGGCTATGTAGCCCGTTTTTGGCATGTTTATGTACTTTTACCTTAAGCAAGAAGTTTTATTCTAGATCTAGTATGTTTATTGTTCTATCTTCTCTTTCTGGTTATGATTGCTAGTTTGGTTGATCTCTTTCTTGCTTAAACTTCTATTTCTATCTATATCGAGAGATTCACTGTAGAAATAAATAAGAGAAGGTAGTTTTGATTAGAACCTGAAAGGAGGACGGTCCAAGGTGATCTGTGCAAAATTGTAGACCTGGGCACGACCGGGCCAAGCTCGGCACGTTCGTGCCTACTACTTGGTTCTTCCCAGATCACACCTATTCTTAACATCTCAGAATATTCTAGACCTGAGAGTGTATCTAGAATATTCTAGGGCGTTGATTTGTCATCCTCGAGAGAGGTTTCATGTCATTTAAGGGTTTTAGTTACGCTGCACAAGAGCAGGTGGGATGACCCCACAAGAATAGATACCATAATATGTTCTATGTTTGGATGTAGGTTGCTTGCTTGGGTGTTCGAGGGTTGTCTACGCTTGAGAACGGTGCATAGACTGCCCAACTTGTGGTTACATAGTCTGGGACTCCTTCTCTCTGATTAGTGGCATCCTACAGACTCTATTTTATTTTCTTTTCTCTGTTTTGCTTTACTTCATGACAACCTGCTAGACTAGTTCTAGCTCTATAATTTTATCGACTATCAGATTGGCTTATCTGACTTAACGGTGAAATCTTAAGCGTCCTAAACATTCCCATGTGGCCATTTCTCAAGAATAATATCTAAGGGTCCTGATACTACTACTTGGATCTGGAACCTACATGTTGATGCTCACGATTTCGATAGTCATACCAATGATTTGGAGGAGATCCTGTGTTTGACCCCGTATATCTACTTTGACCCCGTAATAAAGTTGCGGGGGTCCTTGAAGGTTTCGAGTTATAAATTCAAAGTCCAACCGCCCTATCGAGACACAATCAACTTTTGATGTCGTTGTTGGGGATCATGGTTTTCAATTTTACACGCCTAAAAGATTTCGTTTTGTCATCCTTAAGCCTGTATATACATATGTATAGTTTTTTGTTTGTTTTACACATACTCATTCATATATACTAAATAGATTTCCTTTTTCTTATACTTTTTCGGCCATAGATCTTGCCTCCGCAAGACAAGTTATCTTATCCACCTGTCCTCCTGAGTTTTTCCACAGTTCTGACTGTTGGCAAATAATTGAAGGTCATGCTCTATAGCTAGTCGGACTACACTCGCCTCCACTGTCGTCATACTTAGAAGTTTCAACAACAGAGATTATTGATCATCCCTCGACTTCTGTGTTATCATGGGATCAAGAAATTATTAGAGAAGTGGAGCTAGCTGGAGAAAGTGTCAATGAGCTAATCTCCTCCTTAGCTCCTCATCTCCAAGAAAATGTTGATCTGCTCTAGTAGCTACTAGAAAAGTAGGATCATCATCTCAAAGTAGCCACTGAGATCACAGACCATAGTAGAAGTTTACTTCAAACTATTGAACAAGGATTCATCCAAGTGCATCAATTTGATATCGCAGGTTCCCAATAGAGGTGCATGGTGAAATTGATAGATCTTGAAAGCATTGTTGCCCTCAACTACAATAGCTTCATGATAAGGATGTTGAACAGGGCAGGAGGCTTCAAGAGCTCATCAATTTAGTTTCCACGTGATTACAAATGCCAGAGCACAATCATGAAGACATCAATCATCAATACCATACCATTGAGCCTGATATGGAACATACCTCACCATCTTATTCAGACCATCAACTGGATTTACAAGGATTTTTCTATGAAGACAAACCCACCTGGGGAAACCTTTCATTCTATCCAGATGCTTCACTTGATCAACTAATGGAATCTACAAGCCACGTGCATGAATGGTTTTATGATGATGAAGATGATGACTTTTATCCTCCTCAGGGCAGCCAAGAGACCTCGTAACTTCAGGATCAGTTTGAGCAACCTGAATCAGACATTGACCCAGACCAGGGTGATATCTCTCATATTGAGACATGTCACTTCGCTTTGAGCAGTATGCTGACCATGTTTTGGAACAATTTGTTCAGTGAGGATGATGACGACTATTCCTCATAGTGGAATGAATATACTGATGATGATGAGTTGGAGCAGCATGAGCTGACATTCACCACCATCCCATTACAAGGCTTGGTGGACATCAGAGGAGAAGGATGGACAATCCATCACAACACAGCTGCTGAGTATGAAGATACACGGACCCCATAGAAGGTGACAAGCTTGGGGTGGTAGAACTATAAATAGATTCAACTTGGGATACTTCTTGTTCAGAATATGATTAGATGACTCAGATTATATATGAAAATTTGTCCAAGCATCCAACCCCATATTCAAAGGTGGAGAAAGGAGAGAGGAGTCCTCTAGAAAACTTTTAGCCTCTCCCCTCCATCTCATCCTATGTCGACATCCTAGGGCCTTTCTATTCAGATTCATATCCTGGAAGGTACCTTGAAGATGATTTACCAAAGAATTCATCTTAGAGCAGTTCAAGACAATTCCAGTAGAAGGATGAATTCACCAAGTCATCATATTCTATTCCTCTACTTTAGACTCAGAAGGGTTCAGATCTCCTCCCCTTGTTCTCCTACATGGCAGACCCCATCGGCAAGACATAGGTGACATTAGTCCCAAAACTTAGGATTTGGGATCCCAGTGTCAGTATGTGGGGCAGCCACCCCCTTCCTCTTACTCCTTTCTTTTCTCTTTTTGTTAAAATAAATTTTGTTTTTCAAGTTCTTACTGAGATAGTTTCTCTCCTCTAACTACTTTTACATACCCTTTCATACATGCATCATATTAGGACATCAATAAAATTCTTTCCCGTACGTCCATGCATTCCTTCCCTACTATACTAAGTTTAAGGCTTGCTCGAGGACGAGCAAAGTTTTAAGCTTTGGGTGGTAGGGCTATTCTCCCTTCTATCTCTTCATTTTTTATACATGCATGTTTACTTCTTGCATTTAGGCGTAAATTTGAATTTAGCCTTATTGTTTTATAGGACTTTGTTCTGTAATTTGTAGCTTTGCAATTAAGGTTACGTGATGCAAATCTTGGAACTAAATGCTTATCCATGCACCTAAATGCACATTTTTCATCTTAAACTGCTTGATCTTTTGCTTGACTTTCTCATTGACTCTTTCCTTAAGTATGGTAATAAAACATAAGGTTATGTACCTTTTTCATAGCTTAAAACATTATTCCCTTGATCCATGTTGTGAACGACAAGTCCTGGATATAGGACCATTGGAAAGAAGCTAGAATTTGATCAAAACTCCAAGCTGCATTTCTCATGAACTTGCCTCTACTCTAAGGACCCTTGAATCATATTTACTATCTTTTCACACAGGTATCAAGTGGATAATGATGAGCTTTGAGCTATAATCAAGTTGAAGTGCTTTCCTTGATGATCTCCATGCCTTCTCATCTTAGATTGAGTAAAAAAGATGAAAATAAAAAATTTGCAAAAGAGGCTTGGCCGCCCACAAAATCCCAAAAACACCAAAATAGTTCTCACCAAAACCTATAAAAATAGAATGCAGAGAACAAAAGCTTGAGTGTGAATAAATGAGCGTTGTTTTCTCTTTTAGGAGAGTTGAGGATGGTGCCCATCCGGTGTATAACTGTGCTCATGAACGTGAGTATGTCGTGCCTGGTAATGCCACCCTAAGGCTCATTAGAGAGTCACTAGGAACCCCTAGGAGACCTATGAGATCATCCCAGTAGCAGGGTTGGTTTGGGCATAGTACGAGGAGTTTGTCTCACTACTTTGTGCCAATTAGCCCAGACTGTAGGGATTGTTGCTCATTACATGGACCGACCTGATGCAAATCGGAACCCTCAAAAGTCATTAGAGTCTTTTTTCTTTTGTTGCTTCTTAGGACCTGAATAAGTGGGAGGCGAGTTGTTCCTGATTGGTCTGTATGAATACATGATGATGGCTCATTGCTCATCACCTGTGCGATCACCTATGTGACAATGTTTTTATGATGTATAATTATTATTCAAACCCTCATGAGTATCGACAGGTTGTAGTGAATTCACTTAATCTTGCCTAGACACTCTTTGATCTTATTTTAACATGATTGTGCATGATAGGTGGAGTTTTGCTATGAAATGACATGGGTCAAGAGAATGGATGTTTTAAATTATTTTTCCTAACCTTAGCATTTATCGCCATTCTTAATTTGGATGTTATCTTTTTTATCTTTGAGCGCAGTCTTGCTTGAGGACAAGAAAAGGTTTAAGCTTGGAGTGGTTGATAACACCCAAATTTAGGCATTTATGCTAATCATTTATTTATGATTTTATGTCATTATAGCCTTAATATTCCCATAATAACCCTATCCCCTTATGTTTTAGTAATTTACATCTTTTCATAGATAAAGTTGCTCAACTAGCCAATTTTGGGACTTGTAGGCACCGGACCTGAGAAGACATCTATTCTTTGAGATTTCTCCCCAACACATGGTTTTTGTAGAGCTAGATTTCCATCTACCGCGACCGTAGGAGCGACCGTGACCACGGGATCTATCACGACTGCAGTCAAGATCACAGGATCGACCTCGACCGTAGACAACCACGATCAGAGGATCTACTGCGACTGTGACTGCGGTCGTGACAACATGATCTACCTCGATCATGGCAAGACCACGACCGTGGAGTCGACCTCAAACGCGGATCCAACTGTGACCGAGGTAGGTGTCACGACCATCTTCCGCCTTCGCCTATAAATACACACCCTCGCGACTGAAGAGGGGTTCCCAGATCGGGGAGTTCCAAGTTCCGAATTTTCTTAGTTACTAGAGCCCCGTAGGAGAGTTTCCAAGGTCTAGAAAGGCTGAGGTGCTCATCCTACATCCGTTCCTCCAATTTGCTTCCATTTACCACCATTTTCCACCACCATTCACCCATATCCTACCATTTCCAGCCATCTTCCACCTCCATACACCCACCCACCTGTTGTTTGGGGCAGAATTGAAGAGAAAGGAGGCCAAGGAGTCCAGAAGACCAAGGTGGAGGACCCAAAGATGAAATACGACCTATACAGAGGCTAAGGAGTGAGATCCACCTCTCCTCTATGGGCTAAATCACTTCTTCTCCTTTCTTCTACTGTTCTCCTGTGATTCTGTACAAATGATATTCTTCCATCTTTGTTCAGTGCCAACTATGCTTGTCCATGGCTAGTTGAGCTGCTTCTTGGCTATGTAGTCTGTTTTGGGCATGTTTATGTACTTTTACCTTAAGCAAGCAATTTTATTTCAGATGTAGTATGTTTACTATTCTATCTTCTCTTTTTGGTTATGATTTCTAGTTTGGTTGATCTCTTTCTTGCTTGAACTTCAATTTTTGTCTATATCGAGAGATTCATTATAGAAATAGATAAGAGAAGGTAGTTTGGATTGGAATCTGAAAGGAGGACAGTCCAAGGTGATCTGTACAGAATCGTAGACCTGGACACGGCTGGGCCTAGCCTGACACGACTGGGCCCACTACTTGGTTCTGCCCAGATCATACCTGTTCCTAACATCTCAGAATATTCTAGACCTAAGAGGGTATCTAGAATATTCTAGGGTGTTGATTTGTCATCCTCGAGAGAGGTTTCATATCATTGATGGGTTTTAGTCACGCTGCGCGAGAGCAAGTGGGATGACCCCACAAGAACATATACCACAATACGTACCATGTTTGGATGTAGGTTACTTTCTTAGGTGTTATAGGGGTGTCTACGCCCGAGAACGGGTGCATAGACTGCCCAACTTGTGGTTACATAACCAGGAACTCCTCTCTGATTAATAGAATCCTACAGACTCTATTTTGTTTTCTTTTCTTTGTTTTGATTTACTTTGTGACAACCTACTAGACTAGTTCTAGCTCCATACTTTTATCGACTATCAGATTGGCTTATCTAACTTAAGAGTGAAATCCTAAGTGTCTTAAACATCCCCACATCCATGTGTTCGACCCCGTATATCTACTTTGACCCCGTAATAAAGTTGCGGGGGTCCTTGAAGGTTTTAGGTTATAAATTCAAAGTCTGACTACCCTCTCGAGACGCGATCAACTTCTTCTTCATGTTTGGTACCTTGACGACAAGCCTCCAGATCTTGTAGGAAGTTATTAGGATCCTTCCATGAGAACTTTTTGTCTTTTCTCCATGAATAGTCATTATTTCTATATCCCTATTGTTGTATGAATTTTACTTGGGCTTCCTCATCCTCATATGCATCTTCCTTAGCTAGCAATTTCTTGGCTAAAAGATCTAACTTGTCATTCAACTCTTTTATTGCTTTAGATTCACCTGCCACTCGAACCTTTTCCACAACGCCTCTTTCACCCCATGATTGTTTCTTAGCCATATTCTTAAGGATCTCCCAACATCTAGTATCCCTATTATTCAGGAAGAATCCAGAACCGGCTGGATCGAGGTTACTTCTATCATGCTCGGAGAGAGCAAAATACAAGATCTTTACTTGTGTCTTCTTATCAAGCCCGTGATGCGGGCATCGCCTGAGCATGATCTGAAATCTCTCCCAGGTCTCAGAATACGTCTCTCCTGCTTGTTGTGTGAAGTTGTGGATCTTTCTGATCATGTCATTGGTCTTCTCGGGCGGAAAGAACCTCTCGAAGAAAACCTCAACCATGTGGTCCCAAGACTCCACATATTCATCATCCAAGTTGTTCAACCACTCCCACGCGATTCCCGCTAGAGAACTCGGGAATAGCTTCAAGTAGAGCACATTTTGTGGAAATCTGTCGATTTTTATCATATCGCAATTCTCCACAAATTGACTAATGTGCGCGACGGGGTCTTCATTTTTGAGCCCATGGAAAGCATTGGACTTCACCAAGTTGATTAGAGCCGGATCAATCTTGTATGTCGGAATATTCACTGCTCGCTTCTTAATCGGCCCCTTGGAAGCAGATGAGGAAGAAGCTTTGATCTTCTCCCATATTGTTTGTGGCTCGTCCATCTCTTCTTGTTCTAATTATGAATCTGTTTCTTCAAGATGGTCTTGATTATTGTCATCCTCGTCTTCCGGTCCCGGCAGTGGAACCTCAGGTGCGTGCCGTGTGTAGTCAGTACTATGCGTCTGCACCATGCACAGTACCTGAAAATAGAAAAATTAAATTTAGTACAATGCTTGACGATTGCAAATATTTAGAAAATAGATTATAAATTTTTGGAATGATAAAAATAAATAAAAATGTGGCCTAGAGTGGCCGCTCACAGCACTCGAAGTGCTGACAAATCGACGTATCCCCGGCAATGGCGCCAAAAACTTGATGCAAATTTACCATGCGCAGAAACGTAAGTGAACGCGTCAAAGTAGTACAGGCCTTTGTGAGGCCCGAGTCGAACTAAGGGATACGTAAAATCATCGGGGACTCCTACTAACTGCTCACGATCAGCTAAGCCGATTAAATAGTTGAGAGTTGTTGTTGAAATTAAAAGAAAATCAAAATAAAACAAAACAAGGCAATCGATTAAATGTTTGGTTTAATCAATTCAAAAGGAGATCTTTAGGATTGCGGTTTCACCGCGGGTTTTCATTTTATTAAATTCTAAATAATCACTCAAATTTATCTTTCTATCCGGGTAGTGGCCTGAAATCAGAATTGCCCACTGTCGTGGTACAATTCACTACCTGTGTCTAGGTCGGTTCCACCATCGTAGTAACCTATACCCTAAACTAGGTGCATTAAAAATGATCTCTCGGTATCCACCATTAATCTTACACCACCTTGTTCAAGGGATTTGTCAATTAATGTAAATTCCGTCTCTTTTCAACCATTAATTCTTCTTTCAAAGCAATTAAGGGTATTAGATTATTATTATGGTGATCAAGCATAACAATATATTGGAGAAAACGAAATTATACCGTGGATTTAAGAGATAAGACATGAATTACTATGCCAGAATCGTCATACAATGAATTCTCGGGCTACTCCCGGTCCTAAAGACAAAGGGGATTAGCCCCGCATGTTCATCTCAGAGTACAATGTGGAGAATAAAAGGGAAACATGAGAAAAACGAGATTGAGTGGTGAAACCCCTGAACAGAGAAGGTCCAATCGATCCTTGGCATGGAATATGCGTTCTCCCGCCTTTCGGTGGTGGAATTCGTGTTCTTCAGTGTCTGGATCGGCTGGGGCGTGCTCTCGTGCTCCGTTCTTCTCTCCTTGCTCTTCGGAATGTGTGCAACAACTAATGACGTGATCCCCCAGTCAAGGGCGCCATCATTAGGTATATCTCCCGAATTAGGTTGCCAATTAACCACGACCGTCCGATTAAGATTAATCTGAAACAAACTCATATCTGACGGCGTCGATACCATCGACGCGAGTCAATGGTATCGACCTAGCGTGGTAGCGGCAATCCTTCTTTTCTTTCGTCTGAGCGCCTGATGTCATCTCGATACCGTCGACATGGGTCGATGGTATCGACGAACCTGTAGCGACGGTTTTGTTGTTTTGTGTCGCTGCAGCTCCTCCCATCGATAGTATCGACTTTTTGGTTGATAGTATCGACGCACTTCTCGCCAGCAACCTGATGGTATCTCGATACCATCGACATCCCTGTCGATAGTATCGACTTTCTTCTGGTCCTTGCGGCTGGCAGCCTGTGGTCCGGTCGATGGTATCGACCACCGTCGATGGTATCGACGGTAGCACATACTTGTTTTTCCTAAAATTAACAAACAGAACCACATAAATCCACAGAAAATATATTCTTTCGATAATTAATACTCAAAATGCTTAAATACAGGGAATTTGACATAAAGAAGTAGCATAGACCAAAATGAATGAATTATGCAACATTAACCATGAAAATGACTAATAAATGCATAAAACACATATCAAACAAGTCTATAAATGTGACTCAAACTCATCGCATCAGAAGTACAGGAGAGCAAGAGTTTTTGAATTGGGAGTTGGAAAGGGGTAGATATGGCTATATAAAGAAAGAGGTCAAGTATGAGGTGTCTATGAGACTTTCCATGTGTCATGTATAAGGGTGTCCATGGACATGAAAGCCTTTATGGATAAGGAAGAAGTCAAGCACGAGGTGTTAAATTACTTTCCATGTGTCCAATGCTAAGGGTGCCTATGGACATGCAAACCTTTATGGATAAGGAAGAAGTCAAGCATGAGGTGTCCATCGAGCTTTCCATGTGTCCTTAGCCTAGGGATTTCACGTCCATGTAAGAGGACAGCTCATAGAGGCTTCTTGAACATCAAACATCAGTTTATGGACACTTATAGGCCATCCCAACCGACCTCTAATCAAAGAAATAACCCCATTTCTAAAGATAAGCTCATTTATAAAGAGAGTAATCCCTAAAATGCCATTGGAAAGAAACACCTTCAAACCAAGGTCCAACTATGTTCCCTGAGGTTCAAAAACTTGATAATGGTAAGGGAATATATAAGGATTATAATGCATGTGAAAATTTTTAAAGAAAACCTCCCAATTGGTTAAATTGCATAAAAGTCCAAAATGTACCTAAAATTGCATAACTTGCACAAACAACATCCAAATTGGACCAAACTTCATCCACAAGTCATATTTGATGTGTTAAATATGAATTTGCCATTATTTCCATATTTGGAAGTTATATAATCACCCATTACTTATACCTTTTACTCATTTTCTCTCTCCTAAACTTATCCTAATATTTCAAGGTTGTCCAAATTAGATGAAATTTGACATGTAGGATAATTTTGATATGTAGATTTTGAATTTGAAGTTTGTTTCCACTTCTGAGACTTCTTTTTATGAGATATGTCATATGGCCCATTAACGACCCATTATCTAAATTATTCATCCAATTAAGTTTCTTATCTTCATATTACCACCAAAATGAGTTATGTGGCATATTTTATGTATCCATTATAAACCTAAGATTAATTTTAGAAAATTAGGTTACATTAAGGTGATATATATATGCATGAGCTAATTGGGGTTATACTAAACATCTATTTAGGTCTAACCTTCAACCTTGTTTGTCTAAGTCAAAAATATCAGCTTCCATGGTAGGGTCCGAGATCTAATATGTTACAACACACCACCCCTTAAAGGGATTTCATCCTCAAAATCAAAACATACACACATAAGAAAACAACTTATTCACCACACCTTAAAGGATTCATCTTATTAATTAAAAACTATTATTTAGGTACGAAAGGTTCAACTACACTTCCTTACATCCAACTACATAAGCATCATGCAAAAAAACATAACTTGTAAAGACAAACTATGAACTATGGTTTAACTTGCTCTTGTCCATCCTCAAACAAGTCTTTACACCTGGGAGACTAGTTCAACATATTAGGGTCCCTAAAGATAAATCATATAGACGTCTAAGGCTACTATTGCCTAAAAGCATGCTATTTTGAACAATTCATATCAGCTCAGGCCAGGCCGGTATCATATGGATTCAGGAGTCCTCGTAAACCAAACTAGTGGTGCAGAGGAAAATCTTGCCAGCCCCTAAACCCTGATCCTTTCTAGACACCTTTGCTTTCAACTTTATGTCCTAGTAGCTGCCTAAAGGTCAAGCTAAACAACCTCAAGTTACTATGGTTACTTATGCATATTTTAGTTGTAAGTATTTTAGGGATCTATTCATCATTATTCTAATGTGAAATTATAGGATCCTAAATCAACCCTTCATCCTCAATTAATCAACTCTAGGAAAAACATGTCACTTCAAGGTAAGGAAAAGATTCTAACTAGGGAGACAAAATTGAAATAGTCAGATTCTGACTACTATGGGCTCTGATACCATACTGTAAGGAGGTGGTATCACCCCCTTACTAAAAAAATTGAAGAATAAAACACACTCAAAGGTATGCTAGAATAGGTGCAAAATTTTCAAACTTAAATTAATGGTATTCAAAACAAAAGTATAGCAGCGGAATAAAAATAATGACTGTATTTAATTTTCATAAAAGATTACAAAAGTACATCATAATATCCCATAAGGGTTTACATGTATGATACAACATAAGGATTTAAGTAGAAGGAAATCTAAACCATAACAACTTTGTCTCTAAGATTTAACTCCTTAAGATAGTCCAAAACTTCATGCCTTATCATCCAAGTCCTTCATCTAGGGTTGGAAGCATACCCCAGCAAGAATAGCAAATAGATGACATCAGCAAAGGCTGGTATGTGCATACTAAATAGGAAATTGAGCAATATATGGAATAAAGGACATCAAATATAAAGTACTTCCCATAGAAAGGACAAGGACTACCCAAATGGGTATCAAGAGAAATGATTTTCAATAACAAAAGAGATACTTGCCATAATGAAAACAATAAAGTTGTGTCATACTAGCACATGTAAAGAAAGTAGGGCACACACCCCTACAATCATCATCAACCTACATGCATGTGAGATAAGCATATCCCTAGAACAATATAAACACAAAGCCAGCGAAGTCTCATAAACTTGAAACCTGATAGAGAAAGGAATATTGTCAATCTCCCAAATATATAAAACATGGGCCAAGAATCACACATGTTGACCTGGGTATGAGGTTCCTTTCCATCCCAAAAGAGTAGGAAATATCACATCTTCTCGGCAGGAAATAACACATCTGCCATAAAAACCAATGCAATTACACAACTCTAGTGCTACTGAATCACATAGCATGTTAAATGTAGAGGCAAGTAGAAAGTATAGTCAGATTACATAAAGTAGTCAGCACAAAAGTGACCAACATATAAACCCACCTCATAAGTGGTAAAAAGACATCACATGTCCACAAATAAACATCCACATCATAGTGGGCACATACCATCAAAAGCTCAACATGCACCAAGGTACAAGATAAGAGTCAAGAAAATATCCAAGATTACCACAAATAATATATTTCAAAATAACCATGATATCATAATATAAGAGCAATGTGTATAGGCTATTGTACATAGGACCAAGAGAATGAATAAGCATCGATGAATTGCTCAACATTTAAGAATAGGGGATACATCATACCTCAACTTCAGAGTCTAAATAGTCCAAGTCAAGCCTAGGCCTACAAAGAACCTCTAGTGAAGGTGGACAAGTCCAATAAGTAAGGTTCCCAAGCTTAGAGAGGCTGGTTTCTCCAACAAAGCTCCTATTACGAGCAAGAAGCACCTTCTCCACTTTAGAGGTGAAAAACCCTAACAAAAGAACATGGAGATGAGGTGTTTATGGGTTCTAGGTGGGGTTTCACCATGGAAGGACATGGTTAAGACCTGGAGGAAGGTGGAAGGAAGACAAACAACATGATAATAGGGAAGAAAATGAAGATACTTACTAGTTTTGGTCAAAATCACCAAGGAGAAGCTTAAGAAATCCTAAATAGAGAAATTTTGAACCCTAGGAGCCTTATTCACCAAGGTAGGCACCTCCTTTTACCTTGGGACAACACCTTCATGGAAAAAAAGAGTAGGAATGATGATCTAAGCTAGAGGGAGTAAAGGAGAGCAAGAGTTTTTGAATTGGGAATTGGGAAGGGGTAGATATGGCTATATAAAGAAAGAGGTCAAGTATGAGGTGTCTATGAGACTTTCCATGTGTCATGTATAAGGGTGTCCATGGACATGCAAGCCTTTATGGATAAGGAATAAGTTAAGCATGAGGTGTCAAATTAATTTCCATATGTCCAATTCTAAGGGTGCCTATGGACATGCAAACCTTTATGGATAAGAAAGAAGTCAAGCATGAGGTGTCCATGGAGCTTTCCATGTGTCCTTAGCCTAGGGATTTCATGACCATGCAAGAGGACAGATCATAGAGGCTTCTTGAACATCAAATGTCAGTTTATAGACACTTATAGGCCATCCCAACCGACCTCAAATCAAATAAATAACCCATTAGTTGATAGCTTCTAAAGATAAGCTCATTTATAAAGAGAGTAATCCCTAAAATGCCATTGGAAAGAAACACCTTCAAACTAAGGTGCAACTAGGCGCCCTAAGATTCAAAGACTTGAGAATGGTAATGGAATATATAAGTACTATAATGCATGTGATATTTTGCAAAGAAAACCTCCCAATTGGGTAAATTGCATAAAAGTCTAGAATGTACCTAAAATTGCATAACTTCACAAACAACATCCAAATTGGACCAAAATTCATCCACAAGTCATCTTTGATGTGTTGAATATGAATTTTCCATTATTTACATATTTTGAAGTTATATAATCACATTATTCATTACTTGTGCCTTTTACTCATTTTCTCTTTCCTAAACTTATCCTAATATTTCAAGGTTGTCCAAATTAGATGAAATTTGACATGTAGGCTAATTTTGATATGTAGATTTTTAATTTGAAGTTTGTTTCCACTTTTGAGACTTATTTATATGAGATATGTCATATGGCCCATTATCTAAATTATTCATCCAATTAAGTTTCTTATCGTCATATTACCACTAAAATGAGTTATGTGGCATATTTTATGTATCCATTATAAACCCAAGATTAATGTTAAAACATTAGGTTACATTATGGTGATATACACATGCATTAGCTCGTTGAGGTTATACTAAACATCTATTTATGTCTAACCTTCAACCTTGTTTGGCTAAGTCCAAAATGTCAACTTCCAGGGTAGGGTCTAAGATCTAGTATGTTACACCCTCACTTACACCTATCATTATTGTGTAATTATGTAATATTCTATCTATTATATTTTTGATAGCTAATTTTCTTGAACAAATCATTATAAACCTATCAATTACTTCCATTAGTAGTATATTATATGTAATAACATGATGGGTATCATGGTAGTTGATCAAGATGTCCATATTATAATAAAAAATAGGTTTTACCTCCTAGAACCTTGATTACCTTATAAATTGTGGTCATAACTTGTAGCAATCACAAATATTTTTTACATTGTTCCTACCACACATACATGTTCATATGTATATATGTATGTATATGTTATGGATTAATTTGAATAATTATTATTACTAGTTTTTAGTATCATCATTGTCAATGTCAGTTATCATTCCAACTAGATTCAGATGTATGATTAGTTCTAATAAATAGGTTACAAAATTGAAATAAGTGAAATGGGAACTCACCTACAAGTCATATATTATAGAATCTTTCATGCTCCACATCATGATCTGATATTATGATTCGGATTGACCCTTTTCTATCTTGACATTTTACATAACAAAACTGATAATAACCTCCAAGTGGGGTGGTTTGAGGGGTAGTACCTATTTTGATTGAGGGATATGTACCTTTTGTTTTAAGAGAGAGAAGCCACTATGATATTTTAGATAATGTTCTTTTTACAAGGTTTTAACGCCCATGGGGTCAAAGGGTTCATGGATAGAGACTAGGAGGAGTGGGTGAAGTCAAGATGCAATAGTTTACATGTAACCTTGTTGGTGCAGAGGTGCCTTGTTCATTTATAAACTTTCTAATGCTATTGCAACTTAATGAGAGAATGTGTAGGTTTTCGGAAGGAATAACATGTGTTAATATAAATAATCATAGCTACAAGGTAGGATTTTATCCATCTAATGGAGGTGGACATAATGGTGAAGAGCGGTGTATTTTCATGGTTTTAGGTTTCCACACTGGCCCTTGCCGATGACAATAGTTGTTTGTGATGGTCCTTCTATATTAGTCATTGGAAGCAACTCACACACGTAGATTGTAGGTGCCTAGTTCAGTTATAAAATGGTGTGGAAAATTAGGTGGTGAAGATCAAAGGTGTTGTCAGTTATATTTAGATTTGGGGACTTATGTATAGTGCCCTTCCTTAGTAACAATTGTCAGGATTGAGGTAGTGGAAGGAGAAAATGATGGCTATAATTGTAGGTTGTGGAGAGGAGGAGGAGAGCAAAGATTAAGGAAGGGAAGAGGATGATGAGAAGAAAGGATAAGAGAGAATCACACATTGTCAATTAGATAAGGACCAACTTCTCTTGAGATGGTCATGATGCAAGATGCGCATCCACAACGGACATGCACACAGAGGGGTTTTCTAGGGCATGGAGAGGATAGGGAAGAACAGGAAGAGGAAGGGAAGAAGAGAAAGGAGAAGAGGAAGAAAAGGAGCAGAGTAGGCAGAGGGTTGATGGGACATTGTTGACCCATCCACAACCCTAGTTCATCATTGATAGGGTAGATGGGGAATAAGGCACTACAAAGTTGTATTAAATTGAGGATGTGATTAAATGTAATTAATATGAACTCCAAAAATAAGTTTAAAAAATTAAATACATAATTTATTTAAGTCTATTTTGTACCAAAATGATGACGATGATAAATTAGAGTGGGAGTACTCAAATAAATCATTAACTTACTATTTTAGATTAGCTTAGACCTTAATTAGTTTAGGGTTTTTTTGGCATTTTATATATCTAAAAGAGTATAATGGTCCATACACTCTCTGATATGGCACCAATAGTTAAAACACATGACATGCTAATTATGTTTAATATTTTCAATGAATTGCAATAACTTAGAAAAGCTAATGTAATGATTAATATAACAAGCTATAAATTTGTCATTTGTTATAGAATTAATAGTTTTCTAAATGTTTTTACTACTAAATTAAGTGGATATTTTAATTTGCATTATATCATCTAAATAATTTGGTATGTTGGGATTTCAAGATCATTAAGACACTTTATTACAAATGAGTACACAATTTCATATTAGACATAAACTAATGGTGTATACAAATTATATCTCCAAATATATGTTAAATATTGAATTATTATTTGAAATTAAGTTTTTAACTTATTTTTATCATGTTATATTAAACAAATATTCTTATATACAAGAATATGGTTCACTACTTGGACCTAGCAATACTACCTAGGATCCAATATGTTACAACTCTCTACATTGAGATATAATTCTAACTGCCACTGGATGGCTTCTATGTATCATTTTCAAGGTGGATCTATACATTAAACTTTTTCTCTAATAATTACCCATTTAAATAACATTATAGCCCCCCCCCTATATGGTTTTTTGAGATAGTAATATTTTACCTGATCCAAAAAAAATTGTATATCCCAAACATGGGTCAGCATACACACTAGTCTTAATGTATGATTGTTGTACTTTATAAATTACACAATAATAACTGACTAGGGACTATACAAGAATGAATAGTCAAAGTATACTTATGATATCATGTTTAGGTTCTCGAACCAACTGTGTATGTGACTGAGTCAATCATTCCAAGGACGTTATTACGTCCAATCATTATCTCATATGAAAAAAAACATAATATGTGGAATTTCTCTTTCATTCAATATCAAGTAAAATATATCACATTACAAACATCATGCAACTAGAATTTAGGCTTACCAATGATACATAATTCATCTTTTGTGTTGGTTGTGCAACTAGATCTTCCATTCTTATCTAGTCACATCTTTGATATTGATTGCAATTGTTGAACTAGTTCTTGAAATGCATATCTAGCTACATCATTCATGTCGATATAGTTATATCATCCTACCATCCTTGATCATCTTTCTTAAAATGCTTTATTGATTTCTTAAGATCATCTTACTCATGTAAAACATCTCTTTAATGCATCATAATCAGATCATGTAATTGAATAAAGTTTCTGAACATTAATCACACACTTCTAGATCTCTATGTCCCATATCACATCCCTTTCACCTGGGATGGATCTTTATCATGAGATATCAAGAGGTGATTGGGATCAATAAACCAGTAGAGTCCTTAAGGATAATGATCAAAAGTTCCATGGTCATCTGGAGGTCCCAAGGACTTGCAAACTTTTGATCATATTTGTATCATTTTTTTTATTTTGTTATCCCTTATCCAAATCTAGATAGAATTGCATTCACTTATGCAAGATTTACATATGCAATGCCAATTTTTTAATCAATGTAGCATGCATAACACCTTCCCATATTGTAAGTGAGTTGTCATAACAGTCTCATGACCATGTTTTCATCATATTATTCTCCCTAGGTCGAGTCGTCTTGATATATTCTATGTTACAAGTAAATTTAAATGTTCATATCTTGTTTTCCATATTTTCTTACACAATATGGTAGTTCATTAGTTTTATAGAAACCACACGAGATTATATTTTCATATATTTTCTGAAAGTCTAAAATGACCACAGTCATATAAAAGTGATTTTAGGGTGCCAAGGGGAGCATAACACATATAATTCCATGATAACATGTTCATATTCAATAATATGTTACTCTAAGTACCTTAATCTCTGCATACATACAAGAAAATTGGTTTCATTTCACCCACTTCCAAACATTGGGGAAGTTATACTGTCCCAAGACAAGTATATGCACCAAGGTTTCATTGAATAATTAAACCACATAGTAATGTTTCATAAAGCAAGGATTTTTAACTCCATGCTAAGGCATGAGAAGCAATCACTCTACATGACAAAACCATAATTCATATATAATGTGAACATGCATAGGTATCAATTTCACAATCTCATCAATACAAAGGCCATATCTCAAAGGGGGTGGGGTCAAAGCCTTTTTTGTTAGGACATTATCTTACAATTATTCTTTTTGGTCTATTTCCCTTTTTATGAATAGGAGGGAGTCCAACCAATAAAAAATAAGAAATATTTTGGCTGAGTTTACCCTCCCCTAGTGCCTCAAGTGGGATTCAAACCCACATGTATTACAACCAACAACAGGCTTAATATAAAATACCAAAATCTGGGTGTATTTCCTAACTCATATTTCTTATGTTTTTTTGTCTTTAGGATTAGTTTTAATTTCTAAATTGGGAGTATTAAGATTTTAGTAATATATTGCAAAATTTAACTATCCATATTCAAGAGGTTTTAGTGTAATTAAGAAATTAGGGTTTAAGCATGTTTTAAAGTAAAAGTCTACTACTAAAACATTTTTAATAATAAATATACTCCCTAGGACTTTTGTATGTCTACAAAACACATGGAACACAAAATATCACATAAAAACACATGAGGAAGTCATATTTATGTCAATTATATATAGGGCCTAAATTTGTTAAATGAATTACATAGAAGCCCTAAAAAAGAGAAAATCAACAAAACAATTGTGATGTTTGGATATTTGTGTCAAGGATAGTAGTTTAGGATAAGTTAATCCAAAATTTAACCTAAAACAAAAATATTCATGATATAAATTTATTAGGGAAACATATATAAATTGAATAGCATAAAACCCCAAATTGTTAGATAACCTATGGGTGGTATCATAATAGGAACCCAATGCCAAATTTGGAATGTACACATAGGAATTAGTCGACATAAAATCATTCACATTATTGGACCTTCATTGCCCCCAAATAAATTAGGGAAACAAAAGATGTTAAAATATCCTAAAATGATTACTTTTTTTAGCATTTTGATGATAATTTCCTAAAGTCAACGTTTTTATTATATGTTATGTGTCTTTCCTTATTTCTATACCTCTTGGACTCTAATCCAATGGTCATATTTTTAGCTTTGAGATTATTCTAGGAGCTTGTTATATCTGGCGCTCTTAGAGCATCTCCCTTACTCATATTATGTTCTTCTTATAAAAAAAAAATATATCAGTCTCTTTCCAAATTTGATAGTGTCTCATTTCCTTCCCTATGGAACAATTTTCTCTATGTCACCTTACTCTTCTAATTTTGATCCCAACTATTCCAAACTTTCCCTAGTATCTCTTGTTCTAATTACCTATCAAAATCCCAATGCCCACTTCCTTATGCATGTGTTTCCATTGGATTTCATTGCAACCATAACCGCCAAACTATTATCAAACCATATAATCACATCCTTCTAACTTTTTTGCACCAATCCCCATCACTCACTTGATTTCATCCATCCTTAAGCTTTTTGGTCGAACCTTGCCTAACTTTCAATGCTACCATGTCATCTTCACATCTTCTTTGTGAAGGAATTTGGAACACTTCCATGTTTTCATGAGAATCCATAAAATCATTCATCGTGCTTGATTTGAGGTATCCCTATTTTGAATCTTGTTTCATCTACTTTAGTAATTCATTAGTGAGTTTTTTCTTAGCATTTTCCCTAGTTTCTTCATTAATATGTTTGTCAATCTGCTCTAATTCTAACCATGGCCTCAGTTGATGAATTTTTAGTTTTTAGCAGTCCCAATACATTTTGTGTTTGTTGTTAATGGTGGAAATCATATATAGGCTCTTCCTCCCTCTTAGATCTGTGTGGTCATTGAGTTTAATAGACAGGGGACTCAATGGGATCATCTATATGCTTTAATTTTCGATCCTCCAAGAGATTGAGCCCCTCTATCATCTCCATGGAGCATGTTACTCATAGATTTTTTTAAAAGCAATCTAGGTAGTTATTTTAACATGTTTCCCTACATTTTATTTCTAATTATAATGATCCCTTTGGGTAAAATGGTAATTTCATAGTGTTTTATCCATAGTCGCACATATTGTAGGGTAGAATATATACTAGAAATCTTGTGCCATACATAATGTTGTAAAATATGTACGTGGAATAATGGTCTGTGTAAAAGTTGTCTTTGAGTTTATTTTAATTTAATATTAATCTTGTGAAAGTATAATGAATAATCCATATACAAAAATGTCGGTATGTATGCCCAAAGAGTCAATCATATGATGATTGGAATGTGGCATTAGATACCTAATTTGATAATGATAAAGGTAATTTTGTCTATTATGTTTGTCTCAATCACAAGATGATGACACAAACATAGTAGATGTCTACAGAATGATGTTACTCTATGACATATGTCTTCAAGTTGAGGATCTGAACAATGAGATCATATGTATGGTAAGAGTACATACATTTTTATTATGTCCCTAGTTAGATATTATTGTGGAAGCAAAATATATGACAATAATACATGATACTAGAGTGTTTGTTTACTAATGACAGAGTCTCATTACTCATGATATGTGATATCAAGTCAAGCATACGTGTACATGTTAGAGAACAATGTATCAGATAGACCCACAATGAGAGTGATACATGGATACCATGGATTGGTAGTCTGAATCAGCTCTCATAGTAATCGTGGTGATTTTGGTTCTTAGACCTGAAGTGACTACACTCATCACATTTCGTTTGTTGGACTTTGACGTCATCCGACATGGCCTTGAATAAGGGTTTCCATAAAGGTGATGTTGGGGTACTCTGTGACACATGGAGATTGAGTGTGAGTGATGTAAGGAGGCGAGATCACCCCCTTACTAAAATTTAACAGAAAATACGCATCATCCATCTTTATAAGGATTTGGATTTTTGAATGATGCATGCATAATAAGTTCATTTAAATAAGCATGATTCAGATACAAAAATGTCAATAGTAGTAGCGGATAGAAAATACGGAGATATTACATGGCTTTGATACATGACTTCATGCAAAGAACTAGAAAAGAAAACTATAATATCTAGAAATAGCATCCTAAACATCTTAGCAAAGCTTCCTCTAAATCTATTCCTCGACTGATCCTCCTTGGTCTTATTCCACTCCTTGTCCTAGGCCTGGGTGGTCAGGATCACCCAAAGAGAGGAGAAAACAAGGTATGTGTCGAATAAGGAACAAGAACAAAGAAAAGTATAACAAAGAAAATAAAGTGTAAAGATTAACCAAGACTATGGAGGGTCAAAAGTATGAGGCACATATTAAAAGAATCTTTCTGTAAAATATGATAAAGAAGCATGCATGTTTAATAGTATGACTACATTAACTAAGTAGGGATGAGGCACCTACCAAACCTCAACCAGTAGGTGGGGCAAGAATTAACACATTCCCTATCACCTAAAAATATATATGTATAAGTCGGGAGAATATACACATTCCCCTGGGTGAAATAACACATGCCCAAACTATGGGTGGCTGTACAGAGGTGCATTACATTAGCTAATAGGTCAACCAAATCATCATGCTAAAAGAAATAATATGGCAAGGAAATATTTAACATCAAATAATAGAGATAAGGCATGTGGGTCAAAACCCAAGCAAATAATGAAATAATTGCACCAAAAAGAGCAACAATAGGAATCAAGGTTTTAGTCCATGCCTCATTGGATAGCATTCAAATATCAAAATATGCCCAACTTAAGGGATAAGATGCACATACCTTGACTTGAGTATTCTAATTAGAGATCAAATTCTACCCTTCCAAGTCTAAAGTCACTTCAAACCTACATATAATGTTTTGTTCATTAGTGAACATTCAATGTATGTTATATATGTGCAAAATCCTAGAAATTCAAACCTTGAGAAAAATTGTAAAGTAACTCTTGGTCTTGACATGATCTTGGGTTAAGAGTTTGTTTCCAATATCTTGACTCAAAATCCCAACTTCATAAATCATTATGCTGCCTATAATTATTATTATTAAGACCATAAGTAAAATTGAAACACTAAAAATCCAGAATTTAAAACTTGGAAATCAGGCAACAAAACTAATGCCAAAAGATAGAGAAAATTCTCCTGATTCCAAAACATATTTTTGTATAATTTTTGGAGATGGATTTTGCAATTCTATATATTTTTACCAATTTTAGTATGTAAATGATGTTCTACAGAACATACTTGTCTCATATTTATCATTCTGTACTATATACCATGATAGGATATTTTGTGATATTACCATACCATCATTCAAATGACAAAAACAAGATGGAGAATGTAAGAAGATAGAGATACTCATGCAGAAAAACACCAAAAATAAGGTCATGAGGGGAAAATTGGAGAATATGCATACAACTCTTGTTCTATCTCTGTTCATGCCATGAAAAATGACTTAGAGAAACTGTGGACAGATGAAAATTTGGAAAAAAAATTTATTTGGGTGAAATCAAGCGGCATCAGCATTTTAGAATTAAAGAAGAGGGTATAGAGAACCTTGCCCAAAGATCCATTAAACTGCCATGGAGAGAACTGTCGTTAATGAGAGAGTTTATGGTGGATAGAAAATAAACTTGGTGGTGGGATATGACGGTGGCTTGGGATTAATTGGCACAAGAGAAAGAATGCACAAGGGCTAGCGGAGGTATGGGTATAAGTATATATAGATGGGGTTTTATTTTGGTACTTCAGGAGGTAGAAACTTGTGACGTCCCCAATTTCTATATACTATCCTTAGTGACATTCACAGATATACGTGCACTCATATCTATAGATGTTAGAAAGGAAAATATAAGATATTTTGGTAGTCAACCAAAATATAAACATGATTCAGATCATTGTTTACAACATCATTATATAGCCACACCAACAACATTCATATATAATAATAAAGTCATACATACCACTTTGGATAGCGGAAGTGAATAGTTCATAAAAGGAAATACATAGGATTTAGAACATCCTAAACATCATCTACTACAAAAAGCAACTATCTAACTTGAAAAAGAGATAATCTATCTAACTGAAAAAGGAGATAGGAACGGAAATCTAGCTAGTATATCCTCCATGTCCATTTATTTGATGGCTTCATGTACTTTTAGATGCTTTATTTATTCCTTGTACCTAGAAAATACGAGAAACAAAAATCATCAACAAAAGTTGGTACGTGGTAAAAGATATAATAGTATGATTGCATATATGGAAATACTTGAAGAAAGAAGAAATAAAAGAAAACCATTACTTAAGGCATAAAATCAGGTAAACACCTCTTTTATACATTTCATTAGATGCAGTTGTACTACAATTTTATAAGCACTTATCATACATCCAGTATGGGAAAAATTATTTTATCATACATCTAAAATGGGAAATTCATCATGCATCCATGCTAGGCAACATACATCCATATTGGGTCATGTGTACTAGTAGCTACAACTCATCAAAATGTCCTTTCATGTTTCATTAAGGTAGTTCAACCAACAAGGTATAAGCAGATAGATTCACAAAAGGTACACCATATCATATGCAACTAGAGAAAACTAGTCTTATACTTAATAAAGACCACATACATATTTTGATTAGATATGGAATCCAAGAGTCTAGAAGAATAATAAATAGATAACCTTGAAAGGAAATCAAGGGTATACTTGTTACTATTGGTCCATATGACCCATGACCAAGGTTTATTCTTTAGATATGAGTACTTTTATCTTCTCATGATTAGATCAGAAATTATTCATGACTTTTATCTTATTTTTGGAGTCTCAAGATCATATGTCAAAACTAAGGTCTCATCCATTTAATGATACATCTTATCATCCAAAAGGAAACATCCACAATTAGGGTTTCCTTTTAGTATTCACATGGTCCAAGGGATCAAAGTTGGATCTAGAGTTTCAAGGTCAGTCATGATCATATAGGGTCATTAGATATTTAGTATTTGACTTATATTTGCATGAAGTATACATTTGTAGAGAGATAAAAACTAGAATTTAGGGCTTTCCATAATTATTGAGTCAACTATCCCTATTTGATTAGGGTTTTGATCCATATGAGGATCAAGGACTCAATTAGGGTTTTATATGCCCACAAGTCAGATATTAACCATGGATGACTATTATTACACAATATGATTATAATAAAATGATCATTACATCTTTATGCTATTACTTTTGAAAAAGGACTCATATCTAGGTCATGATTGTATTTTATCTACATAGATCACATTTTTTTGATGAAAATGGTATATAGGTTCATTATAATCCGACATTCCTAGCATTTTCTAGGATTTTTCTAAGATAATCCATTTTCTTGGGTAGATAAAATAAAAAGAAAAGAAAAATACCTTGATCAACGGCCGGATATGACTGGATCTATGACTCAGATTGATCTAAGATTTTATGAGAAGGGGCCCAGGTTGTTGACTGAGCGCTTGTGGATTGGTCCACCTGGCACCACGGGTCCTGGCCTGGTCACCTTCTCCTCGCCCGAGCAGGCTCCAGGTCGTGACGGAGGGCTCACCGGCATGAGGAGGGGAAAGGAGTAGTAGGCACTTAACTTCGGTGTGAACCAGTCGCCCAGCTTCGTCTGGTGTTGGCAAGTCAAGGTGCGTGGATGATTTTGAGGGAGGAGGTGAGGGGAAGAAATGCCCAACATGGTTAGTGTGGCGGTGCCTCTATGACCCAAGGGAGTCATAGGTGATCTCAGATGACGATGAGGGTCGGGAGGTAGATGGTTGAGGTAAAGGAGGGTGGCGGTGATGTTAAGGGGGTCTTTTATAGACTCTTGGGTAGGTTTAGGGTTAGTTGGGGGTTTTGGGCTTCTCGGCCACCGCTGGAGTGAGAGCGAGCCAACCTCTGATTGTTGGGTTGGTCCAATTCCGTGTGGAATCAGGTGAAGATAGGGTTCGTTGGGCGTGGTTTTGAAGGACAAAGCAATCTATGCAAACGTATCTCGCGATTGCATCCAGGTTGGTGGCTTGAGCTTCTATCTATCCTCCACATATTCCTGCAAAGGTCAGAAGGTAGACGACGAAGTCCTGACCACTCGATCAGGCCCACTATCCACAAGTGCTTGATCCGAGTGTTGGGAATTGTCCCCCGCGGATCGCTGACGTGGATACGATGGGTTGAAAGGTTAAATAAATTAGTTTTTTGCACAAAACTTTAAGAAATCCTAGAAAATTGTATGAGTATCTGATTGGGCTCAAATTTTAACCATTGGTTCAAGAAGGTGTGTACAATTTGTAGAAAAAGTTTGGTGGCCAAATGTTGAAGTATGTCCTTTAATGTAATACTTTGGTTAAAGTAGTTAATTAGCTTTGTTGAAGTGGCACACAATTAAATTAATCGTCACATTTTGACTTTGAGGTCCAAAAGATTAAGTAATTAAGATCAAAGGCTATTAGT
This sequence comes from Alisma plantago-aquatica, assembly GCA_963693085.1. Classification (NCBI taxonomy): domain Eukaryota; kingdom Viridiplantae; phylum Streptophyta; class Magnoliopsida; order Alismatales; family Alismataceae; genus Alisma; species Alisma plantago-aquatica. The sequence continues at coordinate 1,016,990,781 of OY856409.1, read as the reverse complement.
GAATATACTTTAGAAAAATAAATGAGCTTTTTGGAAAAACTCACTCTATCACATTCTCCCCTCCTTTTAAGAATTTTGTCCCCAAAATTCAAGCGGCCAGAAAGAGTTGTGGATATTTTTGCTTGAACTCAGACTTGAGATCCCATGTGGCATCGATCTGATCATGGTGGATCTAGAGAACTTTCACCATATCTGTATGTTGATTATTGTGAAGCTCCTTTGTCTTGAAATCAAGAATTTTGATTTGGGACTCAGCACAAGATAGATCATCTTTCAGCTCGAGAGGCTCATGATTCAGAATGTGGCTAGGGTCTTTGACATAAGGCTTCAGGTTCGATACATGAAAGACATTATGCATGGAACTGTACTGAGGTGTAAAATCAAGATGATAGGCACATTCACAAACCCTTTCTAGGATCTCAACGGGTCCCACATAACGAGGGTTGAGCTTCCTCTTGTTCTTGGCCAAAGCTCAGATGGGTTGAATTTTTAGAAAGACATGATCAACTTCTTTGAACTGACATTCCTGTTAGTGATCATCTGTATAGGATTTCTACCTATCATGTGCTTGCTTCATCTTTTGTCTAATCAGTGCAACTTTGTCTGTATATAGTTGCATCTCTTCAAAGTATGTTCCCCAACGTCATCCCAATGTAGCAGAGACCTACAGGTACGACCATATAGAGCTTCATAGGGAGGCATCCTAATACTCATCTGATAGCTATTATTAGATGTGAATTTAGCTAAAGGTAGGTAATGGTCCCACGAGCCTTCCCAATCAAGAACACAATCTCGTAGAAGGTCCTCTAGAATTTGTACTGTGTGTTCTGACTGCCCGTCTATCCATGGATGGTATGATATACTGAAGTTCAACTTGGTGCCCAGTTCTTATTAAACCTACTTCCATAGCTTTGAAGTTAACTTTGGGTCCCTATCCGAGATGATGGATGTTGGAACTTTGTGAGACATACTATCTCCCGTATATAGAGGTCGACCAACACAGAAAGTTTTGTAATAGTCTTCACAGGGAGAAAATGAGCTGACTTTATAAGATGATCCACTATGACCCATGCAACGTCGTATCCCTTCCTGGTCTCAGGTAGCCCCACCATGAAATCCATGGTGATGTGTTCCCATTTCCATTCTGGAATTTCAAGGGGTTATAGTAGACCACCTGGTATCTGGTGCTCGACCTTGATTCTCTGGCATGTCAAGCATCTGGACACAAATTCGGCAATATAACGCTTCATGCTCCTCCACCAGAACTGATGTTGTAGGTCTTTGTACATCTTTGTCATTCCGGGATGAACTGTGTACTTTAACCCATGTGCCTTACTGAGAATCTTCATCTTCACAGTTGACTGCTCAGGAACCCACATGCAATTTTTATATCAAAGACCGCCATCGAGACCCACAAATAAGTGTGTGTGAGGCTTTGACAGGAGAGATGAAAGTTATACCAGCTCAGGACTAACTTTTTGTGCTTCAAGAAGTTCAGACTGTAGACCAGGCATAATAGAAATATTGTTGACATGGACACGATCATCAAAAATTGCAGCTTCCATCCCACTAGACCCTCCATGTTTCTCCACTCAGGAATGGATAAGGATGCACACACTTCCCTTTTCATACTAAGGGCATCAACGACTACATTTGCCCAACTTGGACAATAGGTAAAAGTGAAATCGTAGTCATTTAGGTACTCGGTCCATCGATGTTGCTGGAGATTCAAGTCCTTCTGTGTTAAAATGTATTTTAGGCTTTTGTGGTCAGTGAAGATGTCAAATGTTGCCCTGTACAAGTAGTGCCTCTAGATTTTGAGTGCATGAATGATTGTATCTAGTTCTAAATCATGTGTGGGATAATTAAGCTCATTGGGTTTTAGTTTTCTGGATGCAAAGGCCACCACCTTTCTGTGTTGTTGCAAGACACATCCTAACCCATTTCTTGAAGCATATATGAAGATCACAAGCCCTTCATTGCCAGAAGGTAAGATTAGGACAGGGACTGATGTCGATTTGTGCTTCAACTCCTGAAAACTAGACTCACATGCAGCTGACCAGAGGAAATGCCCATCCTTCCGAGTAAGCTTTTTTAGAAGAAGTGTGACTTTAGAGAAATTTGGAATAAAGTGATGACAATATCCAGCTAAACCCAAAAAGCTCTGGATTTCAGAAGGATTTCGAGGAGGTTGCCAATTAAGTACAACAAATAATTTGGCGAGATCAACAGATATATTACCCCCAGAAATGACACGTCCAAGAAACATGACTTTATCAATCCAAAATTCACATTTTGAAAGCTTGCCATAAAATTTTTGGGCTCAAAGAATGTCAAGAACTGCTCGCAAGTGTTTTCGGTGTTTTTCCATAGAATCAGAATAGATCAAGATATCATCGATGAAGACGACCACAAACTCATCAAGATAAGGTTGGAAGACTAGGTTCATTAGATTCCTAAATATGCCAGGTGCGTTAGTCAACCCGAATGGCATCACTAGAAATTCATAATTCCCATAATGAGATCAAAAAGTAGTTTTAGAGATATTAGAATCTTTGACCTTAAGTTGATGGTAACTAGAACGGAGGTCAATTTTAGAGAAAACTTTGGCAGTACGAAGCTGATCAAAGAGGTCATCAATATGAAGGAGAGGATACTTGTTTTTAATAGTAACCTAGTTCAACATGCGGTAGTCAATACACATACGCGTAGAACCGTCTTTCTTTTTGACAAAAAGAACATGCACACCCCAGGGGGAAACACTAGGATGGATGAATCCTTTATTGAGAAGTTCTTGTAGTTGTTTCTTCAACTCCATAAGCTTAATAGGAGCCATCCTATACGACGCCCTAGAAATTGTAGTGGTTCCAGGAAGAAGATCTATGGAGAACTCAATGTCTCTATTTGGAGGCAGCCCAGGAAGATCATTCGGCAATACGTCGAGAAAGTCACGTACCACCTCCAGTCTTTCTACAGGCCCGTTGTTAGGACTGGTCTCTGAGACTAATGTGAGGAAGACTTTACATCCTTTGGAAATGAGCTTTTTAGCTTTAAGAGAAAAAATTATAATGTTATTACAGAATCTGCTTCCATGAGGGATCACCACAGGAGAGGAATGAGGTTGAGAGAGAACTGCCATCTTGTTTCTACAGTCAATGTGAGCATGATATGTGTATAGCCAATCCATGCCAAGTATAATATCAAAGTCTTCCATGGTTAAGAGAATAAATTCGAAGGGCATATCATGATTTTTGAATTTTATAGGTAGGACATCAGTTTTATGTAGGGTAGTGAGTATTTTTCCACTAGGAGTAGACATACCCAGGATATATCCCAAGTCCCTTAAATGCAGATGTAACATAGATGTCAGATTTCGAGAAATACATGTATTTGTGGATCCAAAGTCGAATAATGCTTTAACAAGATGATCGTTCAATAATACAATGCCTACACATGATAATTATATTATGAATAATTCGAAGGCATTTGAACATATATTAGATATATGAAAAGATTTTTGGTTACCTTCAACAAGCTGGTTGGGATTTGCCTTGGCTTCCTCTGCCATCACTGCGAATACTCTGGCATTGTGGTGTTCCTGGGGGGTGGAGCACCTACTAGAGGTTTGCCAAGGATAGATGAAGTAGGGCACTAGGTGAGGAAATGACCCTCCTTCTTGTAGTTGTAGCAGGCTGGCTTGGTAAAGTGACGAGGTCCATCATGCCCTCGTCTACATGTTTTACATTTGTTGCGGTATTCCATTAGCAGGCTATAGTTGTTCTTCTATCCTCTTTTTCCTAAACCTCCTCCTTTTCCTGATCCCTTGTTGTTATGTCCAGGGTGGAACTATCTAGACTTATCCTCCTCGATGGTGGTTAACCCTAAGTATCCCATGCTGGAAGGCTTTTGCAAACCCTATTCCCTTTCCTACTTGAGGTCCATGTCTAGGGCTTCATCTATGCTTCTAGGATGGGAGGCTATAACTAGGGTTTTTAGATGGGAGGCAAGGCAGTCGACATAATGTTCAGTGAGGCATTTTTCAGTCTTAATAGGTGCATAACACTCTAGAAGCCTAAACTTTCGGGTGTAGTCAGCTACCGAGAGACTGTCCTTCTTAAGTTCCATGTACATCTTCTCCTTCCTTTTCCTCTCAGCTATATGCATAAAACAATCAGTGAAGAGGGTTTTTCAGGCTTTCCACCCCATGTTATCTACTTCTTCTCCCCTATTCTGGACATAGTTTTCCCACTAGATTTTTGCCCCTCCCTTAAGCAGATGGGTGGCAAATTTGACCTTCTTTTCATTGGGTACTTCTAGGGTACGGAAAGCATTCTCCACAAAGGGGATCCAAGCCTCAGCCTTATCCATGACTTCAGGCTGGTTTTCCCCCAAAAGGTGTTAGAGTTGAGTTTGATGAAATCTATCACTATCACTTCCTTTTTCCTAGAGGAGCTGGGTTCATGGGTTCCTTTTGTGGCAAGGGTCTCCACGAAGTCTAGCAGGATTTTCTTTTATTCTTCCCACCTTTCATTGGCTGCACTATCAGGATCAGGCACCTCAGAGGTTTCAAGTTCCATCCTCTTCTTAGAGGACGACTCTTCTGAAGCCTTAAAGTTATGTGTCTTGGGAGGCATCCTAAAATTAGGTGGAACATATTAGATTTATCATCATTCATCATTTTTTCAATCATATGCCATTTCATTATTATCCTTTATTAATTATTACTGATCTTAATGTTAGCATTTTTGGAGGATACCCTAAAATCCTTATCAAAGTCAGTCCTTAGGACTTCCTAAATAGAGTGAATATTTTCCTAACCTTATATCATAAAGGTAAGAAGGAAATATTTAAAAACAAAAATGAGGGGGGAAATTTTCCTATAGAAGAGTTGAGAGGGAATATCTATAGATGAGAGGGGTCCTAATTAAGGTATGCCCAAGAAGTAGGGGGCATTTTGGATATCATCTAGGTAGACTAATACTTCCATATAGGTAACCTCATGATTGCCAAGCTAAGTGGCTCAGAGACTTTAACTAGACCCATGGCAGATGCTATCCTAGACACCTCCCCCCTTCACATCCCTAACTCAAGTACTACCCTATACTCACAATAGGGTGAATGAAGTTCATGTGACCATGATGTGTGAACATTGGCTCTGATACCAACCGTGACGTCCCCAATTTCTATATACTTTCCTTAGTGACATTCACATATATGTGTGCACTCATATCTATAGATGTTAGAAAGGAAAATACAAGAGATTGTGGTAGTCAACCAAAATATAAAAATGAGTTAGATTATTGTTCACAACATCGTTATATAGACACACTAACAACATTCATTTATAATAATAAAGCCATACATACTATTTTAGATAGAGGAAGTGAATAGTTCTATAAAAGGAAATACATAGGATTTAGAACATCATAAACATCATCTAGTAGAAAAAGAAACTATCTAACTTGAAAAAGAGATAAGCTATCTAACTAAAAAAGGAGATAAGAATAGAAATCTAGCTAGTGTATCCTCTATGTCCATTTATTTGATGGCTTTAGGTACTTTGAGATTCTTTATTTATTCCTTGTCCCTAGAAAATATGAGAAACAAAAATCATCAACAAAAATTGGTACGTGGTAAAAGATACAATAGTATGATTGCATATATGGAAATACTTGAAGAAAGAAGAAAGAAAAGAAAACTATTGCTTAAGGTAGAAAATTAGGTAAACACCTCTTTTATACATTTCATTAGATGTTGTTGTACTACAATTTTATAACTTATCATACATCCAATATGGGCAAAATTATTTTATCATACATCTAACATGGGCAATTCATCATACATCCATGCTAGGCAACATACATCCATACTGGGTCATGTGCATTAGTATCTACAACTCATCAAATGCCCTTTCATGTTTCATTAAGTTTTGGCGAAGCATATAGTACTAGTAGTTCAACCAACAAGGTATAAGAAAATAGATTCACACAAGGTACACCATATCATATGCAACCAAATAAAACTAGTCTTATACTTAATAAAGACCACATAACTATTTTGATTAGATCTGGAATCCAAGAGTCTAGAAGAACTATAAATAGATTACCCTGAAAGGAAATCAAGGGTATACATGTTACTATTGGTCCATATGACCCATGACTAAGGTTTATTCTTTAGATATGAGTACTTTTATCTTCTCATGATTATATAAGGGATTATTCATGACTTTTATCATATTTTTAGAGTCTCAAGATCAGATGTCAAAACTAAGGTCTCATCCATTTAATGATACCTCTTATCATCCAAAAGGAATCATCCACAATTAGGGTTTCTATTATGATTCATTAGATCATCAAGGGTCTCCTTTTAGGATTCACATGGTCCAAGGGATCACAGTTGGATCTAGAGTTTCAAGGTCAGTCATGATCATATAAGGTCATTAAATATTTAGGATTTGACATATAGTTGCATGAAGTATACATATGTAGAGAGAGAAAAACTAGAATTTAGGGCTTTCCATAATTATTGAGTCAACTACCCCTATTTGATTAGGGTTTCGAGCCATATGAGGATCAGGGACTCGATTAGGGTTTTAGATGTCCATAAGTCAGATATTAATCATGGATGGCTATTATTACACAATATGATCATAATAAAATGATCATTACGGCTTTAGGCTATCACTTTTGAAAAAGGAGTCAAATCTAGGTCATGATTGTATTTTATTTGGATAGCTCACATTTTTCTAATGAAAATGGTATATAGGTTCATTATAATTCGACATTCCTAGCATTTTCTAAGATAATCCATTTTCTTGGGTAGATAAAATAAAAAGAAAAGAAAACTACCTTGATCAACGGTCGGTTCTGACTGGATCTACAGCTCAGATTGATCCAAGATTTTGTGAGAAGGGGCCCGGGTTGCTAACTGGGCGCTCGTGGATTGGTCCACCTGGCACCGCGGGTCCCGACCTAGTCACCTTCTCCTCGCTCGAGCAGGCTCCAGGTCACAGCAGAGGGATCATTGGCATGAGGAGGGGAAAGGAGCAGTAGGTCCTTAACTTCAGTGTGAACCAGCCACCCAACTTCATCCAATGTTGGTGAGTCGAGGTGCGTGGATGATTTGGAGGGAGGAGGTAAGGGGAAGAAATGCCCAATAGGGGCAATGTGGCTCCGCCGCTGTGACCCAAGGGAGTCATATGTGATCTCGGATGACGATGAGGGTCGGGAGGCAGAGGGTTAAGGAAAAGGAGAGTGGCAGGCGATGCCAAGGGGGTGTTTTATAGACTCTCGGGTAGGTTTAGGGTTGGTTGGGGGTTCTGCTCTTCTTGGCCACCGCCATAGTGACAGTGAGCCAAGCTCGGGTTGTTGGGTTGGTGCAACGGTGCGTGGAATTAGGTGAAGATAGGGTTCGTTGCGTGTGGTTTCAAAGGACGAAGCAATCTATGAGAACAGTATCTCGCGATCATGTCCAGGTTGGTAGCTTGAGTTGTTAGCTATCCTCCATGTCTTCCCACAAAGGTCAGAAGGTATAGGATGAAGTCCTGACCACTTGATTAGGCCCCCTATCCGTGAGTGCCTGATTTGAGGGTTGGGAATTGTCCCCCACTGATCGCTGACGTGGATAAGATGGGTTGAAAGGTTAAATAAATCAGTTTTTTGCATAAAACTTTAAGAAATCCTAGAAATTTGTAGGAGTGTCTGATTGGGCTCAAATTTTAATCATAGGTTCAAGAAGGTGTGTAGGATTTGTAGAAAATGTTTGGTTACCAAATGTTAAAGTTATGTCATTTAATGTAATACTTTGGTTAAAGTAGTTAATTAGCTTTGTTGAAGTGTCATACAATTAAATTAATCATCACATTTCGACTTTGAGGTCCAAAAGATTAAGTAATTAAGATCAAAGGCTATTAGTGAATATACTTGAGAAAAATAATTGGGCTTTTTGGGAAAATGCACTCTATCTCAAAACTTCTAGAGCCTTGGAGAGCATGTTTGGGTGTTTTCCGAATATGCGATTTTAGGCTTCAAATAGTGTAAGGATTAATGTCGAATTCAATTTTCAATCTAACACAACTTGTTTTGCAAAATTTCATTGAGAAATGAGGGAGTTATGCCCAAAATATCAGACCTCTTTGGTCCACGGTTACTGTTTGTGCGGTGGATCTGCAATGAAAGTCATTTAATACAACCTTCCAACTTTGGTCTTTTGATGCATTAAATATACAAAACTGTCTATAATTTTTTGAAGGTACAAATGAAGTCCAAATAGACCTAAATTTGGTAGGTTAGCTAATTTTAAAAAATTCAACAAAAAATACCAAACCTCAACTAGTAGGTGAGGAGAGAATTAACACATTCCCAATCACCTATAGAATATATATGTAAGTGGGGAGAATACACACATTCCTCTGGGTGAAATAACACATGCCCAAACTATGGGTGGTTGTACAGAGGTACACTACATTAGCTAACAAGTCAACCAAATCATCATGTTAAAAGAAAAAATATGGAAAGGCAAGATTTAACATCAAATAATAGAGATAAAGCATGTTGGTCAAAACTCAAGCAAATAATAAAATAATTGCACCAAAAAGAGCAAGAATATGCATCAAGGTTTTAGTCCATGCCTCATTGGGAAATCAGGGTTTGGTTATAAAAATATGCCCAAATTAAGGGATAAGATGCACATACCTTGACTTGAGCATTCAAATCAGAGATCAAATTCTACCTTTCCAAGTCTAAAGTCACCTCAAACCTACATATAATGTTTTTTTTATTAGTTAGCATTCAATGTATGTTATATAGGTGGAAAATCTTAGAACTCCAAACCTTCAAAAAAGTCATATATTGACTCTTGTTATTGACATGATCATGGGTTCAGAGTTTATTTCTAATATATTGACTCAAAATCCCAACTTTATAAATCATTATGTTGCCTATAATTATTATTAAGACCATAAGTAAAATCTAAACACTAAAAATCCAGACTTTAAAACTTGAAAATCATGCGACAAAACTAATGCCAAAATATAGAGAAAAAATTCACAATTCCAAAATATATTTTGTTTTAATTTTGGAGATGGATTTCATAGTTCTGCATATTTTTACTGACTTTAGTATGTAAAATAATGTTCTAAAGAACATACTGGTCCCATATTATCATTCTAAACTATATACCATGATAGGATATTTCGTGATATTACCATACCATCATTCAAACAACAACAAAAAAGTTGAAGAATGTAAGAAGACAGAAATACTCATGCAGCAAGAACACCAGAAATAAGGTCATGAGGGGCAAATCAGAGAACATGCATATGAGTCTTTTTCCAACTATGTTCACACCCTGACATATGACGTAGAGCAGGTCTGGGGGGATGAAAATTTGGGGGAAAAGTCATTTGGGTAAAATCAAGCGGCATCAACAACTTAGAAACTAAAAGAGGGTATAGTAAACCTTACTCAAAGATCCATTGAACCGTCGTGGAGAGAACTATTGTCAACGAGAGAGTTTACAGTGGAGAGAAAATCAACTTGGCAGTAGCATATGATGATAGCTTGGGTTCAATTAGCACAAGTGAAAGAGAGCACAAGGGCTAGAGGAGGTCTGGGTATATGTATATATATATATGGGGTTTCGTTTTGGTACTTCAGGAGGTGAAAACTTCTAGAGCCTTAGAGAACAAGTATGAGTGTTTCTTGAATACGCGATTTTAGTTTTTGAATAAGGCATAGATGGATGAGGAATTCAATTTACAATCTAACGTAACTTGTTTCACAAAACTTCATTGAGAAATGAGGGAATTATGCCCAAAATACCAGATCTCATTGGTCCACGGTTCTTGTTCATGTGGCAGATATGCAATGAAAGTTATTTAATACAACCTTCTAACTTTGATCTTTTGATGCAATGAATAATTTTTTTTATAATTATATGAGGGTACAAATGAAGTCCAAATAAACTCAAATTTGGTAGGTTAGATAATTTTGGGGTTAGAAATTCGGTTTTGGCATTAGTTTTTATTTTTGGGTACCTTTTATATTTTATTTAATTTTTTAAATATTATCACTTATTATAAATTAGAGGCGTCTAGAAACTCTCTAAAAATACGAAACTTAAGTCTATAAGAAATACTAAATGTGATTTATACAATTTTGTCATCAGTTTTTTTTAACATATTATTTAATATTTTTTTCTTTAAATTATATTCTCTCTCTTAAATAAACTAAAATATTTATGATTGTCCAAATTAGATAAAAATTCACACATAGGCTAGTTTTGGCATGTATATTTTGAATTTTAGTTTTTCTCCACTTTTGAGGCTATTTATTAATTTTTTAATATATTTGGCTATAATTCTTATTTTCTTTCCCAATTAGAATAAATATAGTTATTATTATGCAAATAATGTGAAATTTCGCACCCCAGGCCATTGGGACCCAAGGAACTCAAATCTGAAGTTAGATTTATCATTTGAGTTTTCTTTTTATAAGTTTTTTTTATTTACTTGGGAACCGCCCCCGAGGAGGAGCCACTTCGATGACCCCACCCTGGCAATGTAAACCCAAGGGACATGAGTAGTGAGTCCAATCACCCCCTCCCGTGCCCAATTAAATTTAGTTACTTTTCACAGAGTGCCTACGATGTGATTCGAACTTGGGTCCTTCATTAGGACTTACCGAGCTACAACCAACCGAGCTACACTCATTGGGACTTTTTATGAGTTTTAGCCCATTACTCTTCATTATCACTACTTGTCAAATTAAATTATCGAATGTCACATTATAATATTTAAATCTTTATTATTTATTCCTTTTTCTCTTCCTTGCTTCATAAGTCTAAGGGAAGTTCTATAACGAAATTATTTTAATAGTATATTACTTAAGTGGTAATTTTGTATCTTAGAGCCTGATTGAAACATTAAATGAGGTATTATAAACCCATACATTAACATGAATAGAGATCAAATATACTCCAAACCACTAGAAATTCCACAAATTCAACATTGAGGACAAAAAGGATAGAAAGGATAGAAAAACCTAGGGAAAAGGGCTATATTAAGAATGTACCTAGATTTCAGTTCCTTACAAGTGATGTAGATGGGATTTGTCCCTCCTACAGGAGATTGATATCTAGGTCTCTTGATAAGAGAGACTGAGAAATGTATGGACACACTCATACGATTCAATATGTGATATGTAAACTCACGTGCCTCTCACATAGTCTGCTCTAGTTCAAGGAACATGGATTGAACGTTGAGAGGATGATGATTCCATGTCTCGATTATATTGTGGATATCAGATACAAAGCAACTATATGATCATGGTAACACTAATCATGGATTGTAGGTTGAAGTCATTCTCCAACTTTTTGAATTACTTGGATAGAAATGTTTCTAGATACCGCTCATTGCTTGTGATGCCATAAATTGGTTATGAAAATCCATTACCAATGTAATTTGAGACCTATAGGGTCACACACATAGGATACACTTGGAATAGGAGTATATTCATGAATGATGTTTAGGTTGATTACTAAAGGTGTTTAGGTATTCAATTAAACAACTAATGTTCAGAATTGAATGACTAGACTATGAAACAACCGGTTCAGGTGTTGAACTGATCTGTTGGAGTGTCGGGTCAATTGGAATAAACATTGGTGAATCAATGTTTGAACCAGGGTGTGAAATGATCGGTTTACATTGTGAAATGACCGGTTCATGAGTCCCAACCGATCGGTTCATGGGATGAACCACCCAGTTCAATGGTCAATTCTATTGGATCAAGAATTGATGATTATGTCATGTTTTGCATTAATCGTGCATTGAATACCAATGTGATTCAGAATAGGAAACTACAAGAATGGATCGGTTTGTGGTATGAACCAAACGATTCACACATGAATTTAGTTGGGTGTGTGAACTGACTGGTTCATTGTCTGAGGTTTCCAAAAAAATTGTGAATTTAGCCCTTTCGACTCTCACACAGACTGGGAACCCTGACCCTGGCCTCTACTATAAATATAGGGGTATTGGGGCTACCTAGACACAAAAATAAGCTCTGAAAATTGTTGTCAACTCTGTTTATGGTAACCAATGGAGAGCTTTAGCAAGTTCTACTCATAAAAGAGAGGAACAGTAAGAGAAAGACAATTGTGGGAGAGCAAATCAATCCTAGCAGATTGATGTTCAAAGGGATAACTCATTCACGTTGGTTATGGTAGCACAATGTGGAGTTTCTGGCAGGAAGGAGGTTGTTTCCTATCATGAGGAGGATGTTGTCAACTATCATTTGTGGTGTTGCACCAAGAGGCCTTAGTTGAATACTGTTTGACTGCTATCTAAAGAAGAAGTTTGTTGTTTCTTAGAGAAGAAGCATGAACTTGTTTTAGGACCAGATATAACTCTAGTTACCTTCCTTCCTAGATACAACATTGTTGATGAGATCTTGCGGATTAGGGAATCAAGTTTTAAATATTTTTTTTGTTGCCTTATGTGTCACCTCGATTTCCTTACAGTGGCATTAGAGTTGCATCAATTTAAGTGTATCTGAATTTAAATCAATATGATTGGATTTATTTTATTACATACAATGTAAATATTAAAATAAATAATGTGCATATCTAATTAAATCCAACATATGATTCCACATATATATATAATGTATATGTGTGTGATATGATATATATACAATCAATACGCATTGGCCTAAAAGTGTTTTGATGGTGTATGTAAGCATGGTTGTGGCCAAAACCCCATACTTCTTGTATATGTGTGCTTGGTTATTTGTTTTATTTCATGTTGTTACTGTGTATGTATATGGAACTTCTCTCTCTCCTTAGAAATGTAAATTAATGTTGTTCTTCCTATTTCCCTCTAATGTAACTCGAGGTTTTCCCTTATACAATGTAATATGAAATATGATTGTTTTAATTTATGTTTCATCATGAGAAGACGGTCTGCACCTGACAAACCAATTGGCTTGTGAGACAAACTGATTGACTGGAGGACCAAGGAGGCTAGGCGCTATGAGGAGATGAACTAATCAACTGGTGATCCAACTTACCGATTGGAGGAGTCCATATGTCACTTCAACCGAAGAACCAAACGATCGTTTCAAGAGACCAACCGACCAACCAAAAGTTGAGCCTATCAGTTCAAGTGTTGAACCGCTCAACCTAAATTGGTTCCATCACAGATGTTCACCAACAACAGGTTGCTACACATGGATCCATGGGACCGTTGGATCTTGTTCTAATGATGGTTATTCATCAAGAAAAATGTATTCTTCAAAATTTTCTATCTCCCAACCCTAAAAACCAATTTGAACAATAAAGGTGCATGTAGAAAGGTTATAATGTCTACTATCTTATGAAAATAGATTGCAAGGCTGTATTAGATGTCTGATAATTATTATAAGTTATTACAAAAAGATATAATATTTCTATGTTTTGGGTATTAAAAATAGCCATTGCAATTGAAAATTAATTAATATTTTATCTAAGGTATATTTTGATGTTTCACATACTATTCCAAAGCCTGATCAATATGATGTAATCTTTTACCAAGGTTTTTTATATAAACCCTAATAAGAATATTATTGGTATTTCACCCATTAATTGATTATGAAATAATCTAAGATTTTTATATAAACCCTAGTGTATAGTTCTCTTTCTGTTTCTAAAGGTTTTCCTAGAGTTTCATGTACATTATATTATTATTTAGTTTTTGGACCTAAGTGGCCATTATGTATGGTGATTGATGATAATTTGTGAGACAACATGTGAATTTAATGCTTATTTTGTATGGAAAATTATTTTAATTCTAATTTCATATGATTTTACAACTAAGTCAGTAAGTATTGTATATGAGTATGTTTGAGGTTTACTCTCGGTATATGATGTATATACTCATGTATTAGGGCATAGGATGTTTTTTTTGGGATATATTGATACGTCACTATATGTATGCTATATAATGTGTGACTTTGGTATAAGCTAATGTTTCTAAATTTTTAGAGTAGGTTACATCATAGTTTTCTTTAGACAAGATTATAACTCTAATTATGTATCACATGTGATTAATGTGACCTAATCCGACCAAGTCTTCCTAATCTATTTATGTTGATCAATGGGCCTAATCCTAATGCAATCAAACCCTAATTAAACCTAGGATCAATATAAGGTATTGATTTATAATGTTTAATAATTATGAATAGGTGTTTTGATCCTAATCAGGACAAGGGAAGGTTGACTTAGGATTTGACTCAAGATCAGAGAGACCAAGTTAGGATTTTATTTGCTCCAGGTAAGAGGGTCATGCCACTATACATATTTATATTGGTTGAGATGTATGCTATGTATGATTTATGAATTATGCTTTCAATTTCAAGTTTGATGCTCACATCATGTTCATCATATAAATTGATTGATGTTTGCTATATCTTATGTCATATGGTTATCATGTCCATTAAGATTAGAGATTATGATTACTGACCAATGATTAATGTATTTTAAAGTTCATGTTTTAAGAGGGAGAAATCCCATCATGTTAAGTTCAAGGATCATATTAATGTTAATGCTAAAGTCACGTTAATGATCAAGTTAATTGGAATTGAATTAGTTTTTATATGCTTCTCGAATCATGGATCTCAAGGGGTTGTTATGGGCATTCATGCCAATTATGGGCTTTTATAGCCAAATCATGGGCATTCGTGCCGCTATGGGCTTTCCTAGCATTATGGGCTTTCCTAGCAATCATGTGCTATTAAGTGGGCATCATAGAGAGAGGCATATATAATTGTTCAATTCTTCATGTTATAAGAATCATGTAATCAAGAATGCTTAAGTAAAATACATGTCAAGGTTTTATTTCAAGTCAAGTATACATGCTTATTTTTAATTCTTATAAAATGTATAGTGTTGCTTACTGTTGTGTGTCTTTGTTTTCACATGGCCGTGGGACAAGATGACCCTCGATCAAGGAGAAAAGGAAATTGAAGTAAGTGATTCAAGATAGGATACATCAAGGAGACTCTAGCTTGGTGGGGTGCCATCTACCACTTAGTAGATCCTTTAGTCTAGTTTATCATTCCATGTTTTAGATTTGTTTAGTCTACATGTATTAGGCTTGAGATCAAGATGAGACAATTTATGTTTTTCCCTTTTAAAGAACAAAGTATGAATCTATATTTTGAGTTAATGCATGATGTTTAATTTATCTTATTGCAATGATTATCATGTTGTGTGATGTCCCTTTGAGCTAAGTGACCCATGTTATAGACAACATAGGGTTTGCTTTCGCTGTCATATATGTGCTTGGAGGGGCCTTGCAATATGGTATCAGAGCAATGAGTAGATGGCCACTAAGCTAAAGATTCACATTTCTCTCAGCCCTAGGTATATAAGATTAAGATAAAGATATGGGAAACCAAAGTAGAGGTATAGATATGAGAGAATGGTTTAGATAAAGATTAGGGTTATGTGCCTAGATGTTTTGGATTTTTGTGTTAACTCTATATTTGTATATAGCATGCTCTCTCTCCTTCCCACATCTTTGTGGTATGAGACATAGACTTATGGGATTTTGTAGAGAGGATGTTATATGCATAATCATATTTGTCTTGTCCTTTCAAGTGCATATGGTATGGGACATGTGCATGAGGGAGGTGCTAAGATAAGTGTGATTGAATATGTCACCTTTGCATATATGAGTGTCTAGCATGTATCCAAAGGAGAAAAAAGAAACAAGAGTTGGCATTAAAAGTTTAAGGCATATAGTCACCTAAATCTAATCAAATACATAGTAAGACCAAGCATGCATACAAAGAGTAGATATTTGACATAGATTAGCAAGTAAGGCTCATGGTAGGATTAGAACCCCTAGAGATGAGGTAAGAGAGGTCATTTGGCATGTCAATGATGATGTGAAATAGAATCATTAGTGGTATACCCACATGATTGATAGTTTTTACCTTGAAAATGAGACTTTAAGATGATATCAGAAACTAGTGTACGTGGAATATGTAAAACCCTAAGGTGGGTAGTATGAGGAAATTTTGATGATGAAATTTATTTAAGGTGGGTAGAATTGTAACATCCCTAAATTTGAACAAAGTAGGATATGAATTTTAATTGAATTTTCTACTAATTAATTTTAGAATTTTGGATCTTGATGTAATTAAATCATAAAGTGGCAGTGAGACCTAATCAGGATGCTTAAAGTTTTTTTTCATGAAGGTTAAAAAAATTCACATAATTTGACTCTATGGTGATCCAAGTTCACCAAATGTAACCCGAATTAATTAGCGAGTCACTTTAAGGCATTAAGAGGAATTGATCCATTCAATGTGCATATTTAGTCCCACTAAAATTTATACAAGTTCATCATACTAACATTTGTCTTCCCTAAAAAATATGAATGCCAGATTACTTTAACGTAAACACATGTGATTGATACACAATTATACTAAAAATAAATAGCGATAGTTGTGTTTTCCCAAATCAAGAAATGAATTAGATTTTTGAACTCCTCATGGTTGATTAAGGTATCCTAAGTTGGTTTGATTTTAGTGATTTTAGAGGTCCCAATCAGGATTAGAAATAATATAACATCTTAGGGCCTAATTGAGCAATAAAACAAGTAAATAGATGTTGAATCATCAGTTCATGGACAACTCAGTGGTTTCCTTGAGCCAAACCAATTTTGTAAAGGTCATGTGCTTAAAAAAAAGGGTCGAGACTCCCAGTCTCGAAGACTGGAGAGTCACGGTTTAGAGGAACAGAGACTGGTTGGGGGGGGGACCTCACATGAGATCTGATACAGGAAAAGCTATATAATGAACCAAAGAGGATCCCCTAGGGTTTTTAGAACTGGATCGAGAGGTTTTGGAAGAAGAGGCTGAGAAGAAGAAGGGTCGGAGCGATAAAGGATGGAGAAGGGGTGGTGACAGCTATGAGTTCTGTGGAACCAGGGTTCTTCATTTTTGACCACCCTGCACACAAAAATGGCACCGTCGAGCCTTGAGAGGGCCATTCGAAGTCGTTGGCCACTAGATATTGCACCGAGACAGCCTGGAAGCGAAGCGCGCAGTCGGCGCCATGGTACTCTGTTCCTACTTTCGGAATAGGGGATACGCTCGTGTGAGAGAGAAGAGGGGGCAAATGCATGCCCGGTAGATGGACCGTGCCTAGGATATGTGTGCCCAGCGGCTGCGGGCCTGGCCAAATCACATGGATCCATGGGACCGTTGGATCTTGTTCTAATGATGGTTATTCATCAAGAAAAAGGTAATCTTCAATATTTGCTATCTCCCAACCCTAAAAACCAATTTGAACAATAAAGTTGCCTGTATAAAGGTTATAATTTCTACTTTCCTATAAAAATAGATTGCAAGGTTGTATTAGATGTCTGATAATTATTATAAGTTGATTACGAAAAGATATAATATTTCTATGTTTTGGGTATAAAAAATAGCCATTGCATTTGAAAATTAATGAATATTTTGTCTAAGGTATATTTTGATGTTTCACATACTATTCTAAAGCCTGATCGATATGATGTGATCTTTTACCAAGGTTTTTTTATATAAACCCTAATAAGAATATTATTGGTATTTCACCCATTAATTGATTATGAAATAATCTAAGATTTTTATATAAACCCTAATGTATAGTGTTCTTTCTGTTTCTAAAGGTTTTTCTAGAGTTTCATGTATTTTATTATTATTTAGTTTTTGGGCCTAAGTGGCCATTATGTAAGGTGATTAATGATAATCTGAGAGACACCATGTGATTTTTATGCCTATTTTGTATGGAAAATTATTTTAATTATATTTTCATATGATTTGACAACTAAGTCAGTAAGTATTGTATATGAGTATGTTTGAGGTTTACTCTCGGTATATGATGTATATACTCATATATTAGGGCATAAGATGTTTTTTATGGGATATATGGATACATCATTATATCTATGCTATATAATGTGTGACTTTGGTATAAGCTATATAATGAACCGAAAAGGATCCCCTAGGGTTTTTAGAACTGGATCGAGAGGTTTTGGAAGAAGAGGCTGAGAAGAAGAAGGGCCGGAGCGATAAAGGATGGAGAAGGGGTGGTGACAGCTATGAGTTCTGTGGAACCAGGGTTCTTCATTTTTGACTACCCTGCACACAAAAATGGCACCGTCGAGCCTTGAGAGGGCCATTCGAAGTCGTTGGCCACTAGATATTGCACCGAGACAGCCTGGAAGCGAAGCGCGCAGTCGGCGCCATGGTACTCTGTTCCTACTTTCGGAATAGGGGATACGCTCGTGTGAGAGAGAAGAGGGGGCAAATGCATGCCCGGTAGATGGACCGTGCCTAGGATATGTGTGCTCAGTGGCTGCGGGCCTGGCCAAATCACATGGATCCATGGGACCGTTGGATCTTGTTCTAATGATGGTTATTCATCAAGAAAAAGGTAATCTTCAATATTTGCTATCTCCCAACCCTAAAAACCAATTTGAACAATAAAGTTGCCTGTATAAAGGTTATAATTTCTACTTTCCTATAAAAATAGATTGCAAGGTTGTATTAGATGTCTGATAATTATTATAAGTTGATTACGAAAAGATATAATATTTCTATGTTTTGGGTATAAAAAATAGCCATTGCATTTGAAAATTAATGAATATTTTGTCTAAGGTATATTTTGATGTTTCGCATACTATTCTGAAGCCTGATCGATATGATGTGATCTTTTACCAAGGTTTTTTTTATATAAACCCTAATAAGAATATTATTGGTATTTCACCCATTAATTGATTATGAAATAATCTAAGATTTTTATATAAACCCTAATGTATAGTGTTCTTTCTGTTTCTAAAGGTTTTCCTAGAGTTTCATGTATTTTATATTATTATTTAGTTTTTGGGCCTAAGTGGCCATTATGTAAGGTGATTAATGATAATCTGAGAGACACCATGTGATTTTTATGCCTATTTTGTATGGAAAATTATTTTAATTATATTTTCATATGATTTGACAACTAAGTCAGTAAGTATTGTATATGAGTATGTTTGAGGTTTACTCTCGGTATATGATGTATATACTCATATATTAGGGCATAAGATGTTTTTTATGGGATATATGGATACATCATTATATCTATGCTATATAATGTGTGACTTTGGTATAAGCTAATGTTTCTAAATTTTTAGAGTGGGTTACATCATAGTTTTCTTTAGACAAGATTAGAACTATAATTATGTATCACATGTGATTAATGTGACCTAATTTGACCAAGTATTCCTTATCTAATGATGTTGATCAATAGGCCTAATACTAATGCACTCAAACCCTAATTCAACCTAGGATCAATACAAGGTATTGATTTATGATGTTTAATAATTACAAACATGTTTTTTCATCCTAATCGGGACAAGGGAAGGTTGACTTATGATTTGATTCAAGATTAGAGAGAGGATTTTCTTTGCTCTAGGTAAGTTGGTCATGCCACTATACATATTTACATTGGTTGAGATGTATGCTATGTATGATTTATGAATTATGCTTTCAATTTCAAGTTTAATGCTCAAGCCATGTTCATCATATAAATTGATTGATGTTTGCTATATCTTATGTCATATGGTTATCATGTCCATTAAGATTAGAGATTATGATTACTGACCAATGATTAATGGATTTTAAAGTTCATGTTTCAAGAGGGAGAAATCCCATCATGTTAAGTTCAAGGATCATGTTAATGTTAATGCTAAAGTCATGTTAATGATCAAGTTAATTGGAATTGAATCAGTTTTTATATGCTTCTCGAATCATGGACCTCAAGGGGTCGCTATGGGAATTCATGCCAATTATGGGCTTTTATAGCCAAATCATGGGCATTCGTGTCGTTATGGGCTTTCCTAGCATTATGAGCTTTCGTAGCAATTATGTGCTCTTAAGTGGGCGTCATCGAGAGAGGCATATATTACTGTTCAATTCTTCATGTTATAAGAATCATGTAATCAAGAATGCTTAAGTCAAATGCATGTCAAGGTTTTCTTTCAAGTCAAGTATACATGTTTATTTTCAGTTCTTATAAAATGTATAGTGTGGCTTACTTATGTGTGTCTTTGTTTTCTTATGGTTGTGGGACGAGATGTCCCTAGATCAAGGGGCAAAGGAAATTGAAGTAAGTGCTTCAACATAGGAGACATCAGGGAAACTCTAGCTTGGTGGGGTGCCATCTACCACTTAGTATATCCTTTAGTCTAGTTTATCATTCCATGTTTTAGATTTGTTTAGTCTACATGTATTAGGCTTGAGATCAAGATGAGACAATTTATGTTTTCCCTTTTAAAGAATAATGTATGAATCTATATTTTGAGTTAATTCATGGTGTTTCATTTATCTTATTGCAATGATTATCATGTTGTGTGATGCCCCTCTGAGCCAAGTGAGCCATGTTATGGACAACATAAGGTTTGCTTCTGCTGTCATGTATGTGCTTGGAGGGGCATTACAGTGAGACAACCGTCCTGTCCCAGAGGGTTGTCCGGTGACCCGAGCCAAACTGGTCAGTTTGCACTTTATCCAATTTCAACTCAAATCATCCTGAGTCTCCTAACGCCCATCTCAACCCTTGAGACGACCACTTGACAATCCAGATGGATGTCTCACTCTATGAGATGGGTGTTTGGAAGTGCAACCATCCTAATTTGTTGTGTTAATCAAATACATAAACATTTTAGTAACTAATTCAAGTGTCATTCAAGATTAAACTCCTCTTCTAGGTTGAGACCGATGTGTGTGACCCTATAGGTGTCATATTACATTGGCAGTGAATGTCCAGAACAACTTATGACATCACAAGCAATGAGCGCTCCCTAGTCGCACATCAATGCTACCCAAGTAAATGCAAAGTTGGAGAACAACTTCAACCTACAATCTATGTATGGTGTTGTAGTGTTTGTATAGTTTTTTTGTCATTGATGTCCATATTGAACTTGAGGCATGGAGCAGTAATCCTTTTCATCATCAATCTTTTTACTTGAACTACAACTGACTGTCTAAGATTTATGTCAGCTCAATATCACATATTGACTCACATGTGCATGGCCATGCATTTCTCAATCTCTCTAATAAGAGGCCTAGAATGCCAAACTCATGTAGGAGGGACAAATTCCATTTCTATCACTCATTGTCTATCCCCATGTGTCAAAGACACCCACTCATCACCTTTATAAATACCCATGTTTTAGGAATGCATTTGATGATGTCGAAGCATACCCAACGACATGTGATGAGTGGAGTGATTTTAGGTCTAAGAACCACCACCATTGCGAGAGTTGAGTATGACTTCCATGATGATGGCTTCCATGTGTCAAACTCAAGGTGAGTCTGTTTGATACACTATTCTCTAACATGTATCTGTGTGCTTAGTTTGATATAGCCATATCATGACTAGTGAGATTTTTTTTATCAACCAACTCACACTCTGATCTTTTGTGTCACTGTTGTCTATCAAATTTCCACAATGACAATTGATCAAGGACATAATGAGAATATGTATATGTACTCTTAACATATGTATGATCTCATTCCCCCAAGTCCTATACTAGAAGACATATGTCATTGAGTAATATTATTCTCTAGGCATTTGAAGACATACCTCATTGAGTAATACTATTCTCTATACATTTCTAAAGTTACATCATTATCTCATAACTGAATTAAATTGAATAAATTGGAAGGTTTCCATTTTTATTAATCAAATCAATTACAAGTTATGTCATTACAATCATCATATGATTGTCTCTCAGGGCATACATACCAATAGACTCCAATTTTCACTTAGAGACAATCACCCATGAATCGTATTCTGAGTGATCTAGCATGACCGTCATGCTTCTTCTACGAAACTGCCTTTGTTAAGGGGTTAGCAACATTATTCTAAGTTGGTACTCTGCAAATATTTACATGTCCTTGTTGTTTGATCTCTCGTATGCGATCAAACTGCCTTTTTATATGCTTTGAGCACTGATGCAATCTAGTTTCCTTAGCTTGTGCAATAGCTCCATTGTTGTCACAATATAGCTCGATTGCGTCGATGATGCTACGCCAAATTCTATAACAAACTTCTTGATACACACAACCTCCTTTGTTACATTCGATGCAGTAATATACTCAGCCTCTGTTGTAGAATCAACACTATCACTTACATGAAAATCTTCCAACTTACAACTCTATTTTTTAGGTAAAACACGAATGCTAATTGTGATTTGTAATCATATTTGTCAGACTGCAAGCTTACATCGGTGTAACCTTTTACCACCAACTCTTCCTCTCCGTCTAGACCAAGAACAAATCCTTAGTTATTCTCAAGTACATGAGGATGTTCTTTACAATTGTCCAATGAACATCACCTGAATCTTACCGATATCTGCTCGTTATGCTCAAGGCATACAATATGTGTAGACGGGTACACAACATTGCATACATGATTGATCCAATTGTTGAGGCATATGAAATCAAACGCATGTGTTCCCTTTCTTCACAAGAACTGGGACATTGAACTTTAGAAATGGTCACTCCATGCAATGATGGTAGGCTTCCTCTCTTTGAGTTCTCCATGCTGAACTGATTCAACACTTTGTCAATGTATGTGCTCTGACTTATTCCAAGAAACCTTTTGGATCTATCTTTATAGATCTTTATCCCCAAGATGTAGTATGCTTCTCCCAAGTCTATCATAGAGAACATATTTCCAAGCCATGTCTTTACCTTTTGTGAAGTGAGGATGTCATTGCCCATCAATAGTATGTCATCTACATACAATATTAGGAATGTCATTATGCTCCCACTAACCTTCTTGTACACAAAAGTTCATATTCATTTTGAATAAAGCCAAACTCTTTGATTGTCTCATCAAAATGAAGATTCCAGCTTTGAGATGCTTGCTTCAATCCATAGATTGACCTTTGTAGCTTACATACTTTATTTGTATCCTTTGGATTTATAAAACCCTCATATTGTGTCATATAAACATCTTCGAGAAGATTCCCATTAAGGAATGCAATTTTAACATCCATTTACCAAATTTCATATACACAATAAGTTACAATAGTAAGCATGATCCTGATGGATTTAACCATGACCACTGGAGAAAGGTTTCATCATATTCAACACCTTGAACTTGTCTGAAACCCTTTGCTACCAATTTGCCCTAATAGGTTTGCACTTTGCCATCCATGTTGGTCTTCTTATTGAATACCACTTGCACCCTATGGGTTTTACCCCTTCAGGTGGATCCACTAAAGTCCATACTTTGTTGGTATACATGGATTCCATCTCAAATCTCATGGCCTCAAGTCATTTCTTAGACTCGGTCTTCTTATTGAATACCACTTTCACCCTATGGGTTTTAACCCTTCAGATGGATCCACCAAAGTCCATTCTTTGTTGGTATACATGGATTCCATCTCATATCTCATGGCCTCAAGACATTGCTCGTTATGCTCAAGGCATACGAGACGTCTAGACGGGTACACAACATTGCATACATGGTTGATCCAATTGCTGAGGCATATGGAATCACACTCATGTGTTCTCTTTCTTCACAAGAACTGGGACATTGAGCTATAGAGATGGGGACACCATGACGCATAGGCAGGTTTCCTCTCTTTGAGTCCTCCATGATGAACCGCTTTAACACTTTGTCAATGTATGCGCTCTGCCTTAGTATGAGAAGTCTTTTGGATCTATCTCTATAGATCTTTATCCCCACGATGTAGGATGCTTCTCCCAAGTCTTTCATCGAGATTTTTTTTTTCTAACCATGTCTTTAGCTTTTGTAAAGTAGGGATGTCATTCCCCATCAATAGTATGTCATCTACATACAATATGAGGAATGCCACTATGCTCCCACTAACCTTATTGTACACACAAGGTTCATCTTCATTTTTAGAAAAGCCAAACCCTTTGTCTGTCTCATTAAAAAAAAGATTCCAGCTCCGAGATGCTTGCTTCAATCCATATTTTGACCTTTGTAGCTTACAAACTTTATTAGCAAACTTTTGGATGTATAAACCCCTTAGGTTATGTCATGTACACATCCTCCGCAAGATTCCTATTAAGGAATGTGGTTTTAACATCCATTCGCCAAATCTCATAGTCATGATAAGCTGCAACAGCAAGCATGATCCTGATGGATTTAACCATGGCCACTGGAGAAAAGGTTTCATCATAGTCAACACCTTAAACTTGTCTGAAACCCTTTGCAACCAATCTGCCCTTATAGGTTTGGGCCTTTCAATCCATGTCAGTCTTCTTCTAGAAGACCCACTTGCACCCTATGGGTTTTATCCCTTAAGATGGATCCACTAAAGTCCATACTTTGTTGGTATACATGGATTCCATCTCATTTCTCATGGCCTCAAGCCATTTCTCAGACTCTGGTCCCTCAATAGCATCTTGATAGGATATTGGCTCATCATCTATGACCAATTCATTGCCTTCCTGAGTTACAAGATATCTAAATATTTCAGGCTCAAGGCGTGTCCTATTAGATCTATGAGGTTCATGTATTACTTGAGAAATTTGAGACTCCACAACATCTTGTGATTCTCTTTGTTCCTCTTATTCATCTATCAATTTAATGTTTTCTTGTTGGTTTGAACCTCTTTGACTTCCACTTTTCTCCCACTGATTCCTTTGGAAATGAAATCTGTCTCAAGGAATGCAACATCCCTGGCAACAAACACTTTGTTGTTACATTGGGAATAAAATTAATATCCTCTAGTTTCTTTAAGATATCCAAAAAAATAACATTTATCATATTTAGGACCAAGCTTATCAGAAAACATTCTTTTAACATAAGCTTCACATCCTCAAATCCTCATAAAAGATGTGGCATTAGATACCTGATTTGATAATGGTAATGGTAACTCTATCTATTATGTTTGTCTCAATCATGCTATGATGAGATAGACATAATAGATGTCTAGAGAATGATGTTAATCGATGACATATGACTTCAGATTGAGGACCTGAATAATGAGATCATATGTATGATAAGAGTATCTATATTCTTATTATGTCCCTCGTAAAATATTATTGTGGAAGTAAAATAGACGACAATAATACCTATGACTAGAATGTGTGTTAATTGATGATAGAGTCTCATTATTCATGATATGTGATATCAAGTCAAGCACACAGGTACATGTTAGAGAATAGTGTATCAGATAGACCCACCATGAGAGTGATACATGGATACCATGGAATGGTAGTCAGAATCAATTCTCATAGTTATAGTGGTGATTGTGGTTCTTAGACATGAAGTTACTACAATCATCACATGTCATTTGTTGGACTTTGACATCATCCAATGTGTCCTTCAATAAGGGTTTCCATAAAGGTGATGCTCGAGCTCTGTGACACATGGGGATTGAGTGTGAGTTATGTAGATGGGATTTGTCCCTCCTACAGGAGATTGATATCCAAGACTCTTGATAAGTGAGACTGAGACATGTATGTTCTTACACTTGTGATTCAATATGTGATATGTGAACTCACGTGCATCCCAGACAGTCTGCTCTAGTTCAAGGAACATGGATTAAATGTTGAGAGGATGATGACTGCATGCCTGGAGTCCATTCCATATATCAGACATGAAGGAACTATAGTATCACAGTAACACTAATCATGGATTGTACGTTGAAGTTGTTCTCCAATTTTCTGAATTACTTGGGTAGAAATGATGTGTTGCTAGATATTGCTCATTGCTTGTGATGTCATTAACCTATAGGGTCACCCACATAGGATACACTTGGAATATGAGTATAATCATGAGTGATGTTTAGATTGATTACTAAAGGTGTTTAGGTATTCAATTAAATAATTGATGTTCAAAATTGACTGACTAGACTATGAACCGATCGGTGCAAGTGTTGAACCGATCAGTTAGAGTGTTAGGTTGATTGAAATCAACATTAGTTGGTCAATGGCTTAACCGGGGTGTGAAATGACTGGTTCACATAGTGAACTGACCGGCTCACAGGTCCCAACCAATTGGTTCACGGGGTGAATTTCCCTATTCAATGTTGATTGGATCAAGGATTGATGCTAATGTCATATTTTGCATGAATCGGGCATTGGATACCAATTTAATTCAGAATAGGAAACTACACGAACTGACTGGTTGGGTGTGCTAACTGACTGGTTCTCCATCTGTGGTTTCCAAAAAAATTGTGAATTTAGCCCTTTCAACTCCCGCATAGACTGGGAACCCTAACCCTGACATCTCCTATAAATAGAGGGGTATTGGGGCTTCCCAAACACAACAATAAGCTCTGACAATTGTTGTCCTCTCTGGTTGTGGTAACCAATAGAGAGCCTGAGCAAGTTCTACTTGTAAAAGGGAGGAACAATAAGGGAGAGACAATTTTGAGAGAGCAAATCAATCCTAGAAGATTGATGTTTGAAGGGACAACTCTTTCCTATTGGCTATGGTAGCACAACATGGAGTTCCTGGTGGTCAGCATGGACTACTCAGGAGGCGGGATGTTGTTTCCTATCTCTAGGAGGACACCGTAAATCATCATCCATGGTGTTGCCCCAAGAAGCCTCCACTGACGACTATTTGAGTGTTGCCTGAAGAAGAAGTTTGTTTTTGCTTGGAGAAGAAACACGATATTGCATCAAGAGTTGTCATTGTACTTGCTCTAGGACCAGGTATAACTCTAGTTACCTTCCTTCCTAGATACATCATTATTGATGAGATCTTTATGATTAGGGAATCAGGCTTTAAATTATTGTTTCCGACACCTTATCTATCGCCCCAATTTCCTTACAAAACAATTATGGAAAAATAGGTTACAATATCATAAAAATATTTTTCCTAATAGTAATGATTTTTGCAACCAATTTAAAACTGACTAAAAATGTGACCTTTTAGGGTCTAAGTATAAAATGATATATTGACCATATTAAATTATTAGTAGGTGAATTTGACCATCGTATTGACCTAGGGTTTGATGTTGGACTTTCTACACAACAATCTAAGGTGTGCACATCCATATTTAAATTTGGACAGTTGATGCTTTGAATCCCTGATTCCTTTAATGGGACATAAACTTTAATGGATTCTCATTTGTATCTTTTTTCTAATTTGTATTAGAAGATCCTTCACTATGATCTATATCTCTTTTCTTGAATCCCAAAATTGTTCAATCTTCATCTATGCCTCATATGAACCCAATTGCCATGCTATGGATGTTCACATCCCTTTTATATTTTAAAATGATTTGATTAATGACTAGACTTTATTTTTATAAAATCTATTTTCATGAAAGTTTTTAGACTATTATTTTCTAGGAAAAAATAACAATACATATTGCATGCACTTTTACACCCAACCATATACAAATAACTGGGATGTGCATTTCCACCAAGCTTCGCTCGGATTATGGTGGAGTTCCAACTTCACTTTAATTAGTTTTAGTCTTCCAAAGATCTACATGCAATGTTTCACTTGTTTATTATGACAAAATAATATCAAAGTGAAGAAATTCTCTTTCATGGTTTATCTTCTCTAAATAAATGTCTCTTTATTTTACTATTTACTTGATTCTAGCCCCTTATTGAATGGGAACAATCTTTTTATTTGAACCTTGAATGGGAACAACCTTTTTATTTGAACCTACTTCTTCAAACTCTCCAATAGTGTTATTATTGCAAATATACTAGTTTCATAGATACATGATTTTACTTCTTATTACTATCATTTCATGGGTGTTGTTTCCAAACCATTAAGGTATAGGCGCCCTGAGAATATGCCTTAGGAGGAACCTTTTCACTTCCGCTATAACTTGAGATGTCTAGGTTACCTTCTACAATTGGTCCTTTGTATAAGTTTAGATTGTGCTTTCCCTTTATAATGCCACCCTTAAAGTGAGGAAAAAGTGTTCTTCAAACATTTTCATAGTTTTTATCTTTCTAATATAAAATTAATTTGTTTGATATCTCATGTATGAGAAATGAAAAATACATATTTTCCATCATATGTATTAGTGTTCTTGGATTTGAGTGGTTTTATTCCTCAATAAGTAATGAGTGGATCCCCTCTTTGTTCCCACTCATTACAATTGATCAATTGAACTATATGATAGGTTCCATCTTACAGTACAAAAAACAATCCTAGAAATTTCACTCAAAAATGTCATCATTTGAGAACCATATAACCAAAGTAGCAATAAGTGTTGAAATTGGCAATTTAGGGCATAATACATGCAAATTTTATAATCCTCAATAACATGGTCGTAGAAGATCATCTTTTTCATTCTATACCAGCAAGGAATGGTAAGAAGGTGATAAAATGAAATTCCCATAGTTATAGCCAAGATCCCAAAATAATTCCATCTTTAGGTCATTCACATGTATTTAGGCTATATTAACTAATTATAAGTAGAAATTTCATTGAAATATTACTAAATAGATGATCAATAACTTGCCTCAACTAGAGATCATGATGTCTAGCAAGTTCATGCACAAAGCCTAGCTCCAAGCTTCGTTAAACATCTTAGAAACGTCTAGTTTAGCATGCACTAACACTAAAAAGGCCAATGAGGGGAAAAGAATAGATTTTCAGGAAAAGAACCTAGTTCCACCATAGGTCATCAACAAATTTAGAAGGAGGGTAGACAAAAAACAAAAAAATATGATAAAATATAAGGATCTTACAAGGATTAAAGATAAACTAGCTTAAGAATGTGATTTCTGAGCTTGATCTTGCAAGAACTTGAATAATAACCAAGATACACGAGCTACATCTTCAAGATTTCCCTTTATTTTATCTAATAGTGTTGTATGTCTAAAAAAGAACTAGGGTTTATACGACAACATAAATATAGGCTTATATGAGAGAAAATTGCATTTCAGTACAAGACAATCCATTTAGACCCCTCTTATCGACCACCGACCTATCACACCATCTAAAATGGACCTGAAGCAGTCACACTGACCCCAAATGTGGTTCTTATCATTTGCTTTAGCCTTCAAGCAGCTGACATAAATTGGGCCCCCAACATGTATCAGCCTAGGCCAACACACATTGATCACACAAGACTATCAAAGTGGATTTCTCAATCTAGACACACATCAATTTCTTGGAGTGATCGATGCAACTATCCCAGTGTGCTTTAGTTTTCCCAAAGCTACCAAAATGTCCAAACCAGTGCCCTCTTTGAGTCCAACAACTGATGCACCTTGCATTGATAAGTCTAGTCAATCTTTGCAAGTACTAATGCATATTTTATGTTTAAAATGATAAATTTTCATTGAAATAAAATTTGGCATAGCATCTTTCTATCACATAAAACATATATTTTACATTATCAGGCATCATGAATTCTTATACTTAAAATAAATATCATTCATCACTAGTAAACATAAATCACGTGTTTAAGTCAAATAGAATGTGGATAAAGGAAAATCAAATTTGGGTATTTATACAAGAGAGTAAGGTGTTTATCTTATTTCGGGTGACATCCAAGAGGATCTATTAAGAAATGAGAGGTGTATGGAGGGATTTCATAATGATGTGGATGTTTAAACATGGGTTACCATTTGTTGCAAAAGGTGTTAGTGTGGTTTGAATCATTATTAAGTCTGCACATTATAGGGTCCACAATTAGGTTGTATCTGTGTCATGGGATTTGAAGGGGTTTCTTGGTATTTTTTAGATATCTAATAGCTTGGTTAAAAGATAGTGGCGAATGTTGAATAGTCATCAATGAAGAAAATGGAAAGGGTTTTAAGGAAATGGTTTTAGTAAGAAATATACTAAGAGAACTAGTTATTGTGGTTCGTTTAGTTTATTTCTTTTTGAGATCACAAATTTGGAAGACTTCAATTATTATGTCTTCTCTCTCAGGCCCTCTACATGTTGCAAATACAAGTTAGAAAAAGGTTAAGAGTTGCATCTGTGGAAAGAAATGTCCAAGGTGTTGGGATGCATACTAAAAGCATGTCCATTCTAGGTTAATGCTAAATTTACAAGAAAGTTTAAAAATTCATATCAATACATTAGTTATTATCTATTTTCAAATATAGAGTGTTCATCCTGAAGGACAAAAATGGACTAACAAGCCTTATTGTATCCACTAGCTTTTACTATAATATTGGCCTCATAAACACCTTACCTTAACTTGAAACTTTTATCTAACTCAAATTAATATGAATATGGTGTAATTTAAGATGTATATACCAACATTGTTTCTAGGTTTGAGTAAAAAGATAATTAGTAAAATTTCATAATACAATATCTAGAAATCTCAATACTATTTTTTGGTTTATCATGTACAAATATTTTCTAGGTAGACCAAATTGCTACCTTTTCATATAATTTAATAGTCTTAATCTCACTTAAAAATAATGTGAAATGTATATAGTAATGGATGCTCACAATTTTATGAAGCTCAGTACTTGATATCATATGAATAGATGTAATTGTAAGCTTTGTATCAAAATAAGGTTAGAATACTTAAGGGAGAGTTCATTGCAAATCATGTACTTTCAATCATCGGGACCAAACTATTGTAAATACAATATTGTCCACCCTATCAAATAATATGTAATCAAAATTGTTTGAACTTGAGCAACATAAATCAAAATATATTTCTAGCTAGGAATGATGCAAAATAAAATAATAAGTAAACATAAATGACATTTATACTAAAGCAAAAAAAATTCTGTTACAAATTGCCTATGAAAACCACAACTTCAATAAGGACACAGCTGATTTATCTTATGATAATTCGAGATCTGAAGTAAGAAATTTGATCCTTTGTTAGGATAATTTATATATCAACTAAATTTACAAACATTGTATGAAATTTTCATAACCACAGTGAATGATTTGAAAACATGATTGACAATAAGATCATGGGCATAAAAGTTAATGATATAAGTATATACTTTTAACCACTTAATATAAATAGAGTATGTTATTTAGCTACTTCCAACAATGGATTAAAGATAAAAAAATTTCCATTTAGGTTGTAAATAGATCAAATATAGAATCATTTGACCATCAACATCATTCTTGGACACACTCACACACAATGGCAATAGATACTAACATTGAGACTGGGTTCCTTGTCCCTATTTTCACAACATATCATGTTCTAGATGGATGGGATGGAGATCTGGAGGCAAACTCTTCATTTGTACTATCTAATTTCTTATTTACCTTCAGTGTTTATTTTCATCATTTGCCACTACATGCAAGGTGATATATAAATACATATAGAGTTGGCCCATGACCAAGGATATTTAGAGCCATTATGTCCATGGGGTTCCTAGTAGCACCCAATTTTTGGCATGTAACACCTTTCATCTCATTAGCCCTAATTCTAACCTCGTTTCATATGTATTGGAATAATGTCATCCCTCATGTAATTAATTGAAAAATAAAATTGATGGTTATAGTTGGATAAACTGAATGAATGAAGAAAGTATTGCACTTTCTAAATTGTTTACTAAAACTTATAACATGATTACAGTTAAATATTTCCCACGTGAGTAGATCTAGTAATATGTTGGTTGATGATCTAGAAAAAACCATATTACAACTTATGTGGGGACTATTGTTTATAAAAAAACATCCACCTAATTTAGGTGATTCTATACATATCATCCCTAGTTGTAACTGTCGTAGGTTTTCTTACAATTAGCAAGGTAGTAGCTCTATTGTACCTACATTTGTTTCGACCATAGGAAGATGATGGGAAGAAAAAGAATACCTCCTAGCTTCTCTAAAAAAAACTTATTGTTGTAGTTATATAAAATAAATCAGATAACTACTTCTACTAAACTGTTATGCAATCTACATTTTTTATTCATATGGATTTATTTTTCACCCACATTATCATGAAATCCAACATATTGAGCATAGTGTCTCCCACCGATATGTATTGTAGGTAAAGCTGCATAGGAGAAATAGAAGCAAGAAGGGGACTAGATTTCATGAGTTGATTATAATAGAGGAACTACAATGTTTTATGGTATGAATGAAGGTAGACAATAAGTAAATAAGATGTAACATTACAAAACATAAATGTGGCATTTGTAGTGTGTGATTTGGAAGATGGAAAGCCTTTGTTGAACTATGAGATGTTTTAAAATATCTTGCGTGTCCAACCAAGATTAGGGCTTCCACAACACACATCCATATACTCTAAGTAGCACTACACACTCTAACATCAATAATCTAATAAGGGTTGAGATTTTATCAAGAATTATGGGTGTTTACAAAAGTATATATAGGGTGGTTGAAGATTAATTGTTAATAATGATGTGGTGACAATGAAATTGGTGACTAGGAAATCAATTGGTTCTTTGATGGACATGTCTTCATATCTTGCATGTTACATTATTGTAATAGAAGATCACAACAACTATTGTGTATGGTTCATTGTCCATAAAAAAAAGGTTGAACGAATATTGCAACGCAAGCGAGATTAGAAAATATCAATACAATGAGGCCCAATGGAAAATAATGGTGCATAAATATAATATGGACATTTATTAGTTGATCTATCAGATAAAGCACTTCCCTATATAAAAGGAACTTATTTGGGACTCAAGAAAATCCATATGGGTCAAGACACTTAAATCTGTTTACGTAATAGACTAAATTACTATAAATCTAATACTTCCTCTCAAGTTGGAGCATGGGTGAAATACATGTCCATCTTGTAAATATGTAAAAAAATTAATAGTAGCCCTTGTTATAAATTATTCCCCATGTATCATGCATACAATAGTTAAAGCGCTCAAACATTTCAATACTCCTTCTTAAGTAGATAATGAGTAGGTCTTCAACCACACTTTAAGCAACAAGTGGAAAGTTTGTATAAGTCAGCAGCAAGTGACTATATAATGCAGAGTGATGGAGTTCATAGAGTGATGGACCACAAGTAGCAAATTCCAAAGATTTTGGAGAGTAAGTCATCAATATAATGGCAACACATGGACAAGACAAAGAGTGTTGGAACGAGCAAAGTAGTCAATGTGTATAGACATGGAAAAATAAAAGAATGCTAAATCTCAACATAGTGCAGATGATATAGACACAATGAATAACCTCTTATGCTAATCAGCATGTACAAAACAAACTTCAGGACTTATATAGTAGAGCAAATAATGAAGCTCCTCCAAAACCCTTAACGCAAACAACAATAGAAGAAATTTAAGAAATTCTCTGAGAAACACATATAACAGAATGATTCTTATTTAATCACAAAGAAGAATGCTCCAAAAATATATAGCAGTAGTACACATAATATATATATAATGGTAAGAAGATGCACAAAGATGGAAACATAAATAAATTCACCCTCCCTTCATTATTTGTCTTCTCCCCTCTTCCTCTTCACTTGTTCTATCATTCCTGCATCAACCACAAACAGAAACCAGAGAGTACTTTAGCTGGAGAATCCTAACCAATGGTAGAGGAGATGAAATCAAAGGCAAATATATGGAGGAGAGTAACTAGTAAGCTTATCTGATGTACTATATGACCCAATTACACATATTTGAGTAGGACAAATAAATGGATTTGTGTGGGGGGCGGAGCCTCTCATTGTATGAATTAGGTTAAATCATATATAAATAAAAATATGATTAACAATAAATATATGAATATATGTGAGGATAGTACATTAATTGAGGGAAGTAAGTCATATGTATGTAGCACTAGATGGGGTGTGGGCAACTAATGAAAAAGAAAGATAAATATTGTTGTTAGAGATAAAATAAAGACATATTATATATAGAAACCATCATATATGTGATAGTACATAGAAAATGAAGTTTTACAGTGAGATATAGTTTCAGTAACAATAGACAACCATGTGTTGGTCAAGTCACACATCATGTAATGTAGTAGCAGACAAATGACATGACATGTCCTGAAAAGACACTACATGTTTATATTCAAGGCAGTAGTGGCGATAGAAGTAGAAAGCACATGATGTGTGTATGTTTTTTTTTCTAGTTAGATATCTTATCATTTAATTATAAACCATATAATTTCTGCACATGTTGTATATATAGTCATGTATCAAATGTAAATGGGTACAACACTGCCTACATGTCATGCACTAAGGGTACATGTTATGTGACACGACACAACAAAAGAACAAACTAAGTTGTCCGTGTAGGCTCCAGGAAGAGAAAGAGAGACGGAGTAGATGGAAACAGTGCAGTAGTATAGGAGGACATCTACGGCACCTCAATGTTGCAATTAGAAAGACAATCAAAAGTGTTCCTCTAGAAATAGCAACAACAACATAGAAGTGACATTGAAAGATTATTATTTTGTGATGGGTACGTTCAAGAGAGACGTGCTTAGAAGATGTAGGAGATGCAAGCCACCAATAACCGTCAGGGGCAGCTGCTGCCCACAAAGAGGCGCTCATCTTTTGCTCCCTCTCTCACGTAGGCTAAGGGTCGTATGAAAAATTACTCTAGTATCATGTGTCAGTGTGAGTATTAAATTCAAAATTAATTAAAAAAAATGAATGAAGGAACCACACACCTTATAAATCCTAGAGACACTCCCAAGTTTCGGCGGTGTGAGACTATTCTTAGTATTAGAGTGAACATCACAAAATACATGTGTGGACCATACCTCACTCAAAATAACAAGTACTACCAAGCATGGGTCAAGATATATATATATATATATATATATATATATATATATATATATATATATATATATATATATATATATATATATATATATATATATATGAAACAAGCATCATTTGTAATGAGATGACCAAATTTGTAATACAAACACTCGTTTTGTATTACACGTCTGATTACATTAAAAATGATATTTGTAACAGAAACATCGTTGTAATACAAAATGAGTCTTTGTATTACAATTTTGGTCATCTCATTACAATTTTGATTGTCTGATTACAAATATGTGTCTCCTACAAAACTGATCCACGGGTAACTAATCTTATCTGTCCGCACGGGTAGCGAATGAATGGCATATATATATATATATATATATATATATATATATATATATATATATATATATATATATATATATATATATATATATATATACATTTTTTGGGTTGTGATTATCCACTTGTCCGTTGTGATTAAATCATTAATTGCCATTTTAATGATCACGAATCTTTACAGTTGTTGTGATAAAATCGTTACATTTTAATAATCACGAATCTTTAGAAGTTAAGAGGCAAGATAGAGGGACGCACGAATCTTTAGAAATTATAGGCTACATAGAGGGGCGCTGTTGGACTGCATGTAGGTGCTTCTAGGATGACGCTGCAAAAAGCCGGCTTTTGTGCATGGATCCCAGTTTAGAGGCTAATAAGACGGGCTGATAACTTTACGTGAGACGTCGTCAACGCAGCTAGAGGCCCACAACAAGGACTATCCCACGCCCGATGCATCCAAGATCCAAGACTGAAAAAGAACGAAAAAGGACCTTTGTCTAGTTATTCCCTAGTTGACGCAATACCGCCATTATTTGTTTGGTCTTTAGCCTAGCAGCCCGTTACTCATCAGGCATCAATCATCTTACCCCGGCGCCGATGCCTCCTATCTACGTACGTAGGGGGACTGTTTTTGTTGTTTTGTTCGTGGAGTTCGTGCCTTCTCGTGTTATCTTTTGTCTGTTCATAGCTATATGTAGATCTTGGCGGTTCTGGTGGTCCATAATGGACGACTATGGTTGCTGACACCTGATTTATATCGAGTTGCTTAATTGCCTTTCCTTAATGGCACCAACAGGACCCAGTTGTAACAACCAGATGCTATTTGACGGACGGCAGAAGCGCCCACAGGTGTACAGCTGGATTGTTTTAAGGTTTTGATACCTTTGTGTTGTGCATATTGTTGACATATTAGCGAGTGTAAAGATCCAGTGCTGAGAGAACAGCATATTGGCTGATCATTTAGTTGGGCCACTTGAGGCTACTTTCCAAATCGGTGGTCCTTGAGACGGATTGTTATTGTTGCTGACATCTGATTTAACAGCGAGATGCTTAATTGCCCTATACTTTATGGCACCAATAGGACCCAACGTCCTCAAGCTTGCCCGTGTGTAGCAACCACTTGGTGGGTGCGTATTTGTTGGATGGCGGAACCGTACACAGGTGTCTTAGCTGGATCGTTTTCAGCTTTTCATACTCGGTGTAGATTGTCACCGCATCAGCAAGTGTTCAGAGCACATCAAAGTAACCTTGAAGCTTCAAGCCCAGAAGATTTGATATGTGAGATAGAATCCGAGCATCTATAACCCTACAAAAAAGGAATCAAGCAGAGAGTGTATCCGCTCATCAACATGACTGCGCCTTTGCTTGACCGTTCATCATGATCTTCAATTCAGATGCTTGCTTACTTTTACTTTCGATTTTGTTTCTTTCTATGCTCTTCAGCTAATAGGCGCGTGCCGTACAAGAGTGCATCTAATTCTGAAAACAACGCAAAGGATGCACTCTACAATTGCATTCCTAGCAATTTGTCATCTTGGTCTTTAATGCTAGGGCCGTCTGGGTCGTATTTCAGATTGGAATACAGATTATAATTCAATTCATAATATAAATTCTTGCAAAGTACTTTATTAGATAGATAAATTTGTAATGAAGCTATTCAAAATTTAAAAAAAGTATATTATCTTCATTTCTATATAAAGAATCACAAATTTATGTGATTCCGATAAGAATTAGGTCAAATAAAATAAAGAAGGTTGTGGGTCAAATTTGAGTTTAAAATGCTATAAAATGAGGTATTCAATTTGATATAACTTTTCAATTAGAATATATTAAGATCATCTTATTTTTTACGGCGGTTTTCAGACCGGGCTCGGACTGAGTATAGGTTCAAAAATATATTATGAAAGTCCTATTCCATACATCACATAACAACAATTAATTATTGCATTTGAAATAATTATTTCTTCTCTTTAAATATAGTGTATTTAAATTATTGTAAGTATGCAAACTGACACACATCATGAATGGGGAATACATGTAATTCTGATAGAGACATATTGTAGGTTGGAGGAAGTCAGTTGACCATTAATTGAGTTATTCTCTTTTATTGGGTGGTAAGAGTTTGCATGCTAGCTCATCATACCAGTATGTTTGTCTGATTAGAAGCAATCTGTGAGTGATGTCTACGTACTTCAACAACATGTATCTGAGCTCTGCACCTGCTTAATATTTTTTAACATAGATGATTTTGGTAGTTACATGCTATAGTTTATGAGCTCTGTTCACATACATCGACTACATGTTTGTTTGTTTCAGAATCTTTTAATGGGTAGCATATAAATTATTCTGAGTACTAATTATTGTTGTCAACAACAACATGTTCAAAAAGGAAAGCACATACAATATTGGGAATGACTATTGACATGTTATATAACAAGTTGTATGTAATTATTGTGAGTCTACAATCTAACTAGTATGTAAAAAAGATCTACTTGTGGTATATTATATTGTATGTTTGTTAATGTTTTTCAACAATTCTCACTTTGAACACCTTTGTCTTTTAATTCCTAGCAGGTACCATATTTGATTGGCAACATTTTTAGAACCATTTTTTATATGTAGTGTGTATTTATTTTCCGTTCCAACATGTATATCATCTTTTTTTGTTTCTTAATTCTTGGCAACCACCAAGTTTTCTTAGCAGAACTTGATTCA
The DNA here is from genome assembly GCA_963693085.1 of Alisma plantago-aquatica. Taxonomy (NCBI): domain Eukaryota; kingdom Viridiplantae; phylum Streptophyta; class Magnoliopsida; order Alismatales; family Alismataceae; genus Alisma; species Alisma plantago-aquatica. The sequence continues at coordinate 1,016,953,037 of OY856409.1, read as the reverse complement.
ATTCCTTTTTATGAGCTGTGTATGTCAACAAAATGATAGTTGCCACCACTTGATTGGTGCTAGAGAAATATTTTTTGATGAGGTGTGTGCATGTGTTGTTCGTTCAAACCTTTCTCAAGTAAAGTTTCATACAAAATTGGTGTAGATGCCAGCATAGTACATTTGTAAACCGAACAATATTGGTCTTAAAAATTGACTCTGGTCAATTGTGTCATTGTTTATATTTAATTTAATTATAAAAAAGTTCTTAGCATGTGTCTTCCACTAGTAGCTAAAAAGGAACGAACATCTAATCAAAATAACTAATAACAAAAATCCTAATGAGAGATAAAATTTGATGAAGAAAACTAGAAATTCTTTAAACACCTTTAGAATAAGGAGTTGGCAATCTACTACACTACATGGCAATGGAATAGTATAGCTAGAAAAGGAACCAATTAATTTGGTCAAACGGAAACTCTTTTATTCAAATAAAAATTTGAAAAGGAACGTGTATAAAGAGAAAACATATGTTGTTGTCTATGTGGTTGATCTTAAATCACATTGACCAACTTTGGCGATATAATTTAAGATGATTTGGGCTATCAATGACAAGATTGAAATCATATATGTAGTGGTAATGGTCTCTTCACCAATAACTTCTTCTTAGATGACAGCCTTTCTACTTCTATAAATAGTTGTCCATGGTTTGTGGTGGGAAAGCCATTTATCTTGCAGAAGTGGGAAAGAGGTGATCCTCTAGCTAAGATGATCTTATCTAAAGGTCACATTTGGTACAATATTTCAAGACTCCTACTTGGGTTATGGGATCAAAAAATATATAGTATTTCTTGTTCTTTCATTTATAAACCATTAAGCGTTGATCATTCTACTTTATCCTTTAATGATTAGAATATTCTATTCAAATTATGGTTTCTATTGAGCAACAATATCTCAAGAATTGTCGACTACTAATAGTGGAATTGAGAATTACTTTCCTTTAAATATGAATGGGTTCCATTTTTTTGTTCATTGTTATTAGAATGGATTAGAATATGCTCAAATTTAAATTGTTATTTCTATTGAATGATAATAACCTCAAGAATTGTCAACTACTACTGATGAAATTAAGAACTTACTTTCCTTTAAATATGAATGGGTTCCATAATGTAGTCATTGTGGTTATGTCATGCATGATAGTTAGCTATGTTCTCTAAAGTCTTTCTCCTCTAAACCTTTCATTGTGAATGTAGAATAAATATAAAAAATGCTGAGAAAATGGATGGGGCTCTGTGTGAATAATAATAGGGTTGATGACGTTATCATGAGCACACCAACAAATGATAAGGGGAAAAATCCAATACATGATTCTCCAATAATTCATTATGAGCTCCTACTCTTATGAGTAAATACTTTTAAAAGATTTCTAGCTTTTCAGTAGGTTAGGAGAAATTATAAGTCTCCTCCAATGTATAATTTGAAGGACTCATTATTGGATTATAAACATATTGAACTTTCTTCAAATTAGTTTACTATTTTAAGTTCTACGGAAGAAGGTGAAAGAATTGAGGTTGGGAGACAACTGTGCTATAGGAATTCTAATGGTAAGAGTATTTTCAATTATCTCTCAGAATGTTATGGGAGACAACACTAATTTCAAGTATAACCAGGAGAAAATTAGGAGAGATGGTCTTGATATTTGCATTCTAGTTGGATTTAGAGTCCAAGATAAAAGTATTGATAGGATGATTAATGATGTGTGGAAGGATGCTCATTATATATCTAATTTTGAATTTATATTATTATGTCAAGATTATTGATATGTTTAGGGAATTCGCTATTCAAATTGATAAAACTTATGCTAACCCTCAACTTTTGCATTTGTGATGTGAAGATCTATTTCGATCTGTTTTGCCTTTCTATGGTTAATGATGATAATTCTTAAATTGTTAATATGAATCCGAGAAGATTTACTTCATAATATGTACATGGTTACCATTGCTTGGTGTATAATTGGAGATTTCCATGTTTTTAGGAATTCATATTAATATATGGGTAAGAATCCTCCAATGAGGAAATGTATGGATGATTTCAATAATAGCCTTAATAATATTGGTTTGGTTGACGTTACTACTCAAGGTCCTTTCTTCACATGGGATAGAAAGAAAAAAAATGATGATGTCAGTTTCACCAATATTGATAGGAATCTATGCAACTTGGATTTGTTTTCTACTTACACTAATGTATGGGGGTTATCTCTTTTACATTTACTGATCATATCGTCTTTAAACTTAACGAATTTGTAGATATTAGAAGAAGATCTCCTATCCAATTTATCAATTCTTTATTTCATCATTATGATTTCTTGAACATTATCAAATGTTTTATATGCAGTGAGGTGAATGAGGCTGCTATGTTTAGATTATACTCAAAGTTGAATGTTGCTAAAACTAATAGTATCATGTGGAAGGCATAAACTTATGGTAATAGTGTTTCTAATGATAGAAGCCTCGAGGAAAAGGCCCTTGAAATTCAAGAAATTGTTGATTCAAATCATATGGATTTGGTTCATGAATCTGATTTGCTTCTGGTTATAAAGAATGCTCTGGGTGCTTTTTACTAGGAGGAAATCTTTTTTAAACTGAAGCCTTAGGTCCGGTGGCTCAAGGAGGGACACAAAAATACTAGATTCCTTTATTTTTCCTTGAAGACAAGAAGAATGTCAAACAATAATAATATATTGATTATTGATTATCGATAATGTTTTGATGCTTAAATTATTAATGATCATATTACCTATCATTTTGCTAAGTTGTTTAACTCTAAAACTTGTAAGGAAATTTTTTGGAATGATGAGTATCTCTAGAAATCATTTTAGTTATTATAGGAGGTGAGTTACTATTGATGAGGTTTTTTAAAACAATCAAGACCCTTATAAAAGGTAAGGCAACTGGTTCCTTTAGATTTAATACTATCTTTTCTATTACTTGAAATATCAATTGTTTCAATGTGATTAAGGACATTCTAATTTGTTTCTGAGAACATAAACCTCCTAAATGAATGCAACAATCATCATTTTGGTTTTAAAAGTGTAAAATGCTTGTAAAATGAAATATTGGAGGCCCGTTTATCTTTTTAATATTTTAATAAGATTATTACCGAGATCCTTCCAAGTGATTCTTCATTTATTGATTGGATCTGACCAATTGGATTTTGTTAAAGATAGAAAGATAGGAGATTCTATGATATTAGAAAATTAATTGCTCTGTTCCTTTCCAAATGTACATTATATTCCTAAAATGTACATTAAATATGATCTTATGAAATCCTATGCTACTGGGATAGGGACTTTATTCTCTTTATAATGGTGAAGATGGTATCTGCCTTATGTTGGATTGAATGGATTGAAGTTTGCATTGAGCATTCTTCTTTTCAAATACTTATAAATGGATCTCCTTCTAGGCCTTTTGAAGCTATTCATGCCTTGAGGCAAGGTGATCCTATTACATGTTATCTCTTTATTTTTTCCATGTAGGGTCTTACCTTTACGACGAACGTTGTTGTTTATTCAAAATTGATGAATCATATAAAAACTTCACCATATTTTGGAATATATCATGTTGTCTTTTTTGACAATCTTCTTGTCTCGTTTGATGGTTCATATACCAAAGCCATTGTGAGAATTCTTTCTAGGGGCTATTTTTGATGTGAAGTTTAGCCAAGCTAAGAGTCAAATTTTTGTGATAGGAGTTTCTATGATGTGAAATTTTCTAAAATTTTGGGTATTGAACATGCTTCTTTCCTGTAAGATAATTAGGCTTACTCTTATTCTTTTGAAGGCTTACAAGAGATATGTATTTGCCCATTAACGATAAAGTTAAAAGTATATTGAACTTGTATAAAAAAGAATTCTTATTAACGGTTGGTAGATTAGAATTTAATCAAATATACTTTGTCATCATATCACATATTTTTCCTACTGCTTTTTGCTTACAAAAAGTTGTTGAAAAAGGTTGGAGTAGATGTTTAGACATTTTCTATGAGTTGGTTGGGAGAGAAGGAAATATCTTTTGTACTCTTTATTGGAGATATGTTTCTAAGCAGGGAGGAGGTTGTAATAATACACTTGTAAAAACATACAAAACACAGACCGAAAACATAAATTGCATTCACTTCAAGGGGAATGTCACAATCGTGATAATAATTGCATAAAAATAGAGTTCATATGTAAATCGTCACAGGATAAAGATAATAATTTTCATTATCAAGTCCTCAATATAACTCACACATAAACCAAACCATGCTTCACACTTAAACACAATATGTTTTCTCATGAATAGGAAAAGAAATTGAAACTAGGTATATATGGGACCCAACCAAGTCCTTTCTTATGAGAATCCACAAGTTAGGCCTTTCACGTCAGATAGCTCCACTCCTCCATGCTTGCTCCTTACTTGAAAGCATCACATTCCCATCCATCCATGTAGTTTTTAACCAAAACTTAACATATAATATCTTAGAGAGAACATGTAAATTGAAAATAGATTTTAATCATTAAATAATAAAAAGGAATATAATTGCTTTTATATCATTTTTTATCTTGATCTATATAAGAATCCCCACATTGCACTTAAGTGTCTCTTCCCTTATGCACTGAAGTGCCTCTTGGGTTCTAGCAAAATGTCTCCTCTTATGCACCCAAGTGCCTCTTGGGTTCTAGAAGTTTGTCTTATCTCTTATGCACTAAAGTGCCTCTTAGTTTGCTCGGAGGAGCTTTCTAGTGAGGATATCATATAAGTTTCCTTTTATCATTATTTCTCTTGAAAACTTTTAGCTTTCTCTTAGATCTTTCTTGTAACTTATCCTTGATGTGCATGTGAGATGATACAATAACTATTGAAAATAAATATGACATTCAATTCATTATAGTTCCATTGACTCTTATCTTTATAAACAATTAAAATAGTAGGTAATGCATTCATATATTTCATGTACATTGTACATACATATATACAAGCAATCAATACTTATGTTCAAATACATGGACCACTTACCTTTCTTTAAGCTTATCCTATTAACTCTTCTTAGATTCATGACACCCTAATCACAACCTTGGGGTTAATGAACCCTAATCACCATGTTCCTAACATATTTCATATCAATTGAATTTTATTTATTATCTTAAACCCTAATGTTTAGGAATGGCAAAAAATACCAAAAACCAAGATCCATACCATACCAAACCGATAGAGATGGTAACCCATGCATGTTATAGGTGATGGATCAATCCCAACTTTCATACTAGCTTTAGATCGGACACCTGAACCAAAACATTAGCTAACAATGCATCATGACAACAAGTCATGAATGGTGATTGCTCTTATGAGAACAAACCATGTTCAAAAGTCTTACAATGCACATTTGCCCATGTTGCCCATCTATCCACACGACACCATTGCCACCCTAGTTACCCTCCACCTCTCTTCTTTCCATGTATTCACCACATCCTTGCCCTAGCTGACCAGCTCCACTGATACCCCAATGACCATATTTGCATATCCTAGGAAGACACCAATGTCCCTTTCACGTACCACTTGGCCTCTTATGTTGGGTGTCATCTTGGGCCTAAACTCCATGAATTCCTACATTGTCGATCTCCCATCGAGGACATCTTAGTTGAGTCAGTGACATATTCATGTTGATGGGGCCATAAACTATGAGATCTGACATCGCCCATTACTTCAGTTCAAGTAACCAAGCTTGATGACAGTTTTGTCTTCCTTGCTTTCTCCTTGAACTATTCTATACGTTGTCGATGGCATCTTATACTGAAACTTCTTCAATTTGTGGGTCGAACTCACTTGCCATGTTAGTTCCACCAGAGGAGGTGATGTGTGCTTCACCATCCTATCTATCAAATATGGTAAGACTTCCATATTCAATAGAAGCTTTCTTTATCCTCTCTGACAATAGGAATAGAAGCTTGGTTGGGAGGGAAGTGGTGTTCACAACCGTGAAGCATGGAGAAGTTAAGTGGAGTATGCTTGTGCAACACACCAACCCGACCTTCATGCTATGAAAATGTGGAAGATGATGACATGTATCTTGTCACATGCTATGGATGCACTTTTTTAACCTTTCCCTCCTATTTAGGACTCTGACCACCTAATTAATTTCTATTACTAATCAGGGTTGGATCATGTCATAAATGATGGCATACTATTTGGTTCCTCTGTCACATCTAGGGATGGATCCGGCAATGAAAAATATAAACATTGAGTAACACGTCGTTATTAATGTGGAATTCCATGGATCCCGATAGTGGTAGTCCAATCTTGGTGGTATGGAAACAAATTGAGTGGACGTCCCTATTTGTTTCATAGTTTCTGTTGAGATAGTGAGTGGATGGACAAAAAATAGTCCATTATCATCCCTACCAATGTTACATCTCATCAAATTAGGATTTGATTGAAGGGAAAGTAGAATCTAAAACTTGTAACTTCAGATTCTTCAATCAAAATCCTTTCTACAACATATTTTTGTGTAATTCTCTGACTAAAGGTTGATTGATATGAATTTTTGAAGATATGACAATTAGAGAACAAAGAAAAATAATATAGTTGGTGGCCCCTATCTAGCCATCCTAATCAGAGCCAACTAGGATCACCCAAAACCAAACACACAGTCAATCATTGAGGTGGTTGAAAATCCTAACTTTGCCCTTACAGGTAGATGTCAAGCAAGGATGAGTGTCGGAAAAAATTGAAAAAAAAACAACTTGGTTTTTTCTTCTTCGATCTGCAATCCCGACATGTATACAACAAGGAACAAAGTAGGGAAACCTCGTTAAAAGGTTGAAAAAATGAGTGCTCACAAGAATCCAAGATTAGGGTGAGTTCACCAACTTATGTGGAGAGAACGGGCTAACTTTGGGCATTTGTGTGGTCTGAGAGGACCAACATCTATTCCTCCATGACTAATTACCTAAGTCAAGATTGGGAACATCAAAAGTGCAAGATGTGATGAAAACTAAAGGTGGAGCCTTCTTATTGGTTGCAAGCCAAATTAAAGGAGAAAAAAGCAAGATAAACAGTGGCAAGGAAGCTCAAAATTTCTAGTCAACATATTCAAAAGCAAATAGAGACTACAAAATTACCTCGAATCAGGAAGAAAGGAAGGCTAGAAAATATTCCTCAGGTCTCAACGGATCCCTAAGTAGCTTCATTTGTGTTTGTGATGACCATAGTCACCTTGATGTTGAGGCAATTAAGCAATAGTGAGGTGATTCATGGTTAGGGTGAAGGGGAACCAATCAGAGTAAGATGTCAAATGTTGTAGGTTTGTGGGTGATTAGAGATGATTTTCATGGGTCCTTCTATAGGTGGAGGGTTTTGTGGTGTTTGTGATTCATGGGGAAGTTCATAACATGGGAGGGGCAGAGAGTCTAACCGAAGGAAGAGTTGGGATGACACATCTCTATCAAAATGGTAGTCATTAGGTTTGGATGAGTGGAAGGAATGTGTAGATTGAGAAATCTAGGATTGAGAAGCAAAGGGAGAAGAGAACACAAGGGAGGAGAGAGATGAAGAACTATTGAACTGTGGAGTCCAAGAAGTGTGGGACTCAAGGAAGAAGATATTCCAAATACTGTCTGATCCATATCAGAAGGTCCTTAAGAAAGTGGGATAAAAGAAGTTTTGATGTCACCAAAATCGAGAATCTTAGGTAGAGACATTATATTAATCAAATCATTGATTATCTAGGGGTTTGACTTTACTACTTTCTTCCCTAAGTTTCTAGAGGTTCTAGGATCATGCTTTTATCCTCAAAATTGGTAACCAAGATAATTAGAACCTAAGGAACGTGTTTGGAGTTAATTTTTCACTGTAAGATCATCTTATATGAGTTCTAATACAATTGTGGTTTCACTCTATTACCTCATTATTTAGTATTATAGATTAAATTTTATGATCAAAATTTGTTATTTTAAGTCATAATATCTTCATATAATGATCAAACAAGTTAGGGTGTATTATATTGCAAAAATATACATATTTTAATTATTTAATCCATTAGGTCCACTAATTCAATATTACTCATATAATGGCACATTAGTCATATCTACTTATCCTAAACATCCAATTATTATCACATTATATATATTAGTCACATTATTTACCACATGAATCATTTATGACATTCATTCATACTAGTTACTAATTATTGACAATTAAGTCATTAGTTGTGTATTCAGGAACAATGTGGCATATATTGCATATTTTATGAACTCATTGACTTATTAAACCATGGTTAGGTTGTAACATACTAGATTTTGGGTACTAAATCTATCTTGATTCATAATTCATCATTTCCCTAAATTGAACTTATTCCTTCATTCCAAGGCTCATTTAGTTATTTTAATCAATTCTCTTATCCTTGATATGAATTAGTCTTCTTTTGAGATTCTTGTGTTTAATTCACCTCTTTTTCCTCACATGAAAAATATTTACAAATGAGTCCCTCAATTTAGTTGTGTGAGTGATTGGGATGTCAATTAGTGCAACTTAAGCCATTGATGCATCAACATTAGACCTCACATTCATAAAATGGTCTCTCTTTTACATAATGTCCTAGAGCCAATTCTAATAATTGTGCAAAAGTTTAATTGAATTGAAGTATATATATATGCTTTGGAGTTGGATCTATAGAATTATTAATTGTTAAATGAAGCTTTATAGTATAAGAGTTACAAAACTTATAAATAAATTAACTACGACATTTATTAGTAATAAACTAATTAAGGGAATATGTTTTCCTTAACCTGTGAGCTTGATATCGACAGATGTTTACAGAAACCACAGACAAAACAATCATGACCCTTCCTAAGGAAATGGCAATGTGATGACCGTATTAAGGTGGGATGCCTCCTCGGAGACGCTCCTCCTTTTCAGCCACCCGCTCTAAGAACCCTAGCAACCCCTTATTGTTTAAGTACTTGACCTGCAACTACATGACTACTTGTTGTGGATGCACACCCATCAACTGGCTCCGCAACCTACTCTGATCGCCTCATCAGAACCCACACCTTCATACTCCTTCCTATCAATAACATCCCTAGAACTAGACCTACTCACCCCACCACCTACTTGATTATGCCACACAGTTGCCCACCCTAGGTAGTGTGATTTGGAAACAACCACCACAGAGTTTAGACTCATCGGGTCCTACCTTCTAACTGCATCCTTCCAGCCATCCTATTCATGATGTAGGTTTAAGTTGGTAGGAAACGACCTTCACAACAGTGTCGTATTAGAGAAGTTGATCCACTTGAATCCAATTCATCACAGACCTGCAACACACAACACACCACAATCAAACTCATTCATATCAAAGTCACTACCTACATGAAACATACCTCGTTTCATGATGGTTTCCTCACCTCCTCCTAATTTCTTTTGTTTCAAACCTAACCATGAAAGACCATCATAATTGTGGTACCACCTGCAACATCACCAATGCCCTGTTCAACTCCCGGCCGTAGTGACACCCTCTCCAAACAGACCTGAACGACAACCCATAACCATTATCTAGCCTCCACACTGACAACCCTTCTGAGAGTCATTAGATTGACCCCCTTCCTCTATTTACTATAAAGATGACTAGAACCAATTGTCACACCTCTGTTCTCCACCCTCGATCGTGGATTCACCCTTCTCTTCAACTCTACTGAGCTTCATTTTCATATACTATGATAGCATCACTGACAACCTACAATACTATTGCACCTATTTTGCAAACTACTCCCAATGCCTCTACTAAATCCCAAGGATGCCTCTTCTCCATCATGGATTAGATGGTTGCATAATGTCGTCATCATGCCCAACTTCCCAACAACCAACAAAGGAACCCTTGCTCCCAATCATGAAGGCATGGACACTAGAATATCAAATCCAGTCTAGCTCTGATGAACATGATGGACTGACAAGGAAAGATGTCAAGCAATAGCAACTAATTAGGAACCTAAGGATGATAGCATCTCGATTATGCTGTAAGTTAGACTATGCCCTCTAATATTTTAATGAATACTGAAATACGATGAATGAAACCTACTATCCATTATAACTTAATAGATATTTAGAATACTATATGTTTTTTTTAATATAAAATTGGTCATTCTATTCATCATGTGGCCTGGGCTCGATCCTGGGACCTCTTGCTAACAATCCGAGTGTGTAACTATCTTTGTATATTTTGTTAGACGGAATACTATATGTGAATACATATATAATAGCAATATGTATTCATATATATATATATATATATATATATATATATATATATATATATATATATATATATATATATATATATATATATATATATATATATATATGGAACTGGATAGTGGTAAGAGTATGTCATATACACACATGGTTTGTTAATGAACCATACTAATCAATCCACTATTTGTTCCAATTTTGGTTATCCTACATAATATTACGCTATCATTAGCAAGTAGTAGGGTAATGTAAATAGTATTCAACCAATTTATTCATACTTTCCTTATGAAGACATTTATATTTGTGCATTTTCAAGTTGGAACATTGGTTGATAAATAAGATTAAACTATGGTTATGTATGTAGAATTTAAGCAAAAGAAATTATATGCATCCTACTCATTGTAACTATGAATAGATAAAATATGAACACATAATTGACCTAAGTACCTTATTGTAGTATACTTAAATATTGATTTACCCATACCTATAATAAGTAGTAGTTATGCTTTCTCTGTGGATGGATGTGGAACTTAAATCCTAGGTATATATATTTAGAAATATTTTATGTAGACTAACTTAATTTGAATAAAATATTAAAGGGTCAGTATGACTCATTCTAGTACCTTAAGGTAATATGATATATCCATGTTGGTTACTTATAAATACAATGAAAAAAACTATGTGTTCACATATAATTGTATGTATAACTTAAATCATATATATTCCTAGTAAATGGTATATTACTAAAGGAACACCTTCAAACCTGATAATTAAATAGAAGTTCACATTAATGTAGGATCTAATAGATAGGAAATGTAACATAACAATCATGTATATAACATTGATGATATATATAGACTAGCTAGAAACCCTAGAAATGAGAATAATGGAAAATTGAATAGCACACCTAGATGGAAAACCATAATCACCTATAATAGTAAATAATCAAATTTAGATCAAAAAACACATGATTTCAATCCAATAGTGACATCTACAACTCTACATTTGTAGACATCTGTCTTGTTTGACTCTTGGAGCTTCATACTTGGAATTCTTGTAATTGCTTCATATTGAGTTGAAGGTACAAATTTTCTATTTCTATTTCTATTTGGAAAGTTATACCCTCATCGATTGCATGCATGAATAGATAGTTTGGTTGGCCAAAAATGATTTTATAATTTAGCATGCCTCTTTGAAATGTCACCAATACTTATTTCTAAAAAATAGTAGCACAATGTTTAAATGTCAAAAAATGGCAGGTTAGTGTCCCTAGTTTAGTATAATTATACTCCATGCATCTACGCAGAGTTAAAGGACATAGATTCTTATAGTATACTATGAATATCAGTTGGTGTGTTATTGTTCTTCATAGGAGAGAACATGTGGCTTCCCCAACAACTAGACATTTACATGTGTTATCTACTAAAAATTTGAATAACTAGTTTCAAAAATTGGATATGGAATCTTATGGAATTTGAAAACCCATTGCTACCTTTAGATATTTACCTATGTTGTGTATTCCTTTGCATTTTATCATAAAAATTATGTGTACACAAGTTCATAGTATTTTACATTCTAAATGTTGATTTTGTACCAGCTTTGTTGACCCATGTTTTCCTTATTGGGGCTCATGTGTGTTTTTTCCCCTCTGTGAACTCAAGGACAAGTAATAAAAGAATACGTAGAAGAGGCGTGCATGAGTTGTCCCTTGTTGAAGTGTATATATGAATCAATGACATTTTTTTGTAATCTTATGTAAAACTTCCTAGATTATGATCTAAAGCATGCTTGTAAAAAGATTTATTTATATTTTCTGATATTATGTTGTAAATATTTGATCATAAGGATTGAGTTTTTACAACATAATATAAGAGCCTATAAACAGTCAACACTCATGCATGTCTCATAAAACTAGGGTTAGTTAGAAATATAAATGGAGTATACCCTAGTATTACTGGCTCAATTATTAGGATATACCTAAGAGCCTAGGATGTGGGGTATGTACCTCAATAGAAAGTCATAAAACATACCTAGCTCATCTACTAGCTCTTGGACTCCCCTAAGCATATATTTAAATGGTAATATTATTGAGGAAGAATATTTAAGATACATGCATGTCAATTTACAATGAGACCCTTGGAATATTTAGAATCACCATTATAGGTATAAAAATGGTTAGAACGCCCTAGAATGAAGTAATTGCAAATGAGAAAAAAGAAATAGAATAAATAAATATCATGGCATGGTAAGTTTCATGTATGTATAATCACATTTGATAGATTTCATTAGGAACCTTAAAATATAGTTGATAATGATGTAAAATAAATACTATACTTTAAATTTGTTAATTGAAAATAATTCATTGTCAATTAAGTCAGATTAGTTGAGGTGACTAAGGAAGGATGTCTAGTGAAGGTTCTAACATAATTACTCTTGATCCACTTAGATGGTGGTGGGGTTTCCTCACTTTATACACCGACTTTGCCAAAGCACAACAAACTACTTGGGAAAATCCTAATCTCAAATTTTGTGAATAACCCGACAAAAAAATGTGTATTCAATTACCTGCAATAAAGAGGATATAAATGGTAATATGTTAGGAGTTAGATGAGAAAACTCTACTTACTAAAAAATAATTAGCCTCATGATAACTTTGACATAAAACCCTTATAAAATATTATGATTGAGAATTAAATAATAAACGCTCCTTTAATATATGTAATCATGATATTTGCAAGAAAAAAAGTTATAAATCCAATGTAATACCTTTGTAGAAGAAAAAAAGAGGGACTCAAATTTGCATCCCAATTCATAATAAAATATTTAAATAGTAAAATGTGATAATAGAACCTCTACATTTCTACAAATCCTAATTTTGGGAGATATATAAACCATTAAATAATTTATATTAAACTTAGCATGTCAAATCATACCCATTGAAAATGGAGAAACAAAAAAAGTGTATCTAAAATCATGACTCAGTAAAACATCACATAAATATTAGTGAAAACAATATTGAGAAAATTTTGATAAATTATTAAGCTTGGCTTTGATATCTAATAATATAGTGGTGTAACATGAATTTGATATTCATAAGTTAGATTCTTAACCTTGAAATATGTACATGACTCTAAAGCAAATATATAAACCAGACATCGCTAAGTGCTCAGATGACTCTTTATGTTTTATAGAAATCTAAATTTTCCAAAAGGAGTCAAGTAGTAGGGATGTGGAGTAATAGTGATTGGAATGTAGACATATGAGGTGATTGTAACCACTTGATTTTGACCATTTCATCTTTGCACCTAAATTTTTTCCCTTTGATAAATTATTTTCATTATAATATTGTATGTATAAAACAAAATGATTTTATGGAAATTCATCGATGATTTCTTTAGCTAAGTCATAATCAAAGAAGTACTAGAAAACCCTAGAGGTGAAACCTAGAGTTTAGTGTAGGATAAAAGATAGAAGAAATTGAAAAATACTAAGCACTAGTTGACATAGCATTTTCACATTATTAGATTTCTAGTTGAATCCTTTAAGGGGTGGAGAGTAGTATCTAACTAGACCGTGGACATGCTGATTTCAAGGATGCAATCCACTTTAAGTGGTGGAGATATGTAACATACTGGATTTCGTGTATTAAATCTATCTTAAGTCATAATTCAACATTTCTCCCAAATCGAACTTATTCCTTCAATCCAAGGCTCATTCAGTTACTTTAATTAATTCTATTGTCCTTGTTACAAATTAGTCTTCTTTTGAGATTCTTGTGTTAAATTCACCTCCTTTTCCTCACATAAAAAATATTTACAAACGAGTCCCTCAATTTAGTTGTGTGAGTGACTGGGATGTCGGTTAATACACTTTAAGTCATTGATGCATCAAAATTAGACCTCACATTCATAAAATGCTCTCTCTTTATATTAATGATTTGGAGTCAATTTAATAAATGTGCAAAATTTTATTGAATATAAGTATATATGCATGCTTTGGAGTTGGATATATATAAGTATTATTAGTTAAACAAGTGGTCAACTTGTAATGGGGCTTTATAATATAGGAGTTACAAAACTTATAAATAAATGGACTCTGCCATTTATTAGTATTAAACCAATTAAGGGAACCCACTTTCCCTAACATGTGAACATGATATCGACAACCATTTACATAAACCAAAAACCAAGAAATATGGACCCCTCCCCTCACAAGGAAACGACAACATGACGAGGGTTATTAAGGTCGGATGCCTCCTCTGAGACGCTCCTCCTCTTTAACCGCCCCCTCTAAGAATCCTAGAAACCCCTTTCTATATAAGTACTAAACCTGCAACTATATAACTACTTGCTTTGGATGCAAAACCCTATGTTGGTTCTGCAACCTACTTCAATGGTCTCATCGTAAGCCGACCACCTTCATCTTCCTTCCTATCAACAACATCCCTAGAACCAACGCTACTCACCCCGCCGCCTATTGGTTTACACCACATAGACAGTTTCCCTGGGTAGTGTGATTTGCAAACCACCACCACAGAGTTCAAGCTCACCAGGTCCTACCTTCTAATCACATCCTGCCAGGCATCCTCTTCAAGATGCAGTTTCATGCTGGCAGGAAAATACCTTCACAACAATGTCATGTTAGAGAAGTTGATCTACTTGAATCCTATTGGCCACAGACCTACAACACACATCACACCACATCCAAATCCAATTAGATCAGCATTGTCGCCTACCTTCACATGCCTCATTTCACGTTGGTTTCCTTCTTCTCCTAGTTTCTATTGTTTCAAACATGGATGTGAAAGACCTACATAATTGTAGCACCACCTATAAAATCGCCAGCTTCCTCTTCAACTCCTACCATAGTTCCTCTCTAAACAGACCCAAAAGATGACCATAACCATCACCTAGCCTCCATGATGACGTCCCTTCTGAGAGTCAATAGATGGAAACTCCCCTTCCTCTATCTACTCTGACAATGACAATACCATCTGTCACACCTCAATCCTCCTTCCTCAGTTATAGTTTCACCCCTCTTTAATTGTTGAGCTTTGTTGTCATCTACTAAGATAGCATCACCGACATCCTACAATACCATGGCACCTATTCTACAAACTTCTTATAATGCCTTAGTCGAATCCCAAGGACACCTCTTCTTCATCATGAATTAGATGGTTGCTCACGTCGTCATCCTGTCCAACTTATCAACAACTGACAAAGGAACCCTTGCTCCTAACCATGAAGACATGAAGACTAGAATATCGTACCTGGTTTGGCTCTGATGAACATGATTGATAGGAAAGGAAAGATCTAGAGCAATAAGAATTGATTAGGAAACTAAGGACGATAACATCTCAATTATGTGGTAAGTTAGCCTTCACCCTCCTATTTTAGGTGAATACATGAATACAATGAATGAAACCTACAATTCAGTATAACCAAATAGCTATTTTGAATACTATATATGTATATTTATAACAATATCTATTCCTATATATATATATATATATATATATATATATATATATATGTGTGTGTGTGTGTGTGTGTGTGTGTATTAGATGCTAGAAACTTCCACATACATGCTAATATCATACACTAATGAAAACATGGATGATATATATGGAACTAAATATTAGTAAAACTATGTCATATGCATACATGGTTTGCTTGATGAACCATACTAATCAATCCAAAAATTATTCCAATTTTGGTTATCCTACACAATATACACTTTCATCAACAAGTAGTGGGGTAATGTAATTAGTATTCAACCAATGTATTCATACTTATGAATATATTTATATATATCTGTGTTTTCAATATGCAACACCAATTGATGAATTAGATTAAGCTATTTTTATGTATGTAGATTTTTGGAAAAACAATATATGCGTCGTACTAGTTGTGACTAGGAATGGATCAAATATGAACATATATACAAGGTTAGTGACTTATAGGTTTGATGCCAGGCTTCTCATCTTCAGGACAAGGAGAGAGACTGCAGTGATCGAGATCTAGGACATGATGTCCTTTAGAGCTGTAGATGCGAGGGATGACCAAATTGCTAGATCAGTGCTTGATTCGTCTAGTTTTCACAAATGTTTGCCTCAAAGATGCTTCATGATTTCTCAGAGGATCATTTGGGAGGTAAGGCCCCAGGTCCCCGAAGTTAGTGCTATGAGAAGCACTCCAAATGCTCTTCAAATAGGTATGTCATGGCGAGGCTTTTGCAGGTGACTAAGGATGAGAAATTCGATATCTTCATTGTCCAATCTAGGGGTAATAAGAGGGGATGATGGAACTAATGAGAGGATGTGGTTGTGCTTTGATGATGAGTAGGTCCTTTGTTGTGAGTACTGGGGAGGGTATGATGTGTTGATGTTCTATATGAGGTTGTCTTGCACTTATGATGGTGATCTGATGTAATTTCATGCTGACTTTTGGCCTGTGTGAGGGGAATAATGAATAAGATGGACCTCTATTAAAAAAATATGAACATGTAATTGACCTCACCTTAGTGTAGTATACTTAAGTATCAATTTACCCATATTTATAATAAGTAGTGGTTATGATTTCCCATGTGGATGCATATGAACATAAATCCTAGATATATATATTTAGAAACACTTTATGTAGACTGACCTAATTAGAATAAAATATTAAAGGGTTACAATATGACTCATTCTAGTACCTTATGATAATATGATATATCCATGTTCGGTACTTATAAGTATAATGAAAAGAAACTATGTAACATCCCTGACCTGGCTTATGCTTAAACCTAGATGTTTTTCTTAATAAAGTCGATTATATGCTTTCTCTTATCTCCTGAAAAGTAATTAAGGCTCAAGAGGAACTTATATTTTAGTTTTAGTCCTTTTTGAATAATGTTGAAATAATATTTTACTTGTTTTGGGTTAAAGTGCAAATTACCCAAGTTGAGGGGTTAAATTGCAAATGTTACATGGTGAAATATTCCTCTAGTATTGAAGCATCATAGGAATGAGAATGATGTAGAGGTATGGCTTGTAGGGCCCTGAATAACAAGAAAGAGCATGTTGAGCAATGTTTGTGCATTAAAACCTAGTTTAGGTGTAATGTGCAATTTACCCAAAATCTAGGGTTCAATATGCAAAATACCACTTCAAGAGGTTCCCTCATGATTCTTGGAATCATGTAGAGAAAATAATTTGAGAGGGGTGCCTCATTTGAATCATTTTGTAAGAAATAGAATTATGATATTAAAATAATCAAGATTTAAGCATAATTGGAACTTTACTTCAAATTAATGCAAAAATAAATATGTTAATCGAAGTGCCCTTCAACCAAAATGGTAATGGTTGAAATTAGATAAGTTTGTACGAGCATGTGCCTTGAAAAGGAACGAAAATATCTAAGTGAGTGGAGAACCCACTCACATTAGTTAAATCAAAAGTAATATCCACTAAAAATGGGATATTAGTATTATATGATTTAAGGTGCTTAATTTGTTTTTCCTTAATTCATGGATAATGAAGAGGAATTCGAAGGAGGGGAAGATGTCTTTTCATGCAAGGAATTGATGGGGAAGAGGTTGCACCAATTTTGGAATTAAAAGGATTTTATAAAATATTTTCTCTCTCATTGAATTTCTTATAAAAACACCTTTTACAACTCAATTGAGAGGCTTTTTCGTAACCACTTCCACTCTTTGCTTGAAAAACGACCAAGGGAGCTTTGCAGGATCAGGAGGAGGACTCCCAACCTGTTGGTAAGCTCCATGACCTCTTTTCACCTTGATTCCATGGTGGAAATCGAAAATCAATGCATGATTTCTTCTTATCTCCATTCCATCTTCAATTCTAGCCATTCCTTTTTACTCAAAGCTTAAGGACGAGCTTGGGATAGTGGAAGGTGTTTCTTTCACCATTAAAGACGTGGAGGTTGAATCTTTGAAGCTCAATTGAAGGTGGGTTATATAACTTGAACCCTTGAATGTTATTATTGATTTCATACCTCTATCAATTGTTGATCCTTTCTTCATTCTTGAAATTTTATTTGATTGATTGATGCAATCACCATGAAAATCACAGCAAGCTTAGTGGGTTTATAGCTTGATGATTATGACATCATAATAAGTACATACCTCCACAAATATCTATTGCAAACTGTTTCAAATTTTGAGTCCAATCGGTTTCAATAAAGTTAGCCAAACGGTTTCATCAAACCCTAATTGAGTTGACTGATGAACTTAAACCTTAATCTAGGGCAATACTGAGTGAAACCCTAATCTAAGGGAATGATGTGTAAATCCCTAATATAGGGTGATGAATGTGATACAAAACCCTAATCCAGGGAGATGTTATGTAATGCTACAGTAAACCCTAACTTGGGTAAAAGGACATGATAAACCCTAATCTAATGTGAATAGTGCATCCTAACCCTAAATTGGGTAATAGGATATAATAAACCCTAATACAGGGTGATGCTATGTGGAACCCTAATATAGGGTAATGCTATGTGAAATCCTAACATAGAGTGATCCTATGTGAAGCTCAAATACAGAGTGATGAGTTATGAATGTAATAAGAAAACCCTTGTATTGCATGGTACTAATATTTAATGGATATAATTGTTATCATGAGTACTAATCATGCAGGTATGTTGAGATGATGAGTATAGCCAGGTATGAGCTATGATGCTCAGTATATTGAAGATGTTTTATAGGCCTTATAAGCCTTCATATGCTTGTTTCTTAGTGAGAGGTAACCTGAAATTAATGAGCCTTGTGTGCCATATGATGTTTTAATTGTTGAAATTGTTTATGGGCTTCATAAGCCATAGTATGCCTTGTTGCCTATTAAGGGGTAACACGAGGTGATATGAGATTTGTGAACTATGTGGAATGCTTGTGTAGCAATAATCATAATTTCCTTGGTCAGATGACTTGAAGGTATTAGTTACCTAATAAGTGGTAACAAGTGTTCTATGATAAACTAAGGGTTGAATACCCATGATAAAGGGTTGATGTTACTCTGTTTAGTAGATCCTAGAAGGATCAATGTTATACACATGTTTTAACTTCTTATGGTATAAATGACAGACTGCTTAGTCAAGTTATAGCTGAAATGCTTTGAATAAGAATATTGCTCTAATTGGTTTAGATATTGAACTAGTTGCTGTTAAATATAAATTTCCTCTGCTCAATGTTAATCCAATAACTACAATAATAATGTTCTTGGCAGAGAGTTATATCTCTCGCTGGGGCAATTTACAATTGTCTCACCCTTGTGGGATCCACATTTTTTTAGGTTGACACGAATAAGGAGACAGGAACCCTATAGTCAGAGAAGAACAGCAGCAACACCAGGAATAGTAGTGAATTCTCAGGTGGAGACACTGGCTATCAAGTGTTGTATATGTGTGAATAGAGTCCTATGTGTTGTCTCTGTACTCTCAGGTCCTCGGAGTCCGTAGTTGGTTTTAATGAATCGATCTAAGATTTTGGCTTGATGCATCAATGTTCTTATGTTGTTTGTATACAGTTTAATAGAACAGTTGATGTTGTAATCCTTGAGATGAGATGATACATGATATGTACTAGTGAAACAGAATGAAATCAAATTACATTGGTTCTTTTTGAAAGAGTTGTCCTTTGTGGATCTCTTTGAAAAAATGTTTTAATTTTTAGTGATTTTCAGTAATCCGCTGCTAATGAACGCTTTTGCTTAAGTAAATCATGTTTTTGTGATCGGTGTGTCACAAACTATGTATTCACACATGATTGTATGTATAATTTAAATCCTACATATCCCTAGTAAAGGGTATATTAGTAAGGAAACATCTTCAAACTTGATAATGAAATTGAAGTCCACATTAATCTAGGATCTAATAGATAGAAAATGTAAAATAACAATCGAGTATATAACTTTGATTATATATATATAATCTAGCTAGAAACCCTAGAAATGAGAATAATGGAAAATATGAATAGCATTTTTATATGGAAAACCTTAATCACCTATAATACAAAATAATCAAATTTAAATCAAACAACACATGATTCGAAGCCAATAGTGACGTCTATTACTCTACATTTGTTTATATCTATCTTGTTTGACTCGTAGAGTTTGATACTTATAATGTTTGAAATTGCTTGATATGAGTTAAAGATATGAAATTTCTATTCTATTTGTAATATTTTTCGCCTCATTGATTGCATGCATGACTAGATAGGTTGGATGGAAAAAAATGATTTTTTATCTTATGATGCCTCTTTGAAAGGCCACCAATACTTATTTCTAAAAAATAGCAACACGGTGTTTAAACATCAAAAAAGGACATGTCTGTGTCACTAGTTTAGTGGAAAATCACATCCATGCCTCTCCGTAGAGTTAAAGGACATAGGGTCCCTCATTATATTGGGAATTTTAGTTGGTGTGTTGCCATTCTCCTTAGGAGAGAACATGTGGCTTCCTCAATAACTAGACATTGGCATGTGCTATCTATTGGAAAATCGAATGACTAGTTTCAAAAATTGGATATTGAACCTAATGGAATTTTAAAACGCAATGCTACCTTTTGATACTTACCTATATTTTTATTCCTTTACATTTTTTTCATAAAAATCATGTGTAGAGAGGTACATATTATTTTACTTTCCAAATATCAACTTTTTACCAACTTTGATGACCCATATTTTCTTAATTGGGGCCATGTCTGATTTTTATTTCCTGTAGGAACTCATGGGTAGGTAATCAAAGAAGACCTAGAAGAGACATGCATGAGTTGTCCCCAATTGAGAGTATATAGGAATAAATGATAAATTTTGAAATCTTTTGTAAAACTTCTGTGACTCCTATCTAAAGCATGCTTGTAAAAATATTTATTTATATTTTATGATATTATTTTGTAAATATTTGATCATAAGGATTGAGTTTTTACATAGGTTCATTAGGTACCTTATGGACTCTTATTAATAAAAACCACATTAAAGGTATATATTAGTTATGAAATTTGAGATGTTATAGAGGGCATGACATTAGACACCTTCTAAATTGATATAGGGCTAATTTTTGTAAAATAATTGTGGGAAATTACTTCTGCAAAGATTTGTTAATGAGTGAAGTAGATTAATAAAAAAACATTTACTGTGTGGCTCTATTTGGATCACTCATTATAACTCTAGTACATTATGTATTTGGAATAACATTCTTCAAATGAGAATTTTTCTTTTGAGAAATATTGATTTTCGTGTTGGAGATGGATTGAACTTTATTTGGAGGACTCTTGTTGTCTGGGATGAAAACCTATTTGGAGTTTGTTTGGTAATAAAATCATGTTGATACATGTAAAATTTAATTCTACAGTGGTTTTGGAAATTATCTTAAGATGAGTGTGTGTCCAGACTTGACTATTGGAACCCGCCATATGCGATATCCTCATACTTACAGCTAAAAATCTACATTGCCTCCAGGTACATTTTCAATAATATCTTTGGTCCTCCATACGTTAGGTGTGTACCTTCTTTAAACTACATATACTTGATGGTACTGCATGATCGATATGCACCACTACACAAGGTATTCTTCGTGATAAATTTATCTTGGGTTTATATTTTACAACCAATATATTCATGTTCCTGTTTAAATATCAAATATTTACTAAATTGGAGGACATGTTAAACCCCTATCAGTATGCAATGTGATCCATTGCATATCTTGACTGCAATTATTTTTATTCCAACAACTTGATAGAGAGTGACATCCTCTAGGTGAACAATTCCACGAGTTTGGTGAAGATAATATTCATGAAACACCTCTTTCTCTAGGAAAATGATGAAATGAGAACCCAAATTAATACTCATACATATATTACTTGACTCCAAATAGAAAAGTGCATCTAAATTATTTCTAAGCTATAAGAAAACGTAATTTCAAATTTATACAACTTTTTAATATTTTCCCTCAGGAATATATCATGCATTCAATTATCCTTTGTATGAACCTTGATTTTATTTGTATCACATGTCATAGCCAAAGGCTTAACCATTCAACATGAAGCTTTTAATGATTTCTTCAAGGACTCTACTTTTAATAAATATGGCGACATCATTGAAATTGATTGTAATTTCCCCAATAAGAATATTCATCAACAGTTGCTTCCATGATGGTGGTAAAGATGAAGTTATGAGTATGATATTATCACTTTCACTAATCTTCTCCTCCACACTAGTTAATTATGTGATAATATTATTGAAAATGTTTTTGTTGTTTTTGAACCGTGTGCCTGCTTTCATCCATAACTTATATAATTTTTGGATTACATGTATATTTTTCAATCCCTCTACAATATACTTTTAATCTAATTTTTTCCATAATTTTTGTAGTGTCTTCGTTGATCAGAAAATGTGTTGCCTCATCAAAAATACTTACAAAAATGTACTTAGAACTCCATCATCATCCAATTTCCATCAAGCATATATTTTGACTCTTCTCCTTCAAGTTGTTCAGTTTGTTGTCTTTGCACTAATTACATTTTTATATCATTCTCTATACACTAAGGTTATTATGCCATCCATTTTTTCATAATAGTGATTATCAACAATGTTAGTCTATTATATCCATGCTTCAAGTTCCATCTCTTCTTGTTACTTATCTGGTAGAAGCCTTAATTTGGTACCACTTGGTAACTGAAAAAGGCTTTAAATTTTAGAGATATGATATATTTGATACAAAACAAGCATGAAAAAGAGAATCATGATCTAATAGACAAAACTAATAAAAATCTAGATAATACCCAAAGGAATTCAAGATGAAGATATGATATATTTAAGGACTTATGATAAACTTACAAAATTCTCTAGTCTCTCACAATCCTTAAACCTATCAGATAAAATTCTCTAACATAAGGTTTTCTTCATGTCTCCTCTAGGTGAATATATCACATATAATATGAATTTTATCTTATTTATCAAGCCCCAATAGGAGTGGATGAGAGTGAAGAAGAAGACATGGATAAACAAAAGAAAGGTTATTTGAGAATATATTTATGAACTTAACATAATGTTAAACAAAAATATAAGGCTACATTGTATATTAAACTCCAAATATAGCATTTGTTTGGAATCTTTAATAATGTGATGTAATATACATTACCTGAAAACATGATTACGTACATTATCCCAAAACACAACATATAGGATAATCATTGTACCATATCAACGAACTCTACTTTCAAATTGATTATGAGAACTTCTAAACGAAATTGGCATAAAATTACAAGATCTAGTCTTCCATAGGGTAGAAACTTGGTATAATACATTGCAAAAGTGGGTGTACATTTGGTATGGAAAACCAAACTACTTAATAGGATAGTTAATCCACTACTAGAAGGTTTATCCCAACTTGTGCAGAGGACTACCCCTAGATGAGAGGTTGGGAGTTTACACACCTACAAAAGCACAAAGAAGAAGAGAGCATAGTAATAATAAAGACCTCCCTGGAGTACCTATGTGCAAGCACCCAATTTTGAAGTGTGATGTACTCACATCTAGAAATCATGCGGGATCATGGATATCAACACATCTACTAATAATATTGATGCAAAAAAAATGTGCAACCAATTAAATAATTATAATAGAACACTTCATTTGTAATTGTATTGATCAAAAGTTTTATATGGCTAGGTCAAAATCACGTGGGATGCATGGAATTTTGGAGTCTATCTCAAGCATGTTAAATAAGCAATTGCTCCACGTGGCTCAAGATTACGATGTGACATGCCCATGCCAGCCCTATATACATAAGGGAATTAACCCTAATTATGAGAACTTGTTACACTGAATGAGATTACTCAAAACATAAAACACAATCAATCACTAATTAATCACATACCCAAAAATGTTGGTAAATTAAAACCGGTTTCAACATCAACACCCACTTAGAAACATTTGCATAAGAGCACAAACATCTTTCTTGTATCAATACTATGCCAATAATTCAATACAAATTATTCTATCACCTTAGCCTCAACATATATACACAGGGAAACAATATTTGTATATGCCACAAACAAACATTAATATGCTAACAAAAGTCTGATTCATTTGAAACACCATGTACAAACTTTTCCTGCCTAGACTTGAGAGTATAGGGATGACTCTAGGACATACTAGACATCTAATCAACTTTATCAAATATCCATTATTGTAGTTCTTCTTTACTTCCATGTTTCTGTTGTCGTCGCTGTAGATTACCTAAAAAATGTGGTGAACCATAAGGGTGAGACCCATGTCCCAACGAGAGATATAACTCTCTCCAACAGATATTGATTACCACATTTTTAAGTAATTAACTAGTTTAAGCAGTTTAATAAGATATAACAAATAAGATCTGCAACACTGATGATTAACAAAATACATAAAGGAGTAGATAATAACTATCATCATTAGCCAGACTATCATCCTTTATCTTGTTGACAATATAATCAATTTAGTAGCATATGCATATCTAGCATCATGAGCAAGTCTAGTAACATAGAATCTCCATCATTATGAATAAGTCTAGCCACATAAGCATAGCTAACAACATTAGCATGTCTAACAGGTTGAACATATCAACATCATAAAAAGAGTATAACCACATAAGCACAACTATCTGGATAAGCATGATTAGCAGTATATGCATCTCTAGTTATAAAGGCATGGCTAGCATGCTAAACATAACTAACAACATGAGATAGGTGGCATCATGATTATAATTAGTAGTAGTAGTATAGTTATCAACATAAGCATGGATACTATATGTACACATCTACAATTTTAAGCATATCCACAACATAAGTATATATACTATCTCTTAATTGCACTAAGCATCATCTTTATGTAAAGAGAACAAACAAGGGTTATCATCCAATGTGAAATGTCGTGTATAACCCTAAACAAATATGCTACATGGTTGTATTACATCTTTTATTATGCCCTGGGGAGTTTGAATCGTACCACCTAGAGTCCAACTGATCCTTGCGAAGGGCTATTCAGTTCCATACAAAATCTAGGAGTGTCAGTATCTTAAGATCTCTTCCCCTCAGTCAGTACGAGTAAAAAGGAAGTGGCATATCAGTCAAAGCTGCCACTATAGTTGACATATAGTCAACCTTATAACCACTAGTCTACCCTTGGTACAGGTAACGACACTCGAAACCAGGGTATATAAAACCCTCTAATCTGAGGTACAATCGCAGTTGTCCTCAATCACATCAAATGTTTGAGGCATGACCATAGCCATCCTCCATAACTTGCATTGTGGATGACAAGGATATATCATCAACTTGCCACCCCCACATACTCAACAATATGCACTCCAAGTTTCCCTTAGGAATACTCATTTCACCATCCAGCAAGATCTGACACTAAACATGGCTCTACGACACAGGGCACTACATGATTAGAGTTGCACTTGATTAGTTATGCCAATTGGGTGAATTAAGGTTGCATCAAACAAGTGGACATACAAACCCTAATTCACTTCTAGAAATCATATAAATATCACAACTTCAAAAGATATAAAATGTGTGAAACATAATTTCTAATCTCATCATCACATGGTACTATTCACTTGTCATTCATGAGACTACACTAGTCATCATAGTATCACAAGATATAAATCCTTTTCACAATATCACAGGGTATCAACCCTTATTAGCACAAGAGGATTACACCTCATTCAGGGCTCAACCATGCCCAAAGTTCATTAAAACCATCATACTATTCCCTACAAGATCATCATTATCTTTTCATGCCTTATAACAAGGCTCAACAACATCACTTACATATAAATACACTGGATCAGCACAACATTTCATTAATGATCTAGGAGATATTTGTTGGCTAAATGGACATCTAAAAATCCCTTTGTTTTGATTATGACAAACATTTCATTCTTATTAATCTAACGAGCTACTTGAGTGTGCAGGATGACAAAGTAGCAAGGGAAAATCCAAGAGCTTACTTAGTTTTATTTTCATGCAATGTAATCAATGTTGTAAAACTTGTACAAATATATAATGTACAAGTACTTAGATTTGCATGTAAATCAAGTGTTAGATTTTCCCTAGCAAAACACCATAGTTAGACATGTCATCCCATTTGAATAGAATCACCTTTGCACACTCACACATATAATTAGTGCTTAAATTGAAACCTTGAAACAGGATCATTCTCGGTCGACAAACTCCTCGACCAAGACACTCTCGGTCGACCATCTTCTCGACCGAGAAAGATCCAAAGTAGCCGTTAGACACAATAGACAAGTTAGTTGGTAGTTGAAGAAAGATGTTGCAAATCACTTATTCCAGAGAGCCTGTCGGTCGACAAAACTTCGACCGAGTAGGTGTCTCGGTCGACCATTTGTCGACCGAGATGGTCTCTGACAGCAACTGCAGAATAAATTAATTAGCCATTGTTAAAGCAACAACTTTGTACCTAACGGCTAGTTAAGCACTTAGAAACCCCTAGAAGTTGTCTAGAACGTCCTTAAGCATACTTAGGCCATTCCTATAAATAGGACAAGCCATAGGACACTAGAATTGACTTGTTACACTTGAGAATACACTTGAGCATACTTGAGCAATCCTTTGCAAGCAATTTGAGCACTGTGATCATTGGCCTACATTCATCTTAGCTCAATCTTGTGTCCTATAGGCTAGATTCTCCTACCCACAGCAATCACAAGTTCACATACTTGGCTAGGAGATCTTACGCTTGATCTAGGCATATCAAGCCTCGGGCTTAAAGGATAAGTTGTAATTTCCTTTTCCTTTCTTGTTCATGTTTATCTTTTGTACTCTCCTTGCTACTCCTAGGGTTGGAGGCTGCGGATTGGAGAGGGTTGACTTCTCAGGTGGAGAAGGGGACTTCAAGCTACTTCAAGAAGGCTATCGCAAGGGAAGCTACTTCAGAAGGCTGGTGCAACGGGAGTTGGTGCATCTACTTCAAGGGAAGGCTGCTTCAAGGTTGGTGATTACTTCTAGGTGAAGGCTGCTTGAAGGGTTTAGGAAAAGAGATTGTATTTTATGTAAATTCCTTGAAGAGGTAATAAAATAAATTTCTTTTCAAATCCCGGTTGGGTAAGCAACCGGGTAGTGGATTGACGGCTATAGTATTTGCTATAGTTGGAACCACTCTAAACCTTGTGTCTCCTTGTCCAATATTTTCATTGTGGTTGTTTGAGTTCAATAATTGTTAAATTATCTATAAAACTCTATTCACCCCCCCCCCCTCTAGTAGTTTTCAATTAGTATCAGAGCGAGGCTTCAAGGAACCCTAACAAGGTCTTGAAGAAATGGGTGATGGAATGCTCAACAACCTCAACATTGAAGGGACTCTTGTTGCTAGGCCACCGGCATTCGATGGAACAAACTACCAATACTGGAAGAGAAGGATGCAGTTTTACTTCCAAGGCGTCAACTGGGATCTATGGAGAATGGTCTCCTTATCAATTCCCTCAAAATGACTTTGCGGAATGGGATGCAAACACGGTAAAACAGGCCCAAATGAACGCAAAAGTCGTAAGCATTTTATATTGTTCTATTTCTGTAGGAGAATTTAATAGAATTTCAAATTGTGATACAGCGTATGATATTTGGCATAGATTGTCTATCACTTATGAGGGTACAGCCCAAGTTAAAAATTCCAAAATTAGCCTGCTTAAAACAAAGCTTGAACAGTTTCGTATGGATCCTAATGAAACTATTAGTGAAATGTATTCAAAATTCTCTACTATTGTTAATGGTTTGAGTGCCTTAGGAAAACCTGTTCTTGAGGAAGATCAAGTATCAAAAATTCTTCGATCACTTCCTCCAAAATACAAGCCAAAGGTGACAGCCATTGCAGAAGCAAACGACCTCACTCGCCTCAAAATGGAACAACTCATTGGTAATTTAGAAGCTCATGAAGCAGATCTAGAAGAGGAAGAAAGAAGAGAACGTGAACACCAAAGTGGGAAGAAGAAGGATGTGGCTCTCAAAGCCTCAAAAGTTGTCACACAAGAAAGTGAAGAGTCAAGTGAAGAAGAAGAAGAAGAAGCCTTAATCGTCAATGGTAAGAAGTACAAAAGGTTTAAATCTAACAAAATTTCTAGTTCCTCAACTCCCAGGTGCTTTGAATGTGGGAAGAAAGGGCATTTCAAAAATAAATGCCCCAAAGCAAAGAAGGGAAAGAAAAGCTCACATAAGAAGAAAGAAGAAAAAGCCTATAAGGCTGCCTGGGATGAGTCAAGTGACAATGAAAGCGGAGAAGAGGTGGAATGTCTAATGGCAAGAGAAGAAAATGAAGACTCTCAAGAGGTAAGCCTAGTTGATCTTTCTAAAGAAGAGTTAGTTACTAGTTTACAAGAAACTCATGATAAGTATGTTGATGCCAAGAAGAAACTAAAGAAGGCTATAAAATCAAATAATGAACTCATTGCTAAAATAGATGAACTTTCTTATGAAAAGAACAACATTGATCTTGAAAATGTATCTTTAAAAACATCTTTAGATGATTGCACTAGAAAGCTACTCAATTTGGAAACCAATGTTGATCTTCTATCAAAAGAAAAGACTGATTTGCTGGCTAAACTACAAGATTATCAAACTCAACCTATCTTGTGCAACCATTCGGACTATGATAATATTGTAAAAGAAAAGGATTCAATATTTTCTGATTTAGACCAAGCAAGAAAAGATATACATAAGAAGATGAATGACATTGCTACGTTGCAAAGAGAACTTTATAAGTTAAGAAGAAAAGATATTCTTGATAACATATTGAAAGTCGGTAATGTTTTCAATGGAAGAAAAGGTTTGGGATATGTTCCAAATAAAAACCAACCCAAAAAGACCCAAACTATGTTTGTACCCAAGAACACAATGACTAGAAAGAGAAATGAAATTGACTCTATTACTTGTCATTTCTGCTTACGTCTTGGACATTATTGTTTTTCATGCCCCTACAAGACTAAGGAGTCCGACTTAGTTTGGATCCCAAAACCCCAAACTTAGAAGAATGGAATGTAGTTGAGATATGACCAAATGCTTAATTTTGCTATCTATATTGTCTTATCTCAACAAAAGGTGCTATGCTTATTGTTATTATTTTTCTGCATTGCTGAAACAGAAATTCTGTCGGTCGAAGTATTGTCGACTGAGCTCTGGGTCGGTCGAAGTATTGTCGACCGACTGGATGTCTTTAACAAATAAAAATTTTACAACACCTATTTCGGTCAAAAATTGGTCAACCGAGAAATTTTCTGTGTTTTTGCTTGTGATACAGTAACCTGCTCGATCGACAAATTGTCGACCGAGACAAATATCGGTCGAACAATTGTCGACCGACTGGTTTTCTGTATCAGAACTTTTATATATAAGCACTTAAAAGGTTTCTAACCATATCGGACCATCACATGGGTACCAAAATCTACATTCTAATGCAGGAATGGGTAGTTGACAGTGGTTGTTCCAAACACATGACCGGGAACAAGGACGCATTTCAAACTTTTGAAGAAAAGAAAAGTGGAACGGTCACCTTTGGAGACAATGGTAAGGGAAAAATCGTTGGAATAGGTAATGTTGGAACAAATCTCGAAATTAAAAATGTTCTACTTGTTGATGGATTGCATCATAATCTAATAAGTGTAAGTCAACTATGTGATAGTGGTTATGATGTGTTATTTAACAAAACTTGCGGCAAACTATTGATAGAAAACACTACAAATGTCGTTTATGAAGGAAATAGAGTTGGAAATCTTTATATCCTTAAACCAAACTCTATGAAATCAGTAGTAGGTAAATGCTTGCTTGCAAATGAAAATACCTTACAACTATGGCATAAAAAGCTAGGACATGCTAGTTCCCATGCTATTAAAAAGTTAGTGAAATATGATCTTGTTCGTGGATTACCTACTTTGTCTTTTGATCAAGTTGAAAATTGTGAACCCTGCACAATGGGAAAGCAAACCAAAACATCTTTTAAATCAAAACATGTACTTAGCACCAGTAGATCCTTAGAATTAATTCATATGGACTTATTTGGACCAATGAAGACACAATCTATTGGTGGTAAACGATACTGTTTTGTTATTGTTGATGATTATAGTAGATATACATGGGTACATTTTATTGCAACTAAAGATGATACTATTCATGTCTTTATGCAATTTTGTTCCAAGATTGAAAATCTTTTACAACATAAAATATGTACCATTAGAAGTGATCATGGTGGCGAATTTGAGAATCATACATTTGAGACCTTTTGTACATCTCAAGGGTATACTCATAATTTTTCTGCTCCACGTACCCCATAACAAAATGGTATAGTTGAACGAAAAAATCGATCTCTACAGGAAATGGCTAGGACCATGATGCTTGAACACAACACACCTAAAACCTTTTGGGCTGAAGCTGTAAACACTGCTTGTTATGTGCTTAATAGAGTAACTATTCACTCTCATTTGAAGAAAACTCCATATGAAATATTACACTCTAAGAAACCTAGAGTTGACTATTTTCATACTTTTGGCTCCACATGTTACATTTTAAATACCAAAGATGATAGAGACAAGTTTGATTCTAAATCACACAAAGCATTCTTCTTGGGATATTCCACTTCTAGCAAAGCCTTTAGAGTATATAACACTATCTCTAGAAAAGTTGAGGATTCCATTCATGTTTCTTTTCATGAAGAATCAAAGTCTGAAAATCTAGATATCATTGATCTCACCAATCAATTCGACAATATAACCATTTCAAATGATAGTGAGAAAATTCCTATATCCGATCCCCAAGTTGAAACACAACCCACACCTAGGCTTATCAAGGATCATCCCCAAGAACTAATTATTGGAGATCCAAATGATAAAGTCAAAACTCGGTCATCCTACAAAGATGTTGCAAACATGGCTTTTGTTTCTATCATTGAACCTAAGAAGATATCCGAAGCTCTTAAGGATGATTACTGGATAATTGCCATGCAAGAGGAGTTAAATCAATTCACTAAAAATGATGTATGGGATTTAGTTCCTAAACCACAAGATAAAACTATCATAGGAACTAAATGGGTATTTAGGAACAAGCTCAATGAGGCAGGAGAAGTAATAAGGAATAAAGCTCGGTTAGTAGCACAAGGATATAATCAACAAGAAGGAATAGATTTTGATGAAACATATGCACCCGTAGCTAGACTTGAAGCTATTAGGATGTTACTAGCTATTGCTGCCCATAAAAACATTAAGCTATATCAAATGGATGTCAAAAGTGCATTTCTAAATGGCATCATACAAGAAGAAGTTTATGTTGCTCAACCACCTGGCTTTGAAATACCAGAAAAAGGTGACCATGTTTATAAACTTAAAAAGGCACTTTATGGTCTAAAACAAGCACCTAAGAATTGGTATGAACGGCTCAAGACATATCTTTTTGATAATGGTTTTTCTATTGGAAATTCAGATTCTACTTTATTTTTCAAAACATATGCATCTGATTTCCTAGTTGTGCAAATTTATGTTGATGACATTATTTTTGGAGCTTCTAATGATTCATTATGCACACAATTCAGTGCCATTATGCAAAAAGAATTTGAAATGAGTCTCATGGGTGAACTAACATTCTTTCTTGGTTTTCAAATTAAGCAAACACCTGCAGGAATTTTCATAAGCCAAGAAAAATATACTAAAGAACTTTTAAAACGTTTTGGGATGGATCAATGCAAACATGCTACTACTCCTATGACTACCTCTATCAAAATTGATAAGGATGAAAATGGGGAACCTATTGATGATTCCTTATATAGAGCCATGATTGGTAGTTTGCTATACTTAACTGCTTCTCGACCGGACATTATGTTTTCCGTTGGTCTTTGTGCTCGATTTCAATCCCAACCTATGCAATCTCATTTTCTAGCGGTTAAAAGAATTCTTAGATATCTAGCTGGTACTACTTGTCTTGGTTTATGGTATCCAAAAGGACAATCCCTGGATTTTAAAGCATATACTGATGCGGATTATGCTGGTTGTCGACTTGATCGCAAAAGTACTAGTGGTGGATGTTTCTTATTAGGGAGAGCCTTAGTATCTTGGTTTAGCAAGAAACAAAATACGGTTGCCCTATCTACAACTGAAGCTGAATATATGGCAGCCGGGTCTTGTTGTGCTCAAGTGCTTTATATGCAACAGGTATTAAGCGATTATGGTTTTAATCTTTCATCTACACCTATTTTTTGTGACAACACGAGCGCCATAAACTTAGCACACAATCCTATTTTACACAGCAGGGCAAAACACATTGAAATCCGTCATCACTTCTTAAGGGATCACATCTCAAAGAATCATGTTTCCCTCCATCATGTTGATACGGAAAATCAATTGGCTGATATTTTTACAAAACCGCTTCCACTAGATCAATTCAACAACATTAGGAAGCAATTGCTTATTACTCCTTTGGAAGATGTTTTCTTTGATATCTGCGGTTCTTAAAACGTATCCGTTTACTTGTTTCATTTTGGCTTTTCAATGGACATCTTTTTCATTCGATTTGACGGAATATCTAATTAAGGGGGAGTGTTTATCAAAACAGTTATCTAATTAAGGGGGAGTTTTTATTAAAATGGTTATCTTTTTGAAATGACAAAGGGGGAGAGATATATAAAACTATAACTTAGTATTTATGAAAAACTCAATCAATGAGTTTCATAAATATACTCTTGGCTTTACATTGAAAGTTGCTACATTCCCAAATGAACTGGATTTCATGTTACATAATTCATTGGGAATAATAAGCACACATTTTATAAATAAGAGGAAAAGATACATAAGGCAATCTAAAGGTATGAAATTCATATGTTTTATATTTATTTTGGAAATGTTTGTCATCTTCAAAAAGGGGGAGATTGTTGGCTAAATGGACATCTAAAAATCCCTTTGTTTTGATTATGACAAAAATTTCATTCTTATTAATCTAACGAGCTACTTGAGTGTGCAGGATGACAAAGTAGCAAGGGAAAATCCAAGAGCTTACTTAGTTTTATTTTCATGCAATGTAATCAATGTTGTAAAACTTGTACAAATATATAATGTACAAGTACTTAGATTTGCATGTAAATCAAGCGTTAGATTTTCCCTAGCCAAACACCATAGTTAGACATGTCATCCCATTTGAATAGAATCACCTTTGCACACTCACACATATAATTAGTGCTTAAATTGAAACCTTGAAACAGGATCATTCTCAGTCGACAAACTCCTCGACCGAGACACTCTCGGTCGACCATCTTCTCGACCGAGAAAGATCCAAAGTAGCCTTTAGACACAACAGACAAGTTAGTTGGTAGTTGAAGAAAGACGTTGCAAATCACTTGTTCCAGAGAGCCTGTCGGTCGACAAAACTTCGACCGAGTAGGTGTCTCGGTCGACCATTTGTCGACCGAGATGGTCTCTGACAGCAACTGCAGAATAAATTAATTAGCCGTTGTTAAAGCAACAACTTTGTACCTAACGGCTAGTTAAGCACTTAGAAACCCCTAGAAGTTGTCTAGAACGTCCTTAAGCATACTTAGGCCATTCCTATAAATAGGACAAGCCATAGGACACTAGAATTGACTTGTTACACTTGAGAATACACTTGAGCATACTTGAGCAATCCTTTGCAAGCAATTTGAGCATTGTGATCATTGGCCTGCATTCATCTTAGCTCAATCTCGTGTCCTATAGGCTAGATTCTCCTACCCACAGCAATCACAAGTTCACATACTTGGCTAGGAGATCTTACGCTTAATCTAGGCATATCAAGCCTCGGGCTTAAAGGATAAGTTGTAATTTCCTTTTCCTTTCTTGTTCCTGTTTATCTTTTGTACTCTCCTTGCTACTCCTAGGGTTGGAGGCTGCGGATTGGAGAGGGTTGACTTCTCAGGTGGAGAAGGGGACTTCAAGCTACTTCAAGAAGGCTATCGCAAGGGAAGCTACTTCAGAAGGCTGGTGCAACGGGAGTTGGTGCATCTACTTCAAGGGAAGGCTGCTTCAAGGTTGGCGATTACTTCTAGGTGAAGGCTGCTTGAAGGGTTTAGGAAAAGAGATTGTATTTTATGTAAATTCCTTGAAGAGGTAATAAAATAAATTTCTTTTCAAATCCCGGTTGGGTAAGCAACCGGGTAGTGGATTGACGGCTATAGTATTTGCTATAGTTGGAACCACTCTAAACCTTGTGTCTCCTTGTCCAATATTTTTCATTGTGGTTGTTTGAGTTCAATAATTGTTAAATTATCTATAAAACTCTATTCACCCCCCCCTCTAGTAGTTTTCAATATTCATAAACAATCATATAAGGGTTAGGTTAACATTAAGAACATTCCTTTATTACATCAACATGTAAGGAATCTAGATATGATTAACCCTCATTATATTCATAATGCACATGTTTAGCGTAAGAAAGTATCAACCATGTGGCTATGATAACCACCAATTAACATATTAAGGTTATGATCATATTAAGGAGGTTATTTCACCACCATTCCATCATATAAGAATGTTAAACATGAATACGCACGTTTATCTATTTGCATTAGAGTTAGTTTCAACAAGATAAATTATATTAATGTTACTAATCATCACTTATACCCAAACCCTAACTCACGGCATCCCCATTAGATCATGGATGCATAAGGTGAAACATCACCATCACATTCTATAGTATTCTCAAGTATGAACCCACACATAAATAAAGGTGTAACCATCGGGTTATATCATACTAGGGTTTCAACAACAATAAGAGAGTACTCTATTATTCTATTAATCATTCAAGGAAGGTTGGTTATGATTAATCACCATCACCAAATTGCATTAGGTTTAAGGTGTGTAAAGCTATGTCCCATTAGGGTTGAATTTCAATACAACATGATTATTATCAATTCTATTCATATGAGTGAAAAGGTAAGACTACATAAATAAGGGCAAACCTCTATCGGTTTCAACATCACTCAAACCATACCAACATGCCTCAAGCATTAACCCAAAATTGTTGGATGTGGAATAGGTAAAACCACTGGTAGTTTAAATAAATAAACATCTTGAATGAATAATCTATGATGTTATTGAGTTGTGATCTATAAAAGTCACCATTTAAGCCTAGACATCCTTTGATTAACAACAATAAGGGTTCTTTTGAGAGTAGGGTAAAACCCACAATCGATTGTTCATTTAAAACAAGCCATCCATCGTCAACAAGTAAGCTCCTTAAGTTGATCATATAAAGGAAACCATATAAATCACATTATTAGGACCAACATATTACCATAGCCATAATTCCACTTTATTGGAGGAATAAACACTAGATCTTGACCATTGGGTCAAGTTCATATGGTAAAACCACCAATTATAGTATAGGTTCGACGATTGCATTAAGTGACCCAAGAAACCATTGGTCTATAGCTTAATTGATGCAACAACTATATGATTAACTCATCATAGGTAGTGGATACCTAATCCACCATCATTAGTGACCATTAAATCACCATAGTTTGTTGGACCAGTGCTATATTTAGTAATCAACATCAAATATTAAGCTAATGTCATCATTGATTGATAACATCAGTAGGGTACTTAATGGTTGATCATTAAACTTCTAATTGAGCCAAAACCTGACCTAAGGGGGTGAACATAGGTTTTAACCATAATTTGACACCTTTCATCATGACCATCAGTTGTCAAAATAGCAACATCATTGATTGTTGCATGGTATCACCATCGATTATGTAGTAGTGAAGGAAATAGCTTGAAAATCTTAATTTGAACCATCGATTGTTTTGTGCTTAGCACCATAGGTTGTTGCTATCAACCTGTCCCAGATAATGTTACACCTTAGAAAGGTCGTACACATGTTTACAAGTTCATATAGAACTAGAACAGAATAGGCAACACCACAAAAATTCGTAATTCTAAACAAGCATGGTTTCTCTATGCTTAGTTCATCACATTAAAGCATAAACATGAACTAACAAGCTTCTAACAAGCAATATAAGTGAATAATGTTATAAAAATCACCTCTATAGAGTAGGTAAGATCCCAAAAAGTAAGATTCTTGAGCAAGGAAGGTAAGAAAACCCGAGTTTCATATTTGAACTTGGCCAAGTAGGCACTTCTCTCCACAAAGAAGCAAAACCCTAGAAGAGAAACAAGAAGAATAGATTCTTGAGTTCTAGAGCCACTTCCACCATGGAACAGAAAGGTTCCGACCTAGAGAATTATAGGAGGAAGAAAAACAGAGAAATAAACTGAGGAAATAAGGGAATACTTACCCTTTTAAGTCAAGATCACTATAAAGGAGCTTTTAGGAACCCCTAAAGGAGTCAATTGCAACCCTAGATTCTTTTTCCAAGAAGATCGCCTCTTTCTTCTTACTTGGTTAGGAAATTTACAGAAGCATAGAGGGAGAATGAGGCTCTTAGAATGAGGAAAGTGGTGGAGATAAAATGGTTCATTTGGGCGCTTAGGGATAAGTATATGAAACTTTAAAATAAAGAAAAAGAAAAAGTTGAAGTTCTAGTATTTTTCCAAGTGTCCATGGCCTTAAACTATTAATAATATACAAGCACACACACAAGAAGCTACCCCACCATACATATATACCTGCTTATATCTCCTTTTTTGAATTTC
Source organism: Alisma plantago-aquatica (assembly GCA_963693085.1). NCBI lineage: Eukaryota > Viridiplantae > Streptophyta > Magnoliopsida > Alismatales > Alismataceae > Alisma > Alisma plantago-aquatica. The sequence goes on along the minus strand of OY856409.1, from coordinate 1,016,916,116 downwards.
CAAGCCAATCAAATAATTCATTAGTTGATAGCTACTAAAGGTAGCTCATCCATGAAGGGGTAAACCCTAAAATACCCTTGAGGAAAACACCTTCAAACTAAGGTTCAAATAGGATCCTCATGGCTCAAAAAGATCAAGAATGATGATATAAAATATAAGGAACATACTTCATGTGAAAAATTGCAATAAAACCTCCCAATTGGGTAAATTGCAGAAAGGTCCAAAATGTACATAAAATTGCATAATTTGCTCTAACAGTGTCCAAATTGGACCAAATTTGAAACGTAAGTTTTTCACATGACACCCAAGCATATAAAAATGATATTTTAGGGTTCTAAGCACTCAATTGTGGTAATTAAGCTATTTCAATGCTTTAAGCAAGTTCAAGAAACATAATTCCTAGTCAACCTTGTTAGGGGTGAAACAACAACACTATCTTCACCTTACTAGGATTTGCACAACCTTCTTATAAGACATATCATGATCCCATAAAGACATTTAATCATCTCCATCTCACTCTTCCTAGACTTTTCATACATAAGTACAGTTGCTTCAATATTCTTAAGGTTTAGAAAAGATGTTAGCCATGTTACTGATCATCTCTGAAACACCTTGAGATGTCATCATTCAAAGATTGATATAACTTGTAAGACATTACTAGAATACTCTATTCCTCCTATTCATAAATTTTATTTGCATATTGGTTAGTCTAAAGAACATAACCCTAAACTCATCATGGTCATGTAAATTATGTCATCCAACCTATCTCTTATGCATTGATATTTGATCATAGGTTTATCTTAAAGGAACATGGTATCACATGTCTATTGATCAATAAACCATCTATCCTTGATAGTGGTCTTGCCCAGTTATCACTGAACCATACGCAACATTATAGAATCACTTTTGGTTTTTCCTTCCAAACAACATTTAGAGGGTCATCATAGCCTCTCTCTCTCACTCTCTTTAAGGGAGAGGAATACTTGATATGTTCAATTAGTAAACATCTCCAACCTATACATACTTCCCATACTATAGATACATCTTGGATACTAGGATTCATTACCTTGGTATCCACCTCATGTGCTATAAGGAACTCACATCCTTATCTCATCTACTTTTACCAACATAACAAATTTCAATACATATAAGAGGAGTATTCCTAATTATCGGAAGGCTTAAAAGCAAACTCATCATAAACTATATGATCTTGGAACCATAGTCCAAGCAATCTTATGCTATAATAAGTTATTCATACTCATGTTTACATCTAATATTCACATACCAAGTGGCAATGATCCACCTAAAAGTTGTGCCCTAGAAAGAAAAAACACAAAGGGGAACACACTTCCCACATCATCACAACATAGTCCGAGGGTCACTAGAAAAAAGGTAGCCAATTCTATTTTCATTATGCAGGTTACAACTTCTTGTGTATCATTTTACCTTTTTCATTTTGGGTTCCTTGCCATTAGAATAGGAATCATCATGATTAACATATCTCATTACTCCTTCCTTCATGACTATTTATCACATCTGGGTATGTTCTCTTATTTTATTATGTTTTTCAACCACTTATCAATAGGTAAATCATCATATTCCACATTTTCTTCATTAAACATGTACCGTCACCCTTAATTTCTTTCACATGCCATGTTGATTTTACAGTAACACTTTCTTGAATGCATAGGTTGGTCTGAGATTAACTCACGTTCAACCTTATTCCTTTGTCATTGTTCCAATTTATCTTCTCATTTTAAACTCATCATAGGATTTTTCTCCCTCTTATGTGGATTTCATACCTTGAATCACTTTATAAGCACATATTTATCTAACTTTTACTTTATTATCTTCTTGAATTACATCTTCAAGAACTCCCCTTTTGCTTATTGGTATTCGGATTTAGATTTCATGGTGTTGTATCTTTCTCTTATAGTTACTAACAATTCAGGTTTTGATAGATAATGATGTAATCCTCATATTCTCTTAAGGTAATATTAAGTTATATGCACCATGATTTTTGATTCATTATACTCTTTAGGTTGTTTCAAAATGACTACTTGATCAGAGCAATCAAAAAGATAACAATCTAAGAGTTCCATAATTACCTTTTCTTCAATAATTGAATACCTGGCCAGGGCACCCAAGTATTGAGATTAGGTAGTAAGCACCATGTTTTTGTGTCATATTCTTAACTTAGACATCATCCTAGTCCTAAATCCTAGTGTCCATGTAGACTCAATGAACCTAAAGCTTTTATACCAACTTGTGAGAACCCATTACACTGAATGAGATTACTCAAAACATAAAACACAATCAATCACAAATTAATCACATACCCAAAAATGTGGGTACATTTAAACCGATTTCAACATCAACGCCCTCTTAGAAACATTTGCATAAGAGCCCAAACATCTTTCTTTTATCAATACTATGCCAATCATTCGATACAAATTATTCTATCACCTTAGCCTCAACATATATACACAGGAAAATAATATTCATATATGCCACAAACAAGCATTAATATGCTAACAAAAGTCTGATTCATTTGAAACACCATATTAAAACTTTTCCTGCCCCGACCTGAGAGTAAAAGGATGACTCTAGGACACACTGGACATCTAATCAACTTTCTTAAAGATCCATTATTATAGGTCTTATTTACTTCCATGGTTCTGTTGTCATCACTGTCGATTACCTACAAAATGTGGCAAACCACAAGGATGAGACCCATGTCCCAGTGAGAGATATAACTCTCTCCAATAGATATTGATTACAACATTTTTAAGTAATTAAACAGTATAAGCAGTGTAATTAGATATAAAAAAATAAGCATTGTAGTATCGATGATTAACAAAATACATAAAGGAGTGAATAATAACTATCATCATTCGCCAGACTATCATCCTTTATCTTGTTGACAATATAAGCAATTTAGTAGCATGTGTATATCTAGCATCATGAGCAAGCCAAGTAACATAGAATCTCTATCATTATGAATAAGTCTAGCCACATAAGCATAGCTAACAACATTAGCATGTCTAACAGGTTGAACATATCAACATCATAAGAGATAACAACATAAGCACAACCGTGTGGATAAGCATGATTAGTAGTATATGTATCTATAGTTACAAAGGCATGGCTAGCATGCTAAACATAACTAACAACATGAGATAGCTAGCATCATGATTATAATCAATAGTAGTAGTATAGTTATCAACATAAGCATGGCTACTATATGTATGCATCTACATTTTAAGCATATCCACAACATAAGTATATATACTATCTCTTAATTTCACTAAGAATCATCTTTATGTAAAGAGAACAAACAAGGGTTATCATCCAATGTGAAATGTCATGTATAGCCCTAAACAAATATGCTACACGGCTGTATTACATCTTTTATTATGCCCTGGAGAGCTTGAGTCGTACCCCCCAAAGTCCAACCGACCCATGTGAAGGGCTATTCGATTTCGTACAAGATCTAGGAGTCCCGATATCCTAAGGTCTCTTCCCCTCGGTTAGTACAAGTAAAAAGGCAGTGAAATATCAGTCAAAGCTGCCACTACAGTGATATATAGTCAATTTGATAACCACTAGTCCACCCTTGATATAGGTCATGGCACTAGAAACTAGGGTATACAAATTAAACCCTCTGATCTGAGGTACAACCGCAATTGTCCTCAATCACATCAAATGTCTGAGGCATGAACATAGCCATCCTCCATAACCTACATTGTGGATGACAAGGATATATCATCCATTGTCACCCCCACATACTCAATAGGATGCGCTCTGAGTTTCCCTTAGGAATACTCGTTTCACCATCCAGCAAATTCTAACACTGAAGATGGCTCTAAGACACTGAGCACTACATGATTAGATTTGCACTTGATTAGTTATTCCAATTGGGAGAATTATGGTTGCATCAAACAAGTGGACATACAAACCCTAATTCACTTCTAGAAATCATATAAATATCACAACTTCAAAAGATATAAAATGTGTGAAACATAACTTCTAATCTCATCATCACATGGTACTATTCATTTGTCATTCATAAGACTACACAAGTCATCATACTATCACAAGATATAAATCCTTTTCACAATAGCACAGGGTATCAACCCTTATCAGCACAAGCGGATTACACCTCATCCAGGGCTCAACCATGCCCAACGGTCATTAAAACCATCATACTATTCCCTACAAGATCATCATTATCTTTGCATGCCTTATAACAAGGCTCAACAACATCACTTACATATAAATACACTGGATCGGCGCAACATTGTATTATTGAGCTAGGAGATATTCATAAACAATCATAGAAGGGTTACGTTAACATTAAGAACATTCCTTTATTACATCAACATGCAAGGAATCTAGATATGATTAACCCTCATTATATTCATAATGCACGTGTTTAGCATAAGAAAGTATCAACCATGTGGCTATGATAACCACCAATTAACATATTAATGTTATGATCACATTAAGGAGGTTATTTCATCATCATTCCATCATATAAGAATGTTAAAAATGAATACTAATCTTTATCTATTTGCATTAAAGTTAGGTTCAACAAGATAAATAATATTAATATTACTAATCAGCATGTATTGTGGTCGGTGATGGTCCCGGGTTTGGTGATTTACAGTGGCGCCTGGCCACTCTTCCTATGCACCTGGGAGGCTTGGGTATTTATTCTTCTCAATATGTCAACAAGTTTGCCTTTGTTGCATCTCGAGTCCACACCCAAGAACTCCAAGATCATATTCTATGAGAAGTGGGCTCAGTGTCTGCAGGATCCTCCTTCATCTCTGCACATGCTTGTAACACATTGCCATCCTTTTGCTGGTCCAAGTTGTCATGTACACCTTCTGCCACTCCAAAGACCCATTCTATTTTGGCAGACGCTTACTATAAGACAATCATCCAGCAAATTATGACAAGTGGTATCTCCCTGTGACAACATGTAGTTCTCTCTTCTTTACAAGCTGACCACGCACAAGATTTTCTTCTTGTTGTGCCTATTGAGGGTTTTGGCTTGTCTATGTCTCCCGTTGAGTATCGTTCTATCCTTCAGTACCGTCTAATGATTCCTTTATTCCCTGGTGATGAACGTTGCCCACTGTGCAATGTTCCAGACCTTGATGCCTTTGGTGATCATGTTGTCCATTGTCGTTCACGGCCTGGCTATAAGTTTCGTCATGATGTCGTTTGTGATGCACTATTTGAACTTATATATCATGATGGATTAAAAGTGTTGAAGGAAGCTCCAGTTGCCTTTCTAGGCACACGTTCTGATGGTCTTCACGCTCAACGTCCTGCAGATATCTTATTGTTTGATTGGACAGATGGAAAACATACATGTGTAGACCTCACTGGAGTTTCTCCCCTTACAGGCACTCTTTCTAGCAATTTTAAAGCGGGCATGGCTGCATCTAATGTGGCGACACAAAAGGTTCACAAGCATGGTGTAGCTTGTGAGGCTAACCATCATCACTTTTTACCTTTTTCTTTTGACAGTTTTGGGGTGTTTGCTGATGATGCAGTTTCCCTTCTTCAACGACTCCAGAACATTATCAATAGGAACCTTATGATCTCGCCGTCTGCATCTAATAATTTTGTATTTAGGTCCATAAGTTTTGCCATTCAGAAAGGACTGGTAGTCCAGTTTGTTGCCAGGACTTCTGTAAAGGCATTCATGTAAAGTCTTTCTCTACTTGTAATGAATATTATATTTATGAAATAAAAATCAGCACTTATACCCAAACCCTAACTCACAACATCCCCATTAGATCATGGATGCATAAGGTGAAGCATCACCATCACATTCCATAGTATTCTCAAGTATGAACCCACACATAAATCAAGGTGTAGCCATCGAGTTATATCATACTAGGGTTTCAACAACAATAAGAGAGTACTCCATTATTCTATTAATCATTCAAGGAAGGCTGATTATGATTAATCACCATCACCAAATTGCATTAGGTTTAAGGTGTATAAAACTATGTCCCATTAGGGTTCAATGTAAACACAACATGATTATTATGAATTCTATTCATAAGAGTGAAAATGTAAGACTACATAAATAAGGGCAAACCTCTATCAGTTTCAACATCACTCAAACCATACCAACATGACTCAAGCATTAATCCAAAACTATTGGATGTGGAATAGGTAAAACCATTAATAGTTTAAATAAATAAACACCTTGAATGAATCATCTATGATATTATTGAGTTTTGATCTATAAAAGTCACCATTTAATCCTAGACATCCTTTGATTAACAACAATAAGGTATCTGTTGAGAGTAGGGTAAAATCCACCATCAATTGTTCATTTAAAATAAGCCATCCATTATCAACAAGTAAGCTCCTTAAGTTGATCAAATAAAGGAAAACATATAAATCACATTATTAGGACCAACATATTACATTAGCCATCATTCCAATTTATTGGAGGAATAAACATTAGATCTTGATCATTGGGTCAAGTTCATATGTTAAAACCATCAATTACAATATAGGTCTGACCATTGCATTAAGTGACCCAAGAAACCATTGGTCTATGGCTTAATTGATGCTACAACTATATGATTAACTCACCATAGGTTGTAGAGACCTAATCCACCATCATTAGTGACCATTAAGTCACCATAGGTTGTTAAATCAGCACTATATTCATTAATCAACATCAAATATTAAGCTAATGTCATCAGTGATTGATAACATCAGTATGGTACTTGATGGTTGATCATTAAACTTCTAATTGAGCCAAAACCTGATCTAAGGGGGTGACCATAGGTTGTCACCATCATTTGACACCTTTGATCACGACCATAAGTTGTCAAAATAGCCACATCATTGGTTGTTGCATGGTATCACCATCGATTATGTAGTAGCGAAGGAAATAGCTTGAAAACCCTAATTTGAACCATGGATTGTTTTGTGCTTAGCACCGTAGGTTGTTTCTATCAACCTATCCCAGATCATGTTACACCTTAGAAAGGTCGTACACATTTTTTCAAGTTCATATAAAACTGGAACATAACAGGGAACACCAAAAATTCGTAATTCTAAACAAGCATGGTTTCTCTATGCTTAGTTCATCACATTAAAGCATAAATATGAACTAACAAGCTTCTAACAAGCAATATAAGTGAAGAATGTTATAAAAGTCGCCTCTATAGAGTAGGTCAGATGTCAAACAGTTAGAATCTCGAGAAAGGAAGGCAAGAAAACCCTAGTTTCAGATCTGAACTTGGCCAAGTAGGCACTTCTCTCCACAAAGAAGCAAAACCCTAGAAGAAGAAACAAGAGGAATAGATTCTTGAGTTCTAGAGCCACTTCCATCATGGAACAATAAGGTTCCAACCTGGAGAAGTATAGGAGCAAGAACAATAGAGAAATAAATGGAGGAAATAAGGGAATACTTACCCTTTTAGGTCAAGATCACTAGGAAGGAGCTTTAGGAACCCCTAAAGGAAGTCAATTGCAACCCTAGATTCTTTTTCCAAGAAGATCCCCTCTTTCTTCTTCCTTGGTCAGGAAATTTGTAGAAGCACAGAGGGAGAACAAGGTTCATAGAAGGAGGAAAGTGGCAGAGAAAAAATGGTTCGTTTGGGTGCTTAGGGATAAGTATATGAAACTTTAAAATAAAGAAAAAGAAAAAGTTGAAGTTCTAGTATCTTTTCAAGTGTCCATGGCCTTAAACTATTAAGAATATATAGGCACACACACCAACAACTCACCCACCATCCATATAGACCTGTTGAGCTCTACTTTGTCGAATTTCCAAGCCAATCAAATAATACATTAGTTGATAGCTACTAAAGGTAGCTCATCCATGAAGCGGTAACCCCTAAAATACCCTTGAGGAAAACACCTTCAAACTAAGGTTCAACTAGGATCCCCATGGATCAACAAGCTCAAGAATGATGATATAACATATAAGGAACATACTTAATGTGAAAAATTTCAATAAAAGTCTCCCAATTGGGTAAATTGCAGAAAGGTCCAAAATGTACATAAAATTGCATAACTTGCTCAAACAGTGTCCAAATTGGACCAAATTTAAAACTTAAGTTTGTCACATGACGCCTAAGAATATCACAATGTTATTTTAGGGTTATAAGCACTCAATTTTGGTAGTTAATCTTATTCAACTCTTTAAGCAAGTTCATGGGCCTTACATGAATACTATTCTTAATGTGATAACCCAAATGCCTAGGCTCTAGTAGAGTATTTTCTAGAATGATTTATGGACTCAATTTCAAATACATCTTTTGTTCTCACTCAAACATAATTTCTGAAAAATTTATGATAGGTCAATCCAAGCCAAGCACACTTAATGCCAAAGTACCTATTAATGAGATATATGAAATTTGGGTAAAATTTATTGATATGGTTAGTCTAATCATTCTTTCTAAGAATATATCTGAGTCCTCATGTCTTGGATGTCACATACCTACTTGTTTGGATATCACCCAACTTGTTTAATTCACCATCCACAACCTTGTTCTAAGCGATCAAAACATATTCTAAGGAATCCTTGATCCATACAAGGGTTCAAAAGCCTCCCAAACACTTCTAAACATATCTCTACACTCTCAAAAAAGTATGCAAACATATTGTGAGAACATGTTACACTAAATGAGATTACTCAAAATACAAAACAAAATCAATCACTAATTAATCACATACCCAAAAATATGGGTAAATTAAAACTGATTTCAACGTCAACCCCTGCTCAGAAATAGTTGCATACAAGCCCAACATCTTTCTTATATCCATACTATGCCAAGAATTTGATACAAATTTTTCTATTGCCTTAGCCACAACATATATACATAGGAGAACAATATTCTTATATGCCACACAAACAAGCATTAATATGCTAATAAAAGTCTGATTCATTTGAAACACCATATACAAACTTTTCCTGCCCAGACCTGAGAATATATGGATTACTCTAGGACACACTAAACATCTAATCAACTTTCTCAAAGATTCATTACTATAGTTCCTCTTTGCCGCAACATGTTTGTTTTTTTCACTTCTGATTATCTAAAAAAAATGTGGCGAACCACAAGGGTGAGACCCATGTCCTAGCAAGAGATATAACCTCCAACAACATTTATTGATTACAACATTTTTAAGTAATTAAATAGTTAAGCAGTTTAATCAGATTTTGCAAATAAGATCAGCAGTACTGATGATTAACAAAATACATAAAGGAGTAGATAATAACTATCATCATTAGCTAGACTATCATCCTTTATCTTGTCGACAATATAAGCAGTTCAGTAGCATATGCATATCTAGCATCATGAGCAAGTCTAGTAATATAGCATAGCTAACAACATGCGCATGTCTAATTGGTTGAACATATCAACATCATAAGAAGAGCTAACAACATAAGCACAACTATCTGGATAAGCATGATCAGCAATATATGCATCTCTGGTTACAAAGGTGTGGCTAGCATGCTAAACATAACTAAAAACATGAGATAGCTAGCATCATGATTATAATCAACAATAGCAGTATAGTTATCAACACAAGCATAGCAATTGTATGTACGCATCTACAATCTTAAGCATATCCATAACCTAAGTATATCTACTATCTCTTAATTGCACTATGCATCACCTTTATGTAAAGATAACAAACAAGGGTTATCATCCACTATGAAACGTCATGTATAACCCTAAACAAATATGCTACACAGTTGTATTACATCTTTTATTATGCCCTGAGGAAATTGAGGATACCACTCAAAATCCGACTAACCACTGCTAAGTCAAAATTAGTGCCATACAAGATATATGAAGAGTCAGACTCCTAAGATCTTCTCCACCCCCGGTCACTATGGGTCCGCCACAGAGACACATAAGGTCAAGCTAATAACAGCCTAGTCCATCCTTGGTATAGGTCAAGACACTAATGAAAGGAGGTGGGTACGCATACCCTACCATCTGAGGTACAAGCATAGTTGTCCTCCAATCTTGTCACATATATAATCACCGAGACACAACTGCAACCATTCTCAATCACATCAGATGTATGAGGCATGACCATAGCCATCCTCCACAACCTGCATTGTGGATGACAAGGATATATCCTCAACTTGCCACCCCTACATACTCAACAATATTCCCTCTGAGTTTCCCTAAGGAATACTCATTTCACCATCTGGCAAGTTCTTACACTCAGATGGATCTATGGCACAGGGCACTACATGATTAGAGTTTTACTTGATTAGTTATGCCAATTGGGTGGATTAAGGTTGCATCAAACAAGTGGACATACAAACCCTAATTCACTTCTAGCAAGCATATAACTATCACAACTTTTAAAAGATAGAAAATGTGTGAAACATAATTTCTCATCTCATCATCACATGGTACTATTCACTTACCATTCATGAGACAACACTAGTCGTCATACTATCACAAGATATAAATCCTTTTCACAATATCACATGGTATCAACCCTTATCAGCACAAGAGCATTACACCTCATTCAGGGCTCAACCATGCCCATAGCTCATTAAAACCATCATACTATTCCCTACTGGGTGGATTGAAAAACAACACTAGGAGGAGGAAAACAAAATGAAGGGCTAGATCAAGGATCTTCATAAGAAAGGACCTAAAGGGATGCCAACTATACCTAGTTTAGATTTCTTTCTTTGAAATTAGAAACATATCATGTTTAGTTAAAATGTAATGGTGAGGACTAAAGAATGAGAAATGGTGTATTCATCATGTGATTGTTTATATAAACTCTATTTTATACAATAAATGTCATGATTGTGACATTTCTTTGAAGTGAATGCAAATGTATGATTTTTCTCTATGTTGTGAATATTTTACAAGGGGGTGCTACAAAAATGATCCAAAGCACGATCAAAATTTGAGATAATATTGCATCCCATGTTGCATCATAATATATGATCTTGAATCCCTCAATAATGGGCCCTAGAATTGATAAAAGTGAATGAGAAAGACTATACAGTCAAATAGAACTCCACCCCACTGAATTGAATTGTAACGACCATCATCAAATCGACAAACAAATCATTACTAATTAAGAGGAATAAACATAATCAGCGGATTAACAAAAATCACTAAAATTTAAAACCATTTTGCAAGGAGATCCTTGATCAGAAAACTTTTATTGAAAGATCCAAAACCCATACATATCTTAATTTACATTATACAACATTGTTTCATCTCATCTTGAGGACAACATATAATAGTTGCTCTATCAAAATACATACTGGAGCAACACAAAACCTCGAGGCATACAAGCCAAAAACTCAGATTGTTCATGAAACCATTATGAACCAACTCCAAGGACCTGAGAGCACAGATACGACACATATGAATTTTATCTACAAGACACAACATATAGTATACTCAACCTGAGCTGTCACTATTGCCACAGCTGTTGTTCCTCCTCTGCAAAAAGATCTCCACCGCTTCGTGTTTGTCCACCTAAAAATTGTGGATCCCACCGGGTGAGACAATTATCCCGGCGAGAGATATAACGCTTCGCCGACCATATTATTATTGATGATAAACATTATAAAAACTGAGCAGGGTTCTTTTATATTAACAGGCAGGATTAATCATTATATGAACAGAATAAGATAATCTCCTTTCTCAAGGAGAACACTGCATCTACCCATGGTAGAGTCATAACTCATCTATCTGCTTTGCAAGGAATGTAAAGAAATATAAATAACATCTATCAACTAAGATGTATAAGTGAATTGCACATCAAACAATGTTTTCCGTATTTGATCCTTAAGCAGATATGCTACACGACTGAACATATTTAACAATCACATGTATGCCCTGAGGAGATGAAGCATACCCCGTTCATCTCCAACCGACCACAAACTCCTCACAAGTCGGTACCATACAAGGTCAATGGAAGAGCCAGTTGCCATGACCTCTATTGTCTCAGTCAGTACGAGACCACATAGGCTTGGAAAGACATCTCGTATCAGCTGCAATATATCTGTGCTAGGGTATGTAGGCATCCTCGCTTAGAGCCACAGTATCAACTATGCTCTCTTAGGGGAACATCTACAACAACCATCCCTAGTTATTGAGTTATGGTCACTTGGGCACCATACTCTGAACCATGGTCACAAAGGCACCATGCTCTGAGCCACAGGTCAGTTCATTGTACTCTATTGAGACATTCTTATGAAATTACTGAGTCATGGACACTTAGGCTCCATGCCCCCACATATTCAAAAATATGCATTCCGGGTTATGCCGCGGGAAACCCGTTCCACCATTTAGCAAGTTCTGACATTGATGGATCTATGATTAGGGCAACGTTTTATAGTTCCTAATGATGTATTACGTGTATTACAACATTCTTTTAGCATCAAACAAGTCATCATTATTAATCACAAAAAATGCTACAAATAAAGGTGTAATACATCTATTCAAGTCTTTAAAACACATTTAGATACTTGGTAATTGGGATCTTGGCCCATTATCACATTACTTGGGATCCTCATCCCTTCATATCATTATCATCATGATTACTGGATCTGGGTATTCAAACCCCTAGATCATCACATAGCATTGATACCTCTGTAACAGGTAACTATTACCTCTAGGTCCTCAGACCAAGGTATTCATTTTACTTATTGTACAAGTATTTCACATAGTTTCAAATTGTTTGATTAAGTATCTTGTCACCTCTCATTAGGCAACAACTATACACATGGCTCACAAGGCCATTAAACATCTTGTCACCTCTCACTAGGCAATAACTATGCACATGGCTCACAAGGCCATTAAACATCTTGTCACCTCTCACTAGGAAACAACTATACACATAGCTCACAAGGCCCATTAAACATCTTGTCACCTCTCACTAGGCAACAACTATACACATGGCTCACAAGGCCCATGTAATAAGAGAAATACAACCTTCCCATTATTAGAGTTAGGGTTTCCCTTTATATCCGAATAGGGTTTCAAGTTCATATTATCAGTGCAACCCTAATTCATTGTTCCACACATCTAGGAGCATATATTGATATCATAAGTATGCAATCATACTTATCTATTTTCATCACAAAGTATGAGTTTCTTTCTCATCTTCACTAGGATATTGATTACATCATATTTTTGGTTCAATCCTCCTCTTGAGGAATATTAGTCCATCATTGCATCATCTTTTGATTAACACCAAATTCTACATATGCCACTCAGTCAATTACTCATGATTGGAGTGTATCTATCATATTGGGTATCAAGATGTGTGTATTATCATATTATACTTTAAACCACATTCTTTACTTCATGTCATGTATCCATATCAGGCATGTGGTATAGCCACATCACCATGTCATGTTTTAGGGTGTATCCCCTAATTAACATATCATGTACCCATATCAGATGGACTATCACTTAGATCTTATCATTTCAAATTATCTTTGTATCGGGTATGAGCTAGGTGCTTGACCCCATATCGGGTATAAGTTATGTGCTTGGTGCCATATCGTGCACAAGATGTGCCCCATATCGGGCATAGAGCATATGCCTCATTATATACCCTTTGAGTAGTATACATAAGATACTATATCGGTTTCCCTTTAGGATTGTCATATCAGGTATCCATATCGGGCAACATATCGGGTTACATATCGAGTGACATATCGGGTTACCATGTTAGGTAGACCCTTAGACTCATAAATCCTTCATTCTTTCAAGGATCAACCTTGTCATATAGTTACTTGACAAGCTAGGTGTCTTATTATATTCTCATACCACAAACCATCACACAAAGGGTAGGGTGTATCAGGTTCAATCCCTCATCTTGGGTTTAGGGGTCATTGTGGGATTTATCAAGAGATCTCTAACATTATCTACCCTTCAAAATGGATGATTATATAGAGAAATTCATATGATTATTTATTCAATTCAGCTATATAATGCAAGTTAATATGTTTGAGAAACCACTAAGTAAAATTATGAGAAGTCAAATCCTCTTTGTTGATTCATATATATATATATATATATATATATATATATATATATATATATATAATTTCCTGCCATAAAGTTCTCAATGTCTCTTACTAATGATTGTGGCTTGTTTTGTATGGTCGTGGAATGAGATGTCCCTAGATCAAGGAACTAACAAGGATCTTAAGTGATCACTTTAGTAGTAGATGAACTTGAGGATATAGCTTGGTAGGGTGTCACCTACCATTTATAAGACCAATTATGTACTTTAGAATGATGTTTATGCTTTAGGTTTTTCATTCAAAATGCATGTACTAGGATTTTAATTCCATGTTGAGATATCTTTATATATTATGTTTTCCATGTAAGAACAAGTTGTATGAATCAACTAAACTAATGCAATATGTTTTATATCTCTTATTGAATTCAATTATCAACATCGTGACACTTTCCCATGTTGTAAAGCTCATGCTATGGACAATATGGTCTCTCTTCTACTAGCATTTGCATCTTGCTAAAGTGCAACAGTCAAACTCTAAACTACCTATCTAGCTCACCTATCATGCTCCATTAGAAAATTTTGATCACAAAATAAAAAATTATCCCAAATGAGACAAGTTAAATGAATTCAAAGACTAAGTAATCATTAAATTTTAAAAAAAACATAGGTTTCTTTTGTTGGATTTTCTTACATAAAACATATTAAATGTTTTTCTCATTTAGAACTTTTGCAAGGTCATTTCTACAAATTATGTTTATTTTTTGTAAGTGTCAAAGTTATGTCAACAATTATCATTTGCTAGTCACATATCTCAACATTCCCCTTGCTTAACCCACATGTGTGTCAACCTTAAATATTTGTGATGCAATATTGAATGTAAACATATTGGGATATAAACAATACATAATAAAAATGAACACAATTTTGTACTTTTTATTGATATATAAAAATGCATGCTACCGAAAAGGTGGTGAGGTAGTAGCTCATGTGGTAAAGGAATATTCTCCATAATGAACGGACCTGGGTTTGGAACCTAGATAGTGCACCTTAGAAACAAATCCCCCCCAACAAAGTTCGTTCCATTGTGTGATTTGAATACCCCTACTGGTGTGTAGGTAGCTCAGGGGGGATCAAGGTTTACACTGTTGGAGAGGGGATCACCTATAACATATTGAAACTTGACCACCTAGTCATGGAAACCCCTAATATTAAGGTTTGTATGTCTTTGGGTTTAATTCAGGAATAAACCTCCAAACTTGATATGGGTTACACCTATCTAAACCTAAATATCAATAATAAGCGGTGGAAACAAATTTGAGCATATACATAACAATAATATGTTGCATGTATGAATCATAAAAATGAGACAAAGGATAATAAAGAGTTGGTTTGATCTTATTTGGAAAGGTAATATCACTAGATATCTTTGAAAGGAAACTTAAGATCAAATAAATATGTAGCTTTATATAGTTATTGAGGAAAGTTAGTAACATGAAGATAATCCTACAAAGAATGCATTATCAAGATATCATCCAAAATATTTCTTTTTGGTAAATAGATATCCAAATAACACCCTTGATCTCCAATCCATGATATCACCTAATAAATAGTCACTAACTAATAAATTGAAATTATATTCAAGTTCTTCATGTTTTATATTGCTTGTGGGAAATGTTTCACTTTAATTGAAAAATCATACAAGCCTTAATTCCATTTATTAAAGAAAATATAAGATAACTAAAAATATTAAATAATGTAATGGTGTACCCCAAAAGAGGAAACAAAACTAAAATTCGATTTTCATATATCTTAATTAGTCTAGATGTCAAATTTTATATTTATTAGAACTTTTTTTAGTTCTCAATGAACTAGGAAATCAATTTGAAATCATTTAAATAAATTGTATATAAATTTACACTATTAATGCATTGGTTTGTCTAAGTCTGCAATATATTAGTCATGATGGGATATCCAGTTCATTTTTAAAAGAGGAAGTCCCTCTGTAGTCACAACCCCTTCTCTTATTTCTAATCCTTTCCTCTCTCTTCTCTTTCTCTCCCTTCCTTCTTTTACTCTAGTTTCTTATTTTGGTTTCCTTAGAACGTTCTCACCTTTTCTCATTAAAAAAACCATGATTTGATGATTCATTGTACCCTATAAGTACCTACCAAATCCTTCTCCCTTATTCCCATGTTTTGACTTTATTTCTCTTTTCTTTCCACCTCCTTGCAACCCAAAGCCTTTAGACCCCCAAGAATATATCCAACAACCTCTCTTGGTATCCAGATATCGTCTCGTGGATCCCCTTTACCCCGACCGCACTATATCCTACCCTCCAACACCATCTCTCTAGTTGTGTATCCTTGAGGTGTGTGATGAGTTTGGGTATAATGCGGGTGGTAGTTTTACTCAGATAATTCCTATAGACCTCAGGGACATTTATACGACTCTAGTTTGCTTCATTTGTGGTAAGATAGTTTCTTCACTTCTTGGTCACCTTATTGATGTTCTCCAATCTAGTGTGTGAGCTAGTGTTTTGTTCATACTTTGGTCTTGTTCACCTCTTTGGTTGGATTGTCCATGTTTACTTATTTTTCTTGCCCCCCACATGTTGCTCTTCTCTGGCCATGGTGGAAACAATGATAGTGGTTTTTGGTCATTTTATGTCTATCCTTTGGGCTTGTTGAGACCAGTAGAGACTGACGAAGTTGAAAGGGTTGTCCTCAACATTTGGCTCACACAAAGTTGTGATTTGGTTCTTTGTTCAAGTCATGTTTGTTTAAGTTGTTTTGTGTGCATGTGGGTTGAAGGATAAAGACAATTCTTGCTTATTTCTCTATTTTGACCATGGAATCATTTGATTTTGTCATGCTTTGTCATTAAAAACAAAATAAATATGTTTTGAAATTGTGGAATTTTTCTCCATTCAATACTAATAGTTTCATTGACTAATTCCCATCTGATAAACATATGTTCTTCTAAGACTTTCCTAATTGGATAAAATTTTGGAAAAAAACTCATATCTAATAAAATATCATCGTCGTCGTCGTCGTCATCATCATCTCATCCTTATTCCCAACCATGTTGGAGTCATCTACATGGATCCTTCTTTTCCAATCAGTTCTACTATGCATCATACTCTCATCAAGATGAAATGATTCAAAATATCTCTTTATAATCTCCTCCCTAGTTCATTTAGGTCTACCTCTGCTTCTTTTAGTTGTGCTTGACTCAATAACCTTGCTTCAATTAGGTGCATCTGTCTATCTACATTGCACATGTCCATACCACCTTAGACAGCCATCACGCAACTTGTCCTCGATGCTCACCACCTCCACTTTATTTCTAATATAGTCATTCCTCAAATGATATTTTTTCATCTTCCCGCACATCCACCTTAGCATACGCATTTTGACCATGCTTAACTTGTTGAGGCCTTGTTTCTTCATTGTCCAACATTCAATTCCATATAGCATGGTTGGCCATATAGCTCTTTTATAAACTTGCTTTTTAATCTAGTAGTGATCTTCTGCTCACATACTACTCCAAATATTGCACAGTTTCATTTCAACCATCCTATTGTGTTTATGTGACAAAGAACATATTGAACCTCACCCCCCTTCAATAATAGAGCCCAAGTAACAAAATTTGTCACATATTGGTACATCCATTCCATCCAAATTGACCTCACCATTCACGATTCTATATTGACTAAAATTATAATACATATACTTAGTTTTTCTTCTACTGGTCATAAGTCCATTAGATTCCATTGTATTTCTCCAAAGTTTGACTTTATCATTCAATATTTCTTTTCTTTCAACAATCAAAACAATATCATCATCATATAACATGCACCAAGGGATATTATCTTGCACATGCTTTGTCAACTCATCCACAACAAGAAAAAAATAATAAGGACTGAGTGTCGATCCTTGATGTACCCCAGCGGTGATAGGAAAAGCTTATCTCTCCTCCAGGATTCCAAATACTTGTAGTTGAGCCATCATACATGTCTTTAATTAGGTCAATGTATTGGATAGACGCACTTCTTTTATGCAAAACTCTCCATAACATGTCCTTGGTTACACGATCATAGGCCTTTTCCAAATCAATGAACACCATGTGAAGATCTCTTTTGTTTTCTCTGTACTTCTCCATAAGCCTTCTTATTAGAAAAATAGCATTAGTTGTTGATGTTACCAGAATAAAACCAAACTAGTTTTCAGATACATGTGTAATCAATCTTACCCTTTTCTCAATAATCCTATGCCAAAGCTTCATATTGTGACTCATCAACTTGATAACTCTATAGTTTGTGCAGCTTTGAACATCTTCTTTATTCTTGTAGATTGGTACTATAGTACTATTTCTCCATTAATCCAACATATTTTTTGTCTTTATAATCTAGAAATTTGCCAACCACGTAGCTCCTTTATCCCACATACACTTCCATACTTTTATAGGAATATCTTCTGGACCATGAGACTTTTTTATTTTCATATTTTTCAAAACATTCTTGACCTCAGATAGTGAAAATCATCATGTGTTAGTGATTTTTCTTGCATTCATATCACCTGATTCTCTTATATTGTTCACAATTTCTCCATTTAAGAGATTATGAAATTAGTTCCTCTACTGGTTCATTATATCATCATCTTTCACCAACACTATGCTACTTCATTCTTGATGTATTTTACTTGACTTGAGTCTCTACCTTTCCTTTATTTTATACATGTCATTTTATAAATATTTGTTTCCCCTTCTCTGGTGTACAACTTCTTATATATCTCATCAAAGTTTCTGGACCTTGCCTATTAAACTGCCTTCTTAGCATCTTTCTTTGCTTGTTTATATCTCTAAGAAGTTACATCATCTCTAAATTTGGGCAAACTCCTATATATCTCCCTTTTGAGTTTAATAGCCTTTTTTACTTCATCATTCCACCACCTAGATTCTTTCTATCGAGGCCCACACCTTTTGGACTCTCCCAAGACCTATTTGGAAATTTTTGTTATGCATGCACTCATACTTTTCAACATAGAGTTAGCATCAGACTCCAATTCCAAAGTTCCCTCCTTGATAAGTGTATCCTAAAATGTCATTTTTTTCTCTTTTAAGATTCCACCACTTGATACTTCTATCTTGGCTTATGTTATGATTAACTTTATTGTCTTCATGTTCACATCTGTAACTACCAACCTATCTTGGGTAATGAGTTCTTCCCCAGGGATCACTTTACAATCCTTACATACTTTTTTATCCAATAGTATTGTAAGGAAGTAATCAATTTAGCAACAATTGTGCTTACTCTTCAAAGTAATAATATGAGGATCTATTTTCTTGAAATGTGTATTCACCAGTATCATATCATAAGCAACTACAAGATCTAAAATCATCACCCCTTCTCCATTTTTTTTGCCATATCCAAAACCTCCATGAACTATCTCATATCCAACATTGCTAATCTACATAACCATTCAAGTCACGTCTAATAATGATTTTCTTCTCTATCAGTATTTCTTACATCAGTTTATCCATGTTATCCCACAAATCCTTCTTTGTCTCCTCACTAAGGCCAACTTGCCCGTAAGCACTAGTAATATTAAGAACTTTTCCACCAAGAACAACCTTGATAGCTATAATTTTGTCCCTTGTCCATGTGATCTTGATGACATCCTCCTTCAACATGTTATCAACAATAATTCCAACATCATTTCTATGTTTGTCAATACATATATACCAAATTTTATACCCAGTGTCTTGGATCCTTCTACATCGTGCCCTTGTTCACCTGATTTCATACAAGCAAATAATGTTAACTTTTCTTCTAATCATGGCATCAACTGTCTCTGAAAACTTTCATGTCAAAGAACCAATACTCCAAGATCCCACTCTGAACCATTTTTGCCCAACTTACATTTTTTTTTCATGTCTACTACATTAAGATTGCCCTTGCACATCACTACTTCCTGGCAATGATCTTTTGGAATCAGAAAAATATAATACAAAATATGGTATAGAATCTAAATATATATAAAAAATGACATGTTTCTCATAACCTAACTCATTAACAATAGAAATATAGTTTATAGGGTTTATGCAATTAATGTGAATTTAACCCTATTTTATATATGTGTTTAATAGGTAACTTAGAACCCTGATGTGGATCTAGGGTTTTAGCTTGGATCTTGGTAGATTGGATATGAGTGTGTTGCATTCTTTTATGTGTCATATTGAGCTATTACTCTCTTGTTTCTCTCTCTTGAACCTCTAGGAGGTATTATCATATTGGAATTTCTCTTTCATGTTTTGATTCAACTATTTGGATCTAGTTCATTGAAATGGATCTTGTGATCTTCTTATTTTATTGAATATGCTTATTGGATCCAAATTGTTGTCTTGTTCATCTTATTCCATGTGGAAATCCTAATTTGAGTACTTGAAGTAAATGAAATCCTTACCTTCAAGTGGTGGACTTTTATGATCTATTGATGTATCTTATCTATGGATATGATTGAATATTTTTTATGGGTGCTCTGACCCCAAGTTATATTTGTTGGATGTTCTCATTTGTTATTTGAGTTTGATTATACTTTATCTTGCCTTACCTATTTGCATCTACAATTTACTAGTCATAACTAGTAGTGGTTATACCATATTTATTTTAGGCATTGAGGTTTTAGTCCTCCTGTCAGTGCATTATAGTTTTAGTGCTCCTAATGTAGATTATATTTTGGGTACCAAGGTTCTAGTCCTGGAAATGCATTGAGGATTTAGTCCTCCTGTAAATGCACTAAAGTTTCAATCCTCATGAATATATATATATATATATATATATATATATATATATATATATATATATATACATATATATAGCACTGATGTTTTATTCCTCATGTCCCTAGGTATGGAATGTATGGGCTCCTACCCTACTTTTTGGCATATGCTAGTTTGGTTATTACTCACCATACAACTATTTATGTTTTTTGGTAATATTGATGTGACATTGCTAAAAGGAAATAAACTCTCTTATTGATTATCTTCTTTAAATGTTCTCTTTGATATCCATTTGGATATATGCTATCTCTCTTGATTTGGGAAGCCTTGATAATTCTATTGATATCATTTTTCCCTGATATTTCTCAATTCATATTTATATGCACATAATGTATTTCATGCTGACAACATTTGTTTTGTCTTCTCTTGTGGGATATGCTTCCAACCCCTTAGGTGAAGGACATGGTGGACCTAACATAATGACTTGGACCTGGGTAAGTAAAGTTGATTCTTGGGAGATAGACATGAGATAGTTTGGATATCCCTCTATCTAGAAAAGAAATTGTTTCTTTTATATAAATCCCATGTGTTATATTTTTATGTAAACTTGTAAAATTAAATAGAGTCATTATATTTATTTCCACTACTATACTTTGGACTTGTATATCATTTGTTTGAGAAAAGAAAATACTCCTATTCCAACATATATGTTAAGTGTTCTTGGATTACATGAGTTTATTCCTCAATAGAGTAAGGAGTGGATCCCATCTCATGTCCCACTCCTTACAAGATGGTATTAGAGCCTTGTTACTATTTCAATTTATATCCCTTAGGTTTCCTATCTTGTCACATAAGTTCCTTATCGAGCCCTTACCTTATGTGAAAATCCTAAATTATATTGTAATGACCCTGACCTGGGTTATGAGGTAACCCTATTTGTTTTTGCTAAGTAAGTTGCTTAGAAATTTAATATAATCCTCTAAGGAGTTTTTTTATCATGTGACACACTTATGTTTCAAGTTTGGTCCTGATTGAATGTTGTTTGAGCAATGTTCCTTTGTTTTGGAACAAAGTGCAATTTACCCAAGATGAGGGGTTATATTGCAAAATGTCACATATTGAACAGACTTAAGTGTTTTATCATTATAAGAGAGAGTGATTCTAATTGGTGGCTTGTGGAAATCCTAAATGCCAAGTTTGAACTTGTTTGAATAATGTTAGTACCGTGTGCACCAATTTTGGTACAAATTGTAATTTACTCAAAATGTGGGGTTGATATGCAAATTACCACCTCTAGAGTGTTCCTACTTCCTCTAAGTATCATTTAGAGGAGATATAATGAATTAGAAACCATTTTTTTATTCATTTATGAGTGGTAGTATTCTTGGTGATGAAAGACAAAGGGGTTCAATGGAAACCCTAATTTGAGCTTGTATTAAGTGTATCGAGTTGTAGTGATTAAATGGGAGTCCCTATCGGCCAAGGAGCCAAAGAGGAGACCCCATATCATGTTTTTAACTCTTTTACTTTTCAAAAACTAGCTAAGAACCTCAATAAAGCAATGGTTATCAGCTTGCAACTTTCCTTGGGAAAGTTTGCATTGATTTGTGAATATAATAATAATGTGAGTGGAAGTGGCTTGTCCTAGAAGATAACCAAAGGGGGCCGACCCTTATCCCTTGCATTATCCTAAAGTTTTTATTTTGAATGGCAAGATAAAGATGGAGTGCATGTAAGTACATGTTTCAATCCATGCATGTCCATGTGGCACCTACTAGTAGTAAATTGATGACACCTCATATACACACTTTTTCATGAACCTCGAGTATATATACCCTTCCTTTGACCCATTAGTAAACATTTTCGAATCCTACCACTTCCTTTCTCTTATATATAGTGCCTATAGCCTTGGTATCGTGCATAGGTGATGTGGTATCGTGCATAGGGCTTGGGTATCAGTCATAGCAAGTGGTATCGGCCATATCATGTTGATATTGGCCATAGCATGTTGATATCGGCCAAGTGGAGTGTTTTTGGTCACAAGTGAGGGGGATATTGGATAAAAGTGATGTAATATCGTGCATGAGTAGTGAGGTATCATGCAAGGTGCTAAGGAGAAAGAAGGATCTCAAGTCTTAACCCTAAGGAGAGGCCATGACCATCTTCAACCTTGGATTGAAGCATGAATCTAGAGTTATGATCTTCCTTTCTTTTCTTCTTCACCAAATTCTTATCCATGGTGATTCTTTGCATATATAGGAGTTTTGAAGTCATATTCAACCTTAAGAACGTGGATATTTGGAGCTTGGATATTTGAAGTTGTTCTTGAGGCAGGTTATATAACTTGAACCCAATTATATTATTATGCACTTTCAATTCTGTCATACTTATTGATCTACTTGCAATTTTGATTTCTCTTGAATAATTGATGATCCTTTGAGTTCTAAAAGTTTCATGGGACTTGTTTCCATGACTTAGAATAGTAAGAACAAGAGTCTACAAGTTGATGGTGATGACATCATCAAGGGTAAAGTGATATCAGGTTGAAGCACACACACACCTCTCTGCCCGATATGGTGTGAAGCACACACACACCTCTATACCCGATATGGTGTGAAGCACACACACACCTTCCTGCTCGATATGGTGTGAAGCACACACACATCTCTCTGCCTGATATGGTGTGAAGCACACACACCTCTCTGCCCGATATGGTGTGAAGCAAACACACACCTCTCTGTCCGATATGGTGTAAAGCAAGCATACACCTCTTGCCCAATATGGTAAGCATACATACACCTCTAAAGTGATATGGGTATCAAGCATACACCTCTAAACTGATATTGGGTTAAGCATACACCTCTTGGAGTATATGGTGTTGAGCACATATCTCTAAAATGATATGGTGGGTAACCTAATACACTAGATGACAAAAGTGGTAAGGTGGTTAATACCCTAGAACATGTGATGGCCAATACACTAAAGTAAGGTGTGGATAATATCTTCAAGTGAGGTGAGGATGTTACACTCATGTATGGTGAATATGATATGCCATATGATTGGTAATTATGATACCTTTATGGGTAAGGGTATGAGGGATATGATGATGTCTAGCTCAATATACACCTAACCTGGTACATGTATTCAACTTGACATACATGAATCAATCTGATGCACCTTGTAAAGGTGAGGGTAAAACACTCTTAGGAGTGATGAGTGTAACACCAAGTAATGATGTGGTTTGGTTAATACCTTGATAGTTAGAACACCTAAAGTGGTTGATAATGGTATATCAACAATGCCTTAACTCAAGATGAGTCTATATCACTTGATGATAGTTGGGTAATTCAAATGTGTGACTTATGGCCAATACACTACATGCTAAATTTGATGTTTTAGTGCATTAAGTATTAGGATGGGATATACCCTAATACAAGATAAGTTGATGAACTTAAGTAAGTTGAAAGCAATGAGGGAAGTGATACATCAATGCATGATAAATACCACATCCAGCACCTCAAGGTTGATGCACCTTGATGCACCTTAAATCCAATATACTTGGATGAGTAGTAATGAAGTGTGTCATGTTAATTGTTACATTGAGATGTAATGCACTTTGATAAGTGTAGGCTAACATACCTTGAGAAAGGGTTAAGCCATGATAATAAAGTATGATGTAATCAATATCCTAGAGAGGATGAGAGAGAAACTCATACCATGTGTTGATAATCATTTAATGACAAATGATGAGAACAGATAAGTATGATTGCATACTTATGATACGAATATATTCTCCTAGATGTGTGGAGCAATGAATCAGGGTCTGGACTAATAATATTAACTTGAAACCTTATTCGGCTATAAAAGGAAAACCTAACCCTAATAATGGGGAAGGATGTATTGCTCTTACTGCATAAGCCTTGTGAGGCATGTTAAATACTTATATGAGAAGTATAATGTTTAATGGCCTTGTGAGACAAGTGAATAAGTGTTGCCTAGTGAGAGGTGACAAGATGTGTAATGGCCTTGTGAGCTATGTGAATAAGTTGTTGCCTAGTAAGAGGTGACAAGATGTGTAATGGCCTTGTGAGCCATGTGAATAAGTTGTTGCCTAGTAAGAGGTGACAAGATATGTAATGTCCTTGTGAGCCATGTGAATAAGTTGTTTCCTAGTAAGAGGTGACAAGATGTGTAATGGCCTTGTGAGCCATGTGAATAAGTTGTTGCCTAGTGAGAGGTGACAAGATGTGTGATGGCCTTATGAGCCACAAGGATACTTATACAACAAGTGAAATGAATACCTTAGTCTAAGGACCTAGAGGTAATGGTTACCTATTACAGAGGTAACAATGCTATGTGATGATCTAAGGGTTTGAATACCCAAATCCGATAATCATGATAATGATGTGAAGGGATGAGAATTCCCAATAATGTGATAAGGGATTGAGATCCCATGTATCATATGTTTTAAAGATTTGAAAAGTACATTATAGATGTATTACAACTTTCTTTATAGCATTTGTTGTGATTAATAATGATAACTTGGTTGATGATAAAGGAATGTTGTAATGCACTTAATATATCACTAGAAACCATAAAATGTTGCCCTGACCATAGATCCATCAGCGTCAGAATTTGCTGAATGGTGAAACAGGTTCCCCACGGCATAACCCAGAATGCATATTTTTGAATATGTGGGGGCATGGAGGCTAAGTATCCATGCCTCAGTAATGTCATAAGAATGTCTCAATAGAGCACGGTGAACTGACCCGTGGCTTAGAGCATGGTGCCTATGTGACCATGGCTCATAGTATGGTGCCTAAGTGACCATGACTCAGTAACTAGGGACAGTTGTTAGTAGATGTTCCCCTAAGAGAGCACATTTGATGTTGTGGCTCTAAGTGAGGATGCCTATATACCCTGGAACAGCTATATTACAGTTGACACAAGATGTCCTACTAAGCCTAAGTGGTCTCATACTGACTGAGACAAGTGAGGTCATGGCAACCGGCTCTCCCATTGACCTTGTATGATACTGACTTGTGAGAAGTTTGTGGTCAGTTGGAGATGAATGGGGTATGCTTCATCTCCTCAGGGTATAAGTGTGATTGTAAAATATGTTCAGCTACGTAGCATATCTGCTTAAGGATCAAATACGAAAAATATTGTTTGATGTGCAATTCAGTTATACATCTTAGTTGATAGATGATATTTATGTTTATTTACATTCCTTGCAAAGCAGATAGATGATTTATAACTCTACCATCGGTAGATGCAATGTTCTCCTTAAGAAAGGAGATTACTTCATTTTGTTCATACAGTAAATTATCATGCATGTTAATATATAAAGAACCTCTACTCAGTTTATAAATGATTAATCTATGATAATAATATGGTCGGCGGAGAGTTATATCTCTCACTGGGACAATTGTCTTGCCCTGTGGGATCCACATTTTTTTAGGTGGATGTGCACGAGGTGGTGAAGATCTTTCTGTAGAGGATGAACAATAGCTGAGGTAGCAGCGACAACTCAGGTTGAGTGTACTATCTATCGTGTCTTGTAGATAGAAGTCCTATGTGTCATCTCTGTACTCTCAGGTCCTTGGAGTTGGTTCGTACTGGTTTCATGAATGATCTAAGATTTTGGCTTGAATGCCTCGAGGTTTTATGTTGCTCCAGTATGTGTTTTGATAGAGCAAATGTTATATGTTGTCCTCAAGATGAGATGTTGTACAATGTAATCATGATATGTATGAGTTTTGGATCTTTCAGTAAGAGTTTTCTAGAAAAGGATCTCCTTGCAAAATGGTTTTAAATTTTAGCGATTTTTGTTATTCTGCTTACTTAGTAACGATTTGTTTGTTGATTTGATGATGGTCGTTTCAAGTTTGGTATCAGAGCTTAAGGTTCACTGAGTCTACAGAGACAAAGGACTAAGGTGTTGAGCTTGTTTTAGTGTCCTCCAGTATACCCTATAGTAACTTCTGCTTATGCAGAAGAAAAGGTGAAGTCTAAAAATGACTGGAGAACATAAGGAACACATTGCTAAGGGAAATGTTGTTGCACCAGGAAAGGGTGCAAGGGATCAGGCAAGAGAAGAATGAGTGCCTGAGAATTCCCATCATGATCCGATCAGGATAAAGAATCCTATGTTTATGCTCTTGATAGGCAGGTTAAGACAATAGTGATACATATAGCAGACTGGATACTAGCATTACAACCTAGGTTACCAGTTCTTAATGCAAAAACTTTGAGCTTTAAAAAGGGTTCCTGAATGACATGGTCATGTTGGAATAGTGGAAATGTGGGAAGGATTAACATATGGCAAGAAAATAGACTCTATCATAAGTTTAGACAGATAGTATATCTGTGATGGCAGTGCCCAAGAAGGGGCAATAAGCCGAGAATTAAGGAAATGTCATTACAATTCTAGAGACATTTGCCTAGTTGTTCTAAAAAGACAAAGTTTTTGGTGCCACCAGTGCAATAAATGCCTAGTGCACCAGGGTAGTAATTACTATGTAAAGGCAAAAGTCCTAACTTTCCACCTATAAGAACACATGGCTTATTTTTCACATCGGTAATAAGACCGATAAGACCATGGCACAAGGGCAAGACATGTTATAGGTATGGACATGTTGAGCATACTAAACTCTTTTCTTTGAAAAGAAGGGAAGAAATGACTCAAGAGCCGAGGTAGGCTCAGTAGGGCTTACGAAAGCCACATCCCAATAGTGTAAAAAAGCAAGAGCAACAACATGAAATAGCTAGACTCTGTGTGTTGAGTCAACCTGAAGTGGTGGATGACCGTGAGGGGTAACAGTTAGATAGAGCTTTTTCATTTTGATATGCCTTATCTTGATGTTATCTGATAATCATAAAAAGGATTGTTGTTATGGACCTCCCTATTGATTTCCCTATGGGAACATAGGGAAGAAATGATGAGAACTAGAATTTATATTCCGTTTAGTATTCTTTTAAATGTTCTATAATTGCTCTTATCTGTGTGAAAGAGGATGAGATATAGAAGTGATGTCTGGAGAAAATTTAGGAATGTTAAATCATGTGTTTGTGATGATATGAAAAGTAAGGAATGTGATAGTACACAAAGTGCATACTACCTAATCTTAGTACTTGTATACCCTGGCCAGGTATTCAACTATTGAAGATAAGGTGAGTATGGAACTCTTGGATTGTTATCTTTCTGATTACTCTGATCAAGTAGTCATTTTGAGACAATTTAGTGAGCATAATGAAATGGGGAATATGGCATGGATATTTTTATCACAACCTAAGTGCAGTAAATGGAATCTGAGATGATTTCAGATCAATCTGTGTGTATGAGTAAGTAAAAGAATATAATCCTCATGATAAGGGAAAGAGAACAAGGGAGATGATCCTTGTTTGATAAAGTCTGTGTGAATAGTAAAGATCTTTTCCATAAGATGGAAATGGGAAATGTGATAAAATCACAAAATGTTCATGAACATGTTAGACAATAACAAAGAAAGGAGTGATGACATGTAATCATCCTTATAATTCCTATGTTGATGGCAAGGAACCTAGGATGAAACAAGAGTAAATGGCTCATGAACGGTTGAAAGTTCATGCACTAATCAGAGGAGATGATAATCTCTTCTCTTTGATAAACAACCCTGGGTGATGATGGGGTGATAAGAGGAATATGTTTCTTTGTGTTCTCTCCTTTTAGGGACATGAAAATCAAGTGAGTACTATGACACTTGATGAGCATTGATGGAGCTTCCACTTACGTGGAATTGTGTGCACCAACTAAAAATCCTAAAGATAGTAAGTCTTTAGGTTTAGCCTTGCTTATACTAGATAGAGAACTCCACCCACGTATGCTAAGATATGTGGAAGTCTTATCGTAGTATAGTTAAGGGTTGAATCCACAGGACAATGGTCTTGTTGCAAGAAACAAGACGGAAAATGCTAGAAATTCACTTAGTCTCTTAATAGTGGGCACTTAAATCGAAAGGTTGGTTTTGTTGTTTTAAACTAAAAACATGTAAGATAAAGAAAGCAAGTAAAATTAAGGAAGCTAAACAATGATAAAAGTCACTAGGGTGTGATCGGGTTTTCACCGCCACTACACATGGATCAAGACATGTGAAGTAAAACATAACCTGCAACAAGAGTTTAGTCAGTTAGTATCTTTGTAGACTTAGCTTCCTTTCAGAGAACTAACTACGAGAAGTGCGGGAATGTTGCAAAGTCATCCATCCCCGAACGAATGGTCAACTACTTTGCATCATTCCCTTCGCAAAGTGTGTTCCTCGACTCATCAAGGTTGTACTTCCATACGTCAACTGATTCCATTTCATAGCATGAAAGTACAACGATGGGAGTGAGTATACTCCACTTCTTGAAAGACACTCCTAGATACCGAAATAGATGCATGGTGGATACATGCACTAAGAACCAACATACAAACAAGTTTCAAATCTAATAGTACAAACGTAGACAATTCATACTAAAAGATAAAAGATAACACAAGTTGGTGATCAAGCAACAAGCATTCATTAAACATTTGATGTTGAACTGAAAAGATATAAACTCTATATTACAAACTATGGATTACATTTACATGATATGAAAACATGGGTAGCGGGGCTACTCCCCACACCCTAGTGAGAAAGACTACTCGCTCATAACTAGGACAAAGAAGGAGGCAAGAAGAGAGAGAGAGAGTGTCATCCCCACAAAGGAGAGAGGGAAGTCAACCCCTTGGAGAGAGAGAGACAATCCACCAGCTTCACAGGTTGCTTGATGACAAGATCTCCTCTTCCCACCTTCTTTGGCAGAGAGAGAGAAAGCAGCTTCGAGATGGAGGTCTCAGACCGGCATCCCCTGGGTGGAGGATGGAAGTTGGATTTTCTCTGGAGTGATTGAGGCAGCCTCTGGACGTCTGAAACTTGATAGCTTTTGGAGGACCCTTGGGGTCTTATTTATCGGCCTTAAGTGAAGTCCAAACGGTTTGGAGACTATTTGGACCTCAAGACCGTTTGGACCTTAAGACCGTTTGGATCTCAAGACCGTTTGGACCTCAAGACCGTTTGGACCTCAAGACCGTTTGGCTTCATGCGGTCTCGAGACCGTGTGACTCCATGCGGTCTTGGGACCGTGTGACTCCATGCGGTCTCAGGACCGTGTGGCTTCATGCGGTCTTGGGACCGTGTGACTCCATGCGGTCTTGGGACCGTGTGGCTTCATGCGGTCTTGGGACCGTGTGACTCCATGTTGTCTCGGGACCGTATGGCTTCATGCAGTCTTGGGACCGTGTGACTCCATGCGGTCTCGGGACCGATTGGCTTCATGCAGTCTTGGGACCGTGTGACTGCATGTGGTCTCGGGACCGATTGGCTTCATGCGGTCTTGGGACCGATTGGCGTCATGCGGTCTTGGGACCGTTTGAGCCCATGCGGTCTTGAGGCTAGTTGAGTCTTTTTCTACAAATATAAAGGGGAAAAGTTAGTCTAATAGTATATTTACAATAAGAGGGAATATTTAGGTATTATGTCTAATTCTAATTAAGTAAGAGTGTGGAAAACTAAAGAAAAGACTAAGATAATCATCCCAAAATTGGAGGTTATCACCCCCCCTAACTAAGAGTCTAGCTTGTCCTCAAGTTAGATAGAGATGAGGCATGTAATGGTGAGGCGATTTTATTTAGTTAGGATTTCCATACTCTTGCTTCAATTCTCAACCTGAGTTCTCCTAAGGTCATATAAGGTCTTATTTCTTGCCTTGACTCTTTCAGGTTTTGAGAGTTGCTTGGGTCTCAGGTTCCTTCCGTATCTCGTAGTTTGCATCGGGACCACTTTTATTCTGTGCATGTTGTTGACTCTAATCAGCTTTATACCTCTCTGAAGAACCTACTGGAAGCTAGAGTGGGTATGAGGGTTGGCTAAAGGCTTGAAGTGTAACTCCCCCTTCAAGTGGGGGAGGGGTTGTCTATGCTTTTAGAATCTCACTACCAGGCATGACACATCTGCCTTTGTGAGGGAAGCTGAATGTACCGATCGGGTGAGTCCTTTATAAGCCTATCATATATTTAGATACCTTAGGGTTTCACTACCGGGCACGACACATCTGCCTTCGTGAGGGCAGCTGAATGTGCCGGCCGGGTGAGACCTTCATCGGTTCTTTATATAGATCCTTATTTATGGCACAACTCTCATAATTTTATTCAACTCTCTGGCTTTTATTCGAATACTCACAGGCTTGGGTTTTGGGGTTTTTCGGGAAATTGCTTTGGGCGGCCAAGCCTCTTTTATTTGAAGAGAGGAAAGATGTTCTTAGAGTTTTTCAACATGCACTTATTTGGTTTCTTTTTGTGGTCCACTTGCAAGACTTCTTGATTTGGAAGTCGCTTGATGCCCCTCTCATCCTTGAGAGCTTGGCTTAATTCTGGCTTGATATTGACCTGTGGAGAGTCAGATGTAGAAGTGAAACAAAAGCATGAAAATCAATAGTGGAGAGACATTATTAAGTCGCCATTATATGTCTAAGTGCTATTTACTTTTGAGGACTAACATGATTCTAAAGTTAGCTGAGGGTGACTTTATTCCAAAAGAATGTGTAAAGGAAAATAAGAAAATATGTACAAAAAGGAAGGAGGAGATGGAAAAAGAGGGATATAGAAATGATACATCGCCCTTGTCTAATGTACCCCCCCCCCCTAACTTATCACGCACTCTGTCCTCAGAGTGTCAAAGTGATAGGTTGAGAAGCACAATGACAAGGGATGCAGGCTAAGTTAATCTTGAGTTTGCCCCTGGTGTTTGAAGTAGATTAGCTGCAAACTGTCCGCGTAGAGCATGATAATCCACGTCAGTCTTATCCTGTATTGGTCGTTGGAGGACCATGATGGTGTACAACCAGTAGAGGACGTGGAAGCCGTAGTCATTTGATTCCCAGATTTTTTGTGGGCATTTGTGGCTGAAGGAAGGGCGATGAAAATGTTCTTTGCCATAAGACCTTGTATGCTGACTTAAAAAGGTGATTAATTTGTCAGCGCATTCCTTTTCCACTACCTCTGTGGGCATCTTTGGTGTCACGACATAGTTCTTTTGTCATGGATTGTACTGGCTGTCGGAACTGTTATAGATTGTAGTTGTTCCTTCTGGTAGGTTTGTTGCCAGGAGCATCCAGTGCTCATGATAAAGGAAGGGTAGCATGATGAACTTCGGCATTGTGTGTTGTAGAAAGGAGATCAGCGCTTCAGTTGTTCCGAATTTCTTTAGCTTTAAAAGATCATTCTTCATGTATGGAGACGCCATATATGTTGTGGGGTTATTTTGGCCGAGGAGAAATTGATAAGCGGCCATTAAGCTTACGGAGAGAGATCATTTAAACTGTATAGTCTCTCGAAGCGTGTCTGCCATTATTAGAATGTCGCCAGACATGAATATGAGTTCATCTTTCTCGGCAGAGAGCCTCGACATGATGAGGCATAGTTCAATGTCGGAGAGACCGTTGCAAGCACTGGGGTCAAAGTTTGGGAAAGTTGGTTCTATGGCAGACAAAGGATCTATGTCACTTTTTCTTTGCTCGGGAGCGGTGGTTGGCTCCTTGGATTTCTCCAACTCTTTCAAAGTTTGTCAGAAAGGTTGCCTCTGCGGACGTTGTATCGCTAAAAAAGATAACGAGGGACGTCATCTGGTGCCATAGTC
Organism: Alisma plantago-aquatica; assembly: GCA_963693085.1. Lineage (NCBI taxonomy): Eukaryota > Viridiplantae > Streptophyta > Magnoliopsida > Alismatales > Alismataceae > Alisma > Alisma plantago-aquatica. Next base: position 1,016,883,615 of record OY856409.1, on the reverse strand, counting down.
GGGTCCTTGAAAAACCTTCTATCACAAATGAGCTCCATGGCGTAACGCCCTCGCAAAGAGTGAAAATCTTCAGTGACTATATCAGCAAAAGGGATTTCTTGGTTCAGCGCTTGGATGTGACGGATGGTGCACAAAGTGTGGATTAATTATTTGGAACCAGGGTTGGCTCCAGTCTTGACGAAGGGATGGACGTGCAGCCCAAATTAATTTAAGTAGCCAGAAGGGTATACATCTCGCTTCGCCTACTGCTTCACCAACGAAATTTATTGTACCGACAGGTAGCTCAGTGCTGCAAAAATTATAAACCTTGGCGTCCCGAGCCTCGGTGTCTACAATCATAAAAAGCCAGTGGTCCGAAACTTGGAAGGGCACGATAAGATAACGTGCCCGCCGTGCTAAACCAGCACGCAGTCACTCTATGGATTTTACTCATATATCTTTGTATAAAAGGCCGATAGATAGAGCAGGTGAGGCATTAAAGACTGGCTGCTGCCTCTTAGAGCTTATGTATACTTCTATACAGTTGGCGAGTAGGGCACGGAAGATTGCCATTGGCATCGTGGATCGTGGTCGCAGGATGTTGCGGAAGTCTTCTCGTGTCAACTTGCACTTAGTTTTTGTGTTATGATAGATGATGTCTTCCCCTACTTTTGCATCGTCGACAATAGTGTTCAGTGTAAAAATGTCCTGAGCATCTAGTGTGGAGATGGCCGCCATATCTAAATCGTGCATTTTGTGTGGTAGAGGTGGTGGCGGGGGAAGCTCCTGTGGAGAGGGGGAAGAAGGTTGTTCCAGGACTTCTGCATAGCCTTACAGATCGTCATCCGAGTCAGAAGCAGAATCAAGTTCTTCATCTGTATCTAATCGCACTCGTTCTGACTCATCATGGTCATCGGGGAAAGGCACTGACTTGTCAAGTGCGGAGAAAGGTTGAGCGGTTGTTGCGGGTGGGCTTGCGCTGGTTCCTAATATACAATGGTGGAACTCAGCTAAGGCTGCGTTTTTAGCAGACTCCTCAATGGATCCCAGAGCAGAATAATCAAGGAATTGGTCCCCATATGACATGTTTACATTTTCTTTGTGGGGGGACTTGGGGTGATGGCCACCTTCATGGTGACCTTTGTCGAAACCTTTCTAAGAAGGTTCTGCTGCTTGGCCTGGGTCCTCTCCATCGTCAGATTTATCACCTGAAGAGGTGGTATCATTATTCAAATCGGCATAGGAGTCGGAGTCTTCTTCATCATCGTTATCGCCATCTTTGACAGCCGTTGCTTTTACTGTTGGCTGCTTGTGTGCGGTCTTTTTGCACCGCCGATGGACGTCTTGTAACTCATCGAACGCCACTTGCACATTCTCATGTGTTTCGAGCAGTGCGTTGTGTGTTTCGAGCAGTGCGTTGTGTGTGGAGAGGAGTCGTACTATAAGATCTATTACTTGAGCACGTAGTTGCTGGATTTCATTATTTGTTGACTCCTCTTGGCGATTGTTTAGGTGTGTGAGGGTGATGTTAACGGTGTCCAAGTGTGTGCTAAGAGCTGCTTGTTGCTGCTTGAGCTCGCGGAGAGTCTCGGGCTGAGGTTGAGTCTGTGTAGAGATCTCATCGACTTGCTTAGCCATCACTTCTTGCTGGCGCTTTGCTCCAAGGGCCAGCTCGGGCAGGTTGTTGTAGTGGTTGTTGATGTGATCAACTTGCTTAGCCACCTCATCTTATCATTGTTGAAAACCTTAGAGGATGTTGGGCAAGGCGTGGTTCTGTTCGTCGATCATGGCCACCTATTTGGATAATCCCTGCACACAAGAAAAAATAGAATGTAAAATGTTAGAAGGATTGGTGAGGAGGTTTCGGATGACATCAAATTGACGTACCAATTCCTCACCGATATTGGAAAAGGGGACCCCAGAGGCAGAAGGGTGGGGTGGCTGGGGTCTGTGTGGGAGGGTGGTAGTACCTTGCGGAAGAGACACTGATGGTGCCACGAACTGCGTGGTGATTATGGATGGGGTCACCAGCGGTGTCAGGGTGGTGTTGGATGAGAAAGGTGGTGGTATCTCTGGTGAAAGTGGTGGAAGTGATAGTGATGGGGTAGAGACTGTGGAGGTGGAGGGGAATGTGGTGAAGTCGGTGTAGGAGTGGAGAAGGGAGAGCCCGAAGGGAAAAGGGGTGAGGAAGAGGATGCGGGTGGTTGTGTAAATGTGGTGAAGAGAGGAAGAGTGGTGGATGTTGGAAAGGTGGAGGGTGGTGAGGTGGTGGCGGTTAGCTCAGTTTTTAGACTCATAATGAACGAGTCTAAAGATGAGGAGGTGATGTGATCGTTGGAAAGTGGGTTGTCTTCTGGATGTGGTTTTGAAGTAGGTGTCCCCGACTGTTGTTAATTCTGTGAAAGTCTTGTGGATGGTCTTTTCACAGGAATTTTTGATATTCTAGCTGTCGGGGCATTGATGCTGAGTTCAGTCTGTCCTGCCTTTATTTTCTTTGCTGGTTTTTTTACTGTAGCTAAGAGTTTGGTAAGCTCCTCGTCAGTGAAGAGGAGCTTTTCCTTGTCGTAGTCTATGAGCTCTGACAGCGGTAGCAGGGTTCTGGATGATTTGACTGTAGGGCAGAAAACATAATGTAGTTTTGCATCCTTCTCCTTGATAATGAAGGAGTTCTTCAAGGTTTGTTCGTTGGTGAGGATGTCGCCCTTTATTTGTTTGCATCTGGGTAGAGGTCTGACCATCTTGAGATATTTGATGATGGATGTGACATGACCTCCCATGCAAATTTCCTTCCCCAGGGCGTAAGCAAATAATTTCTAGATCACATGTCGTCCAATGTTAACTGACATTCCGTTTAGAATGGACCAGAGAACAAAGAGATCCGAGATTATAACATTTCCTCCTTCTGTCCTGGGGAAGAGTGTGCCTGTGAGGATTTTGTGTAAGGTGCACACTAGTCCAGAATGTATATTTGATGCTTTGCATGTCTTCGCATCATAGGTGGGGAGCCCAGTCAGAGATTTCCAAAAGTTGTTCCTGTTGAAATTAGGATTCTCAGTTCCCACAGCCTTGGCTTTCTTTAGCTGCTCCTGGTTGTCAATAAAAATTTCATTCAGCATGTTTTCTGTTATGACAACCTTGTTGCCGAAAAGTTTGGTGACCAGCCTACGGTCACCTCCATCCCGTGATCTATCCATGATGTCGACAGGCTCTTTGTTAAGAAAGGTGAAGAATTCAGTTGTGGGTTCAGAATATGAGATCACAGGTACCCAACACAGCCTTGCAAGGTTGGCTTTGTCTAGCATGTTGAAAATTCGGTCATGGATCCCCATCTTAAGGAGTACGCTGGAGCAGACGTACTTTGTGGGTTTGAAGATTTTGTCAGTGGACTGGATGGTGTGGATGAAAAGGTTTTCTGGTGGTGGTGCGGTGGTGGTGATAATTGTGAAGACGGGGGTAGTGATGGTGGTGGTAGAAGGGGGAGGGGTAATGGTGGTGGTAGTGGTTGGTGGGACATACCCAGCTAGGGTTTGTTCCCTTGCAGTGGCAGGATGAACTTGCTTCCTTGCCCGTTTCTTTTGTTGTTGAGTTGTAGCGGATTCCTGGGCCTTCCGCTTCCCCTTGCTCTTTGTGGTGGGGGATTCCGCCTCAGGAGTCGGCTCATATTCTGAGCCTTCATCATCATCGGAAGAAATTTCTTCCACTTCTTCTTCAGGTGCCTCGGCTAGGAATTTGTTGATGCGGTCAATTTCACACAGTACCGCCATGATTTTGACATTTGGAGGGGCCTTTCCAGTCGCGTTGTAGTTATCTATGATCTTTTGGAGCTTGGCTCAGTCCGCTATGAGTTCCTCTGGTGTCCAGAAGGGAGCATCCTCACATCTGGTGGGTTGCTTTGTTGGTGATGCCATTACTGAAAGTAAGATAGGCATGTGTTAGAAAGAGAGGTTTATTAAAAAGATGTGTTTATGTGTTTTTATTAAAAGCAAGCGATTTTGAAAAGACCAAACGGTTTCAGGGTTGTTTGGTTCCAAACGGTTTCAGGACCGTTTGGTCCCAAACAGTTTTAGGACCGTTTGGTCCCAAACGGTTTCAGGATCGTTTGGTTCCAAACGGTTTGAAGACCGTTTGGTCCCAAACGGTTTCAGGACCGTTTGGTGCCAAACGGTTTGAAGATCGTTTGGTCCCAAATGATTTCAGGACCGTTTGGTTCCAAACGGTTTCAGGACCGTTTGGAAGGTGAAACATCAGGTGAAGCGGCCGGTGAAAACAAGGATGGCGGTGACAAAGGTGAAGGAAAAGAGGATCGCAACGGTGCTGTAGATGGCGGCGAGTGAAGGTGAAAAGATCGAAAAGGTTACCGTGGTGGCATGTGCAGGCGTCGACGATGGTGGTGGGAAAGGTGAAGATGATGGCGGACGGTTTGATAGAACAGGGTTCGTGGCGGCGCAGCCGGCGTCGGTGAAGGTGGTGTGCCAACCTTGTTACTGTTGGCGGAGAAGACGACGGCGAAGCGGAGGGCGGCGGCACTGAGGTGAGGTTGCCGTGAATAAACATGGGAACAGGGTCATCGGAGGCGGAGAGAAAATGAGCCGCACGGGAGCAGGAAGACGAAGGCACAGGAACAGCTCTTGCGTAAGAGTTAGAGAAAGCTCGAAAGTCGAAAGAGAGGAGACGAAGGGGGGAGGGTTTATATTTATAGGAAATAGGGGTCGACCCTAGGTCAAACGGTTTGGAGACCGTTTGGACTCTACACGGTTTCAGGACCGTTTGGTTCCAAATAGTTTCGAGACCGTTTGGCTCCAAACGGTTTGAAGACCGTTTGGCTCCAAATGGTTTCAAGGCCGTTTGGGCTCCAAATGGTTTCAGGACCGTTTGGCTCCAAACGGTTTCAAGACCGTTTGGAAGGGTAAAGGTCGAACAGATTTTTATATTTTTATATTTTTTTTTGGTTATGTGAATTTTTTTATATTTTCATAAGATAAACCTAAGGTAATTAAAAGAATGGAAGATAAAGGAAGAAGCTGAAATCTTAGGTTGCCTCCCAAGTAGCGCCTGGGTTTTACGTCGCTGGCTCGACGAAGCTGTGACGTTGTTATGCTGATGGCGTGGCATCTTTGATTTCAATTGTTTGTCTCGACATTTTATCTGCTGAAGTGTAGTATTTTTTTAAACGATGATCGTTGACCGTCCTTTCTCCTCTATTGTTGTCGACAATTATGACAACTCTAGTTGGGTATATATGCTTTATGGTGAAGGGCCCGGACCATTTTGTTCGAAGCTTTCCGGGGAACAACTTGAGCTTGGAGTTGAAAAAGAGTACTTTGTCGCCGATGGCGATGTCTTTCCTCTTAAGATGACCGTCGTGCCACATTTTGGCTTGCTCCTTATAAATCATGGCACTTTGATAAGCGGTCATTTGGAGCTCCTCTAGCTCCTGCAGCTGGAGTTGTCTATTTTCTCCGGCACTTTTAAGATCGAAATTTAGTTGTTTGATGGCCCACCAAGCTTTGTATTCCACCTCCACTAGAAGATGACATGACTTCCCGTATACCAAACGGAACGGGGTTGTCCCGATTGGTGTTTTTTAGGCTGTTCGGTATGCCCAAAGGGCATCGGGAAGCTTGGTGGACCAGTCAGAGCGGTTTCTATTAACTGTTTTTTCTAGGATCGCCTTTAGTTGTCTATTAGATACCTCAACCTGAACATTGGTCTGTGGATGGTAAGGCGTTGCTACCTTATGGTTGACGTCGTACTTTTTCACAAGGGCTTCAAAACTTCGTTCCAGAAAATGGGTCCCGCCATATGATATGATAGTTCTGGGGACTCCAAATTTGGGGAAAATGATATCTTTGAACAATTTAATAACTGGTTTGGAATCGCTGGACACAGTGGGTGTAGCTTCGACCCATTTTGAGACATAGTCCACCGCGACTAGGATGTAAGAGAAACCATAGGAAGAAGGAAAGGGGCCAATATAGTCTACCCCCCCCCCACATGTTGAAAAGTTCAATTTCTTGCCACATTGTGAGGGGCATTTCGTTCCTTTTGGATATGCTGCCAGAAAATTGGCATTTGTTGCAAGATTTCACAAAATCATAGGAGTCCTTTGCTATGGTTGGCCAGAAGAAGCCTGACTGCAGAACTTTTATAGTGGTTTTCTTTGCGCTCATGTGCCCCCCGTGGGTCCTGAATGGCAATGCTCTAGGACGGGGGTAATCTCTTCTTCCGGTAAGCAGCGACGGAAAAGTCCGTCAGCACATAGGTGAAACAGGTAAGGTTCGTCCCAATAATATTGCTTTATATCATGGAGAAATTTCCTTTTGTCATGGTAGGAAGCGGAGGGGTGAATGATTCTTGTAGCTAGATAATTGACAATATTCGCATACCAAGGGAATCCATGAGTAACCTTCATCAGTTGGTCATCTGGAAGAGAGTCTCAGATAGGGATTTTATCTTCATCTTCAACTTCAATGCGACTCAGATGGTCGGCTACGACATTATCCACTCCACTTTTATCTTTGATCTCCAAATCGAATTCCTAAAGCATCAACACCCAGCGGATAAGTCTGGGTTTGGCATCTTGCTTCTGAATTAGTTATTGAATGGCGGAGTGGTCGGTGTAAATGATAACCTTGGATCCAATCAAATAGGAGCGGAATTTCTCAAACGCGTAGATGACAGTCAGGAACTCCTTCTCTGTAGTAGTGTAGTTCTTCTGTGCTTCATCTAGCATTTTATATGTGTAGTAGATTACGTAAGGTTTCTTGTCAATCTGTTGTCCTAACACGTCCCCTATGGCGTAATCGCTAGCGTCGCACATGATTTCAAATGGTAGCGACCAATCTGGGGCTCTTTGAATAGGTGCAGAAATTAAAGCATTTTTGAGAGTTGAGAAACTTTGCATGCATTCTTGGTTAAAGATGAACTCAGTATCTTTGGTTAGGAGTTGGGTCATGGGTTTTGCTATTTTTGAGAAGTCTTTAATAAATCTTCTGTAGAACCATGCATGACCCAAGAAAGCTCTTACTCCTTTTATATCTTTTGGTGGTGACAACTTCGAGATAACATCGATTTTTGCCTTATCGACCTCAATCCCTCTGTCACTCACTCTGTGCCCAAGGACGACACCTTATGTTACCATGAAATGGAATTTTTCCCAATTTAAAATGAGGTTCGTTTCCTCGCATCGTTGTAAAACTTGTCCAAGGTTGATTAGACAGTTATTGAAAGAATCTCCGTAAACTGAGAAATCATCCATGAAAACTTCCATTATGGATTATGTTAATCCTGCAAAAATGGGAGACATACACCTTTGGAAAGTAGCGGGTGCGTTACACAACCCAAAGGGCATTCTTCTAAAAGCATATGTTCCAAAAGGGCAGGTGAAAGTAGTTTTCTCCTGGTCTTTCGGGTGTATGGGTATTTGGTAGAACCCAGAATAACCATCGAGATAGCAGAAGTATTTCTGATGAGCTAAATGCTCTAGGACTTCATCGAGAAAGGGTAGGGGGAAGTGATCTTTCCGCGTGGCTTTGTTCAGTTTCCTATAATCAATACACATCCTCCACCCTGTCATCGTCCTAGTGGGTACTAATTCATTTTTGTCGTTAAGCACGACAGTAGTGACTCCCTTTTTAGGAACTACTTGGACGGGGCTGACCCATTGGGAGTCAGAGATAGGGTAGATTATGCCAGCTTTAAGTAATTTGAGGACCTCCAGGCGAACCACCTCTTTGAGATTAGGGTTCAGCTTCCTCTGATGTTCGCGTGATGTCTTAAATTCTTCAACCATGGGTGGTCTGTGCATGCATAAAGCCGGGTTTATACCCGTCAGGTCAGTTATCTTATACCCAATGGCCTTTTATGTTTCTTCAGCTCCTCCAGAAGTCTTTCTTCCTGGTTTTCTGTTAGGGTGGAACTGATGATAACTTTGCATAATTTTTCCTCGTCCAAGAAGGCATGCTTAAGCCCTATGGGCAGAGTCTTCATCTCAGGAGCCTTAGGTGGCTCTGTTGCTTCCAAGATGGTGACATCTTTAAGTTCCTCAAAGGTGGCCGTCGGTGCTTCTTCGGCCTTCTCTAAGTGTTGCAGACACTGTTGAACCAATTCGTTTGCAGAGAATTTGACTTCTGGGTTGGTAAGGACATTCTCTAACTCGTCCGTTGGCTAAGATATTTCTAGTTGGGACATTTGATGCATTGCGTCTAGAAGAAAGACCTCCTCTTGAATGTTGGGGCCCTTCATGTTGTTGAGGACTTAGAATTGAATTGCTTCTTTTCCGAGTCTTAGAATGATGGTACCAGCTTCAACATCGATAAGCGCCCGGGCAGTGGCGAGGAAAGGTCTGCCAAAAATTATCGGGTATCTCAGGTCTTCCTTAATATCCATGATGACAAAGTCGCACGGGACATAGGCATCCTTGCCTATCCTAACTGGAATATCTTCAATGATTCCAAGAGGTGCATTGATGGTAGAGTCAGCTAACTGAATAGTCATTGCTGTAGATAGCAATTCGGTGAAACCTAATCGTTTGCACATAGAATAGGGCATAATGGATATGCTGGCCCCTAGGTCAGCTAATCCCTTTTTGGTTGATGCATTTCCAATGCAGCATTGAATTCCGAAAGAACCTGGGTCCTTCTTCTTTGGCATTTTATTGAGGATGATATCAGAGGTGGTCTGGGCAAGTTTGACAGTTTGTTGCTCCTCAGTGATGTACTTCCTTGATAACAGAGTTTTGAGGTATTTTGTCCAAGTCGGTACCTCAGGGAGAGCATCAAGGAGCGGGATATCGATGTATAGTTTCTTCATCGCCTCCTTGAATTTTTGGAACCTGGTATCCATTTTCGTTTCTCGCAGTCTTTCCAGATATGGGATCCTTGGTTTATACTGCAAGATTTCCGGCTCTATAGATACTTGTTCTTTTCCTTTTCCCTTTGCATTCTCTGTGGACTTCTTCGTTCCTGGCTTTGGGCTCTCATTTGTCATGAAGGCAGGTGTATCATCATCATCAAGAGTGATCCTTTTAGTTTCATGAAGAGTGCGTCCAGATCTCATGGTAACAGCATTCAACTATTCAGGCCTATTCTGTCCATGTCTAGGGTTCGATTCGGGTTGCCCTACAAATGTGCCTGCTGGAGGCTTCAGTTTTGCAGCAATTTGGGCAAGTTGAGCTTCTGCTAACTTTTGATGAGCTTGTTGATTAGCGAGCATAGTCTGTTGGGATTGCAGCATCTGCCTTATCAAAGTCATTTCATCTTCCGGTTGAGAAGGAGTATTTTTCTGAGGAAGTTGTTGTTGACCCTGTTGAGGTTGTTGCGGAGGCAGTGCTAACTGAGGTTGCTGCAACTGAGGGTGCAGCTGTGGGTGTAGAGGAGGATGAGTATACTGATAGTAGGCAGATGGGTTCCTGGGGTAGTTGGCTCTCGGTAAGTTATTCCTGGGATTCCCTTGATTTTGATTGAAATTGTTTGGGAATCCAGGTGGTAACCTACTGGAGGATCCTCCCTGTGTCTGGTGTTGCGGATTTGCGGTCCCAGCGGGGTTCCTGTATTGGAATCTTGGGTGGTTCCTTGGCTGATTAGGATTATAATAGACTTGTCCAGGAATGGTATGAATAGAGTTGACTTGTTCTGGCAATTTCTCTTCAGACTGGTCCGTGATTGGTTCATACTGTTGTGGTGGTGGATGCATATCCATCATCACATTATAAAGCATTCCACATGAAAGGGTTGGATGATTAGATGCATGACAAGCTTCACATGTCCCTGTAGCAGCCTTGATTTGTTGAAATTGAGGATTTTTCTTCTTGTCAAACTCTCCAAGAGAAGTTTCGAGAGCTTGTTTCTTATGAGCTATGGTTTTCAAGGCTTCAGCAATAGCCTTCATCTCTATTGATTCTTCGGCTTTATAGACCTTGAGGACTCCTTTGCCAGCTGATCGCCCCCAGTGGGACTGATTCTCAGCTCCGAGTGTGACTATTTTCCAGGCATCCTCGTAATTCTTTCTCATAAAGTTTCCTCCAGATGAGGAATCCAGAAATTGTTTGATATCATCACTCACTCCCCTATAGAAAGTTTCTATTAGTTGGTTTTGGGAGATGCCGTGATGAGGGCACTTTCGCAGAAGTTTTTTGAACCTTTCCCATGCTTCAGCAAGTGATTCTCCGGGAAGTTGAGAGAAGTGATTAATCTTCCCCCTAATCTCGTAAGTCAGTGAAGGGGGGAAGAACTTCTCCAAGAACTTTTCTTCCAGGGGAGCCCATGTGGTGATTATTGGCTCTCTGTCAAGTGAGTTATACCAGCTCAGAGCTCTCCCAGATAGAGTGAAGTGAAACAGATGGAGCATTATTGCATCAAAGGCAACTCCAGCTTGCGGGACCAGTCGGCACAGTGCCTTAAACCTCTTCAGATGATCCATGCAGTCATCTCCAAAACCTCCAGAGAATGAGATGCCCTGCATGATCTGGATCCATTGGGTCCGGATCTCAAAGTTTGGGATGTTGATGATCGGAGGTTGGACTGGATGGTTGTCTTCGTAGTTCTTTGGGACAGCATAATCCCTCAACTGCTTGTTCCTTAGTTCCAACTGAGCAGCTTGGTTTGCTACCTCATTTTCAGCTCTGATGCGGGCATGTTCTTCCGCACAAATCTCCGCTTGAATCTGAGCACAATTATCCGCGATGAGTTGTGCTCTTTGAGCGGCGATGGCGGCGTTGACCCTCTCCATCACCAATGCAGCCTGGCGTTGATCTTCAGCCATTTGCATGGCTCTTTGGCGATTGAGTCTGATGCGGTGATGGAAACTTCTCTCTACCTCAGAGTCGTACTCTGGATCAGGGGAGAATCCGAGGTTATGCGATGATCGCATACACGTTTTCTACCTGAGTAGAGAAAAGAAAACACCTTTTAGATGATGGCAGAGATATAATGGATTCAAGAAGATATGGATTAATGATTTGAAAGAAAGTGTAAAACCCTAACCAACTAGCAAGATACTAAATGAAATTATAATGTTCTGTTGTCCCCGGAAACGACGCCAATTTTTTGATGGACCTTCCACTTACGTGGAATTGTGTGCACCAACTAAAAATCCTAAAGATAGTAAGTCTTTAGGTTTAGCCTTGCTTATACTAGATAGAGAACTCCACCCACGTATGTTAAGATATGTGGAAGTCTTATCGTAGTATAGTTAAGGGTCGAATCCACAGGACAACGGTCTTGTTGCAAGCAACAAGATGGAAAATGCTAGAACTTCACTTAGTCTCTTAATAGTGGTCACTTAAATCGAAAGGTTGGTTTTGTTGTTTTAAACTAAGAACATGTAAGATAAAGCAAGCAAGTAAAATTAAGGAAGCTAAACAATGATAAAAGTCACTAGGGTGTGATCGGGTTTTCACCGCCACTACACATGGATCAAGACATGTGAAGTAAAACATAACATGCAACAAGACTTTAGTCAGTTAGTATCTTTGTAGACTTAGCTTCCTTTTGGAGAACTAACTATGAGAAGTGTGGGAATGTTGCAAAGTCAGCCATCCCCGAATGAATGGTCAACTACTTTGCATCATTCCCTTCGCAAAGTGTGTTCCTCGACTCATCAAGGTTGTACTTTTATACGTCAACTGATTCCATTTCATATCATGAAAGTACAACGATGGGAGTGAGTATACTCCACTTCTTGAAAGACACTCCTAGATACCGAAACAGATGCATGGTGGATACATGCACCAAGAACCAACATACATATGAGTTTCAAATCTAATAGTACAAACGTAGACAATTCATACTAAAAGATAAAAGATAACACAAGTTGGTGATCAAGCAACAAGCATTCATTAAATGTTTGATGTTGAACTGAAAAGATATAAACTATATATTACAAACTATGGATTACATTTACATGATATGAAAACATGGGTTGCGGGGCTACTCCAAGCACCCTAGTGAGAAAGACTACTCACTCATAACTAGGACAAAGAAGGAGGCAAGAAGAGAGAGAGAGAGCGTCATCCCCACAAAGGAGAGAGGGAAGTCAACCCCTTGGAGAGAGAGAGAGACAATCCACCAGCTTCACAGGTTGCTTGATGACGAGATCCCCTCTTCCCACCTTCTTTGGCGGAGAGAGAGAAAGCAGCTTCGAGATGGAGTGTGGGTCTCAGACCGACAGCCCCTGGGTAGAGGATGGAAGTTGGATTTGCTCTGGAGTGATTGAGGCAGCCTCTGGACGTCTAAAACTTGATAGCTTTTGGAGGACCCTTGGGGTCTTATTTATAGGCCTTAAGTGAAGTCCAAACGGTTTGGAGACCGTTTGGACCTCAAGACCGTTTAGACCTTAAGACTGTTTGGATCTCAAGATTGTTTGGATCTCAAGACCGTTTGGACCTCAAGACTGTTTGGCTTCATGCGGTCTCGAGGCCGTGTGGCTCCATGCGATCATGGGACCATGTGACTCCATGCGGTCTCGGGACCATGTGGCTTCATGCGGTCTTGGGACCGTGTGACTCCATGCGGTCTCGGGACCGTGTGGCTTCATGCGGTTTTGGGACCGTGTGACTCCATGCGGTCTCGGGACCGTGTGGCTTCATGCGGTCTTAGGACTGTGTGACTCCATGCAGTCTCGGGACCGATTGGCTTCATGCGGTCTTGGGACCGTGTGAATCCATGCGGTCTTGGGACCGATTGGCTTCATGAGGTCTTGGGACCGATTGGCGTCATGTGGTCTTGGGACCGTTTGAGCCCATGCGGTCTTGAGGCTAGTTGAGTCTTTTTCTGCAAATATAAAGGGCAAAAGTTAGTCTAATAGTATATTTACAATAAGAGGGAATATTTAGGTATTATGTCTAATTATAATTAAGAAAGAGTGTGGAAAAATAAAGAAAAGACTAAGATAATCATCCCAAAATTGGAGGTTATCAAGCATGGATTAGAAATAATCCATTGATGGATACTTAGAAAAGTATCAGTTCATCTTGGACTTTGGTTCCAAGATAAAGATATGTGTAATAAATAATGTCTCAAAGATGAAAGAAAGATCCTTTTATTTGTGTGGCTTTGGTAATAACAATAGATAGATGGAAATTATGAGGATGTGTTGTGTTTTTGACACATGTGACAGATACCAAAGTAAGGAATTCTAGTATCTAAGAAATATCAGGTGGTATGGGAAAGTAAAAACATAACTCCTAATCAGATGATTTAGGTTGGTTACCTGGGATGGACAGCTGTGAAATCAGTTTAGTTACATAAAATAGTATGGATATCATATGTTAGGGGTTTATGCTCTGCATAAACATATCATCAATAAGAATGTACTAATTGAAGGAACAGTTGTAAAATCATTGTGGGAAAATCTTATCAAGCTAAAAATAATTCCTTAGAATACCCTTATCTAGATCTGTTAAGGCAACTTATACATAACATCTAAAGATGCCTCTAATATAAGTTCTTAATTGATAAGTAACCTCCCTTTATGATAAGAGAATGTACAACTAATGAGATAGTTGGTACAAGTAGTAAGAAAGTTTAGAGTTGTGTCAACAGGTTAGATGGCACAATATATGTATGATAAGACTTGTAGTCCCAAGTGGGTGATAGAATGTAACTCTGGTCTTTCCTTGGAAGTGAAATGCTAAACTGAATGAGGAGTATGGAAGACTCCCCAGAATCAAGAGTCTTGTCACATAAAGTTGTAAGTTGAGAAAGGTGACAAATTAGTGAGGTTTGACACTTGAGTTAAATAGGGTATGTATAATGTTTCTCTAACTAATAAAAGTGTTACCTGACACAGAGTTGACTCTACAGTCAATAATGAAAAAGACAGTGGAGTATGTGTCCTCTGTGATAGATTCTATGATAAACCTGTGTGGAAGAACTTTGTGTTGATCAAAGTTCTATGGTATCTCCATGACATTAACATGTTATGTGGAGACTTGATGATATGATGAATGAATAACATCTGTCTCCCTTTACCTGGGATTTCGGGGATGAAATCCTTGTTAGGGGTTTATAACTTGTAATGACCCTGACCTGGGTTATGAGGCAACCCTATTTGTTTTGGCTAAGTAAGTTTCTTATAATATTAATATAATCCTATAAGGAGATTTTTTATCATGTCACACACTTATGTTTCAAGTTTGGTCCTGATTGAATGTTGTTTGAGCAATGTTCCTTTATTTTGACCAAACTGCAATTTACCCAAGATGAGGGGTTATATTGCAAAATTTTACATATTGAACATGCCTTAAGTGTTTTAGCATCATAATAGAGAGAGTGATGCTAAGTGGTAGCTTTTGGAAAGCCTAAATGCCAAGTTTGAACTTGTTTGAATAATGTTAGTATTGTGTGCACTAATTTTGGTACAAATTGTAATTTACCCAAAATGTGGTGTTGATATGCAAATCAACACCTCTAGAATGTTCCTAATTCCTCTATGTATCATTTAGAGGAGAAATAATGAATGATAAACCATGTTTGAATCATTTATGAGTGGTAGTATTCTTGGTGATGAAAGACTAAGAAAGGGGTTGAATGGAAACCCTAATTTGAGCTTATATTAAGTGTATCGGGATGTAGTGATTAAATGGGAGTCCCTATCGGCCAAGAAGACAAAGAGGAGACCCCCATATCGTGTTGTTAACTCTTTGACTTTTCAAAAACGAGCTAAGCACCTCAATAAAGCAATGTTTATCGACTTGCAACTTTCCTTGGGAAAGTTTGCATGGATTTGTGAATATAATAATAATGTGAGTGGAAGTGGCTTGTCCTAGAAGATAACCAAAGGGGGCCGACCCTTATCCCTTGCATTATCCTCAAGTTTTTATTTTGTATGATAAGATAAATATGTATTGCATGCAAGTACATGTGTCAATCCATGCATGGCCATATGGCACCTACTAGTAGTAAATTGATGACACCTCATATACACACTTTTTCATGAACCTCAAGTATATATACCCTTCCTTTCACTCCTTAGTGAACTTTTTCGAATCCTACCACCTCCTTGCTCTTATATATCGTGCATAGAGCCTTGGTATCGTGCATAGGTGATGTGGTATCGTGCATAGGGCTTGGGTATCGGCCATAGCAAGTGGTATCAGCCATAGCATGTTGATATTGGCCATAGCATGTTGATATCAGCTAAGTGGAGTGTTTTTTGTCACAAGTGAGGTGTATATCGGCCAAAAGTGATGGTTTATCATGCATGAGTAGTTAGGTATCATGCAAGGTGCTAAGGATCAAGAAGTATATCAAGTATTAACCCTAAGGTGAGGCCATGATCATCTTCAACCTTGGATTGAAGCATGAATCTAGGGTTATGATCTTCCTTTCTTTTATTCTTCACCAAATTCTTATCCATGGTGATTCTTTGCATATAGAGGAGTTGTGAAGTCATATTCAACCTTAAGAACGTGGATCTTTGGATCTTGGAACTTTGAAGTTGTGCTTGATGTGGGTTATATAACGTGAACCCAATTATATTATTATGCACTTTCAATTCTGTCATACTTGTTGATTTACTTGCAATTTCGATTTCTCTTGAATAATTGATGATCCTTTGAGTTCTAAAAGATTCATGGGACTGTTGTCCATGACTTAGAACAATAATAGCAAGAGTCTAGAGGTTGATGGTGATGACATCATTAAGGGTAAAGTGATATCGGGTTGAAGCACACACACACCTCTCTACCTGATATGGTGTGAAGCACACACACACCTCTCTGCCCGATATGGTGTGAAGCACACACACACCTCTCTACCCGATATGGTGTGAAGAACACACACACCTCTCTTCTCGATATGGTGTAAAGCACACACACACCTCTCTTCCTGATATGGTGTGAAGCACACACACCTCTCTGCCTGATATGGTGTAAAGCAAGCATACACCTCTTACCCGATATGGTAAGCATACATACACCTCTAAAGTGATATGGGTAGCAAGCATACACCTTTAAACTGATATTGGGTTAAGAATACACCTCTTGGACGATATGGTGTTGAGCACATATCTCTAAAATGATATGGTAGGTAACCCAAGACACTAGATGACAAAAGTGGTAAGGTGGTTAATACCCTAGAACATGTGATGGCCAATACACTAAAGTATGGTGTGGCCAATATCTTCAAGTGAGGTGAGGATGTTACACTCATGTATGGTGAAGATGGTACACCATACGATTTGTAAGGATGATACCTTGATGGGTAAGGGTATTAGGGATATGATGATGTCTAGCTCAATATACACCTAACCCAATACATGTGTTAAACCTGACATACATGATTCAATCTGATGCCCCTTATAAAGGTGAGGGTAAAACACTCTTAGGAGTGATGAGTGTAGCACCAAGTAATGATGTTGTTTGGTTAATATCTTGATAGGTAGAATACCTAAAGTGGTTGATAATGGTATATCAACAATGCCTTAACTCAAGATGAGTCTATATCACTTGATGATAGTTGGGTAATTCAAATGTGTGACTTATGGCCAATACACTACATGATAAATCTGATGTGTTAGTGCATAAAGTATTAGGATGGGATATACCCTAATACAAGATAAGTTGATTATCTTAAATTAAAAGCAATGAGGGAAGTGATACATCAAGGCATGATAAATACCACATCCAGCACCTCAAGGTTGATGCACCTTAAATCCAATATACTTGGATGAGTAATACATGAAGTATGTCATGTCAATTGCTACATTGATATGTAATGCAATTTGATAAGTGTAGGCTAACATACTTGGATGAGTAATACATGAAGTGTGTCATGTCAATTGCTACATTGATATGTAATGCACTTTGATAAGTGTAGGCTAACATACCTTGAGAAAGGGTTAAGCCAAGATAATAAAGTATGATGTAATCAAATGACTTAGTAAATGGCTACCAATGGGGTAGGACCATCAAGTCATCATGAGTTAGATATTGGGCTACCTGTGGGTAGTGCCATGCAACTCTATTACCCTAGGTATTGGCTGCCTGTAAGGTAGGTCCATGGGGGTAAGAAGCTACCTAAAGAGAGGTAGCATACAAGGGATAACACAGAGTTAGGGGATAGGTAAGGATTGAGTAGTATAGCTTAAAACGAAATCTTGGTTGTTAAATGATTAATTGAATGATTACATTGTTAACATATTTGCATGATTATTGTTTCCCCCACATACCAGCTTCGGCTGACCGACGTTTTGTTTGTCGGCGTTTTAGGTACAATGAAAAGAACAAACAGTAAAGTGGCATATGTAGTATTAAATGAGAATTAAAGTGAAAAGGAGGATTAGATAGATTAGTATCTGTGTGGATAGAAGTTTTGAAATCCCAGTTTTAAAAGGTATGCAAAGTTTTTATTTTTACCATATTTCAGTATAGTTGGTAGAATTCTAATAATTATTAATGATTATTTGTCGAACCTTTGATCCGGGTTATTAGTTAACGGCTCTGTCCTTTCGGTCTCCCTTAATTGGGGGTTACCGGGAGGTGGGGTCGTAATATATATTCTCAAAAAAATTCTCTGATTTTATCAATGCTTTCTTGAACTAATTCATAATAAAAGAATGTATGAGGTTGTGATAGAGAAAGCCTAGAATTATTTGGAATGGAAATCATAAACCCTAGTTTTGAGTGGAAGTGATGACAAGAAAAGTAACACTTGTGCTAAAGGTTTAATTGACCTTCCCTTTTGTACCCTATGACTTTTTAGTTGCTCATGTGAACTTTAGGGTTGTTGGATTAGAAACACAAGGACCTAAAATTTTACACTAGGAGGAGATGACACGTTAGTTGGATGCATGAACAACATAATAAGTGTTGAAGACTAAAAGATGTATATGAAACCCTAATATCATTACGAGTTGTTTAGTTTTGACTTATAAGGTTAAATCTTCTAAAGGTGGAGATTGGATAGTTGGTAGCGTAAGGATGGTTGGATTTTGTGGATGAATTCCTCTTTAAAGGGTGGAGTTTTGTAACACACCAAAATCTGACCTCCTAGTCCAGGAAACCCCTAATCTTAAGTTTTGGATGCCTTCGGGTTTAGTTCAGGATAAACCTTTAAATTTGATGTGGGTTATACCATCTAGACCCAAATACTAAAAATAAATGGTGGAAAGGAATTTGAACATATCCATAAGAGCAACATGTTGTGAAATACATGAATGAATTATAAAAAGGAAATAAAGGATAATGGGGTGTTAGTTTGATCTTAATTGGAAAGATAATATCATTAAATATCTTTGAAAGGAAACTTGGGACTAAATAAAGGATGTAGTTCTATATAGTAATTGAGAAAAGTTGGTAAAGTGAAGATAATCATAAAAATAATGTAATAGCAAGGTATCATCTAAAAATGAATTTTTGGTGAATAGATAAGCAAATAACACCCTTGAGCCCCAATCCATGATATCACCTAGTAAATTGTTTGTAACTAAGAGGATCAAATTAGATTTGAGTTCCTCATGGTTTATATTGGTTGTGGGCAAACTTCCACATTAATTGAAAAGAAATAGATGCCTTAATTCCATTTAGGAAGAAATATATAAGACAACTCGGAAATATTAAATAATGTAATGGCGTACCTAAAAGTCAAAACAAATCTAAAATTTTCTTTGCATATATCTTAATTAGTCAATATGTACCAAACTGTAACGACTGCCACCAAATCAACAGCCAAATCGTTACTAATTATGCAGAATAATCATAAGTAGTGAATTAACAAAAACTACTAAAAATTAAAACCATTTTACAAAGAGATGCATTTCTAGGAAAACTCTTTAAGGAAGAACCAAAACCTTATATACATCATTGTTCACATTGTACATACACTATACCATCTCATCTCGAGGATAACATATAATAGTTGCTTTATCAAAATATACACTAAAGCAACATAAAACCTCAAGGCATACTAGCCAAAACCTCAGATTGTTCATAAAACAAACATGTACTAAATCCAAGGACCTGAGAGTACAGAGACGACACATAGGACTTCTATCTACAAGACACGACTGACAGTATACTCAACCTGAGCTATTACTGTTGTCCCTACTATTGTTGATGTACCTCTGTAGTGTGGTCTCTACCTCTTCATCTGTGTCCACCTAAAAATGTTGGTGACCAACGGGGTGAGACACATGTCCCAGCGAGAGATATAACTCTCCGCCAACAATATTATTATCACAGTTAAACAGTATAAAATTGGGCATAGGATTCTTTTACATTAATAACAAGATTTAATCACTCTTTAATTAAAGTAGAGCAATATCATCTTCTGAAGCATTGTAGCTATATATGATAACATTGTAAATCATCTAATTATTTTATAAGGAATAGGAAGAACATGTATAACATGTATCCATTTAAGATGTATAAAAGAAATGTAACATCAACCAATGATTCCATATTCAATCCTTAAGCAAATATGCTACACGGTTGATTACATTTTACAATCACACTTATGCCCTAAGGAGATGAGGTATACTGCTCATACTCCAATCGACCACTGCAAAGTCAAAATCGGTACCATACAAGGTAAATGGAAGAGTCGGCTGCCATGACCTCACTTATCTCGGTCAGTGCGTGACCACAAGTAGGACATCTCGTGTCAACTGATAAATAGCTTTCTAGGATATACTGGCAACTTTGCTATAGAGCTACAGCCGCAACATGCACTCTCTTCGGGATCAAGAAATTTCAATTATCTACACATCGATCTTGGCATTCATCATCATCGAGAGATTCATGATACATCCATCCCATCATTTATAATGAAGGATTGAGAGATCTCAATTATCTACACATCAATCCCTCATTAGGGCATAAGGATATTCGCGCCCATCACCGCCGCATATTCAAAAACACGCCCTCTAGGAGATCTCGTGGGAAAACCTATTTCACCATTCAACAGCTAATGACACTGATGGATCTATGGTCAGGGCGCTACATGATGAAATTCCACTTGATTAATTAGGTGCATTACAATATCTTTTAGCATCAAACAAGTTTCAAACATGAATTATAACAGATGCTACAAAGAAAGGTGTAATATATTTAACAATTATTTTTATAACCTTTGGAACACTTTGAATGCATAACACTTGGGATCTCAGTCCCTTATCACATTGTTGGGAATTCTCATCTCTTAATATTATCATCATCATGATTACTAGATCTAGGTATTCAAACCCTTAGTTCATTACTGAACATTGTTACCACTTATCAGGTAACTAATACCTCAAGGTCCTTAGACCAAGTTATACATGATACTTGTTGCACAAGAATCTTGCATGGCTCACAAGGCCCATTTAAATGTCTTATCATCTCTCACTAGGCAACAACTATTCACATGGATCACAAGGCTCATTTAAATACCTTGTCACCTCTCACTAGGAAACAATTATTCACATGGCTCACAAGGCCCATTTAAATGTCTTGTCAGCTCTCACTAGGCAACAACTATTCATGAGCTTATGCAATAAGAGAAATACAACCTTCCCATTATTAGGGTTAGGGTTTCCCCTTTATAGACGAAAGGGTTTCAAGTTCATATTATCAATCCAAACCCTAAATCATTGCTCCACACATCTAGGAGCATACATTGATATCATAAGTATTCAATCATACTTATTTATTCTCATCATTTATCATTAAATGATTATCAACACAAAGTATGAGTTTCTCTCTCATCCTCACTAGGATATTGATTACATTATACTTTATTAACTTGGCTTAACCCTTTCTCAAGGTATGTTAGCCTATACTTATCAAAGTGCATTTAACTCATTACATCTTAATTTAACAATTGACATGACACACTTCATGTGTTATTGATCCAAGTAAATTGGATTTGAGGTGCATAAAGGTGTATCAACCTTGAGGTGTTGGATGTGATATTTATCATGCCTTGGTATATAACTTCCCTCATCACTTTTAACTTACTTAAGTTTATCAACTTACCTTGTATTAGGTTATTTCTCATCCTAATACTTTATGCACTAACTCATTACATTTATCCTGTTGTGTATGGGCCATAAGTCACACACTAGAATTACCCAACTATCATCAAGTGATATGGACTCATGTTGGGTTAAGGCATTTTTGGTATAGGGTTGACCATTATCAACCACTTTAGGTGTTTCACCTATCAAGGCATTAATCATACCATTACTTGGTGTTACACTCATTACTCCTAAGAGTGTCTTGCCCTCACCTTTACAAGGTGTATCGGGTTGAATCATGTATATCAAGTTGAGCACATGCATTGGGTTAGGTGTATATTGAGCTAGACATCATCATATCCCTCATACCCTTACCCATCAAGGCATCAACCCTTCCAATCATATGGTGTATTACTGTGACGACCGTCTCGCGAAAACAAGATTAACTAATGCGGAAGCGTTCATCAAGCAGCGGATTAGCGAAAATCACTAAAAATTAAAACTTTTTGCAAAGAGATCCACACATAGAAAATCTTTTCCAACAAATGCCATTGTATATCATATACATTCTATTTCAAACGTACATATAATGTACCATCTTTTTCCAGAGACTACATCATCAGCTGCCTTAAAAACATATATGCAGGCAGCATACAAATCTCGAGGCATCAAGCCAAAACCTCAGACTGATATATCAAAAACACTGACTAAAAACTCCGAGGACCTGAGAGTACAGAGATGACACATAGGACTACTATCTATATGACTAGACAGACAATATCTCCACCTGAGATCTTATTGTTGTCACTACTGTTGTTGTTGCTGTTGCTCTTTCCCTATTCTAGGGTTTCTACTCTTCCTTTCATGCATACCTAAAAATGTTTCCCACGGGGGTGAGACAATTGTAAATTTCCCCAGCGAGAGATATAACTCTCCGCCAGAAACATTGTTATAGCAGATTATGAAATTAAACTGAGCAGGGGTTACTTTTACATTAATAGGCAGAATTATTCTTCATAGAACAAAATAAGATAATCTCCATTTTCAATAAGAGCATTGCATCTACCCATGGTAGACTCATAGTTCATCCATCTACTTGTAATGAATACAACAGATATGAATAATCATCAATGAACTATTGATATATAACAGAAATGTAACATTAGCCAAGTTCTCTAGCATAACTTATTAACACAAATGCTACAAAGAAACATGATACTTGTTACCCAAGCATCACACATGGCTCACAAGGCCATTCATATCTTGTCACCTCTCACTAGGCAACAACTTATTCACATGGCTCACAAGGCCATTCACATCTTGTCACCTCTCACTAGGCAACAACTTATTCACATGGCTCACAAGGCCATTCACATCTTGTCACCTCTCACTAGGCAACAACTTATTCACATGGTTCATAAGGCCATTCACATCTTGTCACCTCTCACTAGGCAACAACTTATTCACATGGTTCATAAGGCCATTCACATCTTGTCACCTCTCACTAGGCAACAACTTATTCACATGGTTCATAAAATCCGTACACATTATTACTTTTATTAAGCAACAACAACATCAACGCACAAAAAGCCAATCAACATTTATTATATAAATGTCACAGCCCAAACTTGGCTATATTCATCATCTCATCATACCTGCATGGTTATTAGGCATGATAATAGTCATACAAGATATTCATCACATCATGTGATACAACAGTAACACCATCATTCCTTAACCAGGAATTAGGGTTCACTATCAAACATGGCTTATCATTCCCTTTTCCCCAAATTAGGGTTAGGGTTCCCCATTTCTCATTAATTCAGACCCTCTTGAGTTAACCAACTTTATCTTGTATTAAGGTATTTGCCCTCTTAATACATTCCATCACAGAATACTCACCCTTAGCATATAATGCATAGGCCACACATTAGAATTGTCCAACTATCTCACATGATATGGACTTATCTTAGTTTAAGGCATAACTTTATTATAAAGTTGCCTATAAACAATCGCAATGATACGCCCTCAACTAGGGTTTCACAAGGATACACCCTCAACCAGGGTTCACAATGATACACCCTCCACTAGGGTTTCACAAGGTTACACCCTCAACCAGGGTTCACAATGATACACCATCCTCTAGGGTTTCACAAGGTTACACCCTCAACCAGGGTTCACAATGATACACCCTCCACTAGGGTTTCACAAGGTTACACCCTCAACAAGGGTTCACAATGATACACCCTCCACTAGGGTTTCACAAGGATACACCCTCAACCAGGGTTCACAATGATACACCCTCCACTAGGGTTTCACAAGGATACACCCTCAACCAGGGTTTATAAGGATACACCCTCAACTAGGGTTTCACAAGGATACACCCTCAACCATGGTTCATAAGGATACACCCTCAACTAGGGTTTCACAATGATACACCCTCAACTAGGGTTTCACAAGGATACACCCTCAACCAGGGTTTATAAGGATACACCCTCAACTAGGGTTTACTAATCATGTATTGGATTCATGCATGTGTTATGTATTATTGATTAGTACCATTAAGGGTATCTCTCACCTAATTACATTAGGTTTCCAAAAAGGTTTGATCAATCGGACCTTCAATAACATGGGGTGTCCAATTGAATTAGGGTTTCCAATGTTGATTCCTTCAATCATTGAATTCATGGAACCAATCATCAATTGGACCTATACTCATACTTAAATTGAGTTTAATAGGTCAACCTTAAACTTATTTGATCCTCAATTGACCCTCAATTGATCATCAATTAGGGTTTGATTCAATTGAATTAGGGTTTGGAATCGAAGATCCAACAACACTCATCAATGCAAGATTGGTTACTTTGAAACTATTGAACCATTATCCAAATTGGGTATGACCAGACCCCAAACGGTATTGAGGTCGTTTGGATGACCTCCAAACGGTCTTGAGACCGTTTGCCCATCATATCACTCAAATACAAGCCATCCAATTAAGGTTTGGATCATTGGATTGATCATCAAATCAGCATTGCATTGTATAACAGCTTGGTACCTTTAGACCTTCAAACACCTAACCATACTCAACCCTAGACCTCCAAACGGTCTTGGGTGACCACCAAACGGTCTTCAGACCGTTTGGATGAGCTCCAAACGGTCTTGAGACCGTTTGGCCCATCCAACCTTTGGATTCTAGTGAACAATCATCATGGATTGGTCTATCGAGTTGATCAACAAATCAGCACTACATTGCAATATGATTAGTACCTTTGGACCTTCAATTGGTCAACTATACTTGACCCCAGACCTCCAAACGGTCTTGGGGTGAACCCCAAACGGTCTTGAGACCGTTTGGGTGATCCCCAAACGGTCTTGAAACCGTTTGGGCTAATCAACCCAAAATCTCAACTTAACTCATTGGAATTTCAGCACTGTTTTCAATTAGGGTTAGCCCAATTGAATAGCCTTCAACTCACGATTCCTTGGGCGTTAATCCCTCAAATTTGGAGGGTTATTAGACCACATAATTAGGAACAGTAATCCCAAACGGTCAACGCTTGGTCAACACACTCAAACTGTCTTGAGACCGTTTTCCCAAAAAGTTCAATTAAATCAGATTGAAAATCAGCACTTAATCCAATTAGGTTTCCCTAATTGATTAGGCTTCAACTCACGATTCCTTTAGAGTTAATCCCTAAATTTTGGAGGGTTATTAATAAACATAATTATGAACAGGAATTCCAAACGGTCAATGTTTGGTCAACCATCTCAAACGGTCTTGAAACCGTTTTCTCAACCAGGTGAAGTTAATCAGGTTGAAAATCAGCACATAATTCAATTCGATTGCCTAATTGATTGGCCTTCAACAATCGATTACTTTGGAGTTAATCCCTCAAATTTGGAGGGTTATCAGACTAAATAATTAGTAACAAAATTCCCAAACGTTCAATGCTTGGTCAACCATCTCAAACGGTCTTGAAACCGTTTTCTCCCAAACGGTTTCAAACCGTTTGCCCTTAAACGGTTTGCTGAAACCGCATAGCCAATCAAATTAAAACGATTTGGAGTAGCTATCAAAACGGTTTTGCTTGGTAATTTTCTTTGGATAAGAATCTAGGATGATGTCATCATACCCTTCCTTCAAACAACCAAGAACAGTAACCGTTCTTGATGGAAATTGCAGCAAAGAAACAAGAGTGTATCAAATTGAAGAAATCAATCAACAAAGCATAGAGAATTGATGCAATAGCAATGTTTAAGGGTTTGAGTTATAAAATCCGCCTCCAATTGAGCTCCAAAGCTCCAAGATCACGCCATTAATGGTGGATGAAGCTCTAGCAACTCCCCCTAGGCTCGTCCTCAAGCTTTTGATTGCAAAAGTTGGCTAGGGTTGAAGAGGAGATCAAAATAAGAAGGAATCCATAATTTATTTTCGATTTCCACCATGAAATCATGAAGAACGAGGGTCAAGAAGCTTACCAACAGGTTGGGTCTCGTCCTCCTGTTGCTTCTAAGTCCCCTTGAGATCATCCCAAGCAAAGGAAGAAGAAAGGGTCGAAAAATCCTTGGTTTGGGCTTGGAAATGGCACTTTTATAAAGAAATTGATGAGAGAGAATATGCCTTATAAAAATCCAATTAATCCAAAAATTATGGCCGCCTCTTCCCCCTCAACTCCATGGATACGAGGAATATCCCTTTGCCTTTGATTCTCCTTCATTATCCTCAATTTAAAGAAAAGCAAATTAAGCACCTTAATGCTTATTATATTAATATCCCATATGTGAGTGGAAATTACTTTTCTTTATAATAAGGTGAGTGGAATTTCACCTACTTAAGATATTTTCGTTCCTTATCTTGGCAAAGGAACGTCCATCCTTATTCAAAATCAACCAATAACATTTTGGTTGAAAGCCCTTCAATTATTTTTATTCATTTTTGCCCTAAATCGAATTAGGGTTTCAATTAGGCATTATTCTTGATTATTTTAATGTCAAGATTCTCTCTCCTCCATCTTAATTCAAATGAGAAGTAACTCTCATTTTCTTTGCTCTACATGATGCCAAGAAACATTAGGGACTTTATTGAAGTGGTAATTTGCATATTGAACCCTAGATTTTGGGTAAATTGCACTTTTCACCAAAACTAGGTTTTAATGCACAACATTGCTTTACAAGCTAAATCTTGGTGCCCAAGCTTGTGGAAACCATACCACTACATCATATTCATTCTCATGGGGTCTCAACATCAGAGGGACATCTTATCATGAAACATTTGCAAGTTGACCCCTTAACTTGGGTAATTTGCACTTTAGTCCAAAATAAGCAACCATTGCTTCAACATTGTTCAAGCAGGACCAAAATTGAAACATAAGTTCCTCATGAGCCCTAATTACTTTTCCCAAGGTAAGATTAAGAATATACTCAGCCTTATTAGGAAAAACATCTAGGTTTAATTCATAACCCAGGTCAGGGATGTTACAATTACCTTCACCATACATGGATATAACATCCTCACCTCACTTGAAGATATTGGCCACATCATACTTTAGTGTATTAGCCATCACATGTTCTAGGGTATTAACCACCTTACCACTTTTGTCATCTAGTGTATTGGGTTGCCCACCATATCATTTTAGAGATGTGTTCTCAACACCATATCATCCAAGAGGTGTATGCTTAACCCAATATCGGTTTAGAGGTGTATGCTTAACCCAATATCAGTTCGGAGGTGTATGCTTGCTCTTCACACCATATCGGGAAAAGATGTGTGTGTGTGTGTGTGCTTCACACCATATCAGGAAAATAGGTGTGTGTGTGCTTCACACCATATCGGGCAAAGAGGTGTGTGTGCACTTCAAACCATATCCGCGAAGAGGTACTTGCTTGTGTGCTTGAACCCGATATCACTAAATAAGGTGATATCATCATCTTCAAGCTCTAGACCTTCGTTATAATTGTTCTAGTACAAGGATAACAGGTCTAAGAAACTACTAGAACTCATAAATATATCAAGTATTCAAGAAAATTTCGGAATTGAAAGTAGATCATCATGTATAGCAAGAAAGATGGTAAATAATAACATGTTTGGGTTCAAGTTATATAACCCGCCTTAAGAACAACTTCAAAGCTCGAAGCTCTAAAGCTCCATGTTCCTAAGGTTAAAGATGACTTATGAAAATTCCAAGGCTTGTTCACAACTCCTTCATATACAAGGAATCACCCTAGTTAAGAACTTGGTGAAAAAGAAAAGAAAGAAAGACCATAACCCTAGATTCATGCTTCAATCCAAGGTTGAAGATGATCATGGCCTCACCTTAGGGTTAAGTATTGTGCTCCTTCTTGCTCCTTAGAACCTTTCACGATACCTCACTACTCATGCATGATATGGAATCACTTTTGGCCGATATCCCCTTCACTTGTGGCCAAAAACACTCCACTATGGTTGATATCACCTTGCTAGGCTGATATCACCTTGCTAGGCCGATATCAACTTGCTAAGGCCAATACCCAAGGCCTATGCATGAGACCACTTCACCTATGCATGATACAAGGATAGTATGCATAATATCATAGAGAAAGGAGGTGGTAGGATTCGAAAAATTTCACTAGTGGGTGAAAAGAAGGGTATATATACTTGAGGTTCATGAAAAAGTGTGTATATGAGGTGTCATCAATTTGAGCTACTAAGTGCCATGTGTCCATGCATGGATTGACACATGTTCTTGCGCGTACTCCATATTTATATTTCCATTCAAAATAAAAATTTGAGGATAATGCAAGGGATAAGGGTCGGCCCCCTTTGGTTATCTTCTAGGACAAGCCACTTCCACTCACATTATTATATTCACAATTCAATGCAACCTTTCCCAAGGAAAGTTGCAAGCTGATATCCATTGCTTTATTGAGGTTCTTAGCTCGATTTTGAAAAGTCAAAGAGTTAAAAACACGATATGGGAGTCTCCTATTTGGCTCCTTGGCCGATAGGGACTCCCATTTAACACTACAACCTGATACACTCAATACAAGCTCAAATTAGGGTATCCATTCAACCCCTTTCTTGGTCTTTCATCACCAAGAATACTATCACTCATAAATGATTTAAACATGGTGTCTCATTAATTCTCTCTCCTCTAAATTATACATAGAGGAAGTAGGAACACTATAGAGGTGGTAAGTTTCATATCAGCCCTACATTTTGGGCAAATTACAATTTGTACCAAAATTGGTGCACAAGGCACTAACATTATTCAAATTTCAAACAAGTTCAAACTTGGAATTTAGGCTTTCCACAAGCCACCACTTAGCATCATTCTCTTTCTAATGATGTTAAAACACTTAAAAAACGTTTAACATGTGACATATTGCAATATAACCCCTCATATTGGGTAAATTGCACTTTGGTCCAAAATAGAGGAACATTGCTCAAACAACATTCAATCAAGACCAAACTTGGAACATAAGTGTGTCACATGATAACAAAACACCTTACAGGATTATATTAAAGTTCTAAGAAACTTTATTAGCCAAAAAAATAGGGTACCATATCGGGCAAAGAGGTGTGTGCCTGCTTACCATATCACATTAGAGGTGTATGTGTGCTTCACACCATATCGAGCAAAGAGGTGTGTGTGTGTGATTCACACCATATCAGGAAAAGAGGTATGTGCTTTCTTACCATATCACTTTAGAGGTGTATTCATGCTTCACACCATATCGGGAAAAGATGTGTGTGTGTGCTTCACACCATATCGGGCAAAGAGATGTGTGTGTGCTTCACACCATATCGGGCAAAGAGGTGTGTGTGTGTGCTTCACACCATATTGGGCAAAGAGGTGTGTGTGTTCTTCACACCATATCGGGTGAAGAGGTGTGTGTTCACTTCAAACCATATCCACGAAGAGGTGCTTGCTTGTGTGCTTGAACCCGATATCACTAAATAAGGTGATACCATCATCTTCAAGCTCTAGACCTTCGTTATACTTGTTCTAGTACAAGGATAATAGGTCTAAGCAACTACTAGAACTCATAAATATATCAAGTATTCAAGAAAATTTCGGAATTGAAAGTAGATCATCATGTATAGCAAGAAAGATGGTGAATAATAACATGTTTGGGTTCAAGTTATATAACCCGCCTTAAGAACAATTTCAAATCTCGAAGCTCTAAAGCTCCATGTTCCTAAGGTTAAAGATGACTTATCAAAATTCCAAGGCTTGTTCACAACTCCTTCATATACAAGGAATCACCCTAGTTAAGAACTTGGTGAAGAAGAAAAGAAAGGAAGATCATAACCCTAGATTCATGCTTCAATCCAAGGTTGAAGATGATCATGGCCTCATCTTAGGGTTAAGTATTGAGCTCCTTCTTGCTCCTTAGCACCTTGCACGATACCTCACTACTCATTCATGATATTGCATCACTTGTGGCCGATATCCCCTTCACTTGTGGCAAAAAACACTCCACTATGGCTGATATCGCCTTGCTAGGATGATATCACCTTGCTAGGCTGATATCAACTTGCTAAGGCCAATACCCAAGGCCTATGCACGATACCACTTCACCTATGCACGATACAAGGACTGTATGCATGATATCTTTGATAAAGGAGGTGGTAGGATTCGAAAAATTTCACTAGTAGGTGAAAAGAAGGGTATATATACTTGAGGTTCATGAAAAAGTGTGTATATGAGGTGTCATCAATTTGAGCTACTAGGTGTCATGTGTCCATGCATGGATTGACACATGTTCTTGCATGTACTCCATATTTATCTTGACATTCAAAATAAAAACTTGAGGATAATAAAATGGATAAGGGTCGCCCCCCTTTGGTTATCTTCTAGGACAAGCCACTTCCACTCACATTATTATATTCACAATTCAATGCAACCTTTCCCAAGGAAAGTTACAAGCTGATATCCATTGCTTTATTGAAGTGATTAGCTATATTTTGAAAATTCAAAGAGCTAACAACACGATATGGGAGTCTCCTATTTGTCTCCTTGGCCGATAGGGACTCCAATTTAACACTACAACCTGATACACTCAATACAAGCTCAAATTAGGGTTTCCATTCAACCCCTTTCTTGGTCTTTCATCACCAAGAATACTATCACTCATAAATGATTTAAACATGGTGTATCATTAATTCTATGTCCTCTAAATGATACATAGAGGAATTAGGAACACTCTAGAGGTGGTAAGTTTCATATCAACCCTACATTTTGGGTAAATTACAATTTGTACCAAAATTGGTGCACAAGGCACTAACATTATTCAAATTTCAAACAAGTTCAAACTTGGAATTTAGGCTTTCCACAAGCCACCACTTAGCATCATTCTCTTTCTTATGATGTTAAAACACTTAAGGCACGTTCAGCATGTGACATATTTTAATATAATCCCTCATTTTGGGTAAATTGCACTATGGTCCAAAATAGAGGAACATTGCTCAAATAACATTCAATCAGGACCAAACTTGGAACATAAGTGTGTCACGTTATAACAAAACACCTTAGAGGATTATATTAAAGTTCTAAGAAACTTTATTAGCCAAAAAAAATAGGGTACCATATCGGGAAAAGAGGTGTGTGCTTGCTTACCATATCACTTTAGAGGTGTATGAGTGCTTCACACCATATCGAGCAAAGACGTGTGTGTGTGCTTCACACCATATCAGGCAAAGAGGTGTGTGCTTGCTTACCATATCACTTTAGAGGTGTATGTGTGCTTCACACCATATCGAGCAAAGAGGTGTGTGTGTGTTCTTCACACCATATCGGGCAAAGAGGTGTGTGTGCACTTCAAACCATATCCGTGAAGAGGTGCTTGCTTGTGTGCTTGAACCTGATATCACTAAATAAGGTGATACCATCATCTTCAAGCTCTAGACCATCGTTATACTTGTTCTAGTACAAGGATAACAGGTCTAAGCAACTACTAGAACTCATAAATATATCAAGTATTCAAGAAAATTTCGGAATTGAAAGTAGATCATCATGTATAGCAAGAAAGATGGTGAATAATAACATGTTTGGGTTCAAGTTATATAACCCGCCTTAAGAACAATTTCAAATCTCGAAGCTCTAAAGCTCCATGTTCCTAAGGTTAAATATGACTTATCAAAATTCCAAGGCTTGTTCACAACTCCTTCATATACAAGGAATCACCCTATTTAAGAACTTGGTGGAAGAAAAGAAAGGAAGATCATAACCCTAGATTCATGCTTCAATCCAAGGTTGAAGATGATCATGGCCTCATCTTAGGGTTAATTATTGAGATCCTTATTGATCCTTAGCACCTTGCACGATACCTCACTACTCATGCATGATATGGCATCACTTGTGGCCGATATCCCCTTCACTTGTGGCCAAAAACACTCCACTATGGCTGATATCACCTTGCTAGGCTGATATCACCTTGCTAGGCCGATATCAACTTGCTAAGGCCAATACCCAAGGCCTATGCACGATACCACTTCACCTATGCATGATACAAGGACCGTAGGCATGATATCTTTGAGAAAGGAGGTGGTAGGATTCGAAAATTTTCACTAGTAGGTGAAACGAAGGGTATATATACTTGAGGTTCATGAAAAAGTGTGTATATGAGGTGTCATCAATTTGAGCTACTAGGTGTCATGTGTCCATGCATGGATTGACACATGTTCTTGCGTGTACTCCATATTTATCTTGATTAAAAATAAAAACTTGAGGATAATGCAATGGATAAGGGTTGGCCCCCTTTGGTTATCTTCTAGGACAAGCCACTTCCACTCACATTATTATATTCACAATTCAATGCAACCTTTCCCAAGGAAAGTTACAAGCTGATATCCATTGCTTTATTGAGGTGCTTAGCTAGATTTTGAAAAGTCAAAGAGTTAACAACACGATATGGGAGTCTCCTATTTGGCTCCTTGGCCGATAGGGACTCCCATTTAACACTACAACCCGATACACTCAATACAAGCTTAAATTAGGGTTTCCATTCAACCCCTTTCTTGGTCTTTCATCACCAAGAATACTATCACTCATAAATGATTTAAACATGGTGTATCATTAATTCTCTATCCTCTAAATGATACATAGAGGAAGTAGGAACACTCTAGAGGTGGTAAGTTTCATATCAACCCTACATTTTGGGTAAATTACAATTTGTACCAAAATTGGTGCACAAGGCACTAGCATTATTCAAATTTCAAACAAGTTCAAACTTGGAATTTAGGCTTTCCACAAGCCACCACTTAGCATCATTCTCTTTCTTATGTTGTTAAAACACTTAAGGCACGTTCAGCATGTGACATATTGCAATATAATCCCTCATATTGGGTAAATTGCACTTTGGTCCAAAATAGAGGAAGATTGCTCAAACAACATTCAATCAGGACCAAACTTGGAACATAAGTGTGTCACGTGATAAAAAAACACCTTAGAGGATTATATTAAAGTTATAAGAAACTTTATTAGCCAAAAAAATAGGGTACCATATCGGGCACAGAGGTGTGTGCTTGCTTACCATATCACTTTAGAGGTGTATGTGTGCTTCACACCATATCGAGCAAAGAGGTGTGTGTGTGTGCTTCACACCATATCAGGCAAAGAGGTGTGTGCGTGCTAACCATATCACTTTAGAGGTGTATGTGTGCTTCACACCATATCGAGCAAAGAGGTGTGTGTGTGCTTCACACCATATCGGGCAAAGAGATGTGTGTGTTCTTCACACCATATCGGGCAAAGAGGTGTGTGTGTGTGCTTCACACCATATCAGGAAAAGAGGTGTGTGTGTGCTTCACACCATATCGAGCAAAGAGGTGTGTCCGCACTTCAAACCATATCCGCGAAGAGGTGCTTGCTTGTGTGCTTGAACTCGATATCACTAAATAAGGTGATACCATCATCTTCAAGGTCTAGACCTTCGTTATACTTGTTCTAGTACAAGGATAATAGGTCTAAGCAACTACTAGAACTCATAAATATATCAAGTATTCAAGAAAATTTCGTAATTTAAAGTAGATCATCATGTATTGCAAGAAAAGATGGTGAATAATAACATGTTTGGGTTCAAGTTATATAACTCACCTTAAGAACAACTTCAAAGCTCGAATCTCTAAAGCTCCATGTTCCTAAGGTTAAAGATAACTTATCAAAAGTCCAAGGCTTGTTCACAACTCCTTCATATACAAGGAATCACCCTAGTTAAGAACTTGGTGAAGAAGAAAAGAAAGGAAGATCATAACCCTAGATTCATGCTTCAATCCAAGGTTGAAGATGATCATGGCCTCACCTTAGGATTAAGTATTGAGCTCCTTCTTGCTCCTTAGAACCTTACACGATACCTCATTACTCATTCATGCTATGGCATCACTTGTGGCCGATATCCCTTTCACTTGTGGCCA
This sequence comes from Alisma plantago-aquatica, assembly GCA_963693085.1. NCBI lineage: Eukaryota > Viridiplantae > Streptophyta > Magnoliopsida > Alismatales > Alismataceae > Alisma > Alisma plantago-aquatica. The sequence continues at coordinate 1,016,850,308 of OY856409.1, read as the reverse complement.
AAAACACTCCACTATGGCCGATATCACCTTGCTAGGCCGATATCACCTTGCTAGGCTGATATCAACTTGCTAAGGCCAATACCCAAGGCCTATGCACGATACCACTTCACCTATGCACGATACAAGGACTGTGTGCATGATATCTTAGATAAATGAGGTGGTAGGATTCGAAAAATTTCACTAGTGGGTGAAAAGAAGGGTATATATACTTGAGGTTCATGAAAAAGTGTGTATATGAGGTGTCATCAATTTGAGCTATTATGTGCCATGTGTCCATGCATGGATTGACACATATTCTTGCATGTACTCCATATTTATATTGCCATTCAAAATAAAAACTTGAGGATAATGCAAGGGATAAGGGTTGGCCCCCTTTGGTTATCTTCTAGGACAAGCCACTTCCACTCACATTATTATATTCACAATTCAATGCAACCTTTCCCAAGGAAAGTTGCAAGCCGATATCCATTGCTTTATTGAGGTGCTTAGCTCGATTTTGAAAAGTCAAAGAGTTAAAAACATGATATGGGGGTCTCCTCTTTGGCTCCTTGGCCGATAGGGACTCCCATTTAACACTACAACCCGGTACACTTAATACAAGCTCAAATTAGGGTTTCCATTCAACCCCTTTCTTGGTCTTTCATCACCAAGAATACTATCACTCATAAATGATTTAAATATGGTGTCTTTATATTTCCTATAAATGATACACTGAGTAAGTAGGAACACTCTAGAGGTGGTAATTTTCATATTAACCCTACATTTTGGGTAAATTACAATTTGTACCAAAATTGGTGCAAAAGGCACTAGCATTATTCAAATTTCAAACAAGTTCAAACTTGGAATTTAGGCTTTCCACAAGCCACCACTTAGCATCATTCATTTTCTTATGATGTTAAAACACTTAAGTCACGTTCAACATGTGACATATTGCAATATAACCCGTCATATTGGGTAAATTGCACTTTGGTCCAAAATAGAGGAGCATTACTCAAACAGCATTCAATCAGGACCAAACTTGGAACATAAGTGTGTCACATGATAACAAAACACCTTAGAGGATTATATTAAAGTTATATGAAACTTTATTAGCAAAAAAATAGGGTTTAACTCATATCCCAGGTCAGGGTCATTACAAGTTATAAACCCCTAACAAGGATTTCGTCCCCAAAATCCCAGATGAAGGAAGACAATTGTCATTTATGCATCATATCATCAAGTCTCCACATAACATCTAGATGCCATGGAGATGCCATAGAACTTTCATCAGCACAAAGTCCTTCCTTTAAAGATCATCATAAGATCTGTTACATATGACACATATTCAGTTGTCCTATCCATCACTGACTGCGGAGTCAACTTTGTGTCAGATAACACTTTCTAAGATAGAGAAGTACTATTCATACTTCAAATAGGTCAGGTATCAATCCTTATTGAATCACATCTTTTATATGATAAGATTCTTGATTCTAGGGAGTCTTTCATACTCTTCACTCAATTTAGCATTTCACCTGCAAGGAAAGACCAGAGTTACATTCTGTCACCTTCTTGGAACTACAAGTCTTATCATACATCTATTGTGACATACTAATCTGTTGACACAACACAAAAATTTCTTATGACTTGTACCAACTATCTTCCTAGTTGTACATTATCTTGTCATAAGAGAGGCCACTTATTTAAAGAAGAACTTATCTCAGAAATATCTCTAGATGTTATGTATAAGTTGCCTCAACAGATCTGGATAGGGATATTCTAAGGAATTATTTTTTACTTGATAAGCTTTTCCCAAAATGATTCTATAATTGTTTCTTCAATTAATACATCCTTAACGATGTCATGTTTATGTAGAGCATAAACCCCTAACATATGATGTCCATACTATAGTATGTAACTAGACTGATCTCATAGTTGGCCATTCCAGGTAACCAACATAAATTATCTGATTAGGAGTTATGTCTTTACTTTCTCATACCACCCGATACTTTTTAGATACCATAATTCCTTACCTTGGAATCCATCACATGTGTCGAAAACACATCACATCCTCATCATTCCCATCTCTCTGTTGTTATTACCAAAGCCACACATATAAAAGGATCTTTCTTTCATACTGGGACATTACTTGTTACACATATCTTTATCTTGGAACCAAAGTCCAAAATGAACTGATACTTAGAAAAGTATCCATCAATTGGGCACTTTTAACTCATGCACATCAAGTGTCATAAGACCCACTTTATTGCCATGTCCTTGAAAGGAAAGAACACAAAGAAACATATTCCTCTTATCACCCCATCATTACCCAGGGTTGTTTATCAAAGATAAGAGATTATCATCTCCTCTGATTATTGCATGAACTTTCACTGTTCATGAGTCATTTACTCTTATTTCATCCTCGGTTCCTTGCCATCTGCATAGGAATTATATGGATGACTACATATCATCACTCCTTTCTTTGTTATTGTCTAACATGTTTTGAACATTTTGTGATTTTATCACATTTCCCATTTACACATCATGGGAAAAGATCTTTACTATTCACACATGCTTTATCATATATGGATCATCTCCCTTGTTCTCATTCTCTTATCATGAGGATTATACTTTTTACTTCCCCATATACACAGATTGATTTGAGATCATCTCAGATTCCACTTTATTGCACTTAGGATGTGATAAAAATATCCATGCCATATTTCCAGTTTCGTTATTCTCACTAGATTATCTCAAAATGAATACTTGATTAGAGTAATCAGAAAGATAATAATCTAAGAGTTCCATACTTACATTATCTTCAATAGTTGAATATCTGGCCAGGGTATACAAGTACTGAGATTAGGTAGTATGCACTTTTTTTACTATCATATTCCTTACTTTTCATATCATTAAAAACATAAGTCTTAACATCCCTAGATTTTCTCCAGGCATCACCTCTACACCTCATCCTCTTTCGTATAGATAAGAGAAATTATGAAACATTTAAAAGAATATTGAACATAATATAAATTCTAGTTCTCATCATTTCCTTCCTAAGTTCCCATAGGGAAATCAATAGGGAAGTCAATAATAGCAATCCTTCTTATGATTATCAGATAACATCAATAGAAGGCGTATCAAAATGAAAAAGCTCTATCTGACTATTACCCCTCGTGGTCATCTACCTCTTTAGGTTGACTCAACACATAGAGTCTAGTTGTTTCATGTTGTTGCTTTTGCCTTTTTACACTATTAGGATGTAACTTTTGTAAGCCTTGCTGAGTCTGCCTCGGTTGTTGGGTCATTTCCTCCCTTCTTATTAAGCAACAGAGTTTAGTATGCTCAAAATGTTCATATCTATAACATGTCTTGTCCTCATATCATGGTCTTATCGATCTTGTTACCGATGTAGAATCTAAGTCAGAAGTTCTTACAGGTGGAAGGTTAGGACCTTTGCCTTTACTTAGTGACTACTGCCCTGGTACACTAGGCATTTATTGCACTAGTGGCACCAAAAACTTTGTCTTTTTAGAACAACTAGGCAAATGTCTCTAGAATTGTAGAGACCTTTCCTTAATTGTCAGCTTAGTGTCCCACCTTGGGCATTACCATCACAGATGTACTATCTGTCTATACTTATAGCAGAGTCTATTTTCTCACCATATGTTAATCTTTCCCACATTTTCCACTATTCCAGCATGACTATGTCATTTAGGAACCCTTGCAGAACCTAAAGCTTCTACATTTAGGACTAGTAACCTAGGTTGTAATGCTAGTATCCAGTCTACTATATGCATCACTGTTGTCCTAACATGCCCAATAAGAGCATAAAAACATGATTCTCTATCCTGATTGGGTCAAGATGGGAATTCTCAGGCACTCATTCTTCTCTTGCCTGATCCCTTGCACCCTCTCTTGGTGCAACAACATTGCTCTTAGCAATGTGTTCCACGTGTTCTCCAATCATTTTTAAACTTCACCCTTTCTTCTGCATAAGCAGAAGTCACTATAGAGTATACTGGAGGACACTAGAATAGACTCAACATCTTACTCCTATGTCTCTGTAGACTCAGCGAACCTTAAGCTCTAATACCAAACTTGTAATGACCGCCACCAAACCGACAACCAAATCATTACTAATTATGTGTAATAATCATAAGAAACAGATTAACAAAAACCACTAAAAATTAAAACCATTTTACAAAGAGATCCATTTCTAGGAAAACTCTTTAAGGAAGAACCAAAACCTTATATACATCATTGTTCACATTGTACATACATTGTACCATCTCTTCTCGAGGATAACATATAACAGTTGATTTGTCAAAACATATACTAAAGCAACATAAAACCTCGAGGCATACTAGCCAAAACTCATATTGTTCATAAATTAAACACGTACTAAATCCAAGGACCTAAGAGTATAGAGAAGACACATAGGACTTCTATCTACAAGACACGACAGACAATATACTCAACTTGAGTTGCTACTGTTGTCCCTGCTGCTATTGATGTACCTCTACAGTATGGTCTCTACCTCTTCATCTGCGTCCACCTAAAAATGTTGGTGACCAACGGGGTGAGACCCATGTCCTTGCGAGAGATATAACTCTCCGCCAACAATATTATTATCACAGTTAAATAGTATAAAATTGGGCAGAGGATTATTTTACATTAATAACACGATTTAATAACTATTTAAGCATAGTAGAGCAATATCATCTTCTGAAGCATTGCAGCTATATATGATAAAATAGTAAATCATCTATTCATTTTATAAGGAATAGGAAGAACATGTATAACATCTATCCATTTAAGATGTATAAAAGAAATGTAACTTCAACGAATGATTTCCATATTCAATCATTAAGCAAATATGCTACACGGCTGATTACATTTTACAATCACACTTATGCCCTGAGGAGATGAGGTATACCGCTCATACTCCAACCGACCACTGTGAAGTCAAAATTGGTACCATACAAGGTCAATAGAAGAGCCGACTTCCATGACCTCACTTGTCTCGGTCAGTGCGAGACCACAAGAAGGACATCTCATGTCAATTGCTAAATAACTTTCCATGGTATACTGGCAAATTTGCTATAGAGAAAAAGCCGCAATGTGCACTCTCTTCGAGATTGAGAGATTTCAGTTATCTACACATCGATCCCGGCATTCATCATCATTGGGAGATTCATGATACATCCATCCCGACATTTATAATGAAGGATTAAGAGATCTCAATTATCTACACATCAATCCCTCATTAGGGTGTAAGGATATTCGCACCCATCACCCCAGCATATTCAAAAATATGCCCTCCAGGAGATCCCATGGGAAAACATATTTCACCATTCAGCATCTACTGACATTGATGGATCTATGGTCAGAGCGCTACATGATGAAATTCCACTTGATTAATTAGGTGCATTACAATATATTTTAGCATCAAACAAGTTTCAAACATGAATTATAACATATGCTACAAAGAAAGGTGTAATACATTTAACAAGTACTTTTATAACCTTTGGAACACTTTGAATTCATAACACTTGGGATCTCAGACCCTTATCACATTATAGGGAATTCTCATCTCTTAATAATATCATCAACATGATTACTAGATCTGGGTATTCAAACCCTTAGTTCATTACTGAACATTGTTACCACTTATCAGGTAACTAATACCTCTAGGTCCTCAGACTAAGGTATACATGATACTTGCTGCACAAGCATCTTACATGGCCCACAAGTCCCATTTAAATGTCTTGTCACCTCTCACTAGGCAACAACTATTCACATGGCTCACAAGGCCCATTTAAATGTCTTGTCACCTCTCACTAGGAAACAACTAATCAAATGGCTTATGCAATAAGAGAAATACAACCTTCCCATTATTAGGGTTAGGGTTTCCCCTTTATAGTCGAATAGGGTTTCAAGGTCATATTATCAATCCAAACCCTAAATCATTGCTCCACACATCTAGGAGCATACATTGATATCATAAGTATTAAATCATACTTATTTATTCTCATCATTTATCATTAAATGATTATCAACACAAAGTATGAGTTTCTCTCTCATCATCACTAGGATATTGATTACATCATACTTTATTAATGTGACACATCGATCACAAAGACATAATTTACTTAAGCGAAAGCATTCATTAGCAACGGATTACTGAAAATCACTAAAAATTAAAACCTTTTTCAAAGAGATCCGCAAAGGACAACTCTTTCGAAAAGAACTGGAGTAATTTGATTTCATTCTGTTTCACTAGTACATATCGTTTATCATCTCATCTCAAGGATTACAACATCAATTTTTCTATTAAACTGTATACATACAACATAAGAACATTGGGGCATCAAACCAAAATCTCAGATCGATTCATTAAAACCAACTACGGACTCTGAGGACTTGAGAGTACAGAGACGACACATAGGACTCTATTCACACATATACAAAACTTGATAGCCAGTGTTTCCACCTGAGAATTCACTGCTATTCTTGGTGTTGTTGTTGTTCTTCTCTGACGATAGGGTTCCTGTCTCCTTGTCCGTATCAACCTAAAAAAAATGTGGATCCCACGGGGGTGAGACAATTATAAATTGCCCCAGCAAGAGATATAACTCTCCGCCAAGAACATTATTATTGCAGTTATTGGATTAACACTGAGCATAGGAAATTTATATTTAACAACAGCTAGTTCAATCTCTAAACCAATTAGAGCAATATTCTTATTCAAAGCATTTCAACTATAACTTGATAAAGCAGTCTGTCATTTATACCATAAGAAGTTAAAACACATGTATAAAATTGATCCTTCTAGGATCTACTAAAAAAAGTAACATCAACCCTTTATCATGGATATTCAACCCTTAGTTTATCGTAGAACACTTTTTACCACTTATTAGGTAACTAATACCTTCAAGTCATCTGACCAAGGAAATTATGATTCTTGCTACACAAGCATTCCACATAGTTCACAAAGCTCATATCACCTCTTGTTACCCCTTAATAGGCAACAAGGCATATTATGGCTTATGAAGCCCATAAACAATTTCAATAATTAAAACATCATATGGCACATAGGGCACATTAATTTCATGTTACCTCTCACTAAGCAACAAAGCATATGAAGGCTTATAAGGCCTATACAACATTTTCAATATACAGCGCATCATAGCTCATACCTGGCTATGCTCATCATCTCAACATACCTGCATGATTAGTACTCATGATAACAACTATATCCATTATATATTAGTACCATGCAATACAAGGGTTTTCTTATTACATTCATAACTCATCACTCTGTATTTGAGCTTCACATAGGATCACTCTGTGTTAGGATTTCACATAGCATCACCTTGTATTAGGGTTTCACATATCATCACCCTGTATTTAGGGTTTCACATAGCATTACCCTGCATTAGGGTTTCACATAGCATCACCCTGTATTAGGATTTCACATAGCATCACCCTGTGTTAGGGTTTCACATAACATTACCTTATGTTAGGGTTTCACATAGCATTACCCTACATTAGGGTTTCACATAGCATTACCTTGCGTTAGGGTTTCACATAGCATTACCCTGCATTAGGGTTTCACATAGAATTACCTTGTGTTAGGGTTTCACATAGCATTACCCTGCATTAGGGTTTAAGTTCATCAGTCAACTCAATTAGGGTTTTATGATCTCTTTATCAAGGATCATACCTTAATTATATATCCCATTCATTTTGAATGTGTTGAGCTTGATTGCTACATGATTATTATACATGTATGAATTTCTCTTTCTCATCCTCTCTAGGATGTTCTCTACTCCAATCTTAATCAAATTGAGTCTATTCTTTATTCAAATACATGTAATTAGGGTTATCATAATGTATTGGACTAATACATTAATATGCATCAAAGGTTAACCCCACTAAGGGTACTAATCACTCTAGTACCTTAAAGGTACAACCATTGTAATCATCATTGATTTTCATCATAAATAATCAAGTAGTTGATTAACCTTCAATCACCTTATACATCCAAATGGTTTTGATTAATTAAATCCCAAATAGTCTTGGTCACTTAGACCCCAAACGATCTTGACCAATTAGACTCCAAGCGGTCTTACTAAAATAACCTCCAAATGGTCTAATACCATTTAGAACTCCAAACGGTCTTGATTACATTGGCCATCCAATCGGTTTGAAACCGTTTAGCCAAATCAAGTTGAAACCGATTGGACATATAAAACCGTTTAGACAAAACATTTTGAAACTGAATGAACTTGGGTCTCTAAATGGTTTGAGACCATTTGGTCCCAAACGGTCTTGAGACCGTTTGATCCTAAATGGTCTTGAGATCGTTTGGACTCAAACGGTCTTAAGACCGTTTGGTCCAAACCCTCTCAAAACTGAATGGACCAAAAAGATATCCATCAACTAAATCGATTTCATGGTTTCACCTGTTGAATCCACCTATCAATTGAAACATTGAATTAACCTCAATTGAACCATTAAATCACCCTTCAATTGAACCATCAATTAGGGTTTTAAATTTAAGAAACCATCAATTAGGGTTTTAACCTAATTGAATTAAGGTTTGAAATCGAGATACCTTCAATTGTTGACATTGTTATACTAATTCTATTAAAATCATTGAATCACCACATATCCATGTCATGACCTGACCTCAAACGGTCTTGAGGTCATTTGGTTAACCTCCAAACGGTCTTGAGATCGTTTGACTAGTCCCATCATTGAAATTTGTGAAATTCAATTAGGGTTTGCATCATAGAATCGATCATCAATTGAGCTATTGATTGTATTTCAATTTGATATCACTAGATCTTCAACCATCTAATCATACTTCATCATAGACTTCCAAACGGTATTGGTTGACCTCCAAACAGTCTTGAGACAATTTGGGTGACCTCCAAATGGTCTTAAGACCGTTTGGGTTAATCAACCCAAAAATTAAATCAATCAGTTGAGAATTTCAGCACCCAACCCGATTAGGGTTTGATACTTGATGGACCTTTAATTGATGAACCCTTTGAAACCAATCAATTGGATTTAATGGGTCATAAACCATCAACATCAGCATATGAACTCCAAACGGTCAACTGTGGTCAACTATTCCAAACGGTTTTGAAACCGTTTGGTTTCAAACGGTTTGATGAAACCGTTTGGCTAACTTTATTGAAACCGATTGGACTCAAATTTTGAAACTATTTGCAATATATATTTGTGGAGGTGTGTGCTTATGATCATGTCATCATCATCAATCTATAAACCAACGAAGCTTCCTGTGATTTTCATGGTGATTGCATCAATCAATCAAATAAAATTTCGAGAATGAAGAAGGGATCAACAATTGATAGAGGTATGAAATCGATAATAACATTCAAGGGTTCAAGTTATATAACCCGCCTTCAATTGAGCTTCAAATCTTCAAACTCCACGTATTTAATGGTGAAAGAAACACCTTACACTATCCCAAGCTCGTCCTTAAGCTTTGAGTGAAAAGGAATGGCTGGAATTGAAGATGGAATGGAGATAAGAAGAAATCATGCATTGATTTTCGATTTCCACCATGGAATCAAGGTGAAAAGATGTCATGGAGCTTACCAACAGATTGGGGGTCGTTCTACTGATCCTCCAAAGCTACCATGGTCGTTTTTCAAGCAAAGAGTGGAAGTGGTTTCGAAAAAGCCTCTCAATTGAGTTGTAAAAGGTGTTTTTATAAGAAATTCAATGAGAAAGAAAATATTTTATAAAATCCTTTTAATTCCAAAATTGGTTCCACCTCTCCCCCATCAATTCCTTGCATGCAAAGACATCTTACCCTCCTTCGAATTCCTCTTCATTATCCATGAATTAAGGAAAAGCAAATTAAGCACCTTAAATCATATAATACTAATATCCCATTTTTAGTGGATATTACTTTTGATTTAACTAATGTGAGTGGGTTCTCCACTCACTTAGATATTTTCGTGCCTTTACAAGGCACATGCTCGTTAAACCATATCTAATTTCAACCATTACCATTTTGGTTGAAGGGCACTTCGATTAACATATTTATTTTTGCATTAATTTGAAGTAAAGTTCCAATTATGCTTAAATCTTGATTATTTTATTATCAAGATTCTCTTTCTTCCAAAATGATTCAAATGAGGTGCCCCTCTCAAATTATTTTCTCTACATGATTCCAAGAATCATGAGGGACCCTCTTGAAGTTGTATTTTGCATATTGAACCCTAGATTTTGGGTAAATTGCACATTACACCAAAACTAGGTTTTAATGCACAAACATTGCTCAACATGCTCTTTCTTGTTATTCAGGCCCCTACAAGCCATACCTATGCACCATTCTCATTACTATGATTCTTCAATACTAGAGGAACATTTCACCATGTAACATTTGCAATTTAACCCCTCAACTTGGGTAATTTGCACTTTAGCCCAAAACAAGTAAAACATTATTTTAACATTATTCAAAAAGGACTAAAATTGGAAAATAAGTTCCTCTTGAGCCTTAATTACTTTTCAAGAGATAATAGAAATCATATAATCAACTTTATTAAGCAAAACATCTAGGTTTAAGCATAACCCAAGTCAGAGATGTTACAATTAACTTGTCTTAACCCTTTCTTAAGGTATGTTAGTCTAGACTTATCAAAGTGCATTTAACTCATTACATCTTAATGTAACAATTAACATGACACACTTCATGTGTTACTCATACAAGTAAATTGGATTTGAGGTGCATCAAGGTGTATCAACCTTGAGGTGTTGGATGTGATATTTATCATGCCTTGGTATATCACTTCCCTCATCACTTTTAACTTATTTAAGTTTATCAACTTATCTTGTATTAGGGTATTTCTCATCCTAATACTTTATGCACTAACTCATCACATTTATCTTGTTGTGTATTGGCCATAAGTCACACACTTGAATTACCCAACTATCATCAAGTGATATGGACTCATCTTGGGTTAAGGCATTGTTGATATAGGGTTGACCATTATCAACCACTTTAGGTGTTTCACCTATCAAGGCATTAATCATACCATTACTTGGTGTTACACTCATTACTCCTAAGAGTGTCTTGCCCTCACCTTTATAAGGTGTATTGGGTTGAATCATGTATGTCAAATTGAACACTTGTATTGGGTTAGGTGTATATTGAGCTACACATCATCATATCCCTCATACCCTTACCCATCAAGGTATCAACCCTTCCAATCATATGGTGTATTACCTTCACCATACATGGATATAACATCCTCACCTCACTTGAAGATATTGGCCACATCATACTTTAGTGTATTGGCCATCACATGTTCTAGGGTATTAACCACCTTACCACTTTTTTCATCTAGTGTATTGGGTTACCCACCATATCATTTTAGAGATGTGTTCTCAACACCATATCATCCAAGAGGTGTATGCTTAACCCAATATCGGTTTAGAGGTGTATGCTTAACCCAATATCGGTTTAGAGGTGTATGCTAGCTACCCATATCACTTTAGAGGTGTATGTGTGCTTACCATATCAGGCAAGAGGTGTATGTGTGCTTCACACCATATCGGGCAAAGAGGTGTGTGTGCGCTTCACATCATATTGGAGAAAGAGGTGTGTGCTTGCTTACCATATCACTTTAGAGGTGTATGTGTGGTTCACACCATATCGGGCAAAGAGGTGTGTGTGTGTGTGTGATTCAACCCTATTTTAGGGCTTCATCTTGTGTCATATTGCATTTAAATCACATCTATACTTGCTAGAGTACATGTTATTTCCCCCAATATGCTTATTTCTATCAAATGCACTTATGGAGGCTTTTTGTATGTTTTATAAGTACTTTGTCCCCTACTTGATGGAATGGAAAGAATATGGTCCAATCTAGGGTTTCCTCAGGCTTGGAGAAGCCCAAAATGAGGCCAAAACCACTCCCAACCTATCCCAAGTGGTAAAAGAATGTTTCGAAGCAATACCCTCCATGGATGATCAAGTTCAATGCTCAAGTGCATGGGAGGGACACCAAAAAGGCCGTGGTACTCCACCACGGTCGTGGTGGACATGCCCCAAGCACAAAAAATCATTGTAACTCCCAGAATTTGATGAATATGGCCAAAACGGCCGTGGTGATCAATATGCCCGTGGCCATAGGTTCCCACCACGATCGTGGTGACCCCCCCACAATCGTGGCCATCCATTTACACCTCCCTATGATCTCCACTTTTTAATTCACATGACCGTTCCCATCCACCACGACCATGGTCTATCCTACCCACCACGTACCACGGTCGTGCTACTCACAAAACCCACCTAATTTTCACTGCTTTACCTATTTTACCCCTAACTTAACCCTAGACCCCCTAGATCCCTATATAAGCCCTAGTGGTGGCTGGGGGTCAGGGGTTGGCTGCTTAGAGTCCCATTTTCGCTCCCTTGTCACCTCCACTCCATTACACTTCACCTCCACTTCAAATCCACCCCATTCATCATTCCCACCACATAACCCCCCATATCTAAGCCTTCCATCCACTTCTCACCATCATCCCACTCCATTCCATCCAAGGAGAAGAAAGTGGACGTCCTTGCAGTAGCTGGAGGGAGGAGATTCCCCATCTACACCGAGCTCCATGGCTACTTCTTCCTCTATCTCCTTTCTTTTTGTATTTTGCTTTGTTATTAGTAGCTAGGCCCCTTGGGTGGGCTGTTTGGGGGAAATTATGTTACTTTGATACCATGTTGGGGGAAAATGACATGTAAACATTGTAATCCCATTTGTTAATGATTATATTCTCTTTGCATCTCATTCTCCATGAATTGCTTATTGGTTTGTGTGTGAACTCACCTAGGAATTTAGGCAAATTGCTTGTATGTGTGAATTTTGGGATTTGCCCCTAGGTCCAATTCTTGGATCCCTAGGTTGCCTCCCATCTTCCTACATCCTAATCAATCTCCCTAATCCTAAGTGAGATATCTAAGTAGCTAGATTAGATAATTCTAGTGCAATTAGCATGGAGCCTTCTCAAGGCTAGAATGTGGGGGAATTGGGGTCCAAAACCCTAATTTCACCTCCCCGTTACTACCCTCGGCCCCTAATATCCCTAGGAATGCCTAATCTAGAATCCTATACTTGACTAGACTCTACTTGAATTGAACCTGATCCCTAATCCAATTGAGCCTCGTAAGGGTAGTAGGGGGTGTTAGGAACTACTTTCCCTATACACAACCTAGACTCTAACTTGTTGTTTGGTTTGGATAATATAAATGGAATCATAATGTTCATATGTCACCCCCAACTTAAGTCATAAGTTCATACCCCTAAACAACCCATACCTCTCTTTATTGCTTAAAACCCTAGTTTTGTGCTTGCTTAGCTTAATTAGTTCTTTTCTTGCTTAGTTATCTTCTTGCTCTATTCTTGCCTTGTTCATGTTAGTTTAGCTCTTTAATTGCCCTTTTGCTTCTCTCTTTCTTGCCTTAGTGTAATTTTCCTTTTCATACCTAGCTTAATCCTTTCTTGCCTGTTTAGCCTTACTCTAGCCTAGGGTTAACTTAGATTTCATTATTGCCTTTAATTCCTCATTTTTTCATAGTAGTTTAATAATCAAACCACCTTTAAACCCTTAACCCTAATCTCCGCAGTAGGAACCCAACAAAACTAACCTAGCTCTAGTGCCCCCTCTTTTCCCTGTGGATCGACCCTATACTTGCCACCTTCATATACTACGACATGACCCCGTGTGCTTGCGGGTGTAGCTGTTTTAGTAGAAGTAGGTGTTAAGCTAGGTTTTATAAATTTTGAAAGTGGGGTTGCATCTATTCACAACTCCAAATTGAGTAGTGTGTAACACCATTGGAGGGAGCGCACCAAGCTTTCTAGCACTGTTGCCGGGGATTAGAGGCGCTCGGCCTAGCTAGTTATTTTTTCTTTGACTTTTCCTACTGCCCTCATCATTGCTATTCTTTATTCATCATTCTTTGCATTCTTTGTGTATATTGGTTTACTAACTTGTTCTCTTTTGTTTGGTTGTGCTTTGTGCATGTGACAAGCCATTGGAGGAAGACAAGATGGAAGGCCAAGATGCACGAACCCATCCATTTTCTCCACCGCCCTACCTCTAAGGCTATCCTAAGCCTTACACACCCCCACCACCTCCATCGCCACAACCTTCCCACCATTTCACCTTCCAACCTCAATTCCCTCCTCTACTTCAATTCCCTAGGCCATTAACAACAATGCCACCACCACAACTATCACATGCTCCCCCTACTTCCTATGAGAAAATGGATATGGTTTCAATCATGGGGTGTGACAAGGTTGTTGAGAAGCTTATCAAGGGAGGGAATCAAGTTGACTAAGATCTTAGTGAAGATCCCTTGCCAGAAAATCCTTGTTCGCAAGTGTCCCATATGATTGAACCCCCCCCCCCCTCTTTGATGCCTATGAAGACCCATTTCTCAAGAGAGAGAGAAACTATGGCATGATATTACTGAAGGTCTTAAGGCTGATTAAGAACTATGATGATGATCCCCAAGGAGAGGAAATTGTTGAGAAGCACTCAAGAAGCTTGCATGACCCATGGGAGGAAGATCAATCAAGGAAAGCATTTGAGAGGATTGCCTATGATGGGGGCATAAATATTTTGTTTTTGGATAATGGTTGATGGTGAAAGAACAAGAAGCATGGCTGAATGCATGAAACTTAGCGCTTGTGGGAGGCAACCCACATGGGTTTGGGAAATTTTGACCCAAACTTCACTTTTTGATACAATTGCTTTGTTTTTACACTTTCCAAGAAAACACACACTTGTGTTTAATATTTTTTGTCTAGTTTTAAGATGTACAGGTGGTAACAGGGTGAAATGAAGGAAATTTGAGTACAATTAAGAGAAGGATTCAAAGAAAAATCACTTTGGGTCATGTTTTTGAGTGTTTGATGTTCCTCATTTTGAGAGTAGCAGCTACAGGGACCACCACAACCGTGGCACATCAATACGGATCTGGTCATTTGCATGAAAAACACACCAAGTCCCTAGATTCAGAAGCAAAATTGAGAAAAGATGCCAAAGGACTACACCACGGTCGTGCCAGGCAGCACGGCCGTGCAACTTGATGCCACCACGACCGTGTTGAGCAGCACGATCGTGCTGCAAACCAATTTCAGCCACTGAAGGTAGATTAGTGTGGCAGCTACTACGCATATCCTCCACCACAGGGAGGAACACCTCCAGAGCCTTGAGAGAGCCATGAGCGTCTACCCTATCATCCTAAACTCCAAGATCATGTTGAGGACATAATGATTCAAAAGTTTGGGGTGGTAGGGCAGGTATGCCCTAGTTTCACTTTACATTTCACCTGCCACATCCACTTTTGTTTTCTTGTTTTTGCTATCTATCTTAGTCATCTTTACTGCTTTTCATACTTGCATATCATGTAGTTTACTTTCTTGCAATTTTTGCATAATTTTCAAAAAAAATGCTCTTCTTGCCATGCATTGCATATCATGCAAAGTTTTGGTAATTCTTGCATGTTGTAGCTAGTAGTTGCTTGTTTACTGCTTTAAGTTCAATAATATAGGGTTTAGATGTGATTGAAGGCAACTTGGCACCATTTTGGCCAATTTTGCCCAAATTTGAGATTTCTTGTCTAAAAAGTGTGTTTTGACCCAATCTCTATTGTTTTGAGTAAAAATGATTACCTTTGACAAATGCAAGTGACTTATCATTGTTTATTGCTAAATGGTATCAATTCTCAACTTTTTACATGTGCATCACCTCTCTTGTGTTTGTGAATGATTTGGTTGATTTGTGACTTGATCAAGCTATGAGCGCTTAGTGTCTACAAAAACACTTGATTGAAGTATTAATTTCATCTTGTTCATTCATGTGGTGTGATATCTAGGATGAAGTATTGGATTAATTTTCATGCAGGATGTCTTATGTGGAAAATCATACCAATGACCCCTCTTTGATCCGACTATTCTTCCACCATCTTCATACCCCTCCGCCTCATAAAACGATGCCCTAGTGCACATAATCAGCCTTGGCCACCTCCAAAAGTTTGGGGTGGCCATATCTTTATCTCCTCGCTTCACTCTATCCACCATATGCCCTATATACACCAAGGGAAAGAAAAAAAAGGGAAAAGAAAAAGAAAAGCAAAAAAAAAATAAAAGACGCTCCTATTTAATAACATTCAAATAAAGAAAAGATGAGTGGGTAACCCTTTCTTCCAATTTCATACCCATTGAGCTAGAAAACATCAAACCTAGCTCATTTTGCCCCTTTCCGCAGCCATGTGGGTCATTTGGTATGATTTGAAATATAAGATCGAATGCATGAAGGTGAAACAACACTCCTAGTCATTTTCGATTAATGCCACCATGAAACGGTTTACCCGGAACTTTATCAAAGAAATATGGATAACTTGTGTATTCTATGCGCTATATTTGAAGTTCATATGCTTTGTGCTCTCTTCATGATTGGATTGTGAAAGTAGTTGAGCAAAGAGGTGAAATGCATGTACTCAATCATCTTTGATCCCGTTTAGCAATAATTAGTTTTTACATTGCATTCATCATTTCTTGTTTGTGGAAAGTTTGTAGAGAGATTGAGTTGGAGCATACTTGAGGACAAGTATGTTTCAAGTTTGGGGTGGTGATCATCCCTATTTTAGGGCTTCATCTTGTGTCATATTGCATTTCAATCACATCTATACTTGCTAGATTACATGTTATTTCCCCCAATATGCTTATTTCTATCAAATGCACTTATGGAGGCTTTTTGTATGTTTTATAGGTACTTTGTCCACTACTTGATGGAATGGAAAGAAGATGGTCCAATCTAGGGTTTCCTCAGGTTTGGAGGAGCCCAAAATGAGGCCAAAACCACTCCCAACCTACCCCAAGTGGTCAAAGAATGTTTTGAAGCAATACCCTCCATGGATGATCAAGTTCAATGCTTAAGTGCATGGGAGGGACACCAAAACGGCCGTGGTACTCCACCACGGTCATGGTGGACATGCCCCAAGCACAAAACATCACTGTAACTCCCAAAATTTGATGAATATGGCCAAAATGGCCGTGGTGATCAATATGCCCGTGGCCATAGGTTCCCACCATGAACGTGGTGACCCCCCACAGACGTGGCCATCCATGTACACCTCCCTGTGATCTCCACTTTTTAATTCCCACAACCTTTCCCATCCACCACGGTCGTGGTCTACCCTACCCACCACGTACCACGATCGTGCTACTCACAAAACCCACCTAATTTTCACTGCTTTACCTATTTTACCCCTAACTTAACCCTAGACCTCCTAGATCCCATTATAAGCCCTAATGGCAGCTGGGGGTCGGGGTTGGCTACTTAGAGTCCCATTTTTGCTCCCTTGTCACCTCCACTCCATTCCACTTCACCTCCACCTCAAATCCACCCCATTTAACCATTCCCACCACATAACCCCCCATATCTAAGCCTTCCATCCACTTCTCACCATCATCCCACTCCATTCCATTCAAGGAGAAGAAGGAGGACATCCTTACAGCAGTTGGAGGGAGGAGATTCCTCATCTACACCGAGCTCCATGGCTACTTCTTCCTCTATCTCCTTTCTTTTTGTATTTCGCTTTGTTATGAGTAGCTAGGCCCCTTGGGTGGGCTGTTTGGGGGAAATTATGTTACTTTGATACCATGTTGGGGGAAAATGACATGTAAATATTGTAATCACGTTTGTTAATGATTATATTCTATTTGCATCTCATTCTCCATGAATTGCTTATTGGTTTGTGTGTGAAATCACCTAGGAATTTAGGCAAATTGCTTGTATGTGTGAATTTTGGGATTTGCCCCTAGGTTGTCTCCCATCTTCCTACATCCTAATCAATCTCCCTAAACCTAAGTGAGAGATCTAGTACCTAGATTAGATAATTCTAGTGCAATTAGCATGGAGCCTTATCAAGGCTAGAATGTGGGGGAATTGGGGTCCAAAACCCTAATTTCACCTCCCCATTACTACCCTCGGCCCCTAATTGCCCTAGGAATGCCTAATCTAGAAGCCTAGACTTGATTAGACTCTACTTGAATTGAACATGATCCCTAACCCAATTGAGCCTTGTAAGGGTAGTAGGGGGTGTTAGGGACTAGTTCCCCTATACACAACCTAGCATATCCATGGCCAGTTAGTAGCTTAGGTTAATTCATTTGACTCTAACTTGTTGTTTGGTTTGGATAATCTAAATGGAATCATAATGTTCATATGTCACCCCCCAACTTAAGTGATAAGTTCATACCCCTAAACAGTCCATACCTCTCTTTATTGCTTGAAACCCTAGTTTTGTGCTTGCTTAGCTTAATTAGTTCTTTTCTTGCTTAGTTAGCTTCTTGCTCTGTTCTTGCCTTGTTCATGTTAGTTTAGCTCTTTAATTTCCCTTTTGCTTCTCTCTTGCTTGCCTTAGTGTAATTTTCCTTTTCATACCTAGCTTAATCCTTTCTTGCCTGTTTAGCCTTACTCTAGCCTAGGGTTAACTTAGAATTAATTATTGTCTTTAATTCCTCATTTGTTCATAGTAGTTTAACAATCAAACCACCTTTAAACCCTTAACCCTAGTCTCCACAATAGGAACCCAGCAAAACTGAACTAGCTCTAGTGCCCCCTCTTTTCCCTATGGATCGACCCTATACTTGCCACCTTCCTATACTGCGACACGACCCCGTGCACTTGCGGGTGTAGCTGTTTTAGTAGAAGTAAGTGTTAAGTTAGATTTTATAAATTTCGAAAGTGAATCCACACGTGCACTTATGTCTATGGGGTTGCATCTATTCACAACTCCAAATTGAGTAGTGTGTAACACCATTGGCGGGAGTGCACCAGTGTGTTTCACACCATATCGGACAAAGAGGTGTGTTCTTACTTACCATATCACTTTAGAGGTGTATGTGTGCTTCACACCATATCAGGAAAAGAGATGTGTGTGTGCTTCACACCATATCGGGCAAAGAGGTGTATGTGCACTTCACACCATATCAGGCAAAGAGGTGTGTGTGTGCTTCAAACCATATCAGGCAAATAGGTGCTTGCTTGTCTACTTAAACATGATATCACTTTATAAGGTGATACCATCATCTTCAAGATATAGACCTTCGTTCTACTTGTTTTAGTACAAGGATAACAGGTCTAAGAAACTACTAGAACTCATAAATATATCAAGTATTCAAGAAAATTTCGGAATTGAAAGTAGATCATCATGTATAGCAAGAAAGATGGTGAATATTAGCATGTTTGGGTTCAAGTTATATAACCCGCCTTAAGAACAACTTCAAAGCTCCAAGCTCCAAATCTCCATGTTCCTAAGGTTGATGATGATTTATGAAAATTCCAAGGCTCGTTCACAACTCCTTCATATACAAGGAGCCACCCTAGTTTAGAACTTAGTGAAGAAGAAAAGAAAGGAAGATCATAACCCTAGATTCATGCTTCAATCCAAGGTTGAAGATTATCATGGCCTCACCTTAGGGTTAAGTATTGAGCTCCTTCTTGCTCCTTAGCACCTTTCACGATACCTCACTACTCATGCACGATATGACATCACTTGTGGCCGATATCCCCTTCACTTGTGGCAAAAAACACTCCACTATGGCCGATATCACCTTACTTGGCCGATATCAACTTGCTAAGGCCAATACCCAAGGCCTATACACGATACTACTTCACCTATGCACAATACAAGGGCTCTATGCACGATATAATAGAGAAAGGAGGTGGTAGGATTCGAAAATTTTCACTAGTGGGTGAAAAGAAGGGTATATATACTTGAGGTTCATGAAAAAGTGTGTATATAAGGTGTCATCAATTTGAGCTACTAGGTGTCATGTGTCCATGCATGGATTGACACATGTTCTTGCATGTACTCCATCTTTATCTTGCCATGAAAAATAATAACTTGAGGATAATGCAAGGGATAAGGGTCGGGCCCCTTCGGTTATCTTCTAGGACAAGCCACTTCCACTCATATTATTATATTCACAATTCAATGCAACCTTTCCCAAGGAAAGTTGCAAGCCGATATCCATTGCTTTATTGATGTGCTTAGCTCGTTTTTGAAAAGTCAAAGAGTTAAAAACATGACATGGGGGTCTCCTGTCTATCTCCTTGGCCGATAGGGACTCCCATTTAACACTACAACCTGATACACTCAATAAAGGCTCAAATTAGGGTTTCCATTCAACCCCTTTCTTGATCTTTTCATCACCAAGAATACTATCACTCATAAATGATTTAAACATGTTGTATCATTAATTATATCTCCTATATATGATACATAGAGTAAGTAGGAACATTCTAGAGGTGGTAGTTTTCATATCAACCATACATTTTAGGTAAATTACAATTTGTACCAAAATTGGTGCACAAGGCACTAGCATTATTCAAACAAGTTCAAACTTGGAATTTAGGCTTTCCACAAGCCACCACTTAGAATCATTCTATTTCTTATGATTCTAAAACACCTAAGGAACTTCAAAATTTGACATATTGCAATATAACCCCTCATATTGGGTAAATTGCACTTTGGTCCAAAATAGAGGAACATTGCTCAAACAACGTTCAATCAGGACCAAACTTGGAACATAAGTGTGTCACGTGATAAAAATACACCTTAGAGGATTATATTAAAGTTCTCAAAAACTTTATTAACCAAAAAATTGGGTTTAAATCATATCCCAGGTCAGGGTCATTACAAGTTATAAACCCCTAACAAGGATTTTGTCCCCGAAATCTCAGACGAAGGAAGACAAATGTCATTCATGCATCATATTGTAATACCCCTGACCTGGGTTATGGCCTAACCCTAGAAATTTTGGTTAAATAAGTTACTTACAACTGGTTCTAATCTTTTTAAAATTAATTAAGGCTTCTTTTGCAGTTTGTTTTCAAGTATGAGCTTAATTGCACACTATTTGCGCAATATATGGAAGTCTGAGCGAAAAGTGCAATTTACCCAAGATGAGGGGTAATATTGCAAAATGACACATGTGGAATGTGTTTTAAGTGTTTTAGTATCTCAATAAAGAGAATGATGATAAGTGGTGGCTTGTGGAAAGCCTAAATCCCAAGTTACAACTCGTTTGAACAATGTTAGTACCGTGTACACCAATTTTGGTACAATTTGTAATTTACCCAATATGTGGGGTTAAAATGTAAATTACCACATCTAGAGTGTCCCTAATCCATCTATGTATATTTTAATGGAAATATAAATAAGGGGGAGCTATTTTTGAATCACCGTTGAGTGATGATACTCTTGGTAATGAAAGACCAAGAATGAGTTGAAGGCAAGAACCTTATATGTGTTGTATCGAGTTGTAGACTTCATATAAGGTGCCTATCGGCCAAGGAGACAAAGTGGGAGCCTCCTATCTGTTTTTTGAGACTTGTAAAAGACCATGACGGGCAGAGAACCTCAAGGAGGTGGCCCATGATGGGTTTCAAAGTTCCTTACAAAAAGTGTATCGGGTTGCATATTTAATGAGATAAAGATGAGATAACTTGCCCAACAAGATAAGTAAGGGCTGAGATATTGTCTCTAGGTTACCCTCAACACTCTTGAATGGAAATATATACATGCGTGAATGCATGGACACGTGTCCACCATGCATGGCCACGTGTCATCTAGTAGCTTAAGGTGAAGACACCTCTTATATGCTTTATCTCATAAAACCAAGTATATATACTTCACCTTTCACCAACTTATGAAAGTTTACGATCCTCATAACCACTCCCCTTGGAGATATCATGAAAAGACCCTTAGTTATTATGCAAATTAGTTCAAGGATCTAGGAGAGCTTGAGCACCAAGATTTAGGTAAGGCTTTGGTCACCTTCAACCTTGGATGAAGTAGGATATCGGGTTATGAATACTCCTTTCTCTTCTTCTTCACCAAGTGCTTAACTATGGTGATCTCTTGTCCATGGAGGAGTTTTTAATGAGCATGGACCGTGGAGAAACTCTTATTCAACCTTAGGACGTGAAGCTTTGGAGCTTGAAGTTTTGAAGCTACTCACAAGGCGGGTTATATAACTTGAACCCTATCATGTTATTATTCATCACCTAAATTGCTATGCTTAAATGAACTACTTTTAATTCCGAAATCTTCTTAAATAATTGATGAAATTATGAGTTATAGTAGTTTCCTAGACCTATTTCCATGAACTTTAACTATTATAATGGAGGTCTAGAGCTTGAAGAAGATGGTATCACTTTATAAAGTGATATCGGGTTCAAGCTTACACACAAGTAGCTCTAACCCGATATGGGTATGTGTAGACTTTCCTTGCCTGATATGTTTACATGATATGCTTGCATGATATGCTTTCACGATATGCTTGCATGATATACTACATGATATGGAGTCAAGAATAGACTCTTTGCACGATATAAGGTTTAAAGTATACTTGAAAGTCGATATGAAACCCTAATTTGGGTAGCTCGATATGAGTAAAGAATAGCAAGTTATCTTGCACGATATGATTATGTAATGTATCTTTGCTACTGATACCTTGAAGTACACACATCTGATGCACAATATGAATACTTAAGTAAACCCTAATGTACGATACAAGGTATGGATTCAAGAACAAAATGTAACCCGATATGGTTGGAATACATCCACCCGATATGAAACCCTAGATAGGGTTAACCCGATATGAAGGTGGATGTTATCTCATACACGATATGAGTCATGCTTGTTGCACGATATGATAGATACCCCACTTATCCTTATGCACGATACAAGTCTAGCCTACACCTCTTAAAGATATAGGGGTGTTGAACACTCTAATCAACATAGAGTTGGAAACCCAAGATGATGGGTAAACTGAGATGAGTGGTGGATGATACCACATGTATGAGATGAATGATATCTCTAGATTGACAAAGAATAGCACCTACTTTTATCTTGTGAATGATATGAAGTTTAAACTCCTACTTCATGCACAATATGGCATGATGTAACCTATTTAGTGGAAAACCCTAGATGAGGGATTGGAATCCGATATACTCCCTTTTTTGTGTAATGAATGGTGGTATAAGAATTTAATAAGACAATTAGATTTTCAAGTTATTATATGATAAGGATGATCCTTGAAGGAATGAAGGGGATATGAGTTTCAGGGTCTACCTAAAATGGTAACCCGATATGCTACCTAAGATGGATGCCCGATATGTTACCCGATATGGATGCTCAATATGGGGCATACTTTATGAACGATATGACACTAAACACAAAGCTTATATATGATATGGGGTCAAACATCTAGTTTATATCCGATACAAAACTAATCTGAAGTAATAAGATCTAAGTGATAGTCCATCTGATGTAAGTACACGATATGATGATTAGGGTTTATATCTTCAAAACATGACATGGTGATGTGGTTATACAACATGTCGATATGAATACATGACATAAAGTAAAGGATGTGTTTAAATTATAATATGATAACACACACATCTTGATACCAATATGGAAGTGACACTCCAATCGTGTGTGATTGATTGAGTGACATATGTTGAAAGTGGTGTTAAATGAAAGATAATGTGAATTGTTAATGATGGACTAATATTCCTCAAAGAGGTGGATTGAATCAAAAGTATGATGGATTCAATATCCTAGTAAGAATGAGAGAGAAACACATGCTTGTGTTGTTTATCATTTAATGATAAATGATGAGAAAATATATAAGTATGATTGAATACTTTGATATCAACGTATGCTCCTAGATATGTGGAGCAATGAATTAGGGTTTGGATTAATAATATGAACATGAAACCCTATTCGACTATAAAGGGAAACCCTAACCCTAATGATGGGAATGTTGTATTTCTCTTATTACATAAGCCTTGTGAGGCATGTTAAATACTTACATTACAAGTATAATGATTAATGGTCTTGTGAACCATATGAATAAGTTGTTGCCTAGTGAGAGGTGACAAGATGTGTAATGGCCTTGTGATCCATATGAATAAGTTGTTGCCTAGAGAGAGGTGACAAGATGTGTAATGGTTATGAACCATATGGAATACTTGTACTATAAGTAAAATGAATACCTGGGTCTGAGGACCTAGAGGTAATGTTTATCTATTATAGAGATAACAATGTTGTGCGATGATCCAAGGGTTTGAATACCCAGATCCAGTAATCATGATAATGATGTGAAGGGATGAGAATTCCCAGTAATGTGATGAGGGACTGAGATCCCAAGTATCATGTGTTTTAAAGATCTAAAAAGTACGTGATAGATGTATTACACTTTTCTTTGTAGCATTTGTTGTGATTAAAAATGATAACTTGTTTGATGCTAAAAGAATGTTGTAGTACATGTAATACATCATTAGGAACTATAAAGCATTACTCTGACCATAGATCCATCAGTGTTAGGATTTGCTTAATGGTGAAATGGGTTCCCCGTGGCATAACTTGTAATGCATACTTTTGAGTATGTGGGGGCGTAAGTACGGATGATCATATGTGAGATGATCCCCTTACGAGCCTGAAATGAATGGGGATTTGGTTATATGTCATATCCTGGCTCGAGTGTGACTTCAGTCGTAGACTCTATGTTGAGCACGATGAATTGGCTCGCAGCTCAGAGTATGGTGCTTGTTTCACCATGACTCAGTAATTTTATAACTGGGGACAGTTATTAGTAGATGTTTCCCCTAAGAGAGTGCAGTTGATGATGTAGCTCTAAGTGAGGATGCCTACGTACCCTGGCATAGCTATTTGCAGCCGACACAAGATGTCCTACTAAGCTTAAGTAGTCTTGTACTTTACCGAGACAAGTGAGGTCATGGCAACTAACAGTTTGATTGACCTTGTATGGTACCGACTTGTGAGAAGTTTGTGGTCAGTTGGAGATGAACGGGGTATGCTTCATCTCCTCAAGGCATAAGTGTGATTGTTAAAATATGTTCAGCCATGTAGCATATCTGTTTAAGGATCGATTATGGAAAACATTGATTGATGCACAATTCAGTTATACATCTGAGTTGATAGATGTTATTTATGATCCTTTACATTCCTTACAAAGCAGATAGATGAATTATGACTCTACCATGGGTAGATATAATGTTCTCCTTGAGAAAGGAGATTATCTTATTCTATTCATACAATGATTAATCTTGCTTGTTAACATAAAAGAACCCCTGCTCAATTTTTATAATATTTATCATCAATAATAATATGGTCGGTGAAGAGTTATATCTCTCACTGGGACAATTGTCTCACCTCGTGGGATCCACAATTTTTAGGTGGACAAGCACGAAGCGGTGAGATCTTTCTGTAGGGGAGGAACAACAGCTGAGGCAGTAATGACAACACAGGTTGAGTGTGATGTTTGTCGTATCTTATAAATAGAAGTCTTATGTGTCGTCTCTGTACTCTCAGGTCCTTAGAGTTGGTTTGTAATGGTTACATGAACAATATGATATTTTGGCTTGTATGCCTCGAGGTTTTATGTTGCTCCAATATGTATTTTGATAGAGCAACTGTTATATGTTGTCCTCGATATGAGATAAAACAATGTTGTACAATGTAAATCATGATATGTATGAGTTTTGGACCTTTCAGGAAAAGTTTTTTGGACAAAGATCTCCTTGCAAAATGGTTTTAAATTTTAGTGATTTTTGTTACTCCACTATTTATGTTTATTCTACTTAATTAGTAATGATTTGTTTATCGGTTTGATGATTGTCGTTACAAGTTTGGTATCAGAGATTAAGGTTCACTGAGTCTACAAAGACATAGGACTAAGGTGTTGAGTATGTTATAGTGTTCTCTAGTATATCTAATAGTGACTTCTGCTTATGCAGAAGATAGAGTAAAGCTTAAAGATGTCTGGAGAACCCAAGGAGTACATTGTTGAAAGTAATGTTGATGCACCAACAAAAGGTGCAAGGGACCAGGCGAGAGAAGAAAGATTATCTGAGAATCCCCAAGATGATCCAACTATGATAAGGAATCATTCTTTTAATATCACTATTGGGCAAGTTAGGTCATCTATGATGTGTATAGTGGACTGGGTATTAGCAACACAACCCAGATTACCATCCCCCAATGATGAAGTTTTGGACTCCAACAGGAGTCTTGATCAACATTAGCATGTTGGAACAATGGAAAATGTTTAAAGAAATAGGTTACAACCCAAAATCAAGGTTTTCTACAGTTTTAGGCATCCTGGACATATCATAAAAGACTATCCAGAAAAGGATAATGAGGTAAGAATTAAGAAAAGGCATATCCAAACTCAGGAACATAGGCCCAGAAGTTTCAAAATGGGGAAGTTTTTGGTACCACCAGTACAACCAGTGTCTAGTACACCAGGGCAGTGGCTACCCAGAAAGGGTAAAGGACCTGATGTTCCACCAGTTAGAACTCTTAGTTTGGCCTCTACATCGATTGAAAGGCTGACAAAACCAGGGAATGCTTATAAGATGTGTTATAAATGTAAACATATTGGGCACATTAGATCCTCTTATCCCAAAATGAAGGAGGAAATGACCCAACCGCTGAGGTAGAGTCAGCAAGACCCTCAAAGGCAGTGGTCTAGTAGTGGCATTCAAGGACGTAGACAGGTGTCCCGAGTAGGTCCATCTACACCGAGCAATAGAGCATGATGTTGGAATCAGGCAATGACAAGATTCTATGAAACGAATCAGCCTGAGGCAGTAAACAAACTGCGATATGAGACAGGTCAGATGAAACAGTATCATTTTGATATATCATTTCATGATTCTATGTGTTAAATATAATAAAGTAGTTGTTATTGAGCTTCCTTTGACAAGTCCTATGAGGATACAAGGAACATGAGGACTTATATTTTGCTCAGTATTCCTTTAAATGCTTTATAATTGCTATTATCTGTGTGAAAAAGGATAAGGTATATATGTGATGCCTGGAGGAAATCCAGGAATGCTAAGTCCTATGTTTTTGATGATATGAAAAGTAAGGAGCATGATAGTAAATAAAGTGCATACTACCTAATCTCAGTACTTGTATATCGTGGCTAGGTATTCAACTATTGAAGATAAGGTGAGTATGGAACTCTTAGATTGTTATCTTTCTGATTACTCTGATCAAGTAGTCATTCTGATACAATCTAGTGAGTATAACTAAACTGGAAATATGGTATGGACATTTGTATCACATCCTAAGTGCAATAAAGTGGGATCTGAGATAATCTCATGTCAGTCTGTGTGTATGAGGAAGTAAAGAGTATAATCCTCATGAAATGAGAATGAGAACAAGGGAGGTGATCCATGTTGGATAAAGTCGGTGTGAATAGTAAAGATCTTTTCCCATAATGTGCAAATGGGGAATGTGACAAAACCATGAAATGTTCATGAATATGTTAACCAATAATAAAGAAAGTGATGATGATATGTAATCATCCATATAATTCCTATGCAGATGGAAAGGAACCTGAGATGCAACAAGTATAAATGACTCATGAATGGTAAAAGTTCATGTAATAATACTAGGAGATGATGAGGTCTCCTCTTTGATGAATAACCCTGAGTAATGATGGGGTGATGAAAGGAATATGTTTCTTTGTAAAGTATCAGTTTGTCTTGGACTTTGGTTCCAAGATAAAGATATGTGTAACATATTATGTTCCAAGATAAAAGAAAGATCCTTTTGTATGTTTGACTAAGGTATTAACAATAGAGAAATGGATATGATGAGAATATGATGTGTTTTCGACACATGTGAAGGATACCAAGGTAAGAAATTCTGGTATCCAAGATGTGTCTGTATGGGGGAGTGATAACATGACTCCTGGTAAGATGAATAATGTTGGGTTACCTAGAAGGGGCAACCTTGAGACGACTCTAGTAGGAAAATCATATGTTAGGGGTTTATTCTCTGCATAAACATAACTTTGATAAAGATATATTAATTGAAGGAATAATTGTAGAATCATTTGAGAAAAAGCTCATCACAACTAAAAATGTATGATAAGACTTGTAGTCCCAAGTGGATGACAAAACGTAACCATAATATCTCCATGAAAAAGAAATGTTAAAACTAAGTGGGTTTTGACACCTGAATCATTCTAAGTATGAATAACACTTCTTTGATATAGAAGGTGTTACCTGACACAGTATATATATTGCAAGTCAATAATGAAAAGGCAATTGAATAAATATATGAAAAATTCAAATGATAACCCTGAGTGGAAGGACTTTGTACTAGTCAAAGTTCTATGGCATCTCCATCACATCAAGATGTTATGTGGAGATTTGATGACATGAGGCATGAATGACAATTGTCTTCCTTCATCTGGGATTTCGGGGATGAAATCCTTGTTAGGGGTTTATAATTATAATACCCCTGACCTGGGCTATGGCCTAACCCTAGAATTTTTGCTTAAATAAGTTACTTACCAACTAATTCTAATCTGTTGAAAAGTAATTAAGGCTTCTTGTGAAGTTTGTTTTCAAGTATGAGCTTAATTGCACACTATTTACGCAATATATGAAAGTCTGAGTGAAAAGTGCAATTTACCCAAGATGAGGGGTAATATTGCAAAATAACACATGTGGAATGTGTTTTAATTGTTTTATTATCTCAAGAAAGAGAATGATGATAAGTGGTGGCTTGTGGAAAGCCTAGATCCCAAGTTACAACTCATTTGAACAATGCTAGTACCTTGTACACCAATTTTGGTACAATTTGTAATTTACCTAATATGTAGGGTTAAAATGTAAATTACCACCTCTAGAGTGTCCCTAATCCCTCTATGTATCTTTTAGAGGAAATAGAAAGAAGGTGTGCTATGTTTGAATCACCATTGACTGATGATACTCTTGGTAATGAAAGATCAAGAATGAGTTGAAGGCAAGAGCCTTATATGTGTTGTATCGAGTTGTAGACTTGATATAAGGAGACTATCGACCAAGGAGCCAAAGTGAGAGCCTCCTATCGGTTTGTTGAGACTTGGGAAAGACCACGATGGACAGATAACCTCAAGGCGGTGTCCCATGATGGGTTTCAAAGTTCCTTACAAAAAGTGTATCAGGTTGCTTATTTAATGAGATAAAGACTAGACAACTTGTCCTACAAGATAAGTAAAGGCTGAGATATTGTCTCTAGGTTATCCTTAAGACTCTTTCATGGAAAGATATACATGTGTGCATGCATGTAAACATGTCAACCATGCATGGCCACGTGTCATCTAGTAGCTTAAGGTGAAGACACCTCTTATATGCTTTATCTCATGAAACCAAGTATATATACTTCACCTATCACCAACTTATGAAAGTTTACGATCCTCATAACCACTCTCCTTGGAGATATCGTGAAAAGACCCTTAGGTATCGTGCAAAGCAGCTCAAGTAGATAGGAAAGCTTGAGCACCAAGCTTTAAGTAAGGCTTTGGTCACCTTCAACCTTGGATGAAGTAGGATATCGGGTTATGAATACTCATTTCTTTTCTTCTTCACCAAGTGCTTAACTATGGTGATCTCTTGTCCATGGAGGAGTTGTGAACGAGCCTGAACCTTGGAGAAACTCTTTTTCAACCTTAGGACGTGAATCTTTGATCTTGAAGTTTTGAAGCTACTCACAAGGCGGGTTATATAACTTGAACCCTATCATGTTATCATTCATCACCTAAATTGCTACGCTTAAATGAACTACTTTTAATTCCGAAATCTTCTAAAATAATTGATGAAATTATGAGTTCTAGTAGTTGCCTAGACCTGTTTACATGAACTTTAACTATTAGAACGAAGGTCTAGAGCTTGAAGAAGATGGTATCACTTTATAAAGTGATATCAGGTTCAAGCTTACACACAAGTAGCTCTAACCCGATATGGGTATGTGTAGACTTTCCTTGCCCGATATGTTTACATGATATGCTTGCACAATATTCTTACACGATATGCTTGCATGATATGCTACACGATATGGAGTCAAGAATAGACTCTTTGCATGATATAAGGTTTAAAGTATACTTGAAAGCCGATATCAAACCCTAATTTGGGTAACCCGATATGAGTAAAGAATAGCAAGTGCTCTTGCATGATATGATCATGTAATGTATCTTTGGTACCTGATATCTTGAAGTACACACATCTGATGCTAAATATGAATACTTAAGTAAACCCTAATGTACGATACAAGGTATTTATTCAAGAACAAAATGTAACCTAATATGGTTGGAATACATCCACCCGATATGAAACACTAGAGAGGGTTAACCCGATATGAAGATGGATGCTAGCTCATACACAATATGAGTCAAGCTTTTTGCATGATATGATAGATAACCCACTTATCCTTATGCACGATACAAGTCTAGCCTACACCTCTTACATGATATAGGGGTGTTGAACACTCTAATCAACATAGAGTTGGAAACCCAAGATGATGGGTAAACCGAGATGAGTAGTGGATGATACCACATGTATGAGATGAATGATATCTCTAGATTGAATATCACCTACTTTTATCTTATGAATGATATGAAGTTTAAACTCATACTTCATGCACGATATGGCATGATATAACCTATTTAGTGGAAAACCCTATATGAGGGATTGGAATCCGATATACTCCCTTTTTTGTGTGTAATGAATGGTGATACAAGAATTTAATAAGACCATTAGCTTGTCAAGTAATTATATGAAAAGGATGATCCTTGAAGGAATGAAGGGGATATGAGTTTCAGGGTCTACCTAAAATGGTAACCCGATATGCTACCAAAGATAGATACCCGATATGGATGTCCAATATGTTACACAATATGGATGCCCGATATGGGGCATATATTATGCATGATATGGCACTAAACACAAAGCTTATATCTGATATGGGGTCAAGCATCTAGTTCATACCCCATACAAAACTAATCTGAAGTAATAAGATCTAAGTGATAGTCCATCTGATGTAAGTACACGATATGTTGATTAGGGTTTATATCTTCAAAACATGACATGGTGATGTGGTTATACCACATGCCGATATGAATATATGACATAAAGTAAAGTATGTGTTTAAAGTATAATATGATAACACACACATCTTGATACCAATATGGAAGTGACACTTCAATCATGTGTGATTGATTGAGTGACATATGTTGAACGTGGTGTTAAATGAAATATAATGTGAATTGTTAATGATGGACTAATATTCCTCAAAGAGGTGTATTGAACCAAAAGTATGATCGATTCGATATCCTAGTAAGAATGATAGAGAAACACATTCTTGTGTTATTTATCATTTAATGATAAATGATGAGAAAATATATAAGTATGATTGAATACTTATGATATCAATGTATGCTCCTAGATATGTAGAGAAATGAATTAGGGTTTGGATTAATAATATGAACATGAAACCCTATTCGTCTATAAAGGGAAACCCTAACCCTAATGATGGGAAGGTTATATTTCTCTTATTACATAAGCCTTGTGAGGCATGTTAAATACTTGTATAACAAGTATAATGATTAATGGCCTTATGAGCCATATGAATAAGTTGTTGCCTAGTGAGAGGTGACAAGATGTGTAATGGCCTTGTGATCCATATGAATAAGTTGTTGCCTAGAGAGAGGTGACAAGATGTGTAATGGCCTTGTGAGCCATATGGAATACTTGTACTACAAGTAAAATGAATACATGGGTCTGAGGACCTAGAGGTAATGTTTATCTATTATAGAGATAATAATGTTGTGTGATGATCCAAGGGTTTGAGTACCCAGATCCAATAATCATGATAATGATGTGAAGGGGTGAGAATTCCTAGTAATGTGATGAGGGACTGAGATCCCAAGTATCATGTGTTTTAAAGATATTAAAAGTACGTGATAGATGTATTACACTTTTCTTTGTAGCATTTGTTGTGATTAAAAATGATAACTTGTTTGATGCTAAAAGAATGTTGTGAGACATGTAATACATCATTAGGAACTATAAAACATTGCCCTGACCATAGATCCATCAGTGTCAGGATTTTGTGAATGGTGAAATGGGTTCCCCATGGCATAACCCAGAATGCATACTGTTGAGTATGTGGGGCGTAAGTACGGATGACCATGTGTGAGTTGATCCCCTTATGAGCCCGAAATGAATGGGGATTTGGCTATATGTCATATCATGGCTTGAGTGTGACTTCGGTCGTAAACTCTATGTTGAGCACGGTGAACTGGCCCATGGCTCAGAGTACGGTTCTTGTGTCACCATGACTCAGTAATTTCATAACTGGGGACAGTTGTTAGTAGATTTTTCCCCTAAGAGAGTGCAGTTGACAATGTATCTCTAAGAAGGATGCCTACGTACCCTGGCACAACTATTTGAAGTCGACACAAGATGTCCTGCTAAGCTTAAGTAGTCTCATATTGACCGAGACAAGTGAGGTCCTTGCAACCGGCTCTCCCATAAACCTTGTATGGTACCAACTTGTGAGAAGGTTGTGGTCGGTTGGAGATGAATGGGGTATGCTTCGTCTCCTCAGGGCATAAGTGTGATTGTTAAAATATGTTCATCCTTGTAGCATATCTGTTTAAAGATCGGTTACGGAAAACAATGATTGATGCGCAATTCATTTATATTGTTGAGTCTATAGATGTTATTTATGATCCTTTACATTCCTAGCAAAGCAGATAGATGAATTATGACTCTACCGTGGGTAGATATAATGTTCTCCTTAAGAAAGGAGATTATCTTATTTTGTTCATACAATGATTAATCCAGCTTGTTAACATAAAAGAACCCCTGCTCAGTTTTTATAATATTTATCATCAATAATAATATGGTCGACGGAGAGTTATATCTCTCGTTGGGAAAATTGTCTCACCCCATGGGATCCACAATTTTTTTAGGTGGACAAGCACGAAGTGGTGAGATCTTTCTTCAGAGGAGGAACAACAGTTGAGGCAACAGTGACAACACAGGTTGAGTGTACTGTCTATCGTATCTTGTAAATAGAAGTCATATGTGTCGTCTCTGTACTCTCAGGTCCTTGGAGTGGGTTCATTATGGTTACATGAACAATCTGAGATTTTTGGCATGTATGCCTCGAGGTTTTATGTTTCTCCAGTATGTATTTTGATAGAGCAATTGTTATATGTTGTCCTCAAGATGAGATAAAACAATGTTGTACAATGTAAATCATGATATGTATGAGTTTTGGATCTTTCAGTAAAAGTTTTCTAGACAAGGATCTCCTTGCAAAATGGTTTTAAATTTTAGTGATTTTTGTTAATCTGTTGTTTATGTTTATTCCTCTTAATTAGTAACAATTTGTTGGTCAGTTTGATCATTGTCGTTACACATATCATCAAGTCTCCACATAACATCTTGATGTCATGGAGATGCCATAGAACTTTGACCAGTACAAAGTCCTTCCATTAAAGATCATCATAAGATCTATCACATTTGACACATACTCAGTTGTCCTATCCATCACTGACTGCGGAATCAACTTTGTGTCAGATAACACTTTCTAAGTTAGATAAGTACTATTCATACTTCGAATAATTCAGTTGTCAATCCTTATTGAGTCACATCTTTTATATGGTAAGATTCTTGATTCTAGGGAGTCTTTCATACTCTTCACTCAATTTAGCATTTCACCTCCAAGGAAAGACCAGAGTTACATTCTGTCACCCTCTTAGAACTACAAGTCTTATCATAAATTTGTTGTGCCATACTAATCTGTTGACACAACACAAAAATTTCTTATGACTTGTACCAACTATCTTCCTAGTTGAACATTCTCTTGTCATAAGGAGAGGCCACTTATTAAAGAAGAACTTATCTCAGAGATGTCTCTAGATGTTATGTATAAGTTGCCTCAACAGATCTGGATAGGGATATTCTAAGGAATTATTTTTAACTTGATAAGATTTTCCCAAAATGATTCTATAATTATTTCTTCAATTGATACATCCTTATCGATGTCATGTTTATGCAGAGCATAAACCCCTAACATATGATTCCCATATTATAGTTTGTAACTAGACTGATCTCATAGTTGGCCATTCCAGGTAACCAACATAAATTATCTGATTAGGAGTTATGTCTTTACTTTCCCATACCAATTGATACTTTTTAGATACCAGAATTCCTTACCTTGGTATCTGTCACATGTGTCAAAAACACATCACATCCTAATCATTCCCATCTCTCTGTTGTTATTACCAAAGCCACACATATAAAAGGATCTTTCTTCCATCCTAGGACATTACTTGTTACACATATCTTTATCTTGGAACCAAAGTCCAAGACAAACTAATACTTTTCTAAGTATCCATCAATTGGGCACTTTTAACTCATGCACATCAAGTGTCATAAGACCCACTTGATTTCCATGTCCCTGAAAGGAAAGAACACAAGAAAACTTATTCCTCTTATCACCCCATAATTACCTAGGGTTGTTTATCAAAGAGAAGAGATTATCATCTCCTCTAATTATTGC
The DNA here is from genome assembly GCA_963693085.1 of Alisma plantago-aquatica. NCBI lineage: Eukaryota > Viridiplantae > Streptophyta > Magnoliopsida > Alismatales > Alismataceae > Alisma > Alisma plantago-aquatica. Next base: position 1,016,815,825 of record OY856409.1, on the reverse strand, counting down.
ATGAACTTTCACTGTTCATGAGTCATTTACTCTTGTTTCATCCTTGGTTCCTTGCCATCTGTATAGGAATTATATGGATGACTACATATCATCATTCCTTTCTTTATTATTGTGTAACATGTTATGAACATTTTGTGATTTTACCACATTTCCCATTTCCACATCATGGGAAAAGATCTTTACTATTCACACAGGCTTTACCAGACATGGATCATCTCCCTTGTTCTCATTCTCTTATCATGAGGATTATACTTTTTACTTCCCCATACACACATATTGATATGAGATCATCTCAGATTCCATTTTATTGCACTTAGGATGTGATAAAAATATCCATGCCATATTTCCAATTTCGTTATGCTCACTAGATTGTCTCAAAATGACTACTTGATCAAAGTAATCAGAAAGATAATAATCTAAGAGTTCCATACTTACCTTATCTTTAATAGTTGAATACCTGGCCAGGGTATACAAGTACAGATATTAGGTAGTATGTACTTTGTTTGCTATCATATTCCTTACTTTTCATATCATCAAAAACATAAGACTTAGCATCCCTGGATTTTCTCCAGGCATCACCTCTACACCTCATCCTCTTTCGTACAGATAAGAGCAATTATGAATCATTTAAAAGAATATTGAACAGAATATAAAATCTAGTTCTCATCATTTCCTTCCTAAGTTCCCATAGGGCAATTAATAGGGAAGTCAATAACAACAATCCTTCTTATGAATATCAGATAACATCAAGAGAAGGCATATCAAAATGAAAAAGCTCTATCTGAATGTTACCCCTCACGGTCATCTACCGCTTCAGGTTGACTCAACACATAGAGTCTAGTTGTTTCATGTTGTTTATTTTGCCTTTTTACACTACTGGGTTGTAACTTTCATAAGCCTTGCCGAGTCTGCCTCAGTTGTTGGGTCATTTCCTCCCTTCTTATTAAACAAAAGAGTTTAGTATGCTCAACATGTCCATATCTATAACATGTCTTATCCTCGTACCATGGTCTTATCAGTCTTATTATCGATGTAGAAGCTAAGTCAGAAGTTCTTACAGGTGGAAGGTTAGGACCTTTTCTTTTACTTAGCGACTACTGCCCTGGTACACTAGGCATTTATTGCACCGGTGGCACCAAAAACTTTGTCTTTTTAGAACAACTATGCAAATGTCTCTAGAATTGTAGAGACCTTTCCTTAATTCTCAACTTAGTGCCCCTCCTTGGGCATTACCATCACATATGTACTATCTGTCTATACTTATGGCTGAGTCTATTTTCTCGCCATATGTTAATCTTTCCCACGTTTTCCACTATTCCAACATGACTATGTCATTTAGGAACCCTTTCAGAACCCAAAGTTTCTACATTGAGGATTGGTAACCTAGGTTGTAATGCTAGTATCCAGTCTACTATATGCATCACTTTGGTCCTAACCTGTCCAACAAGAGCATCAAAATAGGATTCTCTATCCTAATTGGGTCAAGATGGGAATTCTCAGGCACTCGTTCTTCTCTTGCATGATCCCTTGCACCCTCTCTTGGTGCAACAACATTGCTCTTAGCAACGTGTTCCTTGTGTTCTCCAGTCATTTTTAAACTTCACCCTTTCTTCTGCATAAGCAGAAGTCACTATAGAGTATACTTGAGGATACTAGAACAGACTCAACACCTTAGTCCTATGTCTCTATAGACTTAGCGAACCTTATGCTCTGATACCAAACTTGTAATGACTGCCACCAAACCAACAACCAAATCGTTACTAATTATGCGGAATAATCATAAGCAGCGGATTAACAAAAACCACTAAAAATTAAAACCATTTCACAAAGAGATCCATTTCTAGGAAAACTCTTTAAGGAAGAACCAAAACCTTATATACATTATTGTTCACATTGTACATACACTGTACCATTTCTTCTTGGGGATAACATATAACACTTGCTTTGTCAAAACATATACTAAAGCAACGTAAAATCTCGAGGCATGTTAGCCAAAACTTCAGACTGTTCATAAAACAAACACATACTAAATCCAAGGACTTGAGAGCACATAGATGACACATAAGACTTATATCTACAAGACACGACAGACAATATACTCAACTTGAGCTATTACTATTGTCCTTGTTGTTGTTGATGTACCTCTATAGTATGGTCTCTACCTCTTCGTCCGCGTCCACCTAAAAATGTTGGTGACCAACGGGGTGAGACCCATGTCCCAATGAGAGATATAACTCTCCGCAAACAATATTATTATCACAGTTAAACAGTATAAAACTGGGCAGATGATTCTTTTACATTAATAACAAGATTTAATCAATGTTTAAGCAGAGTATAACAATATCATCTTCTGAAGCATTGCATCTATATATGATAAAACAGTAAATCATATATTCATTTTATAAGGAATAGGAAGAACATGTATAACATCTATCCATTTAAGATGTATAAAAGAAATGTAACATCAACCAATGATTTATGTATTCAATCCTTAAGCAAATACGCTACACGGTTGATTACATTTTACAATCACACTTATGCCCTGAGGAGATGAGGTATATTGCTCATACTCCAACCGACGATTGTGAAGTCAAAATCGGTACCATACAAGGTCAATAGAAGAGCCAGCTGCCATGACCTCAACTGTCTCGGTCAGTGCAAGACCACAAGTAGGACATCTCGTGTCAATTGCTAAATAGCTTTCCAGGGTATACTAGCAACTTCACTATAGAGATACAACCGCAGCATGCACTCTCTTCGGGATCGAGAGATTTTAGTTATCTACACATCGATCCTGGCATTCATCATCATCAGGAGATTCATGATACATCCATACCGACATTTATAATGAAGGATTGAGAGATCTCAATTATCTACACATCAATCCCTCATTAGGGCGTAAGGATATTCGCGCCCATCACCCCCATATATTAAAAAATATGCACTCCAAGAGATCTCGTGGGAAAACCTATTTCACCATTCAGCAGCTACTAACGCTGATGGATCTATGGTCAGGGTGCTACATGATGAAATTCCACTTGATTAATTAAGTGCATCACAATATCTTTTAACATCAAACAAGTTTCAAGCATGAATTATAACCGATGCTACAAAGAAAGGTGTAATACATTTAACAAGTATTTTTATAACCATTGGAACACTTTGAATGCATAACACTTGGGATCTTAGTCCCTTATCACATTATTGGGAATTCTCATCTCTTAATATTATCATCATCATGATTACTAGATCTGGGTATTCAAACCCTTAGTTCATTACTAAACATTACTACCACTTATCAGGTAACTAATACCTCTAGGTCCTTAGACCAAGGTATACATGATACTTGTTGCACAAGCATCTTACATGGCTCACAAGGCCCATTTAAATGTCTTGTCACCTCTCACTAGGCAACAACTATTCACATGGCTCACAAGGCTCATTTAAATATCTTCTCACCTCTCACTAGGCAACAACTATTCACATGGCTCATAAGGCCCATTTAAATGTCTTATCACCTCTCAATAGGAAACAACTATTTACATGGCTTATGCAATAAGAGAAATACAACCTTCCCATTATTAGGGTTAGGGTTTCCCCTTTATAGCCGAATAGGGTTTCAAGTTCACATTATCAATACAAACCCTAAATCATTGCTCCACACATCTAGGAGCATACATTGATACCATAAGTATTCAATCATACTTATTTATTCTCATCATTTATCATTAAATGGTTATCAACACAAAGTATGAGTATAACATCCCTGACTTGGGTTATGCCTTAACCCTAGAGGTTTTTCTTAAATAATTCATTTATATTCTTGTTTTTATCTTTTGAAAAATAATTAAGGCTCAAGAGGAACTTATGTTTCAATTTTAGTCCTTTTTTAATAATGTTGAAATAATGTTTTACTTGTTTTGGACTAAAGTGCAAATTACCCAATTTGAGGGGTTAACTTGCAAATTTTACATGATAAAATGTTCCTCAAGTGTTGAAGCATCATAAGAATGAGAATGATGCAAAGGTATGGCTTGTGAAATCCTGAGCACCAAGAAAGAGCTTATTAAGCAATGTTTGTGCATTAAAACCTAGTTTTGGTGTAATGTGCAATTTACCCAAAACCTAGTGTTCAATATGCAAAATACCACTTCTAGAGAGTCCCTAATGTTTCTTCGTATTAATTAGAGACAATAAAATCATAGGGGTGTCTCATTTGAATCTCTTTGGAGGAGAGATAATCTTGATATTAAAATAATCAAGATTTAAGCATAATTGAAACCCTAATTCAATTTAATGCACAAATAAATATATTAACGGAAGTGCCCTTCAACAAAAAATGAGATGATTGAATTTGTATAAGTATGGACGTCCTTATGACTTGCAAAGGCAACGAAATATCTAAAGTGAGTGGAAAGCCCACTCACATTAGTTAAAGAAAAAGTAATATCCACTCAATTTTGGATATTATTATTAAAATGGTTAAGGTGCTTAATTTTTTTTCTTTTAATTCATGGATAATGAAGAGGAATTACAAGGTGTGGGAGATGGCTTCGTATGCAAGCGGTTGAGGGGAGTATGTGGCACCAATTTTGGGAGTTGAAGGAATTATTTATCACTTTCTCTCTCATTGAAATTCCCTTATATATATCCCATTTTCAACCAACGTGAAAGGCTTTTTCGATCCCTTTTTCTTTCCTTGCTTTGGCCATGCACAAAGGAGATTAGGAGAAATAGGACAACGTGCCCCAACCTGTAGGTAATCTACATAGTCATCTTCAACCTTGATTTCATGGTGGAAATCGAAATTCAATGCTTAATTTCTTCTTTTCTTCATTCAATCATCAACCTGTAGCCATTCATTTCACTCAAAGACTTGAGAACGTGCCTTGGACAATTGAGAGAGCTTCATTAACCATTGAGGACGTGAACCTTGAATCTTGGATTCATATTTGAAGGCGGTTTATATAACTTGAACCCTTAAATGTTGTTATTACATTCAATTCTTCATCACTTGTTGATCACTTTGTTCTTCTTGAAATTCCTTTGATCAAATTGATAAAATTACCATTAGAATGGCGGTAGATTTTGAAGGATCGAATCTTTATGATGATGACATCATCTTAAGCACACACCTAAATGAATACCTTGAGCAAATGGTTTCATCCCTTGAGACCAAATGATCTCAAGACTGTTTGAGGTCAAACAGTCTCAAGACCGTTTGAGGTCAAACGGTCTCCAGACTGTTTGAGGTCAAACAACCTCAAGACCGTTTGAGGTAAGGTGATGTTATAAGTTGGATGATGATCCAATTATCTCAATTTGATCTAATTCTAATGGTTTCAATGTTGGAGGGTCCATTGATTGCAAACCCTAGACCCAATAGATTGATTCAATTTCAAATCAATGGTTGATGATTCGGTTTCAAGACCAATTGGATGGATTCGGTTTCAAGACCGAATGGATGGATTCGGTTTCAAGATTGAATAGATTGATTCGGTTTCAAGATCGAATGGGTTGATTCGGTTTCATAATCAATTTATGATGATTTGGTTTCAAAACCGAATGGGTTGATTCGATTTACAATTGGTCAAGATCGATTGAAAGGTTGATCAAGACCGTTTGGAGGTCAAGCACCTCAAGACCGTTTCAAGGTCAACATCTTAAAACTGTTTGAAGGTTTAAAAGTATCAAAATCTTTTGGAGACCTAATAGCCTCAAAACTATGAAAGATCAATTAACCCTATGATTGTTAATGATGTACCTCAAAGATAATTACAATGGTTATATCTTTAAGGTACTAGGGTAATTAGTATTTTTAGAAGGGTTAATCTTTGATGCTTATGAAAGTAATATCTCAATACATTATGCTAACCCTAAATGTATATACTTGAATGAAGGGTTGACTTAATCTAATCAAGCTTGAAGCAATCAACATCCTAGAGAAGATGAGAGATAGAGGAATTCATACATGTATGATAATCATGTAGTGGATAAGCCTCAACACTGTCAACATGAATAAAATATGTAGTTAGGGTATGATCCATAATAAAGAGATCATGAAACCTTATTTGAGAGGGTTTATGAGCCCTAACCCTAATTTAGGGCAATGTCAGGTGAAACCCTAATCCAGGGTGATGCCATATGAAACCCTAATCCAGGGTGATGCCATGTGAAACCCTAATCCAAGGTGATGCCATGTGAAACCCTAATCCAGGGTGATGCCATATGAAACCCTAATCCAGGGTGATTCCATATGAAACCCTAATCCAGGGTGATGCCATGTGAAACCCTAATCCAGGGTGATGCCATATGAAACCCTAATCTAGGGTGATGCCATGTGAAACCCTAATCCAGGGTGATGCCATGTGAAACCCTAATCTAGGGTGATGCCATGTGAAACCCTAATATAGTAATGTGATGAGAGACTCTAATCCAGGGTGATGCTATGAAATGCTATATGAAACCCTACCCTAATATAGGGTGAAGATATGTAAAACCTTAATTTTGGGTTATAGTGCATGCAACTCTAATCTTGGGCAATATGATGATAAACCATAACTCTAATTTTGAGCTATGAGTTGAGAAACCCTAATTTCAGGTAATGCTATGTGAAACCCTAATATAGAAGGATGTTATGTGAAATTATAATGTAGGGTGATGTTATGTGAAACCCAAATACGGGGAGATGTTATGTAAACCCTAATTGATAATGATGGAAAACCCTATTCCTAATAATGTAATAGTGACTAATATATTGATAAGTGAAACACCTAAAGAGGTTGATAATGGATATCTTTATATCAATAATGCCTTAACTCGAGATGAGTCCATATCATTGATAATGATTGCATATGTCAATAAGTGACTTATGACCAATACATTACATGATAAATGTGATGAACTAGTGCATAAAGTATTAGGATGGGAGATACCCTAATACAAGATAAGTTGATGAACTTAAGATAAAGGTGATGAGGGAAGTGATACATCAAGACATGATAGATATCACATCCAACACCTCAAGATTGATACATTTTGATGTCTTCTAAATCCAATATACTTGGATGACTAACACATGAAGTGTGCCATGTCAATTGTTACATTGAGATGAAATGCACTTTGATAAGTGTAGGCCAACATACCATAAGAAAAGGTTAAGCCAAGCTAATAAAGTATGATGTAATTATATTCTGGTAAAGTTGGGAGAGGAACTCATATTCTATATTGATAATTAATTTAATGATAAATGATGAGAATAAATAAGCATGATTGAATACGTATGTTATCAATGTTGGCTCCTAGCTGTGTAGAGCAATGAATTAGGGTTTGATCATTATTAAATATGATCTTGAAAACCTAAATGGTTAATTATGGAAAAACCTAACCCTATTGAAGGGTGATGATATGTAAGAGAAATCCTAACCCTAAATAAGGGAATAGTGATGCTACTCTTACATTGCATAGTGTTGATATGTAATTGATATAACTGTTATTATGTAATGATCATGCATGTGATCATGAGATGATGAGCATAGCCAGGTATGAGCTACGATGTGTTAATTATTTAAATGTTTTATGGGCCTTGTGAGCCATTATATGCTTTGTTGCCTAGTAAGAGGTAACTATAGACTAAATGGGCTTTGAGATCCATGTGAGATGCTTGTGTAGCAAGTATCATGTTTACCTTGGTCAGATGACCTGAAGGTATTAGTTACCTGATAAGTGGTAACAAGTGTTCTTTGATGAACTGAGGGTTTGAATACCCATATTCCATAATCATGATGATGAGATGTTAAGGTATGAGAATGTCCATGATGAGATAAGGGATTGAGATCCCAATGTTTTATAAAGCTTTGAAAAGTATTTGATAGAAGTATTACACATTCTTTGCAGCATTTGTCCTAATAATGTTTGAGAACTTGACTGATGCCAAAATAATATGGTAATACACTTAATTAATCAAGTGGAATCTTATCATGTAGTGCCCTGGCCATATAACCATCATCGTCAGAATTTGCTGGATGATGAAACAGGTTGCTCTGTGGCATAACCCGGAATGCATATTTTTGAATATGCAGGGGTGATGGGCGAAAATATCCTTACGCCCTAATGGAGGAATTGATGCTATATAAACATTAAATCTCTAAATCCTTCATTATATATGTCGGGGTGGATGTATCATTAATCCCCCGAATGTCGGGATGGATGTATCACTAATCTCCCAATAATTTTAATGTCGGATCGATGTGAGATAAACATTAAACCTCTCGATGTTGAAGGAGTGCAGTTGACGATGTAACTCTATAGTGAAGTGTCCAGTATACCCTGAAAAGCTATTTAGCAGAGACACAAGATGTCCTGCATTGAATCTCGTACTGACCGAGATAAGGGAGGTCATGGCAGCCGACCCTTCCATTGACCTTGTATGGCATTGATTTTGACTTCACAATGGTCGGTTGGAGTATGAGCGGTATACCTCATCTCCTCAGGGCATAAGTGTGATTGTAAAATGCAATCATCCGTATAGCATGTTTGCTTAAGGATTGAATATGAAAATCATTGGCTGATGTTACATTTCTTTATGCATCTTTAATTGATAGATGATATATTTATAATTCCTTGCATTCCTTGCAAACTAGATAGATGATGTATAATTCTACCATGGGTAGATGCAATGTTCTCCTTAAGAAAGGACATTATCCTATTTTGTTCATACAATGGTTAATACTGTTGTTAATATAAAAGAACCCCTACTTAGTTTATTGCTATTTATCTGCAATAATAATGTTTCTAGCGGAGAGTTATATCTCTTGCTGGGACAATTTTTAATTGTCTCACCCCCGTGGGATCCAACTTTTTAGGTAGACACAGAATAAGAGGCAAAAACCCTATTGCAGGGAAAGAGCAGCAGCAACATCAACATGGATAGCTGTGATATTCCAGGTGGAGGCACTGGTTGTCACATTTTGTATAGAAAGTCCTATGTGTCGTCTATGTACTCTCAGGTCCTCAGAGTTAGTAGTTAGTACTTTTAATAAATAGATCTAAGATTTTGGCTTGATGCCTCGAGGTTCTTATACTTCATGTGTATAGTTTTAATAGAGCAGTTGATGTTGTAATCCTCGAGAAGGGATGATACAGGATATGTACTTATGAACCAGGATGTAAATAAAATACACTGGTTCTTGATAAAAGATTTTTCCTGTGTTTAGATCTCTTTGTAAATGGTTTTAATTTTTAGTGATTTTTAGTAATCCGATGTTATGATCGCTTCCGCTTAGTTAATAACATTTTGTTCGAATGGTGCGTCACAGTTTAGTGATATCAGAGCTCTAGGTTCGCTGAGTCTACAGAGACATAGGATTAAGGTTGTTGAGTCTGTTCTAGTGTCTTGCAATTTATCTGATAGTGTCTTCTACTCATATAGGAGAATAAGAACTTAAAGATGTCTAGATCACACGAAGAGCTTGTTGTTGAGAGCAGCAATGTTGCACCAACAGAAGGTGTAAGGGACCAGGCGAGAGAAGAATGATTGCCTGAGAACCCCCAAGATGATCCAATTATAATAAGGAATTCTTCTTTCAATATCACTGTTGGGCAGGTTAGGACTGAAATAATGAATATAGTGGACCATGTATTAGCAATACAACCTAGATTACTAGCCCCTAATGATGAAGTTTTGGACTCCAATAGGATTCTTGCTCAACATCAGCATGTTGGAGCAATGAATAATGATGAAAGGAATAGGCTACAACCTGAAATAATGATTTTCCATAGGTGTAGGAAGCCTAGACATATCAGAAAAGAATGTCCAGAAAAGGATAATGAGGAAAGAATTAAGAAAAGGCCTATCCAAACTCGGGATCAGAGGCCTAGTAATTCCAAAAAGGGGAAGTTTTTGGTACCCCCGATACAACCAAGGTCTAGTGCACTAGGGAAAGGGCTACCCGGAAAGGGTAATGGACCTTTTAGGCCATATCAAGAGTTTAGAACCTATCACCGATGTAGACAGGTAGGACATCTAGTAAGGGACAGTCCGGTTGGAAACACAATGGTAACCCAACCACCGAGGCAGAGACATCAAGGTCATCATAGGAAATAGTTTTCTGGTGGAATTCGAGGACGTGGATAGACGTCCTAGGTAGGATCAACTGCATTAATTAACAAAGCACAATGTCAACATCAGGCAACGGTAAGATTCTATGAAAAGAATCAGCCTGAGGCAGTAAATAAACTACGAGGTGAGACAGGTCAGATGAAATAGTTACTTCCTAATATATTATTTCAAGATTTCATCTGTTAAATATAAGAAAGTAGTTGTTTTTTAGCTTCCTTTGACTAGTCATATGAGGACACAAGGAAGATGAGGACTTCTATTTTACTCAGTATTCCTTTAAATGCTTTATAATTTCTCTTATTTGTGAGAAAAAGGATGAGATATAGAAGTGATGCCTGAAGAAAGTCCAGGAATGTTAAATCATGTGTTTATAATGATATGAAAAGTGAGGAACATGATAGTAAATAAAGTGTATACTACCTAATTTCAGTCCTTGTATACCCTAGCCAGGTATATAATTATTGAAGATAAGGTGAGTATGGAACTCTTAGATTGTTATCTTTCTAATTACTCTGATCAAGTAGTCATTCTGAAACAATCTAGTAAGCATAAAGAAACTAGAAATATGGCATGGATATTTTTATCACATCCTTAGTACAATAAGATGGAATCTGAAATGATCTCAGATCAATCTGTGTGTATGAGGAAGTAAAAGTATAATCCTCATGATAAAGAAAATGAGAAAAGGGAGATGATCCATGTATGATAAAGCCTATGTGTATAGTAAAGATCTTTTCCCATGATGTGGAAATGGGAAATGTGATAAAATCACAAAATGTTCATAATATGTTAGATAATAACAAAGGAATGAGTAATGACATGTAATCATCCTTATAATTCCTATGCTAATGACAAAGAACCTAGGATGAAACAAAAGTAAATGATTCATGAACAGTTGAAATTTCATGCTATAATGAGAAGAGATAACAATCCTTTCTCTTTGATAAACAACCCTGGGTGATGATGGGGTGATAATAGGAATATGTTTCTTTGTGTTCTCTCCTTTTAGGGACATGGCAATCAAATGAGTATGATGGCACTTGATGTGCATGGATTAGAAATAATCCATTGATGGATACCTAGAAAAGTATCAGTTCATCTTGGACTTTGGTTCCAAGATAAAGATATGTGTAACGAATAATGTTCCAAAGATGAAAGAAAAATCCTTTTATATGTGTGGCTTTGGTAACAACAATAGAGAAATGGAAATGATGAGGATGTGATGTGTTTTTGACACATGTGATGGATATCAAAGTAAGGAATTCTGGTATCTAAGAAATATCAGGTGATATGGCAAAGCAAAAGCATAACTCCTAATTAAATGATATATGTTGGCTATCTACCAACTGTGAAATCAGTCTAATTACATAAAATAGTATGGACATCACATGTTAGGGGTTTATGCTCTGCATAAACATAACATTGACAAGAATGTATTAATTGAAGGAATAATTGTAAAATCGTTTTGGGGAAAATCTTATCAAGTTAAAAATAATTCCAAAGATACCTCTAAGAAAAGTTCTTAATCGGTAAGTAACCTCCCCTTATGACAAAAGCATGTACAACTAATGAGATAGTTGGTACAAGCAGTATGAAAGTTTAGTGTTGTGTCAATAGATTGGATGGCACAACAGATGTATGATAATACTTGTAGTCACAACTGGGTGACAAAATCTAACTCTGGTCTTTCCTTGGAAGTGAAATGCTAAACTAAATGAGGAATAAGGAAGACCCCTTAGAATCAAGAATCACATCATAAAAAGTTATAAGTTGAGAAAGGTAATAAATCAATGAGGTTTAACACATGAATTAAATAAGGTATGTATAATGTTTCTCGGATTAAGAAAAGCATTATCTGACACAGAGTTGACTCTACAGTCAATAATGAAAAGGAAAATGGAGTATGTGTCATGTGTGACAAGTTCTATGATAACCATGTATGGAATAACTTTGTGTTGATCAAAGTTCTATGGTATCTCCATGACATTAAGATGTTATGTGGAGACTTGATGATATGATGAATAAATAATATCTGTCTTCCTTTACCTAGGATTTTGGGGATGAAATCCTTGTTAGGGGTTTATAATTGTAACATCCCTGACCTGGGTTATGCCTTAATCCTAGAGGTTTTGCTTAAATAAGTCATTTATATTCTTGTCTTTATCTTTTGAAAAATAATTAGGGCTCAATAGGAACTTATGTTTTGATTTTAGTCCTTTTTGAATAATGTTGAAATAATGTTTTACTTGTTTTGGACTAAAGTGAAAATTACCCAACTTGAGGGGTTAACTTGCAAATTTTACATGATAAAATGTTCCTCAAGTGTTGAAGAATAATAATAATGAGAATGATGCAGAGGTATGGCTTGTGAAAGCTCGAGCACCAAGAAAGAGTTTATTAAGCAATGTTTGTGTATTAAAACCTAGTTTTGGTGTAATGTACAATTTACCCAAAACCTAGGGTTCAATATGCAAAATACCACTTCTAGAGAGTCCCTAATGTTTCTTGGTATTAATTAGAGATAAGAAAATTAGAGGGGCATCTCATTTGAATCTCTTTGGAGGAGAGAGAATCTTGATATTAAAATAATCAAGATTTAAGCATAATTGAAACCCTAATTCAATTTAATGAAAAAATAAATATATTAATGGAAGTGCCCTTCAACCAAAAATGAGATGATTGAATTTGTATAAGTATGGACGTCCTTGTCCCTTGCAAAGGCAACGAAATATCTAAAGTGAGTGGAGAGCCCACTCACATTAGTTAAAGAAAAAGTAATATCCACTCAATTTTGGATATTATTATTAAAATGGTTAAGGTGCTTAATTTGTTTTCTTTTAATTCATGGATAATGAAGAGTAATTACAAGGTGGGGTAGATGGCTTCTTATGCAAGGGATTGAGGGGAGTACGTGGTACCAATTTTGGGAGTTGAAGGAATTATTTATCACTTTCTCTCTCATTGAAATTCCCTTATATACATCCCATTTTCAACCAACGTGAAAGGCTTTTTCGATCCCTTTTTCTTTCCTTGATTTGGATGTGCACAAAGGAGCTTAGGAGCAACAGGAGAACATGCCCCAACCTGTAGGTAAGCTCCATAGTCATCTTCAACCTTGATCTAATGGTGGAAATCGAAATTCAATGCTTAATTTCTTCTTTTCTTCATTCAATCTTCAACATGTAGCCATTCATTTCACTCAAAGACTTGAGAACGAGCCTTGGACAGTTTAGAGAGAATCATTCACCATTGAGGACGTGAATCTTGAAGCTTGGATTCAGCTTTGAAGGCGGGTTATATAACTTGAACCCTTAAATGTTGTTATTACATTCAATTCTCCATCACTTGTTGATCACTTTGTTCTTCTTGAAATTCCTTTGATCAAATTGATAAAATTACCATAAGAATGGCAGTATATTTTTAAGTAGCGAAGCTTTATGATGATGACATCATCTTAAGCACACACCTCAATGAATACCTTGAGCAAACGGTTTCATCCCTTGAGACCAAATCATCTCAAGGGTGATGCCATGTGAAACCCTAATCCAGGGTGATGCCATGTGAAACCCTAATATAGTAATGTGATGAGAGGCTCTAATCTAGGGTGATGCTACGAAATGCTATATGAAATCCTACCCTAATATAGGGTGAAGATATGTAAAACCTTAATTTTGGGTTATAGTGCATGAAACCCTAATCTTGGGCAATATGATGATAAACCATAACTCTAATTTTGAGCTATGAGTTGAGAAACCCTAATTTCAGGTAATGCTATGTGAAACCTTGATATAGAAGGATGTTATGTGAAATTATAATATAGGGTGATGTTATGTGAAACCCAAATATGGGGAGATGTTATGTAAACCCTAATTGATAATGATGGAAAACCCTATTCCTAATAATGGAATAGTGACTAATATATTGATAAGTGAAACACCTAAAGAGGTTGATAATGGATATCTTTATATCAATAATGCCTTAACTAGAGATGAGTCCATATCATTGATAATGGTTGCATATTTCAATAAGTGACTTATGACCAATACATTACATGATAAATGTGATGAACTAGTGCATAAAGTATTAGGATGGGAGATACCCTAATACAAGATAAGTTGATGAACTTAAGATAAAGGTGATGAGGGAAGTGATACATCAAGACATGATAGATATCACATCCAGCACCTCACGATTGATACATTTTGATGTATTCTAAATCCAATATACTTGGATGACTAACACATGAAGTGTGCCATGTCAATTGTTACATTGAGATGAAATACACTTTGATAAGTGTAGGCCAACATACCTTAAGAAAAGGTTAAGCCAAGATAATAAAGTATGATGTAATCATATTTCGGTAAAGTTGGGAGAGGAACTCATATTCTGTATTGATAATTCATTTAATGATAAATGATGAGAATAAATAAGCATGATTGAATACTTATGTTATCAATGTTGGCTCCTAGCTGTGTAGAGCAATGAATTAGGGGTTGATCATTATTAAATATGATCTTGAAAACCTAAATGGTTAATTATGGAAAACCCTAACCCTAATGAAGGGTGATGATATGTAAGAGAAATCCTAACCCTAAATAAGGGCATAGTGATGCTACTCTTACATTGCATTGTGCTGATATGTAATTGATATAAATGTTATTATGTAATGATCATGCAGGTGATCATGAGATGATGAGCATAGCCAGGTATGAGCTATGATGTGTTAATTATTTAAATGCTTTATGGGCCTTATGAGCCATTATATGCTTTGTTGCCTAGTAAGAGGTAACTAGAGACTAAATGGGCTTTGAGAGCCATGTGAGATGCTTGTGTAGCAAGTATCATGTTTACCTTGGTTAGATGACCTGAAGGTATTAATTACTTGATAAGTTGTAACAATGTTCTTTGATGAACTGAGGGTTTGAATACCCATATTCCATAATCACGATGATGAGATGTTAAGGTATGAGAATGCCCATGATGAGATAAGGGATTGAGATCCCAATGTTTTATAAAGCTTTGAAAAGTACTTGATAGAAGTATTACACATTCTTTGTAGCATTTGTCATAATAATGTTTGAGAACTTGACTGATGCCAAAAGAATATGGTAATACACTTAATTAATCAAGTGAAATCTTATCATGTAGTGCCCTAGCCATATAACCATCAACGTCAGAATTTGTTGGATGGTGAAATGGGTTGCTCCACGGCATAACCCGGAATGCATATTTTTGAATATGTGGGGGTGATGGGAAAAAATGTCCTTACGCCCTAACGGAGGAATTGATGCGAGATAAACATTAATTCTCTCAATCCTTCGTTATATATGTCGAGGTGGATGTATCATTAATCCCCCAAAAGTCGGGATGGATATATCACTAATCTCCCAATAATTTTAATGCCGGATCGATGTGAGATAAACATTAAATCTCTCGATGCCAAAGGAGGGAAGTTGATGCTGTAACTCTATAGCGAAGTTTCCAGTATACCCTAGAAAGCTATTTAGCAGAGACACAAGATATCCTACATTGAATCTCATACTGACCGAGATAAGGGAGGTCGTGGCAGCCGACTCTTCCATTGACCTTGTATGGCACCGATTTTGACTTCGCAATGGTCGGTTGGAGTATGAGTGGTATACCTCATCTCCTCAGGGCATGTGTGATTGAAAAATGTAATCATCCGTATAGCATGTTTGCTTAAGGATTGAATACGAAAATCATTGACTGATGTTACATTTCTTTATGCATCTTTAGTTGATATATGATATATTTATGATTCCTTGCATTCCTTGCAAAGTAGATAGATGATGTATAATTCTACCATGGGTAGACGTAGTGTTCTCCTTAAGAAAGGAGATTATCCTATTTTGTTCATACAATGGTTAATACTGATGTTCATATAAAAGAACCCCTGCTCAGTTTATTACTATTTATCTACAATAATAATGTTTTTGGTGGAGAGTTATATCTCTCGTTGGGACAATGTTCAATTGTCTCACCCCCATGGGATCCAACTTTTTAGGTAGACACAGAAGAAGAGGCAGAAACCCTATTGTAGGGAAAGAGCAGTAGCAACAGGGACATCAGTGATATTCCAGGTGGAGGAACTGGCTGTCACATTTTGTATAGAAAGTCCTATGTGTCGTCTCTGTACTCTCAGGTCCTCGGAGTTAGTAGTTAGTACTTTTAATTAATAGATCTGAGATTTTGGCTTGATGCCTCGAGGTTCTTATGTAGCCTGTATATAGTTTTAATAGAGCAGTTGATGTTGTAATCCTTGAGAAGGGATGATACAAGATATGTACTTATGAACCAGGATGTAAATAAAATACACTGGTTCTTGATAAAAGAGTTTTCCTGTGTTTGGATCTCTTTATAAATGGTTTTAATTTTTAGTGATTTTCAGTAATCCGCTGCCAATGATCGCTTCTGCTTAGTTAATAATGTTTTGTTCGAATGGTGCATCACAATGAGTATCTCTCTCATCCTCACTAGGATATTGATTACATCATACTTTATTAACTTGGCTTAACCCTTTCTCAAGGTACGTTAGCCTACACTTATCAAAGTGCATTTAACTCATTACATCTTAATGTAACAATTGACATGACGCACTTCATGTGTTACTCATCCAAGAAAATTGAATTTGAGGTGCATCAAGGTGTATCAACCTTAAGGTGCTGGATGTGATATTTATCATGCCTTGGTATATCACTTCCTCCATCACTTTTAACTTACTTAAGTTTATCAACTTATCTTGTATTAGGGTATTTGTCATCCTAATACTTTATCCACTAACTCATCACATTTATCCTATTGTGTATTGGCCATAAGTCACACACTTGAATTACCCAACTATCATCAAGTGATATGGACTCATCTCGGGTTAAAGCATTGTTGATATAGGGTTGACCGTTATCAACCACTTTAGGTGTGTCACCTATCAAGGCATTAATCATACCATTACTTGGTGTTACACTAATTACTCCTAAGAGTGTCTTGTGCTCACCTTTACAAGGTGTATCGGGTTGAATCATGTATGTCAAGTTGAACACATGTATTGGGTTAGGTGTATATTGAGCTAGACATCATCATATCCCTCATACCCTTACCCATCAAGGTATCAACCCTTCCAATCATATGGTGTATTACCTTCACCATACATGGATATAACATCCTCACCTCACTTGAAGATATTGGTCACATCATACTTTAGTGTATTGGCCATCACATATTCTAGGGTATTAACCACCTTACCACTTTTTTCATCTAGTGTATTGGGTTACCCATCATATCGTTTTAGAGTTGTGTTCTCAACACCATATCATCCCAGAGGTGTATGCTTAACACAATATCAGTTTAGAGGTGTATGCTTAACCCAATATTGGTTTAGAGGTGTATGCTTGCTACCGATATCACTTTAGAGGTATATGTGTGCTTACCATATCGGGCAAGAGGTGTATGTGTGCTTCACACCATATAAGGCAAAGAGGTGTATGCTTGCTTTCCATATCACTTTAGAGGTGTATGTGTGCTTCACATCATATCGGGCAAAAAGGTGTGTGTGTGCTTCACACCATATCGGGCAAAGAGCTGTGTGCTTGCTTACCATATCACTTTAGAGGTGTATGCGTGCTTCACACCATATCAGGCAAAGAGGTGTGTGTGTGCTTCACACCATATCGGGAAAAGAGGTGTGTGCTTGCTTACCATAACACTTTATAGGTGTGTGTGTGCTTAACACCATATCAGGCAAAGAGGTGTGTGTGTGATTCACACCATATCGGGCAAAGAGGTATGTGTGTGCTTCACACCATATCGGGCAAAGAGGTGTGTGTGTGCTTAAAACCATATCGGGCAAAGAGGTGTCATTCTACTTGTTCTAGTACAAGGATAACAGGTCCAAGCAACTTCTAGAACTCATAAATATATCAAGTATTCAATAAAATTTCAGAATTGAAAGTAGATCATCATGTATAGCAAGAAAGATGGTGAATAATAACATGTTTGGGTTCAAGTTATATAACCCGCCTTAAGAACAACTTCAAAGCTCCAAGATCCAAAGCTCCATGTTCCTAAGGTTTAATATGACTTATCAAAAGTCCAAGGCTCGTTTACAACTCCTTCATATACAAGGAATCACCCTAGTTAAGAACTTGGTGAAGAAGAAAAGAAAGGAAGATCATAACCCTAGACTCATGCTTCAATCCAAGGTTGAAGATGATCATGGCCTCATCTTAGGGTTAAGTATTGAGCTCCTTCTTTCTCCTTAGCACCTTGCACGATACCTCACTACTCATGCACGATATGACATCACTTGTGGCCGATATCCCCTTCACTTGTGTCCAAAAACACTCCACTATGGCCGATATCACCTTGCTAGGCCGATATCACCTTGCTAGGCCAATATCAACTTGCTAAGGCCAATAACCATGGCCTATGCACGATACCACTTCACCTATGCATGATACAAGGACCCTATGCATGATATCTCAGAGCAATGAGGTGGTAGGATTCGAAAATTTCACTAGTGGGTGAAAAGAAGGGTATACATACTTGAGGTTCATGAAAAAGTGTGTATATGAGGTGTCATCAATTTGAGCTACTAGGTTCCACGTGTCCATGCATGGATTGACACATGTTCTTGCATTTAATTAATATTTATCTTGCCATGCAAAATAAAAAATTGAGGATAATGCAAAGGATAAGGGTCGGACCCCTTTAGTTATCTTCTAGGACAAGCCACTTCCACTCACATTATTATATTCACAATTCAATGCAACCTTTCCCAAGGAAAGTTGCAAACTGATATCCATTGCTTTATTGAGGTGCTTAGCTCGTTTTTGAAAAGTCAAAGAGTTAAAAACACAATATGGGGGTCTCCTCTTTGGATCCTTGGTCGATAGGGATTCCCATTTAACACTACAACCCGATACACTCAATACAAGCTCAAATTAGGGTTTCCATTCAACCCCTTTCTTGGTCTTTTCATCACCAAGAATACTATCACTAATAAATGATTTAAACATGGTGTCTCATTCATTCTTTCTCCTCTAAATGATACATATAGGAAGTAGGAACACTATAGAGGTGGTAATTTGTATATCAACCCTACATTTTGGGTAAATTACAATTTGTACCAAAATTGTTGCACAAGGCACTAGCATTATTCAAACAAGTTCAAACATAGAATTCATGCTTTCCACAACCCACCACTTAGCATAATTCTCTTTCTTATGATGCTAAAACACTTAAGGAACGTTCAACATGTGACATATTGCAATATAACCCCTCATATTGGGTAAATTGCACTTTGGTCCAAAATAGAGGAACATTGCTCAAACAACATTCAATCAGGACCAAACTTGGAACATAAGTGTGTCACATGATAACAAAACACCTTATAGTATTATATTAAAGTTCTAAGAAACTTTATTAGCCAAAAAAATAGGGTTTAACTCATATCCTAGGTCAGGGTCATTACACAAACTTCATATCTGTTGGAACTTATTTGAGTCCTCAAGTGAACTAGGAAAGAAATTTAAAAACATTTAAATAAATTACATATAAATATAAAAAATTAAAGCATTGGTTTGGTTAAGTCTGTGATATATTACTTACACTGGGATATTCAATTTTCTTTTGAGGGATATGATGATGCCTAGCTCGAAATACACCTAACTCAATACATGTGTTCAACTTGACATATATGATTCAATCCGATATACCTTGTAAAGGTGAGGGAAAAACACTCTTAGGAGTGATGAGTATAACACCAAGTAATGGTGTAGCTAATACTTTGATAGATGAAATACCTAAGGTGATTGATAATGGTCAACCCTATATCAAAAAATGCCTTAAACCGAGATGAGTCCATATCACTTGATGATAGTTGGGTAATTAGAGTGTGTGACTTATGGACAATACACTACAAGATAAATGTGATGAGTTAGTGCATGAATATTAGGATGAGAAATACCCTAGTACAAGATAAGTTGATGAACTTAAGTAAGATGAAAGTAATGAGGGAAGTGATACATCAAGGCATGATAAATATTATATCCAACACCTCAAGGTTGATACACATTAATGCACCTCAAATCCAATATACTTAGATGAGTAACACATGAAGTGTGTCATATCAATTGTTACATTAAGATGTAATGAGTTTAATGCACATTGATAAGTGTAGGCTAACATACCTTGAGAGAAGGTTAAGGCAAGATAATAAAGTAGGGTGTAATTAATATCCTAGTAAGGGTGAGAGAGAAACTCATACTTTGTGTTGATAATCATTTAAGGATAAATGATGAGAATAAATAAGTAAGATTGAATACTTATGATATCAGGGTATGCTCCTAGATGTGTGGAGCAATGAATTAGGGTTTGGATTGTTAATATGAACTTGAAACCCTATTCGGCTATAAAGGGAGACCCTAACCCTAATAGTTGTTGCCTAGTGAGAGGTGACAAGATGTCTAATGGCCTTGTGAGCCATATGAATAGTTGTTGCCTAGTGAGAGGTGACAAGATGTTTAATGGCCTTATGAGCCATGTGAATAGTTGTTGCCTAGTGAGAGGTGAAAAGATGTTTAATGGCCTTGTGAGCCATGCAAATATTTGTTGCCTAGTCAGAGGTGATAAGATGTTTAATGGCCATGTGAGCCATGTAAATAGTTGTTGCTTAGTGAGAGGTGACAAGATATTTAATGGACTTGTGAGCCATGTGAATAATTGTTGCCTAGTGAGAGGTGATAAGATGTTTAATGGCCTTGTGAGCCATGTGAATAGTTGTTGCCTAGTGAGATGTGACAAGATGTTTAATGGCCTTGTGAGCCATGTGAATAGTTGTTGCCTAGTGAGAGGTGACAAGATGTGGTACTCAGTGATGAGTTTAAGGGATTGATGTTCCATAATGAAAGTGAAAGGGAAACATAAAGGTATTTCAACTACTATGGAATCCTTAGCAATATGGATATGATCTCACATGATTGGTACAATCCAATACCTGGTTGTAATATCACATGATTGGTACAATCCAATACCTGGCTATAATATCACAGGATTGGTACAATCCAATACCTAGTTGTACTCTTACAAGATTGGTATAAAGCTGGAACATGATGATATTATCACATGATAAGCTTGAGATGTTGGTATAATATGATGGGTAAATGAGACACATGTTCTTCATATTCCTTATAAAGTGAATAGATGATTTACTGCTCTATCATAGACAGCTGCAATGTTTTAAAAGTTGAGAATGTTCTAATCTGCTTATCCACAGTGATAAACCTTGCTTAATAATATAAAATAACCTCTACTTAGTTTAATACTAATTACCTGTGATAATAACATTATTGGCAGAGAGTTATATCTCTCGTTGGGACAATTGTCTCACCCTATGGGATCTACATTTTTTTAGGTGGACCTGCACCAGGGGGTAGAGACCGTACTACAAAGGAAGGACAACAACAGTAGGGGCACCAGTAACAACTCAGGTTGAGTGTACTGTCTATTGTGTCTTGTAGATATAATTCCTATGTGTCATCTCTGTACTCTCAGGTCCTTGGAGTCAGTTCGTAATGGTTTCATGAATTATCTGAGATTTTAGCTTGTATGCCTCGAGGTTTTATGTTACTTTAGTATAAGTTTTAATAGAGCAACGATTATATGTTGTCCTCGAGATGAGATGGAACAATATGTGTACAATGTGAATTATGATATGTATGAGTTTTGGATCTTTCAGTAAGAGTTTCCTGGAAGAGGATCTCCTTGTAAAATGGTTTTAAATTTTAGTGATTTTTGTTAATCCGTTGTTTATGATTATTCCGCATAATTTGTAATGATTTGGCTGTCGGTTTGGTGGCAGTCATTTCAGTTCCTATCCTGCTTTTAGTATATGCTAGTTTGCTTATTACTCACCATGCAACTATTTATGTTTTGTGATAAAATTGGTGTGATATTGTTAAAAGGCAAGAAACTCTCATATTAGTTTTCTTCTTTAAATGTTTTCTTTTATATCCATTTGGATATTATTTATCTCTCTTGAATGGGGAATCCTTGATAATTATATTGAAATCTTTTTTTCTTAATATTTCTCAATTCATATTTACATGCATATACTAGCTTTTATGTTGATAACATCCATTTTGTCTTCTCTTACAGGGTATCCTTCCAACCCCTTCAGTGAAGAACACGATGGACCCAACATAATGACTTGGACTTGGATTATGGAAGATGATCTTTGTGAGACAGACTTGAAATAGTTTGGATATCTCTCTGCCTAGTAAAGAAGATGTATGTTATATGTAAACCCCGTGTGGGAGATTTTTATGTAACCTTGTAAAATTAAATATACTCATTGCATTTACTTATACTTCTATACTTTGGCCTTGCATACCATTTATTTGAGAAAAGAAAATACACCTATCACAACATACCTGTTAAGTGAGTTTGGATTTGATGGGTTTATTCCTCAATAGAGTAAGGAGTAGATCCCCTCTCAAGTCCCACTCCTTACATCATCAAAGTGGCTCCTCCTCGGGTGTGAATCATGTGTCATCAAAAAATGAACACATGTTATTGGATAATCATAATTAAAATGTAAATTTGATGAAAAAATCATACTCATTACTATAACTCCTTCAGTTTTGCATCATGCTTCCAGTTCATTTGATCCAAGTTTTGAATAATATTTAAATTGCTTTTTGACGGGCTAGTGGATATTAACAAGGTCACCCTTTGGGTCCACTTCTTTTACCCTTGTAATATAACCAATTTTCCATGATACCAACAACAATTACAAGATCCTTCTCATTTCTTGGTATCTTAATCATGTGACTATTATTGTGGACATGAAGGAGGTATCCATGATGCTCGACATCATTCACAATATGGTCCAAGTTTGGGTCTTCATTTGAATGTTTATATGAGCTTTTTGGCATACATAATGGTATGAAGCTTGATAAGGGACTATTTCCTATAGACATTGAGAGACTTTTGATGGGAGTGAAGTTACTTAAGAGAAGATTTTAATAGGGACAATGGTTTTATTAAGGGGTTACCTTGAGGTGGGTTGCTAAGGTTGTTGACTTGATGTAAATTCTTCCACAATATTGTGATCCACAAAGTGATCACCTTTTACTGCGATCTTGCATGAGTATTGTCAAGCTTTTGTTTAGACTAAGGGCACATATACTTGCCCACATGGAGGAGGAAACAATGTGGTTCATTGGAGGCTTATAGGACATTAAAGTTTGCAAAGGTCCTTTATTCAGGCCTTCACTTGTAGGTGGATTACCTACCCATTCATGTAACACCCCTGACCTGGGTTATGGCTTAACCCTAGAAGTTTTGCTTAAATAAGTTACTTACCAACTATTTCTAATCTTTTGAAAATTAATTAAGGCTTCTTGTGAAATTGTTTTCAAAGTTTGAGCTTAATTGCAAACTAATTGTGCATTATATGAAAGTCTAAGTGAAAAGTGCAATTTACCCAAGATAAGGGGTTACATTGAAAAATGTCACATTTGGAAAGTGTTCTAAATGTTTTAGTATCTCAAGAAAGAGAATGATGATAAGTGGTGGCTTGTGGAAATCCTAAATCCCAAGTTATAACTTGTTTAAGCAATGCTTGTACTTTGTGCATCAATTTTGGTACAATGTGTAATTGACCCAATATATGGGATTGAAATGCAAAATCACCACCTCTAGAGTGACCCCACTTCCTCTATGTATCCTTTTGTGATAAAGTGGATTCTGGCTTAATTTTGAGGACAAAAATTCTTTGAAGGTATGTAGGATGTGATGGAGTGGACTTTTGGAATCCTTAAATCTCCAATAATATATTATAATTCATATCTTGAGTTATAATGAGAGTTCCAATGGGTTTAATAAAGTTTGAGTGTTAATTGAGGTTGATATAATGATTAATATCCCTAAGTTCATGCCTTTTTGGAGTATTTAATTGAATGAGTATATAGATGAGTTTTGTCCCCATTTTGAATGGAATTTAGATCAAGAGGTAGGGAAGCTATGGTTAAAATTTGGTGGTAATTGGATGTTCCTAGAGGAAGTTATTAAGGTTTGAATTTGATAAATAATGTGCATATTTGATGATTCATAGACCTAAGTTTGTGATTTTGTATCAGTATCACACCCCTTAGTTGAGCCAAGCTATGTGGCCGAATACTGGCCCTTTAGTCTTCTCGATCTCATAGTTGTCAGCCTGGAGGAGTGAGCCGCAGACCTGGTCTTGTGAGTGACCTGTCACAGCTGTTGGATGCAGATTCAACGACAGTCAAATCATCTCCAAGCTCTGGATCTTGAGGAGTCATGGAGCAGTGAGGCGTGCAAGCACCCACGCCACCGCGATCTCTGAACTTGCATCGAACAGAAGAGGTGACCAAATAGTTAGTCTTGACTCATCTTAAGGAGAAACTTGACCCCTTAGCTGTAGCCATTGGTTCTCGGTGCAGATAGACAGAGCCCTCCTTACCCACTAACTCTCCATTGCAACCTACAGGTAGTGGCTGGAAGTAGAATATGGAGCTAGAGAGGAGATCAGAGGGAGATAAGAAGGGGGAAATGAAGCATGAGTTCAGGGGAGTCCAACCCTACCATTTCAGTGGACACCTGATGTGACGATGGTAGTCGACCAACCCCAGTTGGTCGAAGATGGAGGTGAAGCTAGGGGACAAGTGTGGAGTGCTTCTCACCACGAACGTTGGCTGTGGGCGAGTTCGTGGAGGCCTAGGGAAGCTTTCCAAAGCTTCAGATCGATGCGAAGATGAGCAGAGGCAAGTCACCTCTTCATGCTCTACCACGATTGAACCGGAACGGTGGCACCCTAGTGGAGAAGGAGCTCCATAGCCGACGACTCAGAGACGAGTAGTCATGGAGGTGCGGAAGAGGCCACCGAAGGTGTGGTGCTGTTTGCACTTTATGGGGAGGAGGAGATCGACGCTGCTTGCTCGTCGGAGCCAAGCCATGCGGCGGCGCCCACGTGAAGCAGAGGAGATGGGCGAGTTCTCAAGATCGAGATCGCATGAGAGAAGGAAAGAAAGGGAGGACCGGGTCTGTAGCCTTGAACTGGGTCCAACCGCAGAATCGGCCTACTCAGTAGTTAAACCAGGCGGATCCAGGAGCGCCACGTGGAAGCTCGCGATTGACCGCAAAAAGGTAATGATTTAATAAATTGTCAGATCTTTGACAATCATAGAAATTAGTATGTTTATCCAAAAATTACAAACAAGGTACCATAATGTTCAAAAAAATAAGTAGAACAACATGAGATCACAATATCAGTCTTTTGTTGCACTAATAAAAATGATATCATGTAAGATGTGAAATGCTCATATGATGGATAATAGATATCAAACGATGCCCTAAAATTATGAGAAAATACAAGTAAATCATAATTCATGTTTATAATGCATATGATGCCAGTAACGATCATGTTATGACACATAATCATGTAATTTGCTGAGAATGGCTAATTAGGGCTGATAACCCTAAAGAAAATGTAATAAATACATGCATGCTCAATAAATGGTGAAATTTACAGAGTAGGTTCATATCACTGATCTGAAGGTAAGATGTAAGTCAGATATCTGTTAGATGCATAAATTTCATGTTATATGAAGATGACCCATAATACATGTGATGAAACCCTAATTTGAGTGATACATGTAACTTAGGGTTAATATGTATAAATAATGATATGGAACCTAACATTGAGATTATGTATCCTAATCTAGAACACAACATCAGTAACATAAATCCCACGTAAGGATGAAGATAAGACAAGTAATAATGTATATAACATAATGATCTAAGTAAACCCTAAAATGAACACGACTAGGGTTAAGATGATTAGAATCTGATGCTAGTATATGATCTTGTCTTAATCAAGGGTTTGACCCAGATATAGTTGACATAAGGATATATCTGATATTAGGAATATTGTTTATGTTATCTTGATCTAAGGTACGCCATTACCTCTTACTTGGCTTATTATACAATATGCTTGTGTTATATGTGTAGTAAAATATTTGGCATATGATATTGGTTGAAATGATTGTTCTTATATGATATGTTGCATGCTTTTTCCATACTTATTGCTATGAACACATGAAACATAATAAATATG
This sequence comes from Alisma plantago-aquatica, assembly GCA_963693085.1. NCBI lineage: Eukaryota > Viridiplantae > Streptophyta > Magnoliopsida > Alismatales > Alismataceae > Alisma > Alisma plantago-aquatica. The sequence continues at coordinate 1,016,789,549 of OY856409.1, read as the reverse complement.
TTCCATTATATCTAAGAACTTCAACTCTTTGGTAGTAAAGTGCTGGAAATAAGTACTTCAACTCTTTGGTAGTAAAGTACTTGGAAGTGATCCAACTCTTTGGTAGTAGATCACATTGTGAAATGATCCAACTCTTTGGTAGTAGACCATAAAGGCCTTAATGCATTCTATTCTCAGGTAGTAAATGCATGGATGCTATAAAGGAAAATGTGCTTAAAATATGTTTTTTTTTGTTAATGAACATCTTTGTGCAAGTATATGATTTTCTTATATTTCTTCTGTTACTGCCAAGCATTAGTTTTATCTTATTGCCAAGATATGATGAGAGGTATATAAAAGACACATAGGCATACTCAGTATAATATTCATGAATATTGTGCTGATGTGTACCACATGTAATCTTTTATTTAGGTTGTGGTTATGCTCTTGAAGATCCAAGATAGTTGTGAGTTGTATGGCGAGCTGATGTACAGGTGGACCTGTTGTCTTAAGATCCCATTGTTTAGATGTAGTACGTGTATATGTATAAGTTTGTTATTCGATATGTAATATCAAATGTTGTAACAATTCATTATGTAATTATATGTTGAATGGTGAACCTGTGTTGTATGGTTTTATTTTTGTTCATGCACATGTGCTACTGTGTTTCCTTCTGACTTCCTCTGATTTTCTCTTTCTTAGCCTAGTGTGTGATGTTTAAATTGGGATTCTCACTGAGGTGAGGGTTTCAATTTGGACATCACACATCAGATTAAGTATTTAGAAAATACGGGGACGTCACAGGTGGTATTAGAACATGAACAATAGCAAAGTCTGACATTTTCTCATTATGCAACTCAAAACTAAAGAACCTCGAACTTAATAATCTTTAGGGTTAGATTAGTCGTCTTTTAGAGACTAGATCTGACCTAGCCTCTAGGTTAGCACCTACATGTCTGAGAACTAGGTCTAGACTGGTGCTTGTTCTATAGCAGGTCCTTAGATGTCATCCTTTCCTTATAGTGCAGCGGTATGGGACGTTGCATTATTTGGAAATGACGTGCATCAAGGGAGGAGAAACCCTAGACATATGGCGCTCATTGTCTAGAGTAGATACACTAGTCTACACCATGTTCTCATTGTTTCACTAGTTTTCATGGCACTATACTCTCTACTATGTGTGGGACACTCATTTTGTGGATTTGGTTTTGGATTCCAATTAGACCGAACCTCAATAGTTTTCTCTGACGCTTGTTTTATCAGAGAATAACTATATAATATTTTAATTATATATATGTATTACAAAAATGTCTCCCCACACATGTACGAGTAGGAGGTGGCCATGCAACCTAAGTGAAAGTGTATGACATCAGTCTAGAAGAGAGAGTAGTTCTAGATTAGATGTCTAGAGCCTTGTTGGAATATATGATAGATGTAATAGATGATATAAGTTTTGATGATGCAAGTAAATAGGCTTTTATGAGATAAGATATGTTAAGTTAAGATAAGTTGTGACTCAGAATGAGCCTCAAGCTCTTTTATAAAGGAGGACCTCTAGTGTTTGGACCAGTTATAGGGTTAACTCCAGAGAGAGAGTGAGACCCAGAGGGAGATGGTTAGAGAACCTAAACTCCAAGATATGAAAATTATGAGATATGTGATATGATATGTCCTAAACTAGACTACTCCTAAGTGAACGAGTTGAGTTGCTCTATGCGTGATTCCTATAATCTTGTTGAACCCTAGATGTCCTTGGGAGGACCAAACCCTAGAAGCAGAGAAAGGCCGGTTATATGTGCATTTGTGAATATGAATATGAGTGTCTGCCATCTGGGTGAGGGAGAGAGCCCAAGACCCTGGAGGAGGTAGCTATGTTAGTTTCTGTGAAGCCTCATGCTCGGGTTGGTGGTTTCCCACATAGGAATCTAGTGGTGTATATAAGAGAGTTTTGGGTAAGCATGTTTCATGGGTATAGAACCTATGAAGAGTATGTCATAGCATATCTTTGGTTTGTGCTTATGTGGCTAGAGCTTGTAAGGCGATCACTAGTGCCAATGAGGTATACCTGAGAACCCTAGACCGAGAGGGAAGATATAGTTTGTACATATGAGATACTCATAGAGTTGAGTTAGCTCAGAGAGACTGAGCATGACACTACCCTCATGATATGGTTCAGGAGAACCTCAGTTGGACTAGATGAAGTTTTTATATATGTTTAATAAGTCACTCACATAAGTTGGTTTAGCACAACCATGATAAAATATATGTAAGATGGTAATCTAATCTTGAGATATGGATATGAGATGATGGAAATATAGAAATGGTTTAATAGATATCAAGGCATAAGTGGTTAACCATGTACATGAATAATGATGATAATTTGATAGTGTTGGTTAATCTTGTGATGAATTCATTAATAAATGTTGCAATTTATTATGAGTAATGAAATAAGACCATATGAATGAACATGTTACATGAGGTGTTAATCTTAGTGCTTAATAAATATGAAATATAGTTAGACAGTTAGCACAATAGCAATTACGACACATTGATATGATCTAGATGGATAAAGCGGGTTAACTTTAGTTAGCTCCCTCCTAAAAGGCTTATGTTAATGTTGAACATGTTCTAACAATTAGCTCAATATAATGTTGATGACACCTTGATATAATGAGCTAACTTTAGTTAACTCCTTTAGAACATGGTAATATGATGCGGGAACCCTAATGCATGGGTAAAGATAAGGATGCAACCTTAACATATGAGATATGTCATGACATAATCAAAGTTTCTAAACCCTTGTTTCAATCTTTTATGAAGGGGTGTTTTACCTTAGATTTTAAAACCTCGTAATAGTGGTTTAGATATGATTATGGTTTACTTTCGAGGACGTAAGTTCTTTTAAGATGTATATGATGTGATAAAGTGGATTCTGGCTTAATTTCGAGGACAAAATTTCTTTTAAGGTACGTAGGATGTGATGGATTAGACTTTTAGAATCCTTAAATCTCTAATAACATATTATAATTCATATCTTGAGTTATAATGAGAGTTCCAAGTGTTTTAGTAAAGTTTGAGTGTTAATTGAGGTTGATATAATGATTAATGTCCCTAAGTTCATGCCTTTTTGGAGTATTTAATTGAATGAGTATATAGCTGAGTTTTGTCCCTATTTTGAGTGGAATGTAGATCAAGAGGTAGGGAAGCTATGGTTAAAATTTAGTGGTAATTGGATGTTCCTAGAGGAAGTTATTAAGGTTTGAATTTGAGAAATAATGTGCATATTTGATGATTCATAGACCTAAGTTTGTGATTTTGTATCAGTATCACATCCATTAGTTGAGCCAAGCTATGTGGACGAATCCTGGCCCTTTAGTCTTCTCGATCCCTTGGCTGTCAGCCTGGAGGAGTGAGCCGCGGACCTGGTCTTGTGAGTGACCTGTCACAACTGTTGGATGTAGATTCGACGACAGTCAGATCAACTCCAAGCTCTGGATCTTGAGGAGTCATGGAGCAGCGAGGTGTGAAAGCACCCATGCCACCACAATCTCCGAACTTGCATTGAACAGAAGAGGTGACTGAATAGTTAGTCTCGACTCGTATTAAGGAGCAACCTGACCCCTTAGTTGTGGCCATTGGTTCTCAATGTAGATAGAGAGAGCCCTACTTACCCATCGACTCTCCATTGCAACCTACAGGTAGTGGCTGGAAGTAGAATATGGAGATAGAGAGGAGATCAGAGGGAGATAAGAAGGGGGAAATGAAGCATGAGTTTAGGGGAGTCCAACCCTGTCGTTTCAGTGGACTCCCGAGGTGGCGATGGTAGTCGACCAACCCTAGTTGGTCGGAGATGGAAGTGAAGTTAGGGGACAACTGTGGAGTGCTTCTCACCATGAACGTTGGCTGCGGGCGAGTTTGTGGAGGCCTAGGGAAGCTTTTTGGAGCTTCAAATTGAAGCAAAGATGAGCAGAGGCAAGTCACCTCTTCGTGCTCTTCTGCGGATGAACCAGCACGGCGGCGCCCTAGTGGAGAAGGAGCTCCACATCCGACGACTTAGAGACGAGTAGCCGTGGAGGTACGGAAGAGGCCGCTAAAGTTGTGGTGTTGTTTCCACTTCATGGGGAGGAGGAGATCGACGCCGCTTTCTTACTGGAGCCAAGCCGTGCGGCGGCGCCCACGTGAAGCAGAGGAGACATACGAGTTCTTGAGATCGAGATCGCGTGAGAGAAGGAAGGAAAGGGAGGACCGAGTCTGCAACCTTGAACCGGGTCCAACCGCAGAATTGACCTACTCAACAGTTGAACCAGGCGGGTCTAGGAGCGCCACGTGGTACCTCGCGATTGGCCGCAAAAAGGTAATGATTTAGTAAATTCTCATATCTTTGACAAATCATAGAAATTAGTATATTTATCCAAAAATTACAAACAAGGTACCAAAATATTTAGAAAAATAAGTAGAACAACATGGGATCATAATATCAGTCTTTTGTTGCACTAATAACAGTGATATCATGTAAGATGTGAAATGCTCATATGGTGGATAATAAATATCAAATGATGCCCTAAAATTATGAGAAAATACCAGTAAATCATAATTCATGTTTATAATGCATATGATGCTAGTAATTATCATGTTATGAAAAATAATCATGTAATTTGCTGAGAATGGCTAATTAGGACTGATAACCCTAAAGAAAATGTAATAAATACATGCATGCTCAATAAATGGTGAAATTTATAGAGTAGGTTCATATCACTAATATGAAGCTAAGATGTAAGTTGGATATCTGTTAGATGCATAAATTTCATGTTATACGAAGATGACCCATAATACATGTGATGAAACCCTAATTTGAGTAATACATGTAACTTAGGGTTAATATGTATAAATCATGACATGGAACCTAATATTCAGATTATGTATCCTAATCTGGAACATAACATCAGTAACATAAATCCCACATAAGGATGAAGATAAGACAAGTAATAATGTATATAACATAATGATCTAAGTAAACCCTAAAATGAACACGACTTGGGTTAAGATGATCAAAATCTGATGCCAGTATATGATTTTGTCTTAATTAGGGGTTTGACCAAGATATAGTTGACATGAGGATATATCTGATATCAGGAATGTGGTTTAGGTTATCTTGATCTAAGGTATGTCATTACCTCTTACTTGGCTTATTATACAATATGCTTGTGTTATATGTGTAGTAAAATACTTAACATATGATATTGTATGAAATGATTGTTCTTGTATGATATGTTGTATGATTTTTCCATACTTATTGCTATGAACACATGAAACATAATATATTTTTTTCCATTATATCTAAGCACTTCAACTCTTTGGTAGTAAAGTGCTGGAAATAAGTACTTCAACTCTTTGGTAGTAAAGTACTTGGAAGTGATCCAACTCTTTGATAGTAGATCACATTGTGAAATGATCCAACTCTTTGGTAGTAGATCATAAAGGCCTTAATGCATTCAACTCTCAGGTTGTAAATGCATGGATGATATAATGGAAAATGTGCTTAAAATATGTTTCTCTTTTGTTAATGAACATCTTTGTGCAAGTATATGATTTTCTTATATTTCTTCTGTTACTGCCAAGTATTAGTTTTATCTTATTGCCAAGATATGATGAGAGGTATATAAAAGACACGTAGGCATACTCAGTACAATATTCTTGAATATTGTGCATGTGTACCACATGTAATCTTTTATTTAGGTTGTGGTTATGCTCTTGAAGATCCAAGATAGTTGTGAGTTGTATGGCGAGCTGATGTACAGGTGGACCTGTTGTCTTAAGATCATGTTGTTTAGATGTAGTACATGTATATGTATAAGTTTGCTGTTTGATATGTAATATCAAATGTTGTAACAATCCATTATGTAATTATATGTTGAATGGTGAACATGTGTTGTATGGTTTTATTATTGTTCATGTGCATGTGCTACTGTGTTTCCTTCTGACTTCCTCTGATTTTCTCTTTCTTAGCCTAGTGTGTGATGTTTAAATTGGGATTCTAGCTGAGGTGAGGGTTTCAATTTGGACGTGACACATCAGATTAAGTATTTAGAAAATCTGGGGACGTCACACCTTTAGAGGAAAGAGAAATAAGGGGGCGCTATGTTTGAATCACCATTGAGTGATGATACTCTTGGTAATGAAAGACCAAGAATGAGTTGAAGGCAAGAGCCTTATATGTGTTGTATCGAGTTGTAGACTTGATATAAGGAGCCCTATCGACCAAGGAGCCAAAGTGGGAGCCTCCTATCAGTTTGTTGAGCCTTGGCAAAGGACATGACGAGCAGAGCACATCAAGGAAGTGGCCCATGACAAGTTGCAAAGTTCCTTACAAAAAGTGTATCATGTTGCTTATTTAATGAGATAAAGACGAGATAACTTGCCCAATAAGATAAGTAAGGGCCGAGATATTGTCTCTAGGTTATCCTCAAGACTCTTGCATGGCAAGATATACATGTGTGCATGCATGGACACATGTCAACCATGCATGGACAATGTCATCTAGTAGCATGAGGGAAAGACACCTCATATATGCTTTATCTCATGAAATCAAGTATATATACTTCACCTTTCACCAACTTATGAAAGTTTACGATCCTCATAACCATTCCCCTTGGAGATGTCATGCAAAGACCCTTAGGTATCGTGCAAAGCATCTCAAGGATCTAGGAGAGCTTGAGCATCGAGCTTTAGGTAAGGCTTTGGTCACCTTCAACCTTGGTTGAAGTAGGATATTGGGTTATGGATATTTTTTTCTTTCCTTCTTCACCAAGTGCTTAACTGTGGTGATCTCTTGTCCATGGAGGAGTTGTGAATGAGCCCTGGACCTTGGAGAAGTTCTTCTACAACCTTAGGACGTGAAGCTTTGAAGCTTGGAGATTTGAAGCTGTTCACAAAGCGGGTTATATAGCTTGAACTCTATCATGTTATTATTCATCGCCTAAATTGCTATACTTAATGAACTACTTTTAATTCTGAAAATATTCTGAAATAGTTGATGAATTTATGAGTTCTAGTAGTTTCTTAGACTTGTTTCCATGAACTAGAATAGATAGAATGAAGGTCTAGATCTTGAAGAAGATGATATCACTTAATAAAGTGATATCGGGTTCAAGCACCTAAACAAGTAGCTCTTACCCGATATGGTAATATGCATGCACTAGTTGCACGATATGCTTGTGAGATTGTATCTCCTTGCACGATATGGAATGAAGTTCCTACCTTGGAACATGATATGGTGTTAACCATAAACCTTTGCATGATAGGAAGTCAAGTATAGACTCCTTGCACGATACATGAACAAGTGTATACTTGTGAGACAATATGAAACCCTAGTTGGGTACCCAATATGAGTAAGTTAAAGCAAATATTCCTTGCCTGGTATGATCATGTAATATACCCCTGATACACGATACCATGAAGCACACATTTGGTGCATGATATGAATAAATAAGTAAACCCTTATGCACGATATAAGGCATGGATTCTAAGTGTAATCCAATATGGTTGAAACACCTCAACTCGATATGAAACTCAATATAGGGTTAACCCGATATGGGGATAATGGATAGCTCATACACAATATAAGACATGCCCTTTGCATGATATGGGAGATACCCATTTACCCTTATGCATAATACAAATCTAAAACTACATCTCTTGCACAATAAGAGATAGTGAACACTCTAAACGATATAGAGTTGGATAATTCCTAAGTGATGGGTAAGCCAATATAAGTGGTGAGTGATATATACCACATGGATGATATGAATGATACCCCTTGAAGGATAGGAAAGTACCTACTCCTACAATATGAGGTTCAACTCATACTTCATGCATGATATGGCATAATTTACCCAAGTTGTACGACGTCGACTTCCCCAACGCCCCCACAGGCGGTTCTCCAACGGGCTCATGCTATTCGACGAGCTCGGTACGTAAGAGTACATCTATATTCATGCTCTTTATATCATAGTCCCCTTTTTCTCCTTACATGGGGGCACCACATCCCCAACCTTGCATACAATTTGTAAGTGAAATTAAACATATTGTATCTTAAAGAGAATATGTAAACTGAAAATAAACTTTAAACATTAACAACATAGAAAATACACATTTACTTTAGATCATTCATTTTATCTTAATCTTAATAAGAATACTTAAACTGCACCGAAGTTTCTCTTCTCTTATGCACCGAAGTGCCTCTTAGGTTGTACTGAAGTGCCTCTTCTCTTATAAACCAAAATGCCTATTAGTTGGCTCCAAGGAGCCTCTTAGTGAGGATCTTGTATAAGTTATTTTCTTTATCTTTATCTTAACATTAAAAACTCTTATATCTTATTCCTTACCTCTTATTGTTAACTTTATTCATGAAAAGTGATACGATAAAGTTTGACAAGAAAAGTACATGCAATTCATTATTGATCTATTAACTTTTATCTTCATAAGCAATTGAAATGATAGTTTTACATAGCATTTCGTCTACATTGTACATGCATACATACAATCAATAATTATTTCCAAAGTGAATGCACCACTTACCTTTTTTAGAGAAAGATCCCAGTTGCTTTGCTTAGGTTGAAGAAATTGTAATCACATTATTGGGGTTGATGAACCCTAATTACCCTATTCATAACATTTTTCACATTGATTGCATTTATTCATTATCTTAAATCCTAATGTTACATATTAATAAATAAGGGTTAGAATGAAGGGAAGAATACTTGAAACTTGGAAATTTGAAGTCCTCATTCAAAACCTTTCCCAAACAGATTTGAACTCATTTTTTTAAATAAATAGTTGATTCAATAATTGGCTAATAAAAAAAAATTAAACAACCAATTTTTTGAATATTTGAAACCTTATCCAGGATTCAGGTCCCACGATTAGTTTTCCCTATGGTTGGATGTATCCTAGACAACGAGACTCACCTACATAGCACGTACAACACTCACTGAAACAAAAGCAAACAATGACAATGTACATGGCGACATGCCATAAACAAATCCAGATTAAGGGCAAAAATAGGAAAGCCATGACTATGATTGTTTCTTCTTCGATTAGAGGAAACAAAGAGGAAAACACCAAGAAGCCTTGGATTGAAATTTGATTTGTTGCCCTTGTCATTAAGAACCAAGGTGTTGGGCACCTTCCTCATTGTATGTGGATCTTGGCAAGCCCAAATGCTGGCTAAGGCGTGGTTGGATTCACCCTAGGACTCCTTCCATCATGAAACAACAGAAGGTGAAGCAGAAACCATAATGTCAGTAAAAATTGCTTCAATTGGGGTTGCGTTGAGTTTTTTGATCCCTGGAGAAGGTCTAAACAATATACACACCTAACAAGGTGATCAAAAGAGGTGGATTTTTGAAATGATGTTGAGAAACTAGTTAAATATGGAAAAGGGGCAATGTCATAATGCCTTTGATCTTGACAAATCACTTGTTGTTGAAGCTTCCTAGGGATGTGGTGGAGTCTATTGTGACTCCGGATGGGATGGTAAAGGTCGAAGAAGTTTCACTGCAATTGATCTTGAGGGGGATTACAGACCGGGTAGGGGAGGCTATAGCGAGGGTGCTAGAGGGGAAGATTTGAAAAACACTAGAGGGGGGGGGGGTGAATAGAGTTTTTGAATAATTTTAACAATTTATTTTAACTCAAACAATCACAATTAAAAATTAGAACAAGGAGACAGGTGTTTAGAGTGGTTCCAACTTTAGCAACTACTAAAGTTGTCAGTCCACTACCCGGTTGCTTACCCAACTGGGATTTTGAAAGTATTTATTTTATTACCTTCCCAAGGATTTATACAAAATACAATACTTTCCTTAACACCCTTTGAACAGCCTTCACTTGAAGTAGGTGCACCAACTTTGAGGTAGCCTTCATGAAGTAAATCCAAGCTCCCCCTTGAAGTAGCCTTCCTCTCTAGAAGTAACCTCCCGTTGCACCAGCCTTCTGAAGTAGCTCAAAGTCACCTTCTTCACCAAGAAGAACTCTACCCTCTCCAATCAGCAGCCTCCAACCTAGGAGTAGCAAGGAGAGTACAAACGATAATAGAGAACAAGAAAGAAAAAGGAAATTACAACTTATCCTTTGTAGCCCAAGGCTTGATTTGCCTAGATCAAGCGTATAGATCTCCTAACCAAGTGTGTGGACTTGTGATTGCAGTGGGTAGGAGATACTAGCCTATGGGACACGAATTATGAGCTAAGAAATGAAATGGCCAATTGTCACAATGCTCAAATTGCTCACAAACAGATTGCTCAAAGTATGCTCAAGGATTTCTCAAGTGTAGCAAGTATGTTTGAGTGTCCTATGGCTTGTCATATTTATAGGAATGGTCTAAGGATGCTTAAGGACGTTCTAGACGACTTCTAGGGGTTTCTAAGTGCTTAACTAGCCGTTAGGTACAAAGTTTTTGCTTTAACAACGACTAATTAATTAATTCTGCAGTTGCTGTCAGAGATCGTCTCGGTCGAGGAATGGTCGACCGAGACACCTACTCGGTCGAACTTTTGTCGACCGACAGGCTCTCTGGAACAAGTGATTTGCAACGTCTATCTCCAACTGCCAACTACCTTGTTAGTTGTGTCTAACGGCTACTTTGGATCTTTCTCGGTCGAGAAGATTGTCGACCGAGAGTGTCTCGGTCGAGGAGTTTGTCGACCGAGATTGATCCTGTTTCAATGTTTTCAATTTAGGCACTAATTATATGTATGAGTGTGCATATGTGATCCTATTTGAAGGGAATGACTTATCTAAATGTGGTGTTTAGCTAGGGAGAATCTAACACTTGATTTACATGCAATCTAAGTACTTGTACATTATATATTTGTACAAGTTTTTACAAAGCGATTACATTGCATGAAAAACATAAATGTAAGCATATGGATTTCCCTAGTTGCTTTGGCATCCACCTTAATCCTGCATACTTAAGTAGCTCGTTAGATCAATAAGAATGAAATGTTTGTCATAATCAAAACAAAGAGATTTATAGATGTCCATTTAGCCAACAATCTCCCCCTTTTTGAAGATGACAAACATTTCCTAAATATAAAAATAAAGGAAATATAAACCATATGAGTTTCATACCTTTAGATTACCTTTTGTAGCTTTTCCTCTTGTTTATAAAATGTGTGCTTATTATTCCCCTTGAATTATGGAACATGAAATCCAATTCACTAGGGAAGATAGCAACTTTCAATGTAAAGCCAAGAGTTTATTCATGAAACTCATTGATTGAGTTTTTATAAGTTTTAGTTTTATATTTATTTCTCCCCCTTTGTCATTTCAAAAAGATATCCGTTTAGAAATAAAAACTCCCCCTTAATTAGATGTCCCATCAAATCTAAAGAAAAAGATGTCCATTTAAAAACCAAAATATCATGATGTAAATAAGAATTTTGTTTAAGTAGCACAAATATCATTTTTATGAAATTCATAGATTTCTTCATAACCAAGAGTAAAAATACTAAGGTTGTAACAAGCTCCAAATGATGTTTGCAATGTTTTTGTAAGCTTCTCAATCAAATAATCAAATTTGTTTCTATGAGCTCCCCCTTAATCTTATACTATGCTCCCCAAGATATAAGTATTTTGCAATAGATGTCATTTTAGCCATAACTTGAACTTTTAGGTATTTGCAAAGATGTTCATCCTTTTTGATTTACTTGTATTTATTATCGACAATATTGGGACAAGTTAATTATACTCTTAATCATAAAATGATATCCAAATAGTTTATTATGTCAAACTTATTTTAGGTCGAATTCGACTACGACCATAGCGCCCCTTGGTCAAATTTCATTTTAACCAAGAGGCAAGTTTGCAGATTTTCAAATTGAACATATCGAGTATAATATCTGCATAAAATTTGATTGAGTATCAAGTTGAAGCATACTACTTGATATAAGTCTTAAACGAAGGCTCAATTTATATCTCAATTCTTCAAAGATACTAATTTAGAGATTTTGTCAAATAGTATATAACCAATAAATCATTTTGCTTGCCGAATATTATCATGGATCCATGCATATAATTTATCATTATCTATGCGTTCAAAATTTTTGAAAGTATATCCATGATGTAATGATAACAGCAATAGTATATAACAACAAAATTTGTAGGGATGATTTTCCATTCATCAATCACAAATAGATAGCAATTTCATTAATTTTTCAAAGAATTTCAGCAATTTTGCAACAGACTGGAAATCAGTGACATACTCGGTCGACAATTTCTCGACCGACAGTGTCTCGGTCGATAGTCTCTCGACCGACAATATTTCTGGAACTGTTAATTGCTTCCAAATAAAACATAACTATGCAAGTTAAATAAATAGATACTTAAATTTATTTGTTATCCCATTATGTTGAGTTGAGATAGACGTAGAAATATACAACTAAGGTTCTTGGTCATATCTCAACTTGATTCTGTTCATTTAGTTTGGAGGTTTTGGAACCCAAACTAACTCGACATCTTTTCTCTTGTAAGGGCATGAAAAAGAATAGTGACCAAGGCGCAAACAATAATGACAGCATATCGAGTCAACCTCATATCTTTTTCTATGGTTGTGTTCTGTGTTGTCCTTGGGTGAAAATGTTCCTTTAGGTACATATATAGATTGATGGGTTTGTGACTTTCTCCAACTAGGTTGTTGATAGGATTTCCCTTTAGGCTTGTAACCTAGTCCTCTTCTCCCAATTTGATGATAAGAATTATCTAAGATTTGATCAAGAATGCCATTATTATTCAAATTACTAACTTTTTGTTGTAACTTGGTAATCTCTTCCATTCTCTTCTTGATATCTAGTTTTGCTTGATCTAGATTAGATGACAATGAATTTCTTTCTTTGACAATAGAATCATAATATAGATGGTTGCATAAAATGGGTTGTTTTTGAAGATCATTCACTTGACTTTGCAAATTATTCTTCTCTAAAGAAAGTAGATTACAATTTGCCTCTATAGATTTTATCTCAATATCATGATCTTCAATGATCTTTTTAAGATCTTCGTTTTTGGATGTAATAGCAAGAAGCTTAACATGTAATTCATCATCTGCTTTATTATATTTCTTTAATTTCTTCTTGCATTCAACATATTTAATATGTGTTTCTTCAAGGCTAGCAACTAGTTCTTCTTTAGATAAATCAAAAAGACTTACCTCTTCTTCTTCTTCCTCGCTAGTTGTAGCAATGAGACAGTCTTTGTTATCATCTTCTTTCTTTGATCTCCATGGGCATCTAGTTGTTATGTGGCTTGTTCCTAAGCACCAATTGCAACATGTTGTAGTTTTGTCCAAGCAGCACCTTTTGTTGTGATTGTAATCACCATTTCCCTCCATTCTTCAAGACCTGGTTAGGGTTCCTTGAAGCCTGCTCTGATACCAATTGAAAAACACTAGAGGGGGGGTGAATAGAGTTTTTGAATAATTTTAACAATTTATTTTAACTCAAACAATCACAATTAAAAATTAGAATAAGGAGACAGGTGTTTAGAGTGGTTCCAACTTTAGCAACTACTAAAGTTGTCAGTCCACTACCCGGTTGCTTACCCAACCGGGATTTTGAAAGTATTTATTTTATTACCTTCCCAAGGATTTATACAAAATACAATACTTTCCTTAACACCCTTTGAACAGCCTTCACTTGAAGTAGGTGCACCAACTTTGAGGTAGCCTTCTTGAAGTAACTCCAAGCTCCCCCTTGAAGTAGCCTTCCTCTCTAGAAGTAACCTCCCGTTGCACCAGCCTTCTGAAGTAGCTCAAAGTCACCTTCTTCACCAAGAAGAACTCTACCCTCTCCAATCAGCAGCCTCCAACCTAGGAGTAGCAAGGAGAGTACAAACGGTAATAGAGAACAAGAAAGAAAAAGGAAATTACAACTTATCCTTTGTAGCCCAAGGCTTGATTTGCCTAGATCAAGCGTATAGATCTCCTAACCAAGTGTGTGGACTTGTGATTGCAGTGGGTAGGAGATACTAGCCTATAGGACACGAATTATGAGCTAAGAAATGAAATGGCCAATTGTCACAATGCTCAAATTGCTCACAAACAGATTGCTCAAAGTATGCTCAAGGATTTCTCAAGTGTAGCAAGTATGTTTGAGTGTACTATGGCTTGTCCTATTTATAGGAATGGTCTAAGGATGCTTAAGGACGTTCTAGACGACTTCTAGGGGTTTCTAAGTGCTTAACTAGCCGTTAGGTACAAAGTTGTTGCTTTAACAACGACTAATTAATTAATTCTGCAGTTGCTGTCAAAGATCGTCTCAGTCAAGGAATGGTCGACCGAGACACCTACTCGGTCGAACTTTTGTCGACCGACAGGCTCTCTGGAACAAGTGATTTGCAACGTCTATCTCCAACTGCCAACTACCTTGTTAGTTGTATCTAACGACTACTTTGGATCTTTCTCGGTCGAGATATTTGTCGACCGAGAGTGTCTAAGTCGAGGAGTTTGTCGATCGAAATTGATCATGTTTCAATGTTTTCAATTTAGGCACTAATTATATGTATGAGTGTGCATATGTGATCCTATTTGAAGGGAATGACTTATCTAAATGTGGTGTTTAGCTAGGGAGAATCTAACACTTGATTTACATGCAATCTAAGTACTTGTACATTATATATTTGTACAAGTTTTTACAAAGCGATTACATTGCATGAAAAACATAAATGTAAGCATATGGATTTCCCTAGTTGCTTTGGCATCCACCTTAATCCTGCACACTTAAGTAGCTCGTTAGATCAATAAGAATGAAATGTTTGTCATAATCAAAACAAAGGGATTTATAGATGTCCATTTAGCCAACAAGATTGTGTTGGGGTTTGGTTATTGGATGTCTGTTGGATGGCTTTGGGGGGGGTTATAGGTTTTAGGGTATGAGATGCTTTGGTTTTCCACGGAGGCTGAAACAGGCAAAGGTTGAGGAGTCTGTATTTGAGGGAACACCTTTAGGCACAAAAACCCATAGAACTAGGTCTCATTGGCTTCGTCTCTCTGTGGAAAAGACAATGTTGGATTTAGACTGTATGAAATATAGAAAAGAGCTAGATAGATGGAGGGTAGGAGCAGAAGATGAAGGGGACTCTTGTTCCTCCACGACGTAGTGACCTGTGCAAGGTAGGACACAAGGGAGGCACCCTCGAATATAGATCCAATGACTTCAAGAGAGCTCATGATAACGAAAAGAAAAAGGGATCCACGTGACAACAACTTAATAGGAAACCTTATGTTAGAAAGGATATCATGATATATTTTGATTAAGATCAAATAAACTACATAGAAACTTCCTTAAATCATTTAGGTGATTAAATAAAGTTAAACAATACCAATACTAAACCCCACAATCTATTTAGAGGGTCTAGAACCTTTCCTCCAATTAGATTTAGGTTTAAACTATCTTTTATTATAAATTCAACATATGCTATTATCTTGATTTAAATGTATTAAAAGATGGGATAAAGTGAAATAATATTTCCTTAGATAATCATTTGAGTCACTTTTAAGATTAGGAGTGATTATCCACTTAAGAGTTATCTTGCGTATCTTTTATGCATTTTTGGAGAAATTATCACAGAGGAGAGAGAAGAAGAGAGAAAATAATGGTATTTATCCTTTATCCTAAAAGTCATTTAAAATAAAAAAGAAAAGTATTGCCACTACATATGGTTCTGTTCTGTAATCCAAGTCTTTTATCTTTATCTTTTATCTCCGTTACCTACAGATTAGGCCAGAGAAAAAGAAGTGAAATTAGTTATTATTTTCTTTTAAGATACTTGAAATATATTAATGCATAAATGGAAATAAGTATTTCTAGTTTTTTTTTATTTTCTTTAATTTATTATTCCAAAAGAAATACTATTTCATAGCCTTTTTACATTAAGTTCCCTAGCTAACTCTTATTTAGAAAAAAAAACACTTTAAAGGTTCTGACTAGTTGTAAAAACTTAGGATGTTGTAGTTTTTATATCACGCTTCTGACTTTTGACCTTAGTTGTTTTGTTGACAATGACACCATAAAGCATGACATGCATTGACGAGAGCTATTTTAGATAGATTATTGAGGACATAAAAGTTAAGTTTAACATTACTCCCAGACAAAAAGTAACTTTTGATTGTCTGGAAGCTGGTCATGCTTATGATTTTCTTCTTCCTGCTCCTATTTATGGGCCAGTATATGTCATCACTGGAGTAACATACTAACCTTACGTGATATCTTATGATTCATTTGTTCCCAATTGATGAAGTATGTGTGGTTTGCTGTTAGACGTGCTTGGAAGTCTTTAGGGATCATGTTCATCGTTACATAGACTTCCCAGGTCTCAAATATAAGTATGATATTGTTAGTGTGTGTTTTATGACATAGACATGCCATCGTTGTTGTTAAGGAAGAAGTATATTTAAACTTTTTTACTGGTTCATATAAGGGGATATTAATACTTGGATCAGCTGATATCTTGATTTCTTAGATGGGTCGGATGCATGTATACGTGGATCTGAAATGAGCTCTCTCACTATAGAGCTTGAGGAGAGGAGCTCTTAATGTAGGATAGATTGTCGCCAAAGCTGCCTCAATTTAAATGATCAAACATAAAAAAAGGATTTAGACATCAATACAATTTTATATCTTCCTGAACTTTTAGATTCTTAGCAGTAAATGTTGTGAAACTTCTAAAAAGTATCCAAAAAGATTTGTATAGTAAAGTTTGATATCCAAATCTATGGTTTATTGGTTCAAAAGATTGATTTCGCAATCTAAAAAGACTGGTAAAACTGTGGTCTGTGGATATATCCAAAGTGAAATTATCCAAAGTGAAATTTCAGTTAGTGAGTATGTTGAATCTGTGAATAGAGAGATTGTCAAATTTACTCCAACAAATCCCAACCAAACAGACGCCTGGCGCACCTCTTCCCGTTGCTACAACCAGCTGAAAGTTGGAATTTTTTACTGCGACATTTGGAAGAAGAACAAGAGGCGGAGATTAAAAAGAGGGGGAGAGCCCAAGAGGGTAGTTGGGTAGTTCAGTAGCGTTGAACTGTCGTAGTTCTTAAAGGAGCGAGCTCTGCAGCCGCTGTTCTTACACATTCATTCACTCACCATCTTCCTCCTCTGCTCTACCTTTTACCTGTGCACCAACCGCACCTCCATTTAAGGCAGCTGCAGCTCCAGCTCGCAGTGCAGTGCAGCGCAGGGAAACAAGCTTGGGGGGCTTTCCCCTTGGTCGGAGGTCCATGTGGTCTACATAAATGCCGCGCCATCCTTTCTTCTCCTCACAGCCACAGTATTCATTTGACAGGGACGGCACACTCGGTCCGTTTCAGTTCACTTCGAATTCTGGGACGCGCTTACCTCCCTAAGCCGAGTCGCACTGCGGCACTGTGCCACTGATCTTGAGAGGGGTTCTCCATCTTGCTTGGTGGAGTTGATCCGGATTGGGCAAATTCTGAGAAGTTTGCTCCTTGAGCCGCTTGCCAAGAAGTTCCGCTTACCGAGAAGTTTTTCTATGAGCTTTGAAGCCAGGGTTGAAAGGAGGTTCTGTTGCTGGTGGGTCCTCTGCTGATTCGCCAGAGGAAGTTCGTGTCTGGTGGTGATTACTGAAGAATCAATCCCTGCATTTCCTTTTCCACTGGCACTTCTGGTAAACAATTGCTTCTCTTCAAAACTGACACCCGAAACTTATGTGGGGATGCTGCTGCATGCACGGTTGTCCGACGATTTCCTTCTTGCAGGTAATTGGTATCCTCCGTGGCGCTTCCCTGATATGAACTTTTACTGCTAGATGACCCTAGTATGCGATCGACAACATGGCAATGAGCATGCCGCATGCCGTTTTGCTGTCCATCTTCGTCGTCATCTACTTCGGTGTAAATTCCAGTTGCCAGCAACTACAGTACTCACAGACTGAGGTCCTACAGCAGCTTCGCAAGCAGCTGGAGTTCCCAAAGCAGCTAGACCCCTGGAACTCCTCGACCGACCCATGCTTCCTCTCACCTTCTCCCTCACTCACACTGACATGCGAGGGGGCATCCGTCACCGAGCTCAGAATCATCGGCGACAGGGCGTCTCGACTCAGCAGTACCCGCCGCTTCTTCATCGGCTACGCACTCCCCAACGAGACCCTATCCCGGGACTTCTCCGTCGACTCCTTCGTGACGACCCTAGCGAGGCTCAGCAGCCTGCGAGTCGTCGTCCTGGTCTCACTCGGGATATGGGGTCCGTTGCCACAAAAAATCGGCCGGCTCTACGCTCTCGAGGCGCTTGACTTGAGCTCCAACTACCTGTTCGGAGAAATCCCGCAGAAGATTTCCGCGATAGGGATGCTCCAGAATCTGTCCCTCGACGGGAATTTCTTCAACGGGTCTGTTCCGGAGTGGCTGGGGTCGTTGTCTAATCTCAGGAGTTTGAGCTTCAAGGATAATAAGCTGAAAGGGACGCTGCCCGGGTCGGTCGGCACGATAAGGGCGCTGAATAGTCTGTCGTTGTCGGGTAATAATGTTTCCGGCAAAGTGCCGGACTTGAGTGGGTTAACTAGTCTTCAGGTTCTGGATCTAGTTGGGAATGGGTTTGACTCTGAGCTCCCAGTCTTGCCTGCCGGGGTCGTCACTGTTTTGCTCAGCAGGAATTTGTTTACGGGAGGTGTTCCTGTACAATATGGGAATTTGAGTAAGCTCCAGCATCTCGATCTCTCGTTCAATCTCCTTCAAGGGTGTCCACCACCTGGACTATTCTCTCTCCCGAACATCAGTTATATAAACTTGGCCTCCAATATGCTCAGCGGCACTCTACCTAAGGGATTCACATGCAGCAAACAGCTTGGGTTTGTTGATGTATCTACTAACAGATTAACAGGAGATTTGCCAACTTGTTTGCGCTCCATTTCTAGTAAGATAGTTGTGAACGCGTCGTGGAATTGTTTGTCTAATGATACTAAACATCAGCATGAGGCTGCGTTTTGCCAAGAGGGTCCAAAAAATAATGTTGATCCGAAAAGCAGAAACATATGGTTGTTGGTTGGCATCATTGTTGGAGGCACAATTGTGATATTGTTATTTTTGGTAGCAGTTTTAATGTTCTGCAGAAGATACTACAGAAAGGTGTTGGCGAGGAATCGTTCCGTTAGAAAAGCAGAGTCCGTCCACTCTCCTACTTGCTTGGCCAGTGAGCTTCTTGCAAATGCTAGTATGGGATCTCTCTCTCTCTCTCTCTCTCTATTATTAGCTAATTTTCTTTTCTTCCGAGTAGACAAGTATTGTGTATTGCATCGGCCATCTCCACAGTAAAAACTGCCAGTAACTTTTTATCTATGAATATGAGATTTCACAAAACTTAAACACACCCTACATAATCAACTCAGCTTCTTAAAGGTGTTTTGTTTTGATGATGTAATAGAAGAATGATCTGTTGTTCTAATATATCATTTGTAGAAAATTAAATATTATATTAAACGCCCCATTGTTTCATACATTAGCACATGCATTTATCCACATACATTTTTCTGCTGAGGTGTTTCACCTTATATAAGTTGGGTGAGGATACCGACTTTGGGTGGTCGAACTAGGTAAACCCTTGCGAGGGGTCCCGGGTTCGACTCCCATTGAGAGCTATTTCTCCGAAACGGCCGTCTTGTACCCGGGTGGGCGGGACGCCCGAGCCTCAGGATTTTATGCCATTTGGGGGGGTCACAAAGTGGCCCGTCTACATGGCAGTTCCTTCGATTAAAAAAAAATGTGGATGAGGATTGTTGAAATGATTCACTTTTTTCTGGTGGTAGACTATGACATTGGCCACACTGAAAACAAATTAAGATAAAATCCATACCCAATATTACTCTGCCAAGTTAAGCAGTGGGGGGATCTTATTTGTAGCTTTGGGCATATATATACTCAATTAAAGGTCAAATGGCATATCAAGAAAGCCTTTACACCCATAATTATCCCCCTTGAAATAAAAGCAAATAGTTAATTGTAACAGCTAATTTGGAGGGAGACAGTAAATTCTGATGGTAGCAAGAGCAGTAGTGTAGGATGTGTTTGTCTCTATACAGAGAGATATCTCTATCTATATAGAGAGATAGGAATGTGCTAGTATAGGAAAGGTAATAATGCACTAAGTGGCATGAATGTGAGTAGTCAAGTCAACACAGTTGAATGATGAAGATCAGATCTCAACCTATGTGCTTTGGTTGAATGCAGGGAGCCACTTATAAAGAAACCTAAGAACAAGAAAGCAACAGAAATCTATTAACATTTTCTGACCAAACATTCCCTATGTTTTAGGAAAACCGAATATTTGTAACTATTGTGCTAGCAAAAAGGGTGGTCAATTACCATAGGTTGGCTAGTCTTCAATCATCTCAGAGGGTCAACCAACTATGGTATATACTGCATAGGCTATCACAAGATTCTCAACAATGTTAGAACTTAGAAGGCTATGTTAAAATGGTAACTGGAGAACAAATTCACACCAAACAAAGTCCGACCATGGGCAGGTGTTCTGCCTGATATTTAATCACAATATTCGACAAATTAATTGTATTGTTAGAGAATTATCAGCAATTTTTGTATGTAATGTATATGCTACATCTGAGTTTTGCAAGAAAACCAATTTAATCACAGATTTTCTTAATTATTCTGGACTGATTCCTTTTGTGGAAGGAGAGTATGCTATATGATTTGACAATTGGGAAACTTGGGAATAGAGAATCAGCATGCAAATCATGTTGTGCATATATACAAAAACAAATCGATGTGTGTACCATGTATTTAATCTTTGTATGCATATACACTCACACACCACATTGTCCGAATTTCCCTGTATAGTTGATCGAACTTCTGACGAGTTCTGTTGAATTTTATCCAAATATTTCAGATAATTCCTGAATTCTGAGTTATTTAACCTGACCACAATCCCTAATTCTGAATTTGTAACTGTGTTCTAATAGGGCCATAGTTTTGTTAAAAAATATTCGAGTAGATTATCAAGACTTTTCTCGCGTGGAAGGTGAAATTATTTCTTAAATATGCCATCTTGTCAAGTTGGCTTGCTGAGAAACACCGGTGTCTATTGTCAATAAGTCTGCCTCCAGCGTATGTATCTTGTGATAATAAAATAGCCATAGACGAAGCTAAGATTAGGGTACCCTTGGAAAGAAAATCATGAGAGAACTCATGAAGTTATCTTAGCCTGCGAAAACTGTTGGCAACATTGTGGATCCCCTTAGATCTAGTAAGGAGGCTAACCCAAAACATTTCTAGGTGTATTCTTCATTCCCTAGTCTTTTCCCGTGTATAAGCATACATAGCAGATACCATTGGAAAGTACAAATACTATGACGAAGGCTCAAAACACAAACATGTCATTTGGTTGTTTTGAAAAATGCAAAACTTAGTTGTTACCCTCCTTGTGGGAAAATTTGATGCAAAATAGGTTGCCCATCCAGACATTGGATAGGGTTTCTTGCCCCCAGATTTAGAGTGCATTGTGTACATCTTTTTTTTTTGGATACTAAAATCACCCCAGATTTAGAGTGTATAGTGTTAACCTTGGCTGATTTTTCTGATAAGGAGGCTTATGGAGAAGTATAGACAAAGCAAAAGAGATCTTCATATGGTGTTTATCGATCTAGAGAATGCTTATGATCGAGTACCCAGAAAAGTGTTATGGATGGTTTTGAAGAAAAAGGGTGTGCCTATCCAATACATTGACTCGATCAAAGACATGTATGATAGCTCTACTGCAAGTGTCAAGACTCCTGGAGGAGAGACACCAACTTTTCCTATTATAGTTGGGGTACACCAAGGATCCACACTCAGCCCATATCTATTCGTTCTGGTTATGGATGAGTTAACAAAGAATGTTCAGGATGATATTCCTTGGTGTATGTTATTTGCTGATGATATTGTTTTGATTGACGAAACAAAAGATGGATTGAATGATAAAGTTGAATGTTGGAGAAAGGCATTGGAATCAAATGGATTGATGATTAGCAGGAGCAAAACTGAGTATATGCATTGCAATTTCAGCCAATCTCGCAGTGTGAATGATGGAGCCAAGTTGGACGGAGTAGATATACCAAAATGTGACAAATTTCGTTACTTAGGTTCTATTATTCAAATAGACGGGGATGTCAAAAATGATGTTTTTCACCGGATCACTGCAGGATGGTTGAAATGGAGGAGTGCAACTGGAGTTTTATGCGATCAGAAGATCCCTCTCAGGTTAAAAAGTAAGTTTTATAGAACAACTATACGACCAACCATGCTCTATGGGAGTGAATGTTGGGCGGTGAAGAAACAAGGTCTCAACAAGATGAACGTGGCTGAAATGCGTATGCTGAGATGGATGTGCGGGAAGAGAAGAAAAGATCGTTTGAGAAATGACTATATCAGGAATAAAGTGGGGGTGGCGAGCATTGAGGACAAGTTGCGTGAGGGCCGACTCAGATGGTACGGACATGTGCAACGCAGACCTACTAGTGCGTCTATACGAAGCAATGCTATTGAGCCAAACACTATAAATAGAAGAAGAGAAAGGCCTAAATTAACATGGGATGAGCTTATAAAGAGAGATTTTGAATCTATACATCTCAATCAGAATATGGCCCATGATAGAGCTGAATGGAAACGAAGGATCCATGTAGCCGACCCCAACATAGATGGGATTGAGGCTTAGATGATGATGATGATGATGAGTGTTAACCTTGGCTGACTGTTCATCTTTTCTTTGTGTTTCTTCTATTAGTTTCTGTCTGAGTGTTTTATTTACAACTTTTTCAGTATTAGAAGCTAAATTGTAATATTTGGGATTTATTTGTAAATTCTCAAATCAATAGTTTTTTATTTCTTATTTCAGTTGGGTCATTAGCAGAAACAAGTCAATTAGGGATTCCCGCAAGTTATCTATATGAACCTACACATGCTGAATTCGATCAATGAAATTTGTTTTTCTAAATGCTGTTGGGCAGTTGGTATAGAGCCTGAGATCTAAACCCTAGGTCTAGATCCTAAGTTTCCATCGAGAATGAGCAAAATCCAAGGTGCAGCCCAACCCATCTATCCCCCCCCTCGATTTGTCCGAAACCCCAGGTCAGGATCAATCTCCTCCACTCAAGTAAGAAAATCAGAGAAGATTATGTATGGTTTATGAACAATATACCCCCAATTGTATCTCAATCGTCTACCTCCCCTTTCTCAACCGGTAGCTCCTTGTTTCTCCCAACTCTCTGTCTCCCTGTCCACCCAAACAAACATTCTGGTGCCATCTTCTTTGCTACACCACGATCAACCTACAACAGATGATCAACATGGCATTGTCTAGCACTGACAAACTGGTCAACAACTGGGCATCGCGTGAGCAGTCATCGGCCTCTGCCACCAGCTTTGTGGTCCTTATTGCTCCCCCTCTAACACTTGAACAGTCTACCAAGGTGGGTTGTGGCCACCGTAGACCAACAAGATCGCCCTAGCTGTAAGGAGGCGAGATCACCCCCTCACTAAAATTTAACGGAAAATACAATACATCCCCCTTTTAATTAAAACAATTGAGGAAGGATGGAAGCATGAACCAAATACAAAAATGTCAATAGTAGCAGCGGAAGAAATAAAGATGAGAAGCCTAAGCTATTACATAGATTTATTACAAAAGTTTTATAACATAAAGTTTGAGCTGGATCTAGCAATAGCAACCTAGGCATGGTGGTAGCTCTAGTCCTGTCTTGGTACTCCTTGCTCTTGATCTAATCCTTGCCCTGGATCTGGGTGGTTGGGGATCACCAAAAAAAAGGAGATAAAATGCATGTGTCACAATAAGGTTAAGGTCAAAAAGCAATTTAAGAAATGACAAAGTAAAGATTTTTTTTTTGAGTCTTAGGGAGACCCCGCTCCATCTCCTCCTCATACAGGTGCCAGAGCCCGGATGACCCAAGGAGTTGGTACTAAGAGTTTTAAAGAGTATGAGACATGTTTAACAAATTAGATTTCTGCCAAGCACAATAACAAATATAGAACAGGCATGATTCATTATGACTAAATCAAACCAATATAGGGCTGAGGCACCTACCTTACCTCAACCAATAAGTGAGGGAGAGTGGTCACATTCCCAACACCTACAATTACATATATGAAGGTAGTGGTCACATCCTTCGGGGGAGAGTGGTCACATTCCCCGAAAATATAACATGAGGGGAGTGGTCACATCCCTCTAGGGCTCATGCCCTCTATGGGTGGTTTATACTACATTAGTTAACTAGTCATTTTATCATTGTCATGCTTAAGTAATCAAATGGCAGAGTAGAGATTGACAACATTGTAGGTGGGGTCCAAGACCCAATAATTATCAAAGAAATCCCAGTAAGCAAGTCATAGGCTAACAAGAGTGTAGGCTTTATTCTCAATAAGCAATTAATGGGGTAACAAGTAAATGGCTCATGCCTCATTGTGGAAATAGGTTTGGATTAAATAGATGCCCAACTGAGGTGCTAGAATGCACATACCTGATTAAAAGCCCTAGATATGATATTTCCACCAATAGAATTAATCCCAAGTTTCTTTAATTCCTAGGTACAATGTTTATGTTATATGTTAGAAATTTGATGAACAATTAATTGTAAAATACCCAAGTTTGACCCTTTAAAACCAACCTTGAAATTTGTTCCTGAAGGTTGGACCAAACGATCCAAAAGCCTTTTCTAATCGAGAATACCTATTTATTCACCAAATTTGAAGTTGAAACACATTAGCTATGATTTTTGAAACATTCAGTAAGGTAAAAGAATGAAATCCTTAATTTTTTTGATTTGGGATAGGGAATCAGTAGTCAAAAATAGTAAAACTGGAATCTACTCGAAAAGAGCTTTCCAACGAATATTTATTCGTATTTTTCCGATAAGCCATTGATTTGTTATGAATTAATCAAATCTGGCCAATCAGAAAATTGGAAAAAGCCACCTAGGCAAATTTATTTGCAGTAGGCGCAGACCACGGGGTTGGGCCCGTGCTGACCTGGGCCAATCACACGTGACCCAGTCAGCCGGTCATGCCCACGTGGCCTCGGTCAAACAGAGCCGAGCGCGACGCCAAAAAGACCGAAATGCCCACGCTATGTAAATCGTTTAATTAAAATTGCGGGGACCCTAAGGTCATTTGGGTGTATCGATGAATCACAGTGTAAGAGAACAAAAAAAAGAGCAAATTCCTAAACTACCCATGCGAGCTAAATAGCGTTATCAACTGGGCAAGGATGCCCTTGTCATTTTATCTGCGAGTATCTACCTTCCGCAACCATGGCTGGGAAGGTAGCACCCCGACGCCAGGGCACGAGCAGGCCTCAAGGCACCGGTGGTACTCGACTCACGATGGACATCCCGATACGATCACGAGATCACGACGACGCAGTTGCGGCCAACGCCGTCGACGACCAAAGCGGGGAGCTCCCAGAATGGCGGGAAAACTCGACGAACAGAGCCAAAAGACCAATTGATCAAACACGATGAAAGCGACTAAAGCAAGCAATGTCAATGACCCCAACACCTCCGCAGTGATGAAACAAAGCCAACACCATCAATTCCGCGACCGGAGGTGCACTGGAGGGCCGAGACATGGCCG